>CM073195.1:2318091-3518091 GCA_037042915.1 Auricularia sp. M13 | reverse complement strand
GCTCGTCCTTATCGATCCAGTAGTTGGCGTCGATGCTAAGAGCGAGCGCAGCGAGTGGCGTCAGAGAAGCCGGGCGTTGAGCTACTTGAGCAGCGAAGACAGATTTGATGCGGCGAGGGAGTCCGCGATAGAATTGCGAGGCGAGTGCAGCGTCGTCCCAGCCGAGCAGTTTGGCGTATTCGTCGAACTGGAGCTTGTAGCGGGCGACCTTGCCGTTGTCGGCCATTTGCAGTCGTCGAATCTTGACTTCGGCGCGTTCGCGTTCGTTCGTGACGCCGAAGGTGATCGTGAGTTCGTTCTTGAATTCGTTCCAGTCTTCGAGGAACTCGTAGCCGGGAGGCGGATTTGGGACGAGAGGAACGTAGCCGCCCACCATTCCTTCGCCCGACCCGAGAGATAGGTCGCGGTGAAGAGAATCTTCTCGCGGGACGTCTGGTACTTCTGAGGGTTGGCGAGGAAGTAGGTTTCGCAGTCGATGAGGAATCCGCGAAGTTTGTTGGCGTTTTCGCCGTCGAATTTGTCGGGTTTGGCGGCGTCGATGCGAGAGCCGCTGTCGCGGTCGACGAAGTAGACACGAGGGACGTTGTCGTGTTGATCGTGGAATTGTCGTTCGCGATCGACGTCCGAGTCGTAGCCGTCCGACGGAGGGTCGAAGGGAGGTCCCGGGGGACCAGGAGGATCGTTACCGCCACCACCGCCCCCACCGCCGCCACCTCCGGGAGGAGGGTTCGGAGGATGCGAGCCGTGCGAGTGGTGCGAGTGGTGCGAGTGGTGCAGACGAGGGCGAGGAGCACCTCGATGACCACCACCGCCACCGCCGCCTCCGCCGCCTCCGCCTCCACCGCCGCCACCTCCGCCGCCTCCTCCGCCACCCCGCCGCCACGCCGGGGCGTGTTAGGGGTGCCGGATGGGAAGAAGCCGCGGAACGACGAGGAGTGCTGCGAAAAACGAGGAGTCGAGCGAGAGCCGGTGTACGGGACGAGCGCGAGAGGGTGTCGAGAGCTGAGCGAGTGAGTCGAGGGATGCGAAGGCGATCGTGTCGTGTGACTTGAGGGAGGGTAGGAACCGCTCGGGTCCACGCGTAGTGTGGACTGGGCTGGCGAGAAACGCGAGGTGTGAAGCGAGCCGGAGAGAGTGTATTGCGAGAGGATTTCGTCATCATCGTTCGGCGGTTGCGAGTGCCGAGATGATCCGAAGCGGCTAGTGCCCGACATCGAGACTGATGGCGAAGGCGTAGCCGGCTGAGGAGGTTGTTGGTCGCGAAGACGAGCCTGACGACGAGCTTCGCGAAGGATAGCGTCGGGGAGTCGAGTAGAGGATGAGGTTCTTCCTGGTTTCTTCTGAGATTCTGTCGAGTCCCAAAGGCCATACAACTCGAGCAGAGCTCGAGTTACGAAATACTGTTAAGCCTGCTGTGCCTTGGGGGGTTTGGTTGCAAGGATAGTCGAACGTCCGGGCGCAGAGAACACTCGAACGAACAACTAGAGCCTTCGGTGCGTTATTGAGCACACCGGCTACGTCGAGTAGCACGACCAAAGGGACCACGAGCAACGGAGGACTCAGACGAGTAAGTCGGGCGAGGGAAGAACCCAGAGGCGAAGTCGAGAGAGAGAGATAGAGTGTGCGAGGGGCACGACTATGTCGATTTCGTAACTGGGGAGCTAGATACAAAGTCGAGGGTCTTTTATACCTGGGGAGGTGATCCGATGTACTCGGAGTGTATCCTAGAGATGAAGGAGAGGGGGCCTCAGATCAATAGAGATCGTCGTCATCGGCCGATAGGATGAGTAAGAGCGAGTGGGTAAGGTATCGGGGGATCGGGCGAATGACGAGAGGCGAATGACTAAGACGAATGGAGCGAACCGGATATGAACACTATCGATACAGTAGGGACAAGGCGAGTTAGGTGGATGTATGCGAGTAAGGAGAGAAGCTAGAGAAGTGAGGGAGAGGTCTAGAGGTAGAGGACGACGAGGAGAACATATCCCGAGCATATGAACACGAGGGGAGATAAGCCGGGTATTCGGGAGCTTGACCGAGTTGACCGAGTTGGCCGAGTGACGTAGAATGACGCCGAGTGATGCCGAGAGCACGTGGGGTCCGCGGACCGGGGCACGGGCGTAACAGAGGCATCTTCAACGATGTATCCCAGGCACCAAAGACGACAAAGGCTTACCTTTTCGTATGTACTTGAATAGGTATTGAAAGATGTGCGACGAGTTGGCGACCTCGAAGTTGATATGGCAGTCGAGGGCTCGCAGAAGGGGCAAACAGTGCGGAACGACATTGCTATCTTCTGCTTGACGTTGCCTGTACTGTGGGTGTCCGTCGAAGGACAGCGAGGTGGTCTCACGAATCGGTTTGGGATATCCGAAGTGGCAGACTGTGTCAGCCTCCGTACCGTGGGCATCAAACACGCGCGCTCGTCGCTGACAGTATTTCGGTATGGTGACTTTGCTGGGGTCATCGCGCTGCACGGGATGTTTGTGCGTCATGAAACGCTGAACCAATGCAGCGTCAGCTGCACTTTTGGGCATCTCCGCAGAGACCACCGCATCAATGTCCGAGGCAGTAATGCAATCCCATTCATATTTGATTAGGATATGACAGTGAGGGAATCCTCGCTTCTGAAACTCAACGGCAGACAGTCAATAAACCTGCGCGCAATTAGGCACGCCAAACTAAGCACGACAAAGCGCAAGCTTACTATACCACCAGTGTGCGGAAACATAGTCTTCAAAGTCTTCATCAAGACGCCCAGCTTCTGCTTGAACACGCGGGCGATCACGAGCGGAACATCTTGCCAGCCCTGGCCTGGCCGCAGCTTCTGGCGCACTTCTGGTCAGTCCGGATTGCAGGTCATTGTGACAAAGAATGTCGGTACGCCGCAGTTGGCAGCAATGGTGAGCGCGTCCGTGATCTGGTCCGAACACCAAGCGTTGGAACCGAGGAATGAAGACGGAAGAAAAACGTTTTCAGAGTCCATCGGGGCTTCCAATCCCATCAATGCCGTGTCTTCGCGGTGCGCTGCAGCTTGGCTAAAACGAATGTACGCGAGTCGCGACTCAATATTGCGCGTGAACATATCAACGACGTATTCATTGGTCAGTCTTCCAAAAATGGAAAACCTTTCTTCGCGTAACAAACGTGCTGTTATGCCCGTGCCCCGGTCCGCGGACCTCACGTGCTCTCGGCATCACTCGGCGTCATTCTACGTCACTCGGCCAACTCGGTCAACTCGGTCAAGCTCCCGAATACCCGGCTTATCTCCCCTCGTGTTCATATGCTCGGGATATGTTCTCCTCGTCGTCCTCTACCTCTAGACCTCTCCCTCACTTCTCTAGCTTCTCTCCTTACTCGCATACATCCACCTAACTCGCCTTGTCCCTACTGTATCGATAGTGTTCATATCCGGTTCGCTCCATTCGTCTTAGTCATTCGCCTCTCGTCATTCGCCCGATCCCCCGATACCTTACCCACTCGCTCTTACTCATCCTATCGGCCGATGACGACGATCTCTATTGATCTGAGGCCCCCTCTCCTTCATCTCTAGGATACACTCCGAATACATCGGATCACCTCCCCAGGTATAAAAGACCCTCGACTTTGTATCTAGCTCCCCAGTTACGAAATCGACATAGTCGTGCCCCTCGCACACTCTATCTCTCTCTCTCGACTTCGCCTCTGGGTTCTTCCCTCGCCCGACTTACTCGTCTGAGTCCTCCGTTGCTCGTGGTCCCTTTGGTCGTGCTACTCGACGTAGCCGGTGTGCTCAATAACGCACCGAAGGCTCTAGTTGTTCGTTCGAGTGTTCTCTGCGCCCGGACGTTCGACTATCCTTGCAACCAAACCCCCCAAGGCACAGCAGGCTTAACAGTATTTCGTAACTCGAGCTCTGCTCGAGTTGTATGGCCTTTGGGACTCGACAGAATCTCAGAAGAAACCAGGAAGAACCTCATCCTCTACTCGACTCCCCCGACGCTATCCTTCGCGAAGCTCGTCGTCAGGCTCGTCTTCGCGACCAACAACCTCCTCAGCCGGCTACGCCTTCGCCATCAGTCTCGATGTCGGGCACTAGCCGCTTCGGATCATCTCGGCACTCGCAACCGCCGAACGATGATGACGAAATCCTCTCGCAATACACTCTCTCCGGCTCGCTTCACACCTCGCGTTTCTCGCCAGCCCAGTCCACACTACGCGTGGACCCGAGCGGTTCCTACCCTCCCTCAAGTCACACGACACGATCGCCTTCGCATCCCTCGACTCACTCGCTCAGCTCTCGACACCCTCTCGCGCTCGTCCCGTACACCGGCTCTCGCTCGACTCCTCGTTTTTCGCAGCACTCCTCGTCGTTCCGCGGCTTCTTCCCATCCGGCACCCCTAACACGCCCCGGCGTGGCGGCGGGGGTGGCGGAGGAGGCGGCGGAGGTGGCGGCGGTGGAGGCGGAGGCGGCGGAGGCGGCGGTGGCGGTGGTGGTCATCGAGGTGCTCCCTCGCCCTCGTCGCACCACTCGCACCACTCGCACCACTCGCACGGCTCGCATCCTCCGAACCCTCCTCCCGGAGGTGGCGGCGGTGGGGGCGGTGGTGGCGGTAACGATCCTCCTGGTCCCCCGGGACCTCCCTTCGACCCTCCGTCGGACGGCTACGACTCGGACGTCGATCGCGAACGACAATTCCACGATCAACACGACAACGTCCCTCGTGTCTACTTCGTCGACCGCGACAGCGGCTCTCGCATCGACGCCGCCAAACCCGACAAATTCGACGGCGAAAACGCCAACAAACTTCGCGGATTCCTCATCGACTGCGAAACCTACTTCCTCGCCAACCCTCAGAAGTACCAGACGTCCCGCGAGAAGATTCTCTTCACCGCGACCTATCTCTCGGGTCGGGCGAAGGAATGGTGGGGCGGCTACGTTCCTCTCGTCCCAAATCCGCCTCCCGGCTACGAGTTCCTCGAAGACTGGAACGAATTCAAGAACGAACTCACGATCACCTTCGGCGTCACGAACGAACGCGAACGCGCCGAAGTCAAGATTCGACGACTGCAAATGGCCGACAACGGCAAGGTCGCCCGCTACAAGCTCCAGTTCGACGAATACGCCAAACTGCTCGGCTGGGACGACGCTGCACTCGCCTCGCAATTCTATCGCGGACTCCCTCGCCGCATCAAATCTGTCTTCGCTGCTCAAGTAGCTCAACGCCCGGCTTCTCTGACGCCACTCGCTGCGCTCGCTCTTAGCATCGACGCCAACTACTGGATCGATAAGGACGAGCAAGCTCTCGAGCACGCGAACGAACCCCGTAAAGCGCAGAAGACCACCTCGACCGCGACGCCTCAATCGGGCTCCCGATCGAACACCAAGTCCAACGCGCGCGCCAACAACGGCAACAACGGCAACAACGGCAACTCGAACAACCACTCGAACTCGAGGGGTCAGTCCTCGACCTCGGCCCGCTCGTCTTCAAAGACCACGACCAAGTCGAAGGACGACGTCGCGAAGAACCTCAACTCAAACGGCAAGCTCAACGACGCCGAACGACGCCGTCGCCTCGATAACAACCTCTGCCTCTACTGTGGCCATGCCGGCCACACCGCGTCCGAGTGCCGCAAGGCCGCTCACAATCGCGAGTCGAAGGGTCGCGCCGCTAAGGCTCAACCCGCGACTTCCTCGACGCCGGCTCCCGCTCCCTCGGGCGCCGCCGCTTCTGCCCCGGCAGAAGCGAAAAACTAACGGGAAGTTCCCCACGGGCATCTAGGGCCAACTGCGTCAAGCCCAAGATGCCTTACACTCGGTTGAACGCTGCCGCGCTCACCGATCAAGACGCTCTCATCGTCGTCCTTTCCTCCGACGCTGTCCCATCCTTTCGCACACTCGTCGACTCCGGCTCCGAAGATCAGTTCCTCGATACTCAGTTCGCCGAGAGTCTTCGACTCCCTCAAAAGTCTCTCGATCAACCGCTACGCCTTCGGCTCTTCGACGGCTCCTATCGCGGTGTTATCTCCAAATACGTGTCGCTTCCCGTCCGCTTCCCTTGCGGAACTTCGATGATCATCAACTTCCTCCTCACCACTCTAGATCCGACTTGCTCTGCAGTGCTGGGATACCGCTGGTTGGCCCGCTACAATCCTAGGATTGACTGGTTCCATCACCGCATCTCTTTCCCCACTCGTGTCTCGCCCTCGGATCCCTTGGGTTTCGTCCCTGGGTTTTCGCTCGACTCGGATCCTCCGACTCCGTCGTCACCTCCTCCCGCGCCACGTACTCTGCCTCCCGAACCGCCGATGGACGAAACCGCCCTTCGCGCGGCCGCTGCTCGCGTCGACATCAAGATCATCGGCGCCGCAGCCTTCGACACCTCTCGTCGACTTCGCGGCTCGATGGTCTCGGCCATCTACATTCGAGATCCATCGGTGCCCGCTCGCTCTGCGTCTGCCAACCCGGCCTCGGAAACCGGCGAAGGCATCCCCGAGTGTTATCACGAGTTCCTCGACGTCTTCTCAAAGGAGGCCTCGAATCGACTCCCTGAACATCGGCCGTACGATCTCAAGATCGACATGGAAGAAGGCAAGCCTCTCCCATCCGGTCCGATCTACTCGCTCTCCGAGCCCGAGCAACTCGCGCTTCGGGAGTACATTCAGGATAACCTCAGCAAAGGACACATTCGCTCTTCGTCGTCCCCGGTGGCGCCCCGGTTCTCTTCGTCAAGAAGGCCGACGGTTCTCTTCGCCTATGCGTCGATTATCGTGGGCTCAACAAGATCACTCGGAAGGACAAGTACCCGCTCCCGCTCATCTCGTCCACGCTCGACCGCCTTCGCACCGCCAAGAAGTTCACCAAGCTCGATCTTCGTGTCGGATACAGCAACGTTCGCATCGCGGCCGGCGACGAGTGGAAGACTGCCTTTCGAACGCGCTACGGCACCTACGAGTATCTCGTCATGCCTTTCGGTCTCACGAACGCTCCAGCCGCTTTCCAGCGCTTCATGAACGACATCTTCTCCGACCTCCTCGACGTCACGGTCACCGTCTACCTCGACGACATCCTCATCTACTCAGACGATCCCTCGAAGCATGAGGAACACGTTCGAGAGGTCCTTCGACGGCTGCGGGAGAATGACCTCTTCTGTAAGCCCGAGAAGTGCGAGTTCCATGCTGACACCATCGAGTACCTCGGGTACATCATCAGCCCCGAGGGCATCAGCATGGACCCGAAGAAGATTGCCACCCTCCTCGAATGGCCCGTTCCTCGCAACGTTCGCGACATCCAGTCGTTCCTCGGCTTCGCGAACTTCTATCGACGATTCATCTACGATTACTCCGATATCGTCGTCCCGCTCACTCGTCTCACTCGAAAGACCGCAACGTGGAACTTCACTCCGCAATGCCTCGCTGCGTTCAACGAGCTCAAGAAGGCGTTCACTTGCGCTCCCGTCCTTCACCACTTCGATCCCGCTCTCCCTCGCGTCGTCGAGACTGACGCTTCCGACTACGCGATCGCGGCGATCTTCTCGCACGTCCTCCTGGACGGCTCTGTTCACCCCGTCGCTTTCCATTCGCGCACGCTCACTCCCACCGAGCTCAACTACGACACGCACGACAAGGAGCTACTCGCGATATTCGAGGCGTTTGAACTATGGCGACACTACCTCGAAGGGGCCGAGACCCCAATAGACGTCGTCACGGACCACAAGAACCTCGAGTATTTCTCTACCACGAAGATGCTCACTCGTCGGCAAGCTCGCTGGTCCGAGTACCTTTCTACCTTCAACCTCCTCATTCGCTTTCGACCCGGTCGACTCGGCGGCAAACCCGATGCTCTCACTCGCCGCCACGACGTCTATCTCAAAAGGGGGATGGTGGCTACGCCAGCGCAAACCCGCAGAACTTCCGACCCGTTTTTACTTCGGAACAGTTCGCCGCTTCCCTTCGCGCGACGTATGCTGAAGAGACTTTCCTTCGCGCAGCCACGATCATGGACACTCAGTCCATTCGGGATGACATTCGCGCCTCGTACGACTCGGACGAACTCGCTCGACATTCGCTCGAAACTCGGCACCGATGACGCGATCAACTGGTCAGCCTCGGACGATGGATTCTTGCTGTTCAAGGGCAGGATCTACGTACCGAACGCTCTCGATTGTCGCCTTCGTATCCTTCGCGAAAAGCACGATCACCCGCTCGCTGGCCATCCGGGTCAGAACAAGACACTCAAGATGGTCGCCCGCGAGTACTACTGGCCCGACCTGCGCGACTCGATTCGTACCTACGTCCAGGCCTGCGTCACCTGTGGGCGCAGCAAACCTCGACGACACAAGCCGTACGGTCGACTTCAACCGCTCCCGATTCCGCTTCGCAACTGGGACTCGATCTCGATGGACTTCATCGAACAACTCCCTGAGTCCAACGGTTACACCGCGATCCTCGTCATTATTGATCGCCTCTCGAAGCAGGGTATCTTCGTCCCGACCAAGGGCAAGATCACCTCCGAAGAACTCGCGCGTCTCTTCCTCATCCATGTCTTCGCCAAACATGGCGCTCCCTCGCACGTCTCTACCGACCGCGGCTCCGAATTCGTCTCCCGCTTCTTTCGCGCACTCGGCTCGCTCCTCAACATGACCATGCACTTCACCTCGGGTCACCACCCGGAGGCGAACGGTCAAGTCGAACGCACGAACCAGACGCTCGAGCAGTACCTCCGTCTCTACTGCAACTACAAGCAGGACAACTGGTCCGAGCTACTCCCTCTCGCCGAATTCACGTACAACAACACCCCGAACGACTCGACTGGTGTCTCGCCTTTCTTCGCCAACAAGGGTTTTCATCCGAACATCTCCGTCTACCCCGAGCGCGACGTTGCCTCTGCTCGCGCCCGCGACTTCGCTGTCGACATCCACGAACTGCAGGACGTCCTGAAGGAGCAGATCGCTGCCGCTCAGAAACGTTACACTGCATCTGCGAATGCTCGACGCACTCCCCCGCCTGACTTCAAGGTCGGCGACATGGCCTACGTCCTCTCAGAACACATCAAGACGACGCAGCCCACCCGCAAACTCGCCGATCGCTACCTAGGCCCGTTCCCGATCGTCGATCAACCTAGCTCGCAATCGTTCACCCTCAGCCTACCCGACTACCTCGCTCGCGTACACCCGGTCTTTCACGTCTCGCAACTCGAACCCCACCCTCGAGAAGCGTTCCCCGGTCAACGTCAAGAACCTCCTCCGCCCGTCGTCGTCGACGGCGAGCAAGAGTACGAGCTCGAAGTACTCAGCGTACGCATCGACAATCGCCATCGTCACTCGCGCCTTCGTTTTCGCATTCGCTGGATCGGTCACATCGGCACTCCCGACGACCCCGAGACCACCAAGATGGGCTCCGAAAATCTCGAACACGCGCAAGAAGCAGTTCAAGACTTCTATGCTGCAAATCCCAGCGCTCCCGGCAGTTATCAAGAGTTCCAGCAAATCCTCAAGAAATTCGAAAACATCTAAGCACTCGCTTTTTTCACTCGCTATTTCTTCGCTCACTCGCTTTTCACCCGATTCCAAGAAACAGTCATTTATTACATTTTGGGCGACTTTGGTCGCACCCGCTACTACTCTACCCTATCGCCTACTCGTCCGCGTCCTCGGTCGCTTCCTCGACCGCTTCCTCGTCCTCCTCCTCGGACTCCTCCTCGACCTCCTCCTCGGCCTCCTCTTCCTCCTCGCTCGTGAACGGATCGTCGATCGACTCGTCGATCGACTGGCCAAACTGCTGCGCTTGCCACTGCAGCATCCGGTACAACATCCGCTCGATGTTGTGCACCGAATTGTTCGTCCACAGGGCGTGGTTCTCCACGACCCTGCGGTGCTCGGCCGTCTTCGCGCGGTCCTCGGCCGCCCTCATCCCCAGCGTCGTCCCCTCGACGATGCGCACCTTCTTGGGGCGCTCGGGCGACGCACTCGGCGACGCCGCCCTCTTCTCGCCGCGCGGCACGAACGGCTTGCCCGAGTGCGTACACTTGCCCCGGGTCTGATGACACGCGGTGCAAGTGTTCGACCGGTGCTGCCGAACGCACTGGCCGCCGCGCTTGGCGCAGGCCTCGCACTGCTCGATGTCAGCCCCGGCGAGCAAAACACGAACGACCGAAAACTTACCTGGCTCGGGAACCGCGTCCCGTACGGCACCTCCGGCCACCTGTCCGTGAACTTGCCGCCTGCGCGCGGCTTGGGCTTGGGCTTGGGCTTCGCGGCCGGCGCCACCGGGCTCGCGATCTCCTCGACCTCGTCGTTGTCCTCGAGCGTCTCGCCCGCCCCGAGCGACGGCGAGCGAGCGACCGCGACCGGCGCGGGTTTCGGCGCGACCTTGCGCGGCGCCTGAGCCGTCTTCGCGACATCGACCTAAAAAACAAAAGCGCACCTTAGCCAGATCGCGCAGTCGAGGTAACTCGACCCATACCTCCATGGCCTTCCGCCTCTTCGGCGGCGACTCGGTCTCCCTCGCGTCCTTCGCCGGCGCCTTCGTGCTCGTGGTCGGCGCTTTCGCCGGCGACGCCTGGCTCTTCGTCGCCTTGGCGCCCGCGTCCACCGCAATCTTGGCCACGCGCTCGGCCAGAAGCGTCGCTGCGCCGCCAGGCGCAGCTCGGCCTTCGCCTGGCGCCTGCGCGCGCTGAACGCCTCGATCGCGTCGAGGTCCTCCTCGTCGACGGCCTCTTGCTGCAGGCCGCCGAGCGTCCGCTTCGCGTCCTCGTGCGCCGCGATCAGCGCCTCCATCGTCGGGTCGTCCTCGAGCGACCTCATGACGGCGCCGACGGTCTTGCGGTCGTACGCGGCGGCGACGTCCTCGAGCGATTCGTATCGCGGCATGGTGGGCGGCGGGCAGAAGACAAGAGTGGTTCGACGATTCAACTCCCGACCCAACCACTTTTAATCTGTGCCCGACCCGTTCCGACCCGACCCGATCTTTTGGCCCCATTCGGACTCGAGTGCGTGCTATCTCATTTTTTTGTATTCACCTTGCGTTGCTGCAGTCCTTCGTGGGCTCAGGACGTAAAGGGGGGATACTGTTACGCCCGTGCCCCGGTCCGCGGACCTCACGTGCTCTCGGCATCACTCGGCGTCATTCTACGTCACTCGGCCAACTCGGTCAACTCGGTCAAGCTCCCGAATACCCGGCTTATCTCCCTCGTGTTCATATGCTCGGATATGTTCTCCTCGTCGTCCTCTACCTCTAGACCTCTCCCTCACTTCTCTAGCTTCTCTCCTTACTCGCATACATCCACCTAACTCGCCTTGTCCCTACTGTATCGATAGTGTTCATATCCGGTTCGCTCCATTCGTCTTAGTCATTCGCCTCTCGTCATTCGCCCGATCCCCCGATACCTTACCCACTTGCTCTTACTCATCCTATCGGCCGATGACGACGATCTCTATTGATCTGAGGCCCCCTCTCCTTCGTCTCTAGGATACACTCCGAGTACATCGGATCACCTCCCCAGGTATAAAAGACCCTCGACTTTGTATCTAGCTCCCCAGTTACGAAATCGACATAGTCGTGCCCCTCGCACACTCTATCTCTCTCTCTCGACTTCGCCTCTGGGTTCTTCCCTCGCCCGACTTACTCGTCTGAGTCCTCTGCTGCTCGCGGTCCCTTCGGTCGTGCTACTCGACGTAGCCGGTGTGCTCAATAACGCACCGAAGGCTCTAGTTGTTCGTTCGAGTGTTCTCTGCGCCCGGACGTTCGACTATCCTTGCAACCAAACCCCAAGGCACAGCAGGCTTAACACGTGCGCAGCAATGCCAGATCTGGCTCGTCATCACGTCCTGACCGTCGTCTGCGGCGGCAAGCCTGTTGTCTGCAGCTGAGGCCCTTCCCCAACCCAAAGTCCCATGAGGGAAGAACAGCGGATACACGAGTGGCTCCCAGAAGCGGTTCACCGCCGAAATATAATGCACATTGGACGATGTCTCGTCGATGGAATCCACAAAGCCCGGCGCTGGACGACGTTTCTTTGAGATTATTACTGATCTCAGCTACTCGCCTCAGTAAGGCCGAAACGCATGTGCCAAAATGTACCTACTTTCGCATCGGATTCTACTGTGTTGTCGAAACACATAATGCCAGCTATCTCGTTCTCGCCAGCGTCCCGAATGAGCAAGTGGATGTTGGGGAGATCGCTCTCTGGACTTTGTCGGAAGACATTGATGAGTCGTACGTATGGGTTGACGCGCAGCAGCGCAGCGGAGAGTGCCTCAATCCAGGTAGCTGGAAGCTTGCTGAACCAATTTGCAGACGCGTGTGGCTCTTGTCCTCTCATAAATCCATCATATAGCAGCCAGTGAACTGCTGAATTCTGGAACGTAGGCCTAATGCGATGGAAAATCTTGCCCTCCACAGCAAAATGCGCAGGACCCTGACCAATTTCTGGGAACTGATGTGAGGACTCCAACTGAGCAAACGTGTACACGAGGTTTAGAAGTCTAGAGAGAGAGGAAACACGAGGATCGGAAAGGAAAGCGCTGAATTCTTCAGGGAGCGGTGGCAAAGATGCAACATCATGCAGTTTCTCTCCCCACGGTCCACAGCAAAACCCGGAGGCTTCACCGGTGAGTAGCTCTTTCCCACAATGTTTACACAGATGCGGCATGTTAGAGTTCTTGTTGATGCCCCACCACAGCGTGTTCTTCTTCAGTTGAGCGACTTTCCAGGTCTGGGAATCCATCGGTACGCAGAATGCTTACAATCACTCATTCCCGCGTACTTATAGGTAGAATCCATGGGCTGATGTGCCATGGCGTCATATACTGGGCACCATGCGTCATGTTGTATACATACAGCAATTGGGCACCATAATGGGAACTAACGACGTCAGGCACATAACGTGTCTGATGAGGAAGCCAAGCATGACACAATTTTCACGCATTCTGGACCGATCTCATTGCGACGCGGTATATCTGAACAAATAGGAGTTGTGCTACATTGAGAAAACACGTCACGTGATGTAATTGCATCACGTGAAGCCTAGAGCATGACATAATTTCTACTGTTCCCCGAACACAACTAAGGCACGAAAATTTGAGCAAATGACGGCATGCTAGGATTGGGACCCTAGTGAGGCAGGCAGTGAATCAACTCGAGCGCTACAGCCGCCACGTGCAGCACGCGCACAACGATGCACGACTCATTGTAGTTCCATCCTATACACCGTCCGCATATGAATAGAGGTCTGGCGTAGCGCAAGCTCAATAGAGTTCTATTCGGCATGTTGTCTGCGACACAGCTGCAGCGTGTCACTGAATATTGGCTAGATGGAGGGGTATTGCTTACAACACGTTGAATTGGCCTGCAATATCGACTGTCACACCATTGATTCCATTGGGGCCCCCATACCAAGGACAAACCTGCCCGACTACGAGACCGATTCCAGTTATCAATGGTTGGTACAGAAGACGGCTACGGAGAGTGTACGGCTCAGCGAGCTCAATGTGCAACGCCCGAATAGTCGCCAAACCACGGAAAGACACTGTAATACGACCTATGATTTGGACATTCTGACCTTTGGCGAATGTGAATTCACAGTTCTCAGTGGCCTCGTCCGGTATCCACACCAATACCGCCTCTATCGGTATGCATAGTAATTCGCCCTCGATGAAAGTATCATAAGTTTCCTCGATTACCACTCAGCTTTCCCATGGCATCTGTATAGACCGACACCGCGGGCGCATAAGAGCAAGGACTCCATTGAAGGCGAGCGACATAGTGCCGCAGCAATCTCATCGCCTCAAGTCTTTATATCGATGGCACTATCACGTCACCACAGCGCTCCCCCATTTTCAGAAAAAAAAATGGCATTACACGGACACAACCTGACGTCACATTCATACTACCGATACAGACACTGATAACGAAGCCTACACTACATTCGAGCAACGCGTTCAAGTCATGAAAATTCTGCTGCATCTGACACCTACACGACGCTATGCGACGTCAATTGGTGAGAAGACCAGCATGTGCAGAGCAACTGTGAAGACGTACACGATCTTCGGCAGCTGGGCGCTCAAAGGTGTCTGCTGAGCATGCCTTCCCGTTTGCATCGAAGGCCGAGCGCGGCGAGCGCGGCCTATGGCGAGCTCCTCTCTGGCCGATTGCGCACCGTCAGCTGGCTGCCACCTGAACAAATATTAGGCGAAATAACACGGAATGCAACGAAACTCGCACCCTTCAACGAGTGAATCAGCACCGGGGATGCAAGACTCGTCGACGACATGAGGTCTGCATCAAAGTCAGCCGAGGTGTAAGGAAGGGTGCGGCTGCTGGCGTACCTGGTCACTGACGTCGAAGCATCGGGGACGCGCGACCCCACGCGTTTCGGAAGAACCGTTATATCATCGAAAATGGCGTGGTCGTCCACAATGTCGCGGTCAGCGAACGGGCTATGCAGGGCAACGAGTGGCAGGACTGGCACCGGCCCGTCGTAGCTAATGCGGACTTGGTGCACATCGACTGCCAGCTTGCCGTCGACCCAGCCCATGAGAACACCGACAATGTCCAGGGGCAAGCCAACGGCCATGCTGCCCAGAGACTGGAAGCGCTGCTCATCGCGATTGAAGAAGCAGCTGCGAGGCACTGCATTCAGCGCGAGCACAGTAAGCGCTCAGCGATGTCCAAATCACCGGATGACGGTGGTCTGCACGGGCCAAGTGTCGTTGCAGTCAACAGCGATGTCAACGGAACGAACGCCAGGCTTGGTGATGTCGAGCTTGCCCAGAGCTGATACTCTGCCAACAAAGAATAGAGTCGGCTCAAACTCGGTGTCCACAGAGCAGCGAGTAGTTGGTGTCGTCGCGACATAAAGACCCGTGGTGGTAAATGCTGTCACGAGCAACACTTTGCCGACGACGCTCAAGGTACCGTAGACCTCGGCAACCGCACCGTGCGGAAGAGGGCCGCGGTTGTGCTCATCGACCGGCTGGGCAATTGAGAAAGCAAAATGCGAGCCTGCAACCCCGTCAGCGTTATGCGGAGCATGCGAGATGCTAACAGACTCACGTTCGATGGTGAAACTCGAAAGATAGGTGTGGTATGCGTCGTTGGTGCCAGGCTCGGGACCGTGGTAAGTCGGGTTGAAGACGTTGAAGTACGTGTTGCAGAGAATGCCCGGCATGATGCGACAGCTACCAAGGTGCGACAGACGCCGCCCGCCAGACCATCTATGTCCGTTTTATACCCAGCCAAAGTCATGCCATCATAGAGAACACGGGCACACCATGATAAGCTGGCAGCGGCGCATGACGCTGGACTTGACGAAAAATGTCCTTCGGTCAAAATTGGATGACGTTTATGTAATCAGCAAATTACGTCCGACGTAAGCGACCGTAACTCCGAAGTGACAGTATGACGTGGGACACCGCGCACACAGACATGGCGGAATTATATTTCAGTTAAACTCAAAGCTGGATCTCATCACTGGGTTGCATCCAATGCAAAACATGACGTCAGCGAATGGCCGTCATGGGCACTGTCCCTAGGTCGCCGCGGCGGGGTGGATGCTGAGGGAAGTCGACTTTGGCGTCGGTGCCAACGGAGTTGATGACGACGCACGCGTCGAAGATCTGCGGCTTCGGAAGAGGTTCACACGGCTTCCCAACATGGGAATGTGCCAGGAAAAAGCGATAATTCACAAAGTATCATAATGCCAATCAAGTGGTGATATTACAATAATGCTACACGCGCGAAGGATACTTGTAGATACAGAGATACAGAGACACTCGAAAACCAGTTGAAGTCGGTGCGTCGGTGGACCATCACCATGAAACGATCGTACGCATCTCGTTGTCGACTTTGTCGAGAAAGCCATTCAACTTCCCAATCCATTTCTCAAAATGAGCGCGACGCTTGCGCGCAGACTGCTTGGCCCGCTTTGAGCATGCCAGCTCCAAGTGAACGTCGAACTCCAGCGCGTCGAGCTGGAGACGAAGGCGATGTAGACGGCGAAAGACTATGTTTCGATAGGGAACATCGCGAAGGGCGCGTTTCATCCACTTGGCGGGATATCGAGGATGCCTGATGCAACGCCAGTCGACGAGCGGCAACCCCTCGAACGCCTCAGCCGAGCGCGCCATGTCATAGCACTGCGCGCTACCGTGAGTTACGCGCCACACTGGAGAAGCAGATGAAGGCGCACATGCATTGCGCGCTGGGGGAACACGTCGGCTGGAGGCAGGCTATCGCGACGAACGATACTTGCTTGCCTGCGATAGAATACGCAGGGACAATCTGCATCATGTGAGTGCAATGAGCGGGCTGGAGAACACCTTCACTCACCACGGAAGCGAGGGGCCATGGCGGGATGTTGCGGTGCGGCATGCAGAAAGTCAGCATTTAAAGAGATCTGCATCCGGACATCCAAGAAAGTGCAAACACAGCCACCCTGTTCATGACGTCACAAACAGGCAAAGAGGCACGGTTATGTCATTACACTAACATCAACGCGTAGAGCGACGCGCGACGCAGAAAACACATCAAGGCGTTCTGAACACTGTAGTAGGCAGGATACAAAAACAGGGCACCGAATCTTCCATTGCGGACGTTATCAAGCGGCCAATAACTTCCGTGTCTGCGTTTGTAGCGATTTTGATACGAGCCACGGTCTCCTAATGGAATATAAGGACATGTCCTATTCACACAGATGACTTGATGTGATAAACTCACATCGCCTACGCGTACGCTTAGAAGAAGCATATCTGCATTGCGTTCACAAATCACACAGCCATGCTGGCTCAAGAGAGCCTTCATCGCGAGAGCGTCCATGACAATCTGGCGAACACAGACGTTTGTGAATGGGGAATTCTGGCTCGCAGAGCCGCCTTAAATAACCGCCGCCTTTTATCGTGACATTCGGGTCTAGATCTAGAATGTACCAGAACATACTCGGGACACAAAAGCGGCGATGACGTCATGATCATTCACGTCAGAAACATATTAATTATAGGGCATAGACCAAGCCAACATCTGGGAATTAGGATAGCATACATGTTTTTGAGAGTTTTCGTCTTTCTCGACACAAAGTGATAGTGGATGAAAACACAAAAAATGAAACACACGGACTCGGGAACGCGAAAGCAGGGTCCACATTCATAATCTACTCTTCGGCGTTGCCGTTCTCATTGCGACGCGCCGTCGCAACAGCACCGCGTATGGTACGGCAACCGGCTGCCGCCCTCTTAGACTTCGTAGCCTCCTCCGGATTACTAAGTGGAAATCAGAAATACGGCATGAACGCTGTTAACATGCCACAGACGTACACTGGAGCGGCCGGACTGGCCGCATCTTCCTCCACTGTCTCCTCGGGAACAGAAGCGTTCGCAAACGGGTTGATTTCGCGGCTAGAACTGAAGCGGAATTGAATTACAGCGCATACAGCGCGCACAGAAACAGTTTTTGACTCACGATGGCGCGTTGGCGGATGCTGGAGTCATAGGGAAGCGACGACGTTTGGCGGGAGGGCCTCCAGCTTCAACCCGTGCGGCGGGGACAGAGGCCGGCCTGGAACCGACGTTAAGCTGGACGTGCTCAACATCGACCATGATATGTTCTTCCGGCTCATAAACCCCAAACGCAGTACCGACGACAAAGACGCCGGTTCCAGACGGTGGACGAGGCGTCTTCTTCCAACGTGGCTTATTACCGTCGAAACGACAACTGCAGCAGGGAAGTCAACCGACGTTTACACGATCAAGATGCGGACTCACTACACGCGCGACGATCGCGATTGATCGCGCACGTAATCGGAAGCTTGCAACTGATAACCAACAGAGATACCATCGTCCATAATTTCCGCGCTAGCAGCCATGTGACCGAGTACGATCAGGGTGGGGAAGGCGCGCTGCGGAATGTGGTCCTCATAGGTGGAAGAATCGGCATCACCGGGAAAGGGGATGATGTGGATGGCATCTAGTTGAACACCGCCCTTGGGAGGCGCGTAAACCTTCGCGAGAATGTCGACGATTGTACCGTCAGGTAGCAGCGCATCATTGTTCGGAGCCCAGTGCTGTCACGGCAGAGCGCTCGTCACTCGCCGAGACCGACGCCCAAGAGAGGAGAGAAGGACGAGGAAGAACGGACAAGCGGTACAATTGACCAGACCAAACCTAGGGTACACGCATCTACACCCCACAACCTATATACCCATCCCCAAGGTCCACTGATCCGGTCCATGGTGATCCCGGAGCTAAAGGGTCCATCCACCATCGTCTCCCATAGTGCTAGCACTCTACCACACCTCCAGTCGAACAGGGTCCGAGACAGGGCGAAGGTGCCGAGGTATGCCACACATACACACACCCACCGAGTGCACGGACCGAGAAGGAGGGCACCTCCCGAGTACACGGGGAGAGCGCCGAGCTGTTGAAGCCACGGGCCGAGGGTCCGAGGATGTAGCCGAGCTTGTACCAGGTGATGATAACCGACCTACTATCCATCCGAGGGGTACCGTACCGACG
This sequence comes from Auricularia sp. M13, assembly GCA_037042915.1. Taxonomy (NCBI): domain Eukaryota; kingdom Fungi; phylum Basidiomycota; class Agaricomycetes; order Auriculariales; family Auriculariaceae; genus Auricularia; species Auricularia sp. M13. The sequence continues at coordinate 3,499,605 of CM073195.1, read as the reverse complement.
AGAGGTCCAATAGAGGCGTTTCCGACCCTCCGAGGTTGCCCAGGGTGACCCACCGAGTCCGCCCGAGGTCCAAAGGGGTTCTGGAGCCTGCCCCGAGCACCACAACGCCCATATCCGACGCATACAGCGAGGGGGAGCTGCCGAACATTGGTCCGAAGGTGAGAAGCCTCCACCGAGCCGAATTGGGGTATGCACCGAGGTCGTCTCACCCCTAGGTAGGTAGAGAGCGGCGTGCAGATCATATCCCGAGTTGAACAGCCCGAGGTGTATAACTCTGGCCGAGTCTCCGTCCGAGGGTAAACAGTGCGCCGACTGTATGCAGCAGCGACCGAACGCTCGGCGAAGCGGCGTAAAACCCGCGGGCAAGCGGACAGAGCTTGCGACGGCCGTGATGACCGCAACATAACCCCCCCTTCAAGCCGCGAGCCGAGGGAGCGTCCGAGGGAGGGAGGCGCAAGGCGGGGAGGGCGAAATGACGGGCCGAGGGCGCCGCGGACTGAATGGCCATTCAATTCGCGGTTTGACATAAAGCTTCGGCCTGTCGTTTTGCTTCTTGTCCTCATACCACCACCATGCCCGCGCCTGACCGCGTTGACCACGTCCGCGACGACCAGCCCAACAGCGGGGCCCGCCTGGGTGCCCGTGTTGGGGGACTTTGTCCTTTCGCGCCCGGCCCGAGGATCTGGAGGCCCGTGTCGTCGTGCTCGGCGACGCCGTGAATCGCATCGTCGCCGCCCTCGTCGACCCTGGCATCCCGTCCGCGCACCGCGACTTTGCCCGCCACCGTCAGCTCGAGTTCGAGACGGAGCGCCGCCTGCTGCTCGCGCTGCTGCCATCCGCCCGCGTCCTGGCCGATAGTCTGGCCGCGTGCTCGTCCGCCGTCGGATGCCCTGCTTCTGCCGTCTATGACCGTGTCGCCGTCGCCGTCTGACCCGGTCCGACCACTGGCGTTGCGTCTGCCGCCGCTACCTTCTGACGCTCCGTTCCGCCCGCGCTGCTCGACGTTGAAGGTTCCGCCGGGGCACCCGCTGTATGCTGAGTGCGAGGAGCTTGCGCCGTCACCGTCCGCTGTTGCTCCGAGGCCGCGCCGTCCTGCACCGGCACCGTCATCGTCGCGACCATCGGGGCCGCCTCCTCCTGCGCGCTCGGCGCCAACGCCTCGTCCGCCGCGCTCGTCGTCTGCTGTCCGCGCGCCGCCTGCGTCTGCTCCGCCAGCGTCGGCTCTTCTCCACCACCCGCGTAGGCCGAGGACTCCCCCGCCCGGTGTGTACGAGCGCCCGGCACTGCGCGAGCGGCGTCAGGCGTGGGACAATGCGTTTGCCGACGGCCTGATCGACCGCCACGGGGTCCCGACGTCGGTGAGCACTTCGTTCTGCTGCTGCTGGTCTCGGGGTATTAACATTCAGCAGCCATGCAGCCGATGCGTGGACCGCGACGACGAGTGCCTTCCGGCGCAGGGGCTGGCGGCGTGCCTCGAGTGCTCGCGCCGGAAGGTGAAATGCTCGTGGAAGGACCTGCGCGCGCCACTCGGATTCGGGACCAAGACCGGGAAGGGTTCCAAGGCGCCGATGTCGGGCACGCGTGCGCCGCCGTCTCGTTCCCGCGCCGCGTCCGTCACCTCCCAGGCGCCCGCCTCGTCGTCGTCCCGTGCGTCGAGATCCCGGGCCGCGAAGGAGAGCTTGCCGGCGCTGCCCATTGAGGCGCCGGGCGAGCTTGGGGTCGCAGCGCCCGCACTGCACCCCAACTTCATGGGCCAGTTTGCGGCGGCGTGGGCGCTGGTCACTGGGGGTGCGGCCGCGAATGCGCAGCCGTCGGCGCCGGCGCCTTTGCGCTCGGCGATGCGTCGGGGCACTCGCTTCGTAGCGGGTACGGCTACCCGGTCATCGCGCTCCTCCGTGACACCTGGGGCGGCCTCCTCGCGCGCATCCGCGCCACCTGAGTCGGGTCCGGAGGAGGAGGAGGAGGAGGATGATCTGGAGGAGGTGGAGGAGGCGATGGACATGGATTAGATGTTTCGGGTCGGCCGTCTTGTATATAGTTTTCTTGTCGCAATGGGCGCGTGTATAGAATATAAATAGTCTTCCTGAACCTGTGATCGACGTGGGGGTCCGAACAAGCGCCAAACCGAGTGGACTCCTTCCTGTGGGTCCGAGAGTTTGGTTCCAGTCTTCGGCGTGTCCATCCTGGCGTGGCATCTTCCGACCCAAGCATCCTGCAGCCGAGTCCAAGGTCCGAGAGAGGTTGGATTCCAGTCCTGTACTGTGTCCTGTCGGTCCGGCTGCGCCTGCGCACCGACCAGTAAATGATGAGGGAAATAAAGAGCGTGTGAGAATCGCCCTCGGCGACTGTGATCCCGCGCAGCGAACGAAGTTACTGGTCATTGGAGCCTCGGCACGAGCCCGGGACATCGTTAAACGTCGTACATGTCGTTCAGCCAGCGGCCGGTGGTTCGTGGACGTCCTCGGGACGAGGATATTCATATCTCGGGCGTGGCGGCGCGTGCATCCAGTCCATCCGGATCACGGCCGAGGCCCCATCTGCCGATGGCGTGCGAGAGGGAGAGGTGTAACAGCTGTGGCTTGAGCGCGCAAGTCCAGACAACCGGGGCGGGGTTTTGGGCGTGGGCGAGTGTCTCGGTTTACTCGCCGGGGTAGAGGGTGCGAAGGAGGTGCTGCACCAGGGGTCGCCGGGGCGGGATCGGGGTATCCCACGCGACCGTGTGGAGAGGCTGTGCCAAGGGCTTGGTCATGCGCTGCGGCCGATGGGGTGGAGATAGGGCCTTGGCAGCGTACGCCTCGCTTCTCGGTGTGGGTGGCGACTCCGAGGGAGAAGGATGCGGGTGCCAATGGGCCTCGGCCGGTGCACAGCGGCTAGCTGACGGCGAGGCCGGCCTGATGAGGTCGTCGGCGTGACACACGGGCGATAGTAGTCGAAAGGACGCCGCGGCCGTGTGGGGAAGGAGAAGAGGGATGAGCGTCGGTCGAAAGGGAGTGAAGGTTTGGTCTTATGTCACGGCAGAGCGCTCGTCACTCGCCGAGACCGACGCCCAAGAGAGGAGAGAAGGACGAGGAAGAACGGACAAGCGGTACAATTGACCAGACCAAACCTAGGGTACACGCATCTACACCCCACAACCTATATACCCATCCCCAAGGTCCACTGATCCGGTCCATGGTGATCCCGGAGCTAAAGGGTCCATCCACCATCGTCTCCCATAGTGCTAGCACTCTACCACACCTCCAGTCGAACAGGGTCCGAGACAGGGCGAAGGTGCCGAGGTATGCCACACATACACACACCCACCGAGTGCACGGACCGAGAAGGAGGGCACCTCCCGAGTACACGGGGAGAGCGCCGAGCTGTTGAAGCCACGGGCCGAGGGTCCGAGGATGTAGCCGAGCTTGTACCAGGTGATGATAACCGACCTACTATCCATCCGAGGGGTACCGTACCGACGAGAGGTCCAATAGAGGCGTTTCCGACCCTCCGAGGTTGCCCAGGGTGACCCACCGAGTCCGCCCGAGGTCCAAAGGGGTTCTGGAGCCTGCCCCGAGCACCACAACGCCCATATCCGACGCATACAGCGAGGGGGGAGCTGCCGAACATTGGTCCGAAGGTGAGAAGCCTCCACCGAGCCGAATTGGGGTATGCACCGAGGTCGTCTCACCCCCTAGGTAGGTAGAGAGCGGCGTGCAGATCATATCCCGAGTTGAACAGCCCGAGGTGTATAACTCTGGCCGAGTCTCCGTCCGAGGGTAAACAGTGCGCCGACTGTATGCAGCAGCGACCGAACGCTCGGCGAAGCGGCGTAAAACCCGCGGGCAAGCGGACAGAGCTTGCGACGGCCGTGATGACCGCAACAAGTGCCTTATCTCTGCCGTTAAGTCGAGTCCGCACGTCTGGATAACAGTGTCGTAAAAGACGTGGTGAGTCGTCTTATGCGTAGACGCGTTCTCCGAAGCAATGTGCCGGCCACCTGACACTGCGAGATAGCCAGCCAACAGGAAGGAAGTCATTGCACGCTGGTGTATGTGGGTAGAGCCCGTACAGACGGAGGAGGTCCACAAAGTCTCATTTTATAGGGCGAGTTCAGCGAAGAGGAGTGTGTGCAGACAGCCGTGATGCAGTAGAGCAGATGACATAAGCCACAACGCAGCGAATATGACGGGCCATGCAGAAAAACGCGCCACATTGTGCAGATGACATAAGCGGGGTAATGGAATCACGTGCCCTAATACGTGTGACGTAGGACGCGTTTGGCCAAAGACACAACGTCACATGACGCCAGACAGAGAGTGCAGAAGAGGTGCGCAAAGGGCCACGTAGCTGCGGCAGGTCCGGACATGCGCCGGCTGTCCGCGGCACGTCCAGCGCGCCGGCTGTCCGCGGCACGTCCAGCGCGCCGGCTGTCCGCGGGTTGCTAGCCAAGTCGTGGCATGCTAGCCAGGCCGGGCCCGGGCCAAGCCAGCAGTCACGCCTGCGCGGGAAGGCCAAGCAGTTGGCGGGGGCGGGAAGGACGACGCGAGCGAAGGAGAGGAGGAATTGGGCGCAAGCGCAAGGGGGACAGAACGGTGTGGACACGTCATAGAGCCGTGACGCAAGCACAAGCGGAGAGCAAGGGAATGAGCAAGGAGGAGGCAACAACGGTAAACAAAGAAAGTATATAAGCAGCAGGTCAGGGCGGCGGGGAAAGCAGGCTGTAAAAGGAAATTGGGTCCGCGTTTGACAGATGGAGGGAGTTTGGGTAACAATACGGATATATACCTGGGCCGGAGCCCCCTCTTGTACCTTAGGTTTGGTCTGGTCTATCATACCGCTTATCCGCGCCTCCCTCTCCACTCATCCCTTCCCCTCGAGCGTCGTCTCGGAGAGTGATATAGCAGTCACTGTGACAGTTATGCACGCTTTACAATCACCCCGTCATGTGCATCTATTGGTTGCAGGGTTTGATTTGCCTGCGAGCCAGCATCTCGCCGAGCCAGTGTCACCTACAGCATCCATCCTTCACGAATACTCCTGCAGAACAATCACAGTCACCACAGTGCATGTAGAAGTGTGCTTGAGAACCGGGTATCAGGAGATCCGATTCAGTTGCTCAAGCGCTCAGTTCTCACGATTTACACGCAGCCGACCGAAGCCTCGCTGTAGTGCGAACCGGATGTATGCGTCCTGTCACCAAATGATGCCTTGTTCCCAATATATGCCAATAAGTTTCTTTGTATTCCATGGATATATCTATGATTCCTCTCCAATTATGGGCGCCCTGTGAGTGTGCGGGAAGGCATAATGAATGACGCGCACGCAACACGGCCGCTTCCTCTTCCTCTTCAGCGAAAATTCGCAGCACGAGCCCTACTTTTGTATTTGCATACGGGAATGCCGCTGAGAGCTTAGACAGGCGCAAACTACGAACGGAATCGGGCTCGTAAGCGTCTGAAGAATTGATGCTCATAATAACCTCACCGAACGCTTCCCCGCCCACGCGTCATCCGACTCCGTGTGTATATCGACAGTCTCTCTGGGATGTATTTAATGACTCCCGCAAGACGAAGAGAGACTCGGCGCTCACTGGACGCGGACGCCTGAGGCGCCGCCGCGGCTCCGTCCTCCGTGCGAGCCGACGTTGAACTGGGCGAGCGATATGAGGTTCGACCCTGTCGCGGCCGACTTGCTCGGCCCTCCCTGCGATTCTGAGAGATTAAACAATGCGGTGGCGCTTTTCCGCGCGTTCACTGTGTCATTCGGAGGAGCGTGAGCGATGGCAGAGAGAGTGGGATGACAGCTCTCGTACGGGATACAAGGAGCGAGAAGGCGTAGATCTGGCACAGGCAACACATCAGAAAGAAAGCCCGCGATCAAGAGACAGTGCTTGCACCTTGCTGACGAGGACGTCGTTCAGAACTGCCATCGATACGTGAGCATGAAGTTGGGGAATGAAACAGCAGGGCAGCAAACACACAAAAGTACATGCCGATATCTGCCTTGAACAGAATGAACGTGAGAACCTGGCTATATCGATGCAGTCACTTAGATGCTTCGGTCGCCGACACTGGCTTGCTACATACTTGACAAGGGAGAGTACGTTTGCCTGGACTGTGCGCGAGATGATAGAGCTGAACGATCTAGGGGAGAGTCAGAAAGTCGAGCTCGAGATGAACACCCGGTTTCAACGGACGTCTTCGTGTTATCGGGCTTGAACGTCGCCTTCACTTTGAGGAAATACACCATCCACCCGGTGATGAGCGCGTCTGACACGCTGCGTGCCAAAGCCTGTGAGGACAGGGCGGGTTGTAAGCTCAGGAACGGACAGACGTACACTGCAGCAACGAGCCACCCATAGGCTGTAGGCCTGGGAGGATGAGGACGAGGTCGAGCGTACTGAGCATCAAAGTCAAGGCTTACAGAACGTCTCCAACCTGTGCCATCGACCGATGGCCTGCCCAAAAAGCGATGACCCACACGACGATGCCTAGTGTTAGATTCGTGAGAACGGCGTTTGTGACTAGAGGACTGGGCGTACACCATTGAACAATGGAGGCGGCGAAGATGGGCAAGGTGACAATGTATGAGCCCATGCTAATGAGCCATAGCCGCCACGCGAAGAAGCATTGCACGATTGAGGTCACGGTCGTCGCCAAGATCATCTGAATCATGAACCCCCTGTGTGTTATCCCGTAAATTATGAATCTCATAATCAGGGGCAAGGAAGACGTGCTCACAGTGGCATCGTGGCCAGGACAACAGGGTCTGAAGACGTTGCGTATCATGAGGACCTAATTGTACGAAGCACATGTTCACGTACTACCCCAGGAAGTAACTGCGAAGCCGTAGCACCAGTACGCGTTCAGGATGGTGTCGGCCAGCGACAAAACCACGACGCTGGCTGCCAGCAGCTTGAAGCTGAGTCTGTCCTTTGGGAACGAGAGGAAGTAGACATAGCCTAAGGTGCATGACGCGCTTTAGTCCGGATTAACCGCAGAGCTGTTGAGATTCGGACTGACCAGTAGCAGCCACAATCCCCATTCCGAAAATCTAGTCCAGTGCGTCAGCGCGAAGCGGGGGAAATGACAAAAAACGCAACCCACGGAGCAGAATGCGCTATTGACCTGACACCTCTTCAGTACTGCGAATTGTCATTGCACGCGAGTCCTACGCACCACCGCTCCGATAGTGAGATCTAGCGAGAACGGATAATGAGGGGCGGGGGGAGCGGCCATGGTTGAGACGAGGCAAGAGCTAGAGCCGGAAAGGAGAAAACAGTTGCCTCCTGCTGCGTCGTGGGACTCATTGAATACTTATGCAATCAGGCTAGACATGCCGCAGTCGTTTGCAGGGATCTTCCAAGCTTCAAGAAGCACGCGTGAGAATACCGATTGCACATCGGTTGCTAGGAACCGAAGTGTCATGATGTTCATGCTCAAAGTCTGTTCTTCGACTGACATTGAGAGATTGAGCTCAGAATCGTAAGTGCAACAAGATATGCTACAGGTCGATGACTCACTCGTAAATGACCCTAGCGCCTTGAAGCCAACCAATGGACCCTGCAAGGCTCGGATTCCTGTCAGTCTCTGATGGTCATTTACCTTCTGGGGCGATGATTGCAAAATAGTGGATTGACTGATGCAATTCTGTCACAGCATCAAATTCGCGCCGTGGGAAACGGAGAAGCAAACCCCAAGGCTTGAGCTGGGCTTGAGTTATTAGGCGAGCCACTGTATCTCAGCCTCTTCCCCTTGCGACATGTCGGAGGCACAGCCTGGCACTTCGTTGCTCGTACCGCTCAGCAGTGTTGACCAAGCCGGTGTCGAGAACACTGGTGCGATTTATTCCTACGTCGTACGCGGGCCTTTCGACGCAGATAACCTGCTCGCGGCAGCCCAGCGGGCTACCGATAAGTGGAGGCTCCTAGCAGGCAAGATCGAGTGGGACGCCAGTCGTGGAAGATACGCTGTCCGGGTACCACTTGGCGCCTCGGAACCGAACATCCGCTTCACCCGCGACGCCAGCGCTCGGGATAAGCCGCTAGGCGTTGACGTTGCCCAGTCCGGCGACGATGCAGCTCGTGTGGTCCGGCGACCGGGCCTCGGATGCTTCAGGCACGCCAAGACTCAGGGATCGCTTTCTATGCACACGAAAACTGGCCAGCCCATTCTGTCGATCCATGTCAGCGAATTTGCGGACGCCACCTGTGAGAATATGCACATCTCGACCGCTCGTGAGCTGAATCTCCCTTGCAGGCATCGGCGTGTCGCTCCCCCATGGCGTATTCGACGGTACTGGCGCTGGTATGGTCATCAAGGCACTCGATGCAGAACTCAACGGTTCGCAAAGTTTCTTTGAGTCTCCCCGATTCCTCCTGATTAATCCAGGGCGATCATGGAGTCCACCGCCCCTCAGCGGGGAAAACATAATGCAGTCCACACTCGAAAAGCTCAACAAAGATCCTCTCGTCGCCTCTCCCGACTCCGTGCAAGGACAACAGCTCGTGAACTTCAAGCGGGAATTTCACCCTGTCGGTGTCTCCACCTTCGCGGGCCTCGCTTACGGCGTCGGATATGAGTATCTTTGGCAGAAGGCGGAGGATCGCGCGCTATTTCTAGGGAGGTACGACGCCATTACTGTGCTCAGTTCTTGATGCCGACAACTTTCAGAAACGTCGTCCAGAAAATCGTCGCAAAGGCCAAGGAGGAGCTTGCGCAGATCGCTCCTGGCGCGTTCATCTCCACTGGCGATATTTTACTTATGTGGTTTGTTCAGGCACGTCTCTAAATGGCCCTTTCGGCTTTCTTCTAGTCTTTACTAACACCTTGTCAGGCATCGTATGCGGACGACGTAGACGACGACACCCACACGGTATCCATTGCATCCGCGGTTTCCATGCGTTCGACGCTTGAAAAGCTGCATCCAGGTACGCTTTCCCTCGCATGGTTGCTCGGCTCTAACTCTGTTCCACATAGACTTCCCGACCTATCCGCACAATTCTTCAGTTCCCACTGTCCTTCCCCTGTTGACAAAGACAGAAGTGAAGCAGGGTTCCCTGGCAAAACTAGCGCTCGCACACCGCCAGGCAATCGATGCTTTCCGCACTGTCCCCTACGTCCAATTGTGGTCCCAGTACATCGCTGAAGTCGGCAGGCCCGTCGTGCCTGCTCGCAGGAGAACGAGCGATGCGTGGCTATTCTCAAACCAGATTCTCGGTGCGCCGACGAAGATTGACTTCGGGCCTGGTGTCGAGCTCTGTGCATTCTTCTTCCTCCTGGCGCCGTTTCTTCCGGACCACAGCGTTGTCATTAATCAGGTGCGTCTTCCTAAAGCCTGAGGTCCAGATGGTATACTCATTGTGTAGATTAACGGTGGGTACGTAATGCAAGGCTACGTTCGCCGCGCTCGGTGGAACGCGATAGAAAGAGTGCTGCAGAGTCTCGCGAATTAATGAAGTATCTCATAGTTTCTCCGTCGCTCCCTGCCTCATGCATCACGACATCTATTCCATGTCCTCCTTGAACCAGATTAATTGCAGGTTATTCCTTTCGCAGGATCACGGCATCGGTCATTGCGGACTCAAGGAAGCATCATGACGACCGCGCATGACCCCCGGATGAATCTCCCGAGCGAATAGAATGTTCATGAGGACGTTACTTCCGTCGTGGAAGCTTACATGCGCTATTCATCAAGTCGAGCGCTATCGCCATGGATGACTATCTCGTCCTTCGTCACTTCGGGAACCGTACTACACCAGGCGATGCAAGACTTCTGGTTTGGAAGTCTCCCCATGTGGTTCTACACGACCAGGCGCCCAGCGGAGCGGAGATCGAGAGTTTGCTCGCGATGCAGACGGTGGTCCCGCTGACGCGGACGGCCGCCGAGAGCGACTCGTTAAGATGTAATGCTTTTCAACTTTTGACTCCGAGTACTCTCCACGTAGAACAGCCAAGCGAACCATCGGAAGCGCATGGGAAGCCGGTACACGCGTGATTTTAGGTATGTTCGAGGAACTTGGAAGGAAGCCGCCGCTACGCACAGCCCGTTGTTCCAACGTACGACCATCCTTATTTTACTTGCATTATATGTTAATGACCTCATGAAAAGAGGTATGCGTATGAGAAAACACCCTGGTTCTTCCATACTAGTCACGGAATCTTTTCGGAAGCGCCCGCCGCCGAGTTCGCCTCGTGCGGAGAATGAATGCGCGTCATTCCTTTCTTCCAGCCACCATCATGCCTGCCATACCACTTCGACCTAATGCTTTTGTTGAGAAACCGTATGGTCAAGCAGCATACAACGCATGCTTAGCGCTCGAACGCGACGCGCACTGCGAGTACCAGAGAATGACGAACGTTGTCGCGGCGCGCCTGCTCGGCCACCTTTTGTATGTCCTCGACGAGTTGGGCCAAGACAGTGCCGTCGAGGCACTTTCCCACGACATAGATTTGTGCAACGGCCAGAACGACAAACTCCTAGAGTTAGCGCATCTATTCACCATGCACTATCTCCGCGTATGTGAGTCGCAGGTCCGCGGCGCTGCGTGCCTCCGTCTGACCTATGGCGAGTCAAACGTGCAAGAGGACCGACGCCCGCACCGTCCGAACGCTCTTCTAGACTTGACTCTGATGATGAAGCAGAGCTCTTGCGGCGGGTTGCAGAGGAGGTCAACCTCGACCATCGCACGGCCAAGAAGGCGGCGAGTCCAGCCTCGTTATCTCTCATCTCAGTCTTCTGGATCTATTTTTTTTAGGCATTGCGTCGAGAGCTTTGGCGGTGCGCCGTCACTGGAGCGCTGGACCGTGCGTCCGTGCTCGCGAACAAGGTCGAATGGAGGGAAGGTCTTGCGACAACACGAACTGAAGCTGCACACGTCGTGCCACAGTCGATTAACGCCAACATTAACACAAACGACAACGAGGTGTGATTTAATCTCGTGTCTTTCACGTCACTGATTTTGACTTAGGAGGCGCACTACGCTGGCCACGTCTGGAGAATTCTCAGCATGCTCGGGTCACCGCAAATACGCGATGAGCTGAATGGGCAGAGAGTCCACCGCCTCGCGAACGTCATCACAATGGATAAGACCGTCCATGAGGAATTCGACTCGTTGAACATCTGGTTCGAGCATGAGTCGGTACGCTCGTTGGCTCCTCCCGCTCGCCCTACGTGCTGATCTCGCGGAAGGGGAACAGATATGCGGTCCGAACCGCACACCCGTTCCTCCAGGACACAGTTCCGGACACGGTCGTATTTCGAGAAGCCGAGGGGCTCCCCCCGCCGAGCAAGGAGTATCTCGCATTGCATGCCGTGGCATGCAAGGTCGCACATATGTCTGGTGCCGCAGAGTACCTCGATGACATTGACAGGGAGACCGAAGACACGTCGGTTTTGGCCATCGATGGTTCTTCAGCGCATCTCTTAAATTCTGCCTTGACTCTTGTTTCTCCTGATCACTAAGTGGTCCGACGGTTTCTTGGGGAAGCCTTGGCCCAAGCTTGACAGCTGTATTCATTCAGAAAAGGGAACGCAGTTTCACCGATGTTTGGCGCCCCCCTTACGATGGGGCGGTGGAGGGGAAGTCGAGTCAGGGAATCTCATAGACAAGCACGTCAAGGTCGAATTATTCCTTCATTTATACTGTAACAGCTGTCTACGCCGTGCGAACATCTAAATGTCTATCATAGTACCGACACCGGCGTCTAGTCCTCTAAGGAGTCTATGCGGGCAGAGGTGCTGCTCTAATGCGGTCCATCCAGTGATAAGAAAGAAATGTTTACTAGAAGGTGTTAGCCAACTGCCAAATGTCAACGGGAAAGGCACCCACGTTGCTGTGCGGCGGACAGTCTTTGGTCGTGGTCCTCGGCGGGCAGAGCGCATTGCTCTGAGCGGTCATAAGACCGCCGTCACCCTGAGAATATCAGAGTGGTCAATGGCAGTTTAAAATCAGGAGCCTCGAACGCGTGCTCACCCCATACCAGCAGAACGTGCTGAAGTTTGAGCCGTATCTGGGGTTAAGGGCATTAGTCTCTCCGCCGTGAACAACTTGTCGCGCGGCAAATGACCCACATGCAAAATGTTGGGGCTCCTAGCTGGGTGCTGCTGCTGTAGTACTTGACGAGAGTGCCGTCGGAGGCCGAGCCAATCTGCTTGGGGCAGACCGCGCACTGCGTTCCTGTTCCCCGCGGCAGCACGAGCGCCGCGGAAAGGGAGGCAGAGGCAGCAAGAGTGAAGAGTGCGAAGCAGCGCATGACTTTTGTTGTGTTGTGGTAGGCTGGGTACGAGGCCTGACGGTTGAATGCAAGCAGCTTTTATACCTCACATACGCAGTTAAGGCGCCTGAGGTCAGAGAGGCACAGCTGCCGGGAGGCTGGGTCGTTGTATAGAGTACCCACAAGGTCCCGAAGCATGGTATGATGCACGAGCGCCAGTGAGAGCCCAAATGAACGAGACAAGGAACGCCCACTGGCCAATTGCGCGCAGGCTTCGAAGCATCGCGACTCTGGCGAGAATCGGTGTCTGCGGCAGGCAGGTCCATACAGTACGGACAGTTCCATGGTGCTTCCCAGGACTGTCAAACAGAGCGTCCTGACCGTGAATTCGCCAATCACCGATTCGCGCGCAGAGAGGCCGAAACTTCTGGAGCGTTCGCAGCCCGCAGTCTAGTAGCACAGGCCCTGGAGAGAAGGGCTCGGTGGTGGAGCAAGAACTCTAGCCACAGTAGCGTATCGAGACAGAGCCAGTCCAGTCGAGGACGAGCGCAGAGCAGATCGAGTTCCTCCACTGAACGGGAACATTACGGCGCGTCGGCGCCGTTCCGCGAGCACACATCGGACATCGGTGATCAACCTGCCAGGCAGGACATTCGACGTTTGTACAAGCCGCACAGTGTGCATGCACAGATAGGCGAGCGCCTGGCAGGTTTCCGGCCGACACAGCAAGGATGGTGTGCGCTATAATCAGCTATCGTGCGAATAGCCGCAGCACAGTTCAACGGCCCGCATGCCTCGCCGTCATCATCCAATGGCTTCGCTTCGCGCTCGGCCGTCTGCTGTACTTGTGCTGTACTGCTGCACAGCGACAGCGCTGCGGAACGGCGACGGGCCATTGCTGCTTAACATAAGCCTGAGCAACATCCCGCACCCGCGCTGAACATTATGTTTGACAGACTTTGCAAAGCCAACAAGTTGAAGCCGTCAACTGAGCGAGTGTCCGCGATCCCGTAAGACGTGGCTTTGCGCCGTTCCATTCCACGTGAAAGTAAAAGTAGAAGAACACAGTCTGAGTTTGTCAAGCGACTATGCCCCAAAAATAGACATCAGCGTCTTGTACTACAAGCCTTGAAGCGCCTTCTGGCGGGCCTGCAAAGTACATGAGGCGTTGCTTCTACGAGGGTGACGTCCTACTCACCAGAAGCGTCGTCGATGCGGCAGGGCATCCCACACCGGAGCCGTTGCTGTTCAGCGAATGTCAGCCACCTGCAGGAAGCTGAGGCATGACAGGCATACAGGTTCTGAAGCGTAATCAGCGCAGCGGTGATTCGCGCGATCTCGGCGCCAGTGCTGTCGTCCGTCGGGAAGGTGACAGCGACCGCGGGCTGGTTAATCGCGAATCCGGCTTGGACGTTTGCACGGAGTGCCTGTGTCGACGCCCACGCCTGTCAGGGGCCGAGAATGCGCACGAGCAAACGACGTACGTTGATGTAGACGTCCTGCGGCGGCGGGCAGTTGCAGGGGACCTTGACCGGCGTCCCGTCGTCCTTTAGGACGGCCCCGTCGCAGTCGCCCGTGCCCGTCGGGTTAATCCCAGCCTGGTGTCCCAGGTCAGGCGCAAGGCGCGCGATATCGTCATCGCCTGCAGCGGCTGGTGGCGGCGCGGTGTTGGCTTCAGGTGCGGGCGCGGGTGCAGGGTCCGCGGGGGGCGCAGGAGCGGGGTCTGCAGGAGCGGGCGCGGGGTCCGCCGGAGCTGGAGCTGGGCCTGCAGGAGGAGCAGGCGCAGGGTCCGCGGGAGGAGCAGGCGCGGGCGCGGGCGCAGGAGTGTTGGCAGAAGGACCCTTGCGGCGTCCCCCAGTGCCAGGCCGCCGTTGCCGTCCGTTGCCGTTATGACGAGCCTCGAGCTGAGGCGCAGCCACGGACTCTGCATAATCCAAGCGTGAATACATCTGCCATGCAAGGCTCTGACGTCTGACGTACCGGGATCCCTGATAAGCAAAGGAACGATAACGTCGCCGCCGCGGGGGGTGCGAGCCTTGAGGGGACCTCCGTTGACGGAGGCGGCGAAGACGGCAGCAAGAACGAGTTGGAAGGCGACCTTCATGGTGCAATGCAACAGGGGCTGAATGTGTAGAAGAAAAGGGGAAAAAATAAGACAGCGACTGGCGCGTCTCACGAATGAATGGAGCGAGCGGGGGTTGGGACGTCAACGTCTGTGGGGATGGGGAACAGATGCACGCGAAAGCTAGCTTTATATCTAGCGCGGGACCATGATCACTCCGAAGAATCAGATCCTCCATCGAGCAACGGTTGCGATGCGGACTCAGACGATGACAACGGACACCACTGTCGTTAGGAGACATCCTGAGTGCAACTGAAAGCTCTGCGGTACGCGGAGATCTTGTAGAGATTCAGCAGATTGAGTTCCTGTACAATTGTGCAGGCTATTCGCGCAGTCAGCGACAGTACTATGTTGCATGCAAGGATAAGAGTGTACCAACCATCATCTAGGCTATGCTCGAAGTATCCAGTGACCAGAGTTCATTGCCTTCAGGAACTTCGCGACGCATTAGATGGTCACAGCGCACAGACGCAGGAAGCCGTTGGCAACTTGGTGAGTTGCGACAATATGGCGCGTCTCATATCGCAAGTTTGCACTCAGTGGAGAGGCCCTGATGAGGGTGGAACAACAAATGCATCTGCAACAGAGTGCGGCAGGCTGGGAGTCTGAGACAAGGGACGAGTTTGATGGGACGCCAGGGAAAAAGAGAGGTTCGGCATCCTCCGCGACGCGACTCGCTCCTTTCCTTCCTTTTTTTCTTGCTCATCTGACATCTGTCATCTGGTGCCTCAATGCCACCCCTCGACGGTTACGAGGCAACTTCTAAGTGTCTACAATGCGACGAGCATATTCGGGCTACTCTCGGTGACTCAGTGGACACGCAGCGCATCCTGAAGTTTGAATATGATAGGCGGGCCTATTGCTGCTTTGACAACGGCTCAAGAGAAGCCAGAGGTGATAGATGCTGGGCTGGATAACGTTAAAATGCGTCGTGTAACTCTTCCTGAGGGTGAACGTGCCGAACTCTAGTGTGCGTCGGGCTCTTGAATTCCTCGAAATTATCTTCGCCGGCGCCGGTAGCGAGCGCGTCGCTCTGGGCTTTGTTTCTATGGGGGCTCTGCACAATCGCGCTCCCAACCTCCCGCGCGTCGCATCGCAAGACGAATAGGTGGTCGTCCCGGCCGTTTCGTACCGGTTTCCACACTCGCTCCTGGCCGCTAGTACCCTCCTGCCGGTGCACGAGAGGCCCAAGAGCTCATGAAGTATGGACGAGCTGTGCAGCCCAGCCCCCACCGGTCGTTCTCCAACTGGTGCAGCTGCGCGAAAGCGCCGAGGTCCTGTACCCTTATTCGCAGGCGGCGCCGGCGGCGGTAAAACTAGAGCCCATGCAGCCAGTGCAGGCCAGTCACGTTCGGAAACAAGGAGGGCAGGACCGCTTTATCTGCGTGACAATTCAAGATGTCGCTCTGCGATGACCATGGCTTACGGGCCTGGGCAAGACACGCTTGGCAATATCTCTGTGCCGTTGGCACCAATGACTTTGTAGAGGTTGGATATATGATCTTCACTAATGCTGACGCAATGACATAGTTACGAATTAACTTGTGCGAACAGTTCAAGTGGTTCTCGCTCCTCAACACCAGACAAACCTACAACAACTCAGCTTCGAGCGCATGATCCAATTAAAAGAGACTCACTTTTCGTTGTTCAACCATCTGACGCCGTCGCCAGGACCATACCACGCGATGCTATTCAGATGCTCTGTGCGGGTCTCAGTCTTCCCGCCAAGCTGTGTCGCAACGTCCAGCAAATGTTCGGGCAAATTCCACGTCTCCACAAAGCGCAGGCCGTTCGTAGACGCCGTCTGGACTGCGATATACAAGAGCGCACGAAAATGGTCTGGCGATTTGGCCCGGATGCGCGTGAAGATGAGCGTCTTCAAGTCGAGTTCCACATCCATCGTCCACGTCGCAAACGCCAGATCCTCCGTCTCAGAGGAGATACGCGCGCCCCAGTCTTTCAGGGCCGCCTTGCCCTGTGTCTCCAGGAAATAGGCGTTCCGGTGCACCTGGAAGGCCCCAACACCGCGCCACGGGACGTAGGTCAGGCTCGCGACCGTCTCTGATGATGATTCCGCGAGCTCCTTCCGGAGGAGCTTAGCATCCTGCTCCCACACCTGCTCCAGGTCACCCATCGCGAGAACAGTTGCTAGTTTATCGCGCGTGCCCGTTTCGGCAAACAACTGCTTCGCCTTGGACACATCCCACACAGTGCCAACCGGACTGTCGACGACCCATCCTGCGGTATTCTCGCTCGGGCCGCAGATGCTGTAGAAACCGCCGCCAACATCGCTGTACAACACACTGGCGACACCAAACTTGTGGCCTTCTGGAAGCTGGGGAGGCGCAGTGCCCCATGCGGTCGGAAACGCCGGGAGTGACTCTGGCGCTGCGAGGACCCGATGCAAAAGCCGCATCATGCGACGCGCTGCGCCCTTGCGCCGGTGTTCTGGTGGCGTGTAGACACTGACCGCATGCTCAGTTTCGCCAGGTACTTCACTGGCATACTTCTGCTATACCTGGCTACTCCGAACATCGTCTCCTCTCTGGGATTCGCTTCCCCTGGGATGCGAACGAAGCCTTCCCGACGATAGCTAGGCTTCGATGAGCCAGCGAACCCTTGAGGCGACCGCACACTCACGTCTCGCAGGAACACAAGAAATCAAGCGTCTTGGGGTCTGACAACGGTGCGAGGACCCTGGAATTTTCCCTCAGGTGCAATAGACTATCTCCTTTGGGCAGCCTACCAAGTGACAAGTCGCCCGTTGGCGGCATGCTCGAAGACATCGAGCCTGGCATCTCTCTCGAGGTAGTCTTCCAGCCGGGTGCCGCGTCCCCATTGCGCGTGAGTACGGGTTCTCGACTCGCGCACTTGTTCTGGAGTGGCCGGGAACAGCGTATATTGCGAGAGATCGACGGTGTCGCTCATTGTGGTCGAGGGAGAACGGGCCACTCGTGCCGGATCGCCGGTGATCACCACAATGCCACGGCGTCAAATCCTTAGTTCTTGATGGGGCAAATCCTGGGCAAATCATCCACCCAATGCTGGATTAAATCGATGTTGTACAATGGGCGACACATCCAGTAGTACATAAATATTCAATGAGGTAGGTAGTATATTGGCGCCGTGGATCGAGTAACACTTTCAGCATCGTCAAAGCTGAGCGCTGAGCGCTGAACGTTGAACGCGTACGCCTGAAATACTGTACAACCCCATGCAAACCTTCAAGATGTGGCTTGGTGCTCTACACGCTGTCCATTTTAAGCTGAAAGTAACGCACTTCTCGTTGAGCCATTTGACATTGTCGCCAGGACCGTACCAGGCGAGGCAGTTCAGATGCGTCGTTCGGACATCGCTCTTTCGCAACACTAATAGGCGTTCTGGTAGGTTCTCCGTCGCGGCAGCCGCAACCTGCACCGCCGAACGCAGGAGAGTGCGGAAGTGATCTGGGGACTGGGATCGGATGCGCTTGAGGATGAGTGTCTTCCACTCTCTCCAATTGTCAACTATCCAGGATGCATATGCCAATCCGTCCTGCTCGGCAGAGATGCGCGCGACCTATCCATTCAGAGTCTTGCCGACCATACTGAGGAAAAATTCGTTGCAGAACACTTGCACGCCGCCGACACCACGCCATGGCACAAATGTTATCGTCGCCGTCGATGACGGTGACGCTGTGCGGTCTGCACGCATCAGTTCGCCGTCCTGCGCCCACACTGTTCCCAAGTCATTCTTCCCGAGAATCGTGGCTGGCTTGTCCGGTGCGCTGGACGCAGCAAACACCTCTTGCACCTTCGCCACTTCCCAAGCAGTGCTGACTGGACTGTCTACCATCCACCCGCGCGTATCGCCGCATAGGCCGTTGAATTCTGCGCCGATATCGCTGTATAGCACGCTGGTCACACCGAGTTTGTAATCTGGCGGGAGAATGGTAGGTGGTGTGCCGCACGCTGCAGGGAACGGCGGGAGCGACTCTGGCGTTGCCAAGACGCGATGAAGAAGCCGCATCATGCGACACGCTGCGTCCTTGCGACGATGTCTTGGTGGCGTGTAGACACTGGCAGTACGGATCGTCTGTCGTCTGTCGCGCCGGTGCTCTTCTCTGTCGCAGACTGCACCGATTGCAAACATGGACTCCCCGCCGAGCCCGCCGAGCTAGGACTGCTGGGCGCCGTCGTGGTCGCATCGCGCTCGTTCTCGACGCTGTTGCTGCCGGAGGCGACGAGCGACTCGGAGTAGCATGTCTTAACGAACGTCTTCATTGCGCGCATGTTGCCCATCTGGAGCTGCATCTTGAGCGCGTCGCGCAGGCGCGCGCAGAAGGCGTCCGCCGTCGGGCGCAGCGACGTCAGCTGCAGAATGAGCTTGGGCCTTGCCGGAGCAGCAGGCTGAGCGAGAAGGCCCCCGTGCACGAGTTGAGGCGCTCGACGCGGCGCACAGTGCACAGCGGCAGCGTGAACCGCACCGACTTGCGAGCCAGCGACGCGAAGGCGAGGTACGGGCCCAGCAGGTACATTCGCCCAGCCTGCAGCGCTGTGAGCAGCCTGCTACACTGTACTCAGGCCGTACGCACGTAGGACGAGTCTTCCACGCCCTGGATGGAGACTGAGATTGAACCCTTTCCATCGCATAGATTCCTTAGCAAGTGTCTCAAGAATGGAAGCCGTATAGCGTTCGTCCCACGCCGAGTTGCTCCAGGACAGAAGAATGTCAAATGGTGATGCTAGAGACCGGTGGCAAAGCGTTTCCGCCAGGGTAAGCAGTTGAGCGGCGTTGGCACTCGATAGAAGCAGAGTGGTGATAAGCGACCAAAGGGACGGCGTCTTCAATGCGAGTTCGCGCCAGCCATTACAGACTGCGAAGAGGGTAAAAGGCCAGAGCGCGCGGCTGCGCTCATACTCCGGCAGTGTCGACAGAAACTCGTCCTGGTCGTACCAGTCCACTGGTGTAATTTCCAGCAGCCCGTTGGGGAGGCGCGCGGTCATGCAAGGCAGGTGAATGCGCAACTCCTGCACACGCGAGCGGGAGGTTCCAAACGGGCGTTGACACTTGCTATCTCCTCGTCGAGCGTCTCCAGATGCGCCTGAGCGGCGATAAGTGTCACAGCCGCGGATTGACGAGCCGCTTGCAGTCGCGCGCAGTACGCCTGAAGGTTGGATAGTATATCCTCATCGCAGTGTAAGCGCTCGGCGAGGATGTCGTGTGAAATCCGACGCTTTGAGATTGTCAGAGTTGAGGGCGGGCTTTGAATCTTGGTCAATCTTGGTGTCAAGGTGTCAACAGACCAATTCCCAACTTTCATACAATGCTCCATACCTATCTGAGGCATAAACCGCTGCGTTTTATTATGTCTACGTCCGCGCAACTTGCTGCAGTCCTCGACTAACGATGTCTTGCCTTCGAGCTTTCACTGGAGTGCGCTCCTGCCGCTTTGAAGCGCCTGGTTCTCAAATTAGCTTCCAGACAGCTATCATTGGTAACGGGGATTCTTCTGTGCAAAGACTGGTGGTTTCAGTAAGAAGGCGTGCCGATCCTGCATTGAACGCGCGAACGCTTTGCACACGTGTTTCAGCGCCTGTCTCACCATCTTCCGGACCGCAATGTTTCACCAGAGACCCAGCAAGCTCAAGCCATCCAAAGCTATTATCGAGGAGGATGTTTCGCTCGGCCTGGGCGAAGTGCTCCATGACTTCCAGCTATCAGACCTGGCTCAACCTCGTCGCAACCCAGATGCTGACATTCGACTGGCCGAGCTCGAGGCCGTCAGCTCGTACAGCTGGGTCAACGAGTCCGGAATTCCGATGATAGCCGTTCCAGGTCTGCGTGCGGTTGTGTTCGTGACATTTTGTTAACCGTTCTGCGAAGGGATGCCGCCGATCTGGTCCGAACCCAGCGTGGGCGAGCTCCTTCCCTGGGACAAGAGCAATACTGTCGCCGAGCGCCAAAACGCCGACACCGTCCCGAAATACCCACTTCTCGCGCTCGTCGCGTCGATCCGGCAGGAACGCCCTGACTATGCGCTC
The DNA here is from genome assembly GCA_037042915.1 of Auricularia sp. M13. NCBI lineage: Eukaryota > Fungi > Basidiomycota > Agaricomycetes > Auriculariales > Auriculariaceae > Auricularia > Auricularia sp. M13. The sequence continues at coordinate 3,479,266 of CM073195.1, read as the reverse complement.
TCAAAAGTCGATATTGTCACGGCTCGCAATAGTCTGCGCAGACTTCTTCGCTGGATACGCAGCAGCGGAAATACAGCATGGATACGCGAATTCAGGGTCGACGTGGATGTGGCGGGGAACAAGACTATCCTGTTGACCCGACGGGAGCTTCGCGCAAACGAGCCTCACATCAAGAACGCTCATGGGCATGGACTGGCCTTTGAGCGTGCTGCTACCAGAGATGAGCGCGACGGTACAGCATACATGCCGTTTATGGGGCACCATCGCATCGTCAAATATGTACGTTCAATCAATGCTGCAGTGCCTACTTGCTTGCTGAGAAAAGTCTATTGTATCAGCGATTGGAAGGTATAACAATGCTTGTCCGTTCAGAGGTCGACGCCTGTGTCCAGGAAACACCGCAAGCGACTCCAGGCTCGCCGGCAGCGAAGCATTTGCGGACCACGCCAAGCAACGAAATCGCTGGTGTCCGCGTAGAAAAGGAGACCCAGGATGCCGTCGGATTCAGCAGGCTTGGAGATCTGCTCAAAGGTTTGACCCTGGAGCACGACGAATTGCCCCTGAGCCCCGGCGCAACACTGAGCGACACTGAACTTTCCAACGGCATGCGTTCGCCAACCAGCACCCTCTTCTCGTTCTACGAGCACCCCTCCGCAGCTACAAGCGTCAGCTCTGTCGACATTTCTCATCTTTTGGATGATGATACCTCGTTTTCTCCGAGGGAGGGCCGAAGCGAGAAGCAGCGGGAGCCCGAAGTGCCTGTCATCCGAGTTCTTGCAGAAGGTCGTCAGGTAGCGCAACGGGACCTCGTCGAGTTGACTACCTGTTTCGACACGCGGTTCCCACGCTGGGACGAGCTGTGCGACCAGCTTTTCCTCTCGGGAGTGCAGCGGGTGCACGTCGGCTTTTACGACAAAGTCGGCGCCATCTCCACCGTGCGCAAGTATACACCCGGGTACTACAGGATGGCGATGGCGCGGAAGAAGCAAGCGGAGAGCTACAGGCAATTGGCAGAGCTGCTGCGCCAGGTTCGCCAGCGCGTTATGGAGCATCCGGGGATGAAGCTCAGCTTAGCCTGCGTGAATGGGAGGCTGGGCCTGTATGAGCGGCTTGATGGCACTGTTGCGCTGCCTGCGAAGTATCTCAAAATGTTCGATTGATTGTAACTGCCCTCTCGTTCGATTTACAGCAAGAACGCTGACACGAATGCAATCGCTCCGACTATCGTAAGCAGAAGATACTCAGGCGACCGACGTCGCGGCGCGGACGAAGTGTCGGTCCCTGTGTCCGAGCCTGAAGACCCACCATTTCCACCGCCGTTACCTGAAGAAGTCGAGTTTCCTCCAGCTAAATCTCCGCCATTGGTGACGACAAGATGGCCGGAAGAATAATCAAAACCGGGATCCTGCGACTATCAGAAAAAACGTTCCTGACGCAGACACGACATACCCTAGAATAAGGGAAGCCAGACTTCGTTAGGTTGACTGGCTTGGGTAGATTGGCTGGGGTAAAGCTCATGTCGACGTTTGGGCCGACGAACACGGGCCCGCCGCCCGCCCCAGTCGCATTGACGTCCGGCGCAGTGAACGGTACGAATAAACGCGGGTCTGGCGGAATGTGAGAATCGCGTATACGGGGGAGAGATCGTGCCTACTCAGAGGGCCGGGGATAGTGGCGGACTCGTTGTTCTGCGGGGGGTCTGTCACGTTCGTGTTCTTGTACCCGGTAGTGTTGGCCACGAGCTCAAACACGTTGGCCAGGGTCCTGGATGGATTCAGCTATACTGCTAGCAAAGCCGATGATGGGCTAACTTGTTCGTGTCTCCGCGCCCGAGCGAGCCGAGTCCCCAATTGTTTTGCACAGTGCTCAACGAGGAATAATGCGTATAGTATAGAGGGTCTTTTGTCCCGTGCAGATTTCGCGGGACCGCGCCGCCAAGAAGAAGCGTAAAGATGCGATTCCCTTCGCGCGAGGTTTCACTGCGAGTTCAGGTCAGATGCGAACAGATATTGAGGCGCAAGGCTTGCCTTTCGTCAAAAGTCAGCATAATCAGCGTGCGGTTCGTGTTGAATTGCGCATTATCCAGTAACGGGACCAGCCAGAAGTTGAGCCAGTCAGCCGCAAAGTCTATCGTCGTATCATGCGCATCGTTGACCTAAACTATTTAAGTATTTTCCCTAGCGAACGTGCGGGAAACAGACCATATTTGGCGTCACAAACATCCTACCAAGTTAGGTCAGTGATTTGAAATTTTGAGCAGTCCAGGTGCCTACCATTGTGGAAGCGCGTCCAATTTGAGGTCATTTGCAAAGTCGTTGACTGTAAGCAAATGAGACTGAGCGCTCGAACGCTGCTGAGCCCTACGAACAGTTGCGCACGCGCAGACCGCGAGTCTCGTTGCCCATCACCGAGTCATAAAAAGCGACGGGGTTGTGTTTCCGAACATAATAGACGTAGTTCCCGACCGACGCATTGAAGTAGTTCGTCTGGCTGTAGTTGAACCCCGAGAAGCCGTCGAAGGGGAGGTTCTCTTGGTACATGGCCCAAGAGATGCTCTTCGCGTCCAACAGGTCGACGATGGTGGAGATATTGCTCGGGATGGCGTAGAAGCTGTCATCGCCCATGCCGAAGAAGTCACCCCCGGCAGCTGCACACGTGAAAGTCAGGGACAGGACGGGCGGAACCCTGAGGCGGCGACGAACCAGCACAGTAGTTGGGCTCAGACGGGCTGCACCCGTCAGTGTCTATCCATCTCGACTCGGACAGCCGTACTTACTGTGTGAGGGCATAGAACTGCGTGAGCGTGATGCCCTGCGCCGCAAGTCGCTGGAACACTGGGGAGCTCGCCGCGGTTGCGAAGTCCGTGTTTTCGAGCCTAGCTCGCCGCCGGTAAAGATTGAGATCTTCAATCAATTTTGCGCACGTACCATATCTGAATAAAGCGATCGAAAGCTTTTCCGGGAACAAGAGGGCCGTTTGAGAGCGTGTTGTTCGATTGCCCGGTGTAATTTCCTGACTGGCTCGTAGGGCTCGACGATGGCGGCGAGAAGCTCTGGGCAATTGCTGCGAATGTAGGTGCAGCTGCAACGAGCACAAGAGCGAGAGACGCGACGGCGACGCGCATGGCGAGGAGCGAGGGGAGAGCTCCGGACAACGACAGCAGACATGAATGCGCGTTTAAAGCAGGTGAAAGCGCGCTCCAACGATCATGTGGTCAGGCCTGCCAATAGAATAGAACGTGCTGAATGCCATTGGCGGGCGCAATGAGCGCAGATGGGCGCTCCAGCTCTCAAGCAAGTCCTTCTATAATTGCTCGTGTGCTATATACTGACTTGACACGGACCGGGCCTTACAGCGACCGTCATGGCACCCGCCCAGAGGTCCAAGCATGCTCATACGATCGTGATCTTGCTCGTTGCTGGCGTCGCGCTATTAGCGTTGGTCCTGGGGCTTGGGCTGGGTCTCGGGTTGCGAAACAGGAACAAGGATGCATCGGCAGCGTCCGGCGCGACGAGCAACTTGTCCAGCCAACTCACTGCACAGAATGGTTCACACGCTTTCTTCATCAGGGGCGCAGCTGCCATGGCCAAGGATCCTCCACAGACTCGTGAATATAACTTCACAATATCCAACGTACGCGGTGCACCGGCTGGCGTAGAAAAAGACATGGTCGTCGTGAACAGTGCGTGCTGAACTCAAACGCGTCCACAAAAACTGACAGTATGGTCTCGAACCGCAAGATATATGGCCTGGGCCTACAATAGAGGTCAACCAACATGATCGTGTCGTTATTCGAGTCATGAATCGCGCACAAAACGCAACGCATGTTCCATCCAAAGTTAATTATTTTGTCCTCGATCTAATTCACGTCTATTAGTGCTATTCACTGGCACGGATTATACCAGCGTGGTACGCCTTTCTATGATGGTACACATGGCATTACCCAGGTGCGCCTCAAACCGTGCGAGGGGAAACCATTCTCATGCGTTTCAGTGTGGAATCCCACCTGGTCAAGATCTCGTCTACAACTTCACGCTGGGCGACTTCTCAGGAACAACGTGGTGGCAGTAAGTCTCACACAAGTCTCCTCAAAGTTCTCGGCACCCTGAACTCAAGTTCTCATCGATCAGCTCCCGTGCGTTGAATACATTTCAAGTCACGACGCATTTACTGACACCCGGGTGCAGACTGTACGCCAGGAACGAGTCAGGATACAGCAATCAACTAACATGCGGGTCAACAGACATGACACAGTACACAGACGGTGTAACTGGGGCCTGTGGGCACGCACGTTCGTCTGTCGATCCCGCTGTGCTGATGTTTCGGCCCTCGCAGTCATCGTACACCCAACAAACGCCACCGTGTCCACGCCAACGTACGATACGGACTCGCTCATCCAGGTTGGCGATATGTATCACACATTTTCGGACAAGCTCTTGGCTGCATTTACTTCGGTACGACCGTTCTTCTCTCCACCATCCTCCTTTCTCTCATTATTCCTCAAGCCTAGCGGTATTGACGGCACTCCTGGAGACGAGCCTGTCCCGGACACGGGCACCATCAATGGCATGGGTCAATATGGCGTAAACGGCTCGCAGGTCGGGACTTACTATAAATTGACTCTGGCTCCTAACGCTACGTGCGTATACCCTCTCCCGGCTCGCGTGGCGCCCGTCAAACTCACTTTTCTCGTAGCCACCGCTTGCGAATCATCAATTCGGGCTCATTCGCCGACGTCCGCTTCTCCGTCGATGGCCACCCCTTACCGTCGTCGAAACGGACGGCGTTGAGGTTGCACCATATGTCGTTGAGGCAGTACAGGTCTCCGTCGCGCAACGTTACAGCGTGCTGCTCACGACGAATAATACTGCCGGAGTGTACTGGATGCGCGCAGTCGTGCAAGAGGACATGTTCACGGTACTCTGACTCCCGTTGGCATTTCTTCGTCCCTGTGTTGATGGAAGCCTCAGTACGACCAACCCGGGTTCAACGGCAACGCGCTCGGAGTTCTTCAATACACCGGGGTCGATAATTCCACGATGCCGGATCCTGGTCTTGTCGACAACAATCCGGGGACCGGCAAGAACCTGACGCTCATGGACACTGCGTTGTTGCGGCCCGCATCCAAGCAGCACCCTCCAAAGGCGACATTGTACGTTGCCAATCACTGCCTGAGCTTGCAGGAGCTAAGTGACTGGTAGGACCTACAAGATCACGGTCTCCTTCCAGGTCACCGCCGACAACGGCTTCTTCGCTTTCATCAACAGCACGGTGAGCTCTCACATCAATGTTGTCTCTGGCGGACTTACGCGATCAATTATCTGACTCTTCGGCGTGCGCAGAGTTGGACGCCGCTGTCGGGCTCGCCGACGCTGTTCAGCCATCTCGGGGCGGACACCGTCGGCGCGAACACCTTCGACAACTCGCAGCTCATCCTCACCAGTCTCAACTCTGAGGTGATTGACCTGATTATCGATAACTTGGGTGCGCCGCGGTTTATCGCAGTAATTGATATGCACAGTACTTACTTCGGAACTCTCGATTAGATGACGGGGACCATCCATTCCACCTTCACGGCCACAAATTCTGGATAATGGGCACGGGAGACGGACGGTACCAAGGCCAAGACGTCGACGATGTCGTAAACCCGCTTTTGCGGGACACACATCTTATTCCAAGTTTCACGTGGACTGTTCTGCGCTTTGTGGCCAATAATCGTATGTCCCGGTTTGGGACTAAGTGTGCATGCGTCCAGTTGCTGACAGCAAGCCAGCTGGAGCTTGGGCATTTCACTGTCGTGAGTACTCGGTTGCAGAGAAGTAATGCCTGCTGCATGCTTAACTGTTGATCCACACTAGATATCTCGTGGTATCTTCATTTCCTTGATTTCGCGCCGTAGACTTGATGCTCACAGAATGAATTACAGGCACATGGCGATAGGCCTTCTTGTTCAGTTCTACACGATGCCAACCGAAGCCGCGGGTCTATCGTTGCCGCAGGATATGGTGGATCAGTGTTCAACGGAAGGAGCGTCGACCAGGGTAAGGTGACGGGAGCCTCCTAATACGCCGATGGTTTCACCTGTGTAATATTTAAATGTATAAAAAAAGTAAACGCTGGAATTGACATATTCGTGAAAGTGCAAGAAAGGGCCTGTCAGCAAGTGAGTACTTGGTTCAGAGATGACAGGGTCGCCGGTGGCACAAGAACGAGGGCGGCTAGCTCCGAGCGACGCGCGCTCTTTGTCCTGTTATCACTCATACGGATATTTGCTATCGTGAGTAGGCCCCATAGTCTCCAGCGCGATACTCAACATGATTCCCAGTGCTCGCAGGACGCGATGGAGTGCCGAGTATGCGAGCAACGACAACGGCAGTTCTACTGCGCCGACTGCTTGCGCATTCAGTGCGTGCGCTCCTGGCTAATGCACTGGCCGCGCTGAAGCTTGCCATTTTTAGTTTGCGCGAGTTCCGGAACGCCCACGCCCGTCTTTCTTCCGAGTTGTCCGCCGTCGTCCAGCGCAGCGAGCACATGCTCAAGGCTATCGAGCCCGGCCGGCTCGAGCGCGCAGACGGCGCGGCGCTCGAACGCTCCATATCAGCCAGCAGAGCCGAGCGCGACCGCGTGCGCCAGGACAACGAGCGCAGTCTGTTATATCTTGATGCCCAGATTCGCTTAAACTGACTCGGTATTGCAGAACGAACTCGCGTCTCGCACCTGCGCGCGTCAATAGCAGCCAGACGGCAAGCCTTGAGCGCAGCGCGTACCCAGCAGGCTCCGACGCCCAACAGCAGCACTTTGAGCCCGCTGGCTCAACAGCAAGCCAAAGCGGTCAAGCTCGCGCACGAGCTGGCCCAGACGCGCGCGCTGCTAGCGCACCACTTGCTCAATGTCTTCCGGATACAGCAAGTTCGCGGCGGAGAGTGGAGTATTGGCGGTCTGGTGCTGCCTGTGCCTGGTGATATGAGAAGTGCGTTCATCATTATACATTTACATTTGCTTTAACTCATTGGAATGCGCAGGATTTCCGGCAGAGCATATCAACGCAGCGCTATTGCACACGCTGCATTTTTTACGCGTGCTCACCTTCTACCTTGGAATCAAGCTACCGTTTGTGGTCACATTCGAGCTTCCTTCGTCTTCTGCCACGACTGCGACAAGTTCTACTCCCGTCGTACCAGGTCCTGGTCTCGATTGGCCATACAGTAACTAGAAACTCACGATATTCCAGGCGCAGGCCTCCCCTGGATCCGCGCGGGTCAAGGACCAGAGAACGGCGGGTGGGCGCGCTGGGTCCACAAGCAGCCATTGTTCATCAAGCCGTCGACATCCTCCACATCCTCCTCGACATCCTCCTCCGCGCTCATCGGCACGCGGCAGCCGGCAGAGAGTTTTACAACAGGCCTGACGATGCTCATGTACAACGTTGCCTACCTTGCGCACACGCAGGGCCTTGAGATCGGGCTCGCGCAGGCCGGCGAGGTCGTGGGCAATTTGCGCGCGCTGTGTCTGTCGCCGGACTTAGGGCGGTGGGTCCACAATTCGTCTGCTGTCCGCGATCCCAGCTGACCTCGCATTGTGGATTCCCTATTTGTAGACGATCGCACGAAACGCGCCCGCTGCTCCCGCCGCCCACGCCGCCGGGTTTCGCGCTCGACTTCGCGCAGCTGCTGCAGGTCACGAGCGCCACGCCCGCACCGCGCCGCACGCATAAGGACAAGGACAAGGAGCGTCGGCGTGCGAGTCAGAGACGCGCGGACGATGAGGACGGGTGGGACTTCGTGGAGGCTGAGTCCTGAACGTCAATGCGTGAGCTGCTCCTGTTGACTGTGGACAGTAACTGTGTCTTGCTTTGAGTGCTGTTTCTTGTGCCTTCTGTCTTGTTCGCGATTGCGATGTACTACTAGTGTCATGCGACTGTGTATTTTTACCGTGATCCTCAGTCAGACTCACTCCGAAGACGATTTCTGGCAGCTGTATAGCGGCAGACATTGGACAAGGTGATGCCAGCAAGCTCCATTGCGGGTTCCATTTCGTTAACATTCTATTGCTCCCACCTAGCGCTGACTCGGCGTTCATATAATAAACCGATCAAGTCCGCGGCGTCCGACAGAGCTTCGTTTCGTCTGCCGCTACACCCCCCTTTTCACGATGCCGCGTCCCGACCTTTACCGGACTAGCATTATCACCACTCAGCCCCAGTTTGACGTTGTGCGCCCGGGCTTGGACATTGAAGTCGTTGACGGGATCGTGCGTCCGGGTAAGCCCAGTCATCTTAGGATGATTGTGCAGAAAAGCTGAAGCTTCTCCTACTTTATAGTTAGTGGCGGAGTCTCCGTCTTCGCGGCCATAGGTTCGGGATGGCCGCCTGACACGACGTTCGTCCTTCCCAACACTGCATCGCTACCCCCGGGACTCGTCGCGCAGCATGACCGCGGCACTCACTGGCTCCTCCAGCCGTCGCGGGAGATGACTCTGGAGGAGTTCAAGCGTGAGCTTTCAGTCCTCAACTCCCAGGCAGTCCATTGCGACCCTTCTGTCGTCCAGCTCAAGACGACTCCCGCTCTTCCCGACATGTCCATCAACCCGGATCGGGCAGTTCGCTTTGTCTACGAGGCGCTGGTAGTTTGCGCGCGCGAGCGTCTTGCGCCGGCTGACGATACGGACTGGGACGACAACGACTACGCGTATCTGCGCGTGCTCTCCAGCGCGCTGCACACCGACGAGATGCCCCTGGACGCCGTCTGCTGGAAGCCCAACGTCGGCTGGACGCGCGAGGTGGAATTCATCGCGCGCGCCACGCACGCGTTCATGAAGTGGTCGATTGCTCAGGCTGACGGGGACGACGATCTGGGGGCCAACGCCTTGAACGATAATGAATATCTGCGCGCTATCCTTGGGTGGGGGCGTGAAGGGAACCCGTATGCCCATTTGATGGTGTACGCTACATGCTCAGAATCTGGAGACGCGTCCGAGTCAAATAATTCGGCGGCGTCCTAATCAGGCTATGTAGACGTTTCCGCGTCTCTTCATGCATTCCGTATAGTAGCTCATCCTATGACATTGACTCGCCCGCGGTCTCAGTCAACGTGTAGTGATCGAAAGCTTCATTCCATTTCGCAGACATTCCAAAGCTTCCGCTCAAGCCAATGCGGTGCAGCACGCACCCTCAGAAACTTGTCTGAAGAGGACTTTAAGGTTGAACTGTCGCTTGCGCTTGCGAGCGAGCTACACACCGGAGCGCTGCCGCTATATGCCGTGGCCTGGAATCCTAAGGTCGGCTGGACGCGCGAAGTGGCATTCCTTGCCCGCGCAGTTCACGCGTTTATGGTCTGGACGAATATCAGGGCCGAAGGAGACGAACACCTTGAGGCCGATGCGCTGAATGACAAAAGTTATCTGTCCGTTTGCTCAGCTTCAAGGACATTCCGCACTGTAAAATACATTTCCAGGCAGGCCGCGATGTTCTTGGCTAATATCTTACGGAATACGGAATTAAGACTGTATCTCCGGCATGGTTATTTTTAATTATCTGAGACGCCGCGTGACGTCATGATTACTCTCCGGTCCGCATGGCTGAGCTCAGCGGGCGGCTTAACCTTGGACTTGCAACTGCACGATGTCTAGCGCAAAGCATGGTATTTCCGCAGAAGCGGCGAGCTTTACACCCAAAGACTATGCATCGTTCTTCCTCGCTGGTTCGTACAGGCAGCAGTATCATGCGGAACACGACTGACAGCGATTGTAGGCGCACTGTGCGCAACGTACGTCTCTTAGGAGTGAGAGATGTCAGATATTTCCTCCTGAAATTGCATACAAAGAATGACGCATGGTGCCATGACGCGTACGCCACCTTGGATTCATCAACTTGAACGCTCTGACAGCGCAATTTCAAGCGATCGACGTGGTCAAAACGCGCATTCAGATTGACCCTCAACTCGCGCGGCACAGCCTTCTCTCAGCTGGACGAAAGATAGTTACCTCCGAAGGCCCAAAGGGACTGTTGACAGGCTTTGGGCCCACTGCCGTCGGCTACTTCGTGCAGGGCGGCGGCAAGTTCGCTGGGTACGAGTTCTGGAAGTCGACATTCGTGCGTCTCTCCGGGAGCCAAGAACAGGCCGTGAGATATAGGACGGCCATTTATCTCGGAGGGGCGAGTGTTGCTGAGTAAGTCGCGGCCTTGCGAGATTGAATTTTGCTGAGCCACCCTTCAGGTTCTTCGCCGACGTTCTTCTCACGCCGCTTGAGGCGACGAGGATACGGCTGGTCTCAGACAGGAAGTATGCGACGGGATTGGTCACGGGTCTCACGCGTATGGCGCGCGAAGGAGGCGTGCGAGAACTTTACGCTGGCTTTATCCCCATCCTCTTCAAGTATGAACCACCTTCTTCGTTGTTTCGTGCTTCACTCCGTTGCTCACTTCAAACAGACAGATCCCCTACGCCATTGGACAGTTCACAGTGAACGAACTCTGCCACGAGCTTGCGCTGCGGTCTATGAGCGACGAACAGAAGCGCAACCTCGGACCTGCTAAGCAGTTCGGAATATCGCTAGGGAGCGGGCTCACGGCGGGCGTTGCAGCTGCAATATTGAGTCACGTTCGTCACGTTTCTCTACTCGATTTATATGGTTCTCATGAAAGTCTGCACTGTTAGCCTGCAGACACCCTCTTGAGCCAGGTATGCCATGACGGTACCACAAATTGCTGTGATGAAAGTCTCGCACTCGCAGATCAACAAGGGACATGGGCCCGAGGGCCCCATGCTCTCGCGTCTTGCGATACTCGCGCGTCAGGCAGGCGTGGGAGGTCTCTTCGCCGGTCTTGGACCCAGGATGTTGATGACCGCTGGCCTCGTCGCCGGCCAGTTTCTGATTTACGACGCCTGCAAGCATAGTGCGTGATCCATCTGAGGATCCAATCCTCAATGCTGACGCCAGGGATTTTAAGCAATGGGAGCACCGCCGGGGATCGAGATCCACAAAGAATGACGGACAAGGACAGGCTCAGACAGTCGCGCAATGTGGAACGGGACGCTTCTACATATGCAGCTATAACACAGACTCGGTCAATAGAGGCATCTATTTACAAATTATGGCGGAAACGTTCGCAGATGTTCGAGCTTGAAGTGTTCGTGCTCGGAGATGAGACTTCCGGAGTATTACATAGCCGAAAATGCGGCACGAACGCGTCTGCGGCTCGTCCCGCGACCTGGACAAGATTCGTTCCATCCAACCCACTGGGCGTCAACTCTGCGCAGATGCCCCTTGCGAACGAGCGTGCTGTCCGCTGCCGGGCTCTTGAGCGCGACCTCGGGCGCTGTGAGGCTCGCAGTGCCTTCCTGTGCGAAAAAATCCAGCGAATCCGCGCGCGCCCAGGCTGCAGCAGCTCTGAAAGCTGCCGAAGCCGCGCTTTCCTCTGCGCAGGGCCTCTGAACGGCTGTCGAAGCAGAATGCGCCAGTATCCGCCACCTCATATCCTTCGACCCTTCTGCAATTGATGCGTTACCCTCCGAGCTTCTCCAGGCGATCTGGAGTCAGCTACCGACGACCTCGGCATATGACGCGCGATAGAAAACTATTGAGGACGACAATCACTCCGCTGAGCGTGCGATGACGCCCGGCCGACTCGCTGCTCGTTGGCAGGCGCTGGCGTCATGTCGCAATGAACACTCCCGAACTATTGACGCACATTGCGATACCTCCTTATGCGTCCATGAAATATTGCGCATGGCCTCCGAGCACTCCCGCCGCTGGCGTTCCGTCAAGTTGCGATTTTTCTTCGGGTGGGAAGTTGACTCTTTTGCGCAGCTCATGGTTGGTCGATCGACGCCAGTGCTCGAGGAGTTTTACCTGGTCTCAAGAGGAGGTGAGGTTCAATGGTTTTCCTCGTCACTCATAACAGTGGGTGCACCAACTATGCATCCCGCCAGGCTCGAAGTTCGGTTCTGTGGCCTCAGCCAGCTTCGAGCTTGATTCCTCTCAAACACTGCATCATTTCCGGGACCTGTCAAGCGCTTTTCCTTCGTTGGAGAATTTCTCTCTGTCTCTTCACAACGACTTGGAGTAGTCGGGACCCATTAGCGGATCAGAGACCTTGCTCCCTTCATTGAACGCTCTGAAGCTGAGAGGCCGCTACTGGGTGTTCAAAGATATCGTGCCACTCATGGTCATAGGCCCTCGATCAAAGAAATTGAACCTCAACGTTAGTTGCATCAGCTCAGATCCAGACTGGGGACTGCACGTCTCAGCTTCATACCTCGATATAATGGCTCTTGAACATGGCTCTTGAACTGGAGGGTGTGTCACGTTTTGGCATCAAAGTCTCTCGCCTCTACAACCTCACTGCATTCAACCGCGTCCGGCATCTGTCGTTCTGTTGTTCTCAACGAAACATACAATCGCGTCTTGCAGTCTTTCAGTGCTCCAGGACACCCTATTCGCCGCGCCATGCCCTCGGAGCAGGGCTCGCCCATGGATTTAGACACTTCGGAACTGGAGTCCGATGGCTTCATCGACGACGATAACTCTTCGGTCTCTGGGCTCATTTGGCCGGAACTGCAGTCTCTCACGATCTTTGCCCCGAGAGGAATAAGCGAAGATTTGCTAAATGACCTCCTTTTCTTCGTTCGGACGCGCGCCACGGTTTGCGAGGCGAAAGGGACATCGTTCGAGCTGTCACTTCTATCGTAGCCCTCGCCGTTCCCGTCGTGGTTCCGCAAAGCCGTTGATTACGTGCTCGGGCCTGACCATGTCTATATGTCAACTGCCGATGGCATATCGTATGCAGCCCTTGTCGACGACGATGACCGGGAGGACGAGACCGAAGCAGACCGACTCCGAGGCTGCATTCGGCTCAGAGGCATCTTCCGCAGACGAAGTCGACTATGATCGTCTCGATATTCGAGGAGTAAAACGCGTTCATATGTAGAATAAGGGCAACACTATCAATCGATCTTCTTCAATAAATCATGCCTACTACATATTCGACTATTCAATAAGCAAAAGTCTCATTCACGAGAGTCTCGCTGAGACGCCAGAGCTTCTCCGGCGCGTCAGGAATCTTCGCTCCCTCGGATCGCGTTTCGGCAACCTGGCAATCAACAAGGTATGCGCCGTTGTGCTCCTTCCCAAGGTCTGGGTCGAGCGCGGCGACGAGCGGCGTGGCTGCGCCTTGTTCGAGCGTCTTAGGCTGTCCTCCGTTCTTTGCAATTATGTCTTTCAGATGCTGGAATTCCTCCTCCTTCAATGTCGCGAAGATGTTGGAGCTATAAATGGCTGTGACTAGCGTGAGCAAGCATGGCGTTGCAAAGTTTCTTCGTGCTTACTGCCAGGATGGGCAGAGAAGCTCGTCACCCCGCGAGGCCCAAGCTTCTTCGCGAGGTAGTACGTGAAGTGGATGTTTGCCTAAAGGAGATCATCAGTATCAGGCGGTCAATTTCGGAGATCATCAGTATCAGGCGGTCAATTTCGATTGTCAACGAGCGTGGCTCACGAGCTTGGATTGACCGTAGGCAGGCTGCCAGACATAAGGCTTCTTCTCGAAGTTGTAGTCAGAGTAATCTACCATGAATGGATCTCGTTGGTATGCAGTCCCAAAATCTCAGTAGCGGAACGGACCTCCCGTTCCCGAGAAATGCCCCGCGCTTGTGAGATTGACGATGCGAGGCTCGTCGCTCTTGAGCACCAATCCCATGAGGAGATTGGTAAGCAAAAAGTGGCCAATATGGTTGGTCGCAAAGTGCGCCTCAATGCCGTCCTTCGTCTTGCTGTAAGGCCCGCCCATTATTCCGGCGTTGTTGATCAGCACATCGATCCTATCGTTCTCGCTGACGATCTTCGTGGCGCCCTCGCGCACGGATGCAATACTTGCAAGGTCGATCCCGTACATGCGCACATCGATGTGTGGGTCGACAGCCTTGACAGCGTCGAAGACAGGTGAATACTTGGCGGGGTTGCGCCCGACAAGGATGATCTTTGCGGGGTGTGCTGCGGCGAGAGCCAGAACGGTTGCTTCTCCGATGCTGCTAGGAGACGTCCCAGTGACAAGAACTGACACGTTCTCAGCACGATACAACAGTCATGAATGGTGAGGACACGAACAGATACGGCCTTTGACGCGGTCGGCATATTTTGCGACGACTTCGGCGCCCGTCGTCTCGCGGTCAAAGGAGTTGGCCATTGCTGGAGAGATTTGGTGAGCGTACTGGCTGCCGCCAATGGGATATTTATAAGGGCAACAAAGCGGCGTGCCACGCCGCCTGCTGGTGGTGACTAATATTTCGCATTGAGATTTATCAGCGGGCCTCGTCAGAGTGTGCTGTGCCGGAATGAGCTGTACTTGCTTTCCTCCATATGTGAGCTGTACTAGGCTGTACTTCTTATCATGATGATTAGGTGTATCTGATAATCATGCACGTTGCCAGTGCTGATCAAATCAGCAATCCTAGGCAATCCTATCTATTTCAGCTTTTCGCCACGAAGAGTAGCCATGGCGTCATGATCTATTTTTTGCTGGTACACATACATGCAAATTCTCTCTGAATTCACCACATGGAAGTCGCTGCTTGCGCTGGCAGGATTCGATCAAGAAACATAGCACGAAAGCCGAGCTTGCTTGCAGCAGGGAAGGATGTTTGCCAGCCCTGAATCAAGTGTCGACGGCGGTTGAACCAGATTGGCAACAGCGAATGGCATCCGGGGGTTCGACTAGCGCTGAAGCTGATAGCCGTGCACGAAGATCTCGGCGACGATTCTCATTCAGTAGGTATTGTGTCCGCTTGCAGACTGACTGGAATCAGGGAGTGTGCTCCACGGCGTCCACGCAATGCCGTCCGTCCCAGAAGACTGTCGGCAAGGCCATTTTCGTCTCGTATTATTTCTTTGGGTTAGGAACTATTGCAAGCTGATCAACATGGTCCCTGCCTTGAATCGTTTGATGGTAATCTGCGACTCGAAGAAGTCCCGCGGCTGACTTTGAAAAAAAGATGACAGCTTGCTTGTCTCGACAACTTCCGGCGGATGGGCTGGACACGAATGTGGTCGCCGCGGCGTTTCGCTTGTGTCGCGTCTTACCGCCCTTCTTCTGCTTGCGTTTGCGATGCCCGCGGTCTGCAGCCTCGAACTGGCGAGATTATACGATGTGCAGGCACACCAGTACTTCGCAGGACTGGACGATCAAAAGCTCATTGGAACCGGAACCGATGAGCGGTTTTCAGTCTCCGCGCACTACAGCTCATGCACTGCCAATGCGCTCGAGCAGATGTTGAGCCAGGATAGGGGATCCCGGCAGCTTGCGGCGCGTCTTCCAGCTGACATCCTACGCGTCGTCTTCCTGGCGGCGCATGCGGCCGGCTCGTACGACATCAATACACTTGATGGAAATCCTTACCTGGCACCCGCGTTTCTTTCCTTCAGGCTGGCTGCAGTTTGTAGGGAATGGCGGAACGTAGCAATGCTTACTGCGTCGCTGTGGGCGACAATCGCAATTCCCCAGCCAGATGGCGACCGCCGCAGCCGTCTCGCAGATTTGGTCAACTTGCTACTATCTCGCTCGCGTCATTGGCCCTTGGCGATCATCCTGCCTTGGGACACGCAGGACTGGGATAACGCGATCGTTGCACCCATTGTCTCTGCCTTGGCTGCGCACACAACTCGATGGCGGCTGTTCCACCTGCGGCTCAAAGCCGGCATATTCCCTAGCTGCGTCTATAACATCCTCCGGCAGCCAACACCGCTCCTCGAGGACTTTTGCCTTATACGTGCGGAATGCGACGCCCTTGAGTGGGACGCGCACAAGCCGGACCTTCTGACGGTCTGCCCCAAGTTGCGCCGCTTCCGATCCGAAAACAGCAGCGTCATCTTTGCCATCCCACCATCATCCCTGACGAACTTGGTCCACCTCGAGCTTGATGTGAATCTGACCTGCGCCACTGTTTGGGATCATCTCCGCTACTGCATGTTCCTAGAGATCCTCGATATCGTCTTCGCGGCCGTCCCCGAAGATGCGGACGACGTTCAGGAGAACCAACTCTCTCTTCCTCGGCTGAGGATGCTTTCCCCTTGCGCATGCACGGCGCAGATGCTCGCAGTCAACTTCACCAAAGTCTCGTTCCCTGTGCTCGAGGCCATCGCGGTGACCCCAGGCACATTGTTGTGGATGACTCCTATCTTCCAGATCGTCCAGCATACTCTCCGCCGACTTGACCTTCTCGCTTTCAACACTCTCACCGCGCAGCATGCCCTGTGCCTCCACCCGCTTGTGCATCTACAGCACCTCTCTCTGGGCGACCACTGCGACATGCGCCCCGAGTTTTTGCGCGCGCTGTCCGTCCCGGACGCACTGGGCGAGTGGATAGTGCCAAAATTGGAGACGTTGAATGTGCGCAGCCTGAGCGACGCATCAGGCGAGGCCTTCATTGCACTTGTCTCTTCACGAAATGCATCATATCTGCGTAATGGCCGCCCGCAAAATATTCGCGATGTTCGTTTCGAGTACCCCGATGAGGTGCCGCAGTGGGTCATTACGCAGACACTGCGCCTTTTGCGCCTTTAAATCCTATCCGCGGGCGTAACGTGTTTTGCACTCCTCTGATTTGACGTGTAAATCTGCTAGAATGGTGACTTCTTGACCGTGACTACTCTGACTTGAGGACGGAATTGGAGATGCAATCATCAGAATGAGCACTTCGCTGACTTTGCACAACCATATTCTTGTTGCCATGCTATCAATAGAGAAGTTACTGATAGGAACATAACTAGAGTTTAACAGGTCTACTACTTGCTGATGGTGAATTCCTCAGTATAGTTGTTGTCGTAACCTTCCACTATTGCCCTCGTTCAGCTATGGCGACAATGCTACGGCGAAAAAGCTTACGTGTAAGCCTATATTTCCCGGGAGTAATGTCCTTCGGAATTGCGATCTCTTGCCGGCCCGTGCTCAAGTCGAAATCATAATCGCTGACTCGACCTTGCACAAAAGTTACTTCATGACCGCCAAAAAAGGACAGTGAACTGACGGTAGTTCTCCACGAGATTCTGGCGCAAAAAGATCGCCCCCTTGTTGGCAATGATCTTTGGCGCAAAGTCAATCGTCCTGCGTGGCGCGCGTCAATAATCGCCTCACTTAGAGAATAGTGCATACCATGTCACGTTATGGACGGAGCCCAACTTCCATACAGTGCCTGCGCGCGGATAGGTCACAGGCGGATATCCCCAGAACTCGCCGGAAGCGCCATAGATTTGAAACTTCTGGCCCTTGCTGATCGTTACACTGTCATTTGCCCCCTTTACTGAGAAAAGTGCGCGCGTGAGAAGACTGAACGGGCGACGTAGCGGGAAGAGAGCGCACAAACGATGTAGTAATCAGACCCGGCCGCGAGGTCACTCGGTACAGCGATCGCCTGGCGCCCTAGTGTAAGATCAACATTCTTAGCAATGGTTCCTGTGAACATGGCATCAACATTAGTGTACGAGTTATGTCACGCGCAGACACGAATCATATCGGTGCCCCTGCGCAACTGAACGCGTCCGGGGTTCGAAACATCGGCCGGGATGTCCCTGAACGAAGATGAATGCAACGAAAGCAGGATTCAGACTAGAGCTTACCATGTAACGTTATGCTTCCCATACACTTTCCAAACCGTATTGGCGCTCGGATAAAGAATTGCGGTCGAAACCCCAACAGTTGCTGACGCCGCTGCGACTAGAATAGACGCAGGTACCGAGAACTTCATAATGCTGAGCGGGAGGCACAGTCGGGGTGTAGTATGCGTCCTATATGTAGGTGAGGCCGGCCGACAGGCGCGATCTCACCTCAGGCGCGATCGTACGCACCCGCACTGAAACGCCTCGGCGCGACGCCCCGAAAACTTGTTGTCTGCCTAGCCATTCCAAAATCGCTTGGCGTTGGACTATGTTGTGAGACGCAGCACAGAAAGTGCCCTAGGCGGCTCCTTCGAAGGTGAGATGAGGGAAGCCGGAACAACGAACCCATTTTGGCCACGGGCATTTTGAAGTAGGGCACAGCAACCGAGCTACACGCCGCAAGAGCATGCCTTGCGGCATTTCACGGATGCTGAGCGTTGAAAGCGCAAGGCTCTTCCTCTCTCCCACCAATGCATCGTCTGCAGCAAGGAAGGCTTCGCTCCTCGCAGTCAGCCATAAGCGAAGACGTAACTGTTGGACTGGGTGAACCGATAAGACACTTCAGAGTGCCCAGGCAGCAGGACCAACGCAGCCCGATCCTCACGGACGCTGAAGACATATCCTCGTACAGTTGGCTTACGGGAACCTCGCCGAGCATCGCCGTGCCAGGTCAGTGCAGATTACCAGCAACTGCAGTCACTGTGATGAACATGCATTAATAGGCACCCCACCTTCGTGGCAGGACGTTCCAAATGGGACACGGTTGGAGTTCGACAAAGGAGACGTCGTGATCGATCAAAATGCGCACTTCACGCCCAAATGGCCGCTCCTGGCCCTCGTTGCGAGCGTGCATGCCATGAAGCCAGACTTCAGCTTCGCGGACATCGACGTCATCACCACGCGCAACAGTTTGCGCAAGCTGCTTCGCTGGCTCCGGAGCGGCGGCGACGATGGCGGTTGCCGCGAGTTCCGCATCGATCTCGACCTGGCGGGAGATGGCACGCTACTTCTCACCCGGCGCGAGCTTCGCGACCGGGAACAGGCGATCCACGGCGTCGGCTGCAGCTTCGAGCGCGCGAGCACGCATGTGCCCCCCGGGCACACGAAGTACATGGGTCACCACCGTGTCGTCAAATATGTGAGTGCGCCGCTGAGAACGTGCGAGTCGCCGATGACGAGCGAATCGCAAACAGAAGTTGGGCGGGGTGAATATTCTCATGCGGTTCGAGGCCGATGCCTGCATGCCCGGATCGACAGATCAACAGCCCACAGAGACGCAGGATGAGTTGAGCGACGTTGAGGAGGACGATGCAGTCGACTCTCTGGGGAGAAGTCTGGAAGTCATGGGTATCCTCGACGCGATGAGTGCCACAGACTCTGCGAGCAACGCAGCCGACTCGTTTGAGATAACCTCCAGGTCCAGCATTGCACCGTCGGAGGCGACCATTCGCGACGATGATGGCGATGAAGACGCAGCAATAGCGCCACGCCCGGGCGCACGACTCGGACCCATCCGTGTCGTTCATTCCGGCGAGGTCGTCCCAACGTCCGCGCTGATCGAAATCACGACGAGCTTCATCCGCAATGTGCCCTACTGGGACGAGCTCGCCGACCAGCTCTTCCTGTCCGGCACGCCGAGAGTGCACATGGGGAAATACGGCAAAGGCCCGACGCTGCTGTTCACCCAGAAGCTGACGCTGCGCTCGCAAGTGCTGCACAGCGTGCTGAAGAAACAGATGTGGAGCTACAGGAAGCTCCCCATTCTGTTGAACCAAATTCGCACCTTCGTGCGGAACCACAAGGAGCGGAGGCTCACACTGGCCTGCGTCAACGGTCGGCTGGGCGTATACGATCGGAAGGATACATATGTTGCATTGCCCGATAGTTATTTCGCATTGTTTAAGTAGTACAGGGCTTCCTGAAAATGAGTGCATGGTCAATGAAACTGTCGACTCGCCTTTGGCAGCAACGGCTTGGCGTACCTAGGAGCGGGACGGAGGAGAATGGAACCCATGACACGGGCACGCAGACGACAGCTGCAGCAGCCTCTGCGGCCAAGGACTGCTCGCGGATGCACGATAGTAAAGTCCAACACAAGCCAGCGCGAGCGTCGGCGATGAACAGGACATTCCGCGGAGTGCCCATATTTGTTTTGCGGCGCAATATGAGACCAACGTGCCAGTCTGGCGCACCGAAAGCAGGCGCTGCCGCGCTTGGAATGGTATTTGGCCCCATCCACAGCGTCAGCGCGCATTATGACTGAAGCTGCAGTCTTAGCACGCGCAATTCGAAGAGCATTGCCGCTACATACCAGATTGAACATTACTCCTAAATTCTTCGACTGCTTATCCATTCACAGCTCCTCCTCCTCGCCGTCTAGATCACCCTCAAACATGCCCTCGGCTATATAGCCGTCCTGGCCGTCCTCATCGCCCCACATATCTTCATCCTGATCCTGCTCCGCGCCGCCGTCAATCTGCATGGCGAGCGCGCGCAGTTCCGCTTCAGTTGGCTCGCGCCGCGCGGAGTCAACTGCGGCGGCGGCGGTGGAGGTCGAAGGTGCGGACGAGAGGGAGTCGCGCACGTGCTGCAGGACGGTATCCATCTTGTCCAGTAGACGTTCTTCCAGCTCCTCGACAACCTGCAAAAAGTTAGTATGTACTTGGTGAGATTCGGGAGGGCAGCACGCGAGGCGAGCTTTCCGCGCGCGCGTAATAGGGTTTCGCGGCTAAGATGAATATTGAGCCAGGTAGCAGGCGAGCACGAGCCGCCTGGGAAAAGGCACGGAGAACGAAGTCAGAATGGATGCACGCACCACGTAGAGCTCGACGGGCTCGGTAGGCGCGAGGTTTACTATCTGCAGCTTCTCGCCCTTCGTCAAATCGTAGGCCCTCAAAGCACCCAGAAGCGTCCGGACACCCTCTGCGCTCTGTCTTGCCGTGGGCTGGAACGCTGCACTCAGGTATTGTATGGCCTAAGCACGCAAGATTTGCGATGTTTATCGTGGAAAAGGAGTAGTAAAATGAATAGAATTACCTCAAATTCAACCGTCCTTAAATTCTCGCACACCTCATCCGTTGGAAGCGGCGCTTGCACGTGGTCCTTCTCCTTCTTGACGGCAAATGCGGCCTTGGCCTGCGCGAGCTGCTCGGCCTGCTGCGCCTGAAGCAGCTGCAGCACTTCCAAGTTGGACAGCAGCGCCGCTCGGGCATTCACCACCTGTAGGGGCAGCAGGTAAATTCCTGTGTGGAATACGGCATTGGGCGTGAGCGGCAGACCTCCATCGTGGAGTTGGCAAGAGAAGGGTGTCGGAGTTTGGACCGTGTCGAACCGGATTTCAAGGTGGTTATATCCGCTGCTTATACCATAATCGCGCCTCGTCTCCTGGGCTCAAGATCAACTAAGCAGTGATTTGGAGGTAATATGATTATGTAGCGGTATTTCATCTGACCATTCAAGGTCACAATAATGGCCACAGCTTCGTGACTTCAGGAAGCACTTCCGTTATATAATTCGTACCGATCAGCATGTTCACCTTGGAGTCCACTCGTCCTCATCATCGCTGTATACATCATCCGAGTCATATTCGGTGCCAGAACTCGATATCTCGGAGCCCGTATCAGAATCGGTGAAGCAGGCTTCCTCCTCCTGCTCCTCCTCCGCATCATCTGCAACAGGGGCGTGCACAGCGCCATCAGAAGTCCTCAAGTGAACATGAGCGGGGCCAAGCGTACACCCGACAGCTTCTCGAAACCAGGAAGGAAACCGTGCTGGCCAGTCAAATATCCTCAGGCTGATGCGCTTCCCGCGGACGGCGTAGGCATGTGCGCGTGTGCGTGAGAAGCACAGTAAATCGGTAAGTAGCTCGACGCCGGCGTCCCGCGGATCTACATCGCGCAAGGTGATAGACTCGAGCTGCGGCCAAACCAATGCGGGGGGAGGACACGCCGCAGCCTGACAGACAATGAGATCGTGCACGGCCGTGGGCCCGTCTGTATCGAGTACGACAAATAAGCCACAATGCCTGTTGGGCTCCGTGCTCCGCGCGGGAAACCGGATGCCGATGAATGTGACGCTTTTCAGTTGCTCCAGCTGCGAGAGGGCTGAAAGGCGTGACGCGCAAGTCACGCCACCGCAACAGCCCTGCGCGTGCGTGATAAAGGCCCCATCCGAAACGAGCACGAGTTCAACGATGGTGGGAAACGCGGCAAAGAATTCTGGGCACCACTCGCCGGGTAGACACTCGTCGACGGCGGAGGTCTCGATGTTCAGCCTCTTGAGTCGGGGAGCCGTCAGGGTGGGCGCGAGAAAGTGTGCAAGAGTGACAAAGCTTCCGCGTAGCTTCAGCGTCTCTAAGAAAGAGAGCGTGGGTTTCGGGGTGGCGGGGCCGAAAAAGTTCAGAGCTCCTATTAGTAGCTGGCGTAAAGACAGGCTGCGCAGTACTGGGAGCGCGCACAACGAGCACCAGAGATGGTTCAAATCCATCACGTCGACGTCGATGTGGGCTGATACCACTGTGGTGAGTCGATGCGTCTGCGGCACGTACAATCGGCCACCACGAGCGCCAATCGTGGTAAGCGACGAGGCTGCCGATAGCCACGAAGCATCGAAAGGCCCATCGTCGGGCGCATCGACGTGAAATTCTTCAAGCAATGGCGTCGGTCGTCCGTGCAGTAGTCCGCAAAAAAATTCCACACCATGCCGGGAAGATAACCTGAGCTTGGCGGAACGCCAGCGCCAGGCATGTTGGACTGCGATGTGTAGAACAGCTCCTAACTTTGCGCAAACCTCACCCGGTACGTCCCAGACCCTGCTTTCTTCAACCAACACAAGTTCTAGTGGAAGTGTGCGCGATCGGACAAGCTGAAGGGTGACGTGATCCAGCAGGGGCTCGGTAGGTCGAGAAGCCATATTGGATGGGAGAACAATGCAGGTCCATAGCTCGGGCGTGCTCAGCGCGACGTGGCGCCAATGGCGGCACACAGCCGCAAGGCGACCGGGCAATAGCGAGCGGGAGTAGCATTCCGATTCCTCGAAGGTTTCCCTGGATGGGTCGGATAGTGTCCAAGTGCATAGCTCGCCCCAGATCGCCTGAAGGAGCTCTATGGGCAGCGTCTCCATGGCCAGGTCCCAATGCCTCCAGTGGCCTCAAGAGTTCAAATGAACTGCTGACTTTGTTCGCCAAACTTCGGCCCGCAAGTCGTCGCGCCGCAAAGCACGTCTGGCGTTCTTATGTAAGCCCAATGTCAAAAGCGCGAATGCGAATGATTCGTTGACCTGTCCCCAAAAGTCTTTGTGCTTCTGACTGACAAGTTCAGAACCAAGTTGCGGGATGTGCCGCTCAACACGCACGCGCACGTACTAATCATCGCAATCAGTGCTGAAAATCTCGTTATCAGGGAGTCTGCAATTCGTGTTCCCAGGACCTTGCTCCCGTCGCCTTATTCCTAGTGGAGCGCAATTAACATAGTGCCATCTACGTCGTCAAATCGAAGATACGGTACTGTACGAGTGGGCGAATGTTAGGCGAACAGGATCCAAACGAATATACAAAACGCTGAATGCTGTCGAATCCCGAAATAGAACACACGATGCATCAGCATGCATTTTTTTTTTCAATAGATTCGCTGCGCTCGCGCAAAGACTGGGTTCAGAATGAAAGCTCGAGATCGGTCCAACCTGCATATGAGCTTGCAGCAGTGAGATAACCAATAATGACTTCAACGATGGACAGCTGTCCGTTACCCTGTTGCGGATGATGGTCGGTGCGGACGATGACCATATGGTTGGCATCAACGGATGCTCCGGCGATGACGCGCGCGTCCCCCATTTCCAATCTGGCGCTAAAGCAAACCTGCTAGTGCGTTGGGCGTGAGCCAAGACGGTGCAGCTGCCTTTTCCTGTCAGAGACAAAGGAAAGAGAACAAGGAGCGGAAGATAGTCGCGGGATGAGCCGACATCGCTTGCCGACGTTCCGTTACAATGATGTCGCGTAACAAATCCCACGCGCCAATGCGGCCAGCAAATCAGCGGAGCAGAGGGGCTGCAGCTTCTCTTCCTCCCTGCTTCCTCACTGCACGTGCAACGCACCCGTCTGCACCTCGCCCACTCGCGGCGTCGCCGCTCACTCGTTCTCAAAGTGTCCGCTCGTTTATAGCTGTACAGCATCCGACTCGCTAGCCCTAAAGGCCCTCGATGGGACTGGTGCTAGATCTCCTCCACTCTGTCGCAGAGTTCCTGGGTGCCGATAGCGTGCCCCAGGACCCTGCACCTCCCCCGGAGGATCCTCCGCCCCCGCCTCCACCTCCACCTCCCCCACCTCCGCCGCCTCCAACTTTGACGACAACAACCTCGAAGACTACGGCATCACCGTCGAAGCCCACTACCACGCCTCCGACCCGTCCGACTTCAACCCCTGCGGCTCCCACAGTCACGCCGCCTGGGAACAACCCGTCTGGAGGCAGCGCGGTACCCACATCGACGCGTCCGTTGCCAAACCCGATTGCGCTTCCACACAACCAGAACCCAGACGACACTGACGAGGACGGTCCTGCCCCAGCCGGACCTGGACGACCCCCAGGAGATGCTTCCAACCCGGTTGGCGGCGTCACGCCCACTCTTCCCTCTCCTGGTTCGCCCACAGCGATGCCTAGCGATGTAAACGGCTACCCGCCCTCTGGCCCCTCTGTCTCATATCCCTCATCGCCTTCTGGCACCATTGCTCCGGGAACTCACCCTCACGCGCGTTCCATGCTATCCAAGCCTGCCATTGTGGCTATTAGCGTCGTCTCGTTCCTCATCTTCTGCCTCGCACTGCTTTGCTGCATTCGCTTCATCTTCATCCGCCGCCGTCGCGCGAAGCGCGAACAATGGTCGCAGCGGCCAGCGATATTCACACGCCGGCGTCCCGACAGTGGCTGGGGCTTTGTGACCCCGCGCAGCAGCAGCGATAACGGCTCGGTGCACTCGGGCGAAAGCGAAGGGCAGTTTGCAGGCATGTTCACTGGCCCGCCGCCGAGCTGGAGCAAGGCCAGCGCAACGCAGCAGCGTCGCCTGCTTCGGCATCCAGACACCACTTCCTCTGAGGAAAGCTACGGGTCGCCCCTACCGCAGAGCAACATCGCCGTCCCTGAGATGGCTTACTCCTCTCCCACCGCGGCGCAACCTTTGGCACTCGCTCCTCCTCCCCCGGCCTGGGCGTATCACCGTAACGCGCCCCTCTCGGCTTCGAGCTTCGGAATGCCGAGCAGCTCAGGGCATTCCTTCACTCAGCGCCCAATCTCCACCAGCTCGAGCATGAACCGCGCGACGCCCAACCACAGCAACACCGACCTCGACGCTGTGGGCGGGCCTGCGAGCATGCTGCCCTACACAGATTCGCCTGTCGAGCCGCACGCGCGCGCGATGAGCCCATTCGTGACCATCATCCACCATCCAGATGGTGCGGTCGACGTCGGTGCTGATCTCGACGAGCCCATTCGGCCGACGTCGCCACCGCGCGCTGCGCTGGCGTCTCCTCCTGGTGGCGTTGTGCGCTCTATTACGCCCATCAGTCCGTTGTTTGCAACAAGTTTCGGGGATCCCTTCGCGTCGCCGCTCGACGGCGCGCAACGCACCTGAACATGACCTGTGAGTCTGATCGATTTGACCTTTCCGCTCGTGTATTGACCCAATCTCGCCGCAGGGCCGAGTTCCGAGACGACCAGTCCCACGACTCTTCAACTTCGTGTAGGATAATACCCACCGTTGCCTCCTCCATTTACACTCTTCGCCTCGTCATGCACATGTACTCTGTCTCTAAGATAGATGCGTTGCTGGCACCCATCTTGTACCCATTGCCCCCCATTTAACGACCTTGCGGACTCGTCCTCTCCCCACCGTCGGCGGTAGCTCGCTGCGGTCGACCGTTTCTCGAAGTACATGGAAATCTTCAACCTTCAGAAAGCAAATATAAACATTTTAATGACCTTTTGATACATGTCTGGGGCTTGAAATCATCCCGATAAACAGAATATGGTAGCGGCTGTATGCTCTGTATAAGTGCTGAAGTGTATGAGGCTGGAAGCTATCCCAGTGCATCCCTCTGTGAACCGTGCACCAACGAGAGCAAACCGTACACCATTACATTCGACGCATTCCGCCCTGTGAATCCACCCGTCGGTAACTTTCATATGCATTCCATCCTCCCTAACTGCCCATGGCAGCTCACAAAGTACCATCGTTGTCGCTGTGATCGCCCTTGTCGACCTTGTAGGATGCACGTGGCCGCGACGTGAGCGCGCTGTGGTTGACCTTGCCGTCGTCAACAGTGGAGTCGTGCTCGAGATCGGGGTCGCGGTCGCGTTGGCGGTGCGACTCGACAGTCACGAAGACGTGCGCGGTGTTAATCGCACTCAATGAAATCCCTTCTTGTCCGGTTTGCTATTCCATGTGTCAGACTCACGAGCGTCCGGGCTGGGGGGTGGAACGTACCCCGCGCTCTGAGGAAGTTCCCATTGTGCGGCGGGAGTTGAGTGAGGAGAAGACCATATTGACGTAGAGCTTTCCCAAGAGGAAGCCGAAAGTCAGGTGCCTGCATAGTGCAATCAACATCTCAGCCCTTCGCTGCTCGCAACTGGAGTCTCCGAACGTACGCTCCGTTCGACTATGAATAAGGGATTAAGCTATTGTGCGATAGAATGCGGGCCAGAACATACTGTGAATACGAGGTAGGCAATGAGCTCGAAGACGGCAGTCAGAGCGGTCACCAGGCCCGTCCGAACAGTCACTAACAAAGGGCATGAGCAGATGTCAGGCCGAATGGATGCTGCTTACAGTTGATGATCATGTCTACAGTGTCATCAGTGGCTTGAATGCCGCTCTTCTTCGAACGCTGCAAAACCATATGAGCTGTAATGCCGACACCATTCCTCGCGACAGCGTACCAAGTAGATAACCAGCACGACGGCAATGAAGACGTCGCATAGCACCGTGGCGATCAGCCAAACGATCGCATAAGTCTTGTACTTGTACGACTCGGCATACGAGGCAACCCCGCTTAGGATGATCCCAATTCCGAATGCGCCAACTAAGATCCTCAATCAGATACAGAGGTACGTAATGCTGGAGTGCTGGTACGCACTAACGCCGGTGATGGAAAGCCCCGTTATTGAGAGGGTGAAGATCCAGTTCTTGGAGAGCTTGTGGATGCGCCAAGCATAGAAGAGTTGGGCTTGTGCTGCGATGACGCCCTACGACGCGCATGAGCGTCCGGGAAAGCTCTTGTGAGAGGGTCGACGCACCGTGAGGCAAGAATCTGAGAACGAGATCGTAAATTCACTGAGGATGGAAAACTCTACAACCACTCACTGATGGGATAGGCTAGTAAAGGGGCGCAGTGAGCCATACGTTGGATATCGATTACATGCTGCCATACCTTTGTTCGGCACTCCGCCGACGACGTCGAGTCCTGAAAAGTCAAACGTCGGTCAGACAACGGGGAGAAAGTAAAGATACTACACACCGAAGTTCTTGACCAGGTCGACGTACGCAATGTACATGACTATCGCAGTACTGGCTGTCGAAGTGAGGAAGAGAGACCATAACTAGAAATCAGCGCATGCAGTCAGCCTCACGGAAAGGTTGAGAAACGTTGGATGGAAGGTTCGCACGAAGAGTTTGATCCACATGCGGTCCCTGGAGACACAGACGCTAATCAGTGACGTCCCAGTTTGTGCGCGGCGGGGAGGCGCACTTGGGGAATTGAACGACGTAGAAATGGGCCTGGGTGCACGAAACGCCGTAACTGCTCGGCGCGTGAGTGCGACCGAAATCGATCGGCGAGGGAGGTAGCCCGGACACGCACAGGATGAGGTTGAGGTACATGCCGACGAGGTAGGGCCCGTAGCTGAGAACAATCTTCAGTCGGACACAGGCAAAAGAAACTGAAAGTGTCGCGGCGCGCGACGTACACAAGCTCCGTGCCGTGTATCAATGCCCTCTGCTCGGGGGTGGCATTGCTGAAAGTCAGAGGCATGGCGTTGCGACGTGCGGGGAAGGGACTGTGGGGCGCGTCGCGATTTCGGCCTAAGGATGGTCGGCTCACTTATATCCGTCCGTGCGCCGGTGCGGGCACAAGGGACTAGCGCCAGTCCGCGATCAAACGCGCGAAGCGCGTCGGCCTGTGCGCTGCTAAGTGCTATTCTGCAATCAGTCGACCGACGAGACTTAGACTAGCTGTAGCAAGTCGCAAAGGCCCACCTCCATTTTGTCGACCATGCCGCTATGATTCGGATTCTGGCGCTCGCCCGGGCGGCGTCATAGGCATCCAATTCGCGCGCGCGCGGCACCGGATGCGATGCGTCCTGTCGATCGTCGATCCGTGCGCCCTTGCCATGCCGGACCGGGAAACTTCCAGAGACTGTCACTGTGCTACTGGTGCACGGAAATGGGAGTACGGCGAGGATTTTCATGCACACCATGTATGCTTCCAGGGAGGCTGCGAACCTTTACGTTAATAGGCAGATAGGAGCATTCTAGAGAACCGAATCAACTAGTCGAAATCAGGCTGGTCGTCCCCGCGCCCCCAGACATTTATTAATATATCCCCCGCGCCCCCAGACATTTATTAATATATCGCACTGCGGCCGACGAGTGAGGCATAACTAGAATTCCGCGCAAGTGGAGACTGGTATTGCAGGTGCAGGCAAAGAGCAGGCAGGCAAAGAGCAGCTGAGGTTGCAGAGCCCAGCGGATGCCAAGAGAAAATCCACCGGTTCCACGCAGAACTTGAACCGAGCCATAATCATGGAATCGCACAGGAGCAGACCAAGCGCAAAGCTAGAAGCCATTCAAAAAAAGCGGACCCTTTTCCTCGACAAAATCACGCTGGCAGCAGCAGACACGCAAGAGTACACCGGCA
Source organism: Auricularia sp. M13 (assembly GCA_037042915.1). Classification (NCBI taxonomy): domain Eukaryota; kingdom Fungi; phylum Basidiomycota; class Agaricomycetes; order Auriculariales; family Auriculariaceae; genus Auricularia; species Auricularia sp. M13. Next base: position 3,450,723 of record CM073195.1, on the reverse strand, counting down.
AAGAGTTCAGACGAGCCAGCATGCGGGTCGCATTCCAGAATCTGACGGAGTTTGTGTAATGCGGGGGATCTGCGTGGGCATAGGATTGAGCTAGTGATGACGCGATGAATACTTAGAACGTGCCTCCTGATCATGGAGCTGAAGCTACCCAAGTTCGACAAAGGGCGACTGCAGAGATGGCGGCAGTCACAGGGCGGCCAGAGTATAGCACAGAGGTTGCAAAGCAATACGACGCGCAGCTGTCGTGTCCTGCACGTGCATAAGTTCAAGGAGTCGAGAACGAGGTTGGTTGGTTGCGGCCGCGGTAGCAAATGTGTATCTCCGCTTTCGCCGAAGATCCGACGTGCGGGTTCGCCTCCCGCGTCCCCATCTGCAACGCATTCCTTCACTTCATGCGGCGTCTCCATCTCATGAGCATATCACATTAATTGAAATTGTTTACATCCCATTCTCAGGGAATTTTCAGAAGCCCTGAGGCTTGAAGGGCTGGCATATGCATGTCGTCTGGGTGAGGCGGACGACGGGATGGGTATTGGGAGCGAACTTGGAGCCACAGCCGTCGCCACCGACATCTTCTCATCCTCATCCTGGTCATGCTCTGCGCCGCGCAGACTCGACTGCGCTGGAGGTGGACGACGTAGACTCAGAGAGGGTCGGGCAAGAAAGGACGAGATGGATGGGTCAGAACTAACCAGAACCAGCTATTCCGCGGCGCGTTTCAACGAGAGTTGCGTCGTGCGCACGTTCCAAGAGCTACGGAAGGCAAACGGGAACCGGCGGTGGGGTTCGACTTTGAGGCAAGGCGCATGCCTCTATAGCAGACTCTTGAGCTGCATGCTCAGCACCAGGTTTCATATTCGCACGTCGCGGTCTACCTCGCAGGCTGCGTCGTGCCCACGGGCAGCGCGCTAAGCTGGTGCGCAGGATGGCTCGACCACGGGGTGTGGGATCGAGATGGCGTGCAAGACAGCGGGCACTGAGGAAGCGCAGAGGACAGGACGTGGGAGGACGAGATTGGTGGAAGGAGCGGGGAGGGAGGAAAGTGGCCTGCCCGTGCGCCTCGCGAGGGAGGCATGGCATCCGCGTCCTCCTCCAGCGCAGGCCTGATGCTGCGCGCGGTCACGCTGCGCATAGAGCGGGGTGCTCCATTCACCTCATGCGGTTAGCGCAAGCAGCGGAGACACGCATCGCGCGTGCAAGTTCGGACCAGGGTAGGGACGACGACAAGGAGCGAAGTAGGACTGAGCACCGAAAAGAGCTCGACGCGCCGAGGTTCACGACCCGCTCCAGCCTGCGTGGAACAGCGCGCTCAGTTCAAGTTATCGTATATCGGCTATGTAGCGTGAACACCCCACGCGACGACTCGGGCCAGACTGCGCGCACCTTGTCCGTCGGCAGCCGCGGCACTTGTGCATGTTCCTTCTGGACGGAGAACGCGCCTGCAGGAACTGCAGCTCGGCGCCGCTTGGATATACACCAGGTCAGAGGTCAGGAGAGCGCGATTCGAAGGCGTCAATCCAGAACATTGCGGAGTCACGGTCGAGAAAGCGCCCACCCGGATTTAGCTGACTATATCTCCGCCGTCCAGCGCCAACAGCACTGAGAAAGTTCTTTGTACAGTACTGGTACTGAGTATCATTCATTGGTACCTGCAATACAATCTTTCATCTTACACAATAGATAAAATAAATTGCACGACGTCGACGAAGTATCCTCGGCGTTATATATATACTATGTCCGTCAGCGCCTGCGGAGATACTTACTCAGGTGTCGCGGCTGCTACAGTGACAATCTCTTCCTTCCTGAGAGTGATCGTCGCGACGGCAGGCGCGCCGTCGTGCTTCGCGTCGGGCCCTACGTTCTAACGTTGCACCCGCGATATCGAGATTCGGTGATAGAGTTGAGTCCCAGCCACTGACAGTGCGTCGGACAGTGAGAAAATCGTGGACAAGGACAAGGCAACGAGCTCATATGACGCAGATGTAGATGTATACCGAATTACGACTGCGGTGGAGAGCAGGAAGTTGGGAAGCCATGGTGCAATGTTTGCTGTGAGAAAACGCAGCGAAAATGAGATCAGTTTCAGCGATGCGCCTCGACGTGGTGCAAACTCTCGCACGCTCGGGGCGGTCCTCCTTCCCAGCAAAGACAGAGGCGGGAAGACTGAGCGGGCGAGCGCCGTCACTGCAGGGCTGCGCTGAATACGGGGGCGAACCGTCGTTGCCGCTGGTATCGCGCTTTCAGACTCCGAGAAAAAAAGGCTGAGCGCTGAGCTGTCGAACCTATGTCCGCAATCTAGGCTTTCTCCTCGACGTCGACCATGTCGTGCGCGCATGGCGGCAGGCGGCGCGCGATACTGCCGTTGAGCACTGGAGCCTGCAGCTGGCGGCGGCGGCCAGCGCAGGCTGAGGCTGATGCAGATACGACCCGATCAGCTTCCACGTATGGATACGGAATGGGAGGGGGCGAAAGTCTAATAAGCCAGCGCCAATCTGCATGCTGGACAAGTGACACCGAGTCCGACGATCGCTTCGCCGCCGGGTTCTCCCGGCAAAAACAAAGCGCAAAACGCCCTCCGACAGCACCCACACTAATGGAGCGTCCAGCAACGGTCGAGGTGGCGGGCGGGGTGCAGCTGAAGCCGACCGCGGCGTTCGACGACTTCTGGCGGTTCCTCGCTGCGCGGCATGCGGTTTTCATGCGGAGGGCGAGCGGGGCGCCTGGGCCGTGGACGGACGACGTCGCGCTGGGCAGCCACGGGTACTGCAACGTGTATCGGGTGCTGGACCGGTGCTCGCAGTACCTCGTGACGCGCGTCGTCGAGCAGGGACCGCAGGAGGTCGAGGAGGTCGTCTTCCGCGTGTGCCTGTTCAACGTCTTCCACCGCATCGAGACCTGGGAGCTGCTCTGCCGCCACTTCCCGCCCATGCCGTCCTACGCGACCTTTAAAGAGGACGAGTACTGCGCAGTGCTGAGCGCGGCCAAGGCGGCCGGCGCGAAGCTCTACACGGGCGCGTTCCAGAAGCCGGCGCCGCGCTGGACGGCCGCCGCGCACACGAGCCACGTCTGGGGCGTCGCCGCGATGATGGGCTCCGGCCTGCCCGCGCTGCTCGCCGCGTGCGCCAGCCTCGCGGACGTGTACGCGCTGCTGAAGAGCTTCCCCGGCATGGGCCCGTTCAACGCGTGGCAGCTCGCGCTCGACCTGTCCTACACGCCCGCCTTCCACTTCCACCCCGCCGACCTCGTCGTCGCCGGCCCCGGCGCGCTCGCCGGCCTCAAGCTCTGCTTCGCGCTCCCCCCCAGGCTCAAGCCCGCGCTCGCCGACGCCGCCATGCGCTACATGGCGGCCACCCAGGCCGAGCATCTCGCGCGCCTCGGCCTCAGCTTCGACGGGCTGGGCCCTGAGCGGCTGCCGCTGCAGCCGCTGGACATTGAGCACACGCTGTGCGAGTTCACCAAGTACACCCGCGAGCGCGGCACGCGCGGCAGCTTCGCGCCCGCCGCGCACGCGCGCGTGCCGACGCAGGTGCTGCCGGCCGCGTGGGCGCACCCGCGCCGCGCGACGCCGCGCGTGTGCGCGCTGCCCACGGACCTGCCCAAGCGCTACATCGTCGAGCGCGTCGTCGCGCGCGACGCGCCCAGCGGCACGCTGCGCGTGCGCTGGCTCGGCTACGGGCCCGAGCACGACACCTGGGAGCCCGCGGCCGACATCGAGGACAGCGCGCCCGAGCGCGTCGCGGAGTTCCATCGCGCCGGACGTCACGGTGAGTGCATACATCCAGGCTTGTTTGACGTTGACATTGCTTAGCAGACCGTGCGGATGCCTCCGCGGCGGAGTCGGGCGAGGCCGACTCCGCAAGTTCGACCGTCACCTCGCGCACCGCCATCTCGATGCCGCCCCGCAAGAGCGCCAGCGCGGCAGTGACGGACGCCGACGCGGACGGCGAGCCCGTCACCCCGCCGCCGCCCGAGCCCGACTCGCCGCAGCCGAGCACGCCAAAGACGAAGGCCAAGCCCGCCGGCGTGCGCTCCTCGCCGCGCAAGCCGCCCGAGACCGGCGCCGTCTCCACTGCGTACGGCGGCAAGCGCAAGCGCGCCGACGGCGCAGCGCCGAAGGCCAAGCGCGCGCGGAAGGCGCGGGCGCCGAAGAAGGCTGAGGATGAGGAGGAGGAGCGCTACGAGATTGAGCGCATCGTCGAGCGCCGCAGCGTCGGCGGCCGCGTGCAGTACCGCGTGCACTGGAAGGGCTACCCCGCGACGCAGCGCACCTGGGAGCCCGCCGCGCGCCTGCGCGCCGACGCGCCCGGCGCCGTCGCCGACTTTGAGAAGGGCGCCAAGGCACCGGCTGCTGCGAGGAAGGCGCCGGCGGCGAGGAAGCCCAAGGCGAGGGCTCGGGCGGCGCCGAGGAGGCGCAGCGGCGCGAGGAAGTAGAGTGCGAGGAGAGCAGAGCCGGACCCTGGTGCGTTTCTCTCCTCCCTTACTGCTTTGTGGTCTGAACTGTGGTGCTACCCAGAGCTTGCCACTCCGGATTTTTCTTGGGCCCCGTCGAACTCGAACTCGAACTCAAAAGCGCTGCAGCAGTGCTAGACTCTGTCTCCGCCTCCGCCCCCATCACTGTCTCTGTCCGAACGAACTGTCCACGTCTTGTTTGTCCGCTCTCTGTCTCCGGCTCCCGTATGATACTGTACGAGGAACACGTCCGCTGTGCTCTGCCAGTGCGTCCGACGAACTCCAGTTCTGCGAGGTCTTGTTACTGCAAAAAATCTATGTCTATATGTCCTTTACTCTCGCCCTGCTTGCCCGTGTCGTCGTCCGTTGGGAGGGTGTCCACATGGCGGCGACGTTGGCTGACTGCTTGGAACGTTACTGTACGCGTTATACTTTACAGTTCAACTCGGGATCAGACTATGACAAAGAACTGGCACTGGTCTGATTGTCCGGTTCATCTTTGCCACATTCTTACTGCACCCTCAGGGATACAGTTCAGTTCTGACGGACTCGGGCTCGTCAAAGTCATGTACTGTCCCAGGCAGGCTGGCTGAATTGTCTGGATGCGGCTCTTACGCTCTACCCGCATCCCAGGAACCGTGATTCCTGCCACTGTGCCAGCGCGTCCTTGAGCCGCGTCCTTATCTCCACAAAGTACCGGCTCCGGAAGCGCTTCCGGATTCCGGAAAGAGGAACGTTAACGGACTTAGCATTAGCATCTCCGTTTCCTCTCTTTCACTCCCACTGTCCTGCATCAGAGTCAATGGACATACCCGTGCTGTTCGTGACGCTGCCCTTGCGAGCTTGGACACGGCGACAAGACTTAGATTCTGTGGGAGGCTGTACTGCTCGCCGCCGACACCCCTCCTCCGTCCGTGGTCACTGGGCCTATGCTGCTCCAACAGTTTCCCTATGCTGCTCCAACGGTTTTTCGCCAGCTTGCGAGCGGCTGCTTGAATCTAGACATCGAGTCGCTGCCGCATGAGAGTGAACGTTAACGTTTGACACGTGCCGCTTGTGCGGGGTCCTTCCACTGTTTCAATGTGCCGCTTCAAATCGGTTAATTGCCACCGTGACCATGGCTTTGCGCATCCACGCCCTCCGCACAACCAAACTTGGTCCGGGACTGCTCAGGCTGGAATCTGGTAGAAAGTAGTCCCTGCAAAGCAGGGCGCCTGCTGTGCTGCAGGGTCGGATTCGGATTTCCGGATTGAGTCTGTGTCGCATTCGATATCGCCAGCGCTGCTGAGGCCTTTCTGGGGTTCGACGGGGTCTCTCTTTTGCGTGCGATAATTCGATATCTTGCGGTTATACTTGGTCGCGTCTTCGTCGGCGGAGGCTGCACATCGGTCCTGCTTCGGATTGCTCGAGTCGACGTGGATGGTTCATCCGCCGGCGCGCGCAGCCACAGTTCTTGCTGGCAAGTTGACGCTGCAGGGTTATGCTGAGACGACATCGCCCCGCTGATACTACGCACGGCGGTGTCGCTAATGACCTATTGGAGATGACATCCGCGGGTACAAGGGTTACGGTTGGGCTCTCCGTGCGACAATCATCTTGCATGCAACTGAGTTGAGGTGTATTATGTGACGACTCATAGGTGTGGGCCGGGAGAAGTGCTGTGTCCTCGCGGCGCTACGACGTTGAGTGCAGTGCTGCTACAGTTCTTCTCCGTAATTTGAAGCTGGACTCACATACCGGACGCGAGGCAGTGATGCGGCATGGCATGCGTGCGAGAAAACGTACACTTGTTCGACTGATGCCGACTCGCATTATATCCTCAGCACATCCGGCCAGCATCCTCCAATCTCTCCCTCAACTCCTCGATCTCTTGGTCCCGCGTCTTCGCCAATTTCTCCTGCTCCTCCTTCGCCTGGCGGAGCTTCTTCATCTCGTCTTCCAGCTCCTTCCTGAGGTCCTGCAACGCCCTGCCAGACTGATAGGTCATGTCCCGTCGCAGAGCCTCCATCTCTCGACGATGCTTCTCCTCGAGTTTCTTCAGCTCTTCGGAGACGTGCTTTCCGCTTTCGGTCTCCTCGAGCGGCGTGCCGTCTGCGAGCTCGGTCTGCAGCTTCGTGGGCTTGCCCGCGTGCGCAATCAGCGGGCGGACGATCGCGGCGGCGCTCTCGCGCGTGTTGTGGAACCGGCCGACCGTCGCGCCGCATGCGATCATCGGCGCCCAGAAGTCCGCCTTGAGCTCGGCCTCGCGCTTGTTCGCTCGCTCTGCCTCCGTCGCGCTCCACTGGACCATGTCCCACATCGACGTGCAGAGCGTGACGTTGCACAGCGCGTCCTCGCCGCACAGGCTGCGGAACATGCGCAGGTTCTTCGCGGAGACGCCGCCGACGCGGTTGTCGGTGATGCGCTGCATGTAGATGATCCCGTTCAGCAGCCACTTCTCGGTATACCTGAGATGTCGCCGGGGCGCAGTCAGCGTTTGACCGGTCTGGGTTTCGGGGATGAGGATAGGACGACCGAGACGCACGCGAGTTCCAGACAGTTTGCGATGCAGCGTAGGGTGTCGGTGTCGCTTGTGTTGGTGTCGTCGAAGCCGGGCGTGTCAATCAAGGTGACGTGTACGCCGTCCACCTCGGCGTCGACGAAGCTCACATCGGCGGTACAGGATACCATGCTGTCCCCAACTCGCGCGCCCCCGGGAGCGAGCTTATCGATGATCGTAGACTTTCCTGAACCAGTTGGGCCCATGAGTCTATAACCGGTCAACGACGTCTTTCATTATCGGAATATGATGTGGACTGAGACCCACGCGATGAGACAGGGTTTCCGAAATGCCATGGTGCGATAGGTTTGGACGCAGGTGCCTGTGATTGTGTCCCAGTGGATCCATTCGTCCTCCGCGACAGCCTCAAACTATATATCTCACTCATGAATCTATGCGGATGTATTAGAACTAGTAACATGCAGCCCTGAGGCCGCAGTCACCTCGACGTACGGATGTTGCGCGCGTTGCGCGCTGAAGATTACCTTGAGCTTCTTTAAACGCGTCATTTCCGCCGGGACAGATTGATACCGCACTCAAGCAAGCGACTCCTGTCAACTGCTCCTGTAGTTCCCATATGTAGTTTCATTAGGGAGGCTGCGTGCGGCAACCTCGCGGCAATTGCCGCATCATCCTCCTGAACTCGTCGCTGCAGAAGCACCTTCGGCGAATAGCAATATATTGCACACGTGTGGCACTCTTTGGGCTACAGCTGCAGAAGTTGCACATCGTGAAACTTCCGAAGGCCCTGCCACGAGGCTAGACGGTGGGCGGGCATTACTGTGACTCCCAAATTCCAATCAACATCGACACTCTGCTTTCCGAGCTCCAGCACGCATTCTGGAGATTTAATTATGCACTGCACTTTCATCCATATTAGCAGCGCGCGCGTGGGTCCCAATCCGATGACACGCTTTTTCGACCTGCTGGGCGCTGACTGATCAACGCGCAGCCCCTTCTTCCCGTGGCTTTCTCGCTCAGATAGTATCAGACATTGCTATCGCGGCTCAGCCAGGTTTTTTGCCGCCGACGAACGTTGGATTGCATCGCGTTTCAATCTGCTGGACATTGGGATACTCTAATGAAAGACAGTAACTCAGAACACGGAGATAATGTACGCGCGCGAGCTATTCGAGTCGTTTATTTTCTCGGCTATCTCACCCACCCACCTGCTCCGAGTCCACCCAGAGCGAGCCTTGGAAGAAGGCCCTGTGTCAAGGCCGCAACAAACCTGGCGATGTTCATCAGGAGATACACCGGCCCACGTCTGTTGTCCAAGTCTGCAATGCGGCGGTTCAGATCCTGCAGCTCTTCCTCGCGCTGCTCGTGGAGACGACGCGTCTCCTTCTCGCGGGCGCGCAACTCTCTGTGCTCGCGCTCGATCTCTTCACGGATACTGTCAATATCGCGGTCCTGAGCGCCTCGAAGCTCGCGCTGCAGGCGCTCGATCTCCTCCTGGTGTGCTTCCATCGCGCGTGCAAGCTCGTTGCCAACTTCCTTGCCTGCCGTCGTGTCAGACAGCTTGACTCTTTTGCGTAAGAGCTCGTCCTGGAGCCGGAGCGTGACGGGCAGGCGTGGAATCAGCGCGCGCAGCGCGCCCACCGCAGATTCCCTGGATCCATCGAGCCGCCGGACCTGCGCCCCAGCATCGATCATCCGCGTCCAGAAGCCGGCGCAAAGCTCGCGCTCACGCGCCTCGCCCACGCTCTGGTCTTCCAACATATCCCACATAGTGCTGCAGATGACGACGTTGGGCATGGCGTGCAGGCCGCAGATTGCTTCGAACATGCGCAGGTTCTTTGCGCCGCTGCCGCCGAGGCGGTTGTCGGTAATACGATGCAGGTAGACGACTCCCGTCAGCCTGAACCCTGCGTGGAAGATTTCCTCGAGGAAGGTTGCGGTCTCGCGCAAGATCTCAGCGTCGCTTCGCGTCGTGTCGTCGTACCCCGGCGTGTCGATGAGCACGCAGTCACGTCCGTCAATGGTCGCCCGGACTGGTTGAATTTTGTTCGTGCACGAGCGCAGCCCGTGGCCCACGATGGGAACATCCTCCGCCACTTCGGCGCCTGAGCCGTCTGTGGCTGCGATCGCTCGAATGAACTACGTACGGCTCTCAGTTCGCCTGCTACAGCGGCTATCGCCCCACCCCACTCACACTTGATTTCCCGACGCCTGTCGGCCCCAAGACGCTGTATGTGCAAAGAGGTGAGCATCAATTGGTCCCTGCGGAAAGGCGACTTACGCAATGATCGCAACAGGTGGAATGTCCGAATCGTGGATTTGAGACACTGCCACGCCCGGGCCAGTTGGCCGCGTCCTGTTCGCACGCACGTCTACGGTCTGCCGAGCCCCTTGGATTGTCATCGAGGACTGGCGCGGTCCACGTCCCTCGAGCGCCGCGGCTCTTGTGCTGGAATTGAGACCGTCTGCGTCTCCGCTGGCCCGCACGAACTGAGCAAGACTCAGTTCAGTATGCTACACCGATCGCCCCCCGTCCGCTCACACTCAATCTCTCTGTGCCATTTAACCTCGAGACGCTGTGTGCATACACGCAGATCTCAGCATCAACCAGAGAGCACTGGGGTGAGACGACTTACGCAGTTGTAGCTGGGTAAGTACCACAATCGTTTATCTGGGCCATGTCAGTGGGAACACTGTTCGAGGCTGCAGTATGTCTCGGTGAACTGGGCACATATAGCTTACCAGCTGGTTGCACGATGCTGCAGGGTCGGAGCGCCGCCGAACCGAGCCTCTAGCGCACTTGGCACCTTCGATGTTACTTGTTACTGAAGCCCTCGAATTTGGTGCAATGTCTCGAGTTTTGGAGCTCCGAGTCGACGTGGCCTCATCTTCTCCTGCCGGTACTATTAGTTGTCCTCGGTCAGAACCCTTGCTGCTTATCTTCCGCTGTAGTCCCATCCTATAGTGCTGGACCTCGGGAGAGGTACAGCGGTCATATCCGTATCAGTAGTCGGATGGTTTCCACCGCAGGGGCGTCTAATTGTTCTATCGATGAAGCAGGGTTGTGCAGAGAACACGCTTTGGACTGAGACTGCGGCGCAGCTATGATAGTCCGCGTGACAGCACTGCAAATGATTGGACAATGAAGGCAAGTTCCTTGGGACGGAATGCGGGTTTCAAATAGGTTTTCCTGCATACAACTCTGAAGGGGCTCAGGTACATTGCACTCGATGACGACTCAGATGCACTGGGGAGCTACGTTTTCGAGCTTCCTGAGGTTCCGACTTGAAGTCCTGCTCATGTATCGCGGTCCTGTCGAGGGTGATGGAGAGAAGTGCTGGGCGCCTTTGGTGGTCAAGGGGCCGGACTGGAAGTCGGATTCAGATGACAGCGATTGGGAGCCAGATTCGGATGACAGCATTTGGGGATCGGGCTCGGATGGTCCGGTCCCTGGATCAGGATGGCAACCACAATGTATGCACGCTTTTGGAGTAATGGGGCTATGTGCTACAATGGCATCCGATCCTCTTTCATCCGTGAAGTATTGGTGGGCCATTGCGCCTCAGCTTCACATCCTGGCTCACGCGGCGGAGCCAACATGAGCCGCATCGTTTACGTCATTAGGCTGGGGTATACTGGCCCACGCTCTTGCAGCGGTCTTTACGGTTGCGTTGAGAACGGGATCGACACTTGCAAGTTTCCATGAGGCGGCCACGTCGTCATCCTTCGTCATGGCGTGGTCAACTGGCGGATATAATGCCAAGGAGGCAAGCGCCATGTAGGTGTGGAAGGGGTCTGCATCAATGTCCTCAGTAATAGCATGCAGGAGCGGGAATCATTATTGCTCACCAGGATGCTCATCCGGCGCCTTCGCAATGCCCCCGTACTTGAATTGACAAGAAGCCAGGAATGCGCAGTTCCTGGAAGCATCTACAATATCGCTACGCCCCATCACCTATGGATCATCTCTCAGACTCAATACAGGAACATGTCAAAATTCTTACTGCGAGGGCGGCGCCACACCAGAACGAATAACAGGCATCCGCAATTTTTTCGGTTCGTCCACTGAATCCTCCAGCGTCGCCGCGCTGCTTCAGTGCAAGCCAGCGTACAGTCGCGTTGTGTTCCGCATTTGTCAATCGAGCGTCGGGGACGTCCACGGCCATGGCAAGCGCTGCCACGGCACAATAGGTAGTCCCGCCTCAATTGCAATCGCATATCAGTTTGACTTCGAGAGTATAAATCTGTACGTACCGACGGCTTCCTGGCCCGGTGTCTGTCCATAACCGCCTTCATATGTCTGAGTTTGTAGATTAGTCGTGGTCAGACATAGTATGGTGCGTCCTCACCCTACATCGTCTAATGAATTGAACTGCACGAGATACGTCCACGTGCGTCCAATCGCCCAGCATGGAGGCTATTGCAAAAGCGCAATAAGTCGTACGCAGATCGGCATCGCTCACACTGTCAGGAGACATGGTGAAACTTCCGTCGTCCCGTTGACAAGAACCGAGGAATTGCGACAGTCCTTGCCGGTCCAGGTGGGTAAAATCGTCTCTCAAGATTGCGAGGGTAAGCAGTGCGACGTAGGTCATTATGAGGTCAGGTAAATCGTATTCTGCCAGCTGTTGAAAGTTGATCAGCGGTCGGCGTCGCGGATCGCGGCATGGGCCCACATTTGCAGCTGCTGCTACGCTGCTCCCTGGCGCGGGAGACATGGACGAGCCGGCCCTGAATCCAGTGCCGTATGGGCCACCTGAAATCACCGATAAGCCTGCGATGTGCAGTCGGACGATATTCTGTACGCGTACGGATGTACTGAGCCCATATCCAACTGCAGATGTTATCGCGCTCGTGTTGTTTTAATTTTTCCTCGGTAAGACCAAGTATTTCAAGCGATGCGATGCAATAGAACCCTACTGCCATTCTTCGCGCATCGAGTAAGCATTCTGAAGGAACGAGCGACTTGCGGCCGACCTGGAAGTCTCAAATTCCACGTGGGATGGCGCCAGGCTCTGTATGCATCGCATACAGTGGGAAGCGTGCCCTGCGCGCTGCAGTTTGGGTAGCTCAAGGTGCGCCTGCTCTGGCATTGTGATCGGAACGGACAAGGCACAGGTCAAGAAGGATCTCGGCAACAAACGCGGGCTGTGCTTCTGTGTAGTCTATTCTGTCAGGCTGCACAGACTGCGTTGCAGGAATGCAGCAGGGTCGGAGAGCTATCTTGTACATAGGTATTAGTGGGTAGAAACGATGATGAATATAGCAAAAGGCGTCGCAGGGACCAGATTGACTCGCGTCAACCGCTATGCGCGAGCTCATTGGCACTCTACTTGCACTCGACTCCGCTCCTCATGTGGCTACACCTACATATCGAGGACGCGGAAAGAGAGAGACTGATTAGCGTTGTTCTCTGTGATGACATACGACTGCTGAATGGAAGGCATGGACAAATTGTAAACGGTTGACATGCTCGACGCCGACATCGGCCGCTCCGGCTAGTACAAGACGATCAGCATTGAGAACTCAAGCATAGAGGGCATTTAAAAGAACGCACTTGGTTCAGCTCAGTGGTGAAACCGAGCCTAATAATAATCAGGGTCTGAGAAATCCCCTAGCGATCTCATGAGATACTTGTGACGGTTGTGGACTTGCGACGACCCACGAAGAATACAGGAAGGATGGAGGCCATGACGTATCCGACGTCTAGGTTTGTCTAAAGCTACTGGTTTTGATATCATGTAGCAATGGACGCAGAACGGACGGTGATTCCTCCAGTGGGAGCCAAGCCGTTAATCTGCCTGTAAAACCGAAGAAAATGGCGCAGAGAGGCATCCCCCACTGACCTCGCAATCTCGTACAAGATCAGACCAAGCCATGTGACGGACGCACTCTCAATGATAGCTCGCTCGTTAAGGTGCGCTCAGAGCGACAGATGCAGAGACCCTGTGTTATCATGGCAGATGTACAATACCAGTAAAATGCAAGCAATCGAAAACTACAGGCACTGCGCGTCATGTCGCAAAAGTCAGTGTGCTATCTCTTATCTTCAACCGCGCACTCCTGTCGGCGGGCCACTCGAAGCTGACCCAATCGAGAGTCGACGCAGTGGTCATCCGTCCTGGAGATCGGTTCACGTCTGCCTACCGATGCCATGTAATAAACGGAAACGCACCTTCATCACCAACATTAAAATTATAGGTTTTGAAAGGCGCGGAGCCGGACGTGCCCTGGCGCGGCGGCGCACCGGGGTTGAAGAAACTGGAAAAACTTGTGCCGACCTTCCATATGAGGACCTGGCTTTCTTCCAGTGAAACAGTCGCAAGCCGCCGTCCGTCCGGAGAGAAGGACAGGGCGGTGAGGCGTTTCTTGTGTCCTTCCAGCACGTAAAGGCGCGTGGCCGTCCGGAGATCGTACATTACGACAGCGCCTTCTGTTGTCCCCACGGCCAAGCGCTGTGTCGCCCCGTGGAAGTCAACAGTAGGGAAACTAAACAATGATGAGCATTGGGACACGCCAAACAACCCACAGCTTACGTCTTTACCACCTGTCCTAATATCTCCGTAGCCGCGTCCTGGACGGTCTCGCGGTCCGTTGAGTTATTGGGGTCGAGCGATTTGACGACAGCTTCGACAAGCCGGGTGAGGTTAGGATACAGCACGAGCGGTTTCTAAAGCGATTGTCAGTTACTTCGCTACGTCCAATCGCAGATGGCCATCACAGACCTTGCGAATGAAGAAGGCGATGAGTTGCATGGTACTCTTCCTGTGCGCCAGCGAGCGCGGCTTGAGCACATCCAGACTGAGGGTGGCCATGAACAACGGCGTGCTGCCGCTGGCAATCTGCAGAACAGCGAGGCGGGCGGCGGGTGCTGCTGATGCCATGTCCTTGCGCATGTTAGTGGCCAGGCCAAAGAGCGCCCGCAACATTTCCATCGAGTCAACGTAGTGTTGCCATATCTGGAACCCTTTAGAGCAGAGTTCGATGGCCAACGTCCGGTGGGGAGAGCGCTCGTCGTGTAGGTATAAGTTGATGGACTTTGCGATGTCGGTTAACGTGCTGTACTGAAGTTAGCAAACATAGGTCAGAAGGTACACAAACGACCTACTCACCTCACGGCCAGAAGGGATTGCTTCTCCACGGCAAGATGCCCTGTAAGCAACAGGGCCCGCGCAGCGCGTGCACTCTGCTTGTCGGAATCGGGTTGCAGTGTGGGCACTATCCCAACGGCAACTCAGCTTCTACATCCATACATCCACACATAATAGTAGGATTCCACGCACGCTCATGCTGCCAACGCTCGACAAACGCAATCGTCTCCTGGTCCGTCATGCGTGCCGCAGTGCTCTCAAAGAGCGTGCGCGCGGCCTGCCGGAGCTCCACTGCAGTATCGCCCATCAATTCCCCGCGCCAGCCAAAGGAGTGAGCAGGAAGCACCGCACCGGACGTGTCGTACCAGTACCGTGTCAGATACTCCAGGCAGGGCGCCTGAAAAGCCGGGCCCACGGCGTCGGGGAGCGAAACGACGTAGAACGCAATGACGGCGCTTGTTTCTTTCTCCCAGTCTGTCAACGGGCATGAGCAATGAATGCAGGAGCGCAAGGCAAGGAAGGAGCGTACCAGAGAAGCCCAGACATATGCGGAGGAGCGTGAGCGTTGCGAGTAAGCGCGCTGCCGTGTATTTTGGGGAGATCGTCCATGCCTCCGCTGGATGTTGCGGCGAGTACAGCACGACGGAATCGAACTCGCTGTAGCGGCGCTTCAGCTCGCATCGAGGGATACCACTATTTCAGTAGCGGGCATACCTATAGTAGCCCACAGCCGTCGCATCGTTGGCCGCCTCGCCGCGAAGCCAAGTCGCACAGAACTTGTCTACGTCGTCGTTTACACCGAGTTCAAGCAGCGCCGGAAGGACGTAAGACACCAGCCGCACATGCTGGGGCGATGTTGGAGTATCCGGCACCGCGTCGGGATCGGGCGGGAGGGCGTCAGCATCCTGCGTTACAGTTGTGCCCTGCCGCCGCATAAAGGAGAACGACTGGTTCGGCGGACTCGTAATCTCGTTCAGCGCGCGGATGTCCAAGAGGATAGTGGACACTGGATGAAGCACGTATGAGCATCCGAGAAAGCAAATCATCCCACTGAAATGTCCGTACCTGCGTCGCCCTCCCCGTGCATAGGTCGCAGCACTGCCGGGGCGGGACCCGGTGGGGCATCGAGCACGACATCTAACCACTCTCCATGCAGCAGCAGCTCCTCCGCCTTGTCTCGCGCCATTGAGCGCCAAAATTCTAAGGTCTTGACGTCCCATAGCCTTGCCCTCCCGTCCGTGTAGAACAGCAACAAGTTATCCTCGGCGATGGCTATCCGCTCCAACGGCGCAGGCGATCCAGGGATAACACCTACACTGCAACGCCGATGAGCGCGATGCGTACTTGTAGGGAAGGGGGAGACGTACAGCTCGAGCGGGGACGGGTTGATGATGAGCGCCGTCCCGTCCTCCGCGACGCAGAACGCATGACCATTCAGCCGCCCGACATGCGGGCCGCGCAGAGGCACGACGTGCGACAGCGTTGAAGTCAGCTTCGTCCATCGTTTCAGCAATTTCAATGATCTGTACAAAGGTACGCCGTTAGCTTCCATGCTCGCCGCGAGCAGCTTGAGACGACATACGGGTGCTCGAAGACTAGTAAAGCGCCCGCAGCGTTGCCCGTGAAGACGAGTGGGGAGCCCTCGTCGGGGCGGAACAAGAACATGCGCTCTATTCGCGCGCCGGCATTCTGCTGCTGCTGCTGCAGCATATGTACAGCGGGCGGCTGCTGGCCCAGTAAACCAGGTCCAAATCGCCCGCTACCAAGAGCGCCGTTACCTGCGAAAATAAATGTATCAGTCGACTGCCTCGGACGCACATGTGCATTCCATTCTGGGAAGAAACAACACATACTGTATCCGATAACGACATTCTGCAACTCCACAGGCAAGAGCGCCGAGACGCTCGTCCTGCTGTGCGCCGAGGGCGGCTTGTCCGCGACGGCCGCAGAGGGCCGCCACGCCGCCTTCGGCTTCGTCGGTTTGGACGCGGACGCGCTGAGTTTCGCGACGACGATGCGGCGCGCGCCCGTCGAGCCCGTGCGCGCTGCGACGAGCAGGCGCGGCGAGAACGTGCTGGCGAGTGCGACGTGCGTCCCGGGGAGTGAGAAGGCGGATAGTTGCTGGAAGCTGCAAGGCGTGCTGGTCAGCCGCAGAGCAGATACAACGCGCTGTAAAATGCGTACTCGAGCGCGGCGGACGAACGCGACTTGAGCCTGTATGTCGTTGCCTGCGACTGCGCGGGGTTCAACAGCTGCACGAGCCAGAGCGAGAGAGGGAAGGGGACGGACCTCTGTCGTCAGCACAAACCGATCCTCCGTCAACCACCGTACATCGACAGCAGGTCTCCCGTCCGCTGGAATATACCCAGAGCGGAACGTCTCCGCCGCGAAGCTGAATAGCTGTGTTCTTGTCAGCCACGCGCGCTAGAGAAAACACATCACACCGTACAGTCGCGCCGCCAGAACCCCAAACGGCGCCGACACTCTCGCCGAGCCTCGAGCCCAGTAACGACCCCTCCACGCGTACGGCCCCAAGAATCTTCTTCTCGCCCAACTCGACGTGGCTGGGCAGCTGCGTGTCCTTTTCTGCAGCGGCGACGTGGTTCGCGCCGTCAGCGCTGGTGCCGTTGCGCGATAGGTGCTTGAACGGGTTGGGTATCTGAAGCGGGGGTATATTCAGCGTGATGGGCCCGACGGTGGTCGGGACGGCTGAGGATGCGTGGGGAGCGACGCCGTTCGCCTCTACAGCGGGCGGGGCGACGATTCGGATGGGCTGGACGACCAGTTGGGAGTCGGTGTTCAAGTAATGAAGCGCGGGCGATCCTTCGGAATAATGAAGTTGTCAGACAGTGTGCCGGGGAAAAAAATATAAAAGGAAGCGTGGCGCACCCGAGGCGTCCAAGAACATGCCCACGGATTCCAGCGGCGCGTCTAGCGTCCATTCGCCAAGCTTCTCGAGCTCTTCGTGCGCGTTTCTGCGGACCAGCGCCAGCCGCGTGCGCGCGCCACTCGGCTCGTCGACGCTGGGGTCTGAGGAGGCGAAGGTCCATGATTCAGAGGCGGAGGCGAGGATGAGGTTGCTCTACAGACAATGAGTGAACATGTACATGTATCGAATAAAGCAGTACGTACATCGTCATGCGGAACAGCATGCATCTGCTTCCACGTCCATGCCCCATCTTGTGCAGGTTGCTGGTCTGCTGGTGGTGATATGCGTGTCCCAGACGCAAGTCGGATGGCGCCGGTGCAGCGCCCGTCCTGGACGTTGTAGACTGATATGTCTCTAGAATCCATTCAGAGTTATCAGAATCACAAGCGTATGAACGTACCCGCTCTCTTGCAACGATACTAATGTGACACCATCTTCTAGAGCACGCAGAGTCGTAACACCGTGCATGGTGCCAGTTCTTGGCGGGAAAATGCGCGCTCGAGGCGCAACATATGGAAATACCGAAGACGACGGCGGTGCAGTATAAAGCGTATGACGATGTACGGTCGGAGCAGGCGATTGTGCGCGAGAAGACGCGCGTGTCGACGAGGGGCCTTCGTCCGTATCCTGCTTGCGCAACAAGCTGGATGTCGTTGGCTTCTGAATGAGCGCCTGGAGTTTCTCTTGCTCTGGGTCAAAGTCGACATAATTTTTCGGAGCCTCGACCTGCTCTTTGGACACAGAGGTAGCAGCAGGGGCCCGAGACGTCAGAGAAAATGGATTCAGCAGTCGACTCGAGCGCGGCGAATTATCAGTCGTCGGCGGGCCAGGTATAGGCAGCAGAGTCGGAGAGCCAGGCGTAGGAGAGCCGTTGACGCTGACATGGCTGGTGCCAGGCTCGGACGGATGCAGCAGGAAGACTGAGCCATCACAGCAGCCCAGCGCGACACCAGACGCGGTATTCGAGTGCCAGACAATCACACAGGACACGGGCGCGTCGGAGCATTGTCGTTCAAAGCTGGCAGCAGCGTCGGCGGGTTGGCTGAAGGTTACGGGCAGCGTCAGCGGCGGCGCAGCCATGCAGTCGGCGTCCAAGTCGTCGACAGCAGCGTCCGGGACAAGCCGACGCGTTTGATGACTTCCAATTCGATTCTTCAGTCGGCGCGCGCGCTGGCGCAGCTCCTGGACCCTGCTCTTCATCATTGCGTCCCCGGCCAGAAGTATAAAACGCCACGTGCGAGCTGCATGGCCCTAGGTCATAGGTGGCTGCTTTCAGACGCCGAAGCTGATGAATTTGCGCTTGCAGCAGTCTCAGCGACTCCCCAGCCATACCACGAGCTTCAAGTACTTGGATGAATCAGGATACATGGCAGAGACTGGTCTTGCTCAGGCGTTCATGGCCTTGCAGCGCTATTGCCATCGGTAAAGCTTGGAAAGGTCAATTACCTGTCCTTTCAACACCAAGTCAACATGCATACACTACTTCACCGACTCCTAAGTCGGTTCTTCAGTGGGGGGGGGGGTATTCAGATTGGACAACCCGTGTTTCCCCGAAAGTCAATCCCGAGATATTCCGACCATGCTTATGCCGCGTTTCCCACCTGTCCCTACCTTCTCACTCCTCGAAATTATACTCGCCAAAGTCAGTTCACTCTTCTCCACCCCGCTGTTAGATTTAACGAGCCGTATTATAATCACGCGTCACATTTCGAGGTCTCACGATGGGGGACTCGCCTTTGCCCCCGCGGACTCCGCTACGGTCCGCGCTCCGATCTCGCGATCATGCCGCACTCCTTCATATGCTGCAGCGCAATCCAAAGGACTGAACACGACGCCCTCGACGCGTTTTCGATTCGTATGCACACCGCTGCTGCCCTGCACAGCATCATCTGCCCAGTGCGTACGTTTTGTCTCCAATTGATGCTGCGCTGACTTAATCTTTCTCCCATTGCTCCACGCGCTACCACCACGTATCTTGATATGGAAAACCCTGTGATATGGACATAAATATGGAATTAGACCGGCGCTGGATGCTTGACGCTCGAGCCCATCGGCGTCATTGCTTCCGCGTTCGCGCCTGTACACCTAAAGACTCTCGTTCAGCAGTGCGAAGCCATTGCTCTGCCTGTACGTGCTAATGGTACAAAACTTTACATTGCCGGTCTCGTACTGGAAAGAGCTCGTACCGCTGTTCAAACCATCGTCGACTTGAAATGTGAGCAGGCTCTTTCAGCCTTCGCTACTGCGCTCGGCTACTTTGCTCGTTTTTTGCTTGTCGGTGGCACCAAGCAGGCTACCCTTCGTGTTCCGTGGTTGGACAAACCCATCCGCCCGCCTGTACTCCTTGCCGCGTTGGATGACTTGAACCGCACTGAGTTGCGTAAAGTTTTACGTTCTCTTGACATTGCTTCGTCGCGAAACTCTCTCAAAGGGCATCTCACGTACCTTCTTTTCGAACACTTTGAGTCGGTCATGGAGTCGTACGGCGAGCTAGGACGAATTGGCTTGCAGGATTGGCTTTCGTCATATTATGGCTGTAATCCGCCCGAGTCCATGTCCTGCGATGATATGCTCATTACAGTTTTAGACTTCCTTCTTCCGGAGGAAGTTCTACTTGCTCTTATGTCAGCTCGCGACGACGACCAGGACGACGCGCGCCAGAGTGCGAAAACGCGCCATTTGGTCCGCGGAAGTATGCAGTCTCGCTTACGCTCGCTGAGACGTTCGATGCACGATAACGCTGTGAATGAGTACTGGCCGCAACCCGTGCCGGAATTCATAAAGTTAGGTTGCATGGCGAAATACCACGAAGCTACGAAGTTCCACGCTGCGCTTACTTGTGCCGCATGTGCTCGTGCGCGTATCACACTACACGTGACTAGCTATCGTCATAATTCTGGTCAAGCTGGTATCCTGGATCTCAGCGTCCTGCGCTGTCAAGATGAGTGGCTTCTTGAGCACCCCGCCAAACCCTTCGAATTTCCAGACGCGCACCTCAGTTGCTTGATGTTGGATAGCGATGGGCTGGTATTCTCAGCTGAGACATGCGCTCGCATCAACATTTGCTCGGAATGTGAAGGGCCCATTAGCAGGGGCAAAATTCCCAAACTCTCTCTGCGCAACGGACTCTTCAGGGGATCTCTTCCAGCTCATTTGAAGGACGTCACTTGGGTCGAGGAACAGGTTGTCGCTATGTATAGAGCGACTTCCAACGTCACACGCATTTTCGGAAGTAGCAATCCTACGTTACCCTTTATGATGTATGGGAATACGTGTGCTCATCCGCAGAATGTCATTCAGACGGCGGACATCTTACCCCGCACATGCGGCGACGTAGCAGATACACTGGCAATAATCTTCGTTGGACCCGGTAAATACAAGCCCAAGGCGTTGTCTACGTACCGAGTGCGCCGGCAGAAACTCATTGACCTTATGAACTGGCTGAGGCTGAATAACAAGCTCTACCAGAAGTGTAAGTGGGATGAGAGTCGCTTTAGTGAGTACCCAGAAGACGGCCCATTGCCTGGAATTGCAGAACGCATGGTCCACGACGATCGCGCGGATCCTGTCGATCAGTTCGAGCGCGAAACGGCAGGTTTGAATCCCCATCCAGCACTCGAGCCGAACGTACAACGTCGACTTAATTCCGACGAAGAGTTTGTATTCCTTGATGCTCTAGGACTAACTGACTCTACGGCAGACACTGTTCGTGCCAGAACCTTTGAGTCCGCTGCCCTCATGAACCTGTTGCCCCTGACTATGCGGACCCCTGATCTTACTCTGCACCGGGGTTCTGCGGCTATACCAGAATATGGCAATTATAAGCTCTTTCCCGGTTTGTACCCAACGCTATTCCCATTTGGAGTAGGAGGGCTTGAGGATTGGGATTCTCAGGAATCCAAGCAGCACGTTGGTTTCCGTCTTCATGCGAATTATCTTATCGATTTAAAGGACAGACGGTTCTCCTCTCATCGAGCTTTCATGTTCGTGGTCGTCAACATACTTCAACGCCGTGCGGTTCACCTGGAAACCCGTTTTCGCATAAAATCTTCCCGCGTAGAGTCTTTGAGTCCGGATCTCCTGAACATCACGTCCGAACAGATTAAACGGGTCTCGGAACAGTTTGCTAACAACACGTCGTATACTGCCATCGCACCTCAAGACAAGAACGTTTTAGATCTGCTGCGGCTCGTTGAAACTGTGGCCGCCAAAGTACCGGGTTCTCACACGTCTAAGCTAAACCTGAGGCGCCAGATTTTCGCCATGTCCCGCCACTGGGGCGTACCGCATGTATTCCTTACGCTCAATCCGACTCCAACAAACTCTCCTTTGTTTCATCTGATGGTAGGCGACGAGTCCGTCGACTTGTTGTCCCGGTACCCGCACGTGAGCACTACCGTTGAGCGTTCTCTGCGTGTCGCCGGTGATCCAGCCATGGCCGCGCTGTTCTTCGATCTCTCAATCAATCTCATCTTCGAGCACTTGTTTGGTTGGGACTTTGAAAAATGTCGGTCCACGGAGCACGGCGGCATACTGGGACATTTGCAAGGCTTCGCCGGCAGCGATGAGCTCACCAACCGCGGTATTTTACATAGACACATTGTGATCTGGTTACGTGGCGGACTAAATCCGCGTGATGTTCGCGATAAGCTTCGCTACGATAGCGAATTTGAAGGTCGGTTCTTCCGTTACTGGGATGACATGATTCGCCATCATCTGCCCGAAGTGTACTGGGTTGGCGAGAATAGTGATCCTAGACAAGAAAGACCGCCCGAGCCTCCATCGGGATACGGGCCTTCCGGCGCTGTTTCCGACGAGAAGGACCTGTCTTTCGAGCAGAAGCAGGAACTAGAAAACTGGAACGATGAGTTTATAACCGATGTAAAACGTATGGGTGAGAAGACGCAGCGCCACACTCATAAGAAGGTCTGCGAAGCCTACGGCCACGAGGGCGCGTGCCGCTTCCAGTTCCCACATGACACCATTGAGGAATCGCACTTTGATCCTGGAACGAATTCAATTGTGCTCCGGTGTCTGGACGGCTGGGTTAACTACTTCAACCCGGAGCTCTTGGTTATGACTCGGCATAATCACGACATCAAGTGCATATTATCAGGAAAAGCGGCCCAGGCAGCTATCTTCTACATTACTAACTACATCACGAAGCTTGATATAAACACTCACCACATCCTCGGTCTCATGTCTAACGCAGTTTTCCAACTTGAGCAAAGGAAGCTTCCTCCCGGCCAGACTGTTGATCTCAGAACGCTGCTGCACAAGTGCCTCGCGCGCATAACAAGCTCGCAAGAGATGCATGCCCAAAAAGCGGCACGTTACATTAGAAATTTGGACGATAGTTTCCTTTCACACACCACCGTTGCAATGATGTCCGGCCTACTTATGAAGCACATGATCAGCCTGTATCACGTCGAAGAAGTTGAGAACGCCGACGCCGACGTACATGACGAGGATCCCGAAGAGCCGGATGCCAAATTGACTGACGTTGTGCCTGACTCGGGATCGGACGACGCGTACGATCCGTCGCAGCATTTAACGCTTGAAGCAGATGGAAACCTAAGAGTGTGCAATCAGCTGGATGATTACTTATACCGCGGGTCTGCTCTGCTGGACCTCAACTTTTACGAGTTCGTTGCTAAAGTCAAGTGTGTTCTGCGCCCAAAGAGAGCAAAGCTAGCGGCACATCAGTTTGTGATGAGACCTGGGCATCCGAGAGCGGCCACTCACATACTCGAGTACCGTCATAAAAGTGCTGTTGACTGTAACGCAAAGGAATTCGTGCCGTATTCGATAGGTCCCACCATACCGCGTCGAAGTGACCATGCCTACTACAAGCTCTACTGCCTCGCGCACTTCAAGCCTTTCGATGTTGATGTCCCTCTGATTATGCCTGGTAATACGATCACAAATGAGTTTGATTCGTTTGATTTTGGGTCTACGAGCCTAAGGCGCATCGAAAACTGGGAAGCTTTATATGAATGCGAAGACGAGAGAGACGCTGAGCGGTTGAAGCGACAGGCAAAAAAGGCGGCTGAGAAGGTCCCGCTACCACATTTTGATGATGACGACGCGCCGTTCGTTGTAGATCCGTCAAGCATTCCCTCAGCTGGGTTTCAGAAGGAGGTTTTCAAGACGTGGAGTAGTCTCGCGGGCGCAGGATGGTTTCGTGAGCGGGAAGACGACGCGATGAACTTAGACAGCGAGTCGCCACTGCCTAATAACCTAACGCCGGCGCAGTTGAAAAAATATTGGTCAAAATGGAGGCCAGAGCTCAAGGCTCAGGGACAGCTCACGTTTTGCACAAATTTCGGTGTTGAAGTTGAGGCGACCACGACCACCGTTGTTCCAGAGGAGCGCGCAGATCTCCAGCCTCACACGGAGGGCTTATCGGCAAGCGCTACTAAGACAATTTCGGTGAATGCTGCTTCTAGATGTGCGGATAAGTACACTCTAAACAGGGAGCAGCGACGTGCGTTTAGCGTCATCACAGACTGGCTTATGGCTCACATATCTCCCGCGATCGGTAAGCCGCGTCCAAAGCCTTTGCGAATGATACTGCACGGACCAGGCGGAACTGGGAAAACCCATTGTCTCAAGCCCATACAAGACCTTCTCGAGGAGGCCGGTTTACAAGACGCTGTCGTTCGCATGGCGCCGACAGGTTCAGCCGCGTCGTTAATTGACGGTCAGACCGTTCATAGTGCGCTGAAGCTAAAGATTGTCAGAAAGAGCGAGGATACCATGGAGACGTTCGAGGTTACCTGGTCACCGACGGATAGAAAGTATATGGAGGAATTATTTGGCAACGCATTGCTCGTTCTTCTGGACGAGTTTTCGTTAGCTTCCTGCAAAATGCTTGGGCAGTTAGATACTGGTCTTAGACTCGCGAAGCAGAATTGGGACGAGCCTTTTGGAGGGATGGCAGTTATTTTGTGTGGCGATTTATGCCAGTACCCGCCTGTGCTCGAGGCCGCCGTGTGGCAGCCGAGTTCAAACGTCATTCAAAAAACCTGCAAAAGTAGCGACATGAGCCTGGAACAGTTGGGGCGCCTGGCGTATAAGACCTTTGACACCGTAATCGAGTTTACTGAGCAGCAGCGTATGAAGGACGATCCAACGTTCGGGGCTGCCGTTAACCGTCTGCGAACTAGAGAATGCACGCGCGATGATCTCGACCTCTTCAACACGCGTGTCATTAAAAGTGAAGATAATCCTGACGGCGTGCCATTGGACGGACCTGAATTTGTGCGAGCAAGTATCATTACCGTCGACAATGCAACTAGAGGTCGGATTAACGAAGAAAAAACCAAGGCGCTCGGTTCTCACTTGAAACGCTTCTTTAATGTTGCTGCGAGTGATCAGGTCCGTGCTGGTGGATGCTTGAATTCTTTCACACCTCAAAATCGTGAGAAAGTCCTCGACATGGTGTTCAAGGACTCGAAAACCAAGCCTTTGCCGGGGCGACTCCTTCTGTACGAGGGCATGCCCGTAGTATTACGCCATAGAAACCTATCGGTGGCGCTGAAGGTTACAAACGGGTCACAGGGCATCCTGAAGAAGTTAATTGTGCACGAAGACGAGCACGGTCACACGATCGCTGACCTCGCGATTGTTCATTTTCCGAACAGCACTGTAGACTTGACGGGATTGGGGCCCGGAATGTACCCTATAGCACCGATATCTTGCCCATTAACAGTGCCTGTAGTGTCCAGTGTAAGTGGTAAAGTCGAAGGATTGAAGGCTACCAGGCGACAGTTACCTATCGAAGCTGGTTTCGCAGTCACGGGACATTCGGCGCAGGGAAAGACGTTGCCTGTGGTAATCTGCGACCCAACAGTAAGTGACCCGCAGAGAGGTTTCTATACGTACGTTAGCTTCTCGCGCGCGCGCAACCTGGCCAGCCTGGCACTCCTGCGTGAGATCCGTCTTGACGATTTGAACACGCCTTTACCGGTACATTTGAAATTTGAGCTAAAAAGGTTAGCAGCGCTCGCGCACAATACGGCAGTACGTGCAGGGGATTTAGAAGGTCCGCTGGTCGAAATTCCTGTTCCCGAAATGGAGCGCATGGAAGGGAAGAGAGTCGCGCTGAAAACTGGAGCCTCCGGTCCGGATCCTCCGAAGAAGCGGGCTGTCAAAGCCGCTTCTCAAGTGAAGAAAGTGCACACAGGAAAAGCAACGTCAGAAAAGCGTTCTATTTCTACAGTGTTAGACACTGAGCGCGCACACGAACGCAAGTTCAAGAAACCGCGCTTGACAGAAGTTCCCAATCCGCGAAATGCGCCTTACAAAGCAACCGGCCCGGTTTGGGATGCAGACAACTGGTCGTGCGCGTTCGATGCGACGTTTGTGTCTTTGTGGATGTCCTGGAAAGGCATGTCCATACAAACTCGGCTTGAATGGGCAGGCACAAGCCCGATATCCAAGTGTTTAGAATTACTTTTCAAGGGTTTGGATGGCAGAGAGGGGAACAGCATCTCGGTTACGTCTGCACGAAACGCTTTCAGAGAAAATTTACACAATCTGGTTCCTACTATACCTAGAACGGGGCGCGTTTTAACAGACCTGTCCACAGTCATGCAGTACTGCGTCAGAGAAGACGTCAACACTTTCAAATTGTTCCTCGAGGTTACTGCATTGTGTGGTGGTTGCAACAAGATTCTCGGCGTAGGAGAGTTGGGCCTTCCTCTCTACGTCGGTAACTCAAACGGGAGTACTTCAATCGACATGGGTGCCTGGATCCAGTCCCAGGTAGCTGAACGCTTGCCTAAGTGTATTCCAAACTTGACACGCTGCTGCGAAGACGTGAAGTTCAGTATACAGCTGGATGAAGTCCCGGCATTTTGTTGTTTCGAGATAGACCCGACGGCGATTGTAAAGCCGCCTCGTGTCCTCAACTTCCTCGCGGAGGGGCGGCCTGTGAACTACCTTCTGGGCGGCGCGATTTGCACCACCGGAAATCACTTCGTTTGCAAGATACTTGCTGGGTCCGATGTCTTCCTTTACGATGGGATCAAAAACGGCGGGCGACCATCCTTCGAGGGCGACTGGAATGACGGGGCGCAGATGACAAGCACAAAGGACGAGAGCGCACGGGCTTGCATGTATGTATATTATCGCACGGTTTAGACAAATAGAGCGTACATTTCTCTGAGACAGTCGGCGGCGGCAATACAAGGAGCATACTACAGAGGTAGAGATTGAATTTAAGAGAGCACACTTTACCGGTATACCGCGTATCTAAGTCTCCATAACTACGTCGCCGAATCGGGCTACCTTGGCGGATTTAGATGTCGTAGAAGTGTGAGGCGAGCGCAGCGGTGCAAACTTGCGCTTGAGACTCGGTTGTGGCAAAGTCGTAAGGGGCGCCTCTTTGAGACGACCTTCCGCAACGTGCTGCGCGCCGTCGAACTCGACGTGGTAGGACCGAGTAGTGCGGGTCAGACCTCTACCTGGATTGCCAATCCAGCTGCGCGGTACTTCAGCTTCACCCGATGACGGTGACCAGGATCGGACGCTTACACGACGAGTTTGCAGCTTACTTCGACCCAGGCACCTTGCCGGAACATCGCCCGAATGTTGTCGCCCTCGACTGGATGCGCGTCAAAGTCGAAGAATTCCAAAGGCCGGGTGAACAGGCTGGTGCGACCGTCCTTCGGTAGACCAGAAATTAAACCCTGCTTGTCGAACTGATCCGAGGGTACATAGCCTTCCGGCTGCGACTTGAAAGCTTGGTAAATGTTTTCAGACACTGCGGAAACGCGCCACTGCACATCCCCACAGTGCGTGAGGCTCGATTTTTTGGCTAGTACGCGTTCACGGTGGGAAGTCAAACACTAAGAAAGACGCACTTTGCCCAACGGCCCACTTGGACTCGAAGTTTTCGGCTTCAATGGCTTGGAGCGCTTGAAATTGTCTGAGCAGCGCACGTTGATGCGGACCTTCGGGCACATCGTGCGGAAGGGCGACGGTCAGCTTCCATTTAGCCCGACCCACGTCTGAAAGTGTTGTTCCACCGTTTCCGCCGTAGCGAGTCTTGTCCTTGTATTGAAACTAGAAGGTACGAATCAACGACGATTACAGAGCGAAACGGGAGGCGTACCATGTCTCCGTAATCCTCTAAGAACGTCTGGTGCGCAGAAATCTGCCCAAGCAAACGGAAGTCGAACACGCGCCCATCGTTACTCCAGATTCCACGAGTTGCACCGGTGTCTACGGGGGGTTGATGGAACTGAAGGTCGTCGATGCAGAAGTTTGGGTTCTGGATCGCTAGAGGCTGCGTGCAGAGCTCGTCGAGACGGAGAGTGACCTCAGCCGGGATGTGCGACATAGCGACGAAGGCGTCTGAGTTAGTAGATCAGTGAAGATGATATTTCTTTGCGACTGCCTGAACCGCTTTAATACGAAAAGAAACGGGGTCTCGGAATGGACGATCGTAGTAATAACACCGCGCACCCGCAAAGCGCCGCAAAAACGCAGATCTGAGACTTGTGTATTCGGAAGATTGTGAAACAATGACGTGAGGAATCATGTTGGCGGCCGTAAAATGAGTCTTCGAAGCGTAGAGGTTGGCGGCGCTACGATGGGCTTGATGTCCAGTTGCACGCTGGGTATATAACGCGCAAAAACATTGTGTGTGAGCATCGAACACGTCATGTACGCGAACGGCCTTTCACGTACCGCGATGCCCGCGAGCAAGGTGCAGCGAGGCTGCGGTCCGACTATGGTAGGGGCGAGAGGTTCTCGCGGCACTGCCACGAGTTTGGCTCCGTCACTGATGTCCGATCTGCATACGAGTGCTCAAGGCGGACGCGAACAATCATGACGCAATCCAGCCCTCTCACGAAAAATGCTCGCGTTGTTGAGTCTGAAACTGCTTTATTCCTTCTGACTTTTTCGACAAATTGGGAAAGGGATCTAGCAAGTCGTGATTATTGGTAGATGAAGTGATAACTGAGATTCTGCTAGATTACAAGACTGAGAATGTAATAAAAACTCCTGGAGCGCCGCGCCCGCTGGCAGCTAGCCAAAAACGCAGCGAACGCTCGATGTCACTTGTTGCAGTCGTTCGCGTAGTGGCGGCCTCGCTGAGTGGTCGGTACAAGAGTGCCGGGTAAGCCGTATCCGTCCGCAGCGGTCGCAGGCGGAGGTACGAATGAATCGTAGCGCCGTTAATTATGGAGGCCGCCGACCCGGTGGGGGCCCAGACGGTGCGGTTTTGCGACGCGCTCATGATCGGCCACGTGCGAGCTCGTTCCCTCCACAACGTCCGAAAGCGGATGTACGCGAGAATCGTGTGGGTGTCGATCACCAAGCCGGTGGCGTCTGGGACCGAACCGTTTGCGCACGCGCTAATTGAGAGGCGCGTACGCGGTCTACATGGATTGGTGAGAAAAGTGTGCACATAGTGGTACAACTGACCTGACGAGATAAACTTGAGTTGTAAAAACGTCGAAACTCCCGGAGGGATTGGCGATAAAGACGCGGTAGCGGGCGAGTTCGGAAACGTGGTACATGTCGAAATGCAAAGCTTTCGAGTTGCAGATGAGGGGGAAGACACGTCAGCGGAGGAGTGTCGACCTGACAGCATCCAACCGCGTGTAGTTTTTATACGACGGTCAGTGAAGGAATAGGGAGCGCGGGTAGCCGGGACGCCCACGATCCGAGACAGGTTTCCAGTGAGGCCTGTATGTAAATGTTTCATTATAAAGATGCTAGCGATTTTTGAAGGAGTAGTTGAATCGTCCGTCATGTGCAGCAAGTCAGCAGTCGCGCTACTCGACGACGAAACGCGTCCGTCGCACCTGCTCATGAAGCTCACGCCGGCTCGCCCAATAGCCGTGCTTCGCCCGTGGACTATGGACTTTCTTGATGACGTCGCCAAGTTCCACAGCGTAAGTTTTATCCATGTCTTTCGCTCAACGAGTTGACGCTTTGGAAGGGTACGGTCGAATGGTTCCGGGGGTTCGGGAGATTCCCGAAGGTCCGTGCTGCGTTTGGTCGCCGCCGCTGTTGCTCATCGCCGTAGGAATACCACGTGCTGTGTCAACAACTCGACAATGTGCTTCGCGTCCTCGATTTCTGCATGCCGCGCGCCGCGCTGATCGAGGTCGGAGAAGACGACGACGGCCGCAAGACGTACACGTGCAAGTTGATGAAGGACGACTGGTCTGAGGACGACGAGAAACATGTTGCGTACACCATGCACCATATTTGGTACGACCTATGTGCGTATTTCACTTCTGTCTGAAAGTAAGCTCACAAATCGGCGTCTAGACTTGTTGCGCAACACGCTGCGATTTGCTCCGCACCCTTCAATGCAGTCAGTAACGATCATGTCGTTGCCCGCGTGCGTTCTCCAAAATATCGCGGAGCGCGTGTCGAAAGAGGATGCCGCCGTCGCTGGTCGTGTATGCAGGACTTGGGCGCTGGTTTTTCACGAACGACTGAGCGAGGTATGCACACGTGCTACGATTACAAGCCCTTCTCACTATTTCCAGGTCGCGACGCATACGCTGTGGCATGTGAACTCGTTTCTGCCGGACGGTCTCTTGGCGCTAAGCCGTCGATGCATTGGGGCTCCCGACGACTCGTTGGGCCGCTCTATCGCGTGGATGAACATCTGGTGGATGAAGAAAATCGAGAAGAACTTGTCGCGCCAGACTCGACTTGTCCGTCTCGACAACCGCTGGCCCTGGGCGTATACCCCGGAAGCCGGGCACTACTGGGCTCGTAACGACGCAGCCACAACGGCACTCCAGCACGTAGTGAAGACCATACTCGAGGATGCGACGGAATTGCGCGTTCTTTGCTTTGCTGGCCTGGCCCTTGGACGCGAAACTGTGACTGCGCTCGCTCGCTCGACGACTATCCGCACAATCGACGTCTACCATTGCTGCCTAGCCACGGACGTCCATCCGGAGATCTTGCCTATGTGGCGGACGGTTCGCATGCTTCGCATTACGTGGCACGCAAATTCTATTGCTCAAGTTGTGGCTGGCCAGAGCGTATTGCACGCCGCGCGAAACCTCACTCACCTCACCGTCATCTGCGCCTGCCGTAAAATGTCTTACCCTCGCGAGCTGAGGGGTATGTGGCACTTGGTGACATACCGCTGCCTCGTATCACTGGACCTATACAAGGTTTCCGTTCGGTTCGTCAACATGCTGCTGGCGAAGAACCTCTCGTCCTCCCGACTGAAACGTCTGGCGGTTAATATGGCCCAGCCTGCACCGCGCGCAATACTCAACGCAATAGCGACAGCGCTAGGCGGCAAAACGGCTGCGCTCGAAACGCTTGTTATCCACGGCGTGTGCGGTTGCTTACCTTCCGATGTGGTTCAGCTCAGCCGCGTAATGCCTAACATCGAAGAGCTCGCTCTCATGTGCTGGACCGGTGAGCAAACTACTACGACCGAGTGGGAACGGCCGGGGCTCGAATACGCGGGCGCTCTTGCCGGCTTCGAAGGCCTGCGACGCGTATGTTTCAACTTTCCGTTCGACGCCGCCGGAACGAACGTGTCCGCGATCGAGTGGACATTGCTGGATCCGCCCGCGACATCGGCTTCACCGAGACCGCCGTCTTCGATCGCGCTCGCGTGCGCGGAGGCCAACGCACACCTTAGAAACGTTTCTCTGGTGCAGCACTCCGAAGTGGTAGAAATGGGAATCAAGGCTGGCCGCACGCCTACGTTGTACTCGTGGCTGCGACCAGAACATGAGATGGACTGGTGGCGCGTGGGGCGGGGTTCGAGCTCTGTGTCTCGGACGACTGAACTAGATCGAGGCGCGGAAGAGTGAACGGTAGTGAGACAGGGCAACTGTATATATAGTGCGTGACGATTAGCTACAGCCTCAACACGATGAAGACTTACGACCGTACCCCGGCTGAGATGGTGGCCGATAACGACCTTCTGTGGGACTGTTTTCTCAGCTATTGCGATACTCCGCATCTTTTTCGGTATGCTCACCAGTAAATGACGGCGGAGGTACTGACGCGGAGAAGTCTGAAGACAGTGTCCCGAGGATCTGAAGCCCGCAGCAGCTCTTTCATACGACGTCGTCATAACATCGACACGTTTCTACGCCGGTTCTTCGTCGACGTAGTAGGCCTCCGCAATCTCCAGGCAGAGCATGGCGCGCTGTTTGCAGGTTCACGGGTCATGGAATTCCTCGGTATCTACACGCCGCCAGCAGAGAGCGACTTTGACGTGGTCGTACCTTACGAGACGGCTCAAACCTTTGGTGACAAGCTGATGGCTGAAGGTTTCAGCTATATCGGGAAGGACTGGGAAGAGGACCTCAAATACGAAAACGTAGAGACGGACGGCGATTACTTATCGGCAGCTGCGGTACGCCGCGTCTTCAAGTTCCAGCGCGGCCACGTTACAGTGGATCTTGTTGCCGCCGCGGAGTCGCCGCTGCACACCATTTTGAACTATCACAGCAGTAAGTGAGAGCGACTGTGCTAGAGTAAAGTCGCTAACGATTTAAAAGCTGTAGTGATGAACGCAATCGGTTGGGATTGCGCATTTTCTATCTGGGCTCACGGCACTATCATGCGGCATTCGGGACTTGCATTCGCGCCGCCCTGGGATGGCGCACTGGGTAAATACCGTGACCGAGGCTTCCGGTTGGTCCACAAGCGCGTTGCGTTGTCGCGCACGTTCACCGATTACCTTCGCACCGGCAATCGTTGGCTGGGGGATGACGACACGATGGTTATCGACTTGGATGTATCTGCAATTTCTGCTCCAAATCGGCGACCGACACTGGAGGGTAATAGCTTCACCATCAGCACCGACCCCGTCGTATGCGGCCGCGGGCACTTGTACGTTTCAGCCTTTCACGTCGACGTAGCGCCATTCCGTCATCCGCTACTCAGAGGCTCCTACGTCGTGTGCTGGATTATGTCTCGATACTGCGGGACTGTCCTCAACTGTGTCACGCGGTGCGTTGTCATGTCCCGTGCCTGGCACGATTGCTCTGCTGCCATTGGGTCGGACGCGGCGGTAAACGTCACGAGGTAAGTGATAGCAGCGCTCTCATAGCATTTACTGATTCGCACAGCTGGGACGGTCTGTTTCACCTCGCGGTATTGGCTTGGAGGAAAGGTGCCACTATGACCATTATCTCGGGTCAACCCCCACATACTAGAGCCACATTCCACCCTTTAGGCGGCGTTGTATTTGCGTAGTGCATTATTTGGACAATCAGTACTGAAGGTTGACGAGACGGCGAAGATGACGTGCACGACGAGGAATACAGCTGACGCTAAACCACAGTCCGGGCGTCCAGCGTGAGAGGATAGGATAGGATAGGAGAATGAGCGTCAGCGGCATGGTAGCAGAGATTTCGATCGGCCGATGAGTCGGATACTACGGAAGTGCCGCATTGCGAGATGTCTCAGTTCAGTCCGCATCCGTATATTATCGCGAAAGTGGCCAGATTGAGGAAGTTCGAATCGACATGGCTGCTGCTCTGTCCAGCGTTCTCGCCAACTACGACCTCGTCCGCGAAGTTGCCGAATGCGCTGGCTCGCTGCTGCCGCTAATCAAGCTCTCACAAGTGTCAAAATCCGCGCGTCACACAAGTATCGCCAATCTCGCGCGAATGCTATCAAAACGGCGCTTCCTGTCGAAATACTTTCCCGACCCAGATATTCTCAACCCCGACAAGTATCGCCAATCTCGCGCGAATGCTATCAAAACGGCGCTTCCTGTCGAAATACTTTCCCGACCCAGATATTCTCAACCCCGAACTCGCCAGCCACGATCTCATTATCACCGGTGAACCTTTGTACTGGTTGCTCGTTCGCATGCGGTACTCAGCTACACCGCTGACGTTGATCATTACGCCGGCGGTGTTCCCTCAAGTCCTGCAGAAGCTACAAGTCCAAGGCTACAGGGCTTTGTGTAGCTTCGAATATCTACTTCAACCCAGCCCGCCGATGTCACCACGCGACAAGCCGTATGTGCAGACCGTTTGGCTCGAAAAAGCTGGCGCACCTTCGGTCTGGCTCTGCGTGACGGAGTACTCATGCCTGCATGGTGTACTGTTTCAATACAGCAGTAAGTCGCCTCTCCGTTGTGTATCTTTGCTAATGGACAACAGGCCTGCTGCTCAATGGGCTAACGGCCGACGGATTCTTTTCTTTGTATCCCAAGGCGGGCATTCTACGCCGGAAAGGAGTTCTTCTTCAGACCAGTCAGCGGGTCGTGGATCAAGCGATCATCAATGACCTTGAACCACTAGCCAAACTAGAGAAATTACATACTTGTAACTTGAGTATAATATGGTTATTTGAGGATGAGGTTGGAACGGACGGTCGCCGCACCTCTGTGGTACGCTCACCCTACCCTCCGCGGCCCAAGATACTTCGGCGACAAGCACACCTGGTTATTGCCCACAGGTTCAGTTGGCTATAACGACGCATTTTCTGAATTGCGCTGGAACTCCTGGGGAATAGCTCTGAGGTACGACTGGCGTTACTCTCGTAATCACCCCGTAGAGAACAGCTTCGTGGTCGCGCATATTGTGCAACACGACCTACTATCAAGGAACTACCTTGCATCTAGCTTTACGAAGGTCTTCATACTGCGCTGCTTGGAGCGAGCAGAGCGCGTTGAAGATGACAAGTTCAACCCAGAACACTACCTAATAAACAGGTGCGTTGCCAGCATCTCAACTATGAGGTTGTTCTGACGATGTTTAGCTGGGACAAGGAGATTGGCCGTATGCTGTCTCAATTCTTTTCCCGCGCGTCTTACTCGTTTCTTACTTGGCCGGCTACCCGAAGCCACAGCGTCGATCTCGTGCTCACGCGACGCGTGCAACGGCTGCAAAAGCGTTTTGCCCTAAAGAAGAAGAAGGATGAAAAAGTCGAATAGAAGTGTAGCGTCTAGTGTCTATAACGTGTTTTGAAACTGTGTAATTTGCCCGAACTCAGAAGTCCTCGTCCGTCGCAAAGTCTTGTCGCTCCGTAACGGGAATAGTATTGATGAGGCGTGTATCGTTGAAAGCGTCGTCTAAAGCTCATTAGAAGACGTGCCAATGACGGAAATGTAAACTGCACCGAGGTCTTTCGCGACAAGGTCGATAATAGGTGCACCTTCAGCGCCGGTCCAAGCAAGGGAGGCCAGAGTAGCCGCGGTATCTTGAAGAAGCGTTGGTGACGTGCACATGTCTTCGAGCGATTCAGGACCGAGCCAGTCGACGCAAAGCTGCACAGCAAATGCATAGAAGACGGTGTAATCGGCATAAAGACGCGAGACGAAATCGTTCAGAGGCGAAGTAAAGGGCCTGGTCGCCATGAGGGAGGAGAGCGCGCTTTGCACGCATTTGAGAAATACGGCAGAGCGAACTAGTAGAGCCGGCGTCGTAGTCGCGGCCGCGGTCACTGCGAGGGCCCAACGCTGAGAAGTTGGAATGTCGGCCATTGGGGCTGGTGCTGCACTTGACTGCATGGAGACATAGCTTGTAATAGTTTCAAGATGAACATGCTCGCTGCGCAGTGTAAGCATGTGGTAAAGCGAGATAGAGAACGAACAAGGCAATCTGCGCTCCAAAGAAACACCCGACTTCCACGAGGGGAACGAGTTTGCTTAACGCTTCAGGGAGCGCGCTCTGGCGAACAGTGGCAATGAGCGTTGCGAGGTGGTAGATGTCGTGCGTAGCGTTGCCTAGAGGGAGGTCGCGAGCAAAAGCAGGTCCGAAGGCGGCCTCGTAAGTCCAAAAACTGGCTTGCAGCTCCTTATAAAATGCCCAGAGCTGGACGCGTCAGTTCCAGTAGGAGTAGGGCAGGGTCGTTGCACCTTAGGGACTCGGATGGGGAAAAGGGTGTAGCGTTTGAGAACAGGCCGAGCGAACATCGCAAACGCTGATGATAGTGGGTGTGGGAGATGTTCGCACGAAAAAAGGGGGGCGCGGCAGGCATTAGCGCATTCCAGGTGGCTGCGGCGACGAACTTGGGTAAATATAGCGAGTCATTAACAGGGTGTTCGCTGGATTCGTAAAATGCAACTATGCAAAAAAAGTGTGGCTGTCGGCCACTGGACCGAGAACTTGGGTAAATATAGCCAAGCGCGGTTCAAGCGGCGCTTGAATATTCTGTATACATTGAACGGTTCCTTGACACGGTGTAATACAAGGTCATCAATCATGCAGCCAACAAAGATCTGAAAGGACCTCTAGATGCGTAACCTTGAGAGAGAATGTGCAAATGCTGCAGGAAGTGATGATGCTGCCGCAAGCGCTTGAGTGCCTCAAAATCTGGTTATGGGTGAGTGGAAGGGGCGTACGCGTTCATTTGACAGTCCATTATAATCCATCGTCCGACGCCGAGCTTGTTGTACAGCTCTTCAGGAGTGGTGGCAAGGGTTTGGGCATTGCGGAAGTGGCAGGAAATGTCAGCGGTCCCTTCGATTGAATCAGTCGATGCGTGATTGGTATCGAGAGGACGTACCGGCGGCGCCAAGAGATGCGTGAATGCGTCCTCGTGCGAGGCCTGCATTAGTTTCGACGGTGACCCACGGGGTTATTTGATTCGCTACGAAGCGTTAGCTACGAGCGCGAACGTGGGCCACGTACCTGCGGACATTCCGGAGAGTCTTAGACCGGCCAGTGCACAGGCCTGGAGTTCGCTGAGACACTGCATCTGGCCAAGAATAGACGTAACGATATCCCCGTCGGGGTCGTCTTCGTTGAGAACTGGGTGAGATACGCTGATGGCGTACTCGGGACCGGGCTGGAACATATTGAGCACCGAAATCGGATAGCTGGATAAAGTAAACCTTGATCTCATCCACCATGCCAATGAGACGAACGGCTGGTGAGACCTTGCCAGCCTTCGTCCAAGACGCGGATTTTACGATCTTGCCGTCAGAAATGTTCGGAGACCACGCCGAGCGGTATGTCAGCAGTTCGTGGGAGGTAATGCTGAGAAGGTTATTGTCGTGCTGCCCGACCCTCTTGAAGGCTGAACGAAGCCCTTGTGTCGACATTCTGATAGCGCACAGGCCGCCGACCGTTCGGTTTTATGTGGGGATATCTCCCAAAAATAGAAACTGCGTCTCGGACACACTGATTCCGCATCTCAAGCTCGATCGACCTGGTGCGATGGACGTCACGTCGTTTGGCGGTCGACGTCTCGGAGAAACTGGGCCCGCAATGAAGCGATCGATAATTATGTGATATAGGTGTGCTGAAGGGCAACATGGACATGCTGATCAGTCTCGACATGAGCACGACGCGCCAACGCCCACTGACCGCGTCCGAACGCGTTTTGTCGACTTACGACATCGTCTTCCACACCGCCACCATGCTGCAGTCGCCTGTGTTGCTCGTGAAACTCGCGGCGCTCTCGCCAGAAATTCGCGAAACGGCCATGGGGATTTTGCAATACCGGTTGAGCCCAATGCGGTTCCTCTGCACGTACTTCACCGTCGAAATTGCGAAAGCACTCCTTCGTTTGGCTGAAGGAGATCGCCTTGTTTTTACAGGTCCTGCTGTCGCGTTCTATGCGTCGTCATTCAGCATCGCACCTCGCAACATCTTCATCATCGCGGACAATTCCGTGCTTTTGGAACTAGGCACGCTGTTGTTTAGAGCAGGCTACATCTATTCCCAAAGCCACGATTCAAAATGCGATTTGGAACGGCCGCCTTTCGATATAGATAACGATCCCTTCGCGCAAGTGGTCCGATTCGTTGCGTGGACGCATCCACATTCACTATACGTCCTGGTACCCCGCTTTTCGTGCTTATATGGAGTGTTGAAACTGCGAAACAGTGAGCGTAATGTTACGCAACTGCGCATCGATGCTGACTAGTGATCCGCAGCCGTTCTTATGAATGCCATCACGCCAGACGGTCTGTTTGCCCTCTATCCGCACGCGACGTTCATTCGGCGCCAGGGCTTGCATACGCATTACCCCCAGAGCACTGGGTCTGTTACTTGCACCCAACTTGGGGGCGTGACACACATCGAATCGAGAGCTGGGCGCGTACACCGCAGCTTGCTCACAGGGCCCAGATACTTCGGCGACCGGATGACCTGGCTCCTTCCGGTTCAGGGCCTCAAGTGGCAGAACGCGTTTCTCGGCCTGAAAAGGAACGGGTGGAGCCTAGCCGAGCGCTTGCACCGCAAGCCTTCCGGCGTCGAGGTCGATCACGTGTTCGTGAGCGCGCGCGTGCTAGAATCGCCTCTGCTGCAGCATCGGTATTTGGCGACAGCGATGACGAAGGCGTTCATACAGCGAATCTTATTTACAGTAGAAGGGGCTGGGGACGATCTGACCGGTCACTCAGGTCGTGATATTGATAAGTACGTCTTGCGCATTCGCGGCGTGTTTATGATCTGAACCGCTTTAGGTGGGATAACGAGATACCAAGCATGCTCTCGCTCTTTTACGACAGGACGGCGTACGAAGTGGGACACAGGTACAATTCGAAACGGATGATATTCTCCCTGCCCTTTTCGAAGAGGACGGGTTATTATTAAATGTTTCCGAGTTTCGCACATGTTTGTAATTTGTAGATAGAAGTCATAGAATGCAACGAGATCGTCGTTTTTTACGTTGGATGGACCTAAATCGATGCATGAAGAATGATGGATTCGATATTTGGCAGCCTCATCAAATGCGATGCGCGGAGAGTCATCCTTGGGGCAATCTTGGCGAGTGGAGTAACCGCCTGTAATCTCTCCGGGCCGAAGACGTGGACAACGGACGATCATGTCTCGCCAGAGTACCGGGCCGTTCGTGCTGGAAATGATCGAACTCGGGTGCTCGGAAGCGCCCAGCCCCGAGACATTCCTTTCCAGAGGGAATGAGAAAGTATAAAGTTGGGCAGTCGCGGTACGTAAAAGACATTCCCATCTGCCATGTCGACCAAGGAACTCAAGAACGCGTTCGAAGCTCTCGGCGGTATCAAGAACAACCTCCTTGAAGGCAGTACCGAAGATATGGCGAGGTTCAAGATGTCGTGGGCTCCGACGAAGTACGTTAACGGCGAGAAACGCGAGAAAAACTTGGGCCAGTGGACCGACGGTGTGAGAGTTTCGCCAACCGTCAGCCTGATCGGTATGCTTTGCGGGCCCAAGAGCAGCCTCGACGAGTACGGCAACCTGTACAACGAGAAGAAGCACAGGGTCAGTCTGGAAAATCACCGGTGGCACATTCGCTGACGCTTAGTAGCCGCAGAGGGAGGACTTGCTGAAAGCAAAATTCAACGTCGCGATCACCTACCCGAGTCTGGAAGCCGGCGACCCGGACGCTGATGTTGTGATGAAAATCAACAATCAGATGATGTGTCTGCAGGACATTCAATCCGCCGCTGAAAAGAAACTGGCCGCGGAGGGGGAACCAGAGCGTAAGCGCTGCGCGTACAGTTGGTGCCGTCTGACCAGTGCTTAGCAAAAGCGACCACTGACTGGGTACGATTCGAAGAAGGCGGAGGTGTTACGCAAGGGTACATCTACGCTAGCCTCGGGCCTGTATACGAGGTTGCCGTTAGGAAGGTCAAAGGCAACCGTGGTACGTGTCAGGGTTTGCTGAGAATGATGAGCTAATCAGTCGTAGACGCCAGTCCGCTCAAGGCGAAAGTCGATCCGAAGACGCAGAAACCAGATATCGAGCAAGATTCGGAGAACTACGTCGGCGCCATTAAAGGGCACAATTTGAAGCACAACGGCGCTCTGCCCGCTTTTCTAAGCAATGGCGAACGCATCGGACGTACAGGGCCTCAACTGAGGCGGGAGCTTTACGATGGTCGCTGGGTCAGGGTAGATGTTGAAATGGTCATGTGCGTGAACAGACGCGCCGTCGTACGGCGTGTTACTGACTGGCTACAGGTGGAACATGAAGATGGACAACAAGCGCATTTTCCAGCTGAAAGTCGTGCGGCTGGAAGTGCTGCCGATGGACATATGGCGCTCCGCAATGACCTGGGGCGATCTGAAAGCATCGGATTACGGGCCGATGGACAATGGCGCGAGCGGCAGTAAGACGATCGAGGGAAGCACCGAGACCAAAAAAGGTGATGACAGCGAGGGTACAGGCAGTACGGGGGAAGAAACCGTTTCAGAGGGGGGAGATGGGGGAGATGATGGTAGTAATGGCAAGAAGAGGAAGAACGGAGGAAGCGGGAACAACGAGCATCGGGCGAAGAGGATGAAGTAGTAGTTAGAACCAGTTTTCCTCTTGTTTTAGTTGTGGTTTGAATCCCAGAAAATTGGCGTAGAAAACGTGCTTAGGAGGCGGTGATTGCCGCTTGCGGCGCTACGATCAGATTATTTGTCTTTCCATTTAGAGAGCGTTACGCTCATAGGACTCTTACACAACATGAACGATATCTCGTTCCGGTCGTTGTCCGTCTGGGCTGCCATACCAATGACATCGACACTCGCTCTCACATAGGCTGGGCTGGAGTCGCTGGACGGTTCACAGGAACAACTTTCAGTACACTCTACTCTGGTGGGTTCGGGTCCATTGGGCCCGAACGGTCAAATTTTGGTCAACTTCGCGCCAGTTCTTCTATCGCCAACTTAACACTCGTCTCTGCAACACTCCGTTCGTTCTATCGTAGTGCTGCGGCGGTTCACTTGAAATCTATGTGCTTCTACAATCGACGGATACCCATTAGACTACGCTCTGAGAACTGTCTTGGTGGTCTGTGCTCGGGCCGTTACTCCGACCATGCTCCGCGACAACATGTCGTAAACCTGCCTTCTGTCGACGCCTCGAGCTGATTGAGAACGGAATGCCGTCAGCATGAGCAACAGAATACGGAGCATGTGAGCAGCTCTACCTACCGTCTTTGGATCTCCAAGCGGCATGAACCATCCTTTCTATTCCAATAACGTACTGCCTCGGAAGAGTCTTCCCTGCAAGGTCTTGGCATGCTCTATTGGCGACTAGTTACAGAGTGAGTGCATTACACGATGGCAGAACTCGCGCTAGACATGGAATGCCAGGCACATCGTTCAACTTGGCTTTGGTGGCTAAGACCTGATAAGACCGATTGATAGGAGCGGACCGAGTGAAATCGTAGTGCGTGAGATAACGGGAAAGGGGGCAGCTACCACTCACACTACGGGCTGCTATCTTGTGCGGCCTGTTGTTATAGGTTTCCGTAGACGCCGGCCGAGACGCGTAGCGGGGTTTCAATCGAGTACCTAAGCTTCCCGGATCATCGACCATCCCTGCCCAGGTGATCACCCAGACGTCGAGCACGGGATGAATACGCCGTTTCCAGTACATAAGCGCGCCCGCACCCCGTCGGTCACCACCATTCGCTCTCCTCCGACCGCTCCGCCACCACTATGTCGACCAACAGCTTCGCATTCAACGTCCTCGCCGACACTAAGCCTGACGACAACTCCCTGCCCGCGTTCATGGTCTCCACATCGCGCGGCTTCCTGCCTCGCCAGGACCCCGTCGTGCACCTCCCGCCCGAGTTCGACGCCCTCGAGTCCATCCTCACCCGCATGCCCGTCAAGACGCTCTCCGGCACGCCGGGGCTGCTGGCCACCTTCCAACTTGGCCCCACGGTCGACGCTGAGCTGCCGGACCTGACCTCCGCCATTGAGAAGTACCGCGACAACCTGCCGCTAATGAACGCGCTCTACCGCGACTACTCCTTCCTGGCCTCCGCCTACCTCCTCGAGCCGTGCCACGAGAGATTTAT
This sequence comes from Auricularia sp. M13, assembly GCA_037042915.1. Taxonomy (NCBI): domain Eukaryota; kingdom Fungi; phylum Basidiomycota; class Agaricomycetes; order Auriculariales; family Auriculariaceae; genus Auricularia; species Auricularia sp. M13. Next base: position 3,410,053 of record CM073195.1, on the reverse strand, counting down.
GCGCGGGGAGACGTACGGTCTCGGCCGCCAGAATCTCCCCCGCACCATCGCGCTTCCCATCGTCAAGGTCGCCGAAATGTACGTTCCCGCATGTCGCGTTGCTTCCTGATTGTCTCAACTGATTGGTCTGGTAGCGCGGGTTTCAAGCCATTCATGGAGTACGCCGGTTCGTACGCGCTGTTCAACTACCGCCTGGAGGATCCGGCGCGGGGCCTCGAATACGACAACCTGCGTCTCATCCGCGCGTTCGAGCTCGGCATGGACCCGACGTCCTCCGAGGCGGGCTTCGTGCTTGTGCACATCGCCATGGTCAAGAACTCCGGCGATCTCGTCAAGGGTGCCGTGAACGCCCTGAACGGCGTTCTGGCGAAGGACCGCGAAGCATTCAACGGCGGGATAACCGAGCTCGTCGCGGCTTTGGAGAAGATCAACACGGTCATGAACAGTGCGTTTAATTTTCTCATCGAGGTGGAAGCACGCCTCTGAGTTCTGGTTCAGCTATGTGGGTCAAGAGCAAACCTCACGGATACACGAGCTTCCGCACGTTCATCTTCGGCATCACAAATCAGAGCATGTTCCCGAACGGCGTTGTATACGAAGGCGTCAGCGACGAGCCCTTGTCGTTCCGCGGCGAATCGGGTGCGAACGATAGCATGGTACGCACTACGCCGCCTTACGTCTGCTGCAGCAATGTCTTACCGGCCGCGCGGGATCAGATACCACTCTGCGACAATCTCCTGCAGATTGAGATGCCCGACACGCCGCTCACGGAGATTCTGAAGGACTTCCGGCAGTACCGCCCGGGCAACCACCGCGAGTTCCTCGAGGCCGTCAAGACGACCTCGGAGGCGGCTGGTCTCAAGGACTTCGCGTTGGCGGACCCGACGTCGGCTTCGCTTTACTTGCGCGCGCTGGACCAGGTTCGCGACTTCCGGTGGCGGCACTGGTGCTTCACGCGCGAGTACATCCTGAAGAACACGTCGCACCCGACTGCGACCGGCGGAAGTCCCATCGTCACCGTGAGTTTTCTTCGAATTAGAGTCTTCAGGTTGCGCATCGGTGGGACATTGGCTAACTGAACCCATGTTGTAGTGGCTACCGAATCAGTTGCAGGCGGTTATGGCCCAGATGATGGCGACGTATGCTTACTGCGCGGGTATCCCAGGTATGGCGGACATCATGACTGTAGTCGACGCCCAGCGGGATGCATTGAGAAGGGAGGTTGAGAAGTACTGCGCAGAGCGTGCTGTGGTGTAATTATCAACAAATCTCATCCTGGTTTTCATCATCCCTGCTTCGTCAATGAACGGGCGCACACTAACACCTTCCATTGCTTTGTATTTGAAAGAGTGAGCTGCAAGCCTGCTATGCCGTCGATGCAGTTGACTTCGTGGTTGCCGTTCAATTCATTGCAACTGCCTTGCACTGTCAACGCACGCCTGTTTCTCACTCGGCCACTTGGACGCCTCTCATCCAGCGCAACGGAAAGGCATGCCCATATCGCTGAAGGGTCGCCAACTCCTGCTGACCCTTCTAATTAGAATCCACGCATTCGACATATAAGCCGCGTTGGCGACTCGAGGTCGCATCTCAGACCCGCCTCCCTCCGCAGCATTTCCCATCCTCATCTCCCTTGATCTCACTGTTCGCCATGATACCCGGCCAGCAAAAACCATGTCTCATTGCGTAGGCATCATTATCTATAACCGATCGCTCGCAGACTGACCGAGACTACGCAGCTGCATGGGCCCTACAGGGAGCGGTAAAAGCAGCTTTATCTCGTCGCTTGCGCCTGGGGGTGCCCGTGTGGGCCACAAACTCGTCTCGTGCACTGCTGAAGTGCAGCTTGTCGACGCATTGATCGACGGCGTGCATGTCATTCTCATCGACACTCCTGGGTTTGACGACACCCACAACAGCGACACGAATACTCTACGTCTCATCGCTAACTTTCTGGAAATTTCGTACGGTTGCCTCGTTGCGAGTTTTATGTCCGCCCTGACGCCTTGCGCACACTGGCAGGTACCAACAGCAGCAGCTTCTGAGCGGAATCATATACTTCCACCGCATCACCGACAATCGCGTTGGCGGCGTGACGGCAAAGAACATGCGCATGTTCCGTTCGCTCTGCGGCGAGGACGCGCTGAAGAACGTCGTGCTGTGCACGACGATGTGGGACCTCGTCGCTTCTAGCCACGCGGAGCAGCGCGAGGCAGAACTCAAGACCGACTTCTGGAAGGATATGATTGCGTGCGGGTCGTCCATCGTGCGGCACGAGAATACTTCCGCCAGTGCGCTGGCCGTCGTGCGTCCCATGCTCGGCCGCAAGGGCGTGGCCGTGCAGCTGCAGCAGGAGCTCGCGAGCGGCGTGCAACTGCAGGACACGCAATCCGGCGGCCAGCTCAACAGGGAGCTTCGTCAGCTCCAGGAGCTGCACAAGCAGGAGATGGCGACCCTGAAGGAGGAGATGGAGCGCGCCAGCGGCGCCAAGTTGCGGCAGATCGAGCACGAGCTCAAGGAGGAGAGCAACCTGCTTAGACAGGCACAGCAGGAGCAGACGAGGCTTCTTTCGGAGCGATCTGGTGAGATTGAGAGGCTGCGCCAGGAGCTCAGTAAGAAGAAGAAGCGCGGCTGCTAGGTTCGAGATGATGTAGGTAGCGCCCTGGAACGTGTTTTGTGCCCTTTCGACGGTCCCGGTCCTGCTGGCCATGTGCAGTGACAGCTCGGCGCGTGGCGTTCATTGTATCAAGGCGGCGCTGCCACATGTCAAGGATTATAGCTCTTAGTCATGCATTACTACCCTGAGGCCTCATGTATGTCGTTCAGCAGTGATCACTCAGTATGAAAGGTCATACCGTCAGATCCCAACGTTCTCAGAACTTTCCAACATGCCTACACCTCGCCTTGACCAGCTCGTCGTCGAGGACTACGATAAGCAAGTAGCCATTGCGTACGTCGGTACGACTTGCGATGACATGTTTCGACTCTTTGACATTCCTGCGATCGGTGCAGCGTGTTGGGGCCGACAGGCGCCGGGAAGTCCAGCGTACGTACCCGGAAATGATGTGTAGTTCGCTGCTCAGGCCGCTCCTAGTTTATCAGAACGGTCCTTGGAACTTCGCCTGCCAGCCCCGATGGCGTTGTGCCAGAGGTCGGCCATGGCCTCAGATCGTGCACCCTCTCTATCGATCCAGTACAAATGGTGGTCGACGAGCACGAGTGCATTCTGATTGACACGCCGGGCTACGACGACACGAGTCGGAGTGACGTCGAAATCCTACGCAAGATCGCCGACTTCTTTGAGGTTTGGTGAGTCTGCCGCATGCCTGGGAGGCCGCCCGAAAGATTGACACCAGCACAGCTTGCGCAATAAGCATCTGCTGAGCGGGGTCATCTACCTTCATCGCATCACCGACAATCGCATCGGACATGTCGCCGCGAAGAATATCCGTATGTTCTCCAAGCTCTGCGGCGCTCGCGTCATGCCCAACGTCGTCCTATGCACAACGATGTGGGAAGAGGTTGACCAGGAGGTGGGCGAGAGCAGGGAGAAGGAGCTCTGCGAGAGCGTCTGGAAGGATATGATTGCGGCGGGCGCCAAGGTTATGCGACACGACGGCACGGAGGACAGCGCTCTCGATATCGTCAAGGAGCTCCTCCCACTATCTCCAATCGTGCTTCAGCTGCAGGACGAACTCGTCAATCAACATCTGGCGCTATCAGAGACGGCTGCGGGGCAGGAGGTCGGCCAGGAACTTGCGGGCGTGATGGAGGCCCACAAGCAGGAAATGACGCGTTTGCACGAGGAGCTGAGCAAAGCACAAGAGCGCGACATCCGGGGCATACAGGACGACCTGGCTCGCGAGCACAGCGCACTTCGGGCAAGAGCAGACGACATGCGACTGCTGCTTCAGAAACGCGACGACGAGATTAGAGACCTGAGCCGGCGCGTCGCGGAAGGTAGTGGCTCGCGCTTTTGGAGCTTTCTCAAGCATATCCTCGATACGGTCCTCCCTCTCGTTTTGACCGCAGGAAGAGGGCGCATGTAGAACTCCTTATAGCTCGCGACGCTGTAACCCTTGCCTTGCAATTATGATATGCCTGCAAGTTTCTGTCTTGGGATTGAGCAAATAATCCTGTGACTTCTTGCCGCACCTCTGTGTACCATACGAATCCAAGCGCCAATGAGCGCAAGGTAAATTGTTGGCGACGTGGCCATCGCGTGTGAGGACCGAGGTTTTCGCGTCGGGGCGGCCTGCCCTCAAGCAGGTGGCGTGAGGCCGAGCTTCCCCAATTCGAATGGCAGCTGCCCTAACAGGCGGATGCAGTATGGATCCAGCCAGGAGCTAATCCTGCGCCATGTGCGGTCCACTGCGTGACAAGATAAGAGCGTCTTCCAAGACGCACGGGGCTCCGTCGCAGACGCCTGAATCATGACGATGTGAAGCACATAGAAAGTCAGACTGGGCAAGCGTAGAGTTACACGCCGCCGGTGAAAGTGTCTGCTTTCCATACGGCCCAGGTCATGCCGGTGCATGAATGAGCCTAGACTGACAGCAGAATGAGATGGCGTGAGGCAGGCCCGGGCGAGGAAACGGCGGAGATTCTACGCTGGCCAGCAGGAAACAAACGGGCTGCTAACTGCGTCAACCCAGTACAAATAACCCCACGAGCTGCGATTGTGACCAGTGGCACCGGTGGCTTCATTATATTGAGCCACTTAAGCAAGCAGATCGCACAGGTAGGGCATGGCGAGAGAGAATGACGATGCCTGAATGGCGGGAATAGGAAATCCCTCTGAAGCAGCCGGTCAGCTGTTCTAAGCTCGCGCTTCCGCGCAATACCACGACATCGTTCGGTGTCATGAGTCTCTCCCGAGAAGGGTCCAACAGGAGCATGGGTGCGAATGACATGCAACGTCGACGCGCAAATCTGCCTCGTTACCCACTACAGATTCCAGCGCAGCGCGACGATCGAGCAGTGCACATTCCTATAAAATGGTGACAAGTCCCCCACATGAAGACCGAGGTAAACACTTACCATGTACATTGCCCTCGCCCTCGCCGCTTCCGCCGCTCTGCTGCCCGTTGCGCTCTCTGCCCCAGCCACGGCGTGTAACGCTTTGAAATTTGACACTGGCGTCTATGGCCCAAACGACCATGTAGTCGTGAGCGTGTCAATCCCTGCGGTGGTCGGTCAGAAAGTTACGGGTACTGTAGTGGTACGGACGGGCCTTGAGAGATGCACGCAGGCGCTGAGGTGTGCGACAGGATCTGTCAACTTGCAAGCCGTACACTAGCGCCGAACTACCTGTGGTCAGCATGCAAGGTCAGGTCATCGATGCGGACACGGACTGGAGCAACCCCAATGCGGCAATGAGCGGGAAAACGGTCGAGGACACGAACAAGGTTTCGTTCATCGCGGAGGTGCCGAACGGTTCTGTGCACCTGAACACGGGCATCAGTGTGGTCTTCTCGGGCGGGGTAAGCGTTGAGCATGGCCACCAGTTCCTACTCATATCCGGTATGCAGACCCTCAATAACTTCAACCGTGTAAATGAAAATGTTGGGATCGCCTACACGCTGGAGTGACCGAGGGGTACTTGTCGCACGCCTGTACCATATGTCTTGCATGCAATAAATCTCGTAAATCCATGCGCAAGGCCGCCGTTCCACGGGGAAATTTTAATGAAAAGTCTGGTCGTTGGGCATGAGCGCTGACAGGTGACACGTTTGCAAGAGGCGAGTCGGCTGTGCCCGGCGCGCGGTCGTTCTTTGGTTTCCTGCCACTGCCAGTCGGCACAACTGTCTACGCATCTGAGCCGCCTCGAGGCATATTACCATGCTCGACGTCGTACGAAACATGCCCGCGTTCTCCCGCGCCCTGTGCGTGGCTGCGTTCAGCGCCAGCATTTCTGTGGCGTTCGGCTTGCTGTCACTTGGTCACATAATGTTCAACGCTCAGCTAGTGCGGGCCAAGTACGAAGTGAGCAATAATGATTACTATGGAACTGTCACTGACAATCGAGACCTGACTACAATTCAGGGTTGGCGATTGCTATCGACGTTCTTATATGTGGGCGTTGCACAACCCTGGCCTGGCAGCGGATGGCTTGTTCTGCTCTACCTCTATATTCTGAGGTCAGTTTTGGGATTGTCTGCCAAACCCGAGGGCTTACGTTGCTTAGGCAGGTAATCGTCACCTTGGAGGATGACTTTTACCCAACTCGCCCAGCTGACCTTTGTTGGCAAACAGTGTTAGCGGGCAGTGCGATCATCGTACGTTATTTCGAGCATATGAGACTGAATACTGAAGCATTCAGGTCTTAAACGTGCCTTTGCGCACAACAATCCACTTTCATGCGCTCTTAATTGCGTTCAGCACCGTCCTCGCTTCCGTCTCCGCTCGAAGGCATATATCTTTGATTGAGGGGTTCTTGACAATCCCAACAAAGTGGCTCGCCCCTCTGCTCGTCATTCTTGAAGTCGTTGTTGCTGGCTCAGCCTCTGCGGCTCTTCCGGCAATTTCTGGCTGGCTGGTCGGCTATCTCTGGGCGCTGCTCATCCACCGGAAGTCATTCGTTTTGACGGCCCCACTCCCAGTGCAGTTCTTGTTCCCGGAGCAGCCTGATAGGCAGCGATTTTACGCCAAGCCTGACAAGACGGCGCCCCCTCGCTTCGGTGCGCGCGGGTACAACGATATCAACACTGCTGCGCACGCCCGACCTGGGCCTCGCATTACTCGGACCAACTTCCGCGACATGCCTGCCTGTGCATCTTGTGGATAGTACACATTGGCTGATTCGTTGGATCGCATCGGTGTATACTATTAGTCAGGCGTCAACACAGTGGATTATATCAGAGACTCTGTCTCTAGACCATCAAATACAAGCAAGGAGTGGAGATCAACTCAAACAAACGTCTAGTCAACTTGGCGGCTCAGATCAGAACGACCGCTACTCCCAGTGCGACGACAGCAAGAACGCCGTTCACGGACAGAGCAGCGGCAGCATTCTTCTTGTAGCCGCTCGTGCTGCTTCCTCTCAATTTGTTACGGTCTTCGGCGTCCAGGCCGTTGGATGTCTCCAACGTCATACCGTCAACAGCGGCGGTGTTGTGCATCCTGGTCGTGTGCGATGTCGCAAATGTCATCATGCTATCTTCCGGCTCGTACGACGACTCCGTGAGGAAGACGAGCGCTGCAGATGGGCCTGGCACGCGGATCTGACATGTGCCGCCCGAGCAGGGGACGGTCTCGGTCTTGTGCTCGCCCTTGAGGAGACCGTCCGATTCAAAGTAACCGCCGAAGGACTGTGAATCACCATATTAGCAAGGAGGATCAACATGAGTGGGGTCGACTCACCTGCCCAGCCCATGTCACTCCAGACTTGCTTAGCACGCTGTCGGCGAGCAGATACCTGTACTTTATCAGTTTGACGAAGACTGTGTTGCAGACAGACTGACCGCACGCGGACCTGTGCGGCATTAGTGGCGATACGTGCCGTGTAGTCGTGTCCGCCGGACTTGTCCGTCATGAAGTTGATGAGAAGAACGCGTGCTGGCTGGTTATTCTCATAGATAACGTATGCCGGGGTATACTCGTTGCCCTCATTCGCCAATAGGTCGGCGACGCGTGCCTTGCCTGTGGCTCCCAGCGCTTCGCTGACGGCCAGCATGCCGTACATAATGGGCCCGACAGTCCATTGGAAGGGCGCTGTGGCGTTGTGAGGCGGCGGAACGAAGGGCTACGGGACGTCTATGAGTGAATATTGGAAGAGATACGTCGAATAGCGCACGTTATAATACGCTTTCTGGCCACCAAGATGCAGCATCATGTGGGTCCAGTCAGCCGCGGCCAACTAAGTCATGCAAGCCTGGTCAGGAGGAGAGGGCACACCGACGACGGATGTGCTTGCCTGAAGCGCCTGGTCTATTGCCCACAGTGCCGACGCAAAGGCATCGCTGAGTCCGAGGAACCCGTTGCACGAACCGGTGTTCGTCTCGAGTAGAATCACCGGCTTGCCGGCTGCATTAGCTTCCGGCACGACATTTGCGTACATGTCCCTGTAGCTGATAGCAGCAGAGTGCTAAGTTCACATTCTTAGCAGGCGACATGTGAGAACATATGAACACGACGTCAGCGTACCTTCATGAACCTTTCCAAGGTCGCCTGAGGAGGATCGGGGCCGATCGGGCAGTTCTGAGATGGATAATGCTCTATTTTATGTCAGAAGGTTCATTCTCAGCGACCTGGGTTTGCCTCGTCTGAACGTACCAATGATGAAGCTATTCATGACGCTTCCGACTGCTCGCGTTGTGAGAAGATTAATGGATGCAAGCTAGGAAAGCGGCGTACACGTCTCCAAGTACTTGTATTCATTCAGCATTTGATCATAGGTCCAACTACAGCAAACGGCTGGTCCACCAAGCTTGTTCTTGAGCTTGATCTTCGGGCTCGCGTTGATAGCGTTAACGACAGCTTGGAAGTCGGCCATGTAATCGGGGACGTCGTATTTGCCCTCTCTAACCAACGGTCAGCCCTGGTTCACCCATTCGGAACGACTAACATGCCTGTAATGATGGTCGAGGAATAGATCTACGAACGGCTGTTGGCACACGCTTAAATAATCGATGGACTCCACTTACCAGGCTCGTTTCCCAGCTGCCTATAAGTGCGTTAGTACTTGATAAATGTAAGCATTTGTAGTAACTTACCAGCCCCAGAGATATTCGCCCATGATCTCCTCTCCGCGTTCAATGATGTCGAGTCGCGGAGGGTTTCTGAGAATCGGCGTAAAATACTGCGCTCGGACGAACGGCACACGACGAATTACGTTACGTTCAAGGGAATGCCTTGTAGGAGTTAGTGCCAAGGTGACTATGCATGCTGATGTCCTTACCAAGGAACCACTTAATCTGCAGCAGGTCGGAAGCTGCACGTAACGCCTCGAGAATAGACGGCTTATAGAAGATTGTAGGGGTATCTGTCTACGACACAGTGAGAAATGACAATAGCAAGTGGTAAATAACATGACATACAGAGCCGCTAGGACCGACATGATTGAGCTTGCCCATAACAGCGTCGCCGGGTAGTTCGTCGACCATTTGCGCCTTCTCCTGCGTGTTCCCGCCGAGGCGGAGCACGGGTGGCCCGCCACGCTCCTTCAGGGTGGACATCAGGTTCAGGAATTGTGGCCGCAGCCACGTCCTGGAAGACGTGCTCGTCAGCATCGCCTTTCGCAGACGCCGAACAACCTGCTGACTTGTTAGGTCCAACTACAAAGCCAGTCAACATCCTGACCCTCATGAAGACAAAATCAACGAGAGAGACGTACCTACGGCCTCTGCGAGCGACATCTCAATGCTAATCCCGAGGAAGCTGCCTAGCTGTTCCTTGCTGGCTTTGGGGTTGCCGGAAGTGTCAAGCTCGATTGTAAAGTCGAGAGGAGGCGGCGGATTGGGGAGCGGCGGCTCCTGAAGTGGCTGGCCTGGGTCATAGGCTTGCCATCCCTTGGGGACGTTACTGGTCAACGTTTTCTCCCGCGATGCTGCGATCATCACGGACTTTATAGACATATCCGGGGGTTGGGCGCGGCACGGGATATTCGTATATCGACACCTCAGCGCGGGTCGACGGAAGAGACGATAAGGCCAGCAGGCCCAGGAGAGGTAACATGACTGAGGGAAGGTAGGTGACCGAAGGAAAGAGCGACTGCTGCGGAGAGATGTCCGTAAAACATGGATAAAGTCCACCACGCACCGGCGAGGACAGTCACGACAGGCGCAATCAGATCCGCAATTGCATTGCCGATTTCTTGATCGGGGCCTTGTTCAGAGGATGTCCTAACCACCACCAGCGATGGCTGCTCGTTGTCTTCAATGGTAACGGCATATAACAGCATATTTTCACTGTTTCCAGTCAAGCTGAGAGGACAGGATTCGCGCGGTGCATCGGGAGTTGCTTACCGTTTGGCCGTGCCAAGACATCGAATTATAAACAACTAAAAATAGACCCGTTGCTGAAAGCTTTCATGAAAACTTTGATACTTTTTGGGAGTCTTTGAGGATCCCAAATGCCGTTGAGCCCGGATGAAAACAGTCGGCAAACTCCTGTACAGAGAGTGTCCAGGCGAATGATTAAGTCCTATGCTCTACTATAAGCCTGGTTTAGGGCACACAAAATTATCTTTAGTCTGAATGAAGGTGAAATGGTAGGCGGAATTTTGAATTTCGGCCGGGAGTACAGGTTTACCACGAAGAAAAAGCTTTTGAAGGAGCAGTGAAGAAATCTGGCCACCATATCTTGTAGAGCATGTTTTAAAACCCCCATATACCGAAGGACGAGAGGTGAGAGGCTAATGTCGGTGAGATCATTCACGATTCTTGTGTATTCTGAACCAGGTCACTGAGGGTCAGGGCTGTTATTAGTCTGCCATTTTTGCCTCATTATAAGCACAGCCAACGCACTATGAGCACATTAAACCATGTTGAAGTGTGCCAGAGCTTGATGCGAGTGCTACGAGACATTCGGTTGTTCTGCGGGGGTCAGGTCCCCGGAAGTATTTTGACATCAGAGATGTCAAGGCCGTCTGTAGCAGTGCAAGAAACCCGTTTAGTAGTCATTCCAACATGGCCAGGAGCGGTCATACGAGTCAAGCTTTCTTTATATGCTTATTTCCCATGTGAAAATGCACTTTCAACACTTCAGTAGGATTATATCATGCAGGAAGTTATCTGCCGGACACCATCTGGAGCTGCTACTTCACTGTATACTGCTCCTCATGGCTCTATACTTTATATTAAGCTTTTGAATTTACATACACGTTATATTCCGAGAGCTGAAGGCTACAAGTGGCTTCATCGGTCGCCTACGACGTGTTCAACGGTCCGGAGGACTTATCTCGGAACTTATCGGGCGTCGCCGGTGAACGGCATTTGGGATCCTCAGAGTCTTCAGGATATATTTCAAGCGTGAATGTCCGACTTCCGCGCGTTCGGAAAACTCGCGCGATATTCGGTTGGAAATATAAAATCTGATATTGAAATGAGCCAGGATCTCATCGTGCTAATAGCCCCTGCTTGTCAACGAGCAGTCTGAGAAGCAAAGTCGGATACACACGGTAGCCAGGCCACAAGAGGACTTCATCCTATTCAACATGCGAACAATGGTGTTGCTGTCGACCTTCATAATGGGTGTGTGGCAGAGGAGGAGCACAAGAAGGAGGCCACCATTGAGACCAAGACGTCCCTGATCAATTTCCAATAGAGCGCAACTTGCAGCTAATATAACAACAGGTAAAATACAACGCTACGGGGTTGCGTTTAATTCCGAGTTGGCAGATTTGGGAAGAAGTGGAGCGTACCGGAGGTCAAATACAGCTTCAGAAACTACTCTTCGCCACCCGTCCGAGCGCGCTTGGTCGGTCTACCGCTTTTCGAGACTTCGACTTCATCTCCGCTTGCCGTATCCCGAGCTCCAAGGGTTGCGCGTCGCTTGCGCGACGCCCCGCGATCGCGCTTTGCGGTGACACTGGGCAGGTCATCTGCAGAATCCTGACCGTCTTCGTGTGCGTCGAGAGACTGCGCAAAGCACCATCAGTTTGCATGTAATGGAAGCGGTGGCCGACGTACATCACGGTACGTCGCAGAGCTGTTGGAAAATATGCGGTCAGCGTCGCCAGGCTCTGGCCGGCGCCGCGTCGTCGCCTGGTTCTTGAGATAGCCATCAAAGCCCTGTATGATATTTCCGCCGTTATGCTGAGCGGTCTCGGCAAGGTAGGAGCCCTCAAAATTGTATATTTGAACTTCAATGGCGATCTACATGAAATTTAACATAACGAAACCGTATGATTATCAGGAATTCTGCACGCACAAGAGCTTTGTCTGCCGCGCGTTTCTTCTGCATAGCTTCTATCAGCGTCTTACGCGCGGCCTCGTATTGCAGCCGCGCGTCCTGCTGGTCAGCCATGGCGGAACGTCGTGGTACGGAGGGGAGATGCGGAACCAAGCCGGTGGCTGCCGAATTCGACTCGCGCGGTTCGGACTCAGCTTTTGTTCCGCTCCTTGCCAGCTCTTGTCCCTCACAATCCCCGATAGGTCGATCTTTCCCACAGTCGTCTCGCACAAATATGCGGAAAATATTGGACTTTCCGCACGAAATCTTGGTCATGGCGTTCGATTATCGCATCGAGGCGGGCGACCTAACTTTGCGGAGTCTTTCGCTTACCTGTCGCGTGGTTAGCGATGCCGCCATGGAGGTACTATACCGCGTCGTTACGCTCAAAACTAGAGCACAAGTCAAAGTCTTTGCGGCCCTCATGAAGGCGCCACGTCGACGCCGCAAGGCGCGGAGGTCCTCGCCGCTCGCTCTTGTCCGCTGTCTGTCGACACCGCCAGCCCGAACCACGATCTTCACCACAATTTCAGTGGATCAAAAGCTTCTTTCGAGGGCGATTGACGCATGCCCGAACTTGGTCGTGTTACAAACTAGCGCGACCGTTGCTCTGAAGAGCGCGAAATGGTTGGGCCGTGGTCGCATCCGCACGCTCATCCTTCAAGGGTCGGCCGATTCTATCTTCTTCGACATATCCGCTTCCAAGTTTTCTGCTCTCGAGAGGCTACACGTCCCAGCGCTCTTCTATACCGCGCCATCACCCAAACACATCTGCTACGTTTTCTCCGCATCTAACTTCCCAAACCTCAAAATCCTCAGCACAGGAATCGGCGACCTCATGCGCTACTCCTTAGCATTACCATCGGACATCGTTCTGCGGAAAGGCCTCCGCGCATTGCTCGCGCTTCCCAAGATGGAGCGCGTCGTACTCGCTCTGCACTCAAAATCTACGGACTCCAAGCTTGTTTCAGCACTTCAGAAATTCAAAGACACGCGGATACATATTACCATGGCTGGCTGCGAGTACGAGGACACAAGGGGCGCCGGCACAGCAACGTACTCTTGGAGTTTCACCGTATATCATATTCGCGATATATTCCTCGCTGGAGTCCCTGCGATGTCTCTCAAGCCCATTGGTGCCCTCGACCAGCCGCCTAAATACTTCGAAGGAAGCTTGGTTGGGCTTTGGAAATTTTGAAGGACTGTTTTCTGATGCCTTTTCCTCGATTCACGACAAGAGATGACCTATGTTCTTGGCCTACACCATGTACCACCTTTGGGAACCTATGAAACTGAAAAATGTCAGTGTGTAGCTTGAAAAATGCGTGCCGCTGTGTAGCGCGTCTATGACGGAATGATGCGAGTCACACTTACTTACGACCAGCTTACGACTGTCAATGATCAAGCTCGAGGACGTAGAACGATGGTACCACGACTGGATAGTGCCCTACCCTAAGGACCGCACAGCCATTTCATTGAACAATTTCTGGGTGCTGCTTACGCCGTTTGCGCCGCTGCTGATGGTGTCGTATCTCGCACGGCGGCCGGACACGTGGGTGTTGCGGCTGCTGGTGTTCCCGCTGGTGCTGCTGGGCACGACACGCGTATTCTTTGCGTATTATTTTACGCCGCTTGCCGCCAACGAGTACAATTGGGCATTAGGTATGCGCGGTTGTGGTCGTGTGCTAGTCAGCTTTGGCAACGCTAATGGCAAGTTTTCGATTACTTCAAAGGCCTTCTGGGCGTCTACGCCGTCGCGCGTGCGATAGAATTCTCGTTTACCCCGCGCGGCCGCTTCAAGATTGGCGAGACGGTGCTGGGCGGGCAGTCGACGCCCGCCGTTGAGCGCGTGCAGTCGGTTCGGAAGCCGCATCGGTCCTGGGGCGCGTTTGTCGGCCTCCGAGACGCGATTGAACTCCTGTGCGCCGTCCGTGGCATTGGCTGGGACTTTGGCACGGGTAAGCGATCTGCAGTCCACGCGCCATTGCACTGACGCACGCGCAGGCACCGGCCTCCATGTGCCAGCCCACACGCGTCCACTCGAACGCAAGGCATTCCTTCGCGCTACGGCGAAGAGCATGATCCTGTCTTTCCTTATTCTGGACCATCTCGAAGCCTTTCTGAAGCTCTGGCCAGGCGTCAACCAACCCACGGGAGGCAGCATATTCTACTCAGACCTCCCGCCGCTCAAGCGGTACGCAGTCAGCACGCTGCTACACTCCTGCACAGGATTTGCGTTCGTCGCGGGTTTCCAGATGTGCTACGACCTCCTGACTCTCATCGCCGTCGCCTTCCTCCGGCACTCGCCCGAGTCCTGGCCGCCGGTGTGGGACGCGCCGTGGGAGGCGATGTCGCTGCACGAGTTCTGGGCGCGGCGCTGGCACCAGCTCCTGCGGCAGACTTTCCTGGTCTGCGGCGGCTACCCGCTTGGTCTGCTCTTCGGCCGCGTGGGCATCGTGCTCGGCAGCTTTGCCGCGAGCGGCGCGTTCCACGATCTCGGCATGTACGCCATGGGCAACGGCCTCGACGGCCGCGTCTTCCTCTTCTTCTTCGGCCACGGTCTGCTGGTCATCCTCGAGAACATCTGGCGCAAGGTCACCGGCCACCGCGTAGGCGGATGGCCCGGCCGCTTATGGGTATACTTCACCATCTTCGTCCTCGGCCAACCGCTCGTCGACTCATGGCATCGGCGCGGGCTGGCGGGCGGCATGATTATACCGCCCTTGCTCAGTCCTGCCCGCCTAATCGTCTTTCCGCTCGTGAAACGCGCGTGGCATTTGTTCGCATGACGATGGACTCTTCGAATCGCACACAACATCCCGTCAACCCTCTTGCACATAGACACCACACCGAAGCTTGAAAATTGTAGCATGTACCACAGTTGCTTGTACAGGAAGGATACAACTCTAAGGCACTAATTTGACTTGACCACGATTGACATCTCGGACTGAACTCACAGCGGTTTTTCCAAATGGTCTGGGAAAGGACAACTTTGGCGTGCTGGAAAACCTTCGAGAGTTCACTCACTTCCCAATCCCAGGTGCCATGAAATATTAACCTTTTATTTTCTCTGAACATCGTGGTTACCCCTAAAGCGTCAGATTGAGGAGTTTTGCGAGGCAAAAGTGCCTTCTTTGGCTTCCGTACAAAAGAAAAATTTGCGGTTCGATAAAGTCGACCTGTTGCCGGTGACGGTGATATCGGACATTCTCTCGGCCGCAAAATCTGTCGGAGCAATCGGAATTCCCCTCAGTCCGCAAAACTCAGTCGGAGATGGGAAAAGCCAGAATAATTAATTGATTCTAAAGCTTCCCACCTCACTCTCTGTAGCGGAACTCACTGAAGTATCATCATCATCAGCTGTGACTGTCAGCCATGAAATCATGTGGCCTGAATGCTCTTGCCAGCGTGCACATGTTACTTAGTTTACAGGTACGAACTCTAAATCTACTGCGGGCGCCGAAAGGATGGATGGATAGACGCGCCGCGTTGTTCCGAGGAAGACACGCCGACCGTTTTACGTCGTCCCTGAAAATCTGCTCTTCTCTCTTTCCACTTCAACTTCATGGGCCAGCTAGAGGAGCTTCCCCATGAGCTGCTTATCCTGATTTTTGACTATTTAATCCCATGCCGCGACTGCCCGCTACTCCGGCTCGCGCTGACGAGCCACAAAGTCGGAGACGCGGCGACGGACGTGCTGTACCGCGTCGTGAGCCTAACAACTGAAAAGCAGCTGCAACGCTTCGGGCGACTGCTGATCAGGCGCTACGCGTCGTCGCGTTCGCTGTTCTCGCGTGTGCGCAGCCTCTCGACCGAGGGCGGTGACCTGTTCGACGAACGGCTCGCGGCGCGCATCATCGACGCGTGTCCCAACCTGCTTTCGGTGCAAACCAACGCACACATCCTCTTCGACCTCTGTGCGACGCGCCGCAGCTACCGCACGCTGTTCTGCCTCTCCCCGGGCGTGTACTGGCCGGACGTCTCGCGCGCGCGGCCGCACAGCGAGGGCTACTTCGTCAACCTCGAGCGGCTGCACGTGCCCGGCCTGCAGGAGCCCTTCACGCCGCGGGCTATCACCCCCGAGACGTTCCCCCGGCTGCGCTACTTCAGCGCGTTGCTGGAGGTGGGCTACCACGGGAAGATGGTGGCCTCGCGATTTGTGCGCGACTTCCTTCGCGCGCTGCTCTCCCTAGCCAAACTCGAGCGCGCGCTGTTTATTGTGGACCCGCTGTTCAGCGACCATCTCTACCCACTATTTCAAGAGACCGGCGACCGACGCGTATATCTTGCGGCAGACACTTACTGGAGCGACTATCCCGAGCCTGAGCAGACAGTTTGGTACCACACCATGTATCACATGCACGACATCTTTCGTTCAGGCGTTCCCGCCTTGGAACTGAAGCCTGTGGGCTCACTGCCGCGCCCTCCACCGTGTATCGACTTCCAGACCATGGATTATTGGGTCCCATAACAACACTGTTCTGGTGCCCTCACCATCCTACTCTAGGGGCTCTGTAATTCTATTTATGTCCTTCTTCGCGCAACTCCAGCAAAAATAACTTTGTTTGCGGCGAATACTTCTGGCGGAGCGTGGGGATCTTCGCCGCGGAGGGCGATCGCGCGCGCATTGACGCACGTCATTCGGCCCGAATGTTGCCAGCGTCACACTGCCAGAGCCTGGCGCGCGGCAGCCTGACGGTATATAAAGCTTGAAGTTGGCCATGCATTGTACCGATCCGGTTCAGCCATGAAATCATTCACGACGTCCGCTGCACTCTTTGCCCTCGCTGCAACTTGCGCCGCCAGTCCACTGGCCTCCAACGTCGAGAAACGTGTGGTGTACGACCCGCAGGTGCTTTACCCGGCGGGTGGCACGGTTTGGACTCTCGGTCAGACTCACAATGTTACCTGGAACGTGACGGGTGCGCCGCCGGAGAATCAGATATCAAACAAAGGCGCCATCTATCTTCGCAAGAGCGGTCTTACGATTACGAACCGTTGAGTCGTATCTACATTCTCCTTGCCGTTTCTCAATAAAATGTAGACACTCTCGCACAGGGCTTCGACCTTCGAAGCGGGCGTCAAGAAATCACCATTCCCACTGACATCCAGCCGGGCACTGACTATCGCATCGTCTGTGCGTCACAAATGGGTCCTCCGTGGAACTTCTCATCAATTCGTTCAGTGTTCGGTGATTCTGGCAACTTTGGCCCGCAGTTCACCATCACGGCCACCAAACCAGTGTTCTGGGGCTATCCTCCCGTGCTGTATCCCTACAGGGGTACTACTTGGAAAGCCGGCTCGACTCATAATGTGACCTGGTCTACTGCGAATGCCCCGGCCGACATCGAGAACCAGGGTGCGATCTTCCTTTGCCACAAGCGCACGGTCGATGCAACCGAGTGTGAAAATACCGGTATGCATTTTCCCACCACGAGGATTTTGCTGAGATTTTCTTACTCGCAGTGCGTATTTCCACACCGGCCTTTGATCTGTCTACCGGAAGACAAGAGGTTACTATCCCGAAGAACACAACGGCTGGTACATACCAGATCACCTGTTCGTCGTCTTTCCCCGTCACCTTTTCTTCTGTCTCTTACCATCGACGTAGTGTTTGGATATTACGACAACCACAGCGAGCCTTTCTCTATTACAAGCGCTTAATCAATTTGCATGATACCAACCCTAACTTTGCCATAACCATTTGAAATCTCAACGGGAAAAACCAAGGGAAAAACGAACACTCCTCTCCTCTTCTCTCACATACTTGGCCCGACTCTCCTCATTGTCACCATGACCACTGTTTGAACACTTAACGGACAATACCCCCCGTCTTATTACAATTCAACATCCAAGTCTTGCCTCAAATGCATTATGTACAATTGCGGGTGTGTCGTCGCCAGGAAGGCCAGAAAAAGAGAGAAAAATAGCCAACATATTTGCGTACTTCGTCCAAGGCGGATTCTAACTTATGGACGGCATTTGTTTTTTGTATTTGCAACAATCGTTGAAAATTTCCGCGTGTAGAGGCACTTCAAGCTGGAATAGGTCTTCCTTCCTTCCTTCCCGCGTTCCGAGGGTACTTGAATAAGGCCATAGAAATTGTTGGGGATGATATTATCACAGTTAGAGGCCCTGTTGTTCCTGTCATTGACAGAACCGGCACACAAGACCGAAGTTCCGTGCTCATTGCATCGCCCCACGGAGTTTCCTCCGACTTCTCTCTTCTCCCTCGCAAGCAAGGCTAGTAACTGCAGGAGCTTGGCATGTCGCGTCTGAGCGAGCTCACGACCATAATCCAAGCCGAGACGGCGAAAATCGAACACTATTTTGCCGCCCATGGCCTTGCAGATGTCTCCTTCGATCCCCAAGCGCCGCTCGACTTCCCGGTTCCAGCAACTAACACGGAGATACAACAAGCGCGCCGTGCTGTTATCAATGCAACGCAGGAGCTCCATGACCTGATGGTCGGGCCGACCGAAAGCGTTCGCTGGCTCAGCTGGAGTTTCAATGACAATCTCAGTCTCCAGGCGGTGTATCACTTCCGCTTGGCCCAGGCGGTACCCGTGGAGGGCGAAATCTCGTTCGAGGAGCTTGCTAAATTTTCCAACGTCGACGTGGTCAACCTCAAGCGCATTGTGCGCCATGCAATCACCAACAGAATCTTTCGTGAGCCGCGGCCAGGCTATGTTGCACACACTGCAGCGTCTCGAGCCTTGCTCGAAAACGTCACGCTCAATGATTGGGTTGGGGTCAATACATCCGACTTCTTCCCCGCGGCAGCACGCACCGTGGACGCCATGGAGAAATGGCCGGCGTCCCAGGAGCCGACGCAGTGCGGCTTTTCGTTGGCCTGGAATACCGATGTGCCCATGTTCGTCGAGATTGGCCGCAATCCGGCGCGTGCGAAGCGCTTTGGCCGTGCGATGCAGTCCCTCACGAGTGGGGAAGGCTACGAGGTCGACTACCTCGTGAACGGGTACCCTTGGGAGACCCTTGGGAGCGCGACGGTCGTCGATGTCGGAGGATCGCATGGCTTCGTCCCCGTGGCGCTGGCTAAGCGGTTTCCGGACCTCCGCTTCGTCGTACAAGACCTCCCGAAAACTGTTGCGGACGGTCCCGCGCACATCCCCCCGGAATTCGCCAATCGCATCGAGTTCCAGGCCCACGATTTTTTTACAGAACAGCCTGTCCACGGTGCCGATGTCTATCTATTCCGCTGGATCTTCCACAACTGGTCCGATAAGTACTGCGAGAAGATGCTCAAATGCCTCATCCCCGCCCTAAAGCCTGGTTCGCGCATTCTCATCAATGAGAACATCTTGCCCGAGCCGGGAACGGAGGATCCTTGGGACGAGAAAATTATCAGGACGATGGACATGGCCATGTTGCAGTTGCTCAACGCTCGCGAGCGCGCAAAGGACGACTACGCGGAACTCTTCCAGAAGGCTGATCCTCGCTTCAAATTTTACGGCGTCACACGGCCCCAGGGCAGCCGCACCTGCATCATCGAGGCCATCTGGCTCCCGGAAAGAGCTACGGTCTGAATTAGACGGCCAGATGGCAGTGTATGAACATCGGATTACGGCTCACGAACACGTAAAGATTCTCACCTTTCTTGAACAGTAGCGGCTCAACACCGCCACAAATACTTGCGCGAGAAGGCCTTGTCCTTTATATCTCTTTTCCTGCTTCGGTCAAGGTGAAATGCCGAGTTTCGAGCTTGAGAATACTGTCCCTGAGACGGTACATATGAGGCCGGAACTGTTGCGCATGCAGGGAATCCAGCTCCTCGGAGGGTGTAACAATGCTTTCGAAGTGTAGCTGGTGAGTGTGGTGTACGGGAGGCGCCACGTCTAGCAGATACGCGACGTATCCTGAGAAATAGTCGCTGTGAGAATCTTCTTCGGCCCACTCGTCGCATCGAGTCGTACCGTGATTCCCTGTGTGCAAAATGTCCAGCGACTTCGAGCAGTCGATGCCGGGAAGCTCTTTGTGGGCCTAAAATTAACCCCATCAGTTCACACGCTGATTTGTCTGGTGAGAAACATTAACCCACGTCGACATAGCGATCAATGACATTCCAGTCGCCCACTGCAAGCGCAATGTTCGGATGGTCGGCCAACACGGCGTCGAGGATTCCGTGCAGTATGCTGGGGCCGCGCGAAGGTTCGGCTGATAGCATGTTACATGTAGTAAGTAGATCATCACGATGCTGACTTGAAGGGGACGAACCTTCTTCGCTCATCGAAGTGCGTGCCGTTCCAGGCTCGGAATGTTCGAAATAACCATTCGACTCGGTCGACGATGCCGGTGTGTGCGTCGCAGTTTGCATGGCAGACGATGAGGTCACGGTGGGAGTCCGCCGATGAGAGGGGACCTGCTCAGCGTCAGGGAACAGAACATGACCATTCGTGGCACTTACGAAAAGCTCGCGCGCTTTTAGTCTGAGGTCAATTACCGACGAACGGACTCTCCGAAGAACGTCGCTCTGTGATCGAGCATGTGCATGAACTGCCACTGGCAGCAGAGGCGCCCTTGCTGGTGTGGATGCTGAAATCATTCCCAGAGCGTCCAAGACACGGTTCCGTCGGCGAATCGCTACCGGTCGAATTGCAACGCAATAGCTAGCTGCCAGATTCGATGACGGGCCTTGGGTGAAAGACCAGGTGAGCGCTGTGTTTCGCATATGCTAGATGAGGAGGTGAGTCTTCGCCTGACTGATTCGTGTTCTAAGACACTCGCCTCCTTGGCCACATCATGCATCCGGACCACGTGCTCAGGCTGACCTGCGCGTACTCCCGCAGAGAAGCGGATGCTTCCACTGATTCCCGCGGTCTCGAGGTCTTCCAAGTCATCGTGTGGCGATCGGCTGACATCAATAGTCTCGCTCTGAACAATTCCGCCACACCATCCGCTAGCCTTCGTCGCACCGTGGAGAAGAACAAGATCAGCGTTGGGATTCAAGTGGACGCCGCGTCTCGCCAATGTCCGGAGAATGAGCAGCTCGTTGTTAATCAGGAAGTCCTGTAGCATGCGCGTCTCGGACAGCTCCTCCGTCTCGTGCGTGCTACCTCCCAGCAGGAGGAATGCGGTATGGCGCTGACGGTGGTCGATATCGAATTCGACTTCGACTTGCTGTCTATTACATGTGCCAGAGGTGAGTATGCTGGGACGGAAATGAAGACTTGAGACGCAATTCATACGTACCCGGCGTGTGATCCTGAAACGAGAGGAAACCCGCCGTGTGCGCCGAAGAAGCTTGTCGCGGACGAACAGTACACAGACGTGTTGGGCACCGTCGCGCGGTGCCGATAACAGCGGGCGGGAAGCGGGAGACCCGGCAGACCGTCGGGCGGGTCAAATACGTTGAATAGCTGCGGTATCCCTCCAATGAGTTCTTGAAAGCTCTGGATTGGCCCTGGCCGTGACGCACCTTATGAAACCTCCCAAACTCGACGTACCCGCAATCGCCCATCTCTGCAGATGATGAAGGAGCAGGGTGCCAGAGCGGGATGCCCGCTGTTGCGTGTTGCAGGAGATGTTGGAAGTTGGTGGATGCGACCGATTCTGAATCAGTTGCGTTGGCTTTGCTCATGACGATGTGGGAAAGAGGAAAATAGACTCGGGGGTGAGGCGGGTAGCGCTATGTGCACACTTGTAGCCTCAGCACCGCGCTTCGGAGGATTGCCACACAGCGGACCCGTGAGACGTGATGATGCGCAGAGGCAATGCACGGAGTCGGGTGTTGTAGGTAACTCGAATAGGCTTGCTCAAATAGAGGCGTTTGTGGGATGCACTTCAGTCGACGTCCGGGGATGATGAGAGAACCACGATTGAAGATGGCGAGTGTGAAGTGCGCGCAGACCCCCGGCGGTTCGACCATGTAGACATTAAATGTATGTTGAAAGCGGGAGACGGTTGGGGACTGCCTTGAGAAGTTGATGAAGGGAGCACTAGCATTGGAAGGCGGACGCCGGAAAAGGTGCAAAGGGTCGGTGTAAACATTCCTGTCGCCTTGTCCAAACTGCAGCGCGCGACGCCGCGCACTGTCGAACATTGCCAAATGAGCGTTGAACTGCCAATGGTGCGGTCACTTCCACGTTGCAAACTGCACAGGGAAGTCAGCGCATCGCTGCCGGTGCTCGGGACTTGAGGGCAGACAGGTCGCCGACTGTCGGTGGAGGGAACAACAGCTCATTTGAGAAGATGAGAACGCGAGAATGCATTGCTAGTCGGACAGGCGGGTGTGCTGTGAATGGTTGACAAGGGGAATGTTGATAACGCGCATGAGAAATGCCAAACGTCGGTCCTTCGAGCCCGTGTACCACCTTGCTATCGCTGGATCGTCCTAATGAAGCTGTGACCCTCCCCGGACATGTGCTAATGAGGTCTAGCGGGTCCGGCCCTGAGCGGAGGTGCGCAAAAAAGCGATGAAATCATCAGATTTGCCACTGCAGCCAGAATATAGCTCAGAATCGATTATCGAAAATCATCAGTATCAAGATTAATTATCTATCAATGTCAGCATGCAGTCGGCGTTCGCTGTTGTCGCGGTGCGACTTGGTGCGAGATGGGAGGGTCTGCGGCCGGAGCCGGTCATCGAACAGGTCAGCTTCGTCCACGTCGGCCGGTCCAGCCAGGACCACGAATTTTGGCCCAGCATGGACACGCTTGAGAGTTTGGGCAAGCAGCTATCCCAGATTACCATGTACGATGTCAAGAGCGTCTACAATCAGGTCAGTGGCCTCACCATTGTACGAGACAGCGAGCTCACCGTGTCACAGGCAAAAAATATCGTCCTGAACGTGAGCGAGATGGAGGCTAAGGTCCGCGAGGCCACCAACGATGACCCTTGGTATGCAGCTGCGGACCTTGCTGTTGCAGAAACGGGACTGATTACGACCGACTAGGGGCGCGAGCTCAACTCTTATGAACGAAATCGCCCAAGGGTACGTGCCATTGATATTCAGAACCATGCCAGAATGTCCTAAGTGATTTGCTTTCGAATACAGGACCTTCAACTAGTATGTTGCGACCAGACATCTTGGAAATACGATGACAACTCCGTGCAGCCAGCAATTCAACGAAATTATGCCCTGTATTTATTCTCGCTTTATGGAGAAGGAGGCCAGACAATGGAGACAGATATACAAGGTGAGTTGGCTTCGGCTTTGGGGGTCTCCGTTCTCGCAACAACTCGTAACGCGAGTTCGCAACGAATTCGCAACGGGACACGACGATTTTCTTCTCACAAAACGTCGTTGCCATGATTTTCGCATTGCCCGACCGCACCTGGCATTCAAGCATAGTTTCCACTTCTTTATAACAAGGAAGTGGATGGCGTTCCGAGTAATGTTGCAACCTGTTGCGGCATTCCAAGTTCGGGAGTCGCAACGCTCGAACGTTCTCGTCTCAAGATTTCGTTGCGAGCAGCGTTGCGGACTGCTGCGAGCTCACTGTGATACCTAATGTTACGATGGGGGAATGTTGCGAGCTTGCTGCATCTCCTACTGTTTTTGATCACGATTAACGTTCACTTCAGGCGCTGCAGCTGCTCGAATTTTTGATCAAGAACGGAAGCGAACGCACCGTCGATGACGCCCGCTCGCACATTGGTACCATTAAGATGCTGCGCAACTTCCACTACATCGACGACAAGGGCAAGGACCAAGGAATCAACGGTAAGTTGTTTATGCCCTTTGACCGGCAGCGTCGAAGGCTTCGCGACCACGTGGTGGTCCAATACGTCTTAGCAGACAACTGGAACGTGCAACCTGTGCCGCTCGTGCTGGACGATTTCGCAGTTAGCATACCCTATTGCGGGTTTGAGGGTCACCGACGCTGCGGCGCGGTGAATCCCTCATGCACAGAGTATGTGTGTCTCCGAGGCAGGGAGCAACGGTTCAGTCCGCTCCTTCCAAATCCCGGATTACGCACCTGTCTGTTGGCATGCCTCTGGAGACGATGTCCGTCTTTGAAGGCCGACTCAAGGACGACTAGCGCTTCATAATTTCCATCCTATCAAAGTTCATCCCATTGACACATATTTTCAGTACGCAACCGTTCGCGAGAAATCGTAGAGCTCCTGGGCGACTTGGACAAGGTGCGCACGGAGCGCAAGAAGGCCAAGATGAACAAGAACAAATACACTGGAACCGGCAACGATGGCCTCTCATTCAGCTCCGGCGGCTCTCGCTATGGCGGCTTCGGTTCTGACTCGCTCGGTGACGGTGGAGGATGGAGCGGTGGCGGCGTGTCCAGCACGAGCGACTGTACGTTTTCGTGCTCTCATGCAGCTGTTCGTCCGCTTACGTCGTGAAAAGTCTACAGCACGGGCGGAGGATTCCAGTCGAGTTCGTCGTCTTCTGGCTTCAGGGACTCAGTGGGTCGACGTCAGGAGTACGACGAGTACGATCCTGGCGAAGACGACTTGCGCCAGCCACATCGCACTTCGTCCGCCCCGCCGCGCAGGTCGGGCAGCACGCGCATCGCTGCTGAGCCGGCGCGGGCTTCCTCCACCAGGCCCGCGCCTGCTCCTGCGCCCGCGCCAGCTCCCGTGGTCGATCTTCTCGGTGGGTTCGACGACCCGATTCCTGCCCCGGCCCCGGCAGTAGATAAGGCGCTGCCCGTCCCGTCCAGCGTCAGCCTTGATGGTGCGTCTGACTTACTTGCGGTTCGTTCCGCTGACTTATGTCCGGTAAGACGATGATTTCGGCGGATTTGAAAGCGCGCCAGCGCCCCCTGCCGCGGCACCGGTTGCGAAGCCTGCAGCTCCCGCCCCTGCAGTGGGTGGCAACGTGTTCGATGTGCTTGGCGGGTTTGGCGGCGGGAGCGCTCCGGCGCCTGCGCCTGCGATCGCCCCTGCCAGCATGCACCGTCCGACGGGCTCGCTGTCCATGGGCTCGTTCGGCGGCCTCTCGCCCCAGCAGCCGCAGAGCATGATATCGCCCAGGAACGTTATGCCCGCCTCTCCGCCACCGCTGCAAGCGACGCGCCCTGGCCTGACGC
Organism: Auricularia sp. M13; assembly: GCA_037042915.1. NCBI lineage: Eukaryota > Fungi > Basidiomycota > Agaricomycetes > Auriculariales > Auriculariaceae > Auricularia > Auricularia sp. M13. Next base: position 3,385,150 of record CM073195.1, on the reverse strand, counting down.
CCGCGGTGTCTTCGACGTCGACCACTTCGAAGGGTGCTGCCAATTTTGACGACTTGTGGAACATGAGTCTGGGCGGCTCCGCGGCGTCTTCCGCTGCTAAGCCCGCCACGGCCGTCAAGTCGATGAAGGATCTCGAGAAGGAGAAAGCGCAGACAGCTATCTGGGGTGGCGGTGCGAGCCAGAAGCCGTCGCAGAGCCAGTGGGGCAACTTCGGCGGGTCGACGTCCACGTCCTCGGCCGCGGGTGGTGGCGGCGACGATTTGCTGCTGTGATTCTGCTGCACGCGCGTCTGAACGTTATCTTGAGCGGGTGTAATGGGGGTCGCTGTGGTCAAGTGATGCATTGGCGCTCTCGCTGCACGCGTGTCGTTCCTATCTTGCTGTTCTTGTGTCTGAAATATAGACCCCGCCGTCATACGACGTAGCGCTGTACGCGTGAATGCGTGGCCAGGGCCGCCAGAGACATGTGGCACGCTGGATCACTTCATCATCAACGTCCGTGGTGCATGTGGACTGCCGGGGTCATTGAGCTGGGCGGTTAACGCCGCCCGTGTTCGGTCATCAGACCGCTGCAAGAGTCCTCGCGATTTAAATAATCATGATTGATAGCGGCGCCTGTTCTCATCCCCTCCCCACCTTCCCACTCGTTTTCTCACTTCGCAGACAAAATGGCCGGCCGGCTTTTCGCTGCCGTCGTCGCGCTCGCGCTTGTCTTCCCGTCGAACGTTGCCGGGCTGTGGCCCAACCCGCGCGAGTTGCACGAGGGCAAGACCGCGCTCAAGCTCTCGAGCAACTTCAAGATCAATGTCAAGGTGCCGAACGCGCCAGGCGACCTGCACGACGCCGCGGGACGCGCTGCGTACTGGATCCGCCACGAGAAGCTCGAGCGCCTCGTCGTCGGCCGCGGCGACGCGGACGCCAAGGCCGTCAAGGCGGGCAAGTGGCTCTCCGGCCTGAACCTCGTCCTCAACCACGGCGCCAAGGCCGAGCCCATTGCGAAGGAGTCCGTCAAGCCCATCGGCCAGCGCGACGAGAGCTACTCGCTCGAGATCCCCGCTACGGGCGCCCCGGCTACCCTCAGCGCCAACACTACCCTGGGTCTCCTCCGCGGTCTGTCGACGTTCCAGCAGCTCTGGTTCTCGCACGGCAACGACATCTACCTGATCAACGCGCCGCTGAGCATTAAGGACTACCCCGCCTTCCCCTACCGCGGCTTCATGCTTGACACTGCCCGCAACTAGTGCGTTTTGGTCAACAGCAGCATGCGCTCCCGTTCTGACTTGACGCGCGGCACGCGTCCCAGCTACCCGGTTGCAGACATCAAGCGCGTGCTCGATGTCATGAGCCTTGTCAAGCTCAACCAGTTCCACTGGCACATCGTCGACTCGCAGTCCTTCCCGCTCGTCATCCCCTCGCTGCCCGAGATCTCTGCCAAGGGCGCGTACTCGGCGAGCGCCGTCTACACGCCCAAGGACATCAAGGACATCACCAAATACGCTGCTGTCGTGCGTTCTTCTCATTTCATATGCACACCCGCATCACTCCCGCTGACAGCCTTCCCTGATTAGCGCGGCATCGACATCGTCGTTGTGAGTATCCCAAAGAACTATGTAACAGCGGACGCATTGCGTTCGGGACGCCGGGCGGGAGCTGAGCTATTCGCAGGAAATCGACACGCCCGGCCACACGAGCGTCCTCTCCAAGTCGCACCCGGAGCTCATCGCGTGCCCCGAGGGCGCGCCGTGGCAGCACCTCGCGAACGAGCCGCCGTCCGGCCAGCTGCGCCTTGCCAACAGCTCGGTGATTGATTTCACGTCCAAGCTCTTCAAGGCCGTCGCCCCGCAGTTCCCCAGCTCCCTGTTCTCGACCGGCGGTGACGAGATCAACGCCAACTGCTACGCTGAGGATGGCGCCACCCAGGCCGCGCTTGAGGCCAACAAGCAGACCTTCAACCAGGCCCTTGGTGTCTTCACCGACAAGACCCACCAGGCGCTCCGTGACGTCGGCAAGACGCCGGTCGTCTGGGAGGAGATGGTCCTCGACAACGCGCTCCCGCTCGCCAAGGACACCGTGGTCATGTGTGTTTTCACGTTCATCATGATTACTGTTCGGTGTTCTCACTCCTGCACAGGGTTTGGATCTCGTCCGAGAACGTCGGCGCTGTCGCCAGCAAGGGCTATCGCATCGTGCACGCTGCCAGCGACTTCTTCTACCTTGTGAGTTTTTGCTTTTCACATGGTCCCCTCGTGTGCGTCCGGCGTGATGGGGAACGCGATCCCGGAAAAGGGGCAGTGATCGTGCTCATGCTCATGATGCGCCACCTGCATGTGGGAACCGTGGACAGCGACAATCCGTGTGCATGCCGACCTGGTGCTGACTCTGATTTCTCAACTCCCAGGATTGTGGTCTCGGCGGCTGGCTGGGCGACTGCCCGCAGTGCAACTCGTGGTGCGAGCCGTACAAGACCTGGCAGAAGATCTACGCGTTCGACCCCTACAACGGCACGACGCCCGACCAGCACAACCTCGTGCTCGGCGGCGAGGCGCTCCTCTGGTCCGAGCAGACGGACGCGGCGTCGCTCGACGACACCGCCTTCCCGCGCGGCGTGACGCAGGCCGAGGTCTTCTGGACCGGCGCGAACGGCCCCGACGGCAAGCCGCGCAGCGGCCAGGAGGCGCTCCCGCGCCTGCACGACATCCGCTACCGCCTCGTCCAGCGCGGCGTCCGCGCGCGCGCCCTCCAGCCGCTGTTCTGCGCGCTCCGCCCCGGTGCGTGCGACCTCAACGCGTGAAGCTGAGAGAAAACATCCCATACCTTTCTTCTGAAGTAGCGTATCCGCCTTCTCGACCCACACACTTAGTGCTCATGCACTGTCCCGCTCGCTCCGCCACTTACCCCCGTGTGTCGTGCGTCTCATGCACATAATTTAATTAACATTATATGACTGCTTGAAATAACCGTTCGAAGTCAACTGAACATTGCCGGGTTTGCAACCCTGAATCGAGGATTCTCGCACGAGCAGAGCATGCCTCCAGTAGATAGCGAGCGGCTTGTCGAGACATTGCATTACCTGAATCGCAACAAGGTCCACGCCCTCCCGGCGAGGGTGCGAACATCAGGAAACAGGTCGCCCGGCAGCCGCACGTCGCTCACTGAACGAATGTGAATGCATAGTTGCAGAGATGCGGGCGGTGTGTGTCCCGCCGAGCGCCTCAAAAGGAACGTTTTGGCAAGGCGGTTTCGATATCGCAGAAACATGTTGGACTGGTAATTGAGTACTGTACATGTCAACCGACCATACTGCGCTTCCTGCCTCGCAAGCGAACTGCATAATAATCAGCGCGACGCTCACATGAATCCCGAACGGCTGCACTGACCGTCTTCCAACCGTCGCCTCACCGGCTCCCAAGACTTTGCGAGCACCGAGGCGTACTCATCAAGCACGGCAGCAAATCGCGTCTCAGACTCCGGATGCGTGCTGGCGAAGGCGCGTTCGAGAACATACAGGTCTACGGCTTTGTCTTCGACAAGCGTAGACGTAAATGCCAGGCCGAAGTCGATCAGGACGAGTTCAGCTGGTGTCCCCGCCACGCGAGTGCGCAGAATCATATTGGATGTTGTGAGGTCGCCGTGGATGATGTCTGCGAGGTGCAATTTCCCGATTTCACGTCCGATGAGGCGCATCAAGTCCTCTGCGGCGCGTCAATGTCTGCAGCGCTGGGCTGGCTTGTTAATGGGCGGCAGACCTTGGCTGACGCCGAACTGCGATAACACGTCGATCTCGTCTTCATCGCCAGAATCATCGTTTTCTTCTGCGCCTTCGTCGCCGCCGCCGAGTATGCGCCGTACGGACAAGCCCTCGATCCATTCAGTGCCGAGCAGGCCGCCGTCCAAGTCCACAAGCCGTACAGCAGGCACGTTGATGCCGGCGCGCAGACACCGAGCGAGCACGCGCGCTTCGGCCTGCAGACGCGAGCGGGACAATGTAGAGTCCAAGCTCGGGTGCCGGTAGGTCTTGGGGAATCGATGCTTGACGCAGATGCGCGCCGCCGGTGCTGGGTACACTTGCACGCGATACACCTTCTACTGAACCATTTTGTTAAGCTTGTCGTTTTAATCAGAGGATGAGACTCACGGCTTCAGCGCCTTGGGATACGAGGTCGGCGTCGGTCAGCGCACCTTGCAGCGACATGGTGATCGTAGGGGAAAGGGAATCAGGAGTCGGAGATTGCCTCAATAAACCCGACGCCGGAGCTTTATCTTCAGATTCGTTCCCGCAGAGTCAATTCTCATATCTGCGTCAACAGTTTAACATCTTAATCAACAACCGGGGGAGAGAGAATTACGCAAATAGCCTATATAAATGGTTGGGAATGCCACAGTACCGTTGATATCCATCCCAATACTCGTGTCGAGCTTGGCAGATCGGGTAACTCGAGCGCCAACTCCTCTCTCAGCAGCTGCAGGGGAGATTTTGAACCTCGCGCGGAAGGACGGACAGCTGGAAGTTCATCCATCGACATGCGGGGGATGATCATGAGGGTCGTCGAGCCTGCGGGGACTGTGATGTCGAAGCCGTGCGTGAGTCCCATGGGCTGCAAGACGTTGACGAGCCCATGTATCCCTGGATTAAAGGTGACAGAAAGAAGCGGGATGGTGCGCGAGCGGAGCATGGAAACGCGTCGGCGGGATATTCCGAACGTCGGGTAAGGACTCTTTCCTTCCGTCCACCGCTGTTCCGTATACAACCATGCCCGTAGGCGCAGAGTACGAGGACAGCGAAATGCTCTCTGCGAGGCAGTACCTGGGTCTTGTCGCCGAGGCTCGTACGCGCCAGATTGACCAAGTCCGAGCACGCGCTCTGGACGCGTCCAAGGAGGTCGAGCAGGCCAGAGCGCGATTTATCGAAGCCGAGGCGGCGGTACTCTTTGCAAAACGCGAATACGACCTGGCGTGCGCGCGACGCGAAGCGGTGGAGCAGCAGCTCGTGCTCGCCGAGCGGCCGCTGGAGGAAGATCCAGCCGTACGCCGCCACTTACAGACCATCCACCCCTTACGCCGCGTACCACACAATATCCTGGCAATCATCTTCATCTATGCGGCAGAGTCTTCCGAGGACATGTCTGTGAAGCGCATCCAGCGCCTGCCGTACAGGCTGGCGCTCGTGTCGCGTCGGTGGCGCGAGGCGGCGCTCAAGACTCCCGCGATGTGGCGCTTCATCGCAATCCGAATGGACAAGGTCAATACTGCTCGCGAGTACGATTTACAGGCGTTTTACCTGGAGACATCTTTGGCGCGCACCGGCGATTGTGCTCTCGACGTGACTATCGAATATTTGGGCGACAAGGCGCCTTCGAACAAGACTTACGCCACGAAGTTGGTCGGCGACATCTATAAATTACTGGAGTCGCCAGTTAGCAAGCTCGATTTATATCTGCAGCACGGCGTAAATGACATGAAGACCATCCTCGACTTCAAAGCGGACAAGGTCGAGGAGCTCGCTCTGTTATCCTCATCCCCTCTCCAGTTCGAGCCACTTTTCCCCGCCGACGCCCGGAATTTAAAGACAGTACGCGCATGCCTGGGACACTTCTCCGACCCGCTTGCATCTGTCTACCAGCAGGTGTCTAGCGTCGCTATCGAATCCGTTCTCCCCGGCGGCTCCGCTGCCACTCGCATATCTCCTCGAAACAACGCGCTGGTAAACGTCTTCGCGGCCTTCCCGAACGCGGAGAAGATGGAGCTCCACGTCGGGCGCGAAGGGCAATGCGAACTCCTGCAGAACGACGCGCTGACAGAGCTCAGCATCGTCTCTCTGGGCGGATTCGAGCCGCTCTCGCTCATCTACAAGTTCCCGCAGCTCCGGACGGCGAGCTTCGACATCGCCGCGACGAGTGCGCGCGCCACGAACTTTCTGGGCTTGCGCCACCTGATGACCGCCGGCGCGCTGGCGTCCGTGCACACGCTGGAGCTGGCCGCGCGTATGCCGCTCGACGCGAAATTGATGGGCGCCATGCGCGGTATGCAGGAGCTGCGCGAGGCCACGTTCATTGGCGGCCGCCCGGACGCGGGTTTCTTCCGCCTGTTGGGCTCTCCCGACGATGATGAGCCGTACCCCTGCAGAAATTTGGCGGTACTCTCATTTTTGCGCGGCGAGGAGGATGGAGACGCATTCACCGAGCCCTTCTGTGCGGAGGAGCTCCTTGCTTGCATAGGGGCTCGTACTGTAGCACATAACGGAGGGTGGATATCGGCGCGCTTTGAACAAGTGACTGTGGACTGGAAAGACGTACCTGCCGATTTCGCTTCGAGGCTTGAACCTCTGCTCAACTGACCCCGAAAGTATCTGATGACGCCCATCTAATCTACATTAATACAGTTGCATCATCTGCTTGCCCTAACCATGCTATTGAATGGAGTCTAATGAAAGGCGCTGAGAAATGAAGTTCTTCCCCCTCCTGGACCCAGATGCTGAGTAGTCTCCTTCGCAGACTTCGAGGATAATCGTTTAGATGCTGAGCGGTGAGGCTTCGCGATTGATCACGAAGAACTGATACTGACGTTTTACTGCATTAAGCAGTATTAAACTGCAGCAATAAGCTAAAAACTTCGTCTGAGAACACTCTGTGGCATGTGCAACAGAAAAGTTGCTGGGAAAGAGGCGGAGGTAAATTCACGTGCCAACAAGTTCCGGATTCCTCTTTCGGCGCGTCATCCGAACCGGCGACCGCCAACGATGCGGCCAACGGCAATTAGGCAGCTCAAGGTGCTCGTTGCGGTCAAACGGTGGGCGTACAGCAGTTATAAGCGTTTCATATGACTGACGGAACCAGGACCATCGACTATGCAGTCAAAATTCGTGTCAACCCCGCGCAAACTGGCGTCGACACGAATGTGAAGCATTCGATGGTCAGTTGAACGACATAATCCAGGATTAATCCTGAGCTCACGTCTTCTCAGAACCCTTTTGACGAGATAGGTTCGAAATTTTTGCCCACAGTCACCGTGGTCGAGGCTGACCGCGCCGTACAGCGGTTGAGGAGGCCGTCAGACTGCGCGAGCGCGGCACCCCCGTCGAGTCCATCCACGTTGTGACCTTGGGGCCACCTAAGGCCTCCGAGATCTTACGAACCGCCATGGCTATGGGTGCCGACACCGCGACACACGTCGAGCTTCCAGAGACTGCGCCGTCACCCGAGCCGTTGGGCGTCGCTAAAGCCCTCGCAGAGCTCGTGAAGCGCAACCCGGTTGACCTTGTCATTCTCGGCAAGCAGGCCATCGACGATGATGCTGGCCAGACGGGCCAGATGCTCGCGGGGCTGCTGGGATGGAGCCAGGCTACCTTCGCGAGCAAGCTCGAGGTTGACGAACCGAACAAGACCGCCGTTGTCACGCGCGAAATCGACGGCGGAGGCGAGGAGATCAAGTGCAAGCTGCCCCTTGTGCTGACCACGGATTTGCGGTGCGTGTATTGCCCTTCTTGTTGCAGATGCATTGCTCATAAATTTGCTAGTCTAAACTGTGGGCGATTCTTTCTTACTCCTCGGATACCTATACTCAACTCTTACAGTGCCCCGCTACGCTTCCCTTCCGAATATCATGAAGGCGCGCAAGAAGCCCATTGAGAAGCTGACGCCGGAGCAGCTTGGTGTCGACTTGACGCCGCGTCTCGAAACACTGAAGGTGACGGAGCCGCCCAAGCGTGTTGGAGGCACGAAGGTCAGTAGCTTGAACAACCAGGCGTGCCTGCCTTCTGACGAGTATGCAGGTTGAGAACGTGGACCAATTAGTCGAGAAGTTGAAGGCTGCTGGTGTAGTATAATGCCCGAAGAAACAAGGCCTTTTCTTACGTTGCATATTACTTGCAAGGGAACTACGCGAGCTAGCTACTCACCCGCGAGGGACCGCCATATGCTGTGTTGCCTTTCAAGCTGCGCGTGCGGCATACTCCGTGCGGACCGACCGTCTGCGTCACTACCCTGCGGTCAGCGGCTTTGGTGTTCTTCCAAGTAAACCGTCGGCAGGCATGCATTCCCCGGCAACGCGAGCTCCACGCGGCCCGCGTGTTCAAAGCTAATTGCTGTGGGCCAAGTTGTATCTCCAATTTGTATGCGCAACTGTCTTTCAGAATTTTGGGTACTGAATATTTGGAAGGATTGCATTCTCCCTCAATCATGGACTGTTGGTGCCACACGAGGTCGGCCCGATGTTCGACATACTCGGCTTCGACCCGCGTGGGACGGGCGCGACGACGCCCGTGGTGCTTTGCGTCGAGGACAGCATGTTCCAGCTCGCGCGCCGGCAGGCGAAGCGCTGCGCGAGCTCGGTGGGAACGGCAGCCTGAGAAACGGAAGGGCCGCCTGCGCCAATGCGACCGCGGCTGAGTGGGGCGCTGGACGGTTCATGGGCACTGCTCATGTTGCGCGCGATATGCTCAACATTACGCAGAAGCTCGGGCAGGAGAAGCTGCGGTACTTTGGTACGGTGAGACCCTCGCTCTCACGACCCGTTCGTAAACTTGCTGATCGACTCGGACGGTCCTGTATAGCTACGGCACGATTCTTGGCCAGTCCTTCGCTATATTTGCCGTCCATGATCGAGTTCGCCACGGCCCAGCGGGCGTCCAGATGCCGGGACACGTCGTGGGCCAGAGCATCCATATCAACGGTCAGACTCAGTGGCAATGACATGCTAGGAGGTGAGGCAGCACAAGGTGGGGAGAGAGAGAGGTAGCCCCTGTGCGGGGTCCCCCGCGCTGCTCTTCGTCATCCCGAGATCGGTTACTTGCTGCTGCAACGAATGTGAGGCAAGTCAGATTATTACGTATGTACTAGTACTGTGCGAGTTACTCGAGGTATTTCCAACCTCTACAAGCCATATAAGAGAAAACGGCACGGGCATACTTCCAGGCGGATCTAGCGCAGGCTCGCAGGTCGTGTTCGTCCCTGAGATCCATCTGGAACTGAATCTTGAATAAGTCTGTAGGCTGGCACTGCTGTCGTATTCGAACACGGGTTAGCGCTTGCTCAAGGGCTCGTACGCAATCAACGGCCATTGGACGTGCTGCTGGGTTGAGGCTTGCCATACGATCCAAGAGCGCAACTGCATCGAGGGGAAGCTGGAAGGGCGGGTCAGCTAGACATGTAACGTATGGCCCATGTTGCATACCACGGTAAGCCTTTTCTCTTTCCATGTCTCAGCAAGGGCAAAAATTTCGGCGCTGAATGGATCGTAGTATGCTTCAGGATCCGCCTCTACCTCGGGAGGAGGGATTTGTCCTGCATTCCATCGAACGGAGATCGTATTCTTGCAGAGATCAAATTGTTGTGCGTAGCCAAAGTCGATAAGCTGTAGCCGGTATGGCGTGTGGTCGCTGGAAGTCATCATGAGGTTGCCGGCCCCAATATCGCTGTACAGATGTCAGCGCCATAGCACACATGAAGCGCCTCGACATGCATACTGACCGATGGCAAATGCCTATAGAGTGAAGAAATGCGACAGCCTGTTCGATCTAAGTATTTGAACCACCCCGAATGCCGTGCACATACTCTGAACGACTGGCGCATGAGATGTAGGGCGAAGCCATTGATGGCACAATCGATCACGGCGAGTTTTTGCAACATGGGCATGACAATGATATGCAGGTTTGCCGCTCGAGGCTGATTTTCGATGTTGGGGAAGTCAACGATATCGAGGAGGCGGACAGCAAAATTGTCAGGGTGGCTTCGTAATGGCTCCTCGTTCAGCAAGCGTAAAATCTCGAGTTCCTGCGAACAAGGCGTATTGGCACGATTGCAGGTAAGCTTGAGGACGACGCGGTCTCCCGTTCTTTTGCACACCGCGGGTAGGATGTTCATATGAAGCAGCTGTGAAACATTCAGCTGGCAGTCACAGGTGATAGACGGACAAGGTGCGCACATCCAAGGCCCTGTTAAGGCGGCCAGGCAATAGTTCTGCATTTTCATGGACCCGTGTTTCGAGGGGGGCATAGCGAAGAGGAAGTGTATATCCAGCAGCCCGGAGGTGCGGATATAGCGCCGTCCAGATGAGTTCGCGCTTGCAGAGATTATTGTTCTGAAGGACCTCCTCGATACGATCTTGTGCACGGAGTAGAATGGAGGCATAGTGGAGCAGCTCCGGTTGGGACCCCAGCGTGAAGCCGCCAGGGTGTCGCTGGAGGAGCTCGAAATCTTTTGCAGATTGTGGTGTGGCACAGACGTGCTCTGCCTGAATGGACGCATCGAGAATTGCCTTGGAGTAGCTGTCGTAATCTTCCCTGAATAGCATGGCGACGTTGAGAATGGTTTAAAGCAGCACTCCACTCATTAATACTTATGTAGAGAACATTGGAAAGCAGGCTGATCGGCGGCTGTTCAAAGTCCGATCATGATCCATCCAAGTCGACCGCCCACCCCGCGGGTTTATGCTTACGTCATGTCTCAACGCTGCCTGTTCCTCGTCTGCTCGTCGTCATCGCCGTTCTCGAGCCATTCCCCTGCCCAGCACACACCGTTCGCAACCCGCTGCCAAGAATTCCCGCTCTCTGCCCTTCGTATCGAGCTCGACTCTCGACGTCTCGTCGTTGCCTGCGCCGTTCTCGCCGATGCCCCGCCTCGCAGCTCGACCCCAGCTGATCAAACTTCCCACCGCCCTCCGACTGACCCCGCGGCGCCGGCACCTGGCACTCGCTGTGCAGCTCGACGACGAGCGACAGCTGCAGGTGCACCTGGTGCTGCTCGAATCAACGTGTCGCGCAGCGCCAGGACGCCAAGAGAGCGCTGGCCAGGTGCACGCGCACGGCGAGCAGGAGACTTGAATCGCGAGCGCATAGACAGACAGTGTACGTACTATGCAATATATTCTTTTTCTCTGACCTTTGTGTCTCTTGGTGTACTCCGCCGTCGTTCCTCAAGGCCTCACACACCGTCCTCGCAATTGCCTTGGTCGAACTGGAACAGCGAGGCGAGTCTGAGCTCGTATACTGACCAAGTAGACTATCACAAGGCGTGCACTTTCGTGAAGATTTATTCAAAAGAGACCCGTCGATTCCATATTAAGTATGGCTGGGTACCACAATCATACGGGACTTCACGGAGCCATCACGGAGCTGATTTAACACTACATTGATTTCTTCCAAAGGTGACTCTTCGGCGTGAATCTTGACTTTGCCCTTGTGAAACCCAAATTTGATCAGCGTTTCAAGGTATTATCGCATCTCCGTACCTCCGCTACAAGCTGCAATATGCTTGCAACGTCCTGCTTGGATCCATATAGCGTTGGCAAAACTGAAGGAGGCAAGGATGCATCGGTACGTCATCAAACCAGCCTGTGAGCCAGAAGACGCACTCTCGAGGGGGGTGAGAATGATATCCATCAGGTCGATCTGAACTTTATCGTGTCCCACGCCGACAATACAGAGTCTACCTGCACCCCCAACTTTCTTTCCGGCGGTCCTGAGCACCTCGCGAGCCGTCGCAAACGCTAGGATTTGAATCAGCACTACGCCTCAGAAATACGCGAATTTCTATACATACTCTTCGCGTTGCTCACAAAATCAATGACAATATCGACCTCGAACCCATCCTTGATTGCAGCATCAAGCTCCTCGGGCGAGAAAGTGCGCGTTACACCGAGCGCCGATGCCAACTCGCGCGCATGGGGCCGCATATCGCACGCAGCGACCTCACTCACACCGGCCAGGAGTGCGAGTTGGACACCGATGAGACCTAGACCACCGACGCCGATGACGAGCACGCGGTGCCCGGGGCGCACTTGCGCCACAGAGTGCACCGCATGGTGCGCCGTCGTCCCAGCATCTGAGCATACGGCCGCCAGTGCGGGAGACAGGCCGGCGGGCACGCGGACAAGCGATGTGTGCGGCGCGACGGCGTATTGAGCATAACCGCCGTTGACGCCAAGCCCGAAGACGTTGTCGAGCTGCAGTGCTGGTGGACCATGTGTCTTCGCGGATGAGATGTGAACGCAGTATACTGCTCCGATTTCAGCTTCTGCCCCTTCTCCGAGCCTAAGAGTGGCCCATGAGATTGTGACAGGCATTGAAGATGGTACTGGGGAAACTCACGCGACGACCTCGCCGCAGGCTTCGTGGCCCATCGTGAACGAGTTGGGGTAGAGCGCGGCACCTGCGACATCGAGAATAAACAGCTGTATGGGTCAATGTTGCCTCAGTTATACGTAGAGCGTTAATCCGCACACTCACATCTGAGTGACAGACTCCACACGCAAGAATCTTGAGTAGCACCTCTCCAGGTCCAGGAAGTGGTCGTGCAGTCTGCACAAGCTCGAGATTCCGCTCCCCTGGCTTATAGACGGCGGCGAGCATCGTGAAGTTCGGTGATTCAGACATCAGGGTAGGCACGAAGGACCAGTAGAATCCCTACTAATCGTGCGTTATATAGTACTAGCCATGGGATCTGTAGGAGGTGGATGACAAGCCATCGGAGGATTCACTTCACCGACAGGTTAATCATTGTCGGATCCAGAGAAACCCGCGGTGATCAATCGCGGTGTTCAGATATAGTCCAAATTTGGCTGCTGGGTGGCGCTGGGCGAGGGCTTCGTTCCCGTTTGAGCAGTTCCAGAACGATCTCGCCTGCATCGGGATACCTCTTGAGCTCCGGCGTTCTACGTACCGACCTTCCGCACGCCAGGGCAACAGTAAAATCCCAGATGCCGTTCAGAATGACAAGAGAAGCCGCAGACTAGGCCGAAAGTGACAGTGCGGATAATATAACTGGTTGGACAGTGGGAATGAGCGCTAGCTGCCAGTGCGGGGATCGCTGCCAAGGAGCATCACATGAAGGTGTGGGATAACGGAGTGAGGACCCGAGCAGCATTGCTGCACTTCTGCCAGTGAAGTGGGATTGTATTGCGGGCGCCAGGGGCTTCGTCGAAGCCATGATAAAACTGCGTGCCCAAATGGCCGCATTACCAGCCGTAGCACGATTGCGGACGTACAGCACAGCGCTCCTACTGAAAAATAGGCCCAGAACAACGATTATTCATTGAAATGACATGTGCTGAGCTGGATGCCAGTGAAATGGTGTCTGAGCAGGCTAAAGGCGTCTGGAAATTTGAAGTAAACTGCAATACTGCATTGCAAGGGGCTGAAGCAGGAGAAAAGTACCCATTCAGCTTGTCTAGCTTTCCAACCCCCCCTGGTACGCCACGCGCACGCTAAGTGCAATAATTTTTGTTTGACGGGACCAGTGCTGGAAGTCGCAAATCATATCCAGGTCTAGAGGCCTGAGACAGAGCCGCGGAATCAGTCAGAAACGTATCCTTGGGTCGCGGTGCGTAACAAGACCTAGCTGGGCAGGTTACAGCCCGGCGAGCGAGTCATCTGAAAAATCATGAGCTCAAGAGGTATCTTTGTTTACGGACCAAGCTGACATCAGTTTGCTCCGTTCCGGTCAGTTGCGACAGACGCCGGTCGCTTGTAACAGCCTGAGGGGCACCTTGGGCAGGCTATACTCTTCGTTTCATACTCTCCAATGCTTTGTAGGCTGGCCACAGTGACAAGACGCGCGCCGCGCATAGCTCGCGCGGTGTACCGTCACCCAAACCCAGTTTTTCTCGGCGCGCGTCATCTGGCAACTCCAGCAGCCCAGCCGCCGTCGCCTAATGACCCGTTTGCGACTGCGACCAACACATATTATGTCGAGGAGATGTACAGACATTGGAAGAACGATCCTAAGTCGGTACACGTATCCTGGGACGCTTATTTCTCTGGCCTCGACAAGGGTATCAGGCCCCAGGACGCGTTCCAACCTCCCCCTACTATCCAGCATCTGCCTACGCCGGCCGGAGGCGCTCCCACATTGCATTCGCTCAGCGGCAATAGCAATGACCTGTCGGACCATCTCAAGGCATGCTGGCACGCTCTGACACGTCGAATTTAGCATTAATATTGTATTTTTAGGTTCAACTCCTCGTTCGTGCCTACCAAGTCCGCGGTCACCATGTCGCCAAGCTCGATCCCTTGGGAATTCAAGGCGCGGACCTTAATGACAAGCGCCCTGTCGAACTCGAGCTGAGCCATTACGGCTTCACCGAACGCGACCTGGACAAGGAATTCACGCTGGGCCCTGGAATCTTGCCTCACTTTGCAACCGATGGCCGCAACAGCATGACGCTCCGGGACATCATTGGCACCTGCAAACGGATATATTGTGAGAAAACACTGCGATCGTCGCTGTCTTCTGACGTTAATTCTCAGGCGGCGCCATTGGTATCCAGTATGTCCACATTCCCGACAAGGATCAGTGCGACTGGATTCGTGAGCGGGTCGAAGTACCTAAACCGTGGAATTACACGGTCGAGGAGAAGCGCATGATCCTCGACCGTCTCATCTGGTCCGAGTCGTTCGAAAAGTTCATCGCGTCCAAGTATCCGAACGAGAAGCGCTTCGGCCTCGAGGGATGCGAGTCCCTCATCCCCGGCATGAAGGCGCTCATCGACCGTTCCGTCGAGCACGGCGTCAAGGACATCACGATGGGCATGCCGCATCGTGGCCGTCTGAACGTGCTCGCGAACGTCATCCGCAAGCCCATCGAGGCCATCCTGAACGAGTTCAAGGGCTCGCAGGCGGACGACGGCGGCGGCGACGTCAAGTACCATTTGGGCGCAAACTACGTGCGGCCGACGCCCAGCGGCAAGCGCGTCGCGCTCTCGCTCGTCGCGAACCCGTCGCATCTGGAGGCGGAGGACCCGGTCGTGCTCGGCAAGACGCGCGCCATCCAGCACCAGAACAACGACGAGCAGGCGCACGTGACGGCCATGGGCGTCCTGCTGCACGGCGACGCGGCGTTCGCGGGCCAGGGCGTCGTGTACGAGACGATGGGCTTCCACAGCCTGCCGAACTACGGCACGGGCGGCACCATCCACCTCATCGTGAACAACCAGATCGGGTTCACGACGGACCCGCGGTTCGCGCGCTCGACGCCGTACCCGAGCGACATCGCCAAGGCCATCGACGCGCCCATCTTCCACGTCAACGGCGACAACGTCGAGGCGGTGACGTTCGTCTGCCAGCTCGCGGCGGACTGGCGCGCCAAGTACAAGAAGGACGTCGTCATCGACATCGTGTGCTACCGCCGCTACGGCCACAACGAGACCGACCAGCCGCACTTCACGCAGCCGCGCATGTACCAGGCCATCGAGAAGCAGCCGACGCCGCTGACGCAGTACACCAAGTTCCTCATCGACCGCGGCACGTTCACCGAGAAGGACATTGAGGAGCACAAGAAGTGGGTGTGGGGCATGCTCGAGAAGGCTGCGGCCGCCGCTGCGGACTACGTGCCGAGCAGCAAGGAATGGCTCTCAGCGTCGTGGCAGGGCTTCCCGTCGCCCAAGGAGCTTGCGGAGAACACGCTGCCGCAGCGCCCGACGGGCGCGGAGGAGGAGACGCTGAAGCGGATCGGCAAGGCCATCTCGAGCTACCCGCAGGGCTTCAACGTGCACCGCAACCTAGCGCGCATCCTGTCGGCGCGCGGCAAGACGATCGAGGAGGGCACGAACATCGACTGGGCGACGGCCGAGGCGCTCGCGTTCGGCAGCCTCGCGCTCGAGAAGGTGCACGTGCGCGTGTCGGGCCAGGACGTCGAGCGCGGCACGTTCTCGCAGCGCCACGCCGTGCTGCACGACCAGGTCAACGAGCAGCAGTACGTCCCGCTCAACGACCTCGGCGGCGACCAGGCGCGCTTCGTCATCTGCAACTCGTCCCTGTCCGAGTTCGGCTGCCTGGGCTTCGAGCTCGGCTACTCGCTCGTCTCGCCCAAGTCGCTCACGATGTGGGAGGCGCAGTTTGGCGACTTTGTGAACAACGCGCAGTGCATCATCGACCAGTTCATCGCCTCTGGCGAGCGCAAGTGGCTCCAGCGCACGGGTCTCGTTATGAGCCTGCCGCACGGCTACGACGGCCAGGGCCCGGAGCACTCCAGTGGACGCATCGAGCGCTTCTTGCAGCTTATGGACGACCACCCGCATCACTTCCCGTCGCCGGAGAAGATGGAGCGCCAGCACCAGGACTGCAACATGCAAATCACGTATCCTACCACGCCTGCCAACTACGTGAGTGCCAATCTTGTGACCTGCGAAATAGCGCTAAAGTCTTGTCACAGTTCCACGTTCTCCGCCGCCAGATCCACCGCGACTTCCGCAAGCCGCTCATTAACTTCTTCTCGAAATCTCTCCTGCGCCACCCGCTCGCGCGCTCGTCGCTGGACGAGATGACCAACGACACGCACTTCATCCGGTACATACCCGAGCCGCATCCCGAGTCGCTCGCCGCCCCCGAGGAGATCAAGAGGCACATCCTTTGCACGGGTCAGGTGTACTACACGCTTCTCAAGGAGCGCGAGGACCGCGGCCTCAAGGACATCGCCATCTCCCGCCTTGAGCAGATCGCGCCGTTCCCCTACGACCTGGTGGGTTTTCTTGCCGATAGTTTAGGAAGACTACTGACCGGTCGATGCAGCTCACGCCGCACCTCGACAAGTACCCGAACGCGGAGCTCATCTGGTGCCAGGAGGAGCCGCTCAACTGCGGCGCTTGGACGTACGTCGGCACGCGCATCCTGACTGCGGCGAACAGGACGGAGCACCACCAGGGCAAGTACCCGCACTACGCTGGCCGCGCGCCGACCAGCTCTGTCGCCACGGGCAACAAGACCGCGCACAAGCACGAGATCGAGCAGTTCCTGGAGCGCGCCCTTGGCCCGAACCCGCTGTGATTGCATTAACCATCGAGATGATGAATTAATAAAAGCGGCGATGTACATAGAGTGGACGATGCACATCCCCAATACAGTGTATTGTAAATATTGAGTGCAGTCCAGGCTCGGCTCGAATTCCGACTCTTGGACGCTACCTTTCATTGCCCTTGAACATCCACGCTTGTAATTCTTGGTACAGATCCTAGCCTTGACCAGAAGGCCTGGATGATACCGAGACGCGTTGAATCTCGCTTCAAACTCCGCTTTATCAACTTGCTGTCTTCCAGAACGCGACACGCTGGACCGATGAAAGACGCGACCATCCCAGAACCGCCAACGCCGCTTCCGCCGCGATGGGTCCCCACGCCCGACGCGCATGATATCGTGGTCCCCGGACTGGACACTACCGCGCCCGCATCCGAGCAGCTTGAACAGATCGAGCAGCTTATTACTATCAAGCTCCAGGCACGTAGTTCTGTCTTGCAAGTTTGGATAATGCTGATATCGGACACCGTACGCAGAATCTGGACGAGAACTTCGCGGCCATTCACCATCTAATCACAACGCGCTTGCTCCCTGCCATCAAGCGGTATGCGGTCGCCTCAGAGCCCATTCGCGATGCTGCCCGGGTGAGTTCAATAAAGCCGGTTCTACGTGCGCAATCTGACGCGTTTTAGTTTTGGATATCGTTCTTCCAAGCCAGCGCTCAAGTTCGCATGCGCATGGACGCCAATTTATCAACGCCCAACGCCTCCAACGATCGCACTATTACCGCCACGCACACGGACTCGGAGGCCGAAACCCGCGACGAAGATGCTGGACAGGAAGACCATGGGCAGTCCTTCCACACTGCGCAGACCGATATGTCGTTCCAGCCGCCACCCACATCTTCGACGCCGTTACTGTCCAGATCGCAGCTGGGCCCTACAGCGAATCCCACACCCGAGTCATCATGGGCCGCTTCGATGGAATCGCCATTCTCGAGGCTCGACAGGCAGATGAGTAGCCTGCGTCTCGACGAGCCGCGTCCCGCTGCAGCGCAACCCAAACCTCCCGCTCCGCCGTCACAGGCCAAATCGCGCATGTCATTGCCACGGTTGAAGCCTCGCTCCCCCGGGATGCTGAAGCCGAGACTGAAGCCGGCTGTGGAATTCAAGGACACATCAGAGTCCTCTGGTCCTTCATTCTCTCCCCCGATCCACGTTACACCCATGATTTTACGACCGCCGCCCGCTGCCGGGGACACCACTGCTTCCACCACGACTACAAACTCCTCCGCATTTTTCGACCGGCCTGTATTCCACTCACCACGCGGCGCCGACAAGAGCAAAGGCAAAGGCAAGGCGACGCCTCTGCGGGAGAACATCTTCCGCCGCAACCTCCTCCTATCCTCTGCAGCACCTCCGCAATCTTCGCCGCGCCGCACCGCCCCGAGCCCGAAGAAGAACCCGTGGTCGGCGCAGAAGCAGTGGAACGGCATCGTCGACCTGCGCGAGGAGCAGCCGCCGGAGCCGGACTACGACACATCCACCGACGACGAGGAGGACGCGCTGCCCGCGGGGATGTCGCCGCCGGTGACGCTGCGCTTCACGCGCCCGTCGGACGTGCGGCTCTCGCGCGCGCCCGCGCCCGTCGCGGCGCAGCGCGTGTCGCAGGGCCTGATCGCGGAGACGTCGCGCGCGCGGCCGTCGATGGGCGTGGCGGGCGCACTGTGGCCGCCCGTGCTGCACGGCACGCCCGGGCGGCTGCGCGCGAAGAAGGACAGCGTCGAGGGCAGCATGGTCGTGCTCGCCGGCGCCACGTCGAGCGAGAGCAGCGCCGGCCCGTCGTTCGAGCTGCCGCGCACGCCGGGCTACCCGAACGCGCATTACGGCGCGCTCTTCGGCTCCGAGGACGCGGGCGCCGACGCCGACGGGTCCGACTCCGACACCGAGTGGTTGAGCGCGCCGCCCGCGCCTGGCACCGCTATGCCTATCTACGATTCGCATGTCAATGCGGACGACTCAGACGACTCGGCTGATTTCGACTTTATGGGCGGCGTGCCCGTCACGCCGCCTGTCGTCCAGCCGATGAACCGCGACTTCGACGACGACTTCGATGACGACGCTGGCGGAGGCGGTGAGGCGACGGACACTATATTCGGTGCTCGTCATGTTGCTGCGCGGCCCAGCGAGGGCCCGCTGCATATCCACGGTACAGAGCTCCTGCGCGAGACTCTGGACCCGGCGACCTCGGAAGAGGTCATGCCGTCCGTCGAGCAGAGTCCGACACCTTGGGCAGGGCGACGTCCGGATTACCACCTGGATATACATGATTGATGCATTTCGACGACAATACTCGACGACACCGTAGTCTTGTCAGCCGTACTGTATTGCAATCATCCATTCACGTGTCTTGCATCATTTGGCTGGTTCTGTCCGGCGTCTGTAGAGCACGGTTCTACTCCTTTCTCTGGGCTCATAAGAAAGCGACAATACTTAGGGTAACATTATCTAGTTGCTTCACGTGCAGTTTACTGATTATACAGTTTGTTGGTAATGGCAGGTCCATTTCGAGCAAAAAATTCATTCGTATCAAGATCGTCAAAGAGATTACTCAGTCGTCGTCGCCTTCGCGGCCCAACGAGGGGGATCTCGTCGGGCTCACAGACGGTGCCCTCGTCCGGCAGCGTCCCGTCGATCATGTACACCTTCATCGCGGCCGACGCGCACTTCGAAAGCGAGAAGAACGCGCAATGTCCCGGCGCGTTCTGCACAAGAAGGCCCATACCGAAGCGTGATGCAACGGCCTGCGCGGCAGAGAGCGGCGTCACGGGATCGTAC
Source organism: Auricularia sp. M13 (assembly GCA_037042915.1). Lineage (NCBI taxonomy): Eukaryota > Fungi > Basidiomycota > Agaricomycetes > Auriculariales > Auriculariaceae > Auricularia > Auricularia sp. M13. The sequence goes on along the minus strand of CM073195.1, from coordinate 3,365,594 downwards.
AGGTTCGACACGACGAGCGCTGGCACACTGAGCTTCCCGGAGATCGGGTCAGTATAGCGATATTGCGCGCGAATCTTCCAGCCACCGCATTCGACGCGGAGACGGGTGAAGACGAGCGGCCCGCCCCAGCGCGAGAGAGCAGTGGCCTTCCTGACTGTCTTGACGGCGTCCGCGTAAGAAGCGTTGAGGGGAGGGAAGTCTGAGCAGGATACCGCCACGAAAGCTTCCGACGGGCGCAGCCACGGTGACATGTTCACGTAGTCGACAGGCGCTGGAGAAGGGGCACCCGTTGCCAAGTCCCGCGTCTCCAGAGCGCGAACAATGGTGTCAATCAAGGGGAATCCGCTGAGGGGAAAGTAGAGTCCGGTGCGCCAGATGACTGAGGTGACGATATCCTCAGTGATGACGGTAGGCTCGCCGGGAGGGTTGGGTACGGAGATGGGGTTCTTCCTGAGGTCGTCCATGATTCGGTCGACGCGAGCGGCCACAGCAGCGGGAGTTTCCTCCCATATACTGCACTTCTCCGGTCCAGCGAGCGAGCAGTCCTTGTAGAACTCGTCCATAACATGATCGGCGTCCTCGACCATGGCCCAGGTCTCGCCGCGCTGCCATTTGACGCCATCGATCACGCCGTCAATGATCAGACGGCCTACCTTGTCAGGGTACATAGCGGCGAAGTACTGTCCGAGCACCGTTCCATAGCTCTAAAATCTATTGTCAGCCGCGAGACGGGATGTACGCAAGAGCATCAAAACTCACGATGCCATAGTATTGCAGCTTTTCCTGGCCGAGCTTCTCGACGATGCGCAACATGTCGGTGGCAACGCTCGCTGTGTCCATGAATCGGCCCGCGCCCCAGTCTTCGACACTCCCGCTCGGTCTCTGTTTTCCATTACCGCCGAGTGCTAATTGGCACGCCGCGCCGCGTAGCTGATTACGAGCCATAGCCTTAGGTATACTGGTCCCATTTTCACGAAGAGCCACGACCTCTGAGCCAAGCCACGTGCCCAGGTCCTCAGGAGGGAAGCAGTCCGCGCGAGGAGTGGTCGCCCCGATGCCTCGCGGGTCGAACGAGAGAATGTCGAACTGCGGTCCGAAGATATTGACGAGGTAAGGGCCATACGCTTGCATATGGTCGGTTCCAGCGCCGCCTGGCCCCCCGGGGTTTACGATGATAGTGCCTACGATTGTTTATGAGAAGAAGGTTGTTAGACGAGGTCAAGAACATACCACGATAGTTTTCCTTGTCAGTCGCTGGGATCATCTCGAGAGCGACCTGAATCTTTGGACCGTCCGGGGACGCATGGTCCAAAGGCAAGTTCAGGCGCGCACACTGCTGGCCGTCGAAGCACGGCGTCCAGGTAATGTTATCCGAAGACTCTAGCTTAAGGCAACAGACAATAAAAACAGTTCCAGGCATCGAAGAATGCACTCACTGCGTACCAGTCGAAAGGTGTAGAATCGCGCTTCTGAATCGGACTGTAACGAGGCTCGCCGAACAGTCCGAAGGCTGGCGCTGCAAAGAATAGACCGGCCAAGAGCAGCATGGATGTGGAGCTCAGGTTTTCAAGAGCGCCAACCCGACTTTTATGTGGGAGAGAAAGGAGCGGTGCACTTCCATACGCAGCGCGCAGTGCTCAAGAAGGGAAAGTGATCATGATGGAAGAGTGCCATACGCAGCAATTTCGGCGGGAATCTCAAGGAGCCGGATTCAAGTTTTGAATTCGCTGCTTGAGGCCAATTCTGAGCCGTACTTGCGAGTGACGGCTCGGAAAGCAGGCAATATTTGAATCTTTATGGACGCGGAGCATGGGGCAGCCATTGGCAGGTCCAGGTTCTAATTGCAGCACGGAGCATTTCAAAGGATGTGAGTCGAGGAATATGAGGTAGCCAGGTAAGACGCGGCACCGTGATGCACTCAGAACAGCGTGGGAGCGGAAGTGAAATTGTAACTGCGCCGCAAATTCGCCAGACGCTGCGTAATCACAGATGGGGTGATCAGAAGACGTATGCGGTAAACGAAGGGGTGTACTTCACTGCACGGAGACAGCATGTCTCCGAGACAATCCCGGTTGGGGGTGAATGGGATAGTCCAAGTTAGGCGTCAAAGTCAAGCAGGTGACCTATGCGAAGGTTCTCTGCTCGTTCGACGACGGAGCAAGCAATCGCGACGTCTTGAGCTGCGACGCCTACGCTCTTGAAGATCGTCACATCCCCGAGTCTGTCACGCAAGCTGTCGACATTGGCCGCTCCGACGAGCTCGCCAACTTCTATCATGGCTTCACGTGCAAGTCCGGCGCTGATGAGCTCGCCAGCTTCGATTGCGCATGCATCGCGAGAGTCGACCACAACGCATTTGGCCCGACGGATGAGGGCGTCCGGTGCCTCGTGCATTTCAGGTTTGTAGCTTCCGACGAGGATGATGTGGGCTCCTGATTGCACCCATTCGTTTTCAAACAGAGGCTGGGTGGAGCTCGTAGCAGTGACCAAAATATGGGCCGCGCGAACGGCAGATTGAACTGCCCCATGGTCCGCCTGAACGACGGCAGTGAATCGCCGTGTAGTGTGAGTTGACGAGAGATCTTGGATGAGAGATGCCACCCGTTCGTTAGATGTGCGATTGACAATCGTGCAGGAGCACAAGGATGGGTACAGCTCAAGCAGCAGACGGACGTGCGCGCGAATTTGAGCGCCTGCGCCGAACGCGACAAGGACCGTAGGCTGAGCAGATGTTCCTAGTATTAGACGCGTAGCAAGCGCAGATCCCGCCGCCGTGCGCAAGGCGGTAAGCTTTCCGCCGTTCAGGAGGGCCTTTATGGCGCCAGTAGATTCGTCGAGCACAATGATGGACGCTGGGAGCCCAGCGCCGCGAGCAGGAACAGACACAACCTTGAGAGCGGTTCCCATGCCATCTACCCGACCAGGCATCACGAGTGCTGTATGCTCTGGCATCTTGAGAGACACACGGTGTGGGCATTGAATGAGCGGCGCAGTCGTTGACAATGTCGCGAAGACACGTCCCATGAGATCCATCAAGTCCTGAAGAGACAGCGTCTTCACAACGTTGTCCACCTCAGAAGCAGATAGGACGCGAACGCTCATGCTGCCGCAGCTCGATGTGTTGGAAAGAAAGACGCGGGTTCGGCCGTCCACAAATCAGTGCCGACAAGTCGCCGGTATTAGGTATAAAAGCTCGTGATGTATGAGCATTTAACAGGCTCAGGTCGAGAAGACAGGAAAATATCGTTGAAAATCAATTAGAGGGAAAAAAGGAGAGAATTTGACCGACTTGTAACCTACTCAGCGCGTCCTTGGCTTGTTGATGTGCAAAATTCAATGGGAAATGTGAGACTCGAACTCACGGCCTTAGGATTACAAGTCTGTAAGACTCTCATGCGATATGAGACCTACGCGCTAACCAACTGCGCTAATTTCCCTTGGAACAAAAATTCCTCAATACTTATACAGCGTACAGCTGTGAGGAGTCATCATCCCAGAGGCAATTTCTGTCAAACATAAAATCTTCCAATGCACCAAAATACCACCGATGGTATTTGGACCATCGCCTCAATCTTAATAATATTGACATGACGTTCTCTCATCTGCACTGGCGATACTCGGCAAGAAGTGTTCAGGAAACTCATCTCTGGTTCTGTCAGGACTGGCGCGATCTGCACATTTGCTCGTGCTGAACTGCCCCACCCTCCTCACCGGTCTCTGAGAACATCTCCTATGGGGAATATTCTCCAAAACAGGATAAACTATGCTCCTAGAGCATGCATGAGCGAACAGGTGACCAATATTCTTAGATCTCTTCCGAATGAAATTGCAAGTGAGCCGTGCATTCTTTGTAGACCCCAGTCCCTCCCTCTGACCACCATCAGCTGCAGCGTACCATTCCGCATGATCTCGTCTCTGGCTCCGTTCATCGGGGCGGGGTTTGTCGCAGCTGATATGCTTTCCCCCGCCGAGTCGTTTAAACGTCTGGAATGCTCAAGCACAGCCATTTCGCACCTTCTTCCGTCCGGGGCAACTCTGACGCATGCGATTCCTATCCCCGTCAATGGCTCCTTCGGAGATGGCAATCTCGAGTTCCCCCAGAATGCCACAGGCCTGCCCGCGTCGTGCGTGCTGACGGTGAACGTCGTCTCCTCACCGTCGTCCAGCTTCAACTTCGGGCTGCTGCTTCCCACGGAGAACGGAGCGTGGAATGGCCGCATGATGACGGCAGGCAACGGTGGCTTTGGCGGTGGAATCAATTGGCCCGACATGGGCATCTTCGCGCATTACGGCTTCGCGGCTCTCGCGACTGATACCGGCCACAACTCGTCTGTCTTCGACGGCGCGTGGGCGCTCAACCGCCCAGAGAGTATTACTGACTGGGGCTTCCGCGCCATGCACGGCTCAGTCGTCCTCGCGAAAGAGCTTGTGGCAGCGTTCTACGGCAGGCCGATCGCGCACTCGTATTACTCCGGCTGCTCTACTGGAGGGAGACAGGGTCTCAAGGAGGTCGAGATGTTCCCCGGAGACTTTGACGGTGCCGTCATCGGCGCGCCGGCGTGGTGGACGACGCATTTGCAGCCCTGGACTGAGGAAGTGGGCCTGAAGAACCTGCCCGTCGACTCCCCGGGCCGCATCTCAGCGCAGCTATTCTCTGTAGTCGAAGCCGAGATCCTGCGCCAGTGCGACCCGCAGGACGGCGTGCGGGACGGGATCATCAGCGACCCAGACGGGTGCCACTTCGTCCCCGACACGCTGCTCTGCGCGCGCGGCGCGACGGAGAACTGCCTCACGCCGCCGCAGCTCGACACGCTGTACACCCTGACGCACGACTGGGTCGACGCGAACCAGACCTTCGTCTTCCCCGGGCTCGCGCTCGGCGCAGACTTCGTGCCGCTCATCGCAGGCACCGCACCGCACCCCGCGGGCAGCTCGTGGCTGCAGAACTTCCTCTTCAACAGCAGCGACGGCACGCTCCCGCCGTTCGATCTGTCCACCGTGGAGCTCGCCGACAGCGTCAACCCGGGGCGCGCGAACGCCGACGCGTTCGACCTCGGCGCCTTCCGCGCGCGCGGCGGCAAGCTCATCCACTACCACGGCCTCGCGGACCCGCTCATCCCGACGGGCTCGAGCGTGTACTTCCGGCGGCACGTGCAGCGCGCCATGGCGCTCCCGCCGGCGCAGCTCGACGCGTTCTACCGCTTCTTCGTCGTGCCGGGCATGGGCCACTGCAGCGGCGCGCCGACCGCGCCGTGGTACTTCGCGCAGAGCGCCATCGCCGGCACGGACCACGGCGTGCCCGGGTTCGAGGACGCGCAGCACGACGTGTTGCTCGCCATCATGGACTGGGTGGAGAACGGCCGCGCGCCGGAGAAGATCGTTGCCACCAAGTTCGTCGGCGACGATGCGAGCAAAGGCGTGCAGAGCCAGAGACCGCTGTGCCCTTATCCCGCCCAGGCCAAGTTCAACGGACGCGGGAAGGTTAATGAAGCTTCAAGTTGGAGCTGCGTCGGCATTTAGTCCGAATTCTGCGAACAGAAAAAAGTGTTTGTTGTTTCCAGAAGAAGCGAGGATCAAACGACCTTCTGCAGTCTCAGCTCTGCTATCTCACTGTCATCATACCCAAGCTCCCTAAGAATCTGAAGAACCAGTGAGACGGCAATTTATGGCAGCGATGATGGCTCACTTCGTCTGTGTGCTGAGACAACCACGGCGGCGGCCGCTCAATAGGCATCTTCCGTCCGTCATAGGAGACAGCTGGCCCAACCAGCTTAATCTTTCCTGCTCGAGGATGCTACCAAACCTACATGAGCGCCCCCCAAACCAAAAAAAAAAAGGCGCTGCGTGAGACGACGAACCTCGACCTCCTGCACGACGCCGCGCGCCACAGCCTGCGGATGCTCGAACGTCTGCCTGATATTGTTGATCGGGCCGTACGGTATCCTGTTCCACACACAGTACACAGTCAGCCACGCCCGATCCACAAGTCCTGCGCCCACCCAAGCCCGCGGAACTTCTCCAGCCAGTACTCGCGGCCTTGAGTCCGCATCTTGTCCTCGATCACGCGCACGAGCGTCTCGCGGTTCGCCACGCGCGCGGCGTTGGTCGAGAAGCGCGGGTCGAGCGCGAGCGACGCGTCCTCGAGGATGTGCGTCGCAAACGTCGCAAACTGTCGTTCTCCCCCTTAGATTTTCCCATCGTGGCAAAAAAAAAGAAAAAAAAAAAAAAGACAGGAGACGCACCTGCTTGTTATTCCCCGCGCCAATCATGATGAACCCGTCCTTGCACGGGAACACCTGGTAGGGCACGATGCTCGGGTGCGCCGTGCCGTGGCGCCCCGCCTCGGCGCCGGCGATGAGGTAGTTGGACGCGATGTTGGCCAGCCCTGCGATCTGCCAGTGCACGCGCCGCGCGGTCAGACATCAGACCGCTAGTGAGAAATGGGAATTGGGATGGGAAATATTATAGTACCTGGCTCTCAAAGAGGTTACAGTCAATAAAGCACCCCTTTCCCGTCTTCTGGCGCGCGAGCAGCGCGGCGAGCACCGCGCCGTGGGCGTACAGTCCCGTGGCGATGTCCGTCGCGGCGACACCGACCTTGCACGGCGGGCCGTCGGGTTCTCCTGTTCTTTTCCACGGCTGAGAACGAGCGGAGAGGACGGACAGTGAAAGCGAGTGCCGCACATATGCATGAGCCCCGCCTCGCCCTCGATGATCACGTCGTATCCCGCCGCATTCGCATAGGGCCCAGTTTGGCCGTACCCTAAGTGCAGATTGCAAGTTAACGGACGAGGTAAAGGAGGGAGCGACAGCCTCGCACCGGTGATAGAGACATAGATGAGCCCCTCGTTCGTCTCGCGCAGCGCATCGTACCCGAGCCCCATCTTGGCGAGCTTGCCCACCATGAAGTTCTCGATGAGCACGTCGGCTTTCCGCGCGAGCTGTCTCGCAATATTCAGACCTAACATGCCATGATGATCAGCATGTCATTGACTATGGGAGATGGAGACAGCGGACCAGCAGGCTGCTTGAGGTCGAGCGTCAGCGAGCGCTTATTGCGATTCACCGCGAGGAAGTACGCGCTCTCGGGCGGGAGGTGGCTCGCCTCCCGCGGCGCGTCCTCAGCGAGCGGAGCGGACGGGGGCGCCCACGATCCTGCGCAGCATATGCATACTCAGATACAGAGCTCCCAGCGCAACTGGAACTCTGCCACCAACGCGTATCGTCGCCGCGCGTGGGCTCCTCGACCTTGATCACATCTGCGCTGCAGCAGCAACTCGCATTGAGCACAGTACATACACATACTCTGAGACTTACCCCAGGTCGGCGAGCAGCATCGTCGCCGTCGGGCCGGCCAGCACGCGCGTCAAGTCCAGGATGCGCACGCCCTTGAGCGGCGGCGCGAATGACCCTGCAGCAGCAGCAGCAGCATTGTGGGCGGCGCGCACGCCGCGCTTCACGATGGGCGAGAGCCAGCGCAACATCGCAGTGCGCACTGTTGCGAAGCAAGCAGCGGAGTCGGAGAACGGAACGCAGCAGTTCTATTCAGAGGTCACGCGGCCGCAGGGAACCAGAATGGGCGCTGCGACTTCATGCCAGCAGCAGCGAGCTTGGAAGCAAGGTACCCTTTACCAGCACAAGAGTTGCAAGAAAAAAGAGAGCAAAAAGTGCATTATGGACGAGGCTCCGGGGGATTGAGGGAGAGGGGAAGAAAGTTGACATTGGGTGGGGTGACATGCTCAGCGCACAACGGGAACGGGCCATGCTCTAGTCCCTCCGCATCCTTCGGCCCAGGACAAACAACGGGGCTACCCCGCTCCGCTTAGAGGAGGCTCTGGAGGCTGGCGCTGCACTACATGACGGGCCGGCGGAAAAGTGAATCAGAATGCGCACGACGCAGGTTAAAGGGTGGAGGAACGCACGACGTCGGCAGCCTTGCTCGTCGCGGTGTTCATGATGAGCGCGACGATGAGGCCGTACAGACCGAGGACTTCGGCGAAAATGAGGATGAGGATCTGAAGGAGAGAAAAAAACGACAATGAATGGTGTTTAGTTTAGCCTGCGCAGGACGAAGAAATAAAGCGCACCATGCCGACGTAGAGCCTGGGCTGCTGGGCCGTGCCGCGCACGCCGGCGTCGCCCACGATGCCGATTGCGAAGCCCGCCGCGAGGCCGGAGAGGCCGACGGCGAGGCCGGCGCCCAGGTGGACGAAGCCGGTGTACAACGGCATCCTGTAGTCCACTGGACGACGGTCAATATTGCGCTGCGCCGCGGGTGAGGATAGGTACGTACGGCCGGAGGAGATGAGGACCGAGACGACGAGGCCGTAAATCTGTCGGGGTTCAGCGCAACGAAGACAGGGACACGGACGGGGAGCGGGGTACGCACGGCAATGATACCAGCCATGATGACTGGGATTGTGCACTTCATCATCTGGTCGGGGCGGATGACTGCCATGGCCGAAATGCCAACGCCAGACTTGGCTGTGCCGTAGCTGCGTGGGATGTTCAGTTACGCCTGGACTGTAGAGCGTTGCGCCAGCCAGCCGCTAGACTGACCTAGCTCCAATGCCTGCGCATCATCGCAACGAAGAACGAAGAAGCCATTAGCAACCCAGCTCCGTCCCACACTGCACTCACATGTAAACACAATAGCAGACGTGCAGCCCTATATGCAGTCAGCGCCGGGCCACCTAACGCCTAGGCAAGGCAAGGCAAGGCACGTACGAGGGCCGAGAAGAAGGGTGCGTAGACGGGGCACAGTTCCGACATTTTGCGTGCGTGGGGCTGGCTTGAACTAGGGGGTGGCAAAAGGGAGCGAGGACCAGCTACGCAGCGGGTCAGACCAGGCCAGCAGTTGGCACGGAACGGCGAACCTGCGAGCAAAGTAGGTAGCGTCGGAGAGTGAATGTGCGGAGTTTTTCTACGGCCTCCTCCTCGATCATGGTCCCTCCGAGAACTCCAGGTCTACACACCATGAATCACATATTAATGAGGTCTTCGTAACTTAGAGCGCCGTGTACAGCTGTTTTTACCGGCGTCTCATATCTCCACGCGCAGTCCCGCGGCCTATGCACCTACCCTCACTCCTTCTGCGAGGCCCGCAGGTCTGAGGGGACCTAGTCATACTCAAGAAAAAATACAGGGCCCTGTTAAGACTCGCTAACTTCTAAGCTTACAGTGGTTGCTGGTCTTCGGCAATTCCAAGGGGTCGCGACGAAGACGAGCCATTTCCACGGTGCACCCACGACTCATCAGTGCTATAAGTTTTTAAACCCATCCGACAGTACACCAGCATTCACTCTGCATAATCCGTCAACACTCACAGTACACGCACCAAAAGAGTTAACCAAGCCCAAAACCAACAAAAAATCTTCCACTGCGAATTCACCATCCTACGCAAAACACACACATCGACAATCCGTCAGACAAACGACAAGAAACAAGAAAAAAAAGGATTACAACAACGAGGGCGATGAGAGGGCGTGCAGAAGTACAGTATAGAGGAGAGGAGGGAGACGATGCATGCGGCGAGAGTCTACTGGAACATATCGAACTCGGAGCCAGAGGGCAAATAGAAATCGAACGAAGAGAGAGAAAAAAGAGACAAAGACAACGATGGTTGGTTGGTTGATGTTCCTATCCAGCGAGGGAGGGAGGGAGGGCGGGTGCATATCGAGAGGTCGAGAAATTCATCAGAGGAGAGGGCATACTGAACGTCATTTTGAGGCAGTTCGTTTCGTGAATGTCGCATAAGTAGCGGTACCGTTGCTGTACGTATCTTCTTCTTTTTTCGGCGGGTGAGCGGGGTCAGCGCAGCAAACTCTGGTGCACGCGCGCAAGCGCGCTCCACCGCCGCGGGTCCCACTTGGTGCCCGAGCCCGCCGCGCGCCGCGGCGAGCCGAGGTCCACGATCATCGCGTCCTCGTCCACATCGTCGTCGTCCCACGTGGGCAGCGCAAACCGCGCATCCTGGCTCTCCGTGCTGTGCCGCGCGGGCATCTGCACGCGCCCGCGCGCGGGCGGCGAGAAGAGCGCGCTGTCGTCCGTGGTCGTCGTGGAGAACGTGTAGCCCATGCCTTCATCTTCATACGACGAGGAAGGCGAGAGCGAAATCGAGCGCTCGTAGTCCGTCGCGCAGCTCGACGCGGCCGTCGGCGTCGGGTTCCCCGGGCGCGCGACGGGGCCAGGGCCGGGCGAGGGCGTGAGCGAGGCGGGCGACGTCGGGTACGCGCCGCGAAGATGCGCGTCGTCCCCCTCACGCGAGGGCGAGGGCATGACGAAGCGGACGGGCGACGGCGAGCACGCAAACTCGAAGCGCGGGAGCGTCGGGAACGCGATGGCGGACTGCGCGCCGCCGTCGTTCTGCGCGTCGATAAACGGCATCCCGATTCCGAAGAGCGAGTCCGAGCTCAGCCGCAGGCCCGCGGGCGAGAACGCCATGTCGGGCAGCCGCACCTCGCTCAGCGACGGCACCAGCAGCGCGTCGAGGTCCGGCGTGCGCGGCTCCGCGTCGTCGCTGCGCGGCACGGGCTGCGACGGCGGAAAGCGGAAGGCCGCCATGCTCCTGCGCACGGCGGGCGTCTGCAGCACCGGGCTCGTCACGGCCAGTCTGGCGGGTGAGCCTGTAACTGGAGCAGACTGCGGGGCAGGCGAGAGCACGAGCGACATGAGCGAGCCGACGAGCGGCGACGCGCCGCCGCTGCTGGGCGAGAAGACACCGACGCCGAGCCCGAACTTGACGCGCTCGTCGTCGAGCTCCGCGCGCTGGATCCGCCAGGACGAGGTGCTCCGCGACGCCGAGAACGCGCGTTTGGGGCTGCGCGCCGTCCCGTCGGGCCCGAAGACGTCGACGCCGGCCGACACGCGGCGCGCACCCACGCGCGAGAGACCGAACAGCAGCCCGCGCCGCGCGTCCTCCGCGCGCGGGCTGCTCCGAAGCTCGGCGCCGAGTACGCGGCGCCGCTTGTCGCCGCTGCAGTCCGGCGCGGGCGCGGGCTCGTCGCGCTTGCGTTTCTTGTTGAGCAGCTTGCGCGGGGCGAGGACGGCGTTGAGGACGTTGAGCAGCGAGCTCGAGCGGCGCGTGATGGTCTGTCGCTGCGGCGCGGATTCCAGGGCCTGGAGCAGGGACGGCGGCGGCGGCGCGGGCGTCGGGCTCTGCAGCAGGCTCGAAATGGCGTCCTGGATCTGGGCACGCGACTTGGGCCGGGCTCCCGCGCACTGGATCTTGAGCAGCAGGTAGTCCTCGAGCGCGTCGGCGTCCACGCTGTCGTCGACGGCGGCCGCCAGCCGTTTTTGCTCCTGACTGTGCTCCAGCCGCGACTGCGCGGACGCCGTCGGAAAAGCAAACGACACGGGCATGAGAGCTGGGCAGGGGGCCTGGGAGACGCTGGCGCGGGCCGCACGCGCTGGCCGGGTCGTTGAGGGCGGGGGAGAGAGGAACAGAGCGCAGGGGTATCGGGGCCGCACAGTAATAGGCCGTCAGCGCCTCAGGGGGCGGAAGACGCGGGTACCGGCCAACACCGAAACTCTCCTGCTCCTTCGCCTGCTACTGCTCCCACACGCTTCTCAGTCATCCTACAGGTCACCCATGCTCATGTCTCGTGCCCAGTAACCTTTTCATGCTTTTCCCTCTGTCGCTGGCAAAGTCTCAGGCCTTTCAATTCTGTTGCATTGTCGAATAAGCGAAATTTGCGCCTCAGCACCTGCATTGCGCTTGCACATGCGGGCTTCTCGTAGCTGATTCCTGTTTCACGTCATGGGCTAGCCCTCTGCCGGTCATGCATGCCAACGACGCGCATCAGCCCTTTCTCCGAAGAGCCCAGAATTTTGCCCGTGTTGCCCCCGCAGAATTCTAACCCTTCCGTATCAAAGTGCGCGAATCCGGCAATGCTCCAGGTATCGCAACGACCTACACACCGATCCCGACGTACGCGTCAGCTGCACCGAATATATTCACCGGTGCGAACGCTCTGGAGACACTAGAGCATCGCTCGCCGTGCGGTTCACTCACGACCCTGCGCGTCTCCCGCTTGCCAGTCTGGCCGACGTCTTAAATGTGCCGCTCGAGAACTCTGAATCCTCTATGTCTGCAACCTGCCGCATTATCTTCCTACGTGAGAGTCGGCGAAGGAGACTACCCGACAGTGGTGCTGATGAATCGCTAAGTCTTAGTCATGTGCCTTAGAGTTTGGTTGTCGTCGTCGGCTTCTGTACTCGCGTGGTCTTTCAATATGAGACTGAAAGCGATTTGAGGTGAGAGGAGAAAGCCCGTGGCGCTGTCAATGCCCTTCCCAGTGCGTATTCGCGGCGATGCAGTCTTTCTTTATCTAGAATATCTCTTAGATCCCGCGTCCATGACCTCCAAGCGCGCCTCATTCGCCGAGTGCACAGGTTCAACTAGTAGTACATGAACTACGGCGGACTCAACAAAGTCCGTGGACTGCCGCGGATGTAGTCTTCCGAGCGGTATCTCCGAGCGCCGTTTCAATTGACCGCTTCGACTCATTTCTGTCTTGACATCAACCTTCGACGGCATAGTATGGGGTTTGCCCAAAGCCAAAGCCAATTTTTATCTGGCGGCGAGCATTTCAACCGCAACGTGCCAGGCGGCGACCATCCCGTCAAGCTCGGAAACCGATTGAATGCCGGTCGATACAAAGTTGTCCACAAGCTCGGCCGCGGGGCCTACTCAACCGTCTGGCTGGCGCACGAAGCGTCCCAGGAGCGCTTCGTTGCGATCAAGGTAACCGTTGCCAGTTTGTTCGACGACACGCACGAGCGCGACATCCGCCAACTCCTCGTCGAGGCCGCCGCCACCTCCACGCATCCCGGACGCAATTACGTGCAGCAGCTGCTGGATGTCTTCGTGGAGGTCGGGCCGAACGGTCGTCACCAGTGTCTTGTGAGCACACCTGGAGCCGCCAGCGTCGCCAGCTGCATGGAGGCCTCGCGAGGCGTCTGCGTCTTCTCGTTGGAGGTATCGCGGGCTATCTCAGCTCAAATGATCTTGGGCACGGGTTTCCTGCATTCTCAGGGGATCGTGCACGGTGGTACGAATGTTTCCGGTTTTGCTTTCAGTCAAACTGATACTGAGTTTGTCCAGATCTTCATCTGGGGAACTGTCTTCTACTTTTCTCACTAGAATCAGCTCAGTCTGACACCCAAAACTCTTCTGGATTTCTTCTGACGCGACGCGAGGACGGCACTGTCCCGGCCCCCCGCGTCCCGCCACGCACTCTCGCATGGGAATCCTTCTCCAAGCCGCGCCATACTCTGACTCTCCGCGACGCGCGCATCATGCTGTCCGACTTCGGCGGGTCCTGGCAGCCCGCGCTCGAGGACAAGTACACGGCGCACACCCCGTTCAGCTTCCGCCCGCCCGAGGGCCTGTTCGCCGCGCGCGAGCGGCCGCTCGGGCCCGCCGCGGACGTCTGGGCGCTGGCGTGCGCGGTCTTCGCGCTGCACACGGACCACGAGCTCTTCGCGCCCGTCGCAGACGCCTCGGAGGCGTTCGCCGAGCACGTCTCTGCGCTCGGCCGGCCGCCCCAGGCCTGGTGGGACATGTGGGACGACGGAGACTTCGAGTTCGAGTTCGAGTACCGCCCCCTGCGCGACCGCGTCCGCGATGTCCGCGAGGAGCGCGCGGACTATGTCGATGAGTTTGGGGAGGACGAGCCGGCGTTCGGGGACGAGGAGGTGGACGACCTTGAGGCGATGTTGGCCGCGATGCTGAGGTGGGATCCGGACGACCGCATCACCGTGCCAGAGCTGGGAGAATGCGCGTGGATGCGGAAATGGGGCCTGCCGACATTGCATCGCATGGAGACCGAGCTCAGAGGGTAGTGCCCTTGGCACGCGCTATCCTAAACTGTAGGAATGTATATATTGTATTCTAAGCAATGCTTTGCGCTGAGACGCCCTAAATAAACCCTCAGCACCACACAGCTCGGTGTCATTCTCCCCAGCGACGCGGCTGGTCGCATTTGGCAAATTGTCATCGCGGAAAAGACTTTCGATTCATCTCTATCTTGACGCACAATTGCAACGTTCTTCTCAGACCGCGCTATGGGATTTTATCAAAGCCGCTGCTGCTAATCATTGTGCCGTCTGAGGATTTGAGTCTAGTATGATGGGGAAGGTGCCGCTGGAAGGCGAGTCTAGAGTATTACTGTAGGTATAGTACGGCTGTAATCAGTAATTTAAGAAGAAATCTGAGAGTATTGATAGGTCCGAACTTCTTAACAGCTAAAATTGGTACCGGCCCATGCGATAGCTCCGAGCTCCGCTAGTACAAACTCCTCTTTAGACAATCTCGACAACCCTCACCTCATTCGACATGGGATTTGTCCAAAGCCATTGCGAGCTTACGTCTGGTACCGAGTACCCGGACAGCTACACGCCCGGCGGCTACCATCGTGTCAAGCCAGGAGACCGACTGAACGCTGGCCGATACAATGCCGTCCTCAAGCTCGGTCACGGCGCCTACTCGACGGTGTGGCTTGCGCACGAGGCCTCCAAGCAGCGCTTTGTCGCGATCAAGATAGCCGTAGCTCGCTCTATCAAGGATACGCACGAGCGTGATGTCCGCGAGCTACTTTCGCAGGTTGCTACACCACATCCGGGTCGTAAATATGTACAGCCATTGCTGGACGTATTTGTTGAGTCTGGTCCCAACGGTATCCACCAGTGTTTTGCGAGCACGCCTGGCGCCGCCAGTATCGCCACCTGCATGTCGTCCCCCGCAAGCAGCTACTTTTTCTCGGTACAGGTTTCGCGGGCTATCGCAGCTCAGATGATCTTGGCAACGGAGTTCTTGCACTCGCAAGAGATCGCCCACGGCGGTATGTATGTCGATATCTGCATTCTCTCAATTGTATCAACTGTCCAACTGAATCGCATCTGGTCTGATTTGTCAAGATCTTCACCTAGGGAACTTTCTTGTGCTCTTTCCAGCCGGGCGCACTGCAACGGTCGGCCACTTTTCAACAGTGTCTTCGTCTCCATTCGTGCTCACACGACGCGAGGATGGCACCGTACCGGCTCCTCGGATCACGCCATCTGCTTTTGCATGGGATGCCTTCTACAAGCCCTGCCATGAAATGACTCTTGTCGACGCTCGCATCATGTTGACCGATTTTGGCGGGTCGTGGTCGCCTGCCACTGAGGACAAATACGCGCAGCACACGCCATTCAACTGCCGTCCGCCCGAGGGGTTATTCGCCAAGCGCGAGGGACGTCCGCTCGGAATGGGCGCGGACATCTGGATGCTGGCGTGCGCAGTCTTCGCGGTCCACACGGACCACGCCCTCTTCGAGCTCTCTTCCTCGGGCACCGCCGACATGGCGTTCGCCGAGAACGTCTCTGCGCTCGGCTGCCCGCCTTCGTCTTGGTGGGACATGTGGGACGCCCGCGATGACTGCGTTACGAACAGCAACTATTTCGAGTACATCTCTCTGCGCGACCGCGTCCTCGACATCAACGCGGAGCGGGCAGAATTTGTCCACCTTTTCAACGAGGGCGAATCGGCGTTCGGAGACGATGAGATGACTGATTTGGGCGACATGCTGGCTGCAATGCTGAGATGGAATCCGGACGAGCGCATTGCCGTTTCAGAGCTGGTCGACGGCGCGTGGATGCGGAAATGGGGCCATCCCATGCTGAATCGAATGGAGACTGAAATCAGCGGGTCCATGAACTGGCCCCTGGCTAGTTGAGGTATGTAAACATACGCAAGACATCCGTAGGAATATTACTGTAATTCTTCCAGGTGTTGGACTTGCTGAATTCATTATCCCTTCCCCATGTTACATAGCGCTTTACGAGAAGCCGTCAACTGCGGCATATTTACACTGGCAATTTGGCCGTTCTGTAACATTATACCAGGCTCTACGACCGATCCGCCATGCCAGAATCGTGATAAGTGAGCAACACGGTAACGTTGGTGTCTATATAGGTATGCTGTATCCTGCTACTCGCAAGTTGAAGCGGTTCTTGATGCATATTTAGCGGCGATGAACGACAACATCAATGTCCAGTCTGTATATATTGTGTCGGTGAATTGCTAGGCACGAGATACAGCAGCCCTCTGCGCAAGCTCCATCGCAGGGATCAGGGTGTGAGCGTCGTCCACGAGAGGGACAACATCCGGCTGACAAATCGTTCCTTCTTCTGGCAAGATACCCGCGAGGAAGTAGGTGGCCACAGCGCTTGCTGCACAAGTCGACGGCGAAAGAACGACAGTATGGCCGACTGTGTTCTGCACAAGTAAACGCGTGCCATGGAAACGGGAAACGACGGCTCGAGCCTGAGACAGCGGAGTGACGGGGTCGAATTTGTTGGACAGGACCAGAACCGGCACGTCCAACTTCGCGGAGACTGGACCAGTGAAGCGAGCCTTTGGTCGGATGCGCCACGCTCCGCAAGTGATACGCAAACGGCTGATGAACGGGCCTGCCCAGCGGGACAGACCTGTGAAGTTGCGGACAGCGGCGACGTCGTCCGCCAGAGAGTCGGTCAGGGGCGGACCATCAGAGCAAGTGATCGCCGCCTCTGCCTCGTTGGACTGTAGCCATGCTGGGACGCCTATGTCAGACGTGAAGAAAGGCGCCTGAGACCAAAATGTCGCATTCCGGGTTTCGACAGCCCGTGCGCCGGCAGCGATGAGCGGGAATCCGTCGATCGGCGTGTACAACAGACTAAAGATCAGACCAAGTAGAAAGTCTCTCGTCACGATGCCAGGGCCGGTGAGACCGAACGGGACTGGAATGGGGTCCGTCTGGACATTATAGAGAACGCGATCCAGGCGCCGCGCGACAGCATCGGCGCTCTTCTCCCAGATGTCGCATTTACTGGGTCCAGCTGTGACGCAGTTCGTGAAGAAGGCGTCCATCACGCGGTCCGCATCTTCGACCGCAGTGACGTCCTGTCCGCTTTGCCACAGGACACCGTCTACCACGCCATCAAGCACCATGCGTCCGACCTTGTCGGGGTACATAGCAGCGAAATATTGGCCGAGAAGCGTCCCGTAGCTCTGAATTAAAGACGTTACCGTCGGCGCGCCCATGTCCATCGGCAAGCGACTTACGATGCCATAATACTGGAGCTTTTCCTGCCCGAGCTTCTCGACGATGCGCAACATGTCCGTCGCCACGCTGGCAGTGTCCACGAAGCGCCCCGGGCCCCAGTCTTCTGCGCTCGCGCCGACGTCCTCTTTGCCGTTTCCGCCTAACGCGCGCTCGCACACGGCGCTGAGAGTCTGATCGCGAGCGCGGGCTTCGGGGATGCTCCCATCCTCTTGACGGAGAACCTGGACGTCCGTGAGGTGCCAAGCATCAGACTCTTCCGGCGACGAAAAGCACCGCGCGAGCGGCGTGGTGGCCCCCGTCCCGCGAGGGTCGAAGCCCAGAATGTCGTACGATGGGCCAAGCAAGGCGGCAAGCTCGAGCCCATTGTTAAGGACTGTCTGCGTGCCGGCTCCTCCAGGTCCACCAGGATTGATGAGTATGGTACCTTGTAAGAAGAGTCAGAATGGCAACTCATAACACGGAGTTTGTTGTAGACCTTGGTAGTTTTTTTTGTCTGTCGCAGGGATCATCAGCAGAGCGACCTGTATCTTTGGTCCGTTTGGCGACGCATAATCCAGTGGCAGATTCAGTCGAGCGCATAGCGGGCCGTCGAAACATGGAGTCCAGGATATATTGTCAGACGGCGCGAGCTAGAAGTTGCAATCAGCTTCAAAATCACATTTAGTGGCGAAACTTGGAGAGCACCCACAGCATACCAATCGAAGGAGGCCGGGTCGGAGCTCTGACGCCGAAGCAGTGGGTTGGCTGCTTTCGCAGCGACGGCGGAAGCGACGACGAGAAAGGCACAGAACAACCACATGGAAGAACTGGTCTGACTCAGTCAGCCCGAAAGGCCTCTATATATATTAGCCAACTCAGGCGGTGTTGCTCAGCGGTCAGCGGTCAGCGGTCCTGTCCATGGCAGACAGGTACGGTAGAAGCTCAGGCTAAGGCGCTGTGGCGAAGTCTGGCAAAGAAATTCTATCCACGCCATCGCTGCTCTGTTTGCGCGAGGATGCCTGGCGCTCATGAGAGCCGAGGAGCACAGGATTTACGAGCCAGGTGAACTCTACCGGTGGCCGGGCGTTCAGCGCCTGCTATTCATTCTGGAAACGGTCCGCGAATCCGGGAGCTGAAGACCGCCAGCTGCAGCGTTAGAGACGTACAACACACTCAACATATGTATGTACGTACATATGTATCGAAAACACGAGATGAAGCATCCACAAAATTCAACTGTAACATAATCATAATCGCCAAAGCCTGAAACTGATCTCGCACACCCATTCATTCGTTCTACGCCTTCATGAAATGTCGTAACGCAGGCCGCAACTCCAGAGCGCCTACTCCTCCATCTTGCTGCCTCCACGCTTCTGGTGCTTCAGAATCCAGGGGTGTGTGGCGACGTCGGGCAGCGGCAGGCGGCGCTCGGGGTCGTGCTGCAGAAGCTGCAATTTGCGTGTCAGACACTGCTTGTGAGCGACGACAAAAGTGCACGGCGCGAACCTTCACGATGAGGTCGCGCGCCTCGGGCGACACGTGCGGCGGGATCTTGAGGTCGACCTTCGATATCCTCTTGTATGTCGCTATTCAAATTCCATCCACACATCAACATCCACATCCTCTCTTACATAACATATGAATGCGGGCGCACCTTTGTGCCCCTTGAGGTCTTCGAACGGCGGGACGCCGCAGAGGAACTCGTACGCTAGTACGCCGAGCGCCCAGTGGTCCACGCGCTCCGTGTGCTCGCGGCCCTCGACCATCTCGGGCGGGAGGTAGTCGAGCGTGCCGCAGAGCGTTGTGCGTCGGTTACCCGGCGCGTGCACGCTCCAGCCGAAGTCGCCAATCTTGAGCTCGCCCGAGAGGCCGAGCAGCAGGTTCTCGGGCTTGATGTCGCGGTGGATGATGTGCTTCCCGTGCAGGTACGAGAGTGCGTCCGCCATTTGCGCGATATACTGCGTGCACAGTCAAGTCAGAAGCCGAAGATTGAGTTCAAAGGTATCGAATGGTGCGCACGCGTGAGGATCGCTTCTCGGAAAAGTGGCCGTGCTTTGAGAGTTGCTTGTACAACTCGCCCTTGGCGGCGAACTCGAGCATGAGGAAGATACGACGCTCGTCGTGGAAAAATCCGTAAAGGCGCAGAACGTTAGGGTGTCTGTGAACGGTTAGATCAGCAGGTATTTCTCAAGACAGCGCGGCATTGGACCGACCTGAGGTTGGACTGGATTTCGATTTCGCGACGGACCTGTTTTTCGACCTTGTTTTCGACGATTTCGGATTTGTAGAGGCACTTGAGGGCGACGATGTATCGTGGTTCACACTTGGTACGGACCTGAACGCCGCATTCAGCACCATCGCAGCGAAAAAGTTGGCAGCTTACCATGTAGACGTTTCCGAACTTGCCTTTGCCTAGAGGCCGGCCTATGTCAAAGTCTTTCAGCGACCACTCTCTTGTGGGTCTGAGCCTGTAAGCCAAAAGTCAGCATAACGACCGCGAGCAGAGAAAATTGGCGTACACAGCAGCGCTCTTGCTCGAGTCTAAAGCCAGGTCTACAGCGGCTTCGCCAAAGACGCGGCTTCCGCGCCCGGCGCGTTCCTCGTTCTCCAGGCTGGCGTCATAGCGGCCGAGGTCGACGCCGAGGTCGGCCGCGCCGTCCTTGGGCAGGGCTTGCTTGCCGTTGTGTGGCACGTACGGGTCGGCGGACAGCGTGCGCAGACCGCCATTGGCGATGTCGTTCAGCGGAACTGCTAGTGACGCGACAGACAGCGACGCCATCGCTCCTCTTGCTGCGTGGCGGGTGACGACGGAAACGGAGGTTGGAAACGAGTTTTCGGGCTCCGCTTGCGGGCCGGTCACGCGTCAAGGAGGCACGTGCCAACACTCGCCTCTTCAGAGCCTCGAGTCGACTCAGAAAAAGTTTTTTTGGGGAAAAGTACAGGCGCTGAAGGATCCTTTTACATTAGGTAAGCTCTACTATATTCAAAATGAGTGTCAAGCAAGGATCAAACAATACGCAGACGAGTCGCTATTATCTTGTTCGTCAAGCCTATTGCTTCGGCGTCGTTGCGTTCGCAGCCCCGACGAGGGGGATCACGTCGGGCTCACAGACGGTGCCCTCGGCCGGCAGCGTCCCGTCGATCATATACGCCCTCATTGCGCTCGCCACGCACTGCGAAAGTGAGAAGAACGCACAATGTCCCGGCGCGTTCTGCACGAGTAGCCTGCTGCCGAAGCGCGGCGCGACGGCCTTCGCAGCGGAGAGCGGCGTGACCGGGTCCCACCTGTTTGAGACGACGAGTGTCGGGACGTTCAGCTTGGCCTTGACGGGCTTCGTGAAGCGGTTCTTCGCGCGGATGTTCCATGCGCCGCACTGGATGCGGAGACGCGTGAAAACAAAGGGGCCGCCCCAGCGCGACAGGTGGTTGGCCTGGTTGACGATCCTCGTGTCCTCGGCGAGCGAGTCGTTGAGCGGGGGAAGTCTGAGCATGCGATGGCCACGAAGGCTTCGTTCGGGCGCGACCAAGCTGGCACTCCCGTGTAATCGACGGGCGCGGTGGGCGTAAACGGCGTTGCGACCCTCGCCTCGATGGCACTCGCAATGCCAGCAATGTTCGGGAAGCCGGTCAGCGGGAAGTAAAGGCCTATGCGGTAGAGCACGAGGAGGATGGGGTCTGCCGTGATCACCGTGGGACCGACTGGCGAGTCGACGATGGGGATGGGATTGGCCTGGAAGTCAGCGACGATGCGCTCGAAGCGTCGGGCGACCAGCTGCGGGGTCTTCTCCCAGATGGGACACCTCTCCTTGCCCGCGAGGGAGCAGTCCTTGAAGAACTGCTCCATGACTGCGTCGGCATCCTCAGCCATGTCCCACGTTTGGCCCTTCTGCCACTTCACACCGTCGATAACGCCGTCGATGATCATGCGGCCGACCTTGTCCGGATACATCGCAGCGAAGTACTGCCCGAGAGCCGTGCCGTAGCTCTGAGGATCATAGTAGATACATACTGTAATAGCAAAGGACCCCAACGCACAATTCCATAGTACTGCAGCTTCTCCTGGCCGAGCTTCTGCACAATCTGCAGCATATCCGTAGCCACGCTCGCAGTGTCCATGAATCGGCCGGCGCCCCAGTCCTCGACGCTGCCACTGGCGTCTTCCTTGCCGTTTCCGCCAAGACTCGCCTGGCATGCCGCACTGCGCAGCTGATCACGCGCGCGGGCAAGCGGGATGCTGCCATCGCCAGAGCGCACAGCGGGGACCTCCGCGCCCAGCCACCCCGCGAGGTACTTGGGCGCAAGCAGTCTGCGCGCGGCGTGGTAGCGCCGACGCCGCGCGGGTCGAACGAGAGGATGTCGAACGTCGGCCCGAACAACTGCGCCACGGAGGGCCCAACGGCCTGCATGTGCTCTGTGCCAGCGCCGCTGGGACCGCCAGGGTTCAGGATAATGGTGCCTACCGTGCCAGACGAGATGAGACTGGGGACGATGCGGCAGACGAGAACTGGGACGCCGAGACGCACCTTGGTAGTTTGCTTTATCCGTCGCGGGTATCATCTCCAATGCGACCTGAATCTTGGGGCCGTTGGGGGTCGTGTAGTCCAGCGGAAGATTGAGGCGCGCGCATTGCTGGCCATTGAAGCATGGTGTCCAGGTGATGTTGTCGCCAGAAGGAAGCTAACGAAGAAAATAAGCTCTAGGACGAACGAGCAGCCCATCATGGACACTCAGTTCTCACCTTGTACCAGTCGAATGCGCCGTCTTGACGAGCGCTGAGATCAGGACCGTTCAGAGCTGCATGAGCAGACGAGGCGAGGGCAAGACCAGCAAGCGGCAGTAGCATATGAAAACGTTAATGCCGCAGTAGTTGGGAAGCGACTAATAATGGGGTAATGAATCCTTCAGGATCGCTCACCCGAACCTTTTATATGCCGGCCCCGATCGTGACTCTGCTTCTGAGCACGCGCAACAGTACGTATTGGGAAGTGATGATTGGCCTAATGTCGCCTGGTGGAGCTGCAAGAAAACCCGGTGCGCAGTAAGTACAGCGCACTGTTGTCGGGATTGTAAGACGTCCACAAGCAGGATTCGGCACGAATGATGCAATCATATACTTGGCGCAGCGGGTATACCCGGTATACCCCGAGGTACTCTTCGTTAAAGCCCGTGAGAAACCGGACTTTACTTGGCTGCACGTTTGCATTTTCAGAATCTAATTCTTCGCATAATTACATACAGTACACTCGGCTACCGACTGTAGCAGCGCAATTTTTTTTTACTCTTTTGGGCCCTCCAAAACGTTCACATTTGCATTAATCATCGCTTGAACCTTGCCTGACAAGCCGTCTGCTGCGGATCCATGGGATGCTGTGCTGAAGCAGTGCACGTGGATGTCACGTGATGACGTATGTCTTCTAAAACGCATCCCTGAGCGTGAGAACCGACATTCTTGATCACTATTCATTGGAGCGTATGCTGGCGTCCAAAACCGTTGTATTCCGGATATGCTATCAACTGGTCCACAGAAGCTCTCGGAGCTGGGCGGACACCGTCCGCATTGAAGGACGTGAAAAACACGGATTGGTGCCAGCATCGCTGGACAATGTTCCAAATCTCAGGACGTTCTGGACGTTTGCCTCGTCCCGGTGCGTTACGAGCACAGTCGAGTGTAACATCGTGCAACATATCGGTCTTGTGGTGCATAGGCAGCTTGCCATTGAGTACAGCTGAAGGTGATATCAGCATCGGCCGTGCCGTCTAAACTGCAGCAGTACCTCATAAGCGAGCATTCCAAACCCAAATACATCGCATTTGGTGGTACGCTGCGTGTACGAGATTTCCTTCCATCGCGGCTTTTCCATCCGAATACCAACTATCGTCCCATGGTTCATCGGCGCTCGCAAAACTGTTGAAAATCGAAGGACGAAAGCAATGCGTTGTCGTCTGCAGAAACAAGGGCGTGTCTCTGCACGGACACGATCAGACGGAATGTCAAACCAGACACAAGTCTCTGTGAACGATGTTGTGTGCGTGCAAGAATTTGAGGCCTGAGGCGAGATGAAGGACCTATAGTAGGTATGGTCAGATCGATGAGACCAAACATGAATCCATCTCGTGCACTTACAGATGCTCTTCTCTCCAGCGTCGGGTACATTGGAACTATTATCTTCCATTGTAAAGTCCGCAAAGGAGACTGAACGTCGGATTCGAGCGCAAGTAAGGGAGTAGCTGATCACCCTCCAAGGAAGAAGACACGATAAAACTTGAGCGCCCGAGCTGCACGCTCCGAATATCTCCTGGACATTGACATGTCCGAGGCCGCGGAGTTTCGCGACAGCGTCCTATTCATGTCAAAGCGAGTCCAATACAGTTCAGCTGAGAAGGGCGCACCATAAGCTGGTCACTGGGGGTTCCAGCAAGTTCTTGGAGAGCAACTTCTTGCGATGACCGGAACCATTGTGCAAGCAGATAATACCCGTCCATCTGCCTCCGAGTCTCCAGTGTCGATAGCCCGGACAACTTTGACCGTTCCATAGGAGGGGACGAGGCGAAAAAAGAGGATGCCTAGGCTTGAGCTTCATGTCCGATTGGCCCATGTCCAACACTTGGGTGCGGGGAGCTGCAGGGAGAGCTTGGCCATGAACCAACCTCAAACAATGTACGGTACCTAGGCACACGTCTTCAAAGTCCTGCTGCATTATGCAATTGTGCAGAACACAGCGCCCTAGACGTTTCGCCGAACAGAAGCCGCGGAGAACTTGGCAAAAGCGATGAACACTGGAGAGAGAGGCGGCCATGAAAGCGATGCGGCAATAAATTCAGGTCTATTATGTATAGCCAACAAAAATTGGAATCGGGTTGTGGAACGCGCCTAGTAGAGCATGCTCGACATGTCGGCGCGCAGGCGGCTGTAGTCGAAGAGACCCTCGATGCGGCCGACGGCGGCGACGGCGATGTCCTTGTCCCACAGGTACTTCTGCGCGACGCGCTGGATGTCGGCGGTGGAGACGGCGTCGACGGCGCGCTCGATCTGCTTGGGCGAGAAGCGGCGGCCGGTGGTGACCAGCTGGCGGCCGATGTCCTCCGCGACGGCCGTCGAGCCGTCCAGCGAGAGCAGCAGGCTCGCCTTGAGCTGGCTCTTGGCGCGCTCGACCTCGACGTCCAGCGGGCCCGTGGACATGCGCGTCCACTCCTTGAGCGTGAAGTGCACGAGGTCGTCGATGTTCATCAGGTTCTCGGTGACGAGGTAGATGCCCCACAGGCCGGTGTCGGAGTAGGACGTCGAGAACGACATGAAGCTGTTGGCGAGCGAGTTGCTCGCGACAATGTGGCTCAGGCGCGAGGAGAGCAGGCCCGACGCGCCGAGCGAGCGATCCCAGTTGCCGAAGATGGACTGCATGACGAGCATAGGGAAGTAGTCGGGCGAGCTCCAGCTGACGCCCTCGACAGCGATGGCGATGTGCGCGGTGTCCAGGGTGTCGTCGCGGATGCGGACCTCAGACCCGATGAAGTGCGAGCGCTGGCCGGAGGTGCGGCCGAGCTTCACGGGGTTGGGCGAGGTCGGGAGGCCGCCAAAGTGCTTCTCGGCGAGCTTGACGAGCTCGTCATGGTCGACGGCACCGGTGCCAACAAGGACCATGCGGTCGGCCGTGTAGTTGGTCTTGATGTAGTTGTCCAGGTCGGACCGCTTAATGGACAGGATATTTTCCTTGGGACCCAGGATGGTGCGGCCCAGAGGCTGGCCCTGGAAAGCGACGGAATGCAGGTGGTCAAAGACGACCTCGTCGAGCTGCTTGTCGACCTCCTGCTGCTCGCGCAGGATGACATCGCGCTCGCGCTCGACGGCGGACTCGTCGAGCTTGGAGTTCTGGAGAATGTCGGAGATGATGTCGACGGAGGCCGGGACGTCCTGCCTGAACGCCTTGGCGTAGTAGACGGTCTGCTCGCGCGAGGTGTATGCGTTGAGGTGGGCGCCCAGGTTCTCGACCTCGAGCTCGAGCCCGTGCTGCGACCGGCGCTGGGTGCCCTTGAACGCCATGTGCTCCAGGAAATGGGCCGTGCCGTTCGTCGCGTCCGTCTCCGCCCGCGACCCCGCGTCTATCCACACACCCACCGTCGCCGTCTGCGCCGACGGATGCGACTCCGTGGCGACGGTGAGCCCGTTGCCCAGCGTGCTCAGCTCGGTGAGCGGCGCCTGGATGTCCACCGCCGTGGCCAGGCCACGCAGCGTCCGCTGAAATTTATTGATGAGCCTTCCGACCGCTGGGAGCAGCCTGCACGTACTGCTGGCCTTGCTCGCGATGATCTGAGCGCTCTGAGCGCATTCGTAGCCAGGAACCGCGACGCCATGCCCAGCGCCTACTTGGTTTTCTCTCAAAGCGTGATTGGATTACTATTCGAACTCCGAAACATTCTTTGCACCAAAACCACAATGACGCTCGTGACAAATGCCGCCAGAGCACTCTGGACAGGACTTGGATTACCAGAAAAATGTCTAACCTATCTCAGACTACAAGGAGACCCTGACACTGCCGTGAACTCGTCTTTCTCCCTCGGTGCCGCGGCACAGGTGCTTCATCGAACGCGCGTGGAGGTTTGGCAATAACGAAGATGCTTCAGGCTGCCATTGCATGTTCTGCGCTTGCGGCAGCCCACTTTGATGAGATTTCCACTGGCAACCCACACTCAGTATCGGTGGATGCACGGCACGCTGTCCTGGATTGCGGTGAGCATCCTTAGTGATTCGGGTGCACTGCCGTGGCTAATTACAGCCTGCATCAGCAAGCGAAAGGCTTTATGAGCTTCATGGCAATCCTCCTCCACCAGTCTGGGATTCTCTTGCCGGCGCATATCGCACCAAAGGCGGATGGGTGCGAATTCACACGAACTTTCCTCAGTCAGTACCATCCCTCCCCTCTCATTCCTTCTCCTCCCTCTAAACCAAAAATGTAGTCACCGCGACGGCATACTCAAAATTCCTCAACTGCGCACCCACTCGCGAAGCTGTAGCAGCAGCATTGAGCACGTGGTCTGCGGAGGATTTCGAGACCGTGGCGTCGGAACGCGGGATGTGCGTCGCGGCCTTGCGCTCGTTCGAGCAGTGGGATGCGCACCCGCAGGCGATCGGGAATGCAGATGTGCCGCCAGTCGAGGTCGTCAAAATTGGCGAGGCGCCGCCGGAGAGGCAGCGGTCCGCGGTTCAAGAACATGACTCGAGGCCGCTCTCAGGGGTCCGTGTACTGGAACTGACGCGCGTGTTGGCAGGGCCTGTATGTGGGCGGACCCTCGCAGGTGCGTCGTACGGGATCAGCTTTTTCCCAGATGCTGAACATAGTGTCTTAAAGCTCACGGCGCAGATGTACTATGGATAACCTCTCCGAACCTCCCCTCCCTCCCCGCACTAGACGTCGACACCTCGCGCGGAAAACGCACCGCCCAACTTGACCTCACCTCCCCAGCAGACGTCACACGCCTGCAGGACCTTGCGCGGGACGCAGACGTCTTCCTCCAGACCTACCGCCCCGGCGCGCTGGCATCTAAAGGTCTCGGACCCGGAGACCTTGCGAAGCTGCGGCCGGGAGTTGTGTATGCCCACCTCAACGCATACGGATGGAGAGGTCCCTGGAGGGAACGTCGTGGAGTGCGTCCCGAGCATGACTGCTGATATGGAGTCTTAAGCCTTTCTCTACTGACATTCAATGGGTAGTTCGATTCGCTGGTGCAGACCGCCACAGGCTTCAACATAGCCGAAGCATCCGCCTTCAACCAGCCCGAGGCACCCCGCCCATTCCCGTTCCAAGCGCTTGACCACATCGCCGGCTACCTTCTCGCTTTGGGCATCTCAGCGGCGCTCTGCAAGCGCGCCACGGTGTGTTCACGTTTGCCTCTCTCTCACGGCATGATACTGACCGTGGACTTGAATTTTGGCTCGTAGGAGGGCGGCTCGTGGGAGGTGCGCGTGTCGCTGGCCGGCGTGGGGCGCTGGATCCGCACATTTGAGCGTTTGGAGCCGCATGATGGGATGCTGAAGATCCCTGCGCCGGGGAGTGATGAGGTTCAGGCGTACCTGGAGACGTGGGACGGCGCTGTGGAGGACGAGCGGACGAGAGGCAGACGACTGCGCGCTGTGAGGCATGCTGCGCGTCTCAGTGCGGATGGCGGGGATGTGGATCTAGTTGTCGGTGGAGAACGTTCGGAGGAACGCGTGAGACGAGCACCGTTGGAGCTGAACGTCGATGCAGCAGTTTGGAAAGATTCTGTCTAAGTACGCTCAGTAAATAACCCATTTCCATAAAATCAATTCCTTAGAATCTCCAAGTAAACCACGGGAGCTCAGATGGGATATTATTAAATCAATATTCAAACTCATAAAATCAACGATTCACGAGGGACCGCACGATACAGAGAAATTATGATTGGCTGGCACGATCGGATGTCGTCGGGACGGTCCCATGCTCCGCTTCTTGTCCCGTGCCACCGCGTCGTCCGTGTACCGTCGGTTCCTAGCAGCTATGAGCGAGCCCAAACGCGTCAAGACGACTAAGGTCGCTCGTCGCTGCGAGCCGCGCAACCCGTACTCATGAGACGGTAGACGATTGGGACCCATAACGGCACCTTCCACTGCGACGAAGCGCTCGCCGTCTACCTGCTTCGCCAGACGGCCACCTACAAGGGCGCAGGTCAAACCAAGATTAATGTCTACTCTGGCATTTGTCTCAAACTTTGGAACTCTCAGATGTCTTGCGGACTCGCGATCCGGCAAAGTTGGATACCTGCGACATCGTCGTCGACGTTGGCGCTGTGTACGATCCTGCCAAGCTGCGCTTTGACCATCATCAGAGGGAGTTCGACCATACATTTGGTGAAGGCTGGAATACCAAGCTGTCCAGCGCTGGCCTTGTGTACAAGTCAGTCATAACATACACGCCAACTCGCGCTTGTTGACTTTCTGCAGGCACTTTGGCAAGGAAATAGTAGCAAACTCCCTGGAGTCTCCGATTGACGACGCCAACCTGAACCTCTTGTACTTGAAAATGTACAAAGTAAGATAATCTGAACTCGTGCAGCAACCCAACATAACATTTTGACAGAATTTTATCGAAGCTATCGACGCGATCGACAATGGCATCGCGCAGTACGATACCTCCTCGCCGCAGCGCTACTCGTCCAGCACGGACCTCTCGTCACGCGTGGGCTTCCTGAACCCTTCTTGGAATGAAAAGGTCGACAGCGCAGGCGTGGATGTGCGTACGACCGACTCATTCAGCCGACTCAAACACTCTTTGACGATGCTCTTAGGCGCTCTTTGAGAAGGCCTCCACGCTGACAGGATCCGAATTCACCGAGCGCCTGAAGCACTACGCCTCCTCCTGGCTGCCCGCGCGCGACATCGTCCGCGCAGCATTCGAGAACCGGCATGCCGCGCACGCGTCCGGCCGCATCGTGCTCTTCGAGACGTATGCGCCGTGGAAGGTACCTTCACATGTCCACTTTCCCCGCCGATACTTCTCCTAACGCAAAGTTGACAGGACCACTTGTACGACGTGGAAAAAGACGGACAGCTTTCCGCCGACGGGCTCGTACTATACGTAGTGTACCCGGACGAGACGGCCGGCAGCTGGCGTGTGCAGGCCGTTACGAAGGAGGGCGAGGCGTTTGCGAACCGCAAGTCGCTTCCCGAGCCGTGAGTGCCAGCATTCGCATAGCTATTTTTCTTTCTGATCCACTCGCACAGCTGGCGCGGGCTGCGGGACGACAAGCTGTCAGAAGCGAGTGGTATCCCCGGCGGAATCTTTATACATGCGTCTGGGTTCATTGGAGGTTCGTCCTTCTGTTGGAACTCGCACGAATCTTTGCTCAACTTGCACGCAGGAAATAAAACGAAGGAGGGCGCCCTGCAGATTGCCGTCAAGGCGCTCGAATGGCCGTGAAATCTACCTGTATCATCTACTAGGCGTTGGATATTGGCAACTTCAGTACTGTATCTCAGCGGCTGATTCTGCCCTGATTAAGAAGGTTGAAGTCGACCGGACCGGATCGAAGACTCTGAAGACTCGAAGCTCAGCGCAAACAGGGCTGTCGCATTCTCCAGTCCGTTAAACGCTCTGCTCTCACAGCCCCGTGGAACGCCGCGGCTGGAACGCTGGGTTTCGGTTGTGTTGTTGTAATTACCGGCCGTAAGACGATTTACCAGACCTCTGTGATGTCGACCTAAGCGACTCTGCTGCTCATGCGCTTCATCGGGGCGACCATCCGGCACGCCCTACTCGCGAAGCTCTCACGGACGAGATCTGGGATATTGTGGAGAGATGCTGAGCTCATGCCGCAAGTTCGCGGCCGTCGATGCGGACGGTATCTGCTGAGCTGCGAAGACTTGTGGATGCGAGATGATTCGCTGGGTGTTTCCCCGTGTGTTATGCGTTACATGTAGTTTACAAAGGGTATGCACAAGGTCCATGGTCAAGCAACTTACATGTGTGCGTGCAAATCTTCATACGTTGAAGCCGAATTCCGAGCGCGCTTTCTGGAGCTTGCGTGTGGATGCTGTCCGTGTCGAAGTGACTGAGAGACTTCCGCTGCTGCTCTTCTCAATGAGACTCGCTGACGATGGCGAGCGTTTCATTCGGCCACCGATGCAGACGAAGGGATGTGCGAGCGCGCGAAGCCAGTGAAGCCAGGCATCGATGATGTCCTATTCAACAGAATGTCAATGAAAATCGGCCTTCCGCGCGTCCGACTCACTTGCTGCAGCGCAAAAATGAAGAACACCACGAGAGGGACTTTCGAATATGAATTAGTGCAAAATTGCTGACACAAAGAATAACATACTGGCGCCATGCAGGAACGCTGCAACGGAAAATATACGTGGCTCTTCCACCACAGAAATGGCTATGCTGCAGGGAATGAGCTCGGAATGATAGAGTCAGGGCGTCCACGCACGCAATGATAACGACGCGGTATACCGTCAAAAGCGTGAGGCGGACGAGGGAGCGGACGAGGATGGCCGTCACGCCTTTATTTCCCGCCGCACGAAGGCTGCTCCAGCGTCGCCAGAGCATGAAGGCGATATAGCCTAGGAATCGTGAATCTTTCTTATTGTGGGCGCGTCCGGGCTCACATTCTATTAGCAATGTGGCAGACGAAACGCCTACAATGAACAGGATAAGAGGTGTCTCGCTGTCTTTGGTCAATGCAAAGGCCGAGAATTGGCATCATGCTGGAACGTACGCGGCTGCAATGGGGGAGAATGGTTGCGGTGTGGCTATAGTGCAGTAAAACGCCGCATTGACGATTTCAATGTCAAGGCTGCCTGGTGGTGAGAAGAGTATACGGGACTGCACGCAGGCGTTACTTCAGGATCGGTATTCGCTGTGCATACGTTTCAACGCACGAATTCCAGAATGTCACGCAGGCCAAAAACTAAGAATGACATGGAAGGAAGCGCGATCAGCTGTGTTATGGGTTATCGATAGTTCCTGGGGCACAGGGTTGACAAACGCACGATAATATCGAATGCCGTGCGAAGATGGGAATTGAGATCTTCGGGCCGGTCAAAGAGGCAGAGTCCCATGCCTAACTGATATTGGGTTGAGAGAATCCGCGGGTTCGTTGCGGTTGCGAAGCGGGTCACTCACCTGTAAAACGAGTGCGAGGATGGATACCGGAGTCCTAGATTATAAACGCCTTAGATGTTTGTCCGGCCAATGATTGAATGTCTGGGCGCACATGGCGAGAGCGCCATCCACCAATGCAGCTTGAACGAAGCAGAGAGTACGCGATTGTGGGTGAAGCTGGTCTTGTTCACCAATAAGAGGACTAATCGTGAGGCGTGAGTAGCTCATTGACGGCGGTCAACTCGATGCTTCTCACAGTAAGCCAAACGAAAGTCCCATGAGTATCACGGCAACGATAAAATTGAGAAAGATGGCTCCGCGCTTGGCCACATTCTTCCCAAAGACGATGGCGAGAAGGAACAGCGGCAAGCCCAGCAGGGTAGGTCCCATCGAGAGAATATTAAATGCCACGCGCGAAGCGACATCCGACATTAGGCGGGCATCGTCTGTTGGAGTCGATCCCATGAGAGTGCAGGCAGAAAGGTTGGCCACGACGAATGTGTTGGCCCGGCCAAGCAGTAGATGGAATGAAAGAAGGGATATAAGGAAATGTGCGCCCGGGAAAGGAGGAGCGGCGGAATCGATCCACGGACAACGAACCATCGCAAGGATCAGCATTATAAAAGAAATTCGCACCCGGCGTCAGCGGAAGCCGGGTGACTGCAAATCCAATGAAAATACACGCCGCTAATCGGGCACAGGAGCGGCGTGCGAGCTGGGTTCGCCATCTGACGGCTACAATGACCGAGATCGCCCGTGCACCCCAGAAGAAAAACAGAATCATGATAGCTACCAAGAATGGCCGGCATGACGTCGAGGAGTGGAAGGAAAGTTAATAACATGTCCGGTGAGAGGTCTGTGGCGGCGGCGAGCGTCCGATGTGGCCAGTGGCTGTATCATCCACAGCGACGGGCAGGAAGGCCACTTCTGCTAGTTCGTTTCTGGATGAAAAGGCTACGTGCAGATTCACAAGGCCAGAAACATTCCGACAGGAAGTGCCATGCCTACAGTGTCGAAGAACCACAGCATCGAGCACAAACGACAGCCCAGACCACTGTCCACTGTCCAGAAAAGAGGGTCAAGTCATAAAGCAGGGCGTTTCGCGGAGTGCCAATGTCCAGTGTCTTGTAGTATCGTTACCCCGCCGTTCTGGCCGAAAATCGAGCGGGTGGGGTAGTCGCACCGTAACCGGACAGCCATTCATCGCCTTCGAAGCGAGAACCTGGCAACGGCGGACGATGAAGCGCTGGTCACTAATTGCAGCTATAATGGTTGGGTCAATTCAGCCGATTGGTAGGGAGACAACAGCTAAAGAGCAGACTTCAGAGAGCCGCTTACGATACACTGATGGTACGCTTACCAAACGCAGTGCTCGTCAAGTCGTCGGCAAAGCGCACATCACTGCCAGATGTGACGACGAGTAAGCCAGAAAAGAGTAAGACGAGGAGCCAGATGCAGAGATTCCATCACAAATCTTTGGAGACATCGACATCACATGACATGCCCAATCTACGCGCTGTTGGCTCTCCGACAGCCGGGATACATACTCCGTCATTTTTTGCAGGTTGACTCTCATCTCACGTCTTCCTTCTCATTGATCACTATTTCTAAGACAGCGCGCAAGATATTGGTCCTTCTCGGCCATTCGTACGTTCAACCAGTGGCAACCGTTCAAACCCGCCAGCATCGCGAAAAACCATGGGTGGAGTCGGATCGATCCTGACCGACTACTCGCGCAGAGTGAAAGTCATTTCGGCCGCATATTCGCGCATGGGGACTGTGACCATGTCTATGGCCCTAGCTAAGTTTTTTGACGGACCCGTTTGCCGTGGTGGCACCCAAATTCTTACTCGTGACGACAGTACGTTCATCTCACCTGGAAGCTGTTGACCTTTGCAAACAGTGAGAAACTGATTGCGGGTCTCGTTAAAATACTCTTTGCTTTGGATTAAGGCATACCAAGCGCGCAACGCTGGCGACAAGCAGCAGGCGCTCAAGTGTATCCGGCAGGCTACCGCAGGCTTCGTCGCAGACGCGGACCTTCCTCCGGTCGAATTCATCCCCGAGTTGATGGAGATATATCCCGAGGCAAAGGTCATTCTCGTGGGCCGAGATGCGCAAGTATGGTGGGACAGCATCGCAGCACTCTCCACCTACACGACTCCCTGGTGGCTCGGCGTCCTCATGGTGCCCATCCCCGGATGGCGGTATCTCGCCCCGCTCGCAAATGAGTATAGTCGCTCTATCCTGCGGCTGGCTGGCCTGACGGAGAAGACGGCCACTCCAGTAGACCTTACGAAGCGAGGCCGTCCGCGTTGTCTTATTCGATGACTTCTCGTCTGTCTCAATCGACGCTGACGCTTTTTGGAGAGCGCTTGAGGGCCGTTGCATTCCGGTGCCCGACGAACCATTACCGAGAGCAAATGATAGCCAAGCAGCCGATGTTTACGCCCCAAAAGTCCTTCTGAAGACTGCTGGAGTTTCGCTCTTCTGTCTGTCAGGGTGTCGGCTCTCTATGTGGCTTGCAGGAGTTTCACTTGATCGGATCCCTCTCCCACGTTCCCGTCACTGGCACCTGCAGTGTGCATCGGCTTAGATTCCGTCCAGTCACATCTCCACACGCTTCACTTATTGTCGTAGTCTTAACTAATAGTCACACCATCTGAGGCCGATTCATACTGTAGTACAAGTCAGCAGGTTGATTACAAAACGCGCACAAGCAGCGCGACAAACATAGCAACATAACTAGACAGCGAAGTTAAAACACGCGAAGCGAGTGAGTGTCCCAATGGCAAGTCCGTGGGGGTACCAAGTAGAAAAGAAATAAAAGCACAACAGAGGCGAAGGAGTATCGACAAAGCTAGTCGGTGGCGGGGGGTCAGGATATGTCGGTGATGGTGGCGTGCATGCCGAAGACAGCGGCGAGCACGATGACCGGGACGTAGAGAATCAGGCCGAGGACGCTCATCCATCTGTTGCGGTTCCGCCAGGCGCGTTCGTCTGAACGTTCCAACCATGAGCACACATGCCATGCGCAGCGGAATAAAGGACGCACCTCGAGCTCGAAGCCAACCGTCCCAGTCACGTCTATCTCTGGGCGGCCAAGCGCGGACGGGCGCAAGAGCTGCAATCCACCACAGTGGAAAGAGCACGAAGCCGATATAGAACGCCCACGCCGTCCACGGCGCGCTGCGCTTAACCTGCACCTCGGGCGCCGCCTCAGGCTTTCCGATCGCCTTCTCCTCGTCGAGCGTCTCCGACACCATCGACACGGGGCGCCAGCCCACGGGCGGCGGCGGCGGCAGGTGCGGGTCGCGCATATGGTACGTGCGGATCGAGCCCGCAATGCTGCCCGGGCGCGGCGACACGATCGCGCGCACGGGGATGCTGCGGCTCGTGCGTTTCGACGCCGTGCTCGTGCGCGACGGCGAGCGCGTGAGGAGGTGCTGCCCCGTGCTGCCAGAGGACTCGCCGCGGTGGCGCGGCGTCGACGACGTGGACGCGGGGCCGGGCGCAGAGAGCCGCACGCGCTTCGCGCTGCGGTGGCCCGACGTCGATGGCGCCGTTGCGCCCGACGCGGTATGCGGGCGCTTGCCGGTGGCTGCAGGGTCGCATCAGCTGTCGTCCATCGAAGCGTGAGATTAATGACGCCGCGAATACAACGGGCAGAAAGTGCCCGCCTGTCCCGATCACAATGGTCTCACGTCTTCCTTCTCATTGATCACTATTTCTAAGACAGCGCGCAAGATATTGGTCCTTCTCGGCCATTCGTACGTACAACCAGTGGCAACCGTTCAAACCCGCCAGCATCGCGAAAAACCATGGGTGGAGTCGGATCGATCCTGACCGACTACTCGCGCAGAGTGAAAGTCATTTCGGCCGCATATTCGCGCACGGGGACTGTGTCCATGTCGATGGCCCTAGCTAAGTTTTTCGACGGGCCCGGTTGCCGTGGTGGCGCCCAAATTCTTACTCGTGACGACAGTACGTTCACCTCACCTGGAAGCTGTTCACATTTTCAAACAGTGAGAAACTGATTGCGCGTTTCCTTACAATACTGTTCGCTGTAGATTAAGGCTGGCGACAAGGAGCACACGCTCAAGTGTGTCCGGCAGGCTACCGCAGGCTACGTTGCAGACGCGGACCTTCCTCCGGTCGAATTCATCCCCGAGTTAATGGAAGTATATCCCGAGGCAAAGGTCATCCTCGTGGGCCGAGACGCGCAAAAATGGTGGGATAGCATCGTAACACACTCCACCTACACGACTCCCTGGTGGCTCGGCGTCCTCATGGCGCCTATCCCCGGATGTCGGTATCTCGCCCCGCTCGAAAATGAGTATAGTCGCTCTATGCTGCGGCTGGCTGGCCTGACGGAGAAGACGGCCACTCCCGGAGTAGACCTTACGAAGCGAGGCCGTCCGCGTAAGTGATAGACTTCTCGTTGTCTCAATCGACGCTGACGCTTGTGAGCGCTTTCCTGGGCATTCCGGTGCCCGACGAACCATTACCGAGAGCAAATGATAGCCAAGCAGCCGATGTTTACGCCCAAAAAGTCTTCCTGAAGGCTGCTGGAGTTTGGGTCGCTCTTCTGCCTGTCGTGGCGTCGGCTGTCTATGTGGCTTGCAGGGGTTTCACTTGATCAGATCCCTCTCTCACGTTCCCGTCACCTGCAGTGTGTGCATTGGCTTGGATTCCGTCACATCTCCACGCACTCCTTCACTTATTGTCGTAGTCTTAACTAATAGTCACACCATCTGAGGCCAAATCATACTGTATAGTACAAGTCAGCAGGTTGATTACAAAACGCGCACAAGCAGCGCGACAAACATAGCAACATAACTAGACAGCGAAGTTAAAACACGCGAAGCGAGTGAGTGTCCCAATGGCAAGTCCGTGGGGGTACCAAGTAGAAAAGAAATAAAAGCACAACAGAGGCGAAGGAGTATCGACAAAGCTAGTCGGTGGCGGGGGGTCAGGATATGTCGGTGATGGTGGCGTGCATGCCGAAGACAGCGGCGAGCACGATGACCGGGACGTAGAGAATCAGGCCGAGGACGCTCATCCATCTGTTGCGGTTCCGCCAGGCGCGTTCGTCTGAACGTTCCAACCATGAGCACACATGCCATGCGCAGCGGAATAGAGGACGCACCTCGAGCCCGAAGCCAACCGTCCCAGTCACGTCTATCTCTGGGCGGCCAAGCGCGGACGGGGGCAAGAGCTGCAATCCACCACAGCGGAAAGAGCACGAAGCCGATATAGAACGCCCACGCCGTCCACGGCGCGCTGCGCTTAACCTGCACCTCGGGCGCCGCCTCAGGCTTTCCGATCGCTTTCTCCTCGTCGAGCGTCTCCGACACCATCGACACGGGGCGCCAGCCCACGGGCGGCAGCGGCGGCAGGTGCGGGTCGCGCATATGGTACGTGCGGATCGAGCCCGCAATGCTGCCCGGGCGCGGCGACACGATCGCGCGCACGGGGATGCTGCGGCTCGTGCGTTTCGACGCCGTGCTCGCGCGCGACGGCGAGCGCGTGAGGAGGTGCTGCCCCGTGCTGCCGGAGGACTCGCCGCGGTGGCGCTGCGTCGACGACGTGGACACGGGGCCGGGCGCAGAGAGTCGCACGCGCTTCGCGCTGCGGTGGCCCGACGTCGACGGCACCGTTGCGCCCGACGCGGTGTGCGGGCGCTTGCCGGTGGCTGCAGGGTCGCATCAGCTGTCGTCCATCGAAGCGTGAAATGACGCCGCGAATACAACGGGCAGAAAGTGTCCGCCTGTCCCGATCACAATGGGCGCAACAGGGCGCGCCCCAGATTGCCCGTTGCAAGCGACGAGGACGAAGGAGACGAAATGCGAATAGATAGATAGACTGACACTCACCACCAGCACGGATGCGGCCCATGGAATCCACGCTCTCGGGATCGCTCGCCTTCCTCTTGCCTTCGCTCTTGCTCATCGACGCCGCGGCGGGCGTAGACGGGCTTTCGTCGTCGTTCGCGGCGGCATGGATTCTCTCCATCGTCGGCGGGGTGAACGGCAAACTGAAAGCCAGGGCGATCGTGCCCACCGCCGCTCAGGATGGACACCCGCGTCTTGCGCGGGGTGGGCTTGCCGGCGCCCAGGTCCGAGTGTCTGCGCTTTGCGACGCGCGGGGGACGGTTCGCCGCATCCGAGGGCCGCAAGGGTGAGATGCCCGTAGGGGACGCAGGGAGCACGCTCACGCGCGAGTCATCAAGCATCTCCGTGAATCTGGACGCGTGTGATCCCTTGGACGCGGTGGAGTGCGCAGGCGACGGCGGGCGCGGAAGAACTGGCGGGCGCAGCGGGCTCTCGGGGGGAGCAGAGGATGCAGGCTCTAGAGCAGCCACGATAGCTTGGTACGGGGATGCGCTGTCTGCTGAGTCGTCGGCTGAAGCTAATGACAAGGCTTGCGCAGGAGCGGGAGCAGTGGTCCAGTCGCGGGAGGGGGAGGGGGAGGCTGCAGCTGCGGAAGCGGAGAAGAGGTCAAGTAAACGAGTGTGGGCCGGGCGGGCGACGTGCGCGGCTGCAGCGCGAGGGGCGAGGTCTGAGGGGTCGTGGGCGATGGGAGAAGACAACGGTGCGTCTGCCCCCGGCGACTCGGTGCCAGACGCCTCGTGGGAATCGCGCGCGCTGTCGGCTTCCGGCCTCGTTGCCGGCTCGTGCCCGCCGGACGCAGACGTAACGGCGGCGGGCGCCTGTTCCTGCATCGCGGACAGCGGACTCGCGGACATTGCGGAGTCCGCAGAGTCCTGGCGCGACTGCTGCCACTCGCCCGAGCCCATCCCGCCGCGCATCCGCGCGCGCCGCCCGTGCGCGAAGCCGAACGTGAACGGCACGCTGGGCTCGGCGGCGTGCGCGCGGCCGCCACGCGGCGACCATATGGACGGGGATGACGCGCTGCTGCTGCTCGTGTTGCTGCGTGTCACGCCGTCCCCTCCGTCGACCCTGCCCTCGGCCAGAACTGCGGCGCCGGAGATCGCGCCCATGCTGCCCGTCGCGCTGGCACGCAGCCTGCGTCGCCGCCGCGCGTGTTCGCGCTGACGCTCGTGCTCCTGCAGGGACACGCTCCGCTTCGGCAGCGGGCTGCCATGCGAGCTGTTGGACGTGGACGGCGTCATGCTGAGCCGAGCATCCGCCAGCGCAGGTCGTGTGCGTGCGTATGTCGGGTCCGAATGTCGTGCAGCTGTCGCGAAGGCTGATGGAGGCGTGCTGGAAGATGCGCGTATCATGGCTGTGGGCGACGATGTGCGAACCGCAGACATGCTCGACGACGGCCGAACTGCAGACAGCGACACCCGCGCGGCGCGACCAAAGGTGTTGAATTCTTCATCGGGTGTTGGGAGCACGCCGGGTGCAGCAGGCGGGCTATCTTTCCTGCGCTTATCGTTGAAGCTAGCGCCAGGTCCTAGGAGACGGCCGAGGAGGCGGGGAGAGGTGCGGCGAAGGTGGTCGTGAATATACAGGCGGCGGCGGTTCCACTCTCCGTATCAACGCTGGCGCTGTAGCCGAGCGCGACCGGGTCGCCGCCGCAGGAGGTGATATGCTAGACGTCGAGAGTGCGTTGAATTCGTCATGGGGTATGATAGGCTGGCCGAGCACGAGGGCTGCAGAAGGCGTCGAGTGTAAACTCTGAAATGGGGCAGCGGGTAATGCGGGCGTGCTCGTGCTTGTCGTAACGGTGGCTGTCGTGTCGTTCGTGGTATGGGTTGGGGCGTCGGCGTCGGCATCAGTGCGCCGCCGCTTGAACGGCAGCCAGCGCGTGAACATGGCAGCACAGAGTCAAGGAGAGCGCGAGAAAAGCCTGAAGCCGGTGGTTGGGTGGCTGGGTTGAAGTTGAACGGTTGAGCAAGGAACGTCCAACTAGCGCGAGCGGTGCCGTGCACGAGATATGGCGGCCAAAGCTCAACCCGCAATCAATCAGGCTCGAGGCGCGCGAGCAGCGTCGTCGTCAGTGCGGCCAGCGGTGAGCAAGCAGCCAGCGCTCGTCGAGCCTGTGCGGTGTTGGTCAAACAGCAATGGGCAGTCCAAGCCCGTAAGGGGTATCTCTCCCCTCGCACTAAAGGAGGCTTGAGCAGCTGAGCCGCTCAACTGGCCAAGGGCAGTGTAAAGAAGCCAGCGGCAACAGAAACGGCGCGTATTCGATCGAACCCTGGTAAGAGCTGCAAAGTCAGAGCCCTGGTATAAAAAAATGGGGAATAAAACGAGCGAACGGGGTTGGGAAGAGCTGTAACCGCACCGCGCACCTCAGGCTTATATTGCGCTCATGCTCGGGAAGAGGCAACCGCCTGAACTGAAGCAAAAGTTACCGAGCGTTCTGCGTGATTGAGGTGGCGATGAGGCTGTTTGCGTCGGCTTCTCGACGATCTCAACCTCGGCGACTCAATCTCAGCGTTAACTTCCTGAACACCTCCTTCTGACCAGCGTCTCACAATTCAATAGTCATTGGGGTTCACATTGGGCCGAATACTAGTGAATGAGATCCAATGGTGCCGCGATGAGCTGTAATCCAATTTGCACCATGCGTGCCAACGCAACGGAACGCGGAGCGGATGGCCATTTTGGGCGACGGATCTGACCTCGGGGATTTCACGGGACCGTCAGTCCGTTCGACCCTGTTCGACTCGATGAGAATCTTGTCAACAAACACTGTTCTACGTGTCGTTCGTGGCAGTCCCGTTGGAATTCTCGCAGAGATGATACTCTAGATGAATGATGACGAAACCGAGACTCCCGTTGTCGAAGAAGCTGGTAACGCTACCGCCTGAAGCTTTCTTCATGCGCATGGATACCCGCATAGGCATTGACCCGCCTCAAAAGCATGGGAGCATAGGAACTTCGGGCTGTGAGATTCCAACCTGGAGTAGTTTCCGCGTCGCTGATTGTTTCATTCCAGGCATCTGCGCTCAATCACTGAGTCGGATTCGATGGTTATGAGGCTCCCACTCCCCCCAGACGGCGGACAAGTTGGCTATAAGCTTCTCCTGCCTAGTCGTAAAACGTTCTCTCGCGATGAGCACCCGGAATCCCGGTAACTCGTCCTCGCGCAACGGCCGGCGCCACACCGCCTCTCGCGAGATGTGGGTCGTCGTCCCGCAGGAGAAATACTTCGAAACAAAGTATTCACGCAAATTCAACCCTAGACTCAGAGTAGACTTGTGTTTGGCTTTTGATGACTGTATGGATGGACATCGTTTCGTTAAATGATTCCAACCTCTCCGGTGGCATTGCCACTGGGGATCCGGAATGAGTACCACCGCTGAAAGATCGTAGAGAAGGTTAGTAGAAATGGTTTCACGTCATTTAATTCCCCAGCTGCGATGCAACTGTTGGCCACATGAGGAACGAGTGAACTGTAGGCTCTACGATCAACAGGAACTCCCCCGCGTGATACTTTGCATAACAGTCGGCTCACGCAGATCCCTCTTATCTGTCTCACGCAACGCTGCATGGCAGTCCCAGAGATACAAGCTCATAAAAAGATTAAGTAAATAACCAGTAATCGTTATCACGGTGCCTGAGCTGCGCCGACCGACTGCGGCGCGCTGTCAGTGTCACGGTCATTGTCAATCATCCCAATTCTCATCTTCATCAATCCCCGAATACATGCCGCAGCCCACCTATAAAAAGGCGAAGAGAATCTCCCGCGTGCGCAGCACGCCCCATTGAAGTCAGCCAGCACCATGAAGTTCTTCTCCGTCGCCGCCCTCCTCGCCGCCGCCGTCCTGGTCTCCGCTGCGCCCGCGCCGATCGTTTGCCCGCGCAGCCCGCTGTGCTTCCCCTCGCCCGATGGATGCACCTGCCAGGGCAAGCCTATTGGTGGAAACTGATTGTTCCAAGCTATCGTTCGGTATGTCCTCGTCGACCGTGGAGACTCGCCATATATTCACCGATTCGCGCAGTGATTGCCTGTCTTACACATCGCTCTCTTTGAATAGTGTAGACTCAAGTGTTTTTTCCTCAATGGAAGCGAATCCAGTTGACTCAGACTTGCACTGCCTTCCGGCTTTCATCATCCTTCGGGCTCTGTTCAACTCCCCGCAGATGCGTTCAACATGAATCCTCCGCCAGTTCAACTGGAACGCATATCGGCACCACAAAGAGATAGACTCATAGAGAACCTGGCTTCAAGCTTCAAGCCCGTTGAGCGAATGTATGATGAGGACCACGATCACGTGCACTGTGAATGCGAACGAAAGTTGACTCCGCATGTCCGACGGTCTTCGCAGCGCGTTCGGCTATCCCCTCCACTGATATATGTCTGCAGTAATGAAGCATACGCTGCGCAGACTCTTGTGATCACATTAACCTGTCAGCCGGAGGACCTGTTCAACTGTATTGTGCTTTGCCACACTCATCCGTCTAGGAAACGAGAGGCAGATTAATAGGGCTGTGGTCCTGCGATTCACCCGAGCGCGAATGTCTCAGGGGATGGCTTGCATTAAGAGTTGGAACCGTCCGAACCTCAGTCGATCCCGGCGTCCTGGAGTTGCGGCTCTCAATGCTCAACAGAGCTGAGTGCCTCAAGCAGTTAGTAGCTTATATTTGTGGCCGCGTGAACGCTGCATTGGAGCCTCATTGCGTGTGGCAATAAAAGAACTCTCGTAGGCATTACTGCGACTGATTCAGTTAGCGCGTCTGCATTGGGGAGAGTCGGAGATAGGGTTCGTGAGCGCGGAGTGATCTCGATTCGACACGGAGTGGCAAACCCGGGCGTGGCAGATTTGCAGCGAGAAGCCCGCGTGCATCTGACATCCCCGGACATCCAAGTTCGTCAGAGGAATCTGAGATGAGTGATGAGAAGCTGGCTCAGGCGCCCGTGCTCGAGCAATCCGCCCAGCAAAATGCAGGCGCCAGTGCGGAGGCTAGAGCTTTTGAGGGAAACAGGGAAAGCATGGCAGATTGGGTGGCAGGCCTCGTGGTGGCAGCAGGAGTGCTGCAAGGCGGCGTTCGCCGGCGTGGGTTCGCACGGTTGCTAGACACGTGTTCGACCTCGCGTTTGCCTCGTGCCCTCAGGATATGAGAACAGTCAGGATGCTTGTGTGCCCGCCATCCGGCCGAATGCACGCTGCGTAGCGTGTAGGCCTTGTCTTCCTTTTGTGCGCTGCTCGATGGCCGTCTCAGCGCTGGCTCGCCCGGGCTTTCCAGCTCGTCGACAAGGCCGTCTTCAAGACCAGGGCCCACGGCCTCTACGACGACCTGCTCTTCCCCCACGCTGCTGCCCCCGCCGTCGACATCGACTCGATACCGCACCTGCGCCAGGCGCTGTCCACGCTCGACCTGCGCATGCGCAGCCTCGCCGACCAACGAACGCTCGTCGAAACCCGGCTCGCCTCAGTCGTCGCCCTGCAGTCCCCGATACGCAAATTGCCACGCGAAATCCTGGCGGTTGTCTTCGCGGTCGGCGTGCGCGACTTGGACGACGAGGACCCATTGTTCCTGTCCGGCTTACGCTGGTGTGCCGCTACTGGCGCGCCGTGGCCGTCGACACGCCCGAGCTCTGGTCGCGGATTGCCATTGACCGCCACGGTGGTCTTGAGCGCGCCCGGCTACGCGTAGAGCGCTCCAAGGCTGTCTTGCTCGACCTTTCCATCGACTTTTCCGCGCGCTCGACGCCGGACGCCGTGACGGACACCGTCGCGCGTGCCATGGACCTCCTGCGGCCAGAGACGTCCAGATGGCGCTCCTTCCGGCTCAGCGTGCCGCACAGAGCACCCGCGCTGGCGGCACTCGCGCGCTGCACGGAGCGCGCGCCCAGGCTCGAGCGCTTCGTGGTTAGCGTGCACATGCCCTTCCTCGACGCGCTCTGCCCGGACACGGCAGCGCTTGCAACCGGGAGCGTGCCGCTCTTCCGCGGCCACACGCCTAGGCTGCGCGACGTCCAGCTCGAGACGTCGCCTATCGCCTGCGCACCGAGTTCTGCTGGCGGCGCGCTCCTGCGCAACCTGCGCTCGCTGCGCCTTGTTGGTCTGTGCGGCAACGAGGCGCCCAGCGTAGCCCAGCTGCTCTCGGTGCTCCGCGTGTGCCCGGCGCTCGAAGACTTGTCGCTGCGCAACATGGAGGACATTGCCCT
The DNA here is from genome assembly GCA_037042915.1 of Auricularia sp. M13. Taxonomy (NCBI): domain Eukaryota; kingdom Fungi; phylum Basidiomycota; class Agaricomycetes; order Auriculariales; family Auriculariaceae; genus Auricularia; species Auricularia sp. M13. Next base: position 3,322,828 of record CM073195.1, on the reverse strand, counting down.
CCAGACGGCCTATGCGCCGTCGACAGCCATGGTGCACCTGCCATTCCTGCGCACAGCGTCATTCTCGTTCTGTGGCGTATCGCGCGTCACCGCGCTGCTGGACCGTCTCTGCTTCCCCGCGCTGGAGCGCATCGAGTTCGCGCACCTCGACAATATCTCGCCCGCTCTGCAGCTTCTCAAGCGACAGGCTCTAACCGCGCCTCATCTCGCATGCACCCCGCGCGAATACGCCATGTTGGTCTCCCAGGGTCGTCTGCGCCCGGCAGAACATCATGGCCTCACGACGTTGCGCGCCTTGCGAATCGAGAGCAGCCTCTTCAACGAACTGAAGCTCGTGCGCCTTCTCCGCCGCCTGCGGCACATCCAGACGCTCGAGCTAATCGAGTGCGAGGACGTCTCCAGCAACCTGCTCCGCGTGCGCCTCCTATCCCTATGTTCTTGACGCTTTCTATCCTGACGACTTCTCTTCTCCAGGGACTCTCGGCGCCTCCACCAGGGATGGGACACGAGTGGATTCTCCCGGAACTGTCGCATCTCGTCCTGGACGGCTGCTCCGGCCTCGAATGGGACAGCCTGCGCACGCTCGTCGAGCAGCGCGGCGCACCCCTCAGCGCGGCGGACGCGCTGCCACTGCGCAGGCTCGACGTCAGCCGGTGCGCGCACATGAGCCGCGAGCGTGTGCAGTGGCTGCGCATGTACGTGCGCGAGGTGCGCTGCGAGCGCGAGCGCGCTGTGTGGACCCTGTGAACTGTTGATGAACGAATTGGAAACGATTTTTTTCTTGGTTTTGGCTTCAATGCCCTGGGTTTGCCCGTCTGCCTGTACTCGTACCTCCCCTCTGCATCTTGTTTTTCTTCATTGTATCATATCATATCATGTCTGCACAATTGCGATCGACTTCGCAGGTCTTGGGCTCACTCATTTTTATCAAGCGCGCGAGGAGGGTGGATGTACAGGCCTGCACGAATGTTCAACTTGCGATGAGGATAAATATTGGTTGCAGAATGTGCAGAGTATGCAGCAACGATGATCACAGCTGAGCTTGCCAGCTCCTCGCGAGCGCCTCGGCAACAACGCCACTCCCCGGACGAGCCTTCTCGACCATCTTCAATCCCGCGCCCTCCAAGTCCCTGAGAATTCCCTCGCATATCTCCATCTCGTCTCCAGGTCCAGCGACTCCGCGCACGCGCGTCTTGCCGTCCAGAACGTGCAGCGCGGCCATAGCGACGGGCAGGCCGACGCAGCGGCTCATCGCGCTCTCGTTCGGGCTGCCGTACACTACGAGACTGCTCGTCCACGTCTCCTCGGCGCCGCTCTTGTCGGCGGCGACGATCTCGTGCGCCAGCACAACGAGATCGCGCTCCGTGGGGAGGTACCGCAGTTTCGCGGACAGCAGCGTGGCAAAGTGGTCCAGGGCCGGCGCCGCCCCATGCAGCGCACGCGGTAAGCTGCCAGTCCCGAGTCATTCCCTGAACCGAGAAGTCCGAGCCTACGATGTGAAGTGCGTCTCAGCTACCGAACCCCGGCCATAGACCAGAAACGCACCATTCAAGCGCCTCGAGCGCATTGTCCGACTCCCGACGACGTCCTTGATCGCCGCCCGCACACTCGCCTCGTCTGCGCCAAGTAGGTCATGCCCTATTCGGCTGCCCAGACACCGGCGCAAGAAGTAGCCCCAGTCCGAGCCGGGTACATTGAACTTGTCTTTGTCCTCCATGTTTAGGAATCCAAGCTGCTTGAATGCGTGCATCAATTCGCTGAACCCGCGATATCTGGACACTCTCAATACCAGCGTGGGAGAGCGCCGAGAAACGTGCGTACCTCAGCGTTCCGCGGATGAGCGTCTGTAGTCCATGTACCGGTCCAAGATTGTATGTCCCGGCGTATGGCAGGCTGTCCCTATTCGCCAAGCCCTCGAGTGCCAGGACGTTGGACACAGGGACGTCTGGGAAGTAATTCCCGCGACGCATGAGGTCTTCCCCTGGAACAGTGTAAACCTGTACGGATGAACTCATCAATCAAATGCCACCTTCGTATATAACTGTGAGACGCACCGTGCCCGCCAGCTTGAACTTGGCGGCATTTGTCGCAGCTACCAGCACGCCCCGCGGACTCCACGAGAACTTGTAACCCAAGGGAACGTCAGCGCATTCTGGCGCTGGCAGACCTCCGCAGAACGATGAGAAACGTGTGACGCGCATGCCACGGCGTTCGAGGCGCGCGCGCAGGTCAATTGCCGAGCAGTGGTCAATACCCGGGTCCAGTCCAATTTCATTGAGCAGCAACACGTCCGCCTCGACGGCCCTGAGTTTCATATATGAGTATCATGCAACGTGTAGATAGCAATATGTGACGCACCTGTCATGCAACGCGCGCATGGCGGGAGAGGTGTACGATGCGGTGATTAGATGTTTGCGATGCTTGATGCATCGCTCGGCGACGGCAACGTGAAAGGGGACAGGAAGAAGGCTACAAGCAGGTGAGAATCCAAACAGTTGTAATCCGTTTCTTCAGACTCACCTAATGACAACGTCGGCTTTCTCAACGAGGGAGTCGAGCCGGGCGGTATCACTCATATCAAGTGCCACGACCTGCGCGGTGTCGCGCCCGCGGACAATTTCATTGGCCTCAAAAACATTGTTGCTGGCTGCGGTACTTAGCCACAACGGAACTGAGCCAAACAAGCAGACGTACCAACGACGAGATGCACGTCAGCCCGCTTCAAAAACTCGTCGACGGCGGGCTTAGCCACCATCCCGGAGCCAAGCAGCAACACCCGCTTCTTGGCCGCGCCGCGCACGAGGCCAGCGGGCGTCTCCTCAGCCGCAGGCAGCGCGCTCGGCAGCAGATCCGCGAGCCACTCGTGCGGCCCTGTCAGCTCGCCGCCGCGCGCCACGGTGGCGCGTGCGAGCGCTCCGTCAGGGGTGTCTTCGCCGCGCAGAAGCGCGCGCAGATACGGCGCGAGCGCCGCGCTGAAGTGCGCGGACGCGTCGCGCGGGAGCTCGGTGGGCAGGATGTCGATTGACATCACTTGGATCCCGCCGAACGTGTCGCGCGCGCGGTGTAGTACGGGTCGTCGATGGTCGTCGAGCGGTCCATGAACTCGAGGCCGCCCTGCGCAGTGTTGTCAGCGCTATCCGACATGAGGGTATGTGCAGGGTCACCTCGACGTCGCAGCTGATATCAGCTATAGATCGGAATCGAGTCGGTCCCACTTCGCGTGCTGCTCGTAGCGCCAGTCCGAGTTCTGAGGTCGACATGAGACGCGGGAATCCCGGGCGCCATCCAGCGCCGTTGATGAATAGGGAGATGTATGGTGCAATCTCGTACGGATTAGACAGAGGCCGTTTAAGAAATGAGTGACGCACTAATTCGTGGAATCGGCTGTAATAGTCAGACGGCGATGAATAGTAGGATTCCCGGACGTAAGGGGCGCCGTCTCGGCGGAAAAGATAGTCCTGCGGCCGTACATGGACCAGATACATCTTTCCAGATGCCTCTGGATCCTTCATTAGGCGTGGAAGGTCTTCGGCTGCAACTTTGTGCAACGGGAGTTCCTTTAGAATGTCCAGTGAGCCGCGGGCAACGTTCCCCGAGCCAGTCACAGCAATGACAAAGGGCGATAATGCGTCGGGCATTGCTGAGGTTCCACATGCGCGAAGAGATGCCCTCATTTCGTCTAGGGAACGGTAGGTGTAGGGTCGTGCAAGGTTGAGAAAGGGAGAGGCGATGCCCAGTTCAAGATGAGCATGCGCAGAGGCACATAGGCCTTCAACCGCTCCTGCCGCACCTGGGAAGCGTGAGTAATATAATATTTCCACCAGAAATTGTAGCGTACCGGCGAACCATCCAAAACCAACAGTTCGCGCGCCGGCGTCGTTCGTCAAAAGCTCGTAGTCGATGAGTGTCGGTGCATCGGGTTTGCCAATAAAGCGAGACAGCAACTGCATATTATAGGCCTGCCCTTTGATAGTGTGGGAAAACATCTGAAACAATGGGGAGTGAGCCGCATCGCGCGTAATAGAAGCTGGCACTCACGAGGTGAGTCCGCGGCGAGCCGGATACCGGGGAGCACAACATGTCCAGTTGATCCAACGGAGTTTCTTTGATGCCCAACAGTATCTGTGCGGGTTCCAGCGTTGGATGCACTTCTGCGCCAGCCTGTTTCGCGTTCAGAGACTCGTCGTTGTGGACATCAGGGGCTGAAACTTGGCGCACCTGGAGAAACTCGCCGATGGGAAAGACACGCCGATTACAGTCCTGCACCAGTACGCGCACACCGTCGCGCACGAGCTCGTGCACGGCATCCGGGGTCAATGGGCACCGTCGCTCCCAGAGGCGCTGGGGGTCTTCCCGCCGTATTCCCACCACGGGTTTGGAGGAGGTGGATGCTGGCCGTTTGTGCAGACGGATGCCATGTCTTAGGTGGGTGCGCGCCCTGCGAGTGATGAGGGCGTGCATGGTCGTTCGTGGCGAAGAGGCTATGGGCGCCCGTCACTGCGCCGTCAGACGACCAGGAGACCAAGATCCGACCGCCGCCAAACGCGCGTGGCCGTGTTTGGCTTGTGCCGCTGCCGTACACATCGCGCTCGACCCACGCACGTGAGCGCGGCACCAGCGCCTCCTCGGCTTCGCCTTCCGTAACACTCACAAGAATGAACCATGAAATTGCCGCGGAGAACGGCTGCATCCATTTGCAAATTCACCGGTACAGGCTGGTCCGTCTGGCTCTTGTAGAGGCGATCTCAGGGTTTTGCGGTATCCACAGACGCGGGTTGGACGCCCAACCAGTAAAGGTGCCGGTATGAGATACACGTACGTTCCAATCATTCTTGCACATTTCCATGAGCGCTGGCCTCTCCTGAACCCGAGATCTCAGGGTATACTGGAGACCTTGCCGCCATGACCAACTCGGAACGTGTCAGAGAGTTTGACATTACAATTTCGGCGTCGTCGAAGCACCTGTCAAGCAGCTATCGTCGGTGAGCTCCGTTCAAATACAACCGTTGCCGAAAACCTCCACCACCGATGTTCACTCGCGTTCGACAGGCTTTCAGGGCGCGCGAGGAATGCCCAGGATGCGCACAGACCTTCTCAGCGGCCGCCAGTGTGCCCACAGAGCTGCTGCTGGCCATACTCGAGCATCTGCGCGAGACTTTTCCGCCAGATACGCGGACCCTGCACGCGGCGTCTCTCGTGTGCAAACACTGGCACGCGCACGGCGCCAACGCAATGCTCTATGAAAACATACTCCTCGCATCTCATGACGCTTGCATCCTCCTCGACCGCACCGTCGCGAAGCAGCAGCAATTGGCTGCCATGATTGTGTCGCTCAACTTGCTGCCGTGTCCAATCTATCCGCTGGACGAATCCGGGCCGCTGAACACGCCAGACCAGACCTTCTCGATATATCGACATTGGCCAGACGATGGGCGCTCTTCACGCGCCGTCCTGCGTATCCTTAGCCGTACCCCGAACCTCGAGGTCTTGGCCGTGAAGGCAGTCGAGTACCACCACCGTCGCATCACCTTCAATGATCTGGCTCGTTCTGTCCGCTCGAAGCGGCTCAGAACTCTCCCTATCAGGAGATATGTCGGGTTGCGATTCAAGGACAAACATTGAATCACTCCTGACTTTTCTGTGCAGCTCACCTTGTGCGACGCTCAGCGAACTAGTCATTCTGCGGTACGATATGTCGACGCGACTTACCGATACGGCAGTGTGGCAGCACAGATTGCCTCGTATCACACGTCTGTGGCTGCCTTCATTCTCGACCTTGAGCTTGCGGATTGCGCCGTACTCGTACCAGTCGGTGCCCTGCGCGCTGCCAGAGCTATTCAGCAGTGCTTTAGTGCACCTATCGGGCTCTGTACAAGACCCCAACTCGTCTGGCTTCATCACGGCCTCGGCTGTGCTTTCCGGACGGTCTTGGCCGTCTTTGACCTCATTGTGCATCACGGGCTGGAGCGACGAGAGGCAACCACCCAACCCGCTGGATTTTTCACAATTCCCGAATCTGATTAACCTGGAGTTATGGCACGGCGGATATGTCTTGCGGCATAATCAGATCCGATATCCTGCCCACCTCAAGTCGCTGTCGATCGTTATACGAACTCTTGACAATTGGAGCGACAACCGCCGTAAGGCTTGTCCGACTTCCCTATACTCTTGGCATGTTTTCCATTGCCTGACCGAAATTGGGCACTGGTTGAACACAAGCCGACGCCGATTAATCCCCAATCTCGAGCGCCTTTGCATCAGAGCGGACTGCTTGCGCCAGCACTCGTCCGTGCAGCTATGGAAGGTTCTCATCTACGCGCTTACCCTCCGAGAGCATCCGCTGCAGATTTCTTGCAGCCTTTTTCTACGTGCGTCGTTCATCTGGTCGTTTTCATTTGGTACTCATCGACGATGATGCAGGCCATAAGGATCCCCAACCATTCGAGTCCCATCCGTCCAAGCAAGGTGGCTCTTATGACGTTCTTCGACCTCTCCTCAAGTCGCGCAGACCGCGCAAATGATTATAAAATTCTGTACTGTAGGCCTAATATTGTTGACTAGGGATACAACACTCATCTATCATAGCGAAACACTGAAAAGGAAACACACTGAAACGGCATTGCCATTATGAATGTAAATAGGCCATCATAGCCTGGCGTTGTACGCTCTCGGACTTGTCCATTCGAGCGAACCCGCGCGCCCCACGGCCCACCTCCTGGCGTCGCTTCTGCGCTGCAGCGATGATCTGCTTGTGTTTCTTCTCGCCTTCGCGCGTTGTTGCGGCGATAGCTTGTGCGGTGCTCTTCAAGCGTAGCTTACGTCGGTCTTCTGCGTTCACGCCAATGCCGTGCTTGTTGGGTTTCAGGAATGCGGACAAGGGCACGAGCAATGCGGTGCCGTGCGCTCCCTCGTCGTCCAAGCGTGCTGCTTCAGTATCGGGCTCGAGCTTCGGCTCAACAGGCTCGGTTGTTGCAGCATCATCGCCGGACGCTGTCGTCTCGGTTTCCGAGTCGTCGTTGTCGTCCTCCCGCGTCAAGTCGACGGCCTCATCTGGATCGTCCATAGTAAGGTCTATGACCTCTACCTCGCGCGAAGAGGCCGCCCGTGGCGCTTCTGGACGGGGACGAGACGGTCCGGCCGCAGCGCCGAGGGCGCGTCCCTCCTCCCAACCGTGGCGCTGGAGCAAGCCAAATCCACGGTTTCCCGGTCCTATGACAGTCCAAACGGGAGGTTGAAACGCTCCAGTAGGGCCTGGTGGCTCCCGCTCGAGCATGTCGGAAAGCGTGGGCGCATTTGGCGGCGGAGGTGCTGGCTCTGCAGAGAGGACCTTCTGGATGAACCAATCGTTTCTTGTAACCTTCGTCTTCGCATGCATTTGTTTGTTCGAAGTTGTGGCTTGAGTCGTAGCCGGAGCAGGCGGCGTGGATATTCGCGCAGGCGTAGACGACGCTGAACGCTGCAAGGATGAATACCACGAGCCGATGTTGTCCCCGTCTGCGCGCGAAGTCGATGCCCGCTGCGCCTGTTGATCCGGATTGAGCAGTTGGCCAAAGTCGTCGAATTTGTAGCGCGCAGGCACAAAAGATATGGGTGCGTGGCGGCTGTCTTGCCCAAACGGCCGTTCGTTTCGCCAGAGCGCGTCCAGTTCGAGTTCCGTCAGCTGGTCTTGGGCAGTTTGTTCCAGAGCTCCTCGTCTTCGATGATGGGCAGAGGCCCGGTTATTCGAGAGACTATGGTGCGTGCGTGCATGGCCATGTCCGAGTCGACTCAACGGTTCTGTCGTGGTCCAAGAGCGCGTCAATTATAGCTTAGTCAGCAGTGAGATTTCACCGAGCACCTCGAAGTATCGAGGAACTTACAGCGCTTTCGGAAAGCCTTGACTGCGCCAACTTTTTTTGATTCGAGTCATTTGGACGCAATGTCCGAGGTAACATGTTTTCATGCTCGCAATGGTTCAGAATATAACAAATCGTCAAATGGAATTCCGAGGCTTCGTCTAAACTGAAGATTGGTTGAGCCAAACGACCCGGAACCTGGCCAGAGATCGGAGGCATTTACTCCCCGAGCTGGCTCCGATTTCAATCCCCACGCATTACTACCTGGCCGCACTAGTTATATAAAATGAGGCTTGGAAATTCAGTTGTTTAGAGCTCTTTACGGGCAGAACCCGTTGTGCAATTTTCCCAAAAGGGAAATCGGCAGATCGAATCAGAAAAAGTTGGCGCAGTCAACGTTTTCCGAACAGGCTGTAAGACACTCGATACAATACGCAAGGACATACAGGGTCTCATAGGGCCGCACAAAGGACAAGCACCAGAATCATCGTGTCGGGCGCAATGCCCACGATTCGTACGAACTGTGATTATGCACGGCTGCTCGACATTCTTTGCACCGTGCACAGACCGCTCGAATTGCCGGGATGCTGCCCTCATGACGCATTATCGCCCCTGGGTCTCGACCCTGGAAGGAGGATTCGGAAGCTGTGTGAACGCTTCATGCGAATAACACTCAGCTGAAATGAAGACGACTCGTCGTCGATGACGATGAGACAACGGAGACCCGGGCAAAAAGGTCTCCGTTCTGTATGAGCTCTCCGCAGATAGGGCATGTCCCGCAAATATTTCGGACAGGGTCTACTGAGAATCCGCGCGGATGCGCTGCAAGGTGGCGCTTCAGCCACCGTATATCGTCGCGCTTCCCATCTCATTGGAGAACGCAGTCGGCGGACGCGTTTGTACGGCGCTACCTCCCAGCCCTGCAAGGCTCGTCGTAAGAAATCACCACCGCGCCCGGAAACAAGAAACCACTTCACTCTATTGGGATTTTGGGAAGCTGCGCGTCTGTGTAGCGGGCTAGAAGGAGCTGCACCCTGCGCGGCTATGATGGCTTCTTGGTTGGAGAAGGCCACAATGCAAGGGTAATCTGATTACGAGCCACCACCAATATCGTCATGTGTCGTGCAATCCCGACCGCGATGCTATCAGCTGAGCGATGAAGCCCACGGGAGGAGCGACTGTAACCAGCCGGATGACGAGCCTTTGGAGTCGGCTCGTGTATTCCCAGTCCCTCCAGACGCGTCTTGCGCATCTATACGCCAAATGTCAGCAAGGGACCAGCAGGTGTGTGTGCATGACGCGCCTAGCCATATCTCCCCGACCACCACCAGAGACCGTTCCTAATCGCCAGCGCAGCGATGAGGATCTTCCATATCTGTGCCTCCGCAGAATTGCGGTCACAGGAGACCCGGATCCGCAGATGGCTAAGCCTGTTCAAACTGTCTGGCCGTCGACGTAGCCACGCGCCTATGCGCCCCATGAGGAAGAAAGCACTGGTATGGACAGTCGTCACAAGGACTAACGACCGCAGCTCCGGTGGGAATATAATCGGACAGTCGTTCACATTCGTGAAACAGATGGAAGATGTCGTCTCGAGATGGTGTAGGTTGGGAAACAAAGATAGATCGAGCCTGGTCCCGCGCTGCCGTTGATGCGAAAGTGCAGAGGTTGGAACACAGAGAGAATAAAGCATGGGCCAGGATTGTCTGGACAGTGCCGTGCAAACTTGCGGCCACGAGTTGGTGTCTTCACAGTCACCGGCAGTAAGCGTTGTCAGCGACTGGCTGAGCAACTGCGGGAGCTGCAGAACGTTGTTGCGCGTGGGGCCGCTGTGGTCCGCGCACCACATTCGCGAAAGCCAAAGCTTTCGTATTCGGGGGACTTTTCCCCGGTACGCGTCGCAAGACGTCTGTGCTGAGAACATGTAATGCTGGAGCACGAGCTCTTGTAGGCTGTGGCACGCTGGGCTGCATAGCAGAGCAAGTAAAGGTTCGACGGAGACGCCTGAGCGTTGACTGCAGATGACCCCAGCGAGCGAAAGCGTCCTGAGATGGCGCGAAGCAATGTTCGCTGCGAGTGACGCGAATGTAATGCGTCGGGCAACGCGTTCGACTACGTTGAGGGCGAGCGCCTGCAGGTTCGGTGTTCGTCGAAGAATGCGTAAGACTGCTTCTGATGAACGCGAATCGTCGGGCAAATATCGCCCTGGAACAACCGCGACGCGTTGTCGGAAACACGGCTGCTGGGGCGCAGGTAGCAAGCTGAGCGAGCTGACCATCATCCCTAAACTCGGATTCTGCGAGATGGTGCGGTCGAGGTAAATGATAGCCTTGCCAGACGAGAGTGATATGGACGAGTACAGCGCCGTGTTGGCGCCGTGGGTGTACCACCGTCTGCACACGAGCGCGGCTGCACGCAGCGCACGCGATCGTATTCGCGCGTCCTCATCGTCGAAATGCGCGAAAATGGAGAGTAAGATCTCGGTGGGCAGCATGCAGGGGACGGGGGCATACTGCACGCTATTTGTATGACCCGACATGAGCGTAGGAGGTTGAACGGCACTGCCGCGTCGAAATTGCCGCCCGAACGGTGACGGTTTGCTTCCGGACGATCCCCGTGACTTGTGTGCTCCGTTTCCTCTGCTTCTCACCAGGGTCGGTGAGAAGAAATGAGCTGTGGATGTGTCTTCCTCCGTAAATGGCGCGATTGTTTGGGATTCCGGTTAGATGTCCTTATCGAGCGTGCCTGGGCATAGCGGGAAAATCTCTGGTTCGCCGCGAACATGTCAGGTGTCTAGATTTGTGTACAACGCCTACACACTCCGCATCGAGGCGAGGCCTTTGAGGCGTTAAGGCCTCTCCTGAGACGCTCACGAAGGCCTGGAAAAAACAATGCGAGCGGTGTACAGGCTCACTCGTTTTACCCTCGCATTAGCCTGAAGCAGATATCGCCACTACTGACAACACCGGCAGGTAGCAGGGACATCCCTGCAGTGGTCCACTACTAATCAGATCTGTCGGAGCATAGTCTCAGTTATCTCCACGTCTGGGTGGTCCTCAAGTTTCTCGTTCGCCCTCTGGGCATGCTAGTCGCTCAAGAGTCCGATGTTTTCCAATTATTTGGCACATCTATTCGGACCCGCATTGTCTCTAATGGCCCGGACTCTCTTTTGGTCCTCTAGATTGTTCTTGTCGCTGGCTAGAAGGTCTATGGCACCGTGCAAACGCCGCGAACCGACACATTCCGGACAAACCCACGGCTACCGCGCAATGGCACATTCCCGCAGACGCTTCTTTCCACCACTATCAATAGCTATAGCCTGCATGCACAGACTCGGACGACGCCGACTGTTTCCGCTGCGCATGCACTCATGCAGAATCACTGGCAGAGCAAACAGGCACACGGCGCTGGCGCTCGCGCCTTCTCTTCCCGCCTCGGACCGGAAGAATGCTGAGTCCAGGGACAACAATAGGCGCGATATTTCATTGGAGCTCATGAGTCTCCGAGTAAGAGGCGCTACAGTAGTGAAGCTGAGATTATTCGCCGTGGAGCTCAGTGCAAGTGGCTATCCCGGACGTGACTGGACCCTGCTCCTCCCACGGCAATTCAGACCATCAGTGCCCGGACTCGGATGTCCGGGGCTCAAGGCCTGGAAAGGACACGCGTTGCCATTAACACGCTCTGGTCTCGGCGCGGTGTCTGGTGGCAAGTGTTGTCGCAGCGGACCGACCATGTGGACGCGGATGGCCACGGTCCTTGGAAGAGCCTTTGCATGAAGCTCTTTTCTTCATCCCTTGGTCCTTTGGCTCAAATGTAATGGATAGACTCTCTCATCGATGATGCATGCAGTGACGTAGACGCAGTTCCATTCCATTCGAGGGCAGCCTATGGGAGGCTCGGCGATTGACCGTTGTACCGCCGGGGCCGCTACATAGTAGCCAGCAACCCAAATGGAGCGTTGCGGTCGCAGCACTAACAGAGCATGCAGAATGACATTGGTACCAAGTTAGCAACGATTTCATTTGCAACACAACATTCTCACTGAGCCTCGATGAGGGCCGAACCCGGGCCAAAAAGTATTACCCGAGTCATTCCATACCTTGCTGCCGAGTGCTTGAGTTTGGGCGCTGAGATACCATGAGGATGCCAACTGAACAGGCAGTCGTCCGACCACGACGTCGCAACCCCATTCCTGGCGACGGCATGCGCGTCGGTGATTGTTTCACGAACCTAATGCGCCGTAAATGCGCCGCGAGGCGGTCAAGCACAAGTTCGCAGGACGCCAGCTGTGCGAACCTCGCCGTAGACGTTGGGAACTAGACGAACCGAGATTGGCTTGTCGCTGCCCGAGTCGCGGAGTCGGAATCGTCTAGCCTTGGCTCTGCGGGAGTCGGTCGCTTACTGTAACCTTCTCTTGCTGCATCCGAGCCTCCGCGTCAATAACTGGACACTCCATCCGCAGGCAGCCCAGGATGCCCGCGAGACGAAAACTCTCAACTGTGACACTCCGCTGAGGAGGTTGCTACACGAGTTTTGCGGAGAGCGCAAGTCTTAAAGAACCCTGTGGACACGCATTCGATGAATATCCACGCGCAGCAGAGTTGATGGAGCTCCGTGAAATCCTCTAGGTCTGCCAGATTGGCCATGATAAGGGATCAGAGCAGGTGAACAGCAATGTCTGCCTTGCTCGACCGCTTGCTTATCGCCCGCGAGAAATTTCAACCACAAACGGCATCCTGCAGCAATGGCAGAACCGAACTCAAGGGAAAGAGTGAAGAGAAATGAACGGTGTTTGATTCACACACATATCACACACAGTCTTTTACTTTGTCTTCTTTGTCCGCTCGTCCGCGCTCACTGAATAGTCACAGATGAGCACTGAGCAAGGCTATCAGAAGAAGATACGTACCATTCAGGAGCAGCGCATCGCTGTCAAGCATGACCTTGTTACCGCTCTGCGACAGCGTCTGCGCAATCTCGCGCGCAGCTTCCAGCCGGCGCAGCGCCAAGAAGCCCTTGTTCTCGCGCACGGCGTTCCCGATGAGCTCGGCGGATTGCGCCTCACCCTTCGCGCGCACAATAATGCTCTGTCCAGCAAAAATAGTTAAGTTGAAGTCATTCTTGAAGGAAGGAAAGAAAGGCCGACGCACCGCTTTCTCCTGGACAGCCTGGTCGACGAGGAAGGCCGCGCGGAGGGCAGTCTGCTGCGCAACCTGCTTCGCCTCGACGGCGTGCGTGAACTCGGGGCTGAACACAACGTGCGTGATGGACACGTCGTCGAGTACGATGTTGAACTTGTGCGCGCGCGCGACCAGCTGCTCGCGAACGAGCTTCGACACGTTTTCTCTCTGCGATTATGGTCAATTCAAACAAAGACCTTTGCGAGCTGGATGGAAGATCGAACCTGCGTGATGATTTGCGCGGCGTTGAACTGCGCGACGACGCTTTTGAGGATCTCGTTAACGATAGAAGGCAACACGCGCTCGTCGTAGTCCATGCCGAGTTCGCGGTAGATTGTGGGAAGCGCGTGGATGGCTGGCCGCGAGAGTACACGCACGGTGATGTTCACCATTTGCAAGTCTAAGCGGCCAGCGCAGGAATGCCCAGTTCAAAATATCCACAGAACGCGGATGCAGACAGAAGATATAGGTCAATGGTTAGCGCTATTTGCCTGTTATTCGGTATGTTAGCGCGTACCCTTCGTTCCTGTCAAGGATCCTATGCTCCGTGGCTTTGCGCGAATGTCATAGATAATCGGTGTTTCGAACCAGGGAATCTTAAAAACACAGTCAGGCATGAAAATTGAGGCTAGAATTGCGAACTGCTCACAGCAAAATGGGTGCCTTCGTTGTACACGTCTTGTCCAACGCCCTTCAGTCTGCCGATAGCAAGTGCGTAAGCAGTCGGCATGTTGCCAGAGCCCGCTCAACATGCCGACCTTGTATATTTAATAGCACGGTGACCACCATCGACTATCCAAATATATTTTATCAGATAAGTGGTCGAGTTGCAAGCTGAGCGAGCGCACCGTTATACAGAGACGAGTAGAGCCCGAAACCAGTCACAGCGAGCGCAGCAACGGCGAAAACACCCTTGGGAGCGCCAGAAGGTATCCGCCTCCCCGAGCGCCGCCCGCAGCGCGGGCCATTTGCCGTTGGAACTGGCGGAACGGGTCGCTCATCGTGGAAAGGGACCAAGACGCGTTCGAGCCGGCCGGCCACTGCCGCCCGTCAGCTCTTAATCCCGCCTCATGTCCTGGCCGAGCAAGGAGGACCGCTCAGACTATCGCACGACTCTCCAGTATCTCGGCCGCGCCTGTCTGTCTTGGAATGCGCGTCCCAGACTTCCCTCAGGGCCTGCTCGCGCTGCAAACGAGCAAAGTACTGTTCGCCTGAGTGCCAGAAACGAGATTACCGGTCCCATAAACAGTTCTGCGTGGCCTACTCGCTGCTCGACCCTCCAGTAATTGATCCGGAGGCACGCGTGCAGAGAGGGGAAAACAGCAACGGGCCGACACCCACTCAATGGGAGTTGGAGAAGCAGCCGTATCTGAGTAACTTCCATCCTAGAATCACTGGGTTGCTCAGAGCCCTGGGCCCTCAGGTCACAAAGGTCAGCTCTATTTTTTTCTCTTTCGTGCACGATAGTCTCAGTGCTCAACCGATCGTTAAATTTGACTGTTTTTCTACGATCGATCGGCTCGTGCGCAGATCGCCAACTATCTTGGCTACCTCTTTCCTCGCTGTCTCTGGTGCTACGCCCCGGACCCTGCCAAAGTCTGTTCGACATGCAAGATTGCCGCGTGGTGTCCGGGTCTCTGTGCTGAAAAGGGTGCCGCTGCTCATGAGGGCGCTCACTGCAAGACCTGTCAAGACATCGTGAGGGACGACGACTTCATTCGGTATGTCACCTTGGACGACCTCACACACCCTTTGCTCACCCACGCAGTACATCGCCCTCCTTCCTCGCCGCGCGCTTCTGTCCGGAGCGCGTACTCTCCGAGCCTGCGCCCGCGTCACTTTTCAAAGACGGATGGGATAGCTATTTGCCCACGATCTCGCTTCCGCCACTTCTCAACGACCCCGCCATCCTCGACACCATCATAACGCGCCAGATCTCGTTGCCTCTCACCATTATTGCGGCCTTGCAACGCTTCGGGCTCATCGATAAATTCTCTGGACCCGAGCCCAGCAAAACCCTGCGAATCCATTTGATGGGTGCTGAGCGCGACTATGAACTCGTGGCGGGGGGTCTGGCATGTGAAGAGCTCATGCATCTACTTCCGGGAGTGAAGACGCTGGAGTGGACAATGGTCGGTGAGTTGAGTTGAAGCGAAGCCCCCGGGTCGACGCTAATATTGACATGGCATATGACAGGCCCGTCGATGGGTAAGATTGGAAATTCAGATGAAGGCTCGACCGAGGTCGACCCCTGCCCTACGTGCCAGGACCGCGACCGCAAGCGTATCCTAGGATGGCACAAGTCAGTCTCACCCTCTCCATTGTTCACCTTGAGTACTAACTTTTGTGCACCACTTCAACAGCATGCGCTACCAAACCTACGCCTCCCAGCCCGGCGCACCGCGGCCAGACCTGGCGATTGGATTCAACTGCGGGATGCACGAGCAGCCGCAGTCCTGGGGCCCAGTGCTCGACTACCTTTCGGAGCAACGCATCCCGAGCGTCTTCACATCTTACTCGGCCGGAGAGGCTGCCGCTGATGCTCATGTTGTGCATAGCAGCAGAATTCCAATGATGTGGATGGAAGAGCCCAACGTATGGGCCGGCCGGCGGCCGCAGTGGGACTTTTGCGTTGAGGGAGGGGCGTGGTTTGAGAATGGATATTGGCTGGGGTTCGGCCCTCATGCAGAACACGAAGATCAGTGAAAAGAGATGTACTTCTTGCCCAACAAATTGAATTATTTGTAATTGAACTGACAGCTTCACAGTTAGGTCCTTAGGATGCAAACTCTTTGAATTGTTCTGACCACGGCGTGAGCTTGAGGATGCCTTCCGATGAAATTATTAAGCTATGAGAGGCAAACTGAGTGAGCTTCCCGACAGTTTGGTCGTGAAGGAACGGACAATGCAATTGACTAAAACTGGGGTCAACACGACGCGGCAGGGTTTGAAACCCCGCGTGCACCTTTTGGCCACAGAAAAAACTGACCAGTGATCACCTTCGTGAGGTCAAGAATTTCAACATCGCAATGGCCGACGAAGAATCCAACCCGAAGGCAACGCCCCTCGCCGATGCTGGTCTGACGAACCAGGTGCGTCCTTGAGGCCTCGGTTTGCAGCAAATTGCTGCTGCTCTTTCCGTCCCAATGGAATGCGCTAATGCCATGATAGATCCTTGACTTGGTACAGCAGGCAGCCAACTACAAGCAGCTCAAGAAGGGCGCGAACGAGGCGACGAAGACGCTTAACCGCGGCATCGCCGAGTTCATTATCCTCACCGCGGACACGGAACCCATCGAAATCTTGCTGCACTTGCCGCTCCTCTGCGAGGACAAGGTATGCAGCACGTTGTGAAGCTTGGTTGTTATTCTAATCACCTTTTCAGAACGTTCCATACGTTTTTGTACCCAGCAAGACCGCGCTCGGTCGTGCGTGCGGCGTCTCGCGTCCCGTCATCGCCGCCAGCATCACGACGAACGAGAACTCGCAACTCGACAGCCAGATCCAGGCTATCAAGCTCGCCATCGAGAAGCTCATGTACTAGGCTGTCGCTGGAGTCCTGCCTTGAAATATAATTTCGGCGTTGCATAAGCGAGTGCGTGACAGTGGCTTGCATGACCTCTATTAGAGTGGGCTATGTACAGAGCGCGAAGCGCGTCACTGGTCGTTCTTCTCATCTGCGCGATCCTCAAGTCCGAGAACATGCCTCATCTTGGCGCGAGTGTCGCTTGCTTCGTCTTCGTCGTCGTCGCCAAGCTTCCACTGCACGAAGCGCCGGAAGACATCCTCGGCCTCCTGCAGCTCCTCCTCTTCTGCTGGACTCATCTGCTCGTCGAGCAGGGCGCCGACTTCATGCTGCGCAACCCGTTCGCTATGGCCAATGCATCAGTAAAAATGGCAAACATGCAGCAGCTCAACATGTCTCGGACGTCACGTATTGCGCCCTTTGCACGACCGCTTTCGGGAGCCCGCACACTGCGGCGCACTTGGCAGCGTGCGACTCGAGTGACAGACCGGCCGCAGCCCTAAGAACCACAGCGTCAATCCAAGCTGTCATGGGTACAGCAAGCTCAGTCGTTCACGCACTGGTGGAGGTAGACGATGCTCTCGTCGCCCTGCTGCTGCTGGACGAGCATGATGCGCATGTGTGCTAGCGCGAGGGGCAGCGAGCGCGGGACGACGTCGTCACGGAAAACGTCCCGAAAATGCGTCGTCGCGAGGACTTTGGGGCAGTCTGCACCGAGAGCGAGCAGGTGGCGCAGGACGCCGATGAGAAGGCCCGCGCCATCTGCCCCGCCATGTCAGATCATTCAGAGGCCGAGTGCAAACGATGCGGACCAGTGTCGAGCGTGCCCTTGCCGAACTCGTCGAGCAAGACCAGTGAGCGCGTGGTCACGTTTCTGAGCGCCAGCGAGACTTGGTTCAGGTCGATCATGAAGCTCGACTGGACCTTCGAAATCGATTCGCGCGCTTGGACGCGCGTGAAGACTTCGTGTATCAGTGGGCGTTCTATCGGGCGGGGTTGGATATCTCGCACTTTTGTCGACGACACCGAGCGTCGCGGATTCAGCTGGAACAAAGCTGGTAGGCCCTCGGTCAGTCTCGCCTGCACGATGCTCTGCGACCACACACCATCCGATCTGCGTACAAGGTCTACGTTATCACCCTATCGTGCTGCCATAGTCATGCGCTTACCTGGGCCATGTACTGGATGAGAGCGACCTGTTTCAAATACACGCTCTGCGATGCGGTCAGCATTATTGGCTCTTCCTGAAATGTCATAGTGGATAGAATTTCTGCACACCTTGCCGCAAGCGTTGGCCCCCGTGATTACCATAACGCTCCTGCCCTTCTGCTCGAGAATACCAGCCGTTGCCTCAGCAGGCCGCTCCTCGTCTTCGTCCTCTTCTTCCGGAATGGTGCCCAGGCCAGCGCCGCCAATTAGGAACGCATCGTTTGGAATGAACGTGTCGACCACCTGCTCGTGCAGGGGATGCCTGTCCCAGCATCGTCAGCGACAGCCACCGCAAGATGTAGAATGCATGCCGGCCGCCGCGGATGGCGAGTACGTTCTCCTCGCTCATCAGTGGACGCGTGTAGCCTTGCACCAGTGATGCTTGCGCAAAGGATAGCAGGCTACGCCGCGGTTAGTTGACCAGATGCGGGCAGAAGCGAGTGTGACACACCAGTCCAGCTCGGCCAGGATGGCGCAGGTGGCCTCGATTGCCGGCGCGTAGGGCATGACGCGCTCTGTGAGAGCGTGCACGATGTCCAGCTCGAGCTCTACGTCAGTAGCTCCATTAACACTGTCGGCGAGAGGTCGGAAGACGGCGTATGCACCGGAGATCATCGTCTGAATGTCGCCAATGTGGTAGTCGAGATCTGCTTGGGTCAGGCTATGCACCGTGGGGCGAGCGTCAGAGTAACTCACCTCGCATCTTGGGCGACTTGAAGAACACAGTCGACCTGCTAGTATATTAGACCCAAATGCCGTAGTAAAATGACCTCGGACGACGCGCTCAGTGTTGAACTGGTACTGCCAATCTGGAACGCCAAATAGTGGTTGCTCGTTGTTCCAGCCCTCTGGCAGCGGCACGCTAATGAGAAATCCTGTGAACTCATGCGTCAACAATCTTTTACGGCCTCCATACATGAGTCCAGCTTCACCAAGTTGTGGGAAATACACAACGTTCAAGGCAGGAACAACATCATGCGGGACTTCTCCTGCGATCTGGACGGAGACATTATTCTGCAGAGTAGTTTCAGTCTGATGTGAATGTGGCGAGTTCCATCCTCTTGACACACCATCACGCTGTCCAGGCGGTCGTAAGTCTCCTTCAGTTCGTCCAACTGCACGTCTATTCCCGCTCTGACGCATATTCTGCTTTGCTGAGTGGACTCGTCCAGGTCGATCTGAGGTGTCAGTGGTGCGTGGACAGAGGATACTTAGGCTCATTATTTGGGCGCACAATTTTGTGAATGTCTTCTCCCATCTGTGAACGATGCACTTGCGAGGTTCTCGCTGAGCTGCGCGGCATGAATCAGGATGGAAAGAAAAATGCAACGATTGCACTGACTTTGCGAACGATATCAACTGCGTCGGCCAGTCCTGCGAGTGCCTCCGCAATCATCGCCGAATGGAACACAACTGGAATATATAGATGTCAGTAGGATGAGACCGCGAAGGTAGTTGACTGACCGAGCATAGGGCCACGAGCGACCGAAGCTCAGTCTTTCCCTTCTTCATAGCAAGCAGCAAATGCGGAACGTTCCGCACGCCTTTGAGATGCCTCCTCAGCGCCCCACTGATGGTCAAGTTATCGGTGTGCAAGAAGCACGCAATCGCTGAGTGCCGCTCCGCGATGACCTCCAGCGAGAGGGACGGGCGGAGGAACCATTGTCGCAGGAGGTCGTATCCCGCTCGCGTCCTCGTGTAGTTCAGAGTGCCTACCTGACTGAGTAAAGGACCCGAAAAAGATTATGAGCTGACGGCACCAAAAAGAGAGAGCCCCTCTTTCGTCTTGTCCGAGTGCATGGAAGCATGGTTTTCTTCTTGGAAGATTTGAAGAGACCTGTAAGTGCTCAGCGTTACCGAGTTACACGATGAGGGCGACACTGTACAGCAGCGCATCCATGTTGATATGCATTGCTTGGTTTCTGAGATCCATTAGCTAGATGGTACGTGTCGGCACTTACTCACAATCTCAGAATTTCAATGTTATTGACGAGATGCGCCGTGTCATCGCCCAGGGCGCCGAACGCGCGCGTGCGATGGAGGTGCTCGAGAAGACCTCCGACACATGCCATCTAATTGCGCAGTTAAAACTGCACACAGAGCGTGGGCGAGACATCTCACGCAGAGCGGTGAGCGTTCAGTTTCGACAAAATTTGCAACGCGGATGGAGGCTTGCCACCGAACGAGAGCCGGGTCAGCGGTAGACGCCCCACGATCATTCTGGAATGAATAGGCATCGAGGGAAGGCGCTCTCGGAGTAGGTGCGCCAGAGTCCGAGGAGGCGAGGGTTCCCTCGGCCACAAAGTCCGCGAGCAAGGGAAGCGAGTAGAGTTTATCTTTGCCCTTTGTGACGGTGAACTCGCGATGGGGACGAACTTGCCAACCGCGATTCTTCTGGGTCACTGCGGCGGAGGATATCAGGTACGCAAGCCGTGAAAAGTGGACACATGTCACTTACTGAACTCGCGGCACACCGTGATGAATTTCTCGTCTGCTTTGCTACTCATTACAACGTAATCGGGATTCGTCTGCTCCAGGACTTCAAGTTTTCTTCAGAATTGCCACAGCACGATAATAGGAAAGCGTACGCTGCTTTGTAAAGTCGTAGTGTTCCCCGTCCTGGGTATCCTCGAGCAGGTAGAGCACGCCGTTTGAAGAGTCAAAATATGCGCAGCCCACTCGAAGCCTAGGAAAACGTTAAGCCGTATAAGATCATAAAGAGAAATAATTCAGCACACCGATTGGAGGTGATGGCTACGAAGGTCTGCCCGGGTTGCTGCAGGCCGGCAGACCACATTGAGCAGGGCGCAGCGGCGCGTCTAACGCACGCACAAACTGCTCAGACTCGTCATCATCGTCTTCTTCGGCGCCAGATTCTTGTTCTCGTCGCGAGCTCCGTCCACCGGCGTTCCAGCGAACCTTCTTGCGCGCGCTGACGCTGCTGCCCTCGACCTCGCCGTCAGAGGACGTTGGCCAGGGCGCCGCGCGTTTTTTCGAGTTGGTCTGCTTTCTTCCGGATTCTGGGGCCTTACGCCCTTGGCCTGTGAAGCCTCTGCCGCGGGTCCAGGGACGGCGCGCCATTAACTGGAAGGTAAGAGCTGGCTGATGGTCAAGGTCACCTGCAAAAGCAAAACGCGTGACGTCACAGCGCACGTGACAAGCTTCGGACTTCACACCACAAGTTTCATAGAAGCCCAGTGATAAAAAAGTCTCTCAGAGAACCTTTGAACCATGAATTGGCTCTTGATAAAAATCTCTCAATTTCAGTGCACTCATCTCATGCGCTGTGTCTACGTCCGCGCTGCTCAGTAATCTCCCGGTGAAGTTCTCATCAGTCAAATCGATACTCTGGGCCATGGTCAGCTGCTGTACGTCATGCACATGTAACGGTGCTCTAGGGACGGGTTCGGACCGTCAGGATTAATCTTGCTGCTTCAGCCGACACTTGTCCAAGCCAATTCTTGCACATGTGTAATCGCTGGATTAACCCCTATGACTGCGTAGAACTCCGTATCTACATGTGATCCATCTAGACACCTTGCTGTCGACCGGCTTCTCGATCATCACAAGTCCAAACTCTCGATACGTCATGCGAAATACAGTATTCCTCGAAGTCTTCAACGTCAGTGCAAAGAGAGAACTGTCCCATTTACGTTTCCCTCCCGCATGAATCTTGGCGTGCCTGGCGCTCCGGAGAGCGGTCTCATCGGCGCCTGTTCCGCTGTCCGTTCTGAAAGGCCTGCAGCATGCTCTTGCGCCGCACTTAGTCCCAAAATCGGGTAAGCGCTGGACGCACAGCTTTGGGATTGGTCTGTAAATTCTCTTGGCATGGGCATCGTTAACCTTTTGAGCGGTCGTCGGCGTCTCTCGGACACAGCAAAGCCCGTGCAAAGCCGCAATATTCTGGCACACCAATGCACAACCATTGTCCGTACACATTTGCAGAATACACCTCCGATACTCGCAAAACGGTCGAATGATCATTGTCCTATGGCGGTTCAGATTTCATCAAGCGAACTGAAACTCACGCATCAGTGCACGATCGAGGATCGCTGCCAGCGAAAACAATATGCAGGAACCCAAATACGATCGCCAAACGTTCCCGGTGTCGCTCGCCCGTGTGAGGACGGGATGCGGGAATCAGGCCCATACGAGCCAAACGCCGGCCGCGTCGCGGGATTCACAGCCCGTTGACGCACGGTGCACATGGGTGCACATGGGCATTCACCTCATATGATCAAGAAGCCTTATCCTCAGCACGAGTATAAAGAGGGCCCCGCGTTGCACTGACATTCCTCACTGAGTCCCACCTCTCAGCCAGCTGCCTGCCACAGGATGCTCACGTTCACCGTCGCCCTCGCCCTCGCCGCGCCCGCGCTGGCCGCGCTCAACAGGCCCGTCCTGTTCCACGATGGCCTCTCGCCTCACGTGGACGCGTCGTTCTGGGCGCATCTCACCCCGACGCAGAGCACTTGGGATCAGTGGACTTGGGGATGGACGCCGCAGGTGCGCGGCACCGTTGCGTCTTATCAAACGCGACGCGATCTGAGACTGTGGCTTCGTGATGTCATAGACCTGCTTCAACAACGCGAACAGCAACGGTGTCAGCCCGTACGACTTTGAAATCTTCAATGTCCACTATACCGACGTATGTCTCTCCGCCTTCATTATCACCGACAGACTCGATGGCTAAAGACCTTGTAGTGTGGAAATGCCTGGGTGTTCTGCCGCCACCACAATGCCAGCCTTTCGTACGTCGTCTCTCAATCATCCAGATGTCCCCCCACTTATGGACCCGTAGGCAAATCGACATGATTGACCTCTTTGGCCGGTGAGGCAGATCACTCTCAATCACGCTCGCACATTTCCAACATCATCCCACTCGCAGCCTACCCGTGCACGAACGCCAATGGATCCGCCACGTGATCGCAGTCCCGGGCGGCGGCAGCGCGTACATGTCGAACGCAGACGTCGTATTCCAGGGCCCGGTCGGCACGCCGAGCGTCTTCCAGCACGAGGTCGGCCACGCCGTCGACTTCTACAAGAACAGCGTGCGCAGCAGCGGCACTCGACGTTCATCAACGCCATCAACGCCGACAGCTGTGTCCCGGACGACTACTCCAACAGCAGTACGCCGCAGCCCGCTTCCCGTTAAATGGAGAGTCATGTCGGCTGACGCCCACCTAGATGAGGTGGAGGACTACACGCAGGTGGGAGTGCTCTCGATGTACGAGATCGTGAACCCGGGCGGGCTCGACCCGATCGGCGCGAACTGGCGCTGCCTCGAACGCCAGAAGAACGCGCTTGACGGCTTCCAGCGCAGCGACATGATCCCTGGCGGCTCCTGCGTACGCCGCTGGGCGGACGACACCATCGTCAAGATGGGCCCCGCCGTCCCGCGCTCCAAACGCCAGCCCGTCGGCCCCATTGCGAGCAGCAAAGACTTGCCTGTGCCTCCCCAGGCGGATTCGCCGGTGACTGTGTTCCGTAACTTGCGCTTCAACGCGACCGAGAGTGCCAAGGCCAAGGTGCGCCAGGAGGCATGGCAGAAGGCCGCGAAGGGTGCCGAGGCGTGAGCGTCAAGGTTGGGGAATCTGGTAGCTTCGCATGTAACAAGTACGAGCATTTGACGAAATGACGAGCTTCTTGAGAGCAAAAGCCAGTGTGCCCGGCATACCAGCAGTTAAACTGATAGGCAAAAGGTCTGTAGGCATGCATGCCAGACCAAGACTCCGAGTCGAGGGAAGAAAAGCGTTTTACTTGGAGAGATCTTCTGCACAGGGCTGAGCGTGGGAGAGGTGATGAGGACCACATCGCATGAGAGCAGGGAGCACCATCAACCGGTGGCAGGACGAAGGAGGATTTGGAGCAACCTTTTGCAAACAATTTTCAGAGATGAGAAACATGGAAGCTGGGGAGCAGCGGGACAAATAGGTGTCAATATTTCGATCGCTCACTGCTTCCGTCATTTGGTCGTTGACACCATGGCGCAAAGCCCAGACTATTCGCGACGGTCGAAAGGCTCATCATACTATGACCGGCCATCGTTTGACCAGCTTGCGCAGGGTGCGTAGGCCGTCTGCCAGACAAGACTGCGAACGCTGACGCTGGCCCGCAGGCCATGAGCGCAGCCAGTCATTTGGATATAACTCGAATTCGTTCGCCACGCCAGCTAGGCAAGCGCCATTGAAGCCAGGCAGGGACGAGGAAGATTTCGTTAATAGCCAGACGACGCCATTGTCAGGGGTAGGCGCCGACGACGGCTGGGACGTCTACGCCGACTTCAACAACGCCGGCCCTCGTTTTTCAACAGCGATGCCCACGCCGGCCACCTTCAGCTCGGTGGACAGCAAAGGGTGCGTTATATCAAACCCCACAATAATGCAATAGCTCATGCAATTTGCCTGCCACAGTTACCGGCCACTGCCCAACCGGACTGACCCCAAGAGCGAGGCTGGCGAGCCCGATGTTGAGCTTGTCACAGTGCCAGCTTTTGGTGCTGAGTGGAACAAGGACGAGCTTCGCGGGATGACCAGGTCAGCAAAGCGCGAGGCCAAGTCGGAGCGGCGGCGGGACGTCTGGAAGGCCTGGTACCGCGGCGAGCACGGCTTCTTCGGTGGCTTCCTCACGCGCAAGACGCTGGTCTTCATCGTCTTCGGTCTCTGCGTCCTCACCGGCATTGTTCTGGCCATCTGCATCCCACGCGTCCCGTCGTTTGCGTTCAACTCCGAGTCGCCCTTCAAGCCCACCGCCCCAGGGAAGGACGAGCCCAACACCACAGAGCGCTACAAGAACGCGTTCAGCCGCACGCCCGCCGGGTTCAAGTTCAACTCGTGGATGGACCTGCGCGTCAACACGCACTCGAACATCCTCCCGCTGCACTTCAACCTCATTGCGGCCGAGGTCTACGCCGCGAACGAGCTCAAACTCGTCGCGACGGGCAACATGACCGGCGTCAACATGAAGGCCAAGTCGAGCATTGCCATGCTCTTCCCGTTGATCTGGGAATACTCGGCCGTGAACTCGTCCGACCTGACCTGTGCGTTGCGTTCTTTGCTCGTCAAATAACATCTGACATTTCGCTAGGGCTGGACTTTTACAACGCCTGCAACAACCACGTCAACCACCCCGATGGCGTGCGGCCCGGCATTGACGTCCGCGTCATTATCAAGATGAAGATCCGCGGGCTCATCTCACAGGTCGGGACGTCCACCCAGATCGGCGGCGTCGCGTGCCCCATCGAGCTTCCCTTGGACTCTGCATAATGGACATGACCCTTTCCTCTCGCTCTCGTCGTCGTTTTGTCTTGCATCACACACCCATCTCGCTGCACGGATTACGGACCGTCCAGTGTAGTCGCGCACCCCCGCAATGATATCTTACCGTCTGTTTAGTACCCCTCTCGTGCACTTCCGACTCTAAGATGCATTCGCAAAACCCCGGTCGCAGTTTCCTTTCTTCCCGCCACCCTGTTCATGGCCGCGCCGTATTCGAAGCAACTCCCCGCGCTGCCATCGTCGCTTGTGCCAGGCGCAGGCCTACGCAAGAGATCGGTCCAGGCTAAACACGTCTCCTTCGCCGAGTCGGACCAGCCTGCAAGCCATGTATCGCGGGGGGATGTCGCGTCTCGTGCGTGTTAGAGCGCCATATCTCATGATACGTCTCACAACATCGTAGCGAGTCGCGTCAGGGACAACATACTAGCACCTTCGTCCTCCTCGCACGTCTCAGGGGTCTCGCAACTCTCGTCCCTCCTCAACCCGTTCTCCCCGCGACACGACCTCTTCACACCTGCGGACGCACGACCGAACCCGCGCTTCGACGACGACGACGACGACGACGACGACGAACCTGTATATCTCAGCGAGCTCGCGCAAATCCCTCTCACCCCTCTTGCTGGCGTTGCAAGCTCTCCGCCGCTGCCGGTTAAGGAGACCTCCTGGATCCCGCGCCTGCCGACGCCGGACTTCGGGCGCGCCGGTCGCACGCTGCACGACGTCGTACAGCGCGTCACGGCGTGGCAAGCGTCCTCCCAGTCGGATCGGCCGCAGGCTGAGAGTCTCCTCGATGTCCCTCATGCCGCCGCAAGACCCGTTAGCATCGCCATCAGCGACGTGTCGTCTGTCGGCACCAGGGAGACAATCACGTCTCAGCAGAATCTCCTGGACGTCCCTCATGCACCCGCCACGAGACCCGTCAGCATCGCCATCAGCGACCTGTCGTCCGTCGGCACCCGGCAAACGATCGCGCCCACCGTCACCTCGCATAATTTTTCACCCCCGGAGGAGGACTTCCGCGACGTAGCAAGTCGCGCTCGGATGGCGAACCCGCCGCCGAGCCGGGTCGCACGACATTTGGCGCACAAGTTTCCTCTCCCGCGGACGACGCCCGACGATATATACGATGGGGGCTTGCTGGGCGTCCAAAGCGTGGGGTTATGGCCTCCTCGAAATGGGTCCTGCTTCTTTCGGTTTCGACAGTGAGCACTTTCGGAAATTGCTTGTTCAATGCGCGTGGTTGTACTGAATGAATTGCCTCAGGTGTTTGTGTATGGCATGGTGGGAATGACGTTGACGCTGCTTACATGGTACCAAGGTTCGCATTTCTATACGAACACCGAGCTCGCTAATTTATTCTCACTGCGTATAGCCTTCGAGCAAGCGGACGTTTTCTACGTGACAAACTACGACATCCTCGTATGTGCGACCCCACCACATCCACCTCTGGCCCGATCGCATCTCGCATTGACATCCGTCGGGCAGTCCTCCTCTTCGCGACGCATCTCATCGTCCTCACAAGTCTGATCGGCATGACGGGCACGCTTCTCAACGCGCGCCCCCTGCTTGCATTTTACGTGATGCTTCTGTTCCCCTGCTTCGCCTCCATCCTCATCCCGGCCTACACGGCGTACAAGCGTGCGAATCTCAGCCTGGAATTGAAGCTGAATTTGGCGTG
Source organism: Auricularia sp. M13 (assembly GCA_037042915.1). Classification (NCBI taxonomy): domain Eukaryota; kingdom Fungi; phylum Basidiomycota; class Agaricomycetes; order Auriculariales; family Auriculariaceae; genus Auricularia; species Auricularia sp. M13. The sequence continues at coordinate 3,296,123 of CM073195.1, read as the reverse complement.
GAGTGAATGGTGGACTGAGCAAGGCCGGTTAATCATCCAGAACTCTGTGCGTGCTCAAATCCGAGTCTACAACCAACTTCCAGCTGTGCTGACGCCTCAGAGCGCAGTTGCACTGCTGTGGGTACTATACGCCATTGCGTAAGCGTTTTCGACTCGCGGCGGGCACTGCGAGAGTCTGATTAGACCATTCACAGACCAAGCGGTATTTTCCAATAAATGCTATCCACGTGGGCCTCTGCGTGGGTGTAAGGCAGCGCTGTTGGCGTACCAAAGCCAGGCTCTGCGCAGGGTGTATATCCATCTATTCGTCCTCGTGCCGCTGCATATTGCCAACATGGTCATCGCGCTCTTGTGTTCGAATCACGTTACCAGGTACGCACCACCAATTTCGTTTGCGGCATTCCATTGACAAGGCCGCTCCAGCACCTTTGGGAAGGGCCTGACACCCAAATATTATCGCTTGACGTGCGTACATGGCATTTGTGAAGAGAATAATGAATCTCACACTTTTGTACCAGGGCTGCGGACGTACGAGCGAACTCGGAGCTCGTGCGGGCGTATTTGGCTGAGCAGCGCCGCTCAGCGGAGAAGCTCATTGACCTGGGTCTATCGCTGGCCCGGCCTCCGGTGCTGCAAGCGCATTCGATGGAGCGAGACGACTCGCGGCCACGATACGCGAACAGCATGGGCTGGGGTCGAAGAAGCACGACGAACGAGACACGCATTGGCTGGGATAGGGCTATGCGCGAAGGACTGAGAGGGGCCGCGTCTTCGCAGACTAGCCGTGGAACCAGTTCAGACGTGAGAGTTGGGCTGGGATACGGGCGTATATGACTGGAGGCCTGAAATCAGTGTCGATCGGTTGCTGCGCTCGGGACTCCTGCGGGCGGTGCGGCGTTTACTTTGACTTTGACTTTGCTGTTCACAGCATCATGAAGCATCGATCTCTTCATTGCGTTGAAATGCGACAGGCTGGCCTTTGACCGGCAGTGTGCCTGGACTGCACCTAGAAGGTGAGCATAGCAATGTCGTCACGTTCTCAGTCGAAGTGAATTGAAAGCAGTACAAGGCGGTCCGCAAATTGGTGCCGCGTGTAAACATGCAGCACATCCAATGCATACTGAAGCACTGCCGCGACGTTCCAAACGCGGGTGCAGATCCCAATCTACAGCTCTATATCGAGTACAAAATGTTCGCATCTCGTCCTGGAAGTTTCAACACCCCACAACGAAGCGGAAGGCCATCCTTACGCGCTCCTCAGGCGAAAGTTTTTGAGCATTCAGCATGGTAGCCCTCTTCATGTCAGGCGCGGAAAACTCGCAGCGCGTGGGCCTTCCCCCGGCGGGCATTCTCGCAATATGTCTCATACTAGCTGCTGCTGTCGCAGCATGCGCGCTGTACATCTTCGTATCTTCGCGAAAACGCAGTTGGGGTGGCCTCCGCGGACCATCACGCCACTCGGACGATCTCGAAGTCGCGCAGAACGACATGGAGGGCATGCAGGAGATTCCGAACACCGGCTCGTCTTGGGCCGCGCTTTCAAGGCCTGCGTCTACCTCTACGTCTTCTCAGCCGCTCTCTACGACAGTAACGGAATTCCCTGCAACCGCGCCAATACTCCCGTCAGCAGCGTGGGCGGGCGCTGCGCTCGCCGAGCCTCCTGTAGCAATGACGCGCGACGACCCTCCTCAGAAGTCAAGGAAAGCGCACCGCTCGTCCATTGCAAGCATATACAAGTCATCTCGCAGGGGGCGCGAGAGCTGGCGATTCGGGAAGGGGATCGCGGGCCCGTCGACACGGCCGTGGGGAGGCTGAGCCCGGCTGTGCGGCCCTTCATGTTCTCACGCTGCAAGTGCGGGGGCACTTGATTGTGAGGGTTGTTATATATCCCGCTGGCGTGGACACGGACGCTGCTTCCTTATGATCGTACAGGACATGAACTTTCACATTCTTCTGACCTTGACTCTGCATCGTCTCCTTGAGCATGGTGTTGTATTTGATTAGCACTATCATTATTATCGTTGTTGAAATGTTTTTGACTCCTGAGTCTCCGAGTCCTGTGCACGTTAACGTTGTCTCATGTGCAGTACAAGCAAACTTATTTGTCCCGGTTTTGCAAGGACCAATTATTATGTACGATTAGAACCTACAACCCTGCTAATCTTCCCGACACGGGATCTCAGTTTCTTTCGAGGGTTTAGACAGGTTCGACTGAGACAGAGCGAGGGCACAGCTAGCTGCGACAACGGTGGCCACGGGCGCTGCCCGCAGCCGGCGGTGCCGACGACCCCGCCACCGTCCTCAGTCAGTGCCATACATCGGTACTGGCAGATTTGTTTCGTCTCACACGGGAAAGCAGGAAATTAGGATCTAAGAGGTATACATAATCTTCGCAAGCTTACCTGAGTCCTGCATCAGTTCCACTCGAAGGCGCTCAATTGCATGACGATTGTCGTCCTCGTCATCGCGTCCATCCTCGATGGTATCCTCTTAGGCCTAGCGATATTTGCGATCTTGCGGCGCTGTCGCAACAGGCGAGATGCAGTCATAGATGATTTCGACACCGGAGTATAACGGCCGCGGCACGCCCAGTGCTGAAAACTCACAAAAGACGACTCACGGTGCGACTGGCTTGGGCCTCTCGCCACAGCCGCAACCGAATACCTGGAGGCCTGGGACGTTGCGGGGATCATGATTGCGAATACCGCGCCATGGCGTACGAGCTTTAGGTGAATATACCACCGCTCCATGGAGGCATACCGCATACGTGGGGGAGATCATCTGTCTGAAACATCAGGACTAGAAGCTGCAAGAAGGCTTCATGGCCATGTGTGCATCTTACAGTAGGCCTATGTAGTATTGGCTGTCTGGCTGTATGTAATGTGATATTTACAGAGTGATTCTCTTCCATTCCGAAGAGTAATTCTTTATTGTGCAAGCGACATGTCCAATGCTGACTAAGTTCATTTCCTCGGTTGCCGTCAGCCCCTTTATCATTCGCTGTGATCTCTGTTCCTATCTTGATCTTGTGCCCGTTATATCCGAGATCATGCATCACGGCGCCGCTAATTCGGTTCTTCAAGGGGATTCCTCGTATTTTGTAAAGGTTTATGGCTTTTACACGCACTGCAAGGTTTCATGTAGATTTTAGGTGACAGGAAAGCGTAGGTAGTACGATTACAGTAAATTCGAGTTTACATTGCAATGTGTACGAGCGGCACAAAGGATAGGCATGCGGCGGAGTTGATGGTGTTCTTGAACTCCTCTTCTTCTCCGTCTCCTTTGGCGGGCTCCGTCACCGGTCTGCTTTGACTCTGAGCGGGTACGCTGCTCTCTTGCCCTACCAGTACTCTCAAGCTCAGGCAGAATGCAGATGCTCGCTCCCACACGGATTGCTCGTGGCATCTTCGATGAGCAACCCAACCTCGCAGGCGCGCTGGCGGCCGACCCAGACGCACCAGCGGTCGCATTCCCCGTTCCGGCCAACCCTGTAGCCTGCGAGCCTCTTGAGTTAGTCTGGTTCTACTCCGGCAACTTCCCGGACGATGCGACTTTGGATATTTCGATTACGAACGTGAATGTACTGCAACGGCCGCCAGACAGCACCTCTTCGTCGTCGTCGCCGTCTGGCACAACCACTTCCGCCTCTCTGGAATCGAGGGACACTACACATCCGTTCTGGTCTCGGCATTTCCGGAGACAAGGCCCACAAGACGCACAAGAACCGCTTATCCCTGTGACTGCGACGCTGGTACATGCGACGCCCGTTCGCACGACAAATCACTCGTTCCTGCTGCCGCAACTGCGCGTACCACCGGGGTACTACTATTCGCTCCAGGGCAGCAGTGCCGACCTCAATAGCAAGACGATTTTCTACCCTTCAGCACGCTTTCTTGTCGCACAGGGCTCCGACACGTCTTGTTTACAGTCCTCTTCGACAGCGTCAACGACACTCCCTTCTTCGTCAAGAACACCCACGCCTTCTTCGACTTCTTCAATTTCGGGTTCAAAGGAATCAGCTATCTCCCCAGATCCTCAGACCCATGAGATTTCCAAGGGCACGATCATTGCCGGGGCGGTCGGCGGCGCGCTGGCCGTCGCAGTTCTGCTTGCAACATTTTTCGCCGTGCGTCACTTCCGCAAGACGCACCGCAAGTACAGCAACGTGGACGCTGTCCCGCCCAGCTCCGGTTGGCGATCTTCGCAGGCCGTCGCGCATGCTGCTTCGCCAGGTCCATTATCGCCCGCCGGTGGTGCTGCGCTTTCATCGGGCGGAACGCTCACGAACCCCTTCTCGCCGCCAGCCATAATTTCGCCAGCGATGGCCTCGCCGGGCGACTCGCCGCCGGCTCCGTTTACGCCGCCGCCGTCCGCGCCGCTTTCTTCTGCAGCAACCCCGGGTCCAGCAAGGAACTCGATGCTTGCGTCCATCAGTGACAGCGATCTGCGCAAGAAACTGTCCACGACACCGTCGACGTGGACAGAGAACACTGTGGAGACTCGCGCCTCGTCGCTCAATGCCCAGCTCGGCGAGGCGTTCATCGTGCCCGTGACGCCGGCCATAGTCCACGACGGCGTCATGTCGCGCCAGTCGTCCGTGGGCTCCGGTAGGAACGTCGGGCCCGCCATCATCTCGCCGCCTGCGCAGACTGCCACGGCGCAGTTTGTCACTCTCCCAGCTGAGCGCCCGGCGCACCTCGACGTGCCGTCGCCGGCCTTTTCGCAGACCAGCACGAGCAGGAGCAGCAATGGCACCATCATCAGCACGAGCCAGGCGCTGCAGATGCTTTCGCGCGGCACATAGCCTGTTGTTCTACCTAGCTTGTACTCGTCGACTTGATGCTCGTTCGTGTGCTTAGAGGCGCTCGACGCGCTCAGCATGTGTTTATTTGTAAACCCACAATTTATTGACACGTACTACTGTATGAACGAACTGGACGGGTTAACTTCAGCTGAGGTGTCCAATCTGAGTCTCAAAGCGCTCCTCGTCCTTACCGCCTACCACACCATGAGCGCCGCACAGTTACGCCAACGAAGAACATACAATCGCCACGACTCGGATGATGAGGGTCCTGTGCCAGTTCTCGATGAAGAAGGTTTGCGCCTCGCGTCCCCTTGTCGTTTCAATTGAACAATTCCTAGAACAGGAACAGGTTCTGAGCAGGCTTCGCCAGGACAACGCGAGCTCATTTGCTATCAATTCTGCTTTTCTTTGCGTGCCTGTCGTCATGTCGCTATGCCTGTGCGCTGTCGGTGCTGGCGAATTTTCGCAACGACTAATACGACGTACTAGTCAACTGCAGTTTCTCTTCGACACCAAATCTGATAGCCACCCCTTGGTCAACATATTTCACTCACCAGGCGGGGGTCAGCCTCTCATACCGTTGGCTAAACCGTTCACCGTGGTGCACGTCGCGTTGCACTTGCTTGCACTGGCCGTGCTAACCCGATCCTCTCCCGCACTTCCAATAAACAACACCGCGGTATTCCTGCTGTCCAATATGGCGCTAGCTGTATGCTTTGTCCTGCGGACGACGGACTTTGCGCAGCTCTTTTGGTGGGCGATTACCAGCTTCATTATGGCTGGTGTCGTATCTGGCATTGCTGCGATGAAGGCCAATGAAGAAAGCATCAGAGCACTTGACAAGCTCAAATACGATGTCAAGGGCGCCTGAGCCCTTTCTGCGCCCCGAGTTCCGCTGTCGATGCTGTCTTGATTTACCGTCTGTAGCCTGTATCATCTGCATGTGTGCCATCTATGGATTCGTCGCCCTCAATGTAGATAAATGTGTTTGCAGTTGGATTATATAATGAGTGGAATAGCAAGCCATCAATGCAAAAAAACAAGTCTACCACAACCTGCGCCACCTCAACCCGACTTTTCCGCAGCCGCCTCCGCCTCGAGCTTTGCGCGCTCGCCGGCCTTCTTGACCTCGGTCCCGCCCTTTTTGCGGGCCCAGGTGAGGGTGGCCTCGACGGTCTGGCGCTCGCGCGCGTCCTGGCGGCTCTTGTTGAGCTTGTATTGCGTCTGAAACGCGGGCGTCTTGAAGTCGACGAGGCGCGAGCGGATGTCGCGCCGGATGCCGAGCACGCACCCGCGCGCGGCGTTCTCGACGTTCAGGCTGTACAGCTTCAGCCAGCCGCGCTTGAGGCCCTCGCGCGGCGGCGCGCGCCGCCGCCGCTTCTCGAGCTTCTCGCGCGAGACGATGTGCGAGATCGTGTTGGCGACGGCGTCGATCTTGATCATGTCGCCGTTCGCCACGAGCCCGATGCGCCCGCCCGCCATCGCCTCCGGCACGACGTGCCCCACGACGAAGCCGTGCGATCTAGGAAGAGATGGGTGTGAGTACCGTGAGAAGAGCGCGGGGAAGCCAGAGACGCACCCGCCGGAGAAGCGGCCGTCCGTGACGAACGCAACGTCCTCGCCCAGCCCGGCGCCCATGATCAAGCTCGTCGGCTTGAGCATCTCGGGCATGCCAGGGCCGCCACGCGGGCCGAGGTAGCGCAGCACGACGACGACCTTCTCGCCCTTGACGTAGGTGCCGGCCTCGAAGTCCTTGACGAAAGCCTCCTCAGAATCGTACACGCGCGCGCGTCCCTCGAACTCCAAGCCTTCCTTGCCGGTAATCTTCGAAATGGCACCACCCGGAGCAAGATTTCCCCGTAGTACGCTGCGTTGATGTTAGCGAGGCGGATGGAGGTTGGGGAACGGCGTTACCGAATGTGACCAGTCGTCTTAATCGGGTTGGACAGAGGCCGGATGACATCCTGGTTTGTTGGCAGTTTCCCGTGCTTTCCGACCCACTCCATCAAGTTTTCTGTTAGCGACTTGCCAGTGACGGTCATCGTATCGCCGTTGATGAAGTTGTTCTCGAGCAGATAGTACAAAATCTCTGAAAGGGAGCCCAGCGCGGTCAGTGTAGGCTCAGGCGGGCAGTTAGTGACGCACTCGGAATACCGCCAAGCTTGTAGATATCCTCAAAGAAGTACTTGCCGCTCGGACGCAGGTCGGCGAGGACGGGCGTCTTGTCGGCGATGCGCTCAAAGTCCCGAAGCCCAAGGCGGACGCCAGCGTTTTCGGCAATGGCGATAAGATGCAGCACGGCGTTTGTCGAGCCGCCGAGAATCATTGTGAGCGTAATGGCATTGTCGAAAGCCTCCTTGGTGAGTATTTGGCTGGGCAAGATGTTCTTTTCCAGGAGGTTGCGCATCGTAGGGCCGATAGCAGCGCATTCTTCTTTCTTTTCGGGAGACTCGGCGGGGAAGGACGACGAGCCGGGAAGCGTCATGCCGAGTACCTCGGCGTTGGACGCCATCGTGTTGGCAGTGTACATCTGCGCGTCGTTTAGTAGCGGAAGCAAGCAGCGTTTGCGATGGACATACGCCGCCGCAGGCACCAGCGCCTGGACAGGCGTTTCGAATAGTGTTTGCACGCTCCTGCTCTGCAGCAGGAGTTTGTCCGGCGGCAAGATACTTGCCATACGACTGGAACGCAGAGACAATGTCTAAAGGTTGCTCGGGCGGAGGGACTGGCCCCGCACAGTGTCCCGTCCGAATTGTCCCTCCATACACCATGATGGCGGGTCGGTCCAGCCGTGCGACTGAACGAATCCTTCAGATTTCAGCCAGCCAAACGAGAAGCTCATGACTTGCCACCCATAAGCACGCCGGGCATGTTTTTGTCGCAACCAGGGATGACCACAGCGCCGTCAAGCCAGTGGCCACCGACAGCGGTCTCTATGGAGTCCGCAATGAGGTCTCGTGAGGGCAGGGAATATCGCATTCCAGCGGTGCCCATGGATATGCCGTCCGAAACACCGACGGCGCCGAACTGGTAGCCAATAATGCCCGCGTCGAGCACGGACTTTTTGACCTGCTTGCCGACGTCCAGCAGGTGCTTGTTGCATCTGAACCCCGGCGTTGAGAGCGCGTTCCAGCGGCGTCTGTGGCGCGTGACTCACGGGTTGCCCTCGTACCTTGCGCGCGTCAGGACGACCTATACGCACGCGCCCAGAGCCACATACCATATGCTGCCTATGCCCACCATCGGCTTTTTCAGGTCGGCCTCGCTGTCTACGCCGTCCGTCGCGTAGAGCATGGCCTGAAGAAATTAAATTCGACGGCGCTGGCACATTGAGTGCGGCACAGACCTGGCTCGCGCCCTGCTGTTTTGGCTGGGTGACATTGCGCGAGTATCTGTTGAGCACGGGCTCGTTGTGGACGCGTCGGGTCGTCGACAACGCCCGCCTCGAAAATCGGTGCATGCTAATTCGTCGTCGGTCACAGCCGGCCTCGACTTCGGACTGTCCTCCGACCTTGTCCCTTCGATAGCTTCCAATGACTCAACTTCACGGCCCAAGCGCTACCTAAGAGACGTCTTTTGGTTTCAAGGGGTGTCCATCGGCAAAATCCGATAGCACGAGGACGAGGGAGGGAGGGGTCCGATGAGGACCTTATTTCGTTTTTTGAAAATTGAGTATTTGCCTCCGAAATCCATCTCGAAGCTGCATAGAGGTCCCAAGACTTGTATGACCACCTGAAATTAACCTTGTTTGAACCCTAACATGAGCATACTATTCACAAGTAGGTCATTAGAGACCATCCGGGTCTAATTCAGGAATTCATGTGTCTGAATACTGTTCAGAATTATCGCGATGATCCCGTAATCTAGAACCGGAGGCAAATGCATATTACCGGATTGGCAGGAGGGAGGGAGGGAGGGGTCCGCTGGAGAGCTTATTTCGTTTTTTGGACCCTGTGTAACTTTTTTTTTTCTTGGACACCCCTTGTTTGGTTTGGTCAGGACCGTCTCAATGGAATTCAACTTATTGAAGCTTTGAGAACAAGGTGAGATTAATCCCTGATGAGCCAGCATCAAGTTCAGAACTGTAATTTAACCATAAGCTTGATAGTATATGATTTCCTGCCTATATAACGAAATGCGTGGTGTCCAGTCGCGAACGCGGAACACGGTGGGCTTCGGCAGACGCCGAGACGCGTCTCTTTTTTCCGCCAGCCGCCATGTATCTTGCAGCTGCGAATGCACTCGCCCGAGCTCGTACTACGTACTCGTTTGCACGTACTGCGAGTCAAGTGCCATTGTCATTCGATGTTGCTCGACGCGTCCAACTCCAGCTACAGCGCAACGCGACTTCGAGGGCCAAAGCTAGATCGTCTCGTCAGGATCTGAACGAGGAACCACAGAGCGAGGCCTCACTATTGCGCGAACTCTACTCAGATGCGCGTAAACTGTGCTCCAAACTTCCACTGGAGCGCGCGCTCACTGATGTTCGGGACCTCCTTCATACGCCAAAGATCGCGAGCCTGCGTCCCGACGAACGCCTACTCACCATCATGCTTGGCCGCAATACGTATCATCTCTCTGACGTCGACCGGATTGCAGAAGTTCTCAGTATGACTCCGCACGAGAAGATGTGGACTACGGCGATTATCCATGCTGTCACGGCGTTCGACATGGACGAAGCCCTCCGCCTTTACGACGAGGCGTGGGCGCGCGGCACCCCTCCGCTTAACGGTGCCGGCGCAGGCGATCATCCGTGGCCTTGTCTATCCCCAAAACGGAGGAACGTTCGCGGACACAGACGACATCCTCCAAGCCGTCAGCATTCTGAAGCGGCAGATGCAAAAGCCGGCTCTCAAAACCGATAACGATCCTCCCGTAAACATGGCTCGCGCTCTCCTGTTAACTGCCATTGTCGGTAACCCAACGATCCCCGACCGCACACGCCTCATTGAGGACATCCTCTCGGCGTTCCGGGAACGCGGCTGGCAACTGGAACGCGGCGCCCGGCGTGTGTCGAGCTTGCTACACTCGATCTACCTTGCGCCCTCGCACTCGGCCGCTGTGGACCTGGTGGCAGAACAGGAGGGCCTCTCGCAGCACGACTACAGGAGTCTGCTCACCTATATCGCCGGCATAAAATTCGACGCGGAGTCGTTCATGTCCCGCGACGACCTTCTCCGCTTTGTCGGCGTCGCCGAGGCGCAGGGCATGGGCCGATTAACGCTCTTCAGGGAATACTTCACCGCGCTGCGCGACGTCTTCTTGTCCGACCACCCGCAGCCCCAGCTGCTCGCCACCGTGCGGGACGTAGAGCAAGACGCGTTGGAGAAGTACGGAGTCGCAGACGTCACGCAATACGAGCAGTTTAACACGGCCCTGCTGTCGCTGTACGGTCGTCTCGCAGGTTCTGGCGACGTTCTGCCCGACCTTCACCGGTGCTGGAGCCGGATCGCAGTGCCCGGCCAAAGGATCAACGACAGGGCGCTCTGCGTGGCCCTGCGGGTGTTCCCCCCAGGTGACGTTAGAGAAATATGGGCTCACCGCGTCAATATCGGTGGCGCGCTCTCGCTCAAACTGTGGGCCAACTGGGTGCAAGCGCTGTGTCGCATGGGCGAGGTGGACGAGGCTTTTGATGTTTTCCAGGAGCGTCTCGGCGATAGACATCCCGGGGCGAACGCTGGCGGAGCCCTCTTTGCGTCGGCACGTTCGGAGGAGGAGCAACAGCGTTGGGCTGAGGAGTTCCCGAGGACATGGAGCAGTCCTCGCACGCAACGCCTGCTCCGCCTACGGAAAACTCTGCCAACGGCCTGATCATGTTCATGCAGCAGAGACACTGTCGGACCCTAGGACCACGGAGCGTCGCGCATTTGCTCGGTATAATATATCATGTGTGAGTACACATTGGCTGTATCTAATACTCAGATATTGATTTTCCAACTGTCGGACGACGCGGCGATGCTCAGATATCTATCTGATTACACTGAAAGCTGTCGACCAGTCCATGCCAGCACCTCTTGAATGCGTGATCTGGACTTTTCGTTGCTCGGTATACAATTGATCATGTACGGGAAGATTTAGGGACGCTCCTCGTGACGTAGACGATGGTCTGGCAGGATGATGCTATCTTAGATCATGCACACTTAGCTATGTGCACAGGCATAGGACTACAGGTTGCGCGTATGCAATGGGCTACCGCACACCACCCTTGCGCTCCGGATAGCCTGAACGCAAGCTTGGCAGATCGGCCACACAGTGTACCGCGCAAGGGACTGTCGATCTTGAGTCCAATCTGGGTTTGTTTGATAGGATCGTGCAATGCAGGTCAATGCGAATCATTTCATCGCGTCGTTCATCTGACGGCTCTAAGGAACAAGCGCTTGTCAGGGCCGCATTTATCCATGCAAGTGCACTTGCTGTCCACTGAGAGTACATATGTTCCAGGAGCATCGCGGCATCAATCCATTCCGCCACTTGCACTATCTCAACTGACCCCTTTCGGTTGCAGCTGGCCGCAATTCCCGCTGGCCAGTGTCAATACACTCCCCACAGCCTCCTCTATCAGCTCCGCACATGGCCACTTTTCCCAGGCCAGAATCCGCGGAACCTATCACGGTCTGTGGTGCGCAACACCCGGTCGCAAGTCGCATGACCGCTCTGAAGTGAGACGACGGTCAGATCAAGTTCACACAGACGGCGACAACGATTATCATCGCGAGCTCTGGCTTTGCGGACGGTCTGCAGAGGGCGCAGCGACACCGGCTCGGCTCCGGCCAGGGGTGTCTAACATCCGCGCGCTGGCAGCGTCTAACCAGGGCATCGACCGCTGTCGCGGACGGGGCAGCGCTTGTGTGTGGGTGAGAAGATCCCATCATGCGGCGGCGGCTTCGCTGACCGGAACCGCCCTCCGCGAAGGATCAACACAAGCTGCATGGGCCGGCCATGACAGCTGAGCCATCGGCAGTGCTTTCTGTATCCTGTCCTCTTCCTTTCCCTCTCCCCTTCGTGTACACATTTCAGAGGCTCGCCCAAAGAGCATCTCGGCTCTCTGGGCTCCCCTCGCGCTGCTTCATCGCTTGCCTATGTCGCGCTTTGCACGCTGGGCAAAGAGGCAGGATCAGTCTCTCGATGACGTGGTTCAGCTCCAGTTGCTGTCGCCAACACCCATAACGGTGTGTCAGCCCTTGACCATTTCGTGGCCCACAGGCGCAGTGGACGGGGCCTTCGATTTATACGTTCGGTCGTTTCCAACCGTGGAAAGTAGTAGCTTTGCGAGCATTTCAAGTTCTCCGTCCACTGGAATACTGCCATCAGGTACGCAGATGAATTCCAGCCATTGAGATTCATTTTCTGAATGAACTTCAGCCGATCCCTCTCCGAAAAGACTGACCTTGGGTCAAACACGGCTAGCCGATGCCACATTCGTCTGGCCTGCGGCAGTATTGCCACCGGGACGCTACATCGTTAATGGGACCGCGGTTTCGGCACGCGCGCCGTTTTCGCGCCCACGTCTCCGTTCACTGTGGAAGGGGACGACCGGCGGTGCATGAGTGCGCTCCCAGAGCCACAAACTTCCTCCCCACAGCGCAGTAAACTGCTGGCGGAAGACTTAGCCTCCAGTCCTGAAACGCAAACAACGTCTTCTACCAGCAATTCAGGCGCCATTGCAGGCGGAGCCGTCGCAGGAGTCTTGGGTTTGCTACTTCTCGTCGCGCTCTCGTTCTACATTTGGCGAAGACGACGACGACAAGCGCCTGTCCCGCTGCGCCCTCGCAGTCCAATATTGCCGTCATCAGGCGAGGGGCCAGCAAAGGTGCAGATCTCAGACACGCCCGCGCCAACACCGCTGCCGTTCTCCAACGGGCACGGAAACGGCATACCGCCGAGTCCGCCTTCGCCACCAGTCGTGGACCCCGACAGCCCACCGATGTCGCCCATCTCACCCGCGACGACGCGCAAGGCGCCGTCGGCGTGGACGTCTCGGCCGGTAACGATGTACGCCGAGTCGAGCGTGTTCTCCGACGACTCGTTCGCGGAGGAGCGCGCGGCGCTGCGGCACGAGTTCGGCTTGGAGTCCGTGGGGCCTGCGCGGCGCGCGTATACCTCTCGCGAGTCTAGCGTGTGGTCTGAGCTGCCTGTTGGGCCGGATGGACAGGCACTGGGCCTAGAGGGCGGCTCGCGCCCCGGGAGGAAGCCGCCGCGCAGCCTCACGTTCTCCGTGAGCAACCCAGACAACACTGTCTGGGAGAACGACGACGAGAACAGCCTTCCCCCAACACCCATTGACAAGCGATGATTTTTATCAGGTTTTCTTTGCTATGATCACAGACTTTGTCCGCGTTTCGGCCGGTCTGATGCGCGATACGCTACGCTCATTTCAAGCTTTCAGATTGTAGAGTTTCACCCGCTGTAGTGTTATTGTATGTTATTCGGTACATATGCTCGTCTTGTAGCTGTTTTGTCGATCCAATGTCGATGTTTTTTGCTCAGCATGGGAGCTTGGTAGCCACTCGTGGTCAAAAACATTACATAGCTACCCGACAACCTCCTGCAGATTCCCTGGAAAGGGCCCGTTAAAGCGCTGCTTCCTGCTGCAATAGTCCTCGATGTCCTCTTTGTTCGACAACCTCGATCGTAATGCCGCGCTTTGTGGATGTTCAAGGAGCTGTGGCAATGCAACTTGAAGACTCGCAGCCTGCCGCAACATAGTTTACATAGTTAGAAAGCTTTCATAGTCTTCGTCTCTGCGTTCGTCAAGTCACGGTCGTGACCGTTGCACTTGAAAGGAAGTGCGCAAATGGTTACAGTGCCAGTTGAAATGGCCCTGTCTGTTGTTATGACGGTCATATCCGGGGTGCTGGTAGTCGACAGTAGAGCACCGCGGGACGTCGCGATTGAAGCGAAGAGGACGAGTAATGTGATGAATGTTGTCTGTTGGTTTAGTGAGAAGGGAGAACGCAGGCGACGCGCCCCGCTTTATAGACTGAGACTGCGGTATCGTGGTCAGACTGCCAGCGCCTCCGCCGGATATTGGGCTCATCCGCCGGAGCATCCTTGCAAATGTACGACAGCTCCGTCGGATAGTCTGTTGTCCGTTGGAGAAAATGCTAATGCCATTCAGCGACGCCGTACAACCTTTCCGGGTGTCTCCAAGGCTGTAACAAGTAGTGACATGAGTGTATTATTATATCCTTCGTAACTCACTCCACATCGAAATAAATGACGCACCACTATTGAAAGCTACACTGATATGTCCATCACCGACCACACAGATGACCGTTATCCGGGATTCGAAGCTCAAAGGAGCGCCCTGGGAGTGTAAACCGGCGCTGCGGGGACGAGTCCGTGGCGCCTGACCCTGATGTCGAGCGCTCAATGACCGGCGACTGCATCATTAACTGCATGCAAGAACGCAGTGATTCACAACAGTGCTCGATTGGTCGCAATACAGAGACGCCCTGGGTGACAACGTGCAAATCATGCAGGATCTAGGATGTGCGCAGTCTTGTTAATTTGTTAAGCTGCACAAGCAATCCCCGGAGAACTGCCAGCCGGGCGCTAGCGCGGCCTTGCGGCTCTTCCTGACCCTAGAGCCATGCGCCCAAGGAGATGGTGGATTGTGGGCCTTCTGGCGTCTCAGCAAGAGGATAAAGCAGAGGCACAAAATCCGAAGTTCGACTCCCGATCGCCCTTGGACCGAGCTTTGCTTCCCTCGTCCGACTCGATCATTTCCTGCCTACGCCGCCGGCCAGCTGGCTCACCGGACTTGCAGCCCTTCCCCTCATAACTAGGCTCTATACCCGACCATGGCGCAGGCAAATTACTCGACGTCACAGGACCCGTTGTCTCTGGAGCGCATCCGCAATATGCTCATCCGCCTCGAAGACACCATCATCTTTGCGCTCATAGAACGCGCCCAGTTTGCACACAATCCCAGGATATACAAGCGCGGCGCATTCCCAGAGCTGCATAAGACTGGGTTCGACGGAAGCTGGCTCGAGTGGTTCCTCAAGGAGACCGAGGCGTTCCATGGTGAGCTGTAGCAGCCGTTTGTTGGGATAGGAATACGTACTCATCGTCAAGTGCAGCCAAGGCACGACGATACACAAGGTGAGCTCGCTGGTAGCACACCTCATATGAGCGACGATGACTCAGGCCATGCCGTTCTGCGCGTTCGGCCGGACAGCCCCGACGAGTATCCGTTCACGATTAACTTGCCCGCGCCACTGCTCACGCCTCAGTCACTGCCGCAACTGCTGCACCCAAACTCGATTAACGTGAACCCGACTATCCTCAAGTTTTATGTCGATTCCATCGCTCCCGCCATCTCGCGCCAAGCATCTCTCCAGCTCGCTGCTTCACGCGGTATCGAGGGCCCCGAAGAGCTCGCCTTTGACGACGACGGTAACTACGGCAGCGTCGCGACCATCGACGTCCAGATCCTCCAGGCCATCTCCAAACGCGTGCATTATGGTGGGACAGCGTCTTCTTGTCTGAGACTTGCTCATGCTTATATGGCTGATGCTGGTTTCACAGGCAAATTTGTGAGCGAGTCGAAATTCCGCGAGCGTCCCAGCGACTTCATCCCGCACATCCTGCACCCAAAACCGGAGGCCCTGGAGGCGCTGATCACAAAGCCCGCGGTCGAAGCGGCACTGCTCGAGCGGCTCGTCAAGAAAGCTCGCATTTACGGCCGCGACATCGGGCCCGACGGCGAACCGCGCGACGACGGCTGGAAGATCGACGTGCAGACCGTCAAGGACCTGTATGAAAAGTATATCATCCCGCTTACGAAGGATGTCGAGGTATGCACATTGATCTATTTATTTTCTACGCTTGCTGATTTTTGGGAAGGTCGAGTACCTTATCCATCGTCTGGACGGGCTGTCTGAGGACGAGATTGAGGCTCTGCGGATACAAGGCGCACGGACGACCAATGGACACAGCCATGCATAAAAATTTTAGACCGCTAAGCTCGGTCGTGTCTGCCAGACGTCTCGGATAGTGATGCTTCCACTACGCTACTCGGTTTTATTTAGCTATTTGCCTTGCTTCATGTACCGTTGTGGATTCTACACCATCGCCTATATAATGAATATACCTCTGCACTCCGGTGTCTACTTTCTGCAGGCTCGTTGAAGTGAACGATTTGTATTTGCACAAACACCAACGCGCAACAGGCTGAGGTTGGCATTACCATCGGGCACAAGACAGCGGACAGCGACAGCGCAAAGGAGTGCTAGGGCAGGGGGAGAACAAGCAGGGCAGCTACAGCAGCCGCACGGACAGCTAATATGTGGTACACAACAAGACGGCGCGGCCCCTCGCCGCGCGTCCGTTCAACCGGGGGAAGAGACAGACAATCTAGGGCGTCGTAAACAGCATCCAGCATGCAGTATCCAGTATCCAAAATACGAGGCGGGGAAAGAGGTCGCCAGCGAGATGTGGGGTGCGGGACGGAGAGCGTTTTGCAATGCGTGTCATGACTTGGGCTTGGTGGGCGTCGCGTCGGGCGACTCGGACGTCTCGTCGAGCTTCTCGAGCCGCTCGATGGTGACGGACGCCTTTTCGATGTCCCGCGGCGCGCCGGGCGGGAAGTCGGATGCCCAGCGGAACTCAGAGAGCGAATGCAGCCGCTCGCGGTCGCCCTCGGGCTCGAATGCGCTGAGCGACGTCAGCCGCGAGTGGTTCTGCGTGCCCATGCCCATGGGCCCGAAGGACGACGCGAGGCGCGAGCGGTCGAAGTTGAGCGCCTGCGAGCTGGGCAGCGGCGTTTCGTACCCGATGGGTGACACGAACTGACTCGAGCCGACGGACGAGCGCCGCGCGAGGAGCAGGTTGAACATCGGCGTGAGCGGCACCGCCCAGCCCCAGCGCGCGTGCAGCGCCGAGCGCTGCGTCGTGAACGAGTCGCCGCGCTCGACGTCCGACGGGAAGCGCAGCGCTGCAGGAGTCGGGGGCTGCAGGTACATCGAGGTCGTGTTGGGTGTCCCGGGCGGCACGGGCGGCGGCGGGAGCAGCGGGGTAGGACGCGAGTCAAGGCGCTGCAGCTTGCGCGACTGCCGCCACTCGTGCGGCGCGAGCGCGTTGGGGTTCGCCCACGCTCGGCGACGGCGGCGCATGTAGATGAGAACGTAAATGACAGCGATTAAAAGGACGATGGCAAACGAGCCGGCGACGGAGCCGGCGATTACTTGCGAACGGTGGTCTATGGAGGTCGTGGATGCCGCCTCGTGCAGCGGTGTATGTGACGCGGCGGCAGAGGAGCTGGTGTCGTTCGACGGAGAAGGCGAGGAGGAGGCAGCGGTCGAGGATGCGGAGGCTGTGGTCGTGGAAGGAGTCGTCTGAGGCAAGGAAGGGTTAGGGTTGATCGAGATGCAGGATGTGTCGGCGCCGGCAGCGATGGAGAACGGTTCAGAGGGCATGTATTTCGTTTTGCTATTCGAGTCCACGCTCGTGCCGTTGAGAATATAGTTTCCCGGCGGTAGATTGACTTTCGGCCATGCGTAGAAATGGTTGTCCGCAAGCACCCGCTGCGAATGGGCCACAGTGACTGCAATTGGCACTGCGGGCGTAGCCTGAGACTGAGACTGGTTCTGTGGAACGCCGATATTCGTGATGCGGAGGTCAAAGAGCGCGTCGGATGAGGAGAACGCGCCAGCGTGAAACCAGACGAGGTTCACAGGCCCCTCGCAGGTCATTAGCCTATTGTTACCAGCTGAGCTGGGCGCGGGGAACGCGACGGTGGGGAAACCATTGATGTCGCTCGCGAGCGCCGCGATGGCGGCCGTGTCGTCCTGTTCGCCGCGTCGGGCGATGCTGGGCATCAGAAAATTTATAGGCGGCGCTGCGCGTTACAGTCTGGGCAGCAAAGACTGCAGCTCAATGGTCCGCGTTGTCTCAGGCGCGTCGGGGCAGATGCTGGCTTGGTCGCGAGGGGAAAGAATCTTCGAGTGATATAAGCGCGCCATACGGAGCGTACAGCGTCTGCTTCCGTTCCCCGCGTCCCGTCCCGCTCTCCTGGTTCGCCGCAAACACTCCGCTTACAAGCCAACCCGTGCTGCCCGACACTGAATGGCACGCGTGTGACTCGCGTCTCTGTATGATGGCGTTTGCTCTCATGCGCCTGCTACTCCCTGCCACTGCCAGGCTCGCGTTCAAGGGCTGGCGGACACTCAATGCGCATTCAACAAATTGCCATCACGCTGGAGAACATCAATCTATTACTACGTCCACGTCGACAATTGCCCATGACGCGGAGCCGCGTTATCCCTCTGTGGGAAAGCACCTGCGCACTGGGCTTGTGGCGGAAGGAAGTCCGCGTTCTTCACAGCCGAAGAATCTATAGGGCTTTGTCTTCCCCTGCCTCACCTGCAACACATTGCACGGAATGTCAGATGACGGGTCCTATGTGCGGCTGCAGCACGTCATTGTGAGAGAGGGTGCGGGGAGATAGGCTCGAAGCACTGGGCGATCGAGAAATCGGTACAATGGAGGCTGCTGCGCGCGGCCCTTTTTGGCGCAGGTGTTTCTATGCGGTCTGCCCCCGGTCGCCAAGCAACACTCGCTCAGATCTGATATGACTGTGAGCAACATGCACAGCCACATGCGCATACACTTTAGCGTCGCAAAATTGAAAGAAAAAGCAATGCTCGGCGGACGCGTGTGCGCTGTGGCGGTCCTCGAGAGCTGGGCCTCGAGTCTGTCGCGTGTCGGGCCGTGCGCCCTTCGTCCCCGTCAATCCTTTCCCCGGCGGAAAGGGTTCAATAGAGTGTCCCTCCGCCTCTCACCCGTTCCGCGTCTTCTGCTACATGTCTACGTTCAAAGTTCAGCCGGAATTGAGCATGACGGCTTCTCGAGATATTGCAGGTGCCTGACGGACTGTTTGACAGCTGTTGCGCCCGAGAACCATTCGCGATCCAGAGTTTGAGCTGAAGGGACAGTCTCATCTCGGTCAAGCCGGGATGCTTGACGTGTATGGACCTTCGGTAGCATTTCCAGTACAACAACGAAGCGTGGCAAGTTTAAATGCACGCCGCGATACAGTGTGTCTACTTCCCGTATGGGACATACTGCAGCAGGCACAGCGTGCTGTATGGGACCCTTCCGATACTCACACAACAGAGACCAACAACACTGCCATGTATGGCATTGGACTGGCAGAGAAACGCGATGAGCTCGTGACATCTGCATGGTCGGTTTCCTCATTGAGCGGCGACGATCTCTGTCAATTCCTTACCAGGTGGTCGAACGTTGCCAATGAAGGGCTGGGCGGCAATGGAACTGTTCTCTGCGGCAAAGATCTCGATGCGAGGGTCAACGTGCGCGTCTGTTCATGCCACCCTGTGCGGTGGATCCGCCGGCGTCGAGAGAGGCGAATGGAGGAAGCGTGCGCCTCGGGAATAAGAGGGTGTTCCAGGCCCTGGTCTGCATGCATATTCGCCGCATATCTTCGATGCATCTTGAAGTGTGAAGTGGCCAACGGACTCGAGGGAAAGCAAGCGACCGTCGGTAGATTGCTGACAACGGCTTAATCATCCTCCTTACAACTGTACTTACAGCACGCTCGACTGCGTAGTTGGCCACGAAATGGTTGATCGACGCATTTGTATGACACTGAATGACGCACTGCCGTACACTGGCCGATTTCGCAGGTAACATTGGGAAATTTGATACTGCAACTTGCTCGCCGTGAGAGAAGTCGTCGATGTCTCGGACGGCGAAGCGTGGTGATGAAAACCAGTGAAATCGATATACGGAGTCGCCGTGCACCGTAAGACAACACGTATACTTCGTGACCGGAACCCTGACGCCGTCAGCGAGTGCGCCGCGGCAGTTATCGAGTGGCAATTGCAGACCCCGGACCAGCCCTTGACCCATAAGTGCAGCGCTTCCGATGGATATTCTTGCCAATCATATGCAGGTACTAGCCCTGGGATAGGGACCCGGACCGCCCGAAGATGCTCAAGAAACCAACGCAGCATCATCGGCGTCGCTTTGCGAACGATTTTGCGTACTAGTCAAGTACTAGTACTACTATGCCCTCCTCATGTGACTATGGTGATCAACGTTATTAGAACCGTCGGCAATAAAAATGAAAGGAGACTCTCATGAGCGCAGTGTATTCAAACAGCCTCTTCAGGCGGTGATCGCGGCACCATGACTATGTACAATTGCCCCGGGTCCGCCCACCAGCCAGCCACCCACAACGACGAGCTCCCGCGCCTCTGACAGTCCCTATAGAAAGTCTGAAGTATCCGTCGCCGACGAAAGAGAAACCAGACGCTCACCCGCCGCCAAACGCGCCCCGCCGGCTGGTCTGCCCGCCGCAGCCCTCAGACCAGCCAATCTTGCCCCACAATGCTGCAAAGACTGGTGCGATCAAGATATTTGTCGCCGTGCCGCCGGCGTCGCGGGTCGGAGAACACGAGGGGAGTCCAGGCAGAATACTGCTGCGGGACTACTTACTACCCAAGCTACTCCGCCGTTGACATCTGCGCGATGAGAGTGAAGATCGATCAGCTAAGGCGATGGGAAGGATTGGGGGAAGTGGACGTACCGTGCGAGCTCCGGCTGGGAGCGGTCCGCGGGGACTGAGTTGGGTTCGAGCATAGTCATTGGAGTTGATCGATTCTTTAGAGTTGCGCTTGAAGGTAGAGGGGGGTTTGTCGAAAGGTGCACGAGGCACAGATAGTGCACAAGGCACGTTGTTGCCAGTAATTTGGGGGAACGGAGCAGGAATATACGCGTGCGAGAGAATAGCGTGGATGTGGGTCATAATCATACTGTGCGTTGTGTTGTGTTGCATGTTGTGCTCCAGGGCCCCTTTGAGGGCGGACGATTACCTCCCGCCATTGTGCGTGGCCTCGCCCCCCGTCGGAGCCCTTGCGACATTCTCCATTTCAGCAGGTGGAGAAGCGGTCTCCGGGCCCTCAGAGGGGCGGGCGCGACCTGCAGTTATCACAGTCGCGCCACGGTGAACCTGGAGACCAAATCGTATCAGCCGCGGCTGCCGACACCAGTGGGCACGGTGAGACGCACCAGCATCGAGGCTCGCAATCACAGTATCATTGACTGCATGCAAGGAGAGTACGCTGGGCGGTAAACTAAACTCGTACCCGCGGTCCCGGGGCCCCATATTGGAGGTGTGCCTCGGGCTGGAACGCACCCCTCGCGGAGGACTGATGCCATACGACGTTCACCAGCACGACGGCAACTCATAGTGGGAAGAGGTCGGTGTGTCCTTGGAGGGGCACGCCCCTCCACAGGTTACAAGTTGACATTCAACCAGCACGCCGCGCGGGAAGAGGTCGGATCCGCGAGGGGCGCTGGGCGTGACCCGAATAGCCTGGGTGACATTCAAGCGCGATAGGTGGGAAGCGGTCGATATCCTCGGAGGGGGTGGGTGCCACCCTCCGAGGGCGACTTTCACCAGCTACACATCGCGCAGAGAAGAGGTCTTGCTATCGCGGTCGTGCCACGGTGGACCTGTGTGAGATGGAAACAGTAAGCTGATGTCCGAGGCGAATGAGGATGGCAGCGATGAGGCTCACCTGTTGCGATGGCGAGATCGAGGAGCATCGGCGACGGTGGTTGAAGGCGACGAGGTCGAGGCCAACGATGGAGATCGACGACGAAGGCGAAGGAGAGATAAGACCGTTAGCCACGACAACGGCGATCGAGCGATGCACATACCAGCCGCGGTCCTGGTCGACGAGCACAACGGTGCATCGAAGGTACGTCAACGAGTCGACGAGGACGTAGACGACCGCGAAGAGCAAGGCGAGAACGGCGAAGAGGGGAGGAGGGCAGCTAGGTCAGCGCGCAGCCAACGACGAGCAGAGTGGGGCGAGGCTCACCTTGTCGCCTAGGTGAGGAGGCAAGGCTGAGGGATGAGGGACGCCGCTGGGTCCCAGGTGCGGGGTTTTATACCCCGCGCGAGGCCCAAGTCAGCTGGTGTTGCGTTTCCACGGGTAGTGCAGCGGGTGCGGTTGTCCACGGCAAAGTCCCTGCTTCTCCCGGGTTTCCGCGCGCGCGTTCCTGCCAGGCACATCCCACATCGCTTCAGTCGTCGGGGGGATTGGGTGGTCCTGCAGCTGGTATGAACACACCTCAACATCATTCTGAAGACCTGGAGAGAAGGCGGAACTCTTCGCTCACAACTCGACGTCTTTCGAGGACGAGCGACGCAGACTGCACATACCTCGCCCAACGGCACCTCCGGAAAATTCCCCAGAAAGAGCACGTCACCTGCGCACCCCAAGACAACGGAGCACGCAGCACCTCAGCGCAGGAAGACATTGCGCATTGTATTTTGGCGGGCAGAAGTTGATGGACATATCCGGAATCGTGGTCCTGAACTCCTGACTGTTCGTAAACACCGTACGTTACACCCCGAATTGGGACCCCAGCCCGCTATCGATGGGCACGAAATCCGCAAGAGGCTGATTTTTCCCATGGGCGCGTGTATGCGGGAGCCAGATTTGGCAGACCAGATGAGAATCTGAGAACGATCAGTGCTCATGCGCCAGCCTCGTGCCCATTCGTGCTTGCCGCGCAGACCTGAGACCACAGGGCCAGCGCCCATTGTATTATAACGTTATCGGTGCAGCAGCGAGCGGGACGAGAGCATCGAGCAGAGCAGAACTTTTTTTCGGAGCGTTGAACTCGCACCTTATCGAGAAAACAAGCAAACAGCGAGCAAAACGAGCATATTCAGGGAACCGAGTCGTGAAGGAACGGGTCAGCTGCCGTTTCGATCGAGTCGACTCGCAAGCACGAACGAGATCCACGACGCACTGGCAGTCTGGCCAGAGTCTAGCACTGTAAGATGCAGGCATTCCAGGAAGCTGATAAGGCGGCATGTATCGTAAGAGCATCAGCGACATCTACAAGATCATCCGGGAAGCACAGATAGCAGAGTGGTGGTCGGTAATAAACACAGCAGCGCTAGAACGCATGAGCATGCAGACAGACAGACAGACAGACGCAGGGACGCTCGTGCAGATGGCCTATTCGACCTGGGCCTGCGGCTCGGGGAGTTCTGCGAGCGCCGTCGAGTGCGCCTCGGCATGTAAGAAGTCTTGCAGCGTGAGCGGCCGTAGCGCGAAGCCCTGGATGCCTGGTCAGTAGCTGCATGTTAGAATAGGATGGTGCAGTACGCACGTCCCGCTGCGCGCGGCGCAGGGCGTCCGGGTCGCTGCCGTTCCGCTGCAAGTACTCGCGCACGGGCACCATGGCGGCGTTCCGGCATGCCTCCCGCAGGTCGGAGCCTGACATGCCATCTGTGCTTGCGGCCAGGCGGTCTATAGAGAAGTCCGGTGCGAGGTGCGTGTCTTTCAGCATCTACAGAACTCGTAAGCGAATGCAATGCTAAACGACATCGAGCAGCAACAGACCAGATTGAGGATCTTGGCGCGTTGGTCGCGGTTAGGCAGCCCGACAGCATACCGCTTGGGCATGCGGCGCATCATGGCCTCGTCGATGTCCTCCGGGCGGTTGGTCGCGCCGAGGACGATGATCCTGTCGCCGCCGCTCGTCAGGCCGTCCCAGAGCGTCATGAACTCGGCCTTGAGCTGGCCGGTGACCTCATGGTCGCCCTTGCTGCGCTCGCGCAGGAACGCGTCGATCTCGTCCATGAAGATGATGGACGGCTGCAGCTTGCGCGCGAGGCCGAAGACCGCGGCGACGAGCTGGTTCGACTCGCCGTACCATTTGTTGGCGAGCGAGGAGACGGAGAGGTTGATGAACGTCGCGCCGGACTCGTGCGCGAGCGCCTTCGCGAGCATCGTCTTGCCGCATCCCGGCGGGCCGTACAGTAATACGCCCTTGGGTGCTCCGAGGAGCGAGGAGGACGAGGTGAACAGCGACGGGTACAGTAGCGGAAATATGACGGATTCGCGCAGTGACGAGATTATCGGCTCCAAGCCACCGATGTCTGCGTCACGATTAATACGAGTAAAAGGAATAAGAAGACAGATAAAAGCTGAATGAAAATACGCACCTGAAAAGCCGACCTCTATTTCTTCTGGTAATATAATGCCAGCAGCAATCGTCTCTGAGACGCGTGCCAGCGTCAGCTCGAGATGGAGCAAAACTGAATATTGAGCGCGCACTCTCATACGGGGACAAGTCGAGGTCCTTCTTGCCCATCCTGCTCAGTATTTGCTGAGCCTTGGTTTTGCGCGCCTTGTCGCCGGTGTCCTGAATCGTGTCCAACGCCCACTGCCGCGCGGTCGTCAGCGCCAGGCGACATGCCGTGCACACGCGCTCATCGACGCACCCGAACTGTGTAATAGAGCGCGACCTAAGCATAGGAACGTCAGTCTTCGCAGCTCGTAGCGTGCAGAGCGGCTTGCCTGGCTTGCAACAAGCAGCGCAACTTTTGCATGCGACGTCAGTGCTGCCAGAACTACGGGGCTTTGGTATGCTTACGCACCTTCAGCCGACCGGCGTGCCCAGATGTTGTTGGCGATCGACATTTTGAATACAGTACAGACTGGCGCGCGACCAGCAGTGAGCACGAAGTAACCGGATGAGCCTGAGGAACGCCGTAAGCGCCGATTTCCAAGACCGCCGCGCACTGTCTCCTGCATTCCACCGCCATCGAATTTATTCGACTCGTAAGCCGTACCTACTTCAGCCGCATTGCGAAATAGCCCATTCTTAAGCTGATGATTTCCCTCCAGATATACATGAGCCTGCGGCTTCATAGCTTCAGCAACTCGACGATCGATGAGCTCTTGACCACAAGCCTCCTGCCCCACTCGGGCTTCTATCCGCTCTGCTTATCCTGCGCATGAATCTCTTTCTGTGGAAGAACTCTGAGCCTCGCCGCGCGGATTGGGCCTCTGGTCGTGTTCACGAAGACGATGGCAATCGCGGTCAGGACTGTCGGAACTCCTCACGCAACGCTGTCATGGTCTTGCTTTATGTCGTCAAGTGGCTCTCCATAGTGTTGCTATATATTCTGCGTGGCCGTCAAGAGAGGGCGGGCTACGGACGGCTTCCACTTGCCCATCGCGCCGTCACTGGCCTTCACCTGTCCGCCCATCCCCCCTCCGCTCCGTTGCATCGACTTGTCACACGCGCATGATTTCGCCCGCAGGGTTATGAGGTTTCTTGGCCATGGTGCTGTCCTCGCGCCCTTCAGGTCAACTTCGATGTCCTTTCTCCGACGGATGCTCCAGTCGCCGCAGAAAGCATGGCGACCAATCGACAAGCCGACGGTTTCTAGATTCCAGCGATATTGTTCATCGAAGCGCATCATACAACTCGAAGAGCATCCAAAACTGCGTAATTCACCGAAGAAACCTCCAACCTCTACAAGCTACATACGACGAAACGGCGCGCGCGTAAGTCCGGACGTGCCGCGCGCACGCCCGCAGGTCGCGGTCGCCGCAGAGCGCCATCTCGAACTGGTATGCGAACAGGTCCGTCGGGCGGCACTGGCTCCGTTTTCGCACACGGGATAACGCGTGCTCCAGGTCGCGCACACACTCGGCCGCCGGGGGACGCGCCGCCGGGTCCGGGCTGGTCATCCTCTCCAGGAGGTCGACGGCTTCGCGGGGAAGCTGGGATGACGAGTGAGGTATGGCCCCTGGACAGTGGAGCATGGTACATACCACTACGATGCTTTTCTTCTTCCACGTCTGTGCGAGGGAAAAGATCTCGGCGCTGAATGGATCGTAGAATGCCTGCGGATCCGCCTCGACTTCGGGCGGTGGGATCTGCCCCGCATGCCATTGAACGGAGACTGCGCCAGGCTGGGTCGCTGCGGCTGGCAGATCATACCGCTGCGAGCAGCCAAAGTCGATAAGCTGCAACTGGTACGGCGCGCGCGCAGTCATCATGAGGTTGCCGGCTCCGATGTCGCTGTGCAATTAAAAGGCAAGGCCTCAGCGCCGCGGCCAACATGAATTGTCGCAACAGGAATAAGTACTGACCGATGGCAGATACCTATAGAGTGAAGAAACGCGACGACCTAAGTATTCCAGATATATCAGTATACTGTATGGACCGCGCATTGACAAAATGCCTAGGCTTACAATGGCATGAGTACTTACTCTGAAAGTCTGGCGCATGAGATGCAGGGCAAAGCCGTTTATGGCGCAGTCGACCACGTCGACTCGCTGCAGCATGGGCATGACGATGATGTGCAGGCTCGCTGCCCGCGGCTGACTCTCGATCCGGGGAAAGTCGACGACGTCGAGAAGGCGGACGGTGTGGTTGTCAGGATGATTTCGCACGGGCTCCGTATTGAGGAAGCGGAGAAGCTCGAGCTCCTGCGCGTAGGGCGTGTTGGCGCGGCTGCAGGTGATCTTGAGTGCTACGTGTGTGCCCGTCTTTTCGCACAGCGCAGGAAGGATGTTCATATGAAACAGCTGTAAAGCAGTCCGAGTCAGCTGCCAGTGGAGCCTGAGGGCAGTGGCAATATGAGGAAGGACGCACACCCAAGGGCCGATCATAGCGTTCCCGCGGCGCTCCCTGCGCATGCAGTCGAACCCGAGTCGCGTAAGGGGCATACCGCACGGGGAGTGTGTAGCCCGCGGCCTGGAGGTGCGGATACAGCGCACACCAGACGATCTCGCGCGCGCACAGCATGTCTTCCCGGTCCACTTCCTCGATGCGGTCTTGCGCGCGGAGCAGGATGGCGGCATAGTGCAGCAGCTCGGGCTGGGCGGCCAGCGTGAAGCCGCCGCGATGCCGCCGGAGGCGGTCGAAATCCTTTGCGGATTGCGGCGTGGCATGGCACGCGCGCTCCGTTCGGACGGCCGCGTCGAGAGCCGTCTCGCCCGAGCTGTCCTGGTCTTTCCTGATCAACATTTGCGATGATGATTTGCGGTTTTGGGGGAGCATGCGCAGCGCACTGTTTATGTAGGCTGGGAATGGCATTCGAATGCAGACTGACACACGCTCGGCCCGCTCACGGTCCCGGGCGGGGCCAGCGCTCGTAATATCTCTCCAGCTGCGGCCATGGGGAGACGAGCGCCGAGGGCTCGACAAGTGCGAGCTTAAGCTCAGGAAGCCGGGACGAGGTTGCGAAAGAAAGCTCTGGGAGCACGCCGGCCCGATCCGACAGTGACACTCTCCTCTTGCCGCGTCAGCCACATCCTCCAGCGGGCAGTCGACCAACTCCGTCTTAACCGACATGTCAGACCTACAATCCCTCATCGCCCAGAAAGACACCATCCAAAGCTTACTGGACGCGCAATACAGCATCCTGCAATCGCACGGCGTCGGGCCGCGCGACGCGCTCGTCGACGCGGACGGCTTCCCGCGCGCGGACGTCGACGTGTACGCCGTGCGGCACGCGCGCGTGCGCGTCATCGAGCTCCGGAACGACCTGCGCGCCGTCATGGACAGGCTCGCGGACGCGCTCGCCGGCGCGTTCCCTCCCCCCGGTGCAGCGGACGATACGGCGGAGAGTGGCCATGGCGCAGAGAGCCCGTTCGCCAAGGTCGACGGCGTCGCGCCCGGCTCGCCTGCATCCAGCGCCGTGCGTGCTTACTACCGTTCCTTCACGCATGGAAGCTGCTGGGCTGATATACTGCGTGTAGGGCCTGCAGCGCGACGACCTGTTCGTCAAGTTCGGCACACTCACAGCGTCCGCGTTCGCCGGCGCGAGTCTCGCGCCGCTCGTCGAGCTCGTCGGCGCGCACGAGAACGTACGTCCCCGTGCCCAATACATAGTCCCAGTAGCTGACTCACTGCCTGCCTGCAGCGCTCGATACCACTGAAAGTGCGGCGCGGCGAGCGCGACGTGTTCCTCAGCCTGACGCCGCGCAACGGCTGGGGCGGGCGCGGCATGCTCGGGTGCCACATCGTGCCTTACAAACCGTGATGAGTTCAGAGCTTTAAATGTACGCCTGGGGATAAGAAATGTATCGATAAAAGCGATGAATCTATGGTAGCATATTCAAAACTTCAATGTGGGCCTGCGAATTGAAATCACAGCACTCGCAGCCCGTCCCAAAGAATGTTTGTCTGTCGTGAGTGGGTGCGTCCGAGTGGTCCGTGCAGTACATAAGAGGGTGGTATCTAGCTCAATATCTGCGTGCACGAGACGCGTCAGCGTTGAAGCCAGGAGAATGTTGGAAGCGGCGTACAGCGAGCAAGACGATGGCGGTGACGACGACGAGGATGATCATGAGACACGCGGCGCGCCGGCCGGCCTTGCGCTGGTACTCGCTCGCCTGCGTCAGCTCGTTCGCGGCGCCGTGCGTGTCTGCGGCGACGTTGCTGATGTTGGACTCGATGTTGTCTGTCACAGCAATAAGTATTCATAGGCATATGAGCATCCAGGCGTTGGAAAAGCCGCACCAATCATGCCGCCCTGCTCGGTGACGAGCGTGCCGAGGTCGCGGAAGATCTCGTGCAGCTCGTGGATACCAGACTCAATTTCGCGGATCTCGGCCTCGCGCTCGACGATGAGCGACTCTTGGTGCTGGAGCTCCTGCGGCGAGAATTGCCTGCAACGTATTACTAAGTCCCTTGTAATAATCGATAGTAAAGGAAAGAGAACTCACTGCTGCAGCAGCTGCGCCTGACGCTGCTCGGGCTCGGCGCGGGCGCTGTCGGTGTGCTCGAGCGGGACGTCGTCGTCGACGGCAAGCTTGACGCCCTCGACGACCGTGCGCTGTCTGGCCACGCTGAGCTGCTGGGCCTTCTGGAACGCAACAAGGCTGAGCTGGAAGTCGTGCTGCGTCTTGGCGAGCGCGGTCTTGAGGTGCGGGCGGCCCTGCTGGAGCGCCGCGAGCCGCTTGACGTCCTCGCTCCCGCGCTTCGCCATCTCGCGCGTCGTCTCCGTCAGGTCGTGCAGCGCGCCGCGCACGGCGCCCGTGTCGCGCGCGGTGCCGAGCTGGTCGACGAGCTTCGCGATGCCCTGCACGTTCGCGTTGATCTTGAACACCTGCATCCCCAGCGCCGACTGCAGCGCGCTGAACTGCGCGTCGGCCGCCGTCGGCGACGATGAAGACGAGCCGCCAAGTAAGGGCCGTGCGCTGCCAGACTCGAGGTCCTGGAACGACATGTGCGTGTGCGTGTGCGGGGTGGGCAGGTAAGCGGAAGTGGTGTGTCGTCAGGCCCCGGCTGCGCGTGGCGGGACGGTGTGCCTCCGCGGATCCAGATGCAAACTTGGACCGCAACCTCCATGTGCCTTTTTACTTTTTACTTTCATTTCCACCTCTGCCTAGTAATAGACTAAGTGCAATTTGTCACTACATAATAAACTGACTCGATGGAAAGCTTCAATCACAAAGAGTTAGAACGAGAAGAGACGAGAACAGAGTCCGTCCTGCTCCGCCGCCTCCTCATGGTCTACGGTCGGAACACGCACTTTTTCAATGGCATCGCAACCTTGGCTTCGAGACTCCTCAGGAGTTAGGCAGCCTGCCAATGCCAAATCCGCGAGCGCTTGCGTTTCTCGTCAGGCTGAACTGCGCGTGCCCGTTGACTCCAGACTGCGATTTGTGACCTTTGAAAGCTCAAGCTCTGACTGTCGGACCGGGCTGAATCAGCAAGCCAGAACGCATATTTAGCGATAGGGGATCCTCAGTGGACAGCTGCTTGCAGCCGACGCTTGCACCGAACCATGTCGCACCCTGATCAAGCGATATATCCTCACGCCACTGGTGTCGCGGCCAAGACTGTCGAAAAGCACAAGGACAAGCAGAATCTGGTTTTCTACGCTGGTTGGGTGCGTGTGTGTCCCATTATTGACGTCACTGCCACTGACTGCATCGGTTTCGCAGTTCTGTCCGTTCGTTCAGCGTAGCTGGATTGCGCTCGAGGAGAAGGGCGTCCCGTACCAATACGTCGAGGTCAACCCGTACAAGAAGGAAGCTCATTTTCTGGGTAAGATGGACTAATTGCCTGTCCAACATCTGCGGCCCGCCTGACCGCTTCATCTGCATAGCGATCAACCCCAAAGGCCTCGTTCCCAGCGCGGAAGTGGACGGCAAGGCGCTCTACGAGTCCCTCATCCTCAACGAATTCTTCGAGGACTATTTCAACACTGGCCCGCACGTACCCAACCTCCTCCCGCTGGACCCCATCGAGAAGGCACGCGCGCGGATCTGGATCGACTTCATCGCCAAGTCGCTCGTGCCCGGGTTCATGCGGCTCGTCATGGCGCAGGACCACGAGGAGCAGCGCAAGCATCTGGAGGAATATTACGCAAATCTCAAGACGCTTTGCGCGCAGGTTAAGCCTGGCGGACCGTACTTCCTTGGCGAGCAGTTCAGCCTGGTCGACGCCACTATCGCGCCCTGGGTCGTCCGGGACTACATCCTGGCGGAGCATCGAGGTTATCAACGCAGCGGCGCTGGGAAGGTTTGGGAGGATTATGCGAAGGCGCTCGAGACGAGGCAGAGTGTGGTGAATACTCAGAGCGTGAGTTCGACAAAGACTGGGCTGGAGTACAAAGCTGATTTACCGTTGCGCTCGTAGGACAAAGAGCATTACACCACCATTTATGCGCGGTACCTCAAGAATGAAGCTATGAGCGAGTTTGCAAAGGCTCTCCGCCAGGGCCGCAGTTTCTAAATGAGCGTTCGACGCGCCATGTATTCTACCTGATCTTCGAGCTCACTGCTTAGCGTCGAAAGAAATACAAACTGCATACCAAGCCGGATGAATTGGCGCCAATGCTATTACGCTATGGATTCCCTCTTACTGTATCTGGCTCCCGTATTCGGGCTTCCGACTAGTGATGAGGCTACCGCAGCTCGCCACATCTGAGTAACCAGCTTTTCGGAGGACATACAGACGACAATGAAGGTTATCTTGTGCTGGCTGTGTTAAACTCAGTATTGCAAGTTGCGAGCGCAAGGCTGAGCGGTTTAGAGCGCGTGTTGAAGCTGGGCTGAGTTCGAGTCTTCAACGTTGAAGACTCGAACTCAGCCCCGCGTCGCGACGCCTAAGGCTTGCCTACCGCTACCTATTCGACGTCCTTCGGGGTTCTCACTTCTGTGGAAAGTTCGCCGACGCGTGCATTACCGCGGCCCGGCAGCCAGCGTCACATCCGAGCGACGTCTCGCGCAGGGCCACGCCGACCAAAAATTGTGTATAGTACAAATTGCCAAAGTCTCACCAGCCTGCCCAACATCAGTGTATCCACAGTTTGACTGCCCCGAAAGCGCTAAGCGTCCAAATGGCTGCCGTTTCCATTTTGCTGCTGGAGCGCCGCGCGCTCAAGCTGGCCGTCGGTGAGGAAGACGCGCTCGGCGCGGCGGTAGTAGAAGAACTGGGCGAGCACCTGCGTGCGGCGTTGGGATCGGATGGGATCGGAGGGAGGGGATCAGAGGGAGGGGACGTACGATGAAGTCGAGGAAGACGGTGCCGCCGCTGCCGACGAGCCAGGCGGCGTTGGCGATGAGGTGGTCGCGCTCCATCGATGCGGCCAGAATGGACGCGACGTACGTCACGTTCCCCGCTACTGCGAAGACGAAGAGTGCGAGGGAGAGCCCTTCGCACTTCGTTTGCCGGTTCTTTACTGTTTTAGAAGCGCGTCAGTATGGGAGAAGAACCTGGACCGGCCGTGTGGCAGAAAGAGCGCGAGGGATGGACAGCGCACTGACATATTTGCGGTATGCGCGAACCCACTGTTAAACGCATGAGCAACAAACGTACAAATTGGTGGGGGAAGCCACTCACGGTACATGGCAGCCGATATCCAGCCCAAGATCTGACTTCTCAGCTCAAGGACGACTCCGCCGTCTTGGCCACCCGTGTCGACCTCGTCCCCGCTTAACCACCACGCTACGAATCCGGTCCCGACGACAAACGCGAGAGCCCCAGAGTAAGTAGCCACGCGTCTGCCCAATGAGGTCGCTTCTGGCCGCTTGAGCTCCTCTGCTGGTGGCAATGTCGGCGGGAGAAGCGGGGAAGTCTCTCCATGCTCCGTGGAGAGTACCACACCAGGTATTGGAACTTGTGTGATGAGGTGAACTGGGTGAGAGCGGCGGTAGTAGTAGATTTGGAAGAGCAGGATGAGGTCGCAGAGGGTGTACTGTGGAGCAAATATTTGTGCACGTTGGAGAGAGTTGAAAAGTTATAATCTGGTGGTAGGGTCCGAGCGAGACATAACGCACGTATGCTGCGAGAATTATGACTGTAGTGAGCAGGCCTGCCATGATGGCGCCGAGGAGGTTCGTGACGTCGCCCAGGAGCCATATGACGACGAAGAGCACGCTGAGGCCCTCGCCCGACTTGAGCGTGTAATTTTCGATTATCTGGGGCGAGTACACGACCACCCTGCATTGCGCCGCGTGTGAGCCTCGCGTACGCGCACGAGCGGCAAATGACGCACCAGCATGCTATGGAGACCCAGCCAAGCTACAGCAATTGCGCAGAGTCAGCTAAACCCACAAGCTGGAGCTGTATGCGTGCGTACGACGCTGCTGGCTGCTGTGGGCGGCATTGGGGCTGGTGGTGGGTGCAGGAGAGAAAGCAGGCCGACGATTCCCGACGCTCGCGCCGAGTCGCCCGGTCCCTCCGCGACTGCTCCCGGTCCCGCTTTGCTTCCGACCCGACCTTCCCTTCTCCTCGTCTCGAATCTCGATGTTGCGGCGCGCTGTCGCCCTCCCCGTGCGCGCCGGCGTGCGCTATGTGACGACGCCGCCCGCGCAGCCTACACCGCCAGCCCAGCCGCAGCCGCAGACCGAGCCCAAGACCGACGCCTCGCTCACCACGCGCTTCGGCGACGACGTCAAGAGCGACGTCCCCGCCGCCGTCGAGAGCGGCCACATTGTCGCTGCTGACCTTGTCTCTGGCGCACCGAGTGCGTACTATCGCCATAGATATTTGTTATCTATTACTCACTGCCTGCGTCGTCCGCGAACAGAACAACTCCGGCACCGTGTTGTCCGCATCTACAAGCCCACACCGACCACCATGCAGTCTGGCGGAAGCCGCAACACAGGCTGGCGGATAGACTGGGACACGGCTCTCGGTGGTGGCCGTTGGGAGAACCCTCTTATGGGCTATGCTAGCTCGTACGTTGTCGTTGAGTATATATGAGCGGCATTCTGACCTATTCGCAGTGCGGACTACATGCAAGGCACCAGGATGACCTTCAGCACCAAGGAGGATGCCATGCACTTTGCGGACAAGCAGGGTGTGTCCAACGTTTGCCCCACCCTCCAATGGCTCAGTGAGCTAATATGTACTCACAGGTTGGGACTACTATGTCCAGGGAGAAGGCGTCCAGCGCATTCCCCCGAAGAATTATTCCGAGAACTACGTCTACAGACCCAATACCTTGCGCATTGCTCGCACAAAGTAGATATGATTCAACACACATTCTGCTCGGTGGTTTCCAAAGCTTCAATGGATGACTTCCCGTATCAATATAGAAACGATCTGGCAGCCCAAACGCGTCTGAGCAAAAAGTCTAACCGGCGCTTCGTCTTCGTCGTTCCTAGAGGTCGAACATTCTCCTTCAAGCCGAGGACATTCCGATCGAGAACTTGACCTTTTGGGTACTTTACATTGATCTGGATGAGTCTTGTACGTGCGGCAAAGCTTTACGTTTGCATGGCACTGATTGTGTTTCACTGCAGTGCAATCGCCCGTCGAAGAGTCCTACACGTACTGGTACCTCAACGAACGCCTCGACTCCGAGCTCGAGTGATGATGTAAATACCGGTCAGCCGCATCTTTCGGGTTGCTACCACGTATGTACAGTATACCTCAGGGGGCTGGCAATACAGTGCAGGACATCTTACATGTGGTCATACAGTACAATACATTGGGCATAAATCTTCCGATACCATGAGTCTGTTTGTTTGTTAGAGAACGGCTCCGTGCTCGCCAGGCAACTGCACGGTAAGCGAGACAATGGCCGCCTTGAGACGTTCCAGGTCCTCAGGATCTTGAGCGATCGTGAGACCCCGCCTCAGGACGACGGCGGGACGCGCTTCCAGCTGCTGCACGAACAGCAGGAGATGGTCCGCGCGGACGGTGGCAAGGGGCGCGCGCTGGTGGCGCCTGCGGGAAGACGATATCTGGCCCCAGAACGATAGCGACTGGAGCGCGGGACACTTGGGCACAGGCGGCGCAGGGAGCTGCGCGAAGATCGGTGCGGCAGTCTGCTGCGTCTGGGCCTGGGTCTGCGCCTGCGCCTGCGCGTCCTCGAGCCCAGGGCGCGGCGTGAGGACGATATTGAGGTCGGTGAGCAGTGGGAACGCGCGCACGGCCATGTCGCCGACGACAAGGCCCCAGTAGTCCTCGTCGAGCTGCAGCTTCTGCAGGCGGTGCGCGGCGCCGTCCATCACCGCGCGCAGGTAGCCGCGCGCGGCCTCCTCGTGTGTGACGACGGTGTTGACCTCGCGCACGAAGCGCGCGTCGTGGATCGTGCGCACCTTGCCGTGCACCATCGCGATCTGCGCGACGTCCTGCGGCCGGGGGAGGATTTTGAACAGCGGGCGGTCCGCCGCGAACTGCTCGCGCCACGGCTCCGGCGGCAGCCACAGGATGACCTCGCGCACCGTCTGCAGGAAGCCCGCGACGTGGAATAGGTGGTGCTCGGAACCCTTGTACTCAACGCGCCGCAGGCCTTGCAGTGTGCGCCGCAGGCTCAGCAGGTCGCCTACGTTCAGCCTGCCCTGCTTGTGGAAGAGCACCGCGTCGAGCGATAGGTCTCGGAAGTTAGGCGCGGCGCCGCCGAAGAGGTTCGGCGGGAGGTGCCAAACGCCCATGCCCGGCGCGTTGACGAAGTTCAATGAGAGGCGGCGCAGCGCGGGCGCGGGCGTCGTGAGCAGCCGTTCGAGCGCGTCGCTCCCCCAGAACCGGTTGATATGCAACGCGCGGACGCGCGGCATGTGCGGGACGAGCACGTCCCACATGTTGTCCACCTGTTTCTTCGTCGCCTCGGTCGGCATCATGCCCAGTCGCGGGACAGGCAGCCCCTGGACGGGCATCAGGAAGAATTCCGTCGGGTTGTGCGGCATGCCGTCGCGCGGGTCGACGTCGAGCGATTTTGGCTGCAACTCGACGTTGATGGGCGATTCCTGCGTGCGCTCGAGGAGCGTGGCGAGTTTCTCGGGATCCGAGGCGCGGATATGCCACCAGAGCGAGACGTCTCCGAGCGCGACCGTGCGCCAGTGCTGGCAGATGTGCGTCGCAGTGACCAGGTCGCGGAACGGGAGCCAGCGGAAGCATTGGCACAATACTTCGGGGGGCAGCCTGTGGATCGCGGGTTTGGCATCGTTGAACGCGCGCGCGAAGACGGCGACGGTGTTGGCCACGGCGACGTTCACGCTGCCGATGACCTGCGTCATGAGCTCCCGTTCGTCGGCCACAGTGGGGAGCGTTTCACTGGCCGCAAACCGGGCCTGAGCCTCCACTGCGGCGGCTGAGGCCAGTCTGTGCAGAACGGCCTGCACGTTGCGCTGGAGATCTGATATAAGGTCCTTTTCGTCGATATCCATCCTATCCATGGCTGTAGTATTCTATTGTGCGCTATGTGTGGGTAACGAGTCCCTGGATGCGCTCAGAATAAGTCGCATACCACAGCGAGCAAATCGAGTCACTCGCCTGAATGGTGGGGTCTCTGCTGCTGCTGCTGCGTGGTGGAGTCTTGCCATCCAAGGATTTTGTACGCACGGCGGCTGCAACGTGGGGACAGACCAACTATCGCTAAGATCTGTGGTCAGTCGTGAAAGGTGAGAAGGCAAGGTGCTGCACGTGCAGATCCGACTCCGGTCCGATTGTGGCGTGTTCATCCTCAAACACGCTCACCCCAACTTTGCACGTGTTCTCATATCGTATCTCAGCGCCGTGAAACAGAGGGCCAACTTCCTGGTAGCTTTATCTAGCAGATGAAACGCAATAACAGGGCGAGACTGCTCGCGTATCGGCTGCTATGGCCGTAACTTGCTTCCCATTTGCACAATCGTCACTCAATGCCGTTTATGGCGATGGGAAGTGGATAATCCCTTGTTCATATGAAAGACGAGTCAATCCAGCTCGTGGAGCCGAGGACTGTGCCAATCGATATCCCCGATGATAAATTCGTCGCAAAGCTCGCGCGCCCGGATTTCCACGCTCCCGCGCTTCGCCGGATGAGAATGGGCGTAAAATTCTACACAGGACACGTACCCGGTGTTATTGAACTCCCCGAAAAGGATATGATCTGTGTTGGGGGTCGAGGAGCTCCACTGACTCCATCCGGCGGCGGGGCTGACAGGGCGTGAGCAAACGATGACATGACGCCGCAACCGAACGGGGAAAAAGATTCTACACGCACACGTTGCTTCCTATGTTCGAATTCTGGAAAACGACACGAGCGTAGTTGCGCCAGGGGCGGCCAAGGTACGCCGAGCCAGAACCTTTGCCGGCGCGATGAGCACCTCAGCCTGAATAGAGCAGAGCAGATGGACGCGCGGATACAGACCTTGGACGGTCGAAGAATTGATCACGTAGTAGTTGGCGTCGTTGCTCGAGCGTCCCGATGCAGTGATATAGCCGTTGCCAATCTGCCCGAATGTTGACACCTGCTTTCCCATGAACGAAGAGGCGAACGACTCACAGTGTTGATGACGGAGCCAGTAATCCAGATGCTGGCTTGCATGCCGAAGATAAAGTCGACAGAGCCCTCGATCAACGATTTTCCGTAGAATTGCGTGCCCTAAGAGAGTCCCGATGAGGTGCAAGATATGTATGAGAACCGGCGGTGGCGAGGGGTGAGACGCACAGTATTGGCCAGCAGCGTATCCTGCGTGCCCCGAATTTGGCATCCGTAGCACGCGAAGGTCCCAGCCTCGACGCTCAGGGCAACAGCCTGGCTTTGGTCCACCGGTTTGCCATACGTGTTGCGAATGTTCAGATTGTACAACCTACATATCGAACCTGAGCAACGCAAGAGAGGCATAGAGAAACGAGACTCACTTCACACCGGTCGCAGTGACGCGTAATGTTGCGCTCTGTGCGTTGCTGCCCGCTTGGCTGGCGGGAATGTTATCGGTGAGCGTCACGGTGTTGGCGGAGTAGCTGTGTGAATCGTTCGATTGTCCGTATACCACAACATTGGCGCGGCTAAAAAATGCTCTCAGAAGGCTGAGACGAAAACCCAATTGTTGTAGCGCACGAGATGGTGGACTGGCCCGTGTACGATCCTGGGTAGATGAAGTAGACATTGCTGGCACAAAACATTGATTCGTCATTCCTGTAGCTGTGAGGTCAAAGAATCCAACCCACCTCGAAGTGTCCTGGAGCGCCGCCGCCAAGTTTGTATACTTCGCACCAGTGCCGCTAGGGCCGACGGTAATCGAGCCCGAAGGCGGGCTTGTCGCTGCAAACGCCGAGAACGCAAGCTGCAACGAGACAAACAAACCGGTGAGCAGCATGGTAAATAGAGTCTGCAAGAGACACCCCGCCAAGTCAGATGGTCTTATTTATATCGAGGTTCGAGCTTGGGAGTCGGTGGGCCGCGGTGGCGGCGCGGACCGCGCGACGTGTTATACGAGGAGGAATTTCGGAGGATGCGGGGTAGCCACAGGATACTGGAAGGGCCAGCATCGATGCAGGCAAAGGATCAAAGCCAACGTCCCGCGCTTCTTCAAGGTCTTGCTGTCCGGAGCATGGCACACGACACGGTCCGCTGGATCACGTGTGTATGCACTGCACGCTGCAACTGCAGGGTCAGCATCCAGATGACCATGCTGCGACGTTCCTCTTCTTCCGAATTGTCAGCGTTTATAATCCAGCCTTGTCGTTGCGCCGTCCATCCGTTTACCGAAATACTTTATTTCATTTCCCAAAATCTGGCCAGCAATTGGAAACAGCGCAATCCTCCTAAAAGCGATAGCGAAACAGTGCGTAGCTATGTAAGATAAACTCAATGCATACCCGGAAAGCCTGAGTGGAAGCGCAAAGACAACGACAAGTGAATGCGAACCAAATTAACGTTGATCACAACAGAACGCGCCGCGTCACACTTCCGTCCGGGGCTGGCCTGACAGCGAAGACTTGTAGATGAACGTTGGACATGTGCGGGTACTGCGAGGCCGTTTCAGTACTGGGCGCACCATACAAGAATGGACGTCGAGTGTTGGACGCACTGAGTACAGCCTCGCAATCGGAGATCCGACCAGTCTGTAGCCGAGTGGCGTTTACGCACGCTCGGGATGGAAGGGATTCTCTGGGTGCAACGCGAGGGACGTCTTGGACGACGTGGGTACAGCGCCGTCGTAGGGCGAGGCGAAGGGGTCTTCATCGAAGGAACCATACAGAGGCGAGAGCGGGGGAACTGGGTTCTCCGGGCGGGAGAGGGTGAACGGGTCGACTGTCGATACACTAGACACGTTGCTGACGCGCGGCGAGTTCGAGTTCGGTCCGGCAACGACAATCGCGGGGTACGGAGCCGCGAGAGAGCGAGTAGACTGCGAGCGAGCTACTTGCGCGGGATAGTCTTGGTAAGGAGACGGCTGCGCGAGTTATTATGGCACAGCACGGAATATCTCAGGGATCATGCTCACAACGTGCGACGCCGCCTGCGCTTCGATGTCAATCAAAGGCTGATGCACGCCCGCCGACGCAGGCGTGTTGGGAGACAGGATGGCAGGCGAGATGGGCGTGTAAGGAGCAGCAGTTTGACCTAACGGGCTGGGATCCGTGACAACGTGATTGGTCGTTGTGACGGAGATGCCGCCAGGAACGCCCTGCATGACGGCCGTGCTCTCCGAGTCAACAGACGAGCCGATGGAGAACATAGACGTGCGCGTGTCGCGGAAGTCCCAGTCGACAGTGTTGCGCGCACCGGCAGCCCTGGCCTCCTCGCGCCGAGAGCGGCGCTTCGCGAGGATGACACGGCGATAGCACAAGAGGCCGATGAGGAGCGCGAAAAGAACGCCGAAAACGCCAATGGCAGCAGCCGCGCCGAGAGGGAGACCACCGGACTTGCTAGGGGTGCTCTTGTCGTTCAGGCTGCCTGCCGTCGGTACAGACGAATCGTCGGCTGTGGTCGTGCCCCATGAAACGTTGCCAGCGCCGGCGGTGACAACACCGCCGGCGGTAGGCGCGGAGGACGGCTGTTTACCGCCTTCGTTTGGGTTGGAATTCCCAAGAGGAATGTTTGGGTCGGGTGAGGCAGCATTCACGACTGGCTTGAGGCCGGTGGGCGACGCAGCGGAGGCATTAGTATTTGTTGGCTGCGTTTCGCCTGCGGGGGCCTCGTTGTCGTTGTCGTTGGTGCTGCCGGTGTTTCCGGAGCCGAAGGGAGAATCGACTGGCGTGTCCGGGGACGAACCAGCCGGAGTAGACTCCTGCGGAGTGCTGGGGGATGAGGAAGTAGGCTTGGATGGTTGGTTGGGGGCAGGCTGGGAAGTGGGTTTGGTTGGGTTGGAGGGCTGCGTGGACGTGGGAGCTGGAGCGGCAGGTGTGGACGAAGCCGGAGGAGACGGCGTGGACGATGCCTGTTTGCCGCCGCCAAGGAGGCCGCCGACGAGGTCGCCGACGCCACCTACGAGGCCGCTAACGAGGCCCATGGCGCTTTTATAAAAGAGCGTGAGCGCGAACGAGCGTGGGGTGCACTGACAAGTGCGCAGCGGACAGACGAGAGACGCAGAGAAGAGAGCTGGTTAGTAGACAAAGCGGATAGCCGAAAAGATCAGTCGCCTTCTCGTCGGGATCAAGTCCGGCTATTCCGAAGTTTTAGAGTCAGGTTCCAGTCTTGACCAATTGCGCTCACGAGGAGTAGTTAGTAGTCTCTGCGCGGAATTGTGCTTCACACTGTGTCTGTCCAGAATTTCAAGCCCGATGCTATTCAGAGTTGTCCTGCTCTCCGCCCGCTGGATCGGCGGGTACGTGCCGACAGTTCGGCGTCGTTGTCAGGGAGACTCTTCGATGACGACAAGATCGGCGCTAACTTTTCTCCCACCCCTGTGCTCCGCAATGAATTGAATGCGACCCTGCACTCGCTTGTCGTGCATATAACATGATCAACCGCATGCAGGATTCAGGGGTAACTGAGTAATTCTTATACTTGACCGTAGACATCGAGTCGTGATTATGTGCCATGCTTTGACTGTTCCGAACTAATTCTTCTTGTGTTCGCAGCACAAGTCCCCTGCAATCTTCGCAGGGCAACTGGCAACCGCCGGTCCGCCATAAGCACATCGCCGCTCATTCGACGACAAGCACCTCATTCGCATCGGTGATCGCGATCTAATACAATAATTTGAGTCTCAGAGACAATGGGTAGAGTTAGGATTCACCTTCTTCTTTTCCTTTGACGCCCTGACAGGGTTTGGGGATTCGAAGATTTCCTGAAGTTCTTCGAGTGTGCGACCCTACAAGAGTTCGAATTAGTAGACGCATTGCCGGTGGCACAAACGGACCAAGGTCTCAATGCAGCAGAAATACCAAACGACGGCTTCAAAAGCGTCCCAGAACACGAAGACGAGCATCAGCTTCCACTTAATGCGCCCAAGTGCGATTCTACAGTGACCGGACGTCGCCGTGTCAGAATTGGCATGGCCGGGTGGTGTAATGGGACGTACGGAATGCACAACAGATTGATGAAGGATGTCGCCGAAATGACAAGAATCTTGAGAGATACGCCCTTTGCGCGTGTCGTGGTCTCAAGGCATTCCGCAGGGTAGAGCGATTCTTAATGTGATTTAGCTACACCGAAGAGGCAGTGTAG
The DNA here is from genome assembly GCA_037042915.1 of Auricularia sp. M13. Taxonomy (NCBI): domain Eukaryota; kingdom Fungi; phylum Basidiomycota; class Agaricomycetes; order Auriculariales; family Auriculariaceae; genus Auricularia; species Auricularia sp. M13. The sequence goes on along the minus strand of CM073195.1, from coordinate 3,255,675 downwards.
AACGCGGGATGTCTTACGGAGTGGCGTGTACTGCACCGGACGAGTTGTTGTGAGGCATACCACGGATAGTGTAATTACGCACAGTAACTAGCATACAATGATCAGTGAAATTTTCGGCCATGTTGAGCTAAACGATGCTTACATCCGTATGTGACGTTGAACAGGAAAAAGAATGCGGCCGCAAGCCTAAGAGAGTCAGGATCGTCCGCTGAGACAGGGGCCATCGAGGACTCACTGGCCGATCTGAAGGTTCTTTGGACCATCGCCGTCTAAATATTATCAATGAGCTCAGACTATGACGACACCATGGAGGACTTACAGCTAGCCCATTTGGCAGAGAGACCAGCGTTGCAGCCCAGAAGAACAGCGCACGCCGCCGTGCCGAAGATCAATACCCTAAGAAACGTGCACCGTGAGCGCCGCAGGCTTTCAAGTTACAGCGATGAGACAGACGTACTTGCGACGTGGCATCCGATCCGACAACGATACTGCAGTCCAAGCCGCTATCGCCGATATGCAGGTATTGATCAAGTTCATCGAGAACTTCATTTGCTCTGCAGTCGAGATAAGTCTCCCCGAGTTCATCCGCGCAGAATCCGGCGGGAGCGTACCATCGAAGCCCAGGCTGGAGTAGATGTCGACGTTGAAATATCCGAGACCGTTGCCGCTCATTTGGCCGAATAACCCCATGAGGAACACCATCAACAACCTCCACTAATAAAAGCTCCTTCAGCTTTGCGGAGGGTACAGGGCGAACGGAGACGCACCCTCGCAGAGTGCGACATCATGCTGCCTGAGATCAGTCCGGCTCCTTTCAGGTCTGCTAACAACGTACAGGTCTTTGTAGTCCCACCAGCGCTTGTCGCTGCCGTCCGTCTGAATTTTATTCCTGAACTCGTCAATCTCGAGTTTGACCTGCGCAAGTCGTCAGTTCCTCGTCTACGTCAGTATCGGGATTCGAACCAAGGGGTTATTGGGGTCCTGGAGTCCATGAGTCCTGGTGAAATGAGCGCGAAGACGCTGCAGCTCACGTTGTTCCCGTGGTACTTGACGAGGAAAGCGATGGCCTCATCGTCGCGCTTGTTGAAGTACAACCTTGACAGCGAGTCAGCTTCATGCCTGAGGAATATAAGTGCCCACCATCTCGGCGATTCTGGCTGGAGAATGTTTAGAATGAGGGTGTGCTAGGAACTTCGAAGCTGCGCACCAGGAACCAGACCAAGCAGCAGACAACGAAAGCCGGGAATGCCTACAACAAAGTGATGGACATATCTTCAGAAGACAGGATCCATCTATTCTCTAGAACTTGCCTGAATGATGAGAGGGATGCGCCATGCCCAGTTACTCTGCATGGACTTCGTCCCGAGACAGATTGCCGCGGCAGGAATTGCACCCGCATTCCATCCGCTATTCTCGCATGAGGCGCGTAGAGTCTGAGGCTGGCCTTCACGTACGTATTGTAGAGTGCTGTCATCCGTCCACGCCATTGGGGTGGGGCAATTTCAATGCAGTACGCTGAGAGGAGGTCGGCGGACAGGCGCAATGATCGCGGTGGCTAGGCGTACTCGGTGCACCAACGATCGCAATGGCAATACCCATGCCTTCGAGATGTCAATTTTGCATAAAGTAATAGCACAGGCGACAGCCGCACCCAGAATAAAGCGGCCGGCGATGAACTGTGCAAGGCATGAGTTAATCAAAGGCGGGATTGCAATGGGTGCTCACCTGATGTTGGGTGAGCGCACTCGCGATGGTCGCGGTGCCACACATGATGATGAAGCATCCAGTGAACATGCCGCCTCGCCGCCCGAAGCGATCGCATATGGGTCCTGCGCACAATCCACGATATCAGCAAGGATGCCTCCTCAATCATCGGCCTGCCGCGTCCTCACCGGCAACCAGCGAGCCAGCCATCTGGCCGATCTGTATTGCAGCCGTCAGAGCTCACGCCACAGCGGATAGCTGGGCCAGGTCACGCACGGTGTCTGTTGACGATCGTCAGCACGGAACGCGGGTCTCAATCCAACACAGACGCTTCACGCACAGATGGAAAAGATTATTCCCGTGCTCGGGCCAAGGCCTCCTGCGGCGGCCAATTGTGTGAGGCATTGAGACAGATTGCTGTGAGATTGCTGTACCTGCGTTGAACTGTTTGGCGTAACTGGTAGGCGCAGTCAGGATACAGGCGCTGTATTATTCCGAGGATGCTACGCACGCATCCATGGCGTTAATGCTGGTCATTAGAGAACCATCGTAGCCGTTCCTTTGAGAGACAGTCAGAGATGCTTCTTTAGGGGACGGCGCGCAAGATCACCCCATGGAGCAGGCAAACGAAATGAGAGCGGCGCCGTAGAGTTGGAAACTCTCTCTACACAGCAATTAGACAGGAGGATATCTGAACGGAGGTGCATACTTCGACCAAGGGTTGAGTTTACCCTGAGCGACAGCGACAGCGTACTCAGCTGGCGAATGATCAGAATGACGAAGGGTATTAAGATGCAGGGCACGTACCGTTGCCAGCCTCCTTGACAACTTTGGCCTGCTCTGGGATGTGCTCTACATGCTTGTACGCGAGACCACCGATTTCGTGCTTCTCAATGTCGGGGGACTTGATTTCCGAGGACGAGGCCGGGCGCGACCTGTCGGACGAAGTGGACATCGTGTCGAGCTGTCGTGCGTGCGTACGAGTCTCCACCTACCCCGGCCTCATTTATACGATGTGCATATTAGTCGCACAAACGTCGGATGCAGCAGGGATAGATAGTCGCTGGCAGCCTTCTGAGCCGCGCAAGCAATGGGCCACGGTCTGGCACGGCGTCACCCACTCCGCGTCTTAATATAGCCGTACGCTGAAGGCTTCACAGAAAATCGCTTGTAACAATACGGAGCATCAAGTGCAAGTGTAATGCAATGCTCGCGGGCGAGAAAAGTCACTTTGCTAAATCGAGAAAATGTGGAGAAGAGAAGAGTTGTGGGTGCGGACCCTGAAATCAGCTCCCGCGCGTTACTCCGGTCCAGTGCACGAGCCTCATGTCGCAGACAGCTTCACCAGCGTCTACGCCTCTTCCGCATTCGCCCAGCCCGCCGCAACAGCAGCCGGACTCATTTGACGCGCTTATAGACCTCCTGGCGGGCGACGGCCCGAACGACGGCCTCAACAGGCTCTCTGCCACACGAGCCGCGCTGCGCGACGCGGACGGCAATCTCGACATTGGCAAAATCAGCGCGCTGGTCCACAACGACTTGCCACTGCCAGGTATCACAGAGTCGCCTGCCGCGTTCGGCAGCCCGCCACAGTCGCCGCACCTGCACGCACAGCTTTCGCATGCCGACGCGCCGTCCAGCGTGAGTGCATATGGCCCGCTCCTCGAATTGACAAGGCTGCCGTTTGCTGACGGTTTACAGCTCATACCTTCCCATCAGGGAATGGGGGACACACTCACGCCGCATTCAATCCAATCCGTGTCGCCGCTTGCATTATCGGACGGTCTTCCTCCGCCCTCTGCTGACGCACACGTGCACGAGGACCCCGTGCCGTTCGACAGCTTGCTGGACACGCCTATTCCTGCGGACTTTAGGTTCCCCGGCCGCACCCTCGTAAGTATCAGGTCTCCTGCGCGTGCTCACACTCCGCGTGCGCCCGGAATCGAAGCGCTCAAACGATGCTTTCCGCCTAGGGGTCGGCCGAGACGCGCAGGAATCCCAACCTCCAGCGGTTAACGGAGGAGCTGGCGCTGGCGAAAGAGGAAGTGCGTGATCTGAAGGGCCGGCTGAAAATCGCAAAGTCTCTGCTGGTGCGGAATAACGACGCCCAGTACACCCACGCGTCCTCGGCCGCCCAGCCGACGCAGCTGGCCGAGCCGTTCGGCTCGGGGTCGCAGTGGACGCGGCCGCGGGACGACATCGACGAGCTCGACGGCGACGCTGCGAAGCACGCACTTCGAGTACCTGCCTTCTCAGCATCCGGCTGCATCCCAGATCTAACGGACTCCGCAGAATCTCTTGTACTCGCTGTCTCTGCCGGTATCCTGCGTCTCTACCTTGTCCTCGTCAGATTCGCATCGCCAGTCCCCGGCTGCTGTCTCGTCTGGCCCGGCGTCGGTTGAACAGCTGCAGGACGTGATCCAGTTTGTGCGCGATGTGGACGAACTGGTGTGGAAGCGCCAGGCGCTCGCTCGATACAATGGCGCCGTACTCCCTCTCAACGTGTTTCACGCCGACAATATCCAAGACCTGCGGGATCGCGTTGAGCTGTGGGAACGTGCTGTGCGCGCCCCGCCGCTGTAACCCGGACGTGCAGCTAGATGGCTTTAGCTCGCTTCCAGATTCTGCGTCGTCTTCTGAAGCAGCGCTTACTATCCAGCTGCTGTTAGTGCAGCATGCCCACGTCTGCGACCATCGCTGGCGTCTCAGGCGGCATTTTTGCCTTGGCGCCCCAAACTTATGCATCTCTTGGGACTTTTCGGTGGTGGTCACTTTGATCACTTCCTGTTCAAGTTGGGCCAAGTCAGAGTTCGCATCTCCGAGGCTGTGGAATTTATTCCAGGACGTGTCACGATATCGTATTGGTGGTTTATGTACTCTGCGTCACTCTGTACTGTACTAAAGAATGTTGAATCTAGATGGCACTGCGAATGCCGCCTCCAAATTCTCAGTCTGTCCGCTGGCGGCTGGATAATCTGATGCCGGGCTCCCGGGCCGGGCTGCATCTGCTGCTCTCCCCTTGACCATGGTGTTGAACGTCGCCGTCCTCGGGTCAGTCCTCGCTCTCGCCGCCTTGCGTGCGAGGTCACATGCTGACTTGCACACGGGCGTAGGACGGGCATGTCCGCCAAAGTGTTCCATGTGCCGTTCATCCTCGCGCTGCCCGAGCACTTCGCGCTCAAGACCATCATGTCGTCCAACCCGGCGTCTGCGAAGGAGCGCTTCCCGCAGGCGCAGCATTACGTCGACTCGCTCGACGCGGTCCTGGCCGACGCGGAGATCGACGTCGTGTGCATCTGCACGCCCAATGCGACGCATTTCCCGTATGCTAAGGTGCGTCCACTCACTCCATCTCACGCAGGATCAACTCAACGCTCGACTCTTGGGCAGGCGATTCTGGAGGCGGGCAAGCAGGTGATCATGGAGAAGCCGCTGTGCGCGTCCGCGGCCGAGTGCGACGCGCTCATCGCGCTCGCGGCGGCCCGGGGGCGCCTCGTCGCGCCGTTCCAGAACAGGCGGTTCGACTCGGACTTCCGCACGCTGCAGCGCGTGCTCGCGGGCGGCGCGCTCGGCACGCTGGCCGAGCTCGAGACGCGCTACGACCGCTTCCGCCCGGCGCTCAAGGGCGGCGGCACGTGGAAGGAGAACGGCGGCCCGGGCCAGGGCGTGCTGTATGATCTCGGCAGCCATCTTGTGAGCCGCGCTTTCTTTTCCTTATGGGTGCTGAAACTGAGGTTGCCGCGGTGTAGATCGACCAGGTCCTCACGCTCTTCGGCCCGCCCGCGCGGCTCTGGGCGCACGTCGCGAACTCGCGCATGCTCGGCGCGGACGACTTGCACGACTCGTTCATCGCGCATTTCTTCTACGAGCCGAGCCCCGCCACCGCCGGGCGCGAGCTGCCGCTCGTCGTGCATCTCGGCGCGGGCGTGCTCAGCCTGGTGGAGCCGCAGCTGCGTTTCGTCGTGCGTCCGTCTATGAGCGGGGAGCTGATGAAACGGCTAATCTGCTGTGTGCGTTTTGTGCGTGATAGGCGAAGGGCACGAAGGGCTCGTTCGTCAAGTACGGCCTCGACGCGCAGGAGGCGCAGCTCAGCCTCTCGCCGCCGCTGCCGCTCTCCGCGCCGAATTTCGGAGTCGGTGCGTCCTGGCAGGTCGCATATCCCATGCCATGGTCGTCTCATAACACATAACTGCGCCTTCCAAACAGAGGATCCGAGCATCCACGGCACACTGACGACCGCGGAGGGCAAACAGGTCGTCCCCTCCGAGCGCGGCAGCTAGTTACGTCCCGCCTGCGATTTGTTAGCGCTAGCTCAGTAGCTGACTCGGACGTCCGCGTTGTGCAGCTTGTCGTGGTACAAGGGCGTCGCGTCCGCGCTCACGTGGAACGATGCGCAGCTGCTCCCCGTCAAGGTACTGTACTTCGCAGTCTCGTCCCTCTCCCTCCGCGATGCTGATGCAGGACGCGCGCAGGCGGAGGAGGCCCGCGACGTTATTCGCGCGATCGAGCTCTGCTATGAGAGCGCGCGGCTTGGGCAGGTCGTGCCGTGGTCCAAGTCCGCATCGGCGGAATGATTCGCTGAAAGGCGCTGTATTGTACTCTACGAATGCTGGATGTACTCACCTATGCGGAAGGAACTTTTCGTGTCATCGAATGGAGGTCTTCGGCTACTACCCAGAGTGCAGCGTTCACTGGCAGCCCAGTCTATCCGAATCCATTGCGAAGATTTCTGTGGATCTGGCGCAGGACACAGCCACCACGTGGACGATCTGCGCACAAGCGCGCCATCGCGTGACGTCATTCATTCCTCACTGCTCAATTTGCTGCACCATATTTGGTCAACCCGCCTCCAGCTCACTCTTACCTACTCACCAAACCCACCCATGTCGTCGAGAACGCCGCCGTCAGCGAACTTCAAGCCCGTTCTGTTCCCCGGGCAGCTGCGGCCTCGTACGTTACAACCCAAGAGCTGCATGCAAGGCTCGCTAAGCTGTTGCTGCAGCGCGCAACCCCGTGGAGGGCCAGCGACTCTATGACCATATACGCACTGTAGCGTTTGCGCTGGACGCGCTGACGGCGCTGTCGCCCGCGCTGCAGGGCTCGCCGATGCACATCGGGCTCGAGCCGCTCATCGCGGCGAGCCTCCCGCTGCTCGGGCCGCTCATCGGCGCGGCGCTCGCGCTGTACATCGTCTTCCTCTCCTGGGCCTTCTTCGGCGTCGGCACGGACACCGTCGGGCGCATGGTGCGTCCAGCATCGGATTCGTTGGCGTCCTCCGAGTCGTAGCTCAATATTGCGGCAGCTCGTCAACATCGCGATCGACGTGTTCGCCGGGTGGATACCCGTCGTCGGGCCGTTCGTCGACGTCGCGTTCAAGGCCAACCTCGCCAACCTCTCCCTGCTCGAGAACCATCTCAAGAAGTCCAAGTGGGCGATCCTCGTCATCCCGCCGCCGCAGCGCTGGTTCGGCGGCTTTGGCGACTTTCTCAGCGGGCGATGGGGCGCGAGGAGCGCGCAGCCGGGCGGCTCGGTGCCGATGGAGCCTCTGGACTAAAGCCTTGCAATGTGTACTGTTTTCTTGAACTGGATATTGCAGCTGTAAAGCTTCGCGGAAGTAAATGAATTGAGCATCGATGATCATGAGAGGGACGATGACGTCGCGAGGCGGCGCCACATTATATAGTACTGGGTGCACAACGCTCAGGTCTCGCACTACATACAGTATAGCCCTGGAGATACCGATGCCGCTCTCGCGCCCGACCACCTTCACCCGCACAGACACCACGCCGCCCATGCCGAGCACGACGAGCCCCAAGCCCTCTCCAAGCCACTGGCAGTCTGAGTCTCACCAGCCAAAGCCCACGTGCTGCGCGTCGGGCACGCGGACGACGCGGGACGCGTACGAGGCGCTCCCGCCCGACGGCTCCAAGGCGCGCGCGGTGCTCTTCATCGGCGGGACGCTGCCCGACGCGCGCCTGCTCGCCGACGCGCTCTCCCGCGCCGGCTTGTACGTTGTGCTGCCCGATTTCTTCCAGGGCGACCCGGTGCCGGTCGAGACGGGGAAGCCGGAGGCGCTGGCCGCCAGTGCCACGGCGGTGACGTTTGGCCCGTGGTTGGCGCGGCATCGCGAGGGCGTGGCGAGGCCGCTTGTGGAGGGCGCTGTGAAGGCGCTCAGGGAGGATCCGGAGGTGAAGAGTCTGGGTGTCGTTGGGTTCTGCTGGGGCGGGCGCTATGCGATGTTGCTTGCCGCGGACGGCTCGGTCGAGTGCGTCTCTGAGTCTTTGTTGATGTCTCACCATTGCCGTAATGGCTGATTGGGGACTGTAGTGCGGCAGTGGTGAACCATCCCTCGCTGCTCTCGCTCCCTGCGGAGGTCGAGGCGGTCACGAAGCCCGTGCAGGTCAACATCGGCGATAAAGACGCAGTACGTCTCCGAGTCCGTCCATTAGCCACATCACTCTCTACTAGTACCTCATTCATACTGCCCATCCCTCTAGATGCTCGATGCAGCAGGCATCAAGACGATCCAAGACGCCCTCAAGTCCAAACCCGACGTGTAAGCCGGCAGGCCCTCTTCCTCTCTCTCTTCCTCTTCGCCTCCTTCTCACGCAGTCCTTGCACTGGCAGGCCCTCCGAAGTGAACGCCGTGCGCGGGCCGACGGAGGAGGCGCAGCAGGAGCAGGCGATGCAGAATGCCGTTAGGTGGTTCCAGACGTACCTCAAGTGAGTCAGGCTGAGGTTGCGGGAGCCTAGCACCCTGATACAAGATCACGATGGTAATGCACACTTGCCAGTAAGTAGTGCTGAGGGTGATGCCGCGCGCTCGAGTTGGAAGCTCTGAAAAGTTATGGTGCGAGTAGTGTTATTCTCTCTATGAACGTAATGAAAGTCATCGAATCAACGGGGCTTCACGCTGATGATGATAGGCCATAATTTGTCATGACTCACGGTGTGATTGAGGTGGAAAGGAAACGCGCTGACCGCCGAGAAAGAGAGAAACCGAGGCATGCTACCTCGTCTGATGTGATGATCTGAGAGTCACATTACAATTTGCGACGCAACGATTGGCGAACCGAGCTTCTGCGCTCAGGCTCAAATCGACTCTGATGCCGACTCGGAGCACATTCATGTTAACGTTGGTCCTTTCCTTCCGTCGCGGCGACAGGTTCATTAGGCTGACGAGCTTACGGTTCACTTCTCTCAGCATGCGTAAGCTACAATTCTTCCAGAGCCTGAGAGCGGTTCGGTTGAGCCCGGAGGCAAAGACGCGCTTTGTGACTCCGACCGTCGACGACGCGCCATGTCGTGGCTCGGTCTTGCGTTCAAATACAGTACACTTCTTTACGGACCTTCGCGCGTTGGGGGGTGTGGCATGCCGTGATAAAGCTGAAGATTGCGAATGCCGACTATGCGCGTCTTGAGCTCCCAGATTCGAGGAGTATCTACAGTAAGATATGACTGGCTGGTTGCTGCGGCGCGCGGCAGACCCGCACAGTAGGGAACGCATCACGTAACGCACAAGCATGTATCATGTAGTCCCCCTCCCGTCGCAACGTTATTACTGTAATATTGATACCAGCGCCTGCCAAATTAGGCGGACAATGGGGGTTGGCGATCATCGGCCCGGGTGCCGGTGGGCTTCAAAACGCGGTTGCGCGGCAAACGGCGGGCCAAGGCTTTCCTTGCTACCGCTACCTTGAACATCGCACACCGCACAACCCGCACCTGCACCTGCACGATGTACAACGCCGCCATCTCGTTTGTCCGGCGCCTCTCTGGGGCGGCCGACTACGACGACGACCTGCACGAGCCGGAAGATTTTTCCAGCGTTAACCACCACAATGCTGAAACCACTCGCGACGATGAAGAGCAAGATGAGGAAGACGACGACGACGAGCAGATGCCCGAGAGACGCGTTGGACTGGTCGATTATGACAGTGATGAGGCCGAAGACGACGACGACAGCGAAGAGGCCGACAACGGCGAACGCAACGACGACGAGCGCGACGATGGTGAAGACGAGGAGGACATGGGCGGGCCCTCTGTCGACGACCTCTTCGGCCCCGGCGAGCTCGAGAGGCGCATGGCCGAGGAGGCGGCCGGCATCGACCCCTACGCCGAGGAGTTCGCCGGCATGGACCCCTACGTCGACGAATTCGCAGAGGCCCGCACCGAGGTCGACGAGGACGACCTCGCGGCTCGCAACGCCGACTTCGACGAGGACGTGCCGGAGATCAGCGAGGAGGAGCGCGCCGTCACCGAGGCCATCTACGCCGAAATCCGGCGCAAGGTGGCCGAGGACGAGGCTGCGCGGGCCGCCGCGTTCGACACGCCCTACGTCGCGTCTCCGTCGTCGTCGTCGTCGTCCGCGGGCTCGGAGAGCACCAGCACCGGCTCGGACTTCATGGGCTCATGCGCCGAGCCCGCCAGCGCTGCCCGCGAATTCAGGACGCCGCCGCCGGAGGACCTCGACGAGCCGACGACGCCGGTGCTGAACGCCCTCCCGCTCACGAGGGAGGAACTCGTCGTCCCGACTGCGGACATGGTCGCGTCGCTCGCCGGCGCCGCTCGGGGGCTCATCCTCCGCACGATGCTCGGCCACGGCCATCGCACGGTCATCCGCCCCAGCAGGCACGGCCCGCCGACGCCCTACACCTCGCCGCGCACGTCCCCCGCTCCGGACCTTGGCATCGACGAGGCTGACAGTCAGTGCTCTTTCATTCATCTTCGCGAGGATGTTGCTGATGTTAGCCCTGCAGACACGCACGCACCAGTACCGCCGCCCGCCGCGCCCCGCAACGCCCTCAAGCGCACGATGAACGCCGACTACTTCCTGGCCGACGGAATCGGCGGATACTTCTCGACGCGTGCCCAACACCAGGTCAGCCGCCCCTGGGAGCCCTCGTACGAGGACACCATGCGGCACAACGAGCGTCGTCGCGCGGAAGCCGCCGCCGCTGCCGCTGCCGCTGCCGCGTTATCCGTGCAGCAGCAGCAGACTGCACTGCCTGTAAGGTCGCCAAGCGTGGAGTCGGACGATGTGGACATGGCGGGCATCGACAGCGCTGAAGAGGATGACGGTGACTGCTCCCCCTCGCCCGACGAGGGGACGAGCTCCCAGATCCAGCAGGCTGTCGAGCCGCCGGTCCATATCGCGACGCCGCCGGCCTCGCCTTCGCCATCGCAGCGGCTCAAGCGTGCTCGTTCGGAGGACAACACGGTGGAGGATGGCGCGCACGCGGAGAAACGGCCTCGAGTCGAAACCGAAACGCAGCCGGGGTCGCCGGCAGCGGAGCGCGTTCGCGCTGGAATGCGCACTCGTGCACAGGCGGGCACGTCCACTGTTGCGACCCGTCCTACGATTCAGATTTTGACCACGACGACCGCTGCTCCGGCTCCTCCGAGCGCTGGACTGGACGTCGTGGATCCCGATGAAGACGTTGACAATGCGTCTGATGAGGTACGTTCGCTGTGTTTTTCATTCGTGCGCGCTGATGCTCACCTGTGTTGCTCAGATGCACGTCGAGTCTCTGATACTCGAGCCAGTGGCAGGCCCGTCGCGTCAGCCCGCAACAGCCTCGCCCGCCGCTACTCCCAAGCGCCAGTCACGCCGCCGCGGCCGCGCCGTGCAGAAGACGCCAACCTTGCCCCGGCGCAGCACGCGTATCCGCGAAAACGCGGCCCGGCGCGCGAAGGCTGCAGAAGACGCGCGCGCTGCCGCTGCCGCCGCGCCGAAGACCATCGCCCGTCGCGGGAAGCGGAGCGGCAATGGGCGCGCGTGAGCTGCCTTTTGTAGCTTCGAACATGAGGCCTGAGGCCGGAGGTGGCGCGTCGACGCACCCCACGCCACGCCATGCAGCCGAGTGACGTCAAGGACCCCCCGGGCCGCTGAGCCTGCCTGCGTCGTCGTCGGCATCCTGAGTTGCCCCATTGCGTCGGCCAACCGCGACAGAACTTACTCGTCCGGCGTCGTCGTCGCAATCGTAGCATCCCCCTCGCTATACTTTGTGCATACCTGTAACACCCCATCACCGCACATAGCCCCCCTCTCCCCGTCACGACCCCCCTCTCCCGTAACGACCCCCGGTTTCAGTCTCGGTTCCTGCTTCCTGTCGTCTGCGCATTTTGTACATCCTCTTTGTTTTGGTACATACCCGTCCTGTCGCCTTCCTCCTTTGTCTCCCATTTGTGTTGCTTGGTCTTGGTTTGGAATTGATTGGCCTCGATTTGATCTTCGAACTGCAGTTGAGGAACGCGAGCGAGACTGAGTAGGTCGACGTGGACGATGGTCTATCGATGAGAGCGTGTCAGCAGTGACGGCATTCGGGAAGCCTTGCCGGGTCGGACTTGACACGCTACTTGCACCGCTATCTCTCCGCACACCACGCGGAGCACGGATCGCGCGACGGGATGTTCGATGCAGGCAATGGCAAGTGCTCGTTGCTACCACCAATCGTGGCGATTCTTGTGCAAGACATTGACAAATCCATTGAGGAAGTAGCTCATAATAATATTACGATCAAGTACGTGTACATTGTGCGCTCGTCGAACGTGCAGCATATCTTATGAATCAATGCGTTACCGTGACGAGTACCGTGACGAGTACCCTGACAGCGTCAGCACATGCGCATGCGAACCAAAAGCGAACAACACCTGAAGCCTGCGCGAGGGCGTGCGTCTTTCGAGAAATTTCTAGCTGCACATTGAAGTGAAGCGATAACAGCCACATGGCCTGTCTTGATGAATCGACGCAGACAGTCCACATTGGAATCTGCTAGCCATGTCATTATCATGAATCCTCCAAGTCGTCACTGTTCCCTTCTGTGTATATACGGACAGGACGACATAAACCTGTAAATTTGGCGACACAGTGAGAATGAGGATCCATTAACTCGATCAGCGGGAGACACTCGCCGCCGTCTCCACTGGCAGGGGCGCCAAGCAACCCTTCGTGCACAAACCCCAGGTTGAGGAGCAGCCCACCGAAATCTTCTGGGCGCAGCTGCAGTTTCGCAGCATGCTCCCTCGGAGTCCGATGGGAACGAGAGTTTGCCGATGACACTGGGAATGGGAGATGGAGGCTCGAGAGGACGTACGTGGTGCATCCTGCGCGCCTTCGCGTACGATTCCCACGGCTGGACCTCCAGCACGAATGCGCCGCCGGGGCGCAACACGTCGTGTACGCGCGGAAGAGCGCGCGGATGCCCGCGTCGCCGGCTTTCAGGTGAATCCACTTCGTGATCGACAGGCTGTTGTAGCAGGCGGTGAATATGGGCGCGAAAACGGTCGGGGAGAGTGAGGACTGGATCGGACGCACGCGAGGATGACATCGTACAGTTTCGCGTCAAATGGTGTACCGCCCGCAACCCAGTCCGCGTGCGCGAAGGTGAGATAGGCGGGAACGCCGACGCGTGCTCAGCGGTGGTGCTGGCGCTGGGGACGAGCAGCGGGCCGAACATGTGCTGCAGCGCGACGGGGAAGTAGTCCAGCTGCGGCGCCTCAGAGTCGTTCAGCTTTGCACCCGCCTGCGTCACCATGAAGCTCCAGAGGTGGCGTCGTCGCTTCCATGCGAGTGCGACCGAGCCCGCGTCGATGTCGACTCCAACGACTTCATGCGCGCCGTGGCTCTGTACTGCCTGGATTGATATCACACCCGATACGAGCCGGATGGCTGACCTGTTTCGCACGTAACCAGGCCCTCGTTGCAGCCTATGTCCAGCACGTGTTTGCCGTGAAAGACAGCATCAGGGAGCAGGTGCAGTCGGGCGTCGCCTTCATGGTCCGTTATTCGCTTCGTGTAGTAGCTGCGCCGAAGGCGGATGTCAGTATCAAGCAAGCTGTATATGAGCAGTGTCGGAACGCGCACCCATGATCATTGCAGTGAACGGGCACGGTGCGCGGTGGCATGAAGGAGAGCGTCGGAGCTTGCCACCGTGGCCTTGGCTCTCGGCAAAATGGCCACACGTCGAAAACAACCGAGTCTTTGCATGACCATAACTTTAGTATCAGACGACGAGAATGATATTTCTGTGAGTCAACGACAGTGTCGATTACATTGAGACAATAGGGGGAAACGACTTAAAGGTTTCTCGCAAGATGGATCCCTTTACGAAGGCGCTCCACGGTGTCCAACAGGCGTTCATCCTCCGGCGAGAGCGTTGCGCGCTTCGAGTTCGTCTCCGGGAAGATCGGACGGTCGGTTTTGCACAGCGTATCAGGCGCAGGGAGCGTGCCCTCGCGATAGTAGTCCCGGAGGTACTTGATCATGCACACTGAGGGTACGCTGAATGCGCCGTGCTGCGGCAAGCGATGAGTTAGCAGTGCGTAATTGACGCAGTGAAACAACTTACACCTGGCGCTTCGACAGTCAGAACAACTGAGCCAGGGAAACGGTCTGCTGTCTCGTGGGCGCTAAATACTCGTCAGATTATGTGAGGGGGAGGACTGGAGCAGCACTTACGACTCTATAGGTGTGACAGGGTCTATAGGATGGGTGAGAAACAACGGAAATATGCGGGGTACGGACAGCAAAACAAGACACTGACCGGCGGTGTTGGCCATCAACAGAATGGGATGACTGGTGTTTGCAGCAAGAGGGCCTGATGGTCTATTATGAGCACCGCAAACGCCGTAAAAAATTTCGTAGAACGACCGACCTTCAAACTTATTCTTCACCTGAATCTTCCATCCTGCGCACCACGGCCGCGTGGGCTGCGTCTCCGTGAAACTGCTCAGATTCTGCTGCGCGGAATACCACTCCTTGAGCTCGTCCAGAGTGTCCTTCACCGGACTGGCGTCGCCGCATCTAATCGCCGTGGAGGACGTCGTCGTCGAAGGCAGCAGCTTGGTCCCAGTCTTGTCGCAGTTGCACGTCCAGGTGGACGCGTCTATGCTTCCGCCGAGTGCGTACGCCAGGGTGCCGTTGCCACGCTCCAGGTCCGCGAGTGCCTGCGCTAACGCGCCCCACCCTTCGTACGGCGAGTAGAGCAAGGTGAACACTTCGTTGACCATGAGCGGCCAGTCGATGATACCGTAGACGTCTCCCACGATCACCGACACTGGCTGTGCCTTGATGCGCGCGGCGAGGGCGTCGTAGCGCTCGCGGACGCCCTCCGGGGTCGGCGCGTACAGGGCGCATGCTGTAGAAGCGCTGCAGGAGGAGAAGAACCACGCGAGGGTGGCGTCCGTGTGGAGGAAGTTGTACGTCCAGGTCGCGTCGTAATATGTGCCGGCCTCCATGACCGCTGCCAGTGCGCAATCACTATCAGCTCATACACGCAGCCATCGGACACAAAACGCAAAACTCACAATCCAGCACCACTCTCTCCATCTTTTCAGGGAACATCGCCGCAAGCCTATGGGAAGAGAGAACTTTGCGTCAGATCATGATCACCCCTCCGAGGAAATGCAGCAGCGAGCCTGCAGACTCACGTGACACCCAGGATAGTCCCATAGCTGCCTCCCCAGTACTGAACCTTCTCCAGGCCGAGAGCGGCGTTCATCGCGACGATGTCCCGCGCGACATCGGCCGTGCCAATATGCGCCAGAAGGCCGTCCGCGTCCCGCTGGAGCGCGAGCTGCCCGAAGACCTGGGCGCGCGCGAACGTCCGCCCGATGCCGTCGATCGTGTACGCCATGTCGTTAAAGTCGCCCGCCTCCCACGCACGGCGCTCCGCGTCGCTCTTGTATATCGCGGGACCGGGCGTCGTGAACTGCACACCTGCCGACATTATGCACGCTTGATGAGAGACGGCGTTATATGAGCGCGGTAGAGCATCTCACCTCGGGGGTCGAAGCTGATGTAGTCATACTCGTCGCCAATGAGCTCGACGAACATCGGCGCGGCGGAGACCATGAAATCGACGCCGCTGACGCCAGGACCTCCCTGCAACGTCGGTCCCGCTCATCAGCGAATGGCCATGCGAAGCGCAACGATGCTGGCATACTGGGTTCGTCCAGATCGCGCCGCGGTACTGCGTGTCGTTCGCTGCGTACTTGGATGGCCACTTGACTGTCGCAATATGCGCCTTCGCGGGGCCGTCGGGGTCGGTGTAGTCCAAGGCAGTCTGCCAGCGCAGCCAGGGAGAATAAGTTCAAGTACAAGTGAGTGAGGAAAACCGACCTCGAACTTGGCGCATTGGAAGCCGTTGTAGCACGGGACCCAGTTGAACGTCGGGCTGGGTGCGAGCTGCGCCACGGCAGAAGTCAACTCTAATGCCCATGAGAGGGTAAGCCTGAGCGTGGAGACTTACTCCCTCCCAGTCGAACTTGTCCTGCGGGCACTGAGATGGCGAGGCCTGCGCGAGGGAGAACACTGGCATGAGAGCAGCAGCGAGAGCGAGCCGGCCTCCGACTGCGAGTCGCATCCGGGGCAGCGAGTGTGTAGTCCACATCGATATTATAGCTGTGCTTATCCTACGAGTCGATTCGGAGGAGACGTCTCCAACTGCTTTTCACTGCTAGCGGAACGAAAGGGGGGGGTGCGAATGCAACTTTGGGAGGCTTCGCGCACCTCATTAAATATTGGCATCCTTACTAAGTTAGCGCTCAGCCTCCTTCGGGACATCCGCTGGAAGAAATGCCGAGTTCGGCGAGCAGAGCATTCCGCAGCCTGCGTGCCTGGGGCATACGCGAGGCCGTGTGTCGGCAGGCGGAGCTGTGCTGGGCAGCCGCAGCAGCGCGAGCCGGATTTCCGTCCACTTTGGGTAGGATCGGTGTCCCGTCGCGAATCCGCGCGAATGCGATGACAGTGCAGATCCTATACCACGCGGCCGACGATCATCACGATGCTGTGAAGACTGCCGAGGCAAAATTGACTCTGAGAGCCGGCATTGCGCAGACACAGAGAATACTGTTGAGGAAAGGCGTGTTTTGCCTGTAAAGCGTCAGTACTACCGTATTTTCATTGGGTATTTGGAAGAGGAGAACCTTCGCGCACTCCAGTACTTCATGCCGTCATGTGCGTTTCCACGTCGGCGCCGCACAGCCCTCGCGTAGTATATACGGGCTTGGCATTGGGTAGACATGTGCGCCAACTCTGTTGGTAAGCACTGCATTTGGGACTTCTGGAGCGGGTGGAGCGGAACAGGGCGGTGGGGTCGGAGTCAGAAAGCGTGACTCTGGCTCCGGATCGGAGTCCATCTCAGATCAGCTGAGCAGAAATACTGTGGCGATTCATCCTGAAGCAGAATCTATGAGGGTCAATTTCTCTCATAACGGTATTACAATAAAGCTACCCCTTCCATATTTTGTATTTAAGTATTTTATCACATTGAGTCTTGAGCCGACAACAATGACAGGAACCTACAGGAACTGACCAAAATGCAAACTGAATTACGCGCTCGGCATCGCTATATTATCAGACTCCAGAGAAGCATATGGAGGCGATCGCTGGCGGACTTACGCTGAACATCAGCTGCTCCGTAATAGGGAACTGAAAATGGTCGGTATCCGACTGTCAGACGCGTCTTTCCCACATGCTCAGAGCTTAGCGCTAGCAGCCGCACCTTCTCACGGCAATGCCCCAATCGACTTTGCAATGGCATGCAGATTGCCGTCTAACTGGTGCCAGTGCCAATGGTATAGTTCACAGCAAATGATGCGAATCAGGGTACAGCTGTGACGCCCAGATGGCGTATATGCTGCGTATATGCAAGTACATACTGCGATCGTCATGATTGCGCCGCGTTAAGCGTATCGTTCGCGGGATACTTGGGAGGCCACATGACCGCAGCGATGTGCGTCTTCGGGCCGTCGAATACGGTATAGTCCAACGGTGTCTGCGGCCAGTTTGAGCGCAAGCACCAGCCGTAGGCAGCCACCACCTCGGATTCAGCACATTAGAAGCCGTCGTAGCAGGGGGACCCAGTCGAACGTCGTCGCTGAGATCTGCCGGGACGGAAAAACATTCATCGTTAGATTCCACGCGCTGACCGCACAGCTGGTGACGTTAGACACTTACTCCTTGCCAGTCAATACAGTCCGTCAAGCAGCGGGCAGATTCAGAAGCCGAGGAGTAAGACTCGCGTGCTGCGAGAGAGAAGAACTCTCGCGCCGTCGCCGCGGCATCGGAGGTCCGGGCAAGGGAAAGCGCAGCAGTGAGCCACCGCCACTCGCGCAGAACCCGAGCCGTCCGAATTGTGTTTTCAATCGCTGGGAGAGAAACTTTGGCGGATGAAAGGAGCCGAGATTCGGTCTTGTATTCCTCATTAAATACATGCCAGTGTGTCATCCTCAAGCTAAGCCTGCACGACATCCATACCAGTGAGCCCGAGCCACAGAGCGTTTCGCAGCCGCGGTGGCCTAATTAGTAAGTAATTCATGTTGTCCACATGTCAGGAAATGCCAGTGCCGTGCCACAAGTAAGTATCGGCATTGATCTAAGTACAGGCATCGGCAGCCCAGCGTCAGAGCTCTGATGCTCCAGATTGCCCTCCACTTCGGGCAGTACGAGTGGTCCGCGCGAATGCGATGAGAATGCACAGACATGGTTGGCTGCTGGAGAGGGACGGCGGAAGAATGCAGACCAGTGACCAGTGTTGCGCAGAAAGCCTGGCGCTGAGAAAAGGCCCGACGCGGGTGCGAGTACGACAGCTCTGCACGACGCAGGACAAAAACGAGCATCCGACTGTGCGTATGAAGGAGTTCCATACGATGAATGCCCGGCGGAGAGCGGCCATTGCTGAAATCAGAGAGTGTAACTGTGAGCTGCTGTATCTGCTGTATCATGTTGAGACAGCAGCAAAATTGCGCGTTTCAGGAGTGCATGTGCGCTGCACAGCTCGTTGCGGTGGAAGACACAGACGTGGAGCCGGAGTTGCACATGTGCGCCAGGTGACCGGTGAGCACCAGTTGAGCATTTGTGAACCGATTATTTGCTGCGAACATGATCCTAGCCGCGTAGCCAGAGAGCCGTTCTCCATGTGGAGCTTATGCTGGTAGAAAAAAATCGCTGCGCAACACGCTCACTGAGATGGAGGCCCAGCTCATGATGGCGGTAGCGGTGCAAATAGCGTGTCAAGTCCGACCGGCAAGGCTTCCCGAATGCCGTCACTGCTGACACGCTCTCATCGATAGACCATCGTCCACGCCGCACTCCTCAGTCCTCGCTCGCGTCCCTCAATGCAGTTCAAAGATCAATCGAGGTCAATCAATTCCAAACCAAGACCAAGTAACTCAGACGGGAGACAAAGGAGGAAGGCGACAGGAGGGTATGTACCAAAACTATGAGGATGTACAAAATAAGCAGACGACAGGACGATGCAGAAACCGATACGACTCGACCACTACCTTCCTAAATAGGCAATCGGCCAGTGCGCGCTCGTGAACCCACCATCTCGCATCGCAGAGTACCCACACACCTGCCCATACCGTCTACGCTGTAGAGGTGCAGGGGTACTTCGGCGATGGCGCAAGATGGCCGGCCTAAGACGCCTGGACCAACGCTTTGGAAAACTGTAGCGCGGGCTGTCCCCACCTCCCATCCAGCTCCATCGCGCTATGCTATGGGCTTGTTTGCATAACTGCTGGTCCCGACGTGCGCGTATATCCCAGATATCGGCGCTGCTCACCATGAGCCATCGTTGTTGCACGTTGTGACTCCAAACAGGCAACTGGCCAGCCCGCGCTCGCTGACCTACTGCGTCCTTGCACTGGGTGCCCATCTACCTGCACATACCGTCGATATATCGGATGCGGGGCTGCTCCGGCGACGATAACGGGAACCTTGAACGCGCATCTGCGCTACATCCATGTCTCGTTGTCTCGCGCGCAACCATGGTCCGCCGTTCTGAGCTCATACCGTGCGTGTGAGTGCTGGCAACAAGTATGCCTGGTGCAATACGTGGGGGCTGTACATACCCTCTATTGCTGTTGCTGCTTGGTCGCCTTACGTGCTGCACACGCGCGCAACTCGCTGAGGCCAAAGAAACTTTCTGTCCCGGGTGCGCACAGTAATGTATACTGCACGGCTCTTAACTACTTTGAGTATGATGCATGCTGGTCCCATACATATGGCCCCATATGTTGATATCCGGCCGCGTGCATGCCCACGACGTTGTTGCTGTGTGATCTACACAGCGAAAGGTCCACTAGTGTTGCTCAACCTGCGCCCTCACTCTCATAATGTCGACACACATGGTCAACACGAGCTGCTTAGTGACCTCTCTAATTCAAGCAGCGGACCGGCAAAGAGAGACGCGTCTTGCACAGTGTCACCGCTGAGCCATCTGTCGACTTTGCTGCTGTCCGAGCAGCCCGATGTCGCGTGCTCACATGATCTTCTCATAAAGTTACGAAACTCAGGCAAGCAAAGCAAGTGCGGCCGTGTACGCTATAAGTACTCCCAAAAGACCATGACTGTCAGCCTGCCGCCTACGGCAACGAAAGACATGGCTCGCATCGACCCGCGGCATGGATGTGCAATCCATGCCATTATCAGGGTCGAAGCCTTGGAGTATATGACTGCCCGGTGCTCGCACCTCTGTATACGGAAATCTGTATCTTCCCTCGCAGGTTCCGTCGAATCGATGACCATGACATCGAGATATCTACACTTTTGCACGTCCTATATGCACACAACACGGCCGACCATTGACACTCAACAAAGCTCAAAATGGAGGAGTCATATAGCCAGTGCCCCCTATATAGTATGCCAGTAGATCTTTTGTTGCACTCATCGCGTGTAGGCGGAATCGGCGGGGAGGGATCTGGTTTACGATGGCTCGTAGAGGGCGAAGAGCTGGACGGCCGGCTGCTTAGCGTAGGCGTCAGTGGGCACGTTGAGCTTTAGCTTGACTGCGAGTCCTGGGAGCGATGACAAAATTTGCCTAGAAATGTCGGGATAACTCTCGGAATAGACCTTCCTTCCTTCCTTCCTTCCGAGGCTGAACCGAAACCAGGGGTCGTTATGGGAGAGGGGTCGTGACGGGGCTATGTGCGGCGAAGGTGTGGTACAAGTATGCACAATCGAGAGGAGGGGGGAGGGGGGCGAGTGCTACGATGGCGACGACGACGCCGGACGAGTAAGCTCTGTCGCGGTCGGCCGACGCAATGGGGAAACTCGAGATGCCGACGACGACAAAGGCAGGCTCAGCGGCCTCGGGCGTCCATGGCCTCAGTCGGCTGAATGGCGGCGGGAAGACGTGGCGTGGGGTGAGTGTAAGAGGTGGCGGTCAACGCGCTGGCGAGGCTGACTACGACGCGCCACCTCATGTTCGAAGCTACAAAGGCAACACTTCACGCGCGCCCATTGCCGCTGCGCTTCCCGCGACGGGCGATCGTCTTCGGCGCGGCGGCAGCGGCAGCGCGCGCGTCTTCTGCGGCCTTCGCGCGCCTGGCCGCGTTTTCGCGGATACGCGTGCTGCGCCTGGGCGAGGTTGGCGTCTTCTGCACGGCGCGGCCGCGGCGGCGCGGCTGGCGCTTGGGGGTAGCGGCAGGCGAGGTAGCTGTCGCGGGGTGACGCGACGGGCCAGCCACTGGCTCGAGTATCAGGGACTCGACGTGCATCTGAGCAACACAGGTGAGCACCAGCGCGCACGAATGAAAAACACAAAGAACGTACCTCATCGGACGCATTGTCAACGTCTACATCGTAATCCACGACGTCCATTCCAGCGCTCGGAGGAGCCGGAGCAGCGGTCGTCGTGGTAGAGATCTGAAGCGTTTCACGGGTCGCCACAGTGGACGTGCCCGCCTGTGCGCGAGGGCGCGTTCCAGCGCGAACGCGCTCCGCTGCCGGCGACCCCGGCTGCGTTTCGGTTTCGACTCGAGGCCGTTTCTCCGCGTGCGCGCCATCTTCCACCGTGTTGTCCTCCGAACGCGCACGCTTGAGCCGCTGCGATGGCGAGGGCGAGGCCGGTGGCGTCGCGATATGGACGGGCGGCTCGACAGCCTGCTGGATCTGGGAGCTCATCCCCTCGTCAGGCGAGGGGGAGCAGTCACCGTCATCCTCTTCAGCGCTGTCGATGCCCGCCATATCCACGTCGTCCGACTCCACGCTTGGCGACCTCGCGAGCGGTGCAGGCTGCTGCGGCACGGATAACGCGGCAGCGGCGGCGGCTTCCGCGCGACGACGCTCGTTGAGCCGCATGGTGTCCTCGTACGAGGGCTCCCAGGGGCGGCTCACTTGGTGCTGGGCACGCGTCGAGAAGTATCCGCCGATTCCGTCGGCCAGGAAGTAGTCAGCGTTCATCGTGCGCTTGAGGGCGTTGCGGGGCGCGGCGGGCGCCGGTACTGGTGCGTGCACATCTGCAGGGCTAACGTCAGCAACATCTTCGCGAAGATGAATGAAAGAGCACTGACTGTCAGCCTCGTCGATGCCAAAGTCCGGAGTGGGGGAGGTGCGCGGCGAGGTGTAGGGCGTCGGCGGGCCGTGCCTGCTGGGGCGGATGACCGTGCGATGGCCGTGGCCGAGCATCGTGCGGAGGATGAGTCCCCTAGCAGCGCCGGCGAGCGACGCGACCATGTCCGCAGTCGGGACGACGAGCTCCTCCCTAGTGAGCGGGAGCGCATTGAGCACCGGCGTCGTCGGCTCGTCGAGGTCCTCCGGCGGCGGCGTCCTGAACTCGCGGTTTCCGCTGGCGGGCTCGGCGCATGAGCCCATGAAGTCGGAGCCGGTGCTGGTGCTCTCCGAGCCCGCGGACGACGACGACGACGACGGAGACGCGACGTAGGGCGTGTCGAACGCGGCGGCCCTCGCGGCCTCGTCCTCGGCCACCTTGCGTCGGATTTCGGCGTAGATGGCCTCGGTGACCGCGCGCTCCTCCTCGCTGATTTCCGGCACGTCCTCGTCGAAGTCGGCGTTGCGAGCCGCGAGGTCGTCGTCGTCGACCTCGGTGCGGGCCTCCGCGAATTCGTCGACGTAGGGATCCATGCCGGCGAACTCCTCGGCGTAGGGGTCGATGCCAGCCGCCTCCTCAGCCATGCGCCTCTCGAGCTCGCCGGGGCCGAAGAGGTCGTCGACAGAGGGCCCGCCCATGTCCTCCTCGTCTTCACCATCGTCGTGCTCGCCGTCGTTGCGTTCGCCGTTGTCGTCGTCGTCTTCGGCCTCTTCGCTGTCGTCGTCGTCGCTGTCATAATCGACCAGTCCAACGCGTCTCTCGGGCATCTGCTCGTCGTCGTCGTCTTCCTCATCGTACTCTTCATCGTCGTCGTCGCGAGTGGTTTCGGTATTGTGGTGGTTGGAAAAATCTTCCGGCTCGTGCTGGTCGTTGTCGGCCGCCCCAGAGAGGCGCCGGACGAACGAAATGGCAGCGTTGTACATCGTGTAGGCGCGAGTGTGCGGGTGCGATGTTCAAGGTAGCGGTTGCAGGGAGAGAAAGCTCTTGGCTGGCTGTTTGCCGCTCAACCGCGTTTTGAAGCCCAGAGCGCAGCCACCGGCAGCCGGCCCGATGATCACATCACGGCTCGCGTCTATTGTCCGCCAATTTTGGTATATGGGCGCTGGCTTTGCGACGCCCACTGGCTGCTCGTGAGGTCGCGGGCTGTATGCTTGCGCTTTACTCGAAGCGCATTCTGCCTCCCGCAAAGGATAGTCCTGAGTCTGTCCTCACAGTACTACAGTCCACGCTCGGCTCATGTGTGAGAGGTCAGGACGAGCAAATTTGGCCATCCTGTGTCTTTTGCTACGGGAATGCGTTCACAAACGCGTGACTGTGTCTATAGAAGTGTATTCGAGCGTAAAACCGAGCGCGACTGGGGTCGGAGTCAGAAAGCGTGACTCTGACTCCGACTTCCTTTTCTGAGCACACATGCTACAGCACTGGAGACCGCAGCGCCAGTCGCTCTATCAACGCATACAGCATATCTTTGCTCTACGCGTGGTCATCTACGGCCTGGGAGCGTTTGCTCGCTGCTGTTTACATCCACGTAGACGCAGCCTGCGCTATATTTAGGTTTCAGGGACCCGCGCCCACGACTCCAGCTCGAATAGTGAATTGGCCCATGCCGATAATCACCCGTGCAACAGCGAACGAGACGCTGGTCGCCATCTCACGCTGTCATGTGCACTCTTGTTCTTGCCCGCTGAATGCACGCTGCGCCGGGCCGCGTGCACCACAGGGTCTGCTACGTCCTTAAGTACCTCGTCGCTGGTTCACATTCCCAGATCGCCGTCCGCCTCCCCACCCCCCAATATCCACTATGAAGCTTGCATTCCCACTCGTCTCATTGTCAGTTCTTGCGCCGCACTGCGTCTGGGCTGCGTCGCGCCTCTCTCCGCCTACTGGCGCCATCACCGTCGGTCCAGCTGAAAGCGGGGCTGCATATTCGGATTTGAACGCCGCGTTGAAAGACATGTCGAGTAACACTTTCTTCGTATTCGCTGGAACTTGGACGACTCAGATTGCCATTTCGTGAGTATCCGGACCGCTGTTCGACACCCGTCGATGCTCACTGCCTTCGCTTAGACGTGCCAATGTCACAGTATTCGGGCAAACCTCTCGAGCTGATACATTTCTGGAGAACACTGTCACTTTCACGAACAATATCCCTGCATCCCAGGCAGGAAGTAACGACAAAAGCGGGACCGTCAGAGTCCTTGCTCCTGGAGTCAGGTGTGTTAGCGTTCCTCTTTGTCAGCTACAGTGAACTCAGAACGTGATGTGTATTCCTAGTCTGTACAACATCAACATCGCCAATACATACGGAAAACCAGTTTCCCAGGCCCAAGCGATCGC
The DNA here is from genome assembly GCA_037042915.1 of Auricularia sp. M13. Classification (NCBI taxonomy): domain Eukaryota; kingdom Fungi; phylum Basidiomycota; class Agaricomycetes; order Auriculariales; family Auriculariaceae; genus Auricularia; species Auricularia sp. M13. The sequence goes on along the minus strand of CM073195.1, from coordinate 3,231,295 downwards.
ACTTAGTGTAGAGGCCGGCCAGTTCGCGTGCTACGGCTGCAGCATCACAGGAGACCAAGACACCCTCTTGGCTGACAAGGTTGGACATACTATTTCACTGCCGGTATCAGACAGTACCTGATCAGTATTGTGGATATTCTCCAGGGCACTCAATTTTACTCCAATAGCTTTATCCAAGGGCAGGTTGACTTCATCTTCGGCCGCTCTGCTTCCATTTGGATCACGAAATCCATTATTGATCAGGTAAGGGGGCCGGACGGCTGAATGCATGTACTTATTGGCTGTAACCTCAGTTCGGGAGCGGCTATTTAACGGCCAGCGGCCGCGAGGGCAATGATGCGTTCTGGTACGTTATCGACAACTCAAATATACAAGGTACGTTTTGAATTCCCGATACGCACGCGATGTAGAAATGAACTCACGGCACGACTCCGCAGGAAACGGGACCACCTTCTTGGGGCGTCCCTGGGGCGCTTTTGCCCGCGTCGTCTATCAAAACAGTGTTCTCTCTGACGTTGTGTTAGTAACCTTGTGCCCATTCTATCTCCCTATTAATTCGGGCTGTTTCATTTCGTGCAGCAAGCCTGCGGGGTGGAGCATCTGGAATGTTGGAGACGAGAGAACCAGCAACATCACCTTCGCCGAGTTTAACAATACTGGGTAGGTGCACAGTATCATTTTACCTGAGCCACGAGCTTAAATTGGCCATACAGACCGGGATCGTGGAATGACCAACGAGCGAGTTTCGCAACCCTTCTTAACCGGCCAATCGACATTCTCACGGTCCTCAACTCCACTGATTGGATTGATCCTGAATTTCTGTGATAATTTTACGGCTTCCGTTCATTGTGCTCGCCGAAACTGCAGAGAATGAAATGCTGCCGTGATTGTTTCGGGACATCAGGAAATGTAGTCCAAACTCCGCGGGATCTGTTTCGTTCGTTCGCTCAACCATCGCACGTCTAACACTTCGCGCGCTATGGCTACATACTTCACTCCTGCCGTCAAACGCGAGCGCAGCCTTGCGGGGTCGCCTGTGATCAGAGAGCGCCCGACGCTGGACACGTCCTCCGCGTCCATTCTGATATTCCCGTCGCCGCCCACTGCAGTCGCATCTTCGGCTCCGCCGTCGCCATATGCGAGTTCCATCTCGTCCGTTCCTACGGACATAACCTTCCCATCCGATTCGGGCCCGTTGTTGTCCCATCGAACGAGCGCGCGGCGCGGGCGTTCGCTCAGCCGAACCAACAGTCTTCTAAGCACTGGCCGAAGCAGCAGCTTCACGCCCAGCGGCTGGGGCGACCTGGAAGAGGACGAAAACGAAGCAAATGACCTGGCATTGTGGCAGCAAAACGGACGGAGTGCCAGCGGCGCGATGGTGTTCCCTGACAGCGCGCGCGACCGGGAGCGCTGGTTCCAGCTCGTGGTCCAGCCTAAACTCGAGGCCCGCGCGCGCACCATCTCCACGCGATCGTCTGGACCCCATCTCCACCTCGCGCGCAACAGTCCGCACCCGCCTATTCATCTGCCGCTGCTCGATCTCTTCCGTTCCGTGTTCAGCTTCGACGAGGATACCGTCAAGTTGCTCACCCGAGGCTCTTCGTCGCATTCAGAGCTATTTCCTTCATCCCCGTACGACGGTCTCCCCATTGACGAGGAAGAGGAGGCCGCTCGCGCTAAAGAGGAACGAGCGCATGCAGGCGCACTGGTGGCGCGACACGAGACAACAATGCTGCAGCAGGGTATGGAGGCTGCTGCTGACCTCGTTCCGGGCAACCCTTTTGCGGTTCCGTTCTCGATATGGACCTTGATCAGCCTCGTTACGGGAGTGGTGGGCTCTGGCGGCAAGCTCCTGTCTTCACCGTGGCGTCGTGCTGCAGGACCAACCCCACACACATCTGGGTAAACTCGTTCTACGTTAGACTGAAATCTGCTGTCGCGCAATGTCTGCTTCTTTGCTGCTGTCCTGTACAGTAGTGTATCAGTAATCCTGCCAAATCCAAGTGGTCGCCGCGTGGTCCAACGCCTTCATGTCCAGGCCTCGGGGTACGTTCTATGTCCGACATTATGAGAGAATCGACATGCCTCAAGATTCGACGGTCGAGCTCGACTTCGTTTCCGCTGATAGTGCGTGCGTGCTTCAAAATTTTCAATTGGAGTATGGACATGGCCGCCATAACACAACGGATTCTACCTTTCATTCTGACATCCTTCCGATGCCAGTAGCCACCCTTTTACCGACCCATGCGCGCGTCCTGGGCTCAGAACGGACTCGTATAGTATGCAACCCTTTAAGAGAACATTGCACATGCTGACCTTCGTCCGCGCGGTTCCAGGGCGGCCTTCCCCCACTCCTTCCTCTGGGAAGCTTCGGGTGGATGATAGAGCAATTTTAGACGTCCATTGTGCCCCGAATCGCTCGAGCACCGGCCATGGTAACGTGCTCGCGCGGGAGTCGAATCGCGACGTCACGGAACAAGCTGCCAAGGCCTGCTCCAGCAAACCCGGGACACGCTAGACTCTGTGCTCTCCGAGCGTATGCCGTCCGTGTTGGTGGTATCCATGATGCAGAGATGCGAGAGAAGGGAAGGGTCGAAAGGTGTGTGTGATGAAGCCGCAGCTAGCGATGGCGACTCGGATCCCCTCCTCTTTATAGTCAGCCCTTCATCAGCATTACACATGATATCTCCCGCGATAATGATTCTCAGCATGATTGGCGTTTCCACCTCGCTGGTGTCCACTAAAGAGCGCAACCTCTCCGGCAGCAGCTCTATAGGGATACCGTATGCGCGTCGAAGCGACCGTGAGAGCGCCGGGCTTACATTATCCTTACTAAAAACCAATGAGAGCTCTAGACACACGTTGTGGCTGTCTATGAGGAAGTCGCCGTGGTACGGTATTGTCTACACGTTGGAACAGTGCGGCCCTCATTGTGCTCCCCCTGCACAGGGCCTCGCATGGCGAACTCATTTCCGTCCCCCGCAGCACTGCACATGACCGCTTTGCCTCCCTCCGCCGTCGTATCGATGAATGATTCCTTCTTTGACCCCTCTCCATTGTGTTTGAACGTTTGATCCCGCGAGAAGGTGATGCGCGAAGTTGTGTCGAACGCTCGCAATTCTGGCCGCACCATACATCATCACCATCTATCTGAGCCGAGTTTTCTACCAGTACAGCCAAACCAGACCTACTGTATTAGAGCAGAAAAACATGAGGTAATTATGTCGGACCCTCGCAAGGTGCCCATTTCAAAGTTCAAGCCCGGGACGAGCGGCCTCTTCGGAGCATACTGATGTCAACGAAGCGGATGTTGTGATACAGTTTCAGCGAGCCATGAGACTAGGGCTTTGTGGGATGCAGCGCCTTGTGTCACCGCGGGGCCGACGCCGGCGCCATTAATGTGCCATACGGAAATTACCCATTCATTAAGGAGTCGCGGAGAGCAGCGAAGAAGTGCGTGGTATCTATCTATCTTGATACGTAAGTCTTTGCCACTGTACCTAGGTAATGATTGAGTTGCACCAGTGGCAACGGCATCAAACGGAATCATGGGAATGCGTCTTGGATCAGACCGGCATCCATTCCTCCAGCATGCACATACTCATCGACCCCAGCAAAGCGGCAGACAGCCTCGTCTCTTGGTCTATACTGCCGTGGCGGCTGCTATACGTCCTCGCAGGCGCATGATTATATCCCTTCGTGAGCGTTTGCTGACTTGAGCACCGCGTGTGAATTTCCTAATCTGTCATACCAGCTCACCATATTGCGTCCCTCTTGCTCCACTGCAGCACGACTCGCGCTCGGGGCACCGAGCTGCTTCTTGAGGCGCTTCGTCTCTACGGACGGAGGAGGATGCACATGCAGGCGAATGGCCAGCCCAGAGTGACTACACGTATACCGGCTTCCGCTTCCTCGCTCAAAACTCCATGATCCAGCAGATCAACAGCGACGACCAGCGTGAATCTGGGAAAGCGCATGGGAAGCCTTCCTCGGCCGGCATTTTTCTCGCAGAAACCTTGCACGACGAGTGATCCATGCCGTGCGCGTGTGCGGTCTACAGAGCGTTGCATCGGGCTTGTTTACGGGCCAGCCGCTGGCGCTGGCACCACTTCCACATCGCGACTTGAAGCCGTCTACATGGGCGGCCCAGTCTGTCAACGATACCGCGCCGACGTTTGGGCTTCTGCGACTTCTCTTCGCGGGATCTAAACGGGTGCTTCTAGTGCGACAAGCAAAGGTGCGGATGCCAATCTTTTGCACCCCATCTGCTTATATATGGCTTGCAGCGGACTATTAACTAATTGCCTTCTATAGTACTCTCGGTGCTGTCAGGCTGTCGCCATGTCTTATGTCTGTGCGCCTCGATAAAGGGGCCCTTTCATGACCACCTGTAAGGCGGATGTGACCATACGACAAGCGTAATGCGATCGTATAACTATCCCGCCTTTCGCTCTGCGTTCACAACCTGGCGCGCTGGCCCCTCCAGGCCACGACACGCAACGTAATCAACACCGGAGGAAGACGATAATAGCTGACGAGCCTTATCCTCGCCCGCTCGCCATCACCGTTGCCCATCTTCAGCTGTACTACTCACTGCAATAGATGCGCACCCGCGCGGAGCAGCGATTGTCTGGTGCGTGCGAGCTGTTCATCGGTTTACCTCGAACTCATACATATCTAATGAGTCCTTCGACATTCATTAGTTCTGGTCGGTCAATCCATCGTACTCCAAGCAAGCACTTATGGACATAGCAGCTCCCTTTCATAGCTATGCTGTGGGCATCATTCTTCATTTCTCTTATATGCTCATCTTTGACACGCAGCGTCTTTCCAGCGTCTTCATGACGACTGTCCGGAAAACCCTGGTCGCTGATTTCTTCGATTTCAAAGGCTGCCGCTCTCATGGTCGGGAACCGCCGCTGCACATGCCTGCGTAATTTTTCTGCCGTCGGGTTTTTTTGTCGACTCCTGTCTTTCCCTCGAAGCTGCACGTTAGTTCCTGAGTTCTCTCGAGCGGCCGCATTGGGATTGCGACTCGTAGACGCCGACGGTTCCGGATTTTGTCTGTTTCTGGCACATAGGCTGTGCGTTTTCGAACCCTGGGATTTCGCTGTTCGCATCTAATGGTGCGCGGGAAATCTTGACGACGGTCTGGTCATCATTGTCGAGTGTCTCAATGTTTGCGGGTCGCTGTTGTCGATCCCCGGCCACATCGTTTTCTTCGAAGAAGCTCACTGCATCGCATACACTAACCGCTCCAGCGGGTTGCATTACCGGGTTCTGACGTTACGTTGCCGGTGCCCGTAGCGCTGAGGATGCTGTGTGGTGTAGTCGCCTCGTTGATTTCTGATAACCGGCCATTCACCGGACAATTGCACAGACTCGAAGATCTCGCATGGCTTAACCTGGATTCGCTGCGTAAACTCGGATTTCAGGACTCGCTTTCATACCAATCAATTTTGGGGGGGACGCTCTCGAAACAATATTGCCTCGCATGACCAGTGCGTACGGATCGTTTCATGGCTGTGACGAAGCTCTTCTTCTATGGGCTCCAACCACGTTCTTATGATCGGATCGTACTTCTCAGGGCATGCCACTGCTGATTTGCCAATCTTCGCAGGTCCTGGACCGCATACGCCAAACATGCTCGATTGATTCCCCTCTGGGCCGCCTCAGGGCTTGCTTATAATCTCATCGATCCCTGACGCTGTTTGAATGTGCGCTTGGTCGCCCTTCTTCTGTCGACAGCTCGTCCACTCTGGCTGGTCCGCCTCGTAACTTGGCAGGACGCCTCCCGCCTTTATTCCGCCTGCGTCAGACAGGATGGCTGTTACACACCTGCGGACGATCGGTGAGATTATTCATCGAGTCCTTTCTGCGGCTGAAGCGTTGGGCATGGAAACAGGCGTTGCTTTCGAGGCAAACATGAAGGCATATGGGTTGTCTATGAGAGCTTTCTATGCACTCTGGTTAATTGGCAGCCACGTACTTTTGCCCATCATCGCCGTCGTCTCATGGAGCATGCATGCACGGCCAGCAGCGATGATCAATGTGTAAATGCTGCTCGCGTCCAGTCCGGGTCTATTCATCACTCACTGTTTTACCAGGTGCATTGTTTGGATACTCGCTGGCATAGTGACGTGCTTGCTGTATGATCTTTTTTTTTAGCCCGTTGGAGTAAGTAGTTGATATATTCACAGATTCCACGCGAACTGGGCTCTTCCGCAAAACTCTCTCGTCAATGCGTGTGCCATCCAGGCTGCGCTTATCTTTGCGTTGATCCCGGCGTGAGTAGAATGGCACGCGAAGATAAACTTTACTCACTGCTGGTAACAGATGCTCTGCGGCTTACGCTTGTCTGATGTACGAGGTACGAGTTAGGCGGTCGGTCATGTGTCCCGTCTCTCATTCCCATAGGTCCGCGCACGCATGCAGGTCATGGCGGACGCACGGGCTAGAGCGCACAAGAATTTATTTATTCGTCAAATCACTGTCAGTAATCTCTGAACTATTTTTCGTGTCGCTCACAATGCAAGCAGGTTATCGTTATCCCCTACGCGGTGTCCATCTGCTTTGCTGTACCTGGAGTAATTGTGAGTCTATGCATTGTCGCGAGCGTCGCTTGACAGATGAACAGACCGCTGTCAATCAACTTCATCATTTGGTCAGTTAGTAGCTTGTAGTTCGGTGCGTGGAACGCTGATATTCCTGCAGCCATACGATGACCCAGCGGGAATATCGTTGCGGCGGCGATTCTATTGCACCGTTGAACACGGTCCTTTGTAAGCGATGCCGCGGGACCATCCTTCCAAGCGGTCAGTTGAGCCCATGTAGCACGATGTCGGCGGGGATAGCAACCGCTGGGTTTTTGATACCGACACTCGTCTTCAAAGGTACGTGGCTGTGACAGGACAACCGGAGCTTCACTCACTTCCCCCGCCCGCCTACAGTCCAGATAATCTTGACACTATGGAAAAACTGGAAGGTGTTACGAAGTACCGCTGCTGGGGCAGCCGAACTGCGTTTTGCGGGCCGTATGCTGTGTTTATGCAGCTATCTCGCTGTGGCCGCAGGGTGCGTCGGTCGCTAGCCCAGTCTCATTCCCCGCTGACATAGTTATAGTCTTAGCATCGCGGCTGCGTTCTTGCCCATGAATATCATTCCCGACATGTTCCTGGCTACTTGTATGTTGCTTCAACTATACTGCCTCTGAGGCGGCGACACTGACGCAACCCTCAAGGCGCCAGCTGCGCTGCCATCTTCTTTGCGACGGCTCGTGTATGCGCTCTTTCCGTGCTAGCCCACCGTCTGACCGCGAGCTTTAGGAGTTTTGGCGGACATTGCAGGGCCTATTCTTTTGGCGTCGAGCTCCAATCGAAGAACCAGTTGCCGAGCAACCACGCCTGTGCTGCGAACCGCCTTCTCCTGTCTGAAGCCTGCGCGTGTACCCTTCCGGCCTCTTGAGGTGTGTCGCAGCCTGCGGCTGCATGAATGCTCTCCTCCGTGTAACCTACTGTAGCCTATATTGTCGTTCTGCGAGGTCCGAGACCAATGCTATCGCCTTTCGCCTTCCACCCATTGCGCAGGACGCAGGACGCTGAGCTGCTCCTCTCGAAGAGCGAGTAGAGTTGTCCCAGGCCCGCCCCCGAATCTCCTGTCTTGCGAGGGCCAGCACCTCGCGCAGACCCTTGGCGACCAGGCTAATACTAGCCTCATCGTCATCGCGTCTCAAGGAGCACCCTCAGCAGAGCTTGGCCTGCGCAAGGCAAGGCTGGGGACGACGCTCAGGTCCTTCCACGGCCGTCTACGATGCTGAGTTGTCGAAGCGACGCCGAGCGCCCCCTGCAAACGCTCTCAATTTCGCAGCCTCCTGCGCAAATGGGTTACCACCCGCAGAGAGGCACTTCATGCGACTGCCTGTGGGCTATTGTTGCATGCGATTTCTGGGTGCCGCGCCCGCGCGAAAAATCAATCGATGTTCCTATTGTGCGCTCTTTTTTGTTCTCGTCTATCGATTTTCTATGCTCGCCTCGAGGTACACGGCGCCCACGAAGTCCTGCTGCCCTCCTGGGATCTGTCGATCTGTCTCCCCGGTGGTGATGAGGGACTCGTGATGACCGAGTGTATGAAAAGAAGCATCAGAGGGCACGCCTTGGGAGGATGGACGATGTTATCTGCCTCCGTCTGCAGTTTCGAAAGCTTCTGGATCTTTCGGAGGACGTGTGGTCGCCTCAGTTGCTGGCGGAGGCATACCGCCGCCTGCACTGTGCACATGTCCTGTGCCGGCCCACACAGGAGGAGCACCATGTGCTGACGCGGCATCGCCGGCGGCTCGGCGGCGTTGGCGGGTCACTTTTTTCGCGCCCCTATCGTCTCATGAGTGCTAGCTGCGGGATGAGAGCACGATCGGGAGGAGGCGGAGTCGCGGGCGGACCGCGAGCGAGAACGGAACTGAGGTTCAGCGTCTCCGCGCAGCACCGCGGCCGGGGGGCCGCCACAGCGCACAAGTACCCATGCGCACACGCACGGTCAGCTGCTGGAGGGCGTGCAGTTTTGTCGGACTGAATTGGTGGCGCGGGAACGACCACGGAAACTTGCGTGATCTAAATTGGAGGATTTGAATCTCAGGGCACGGGAAATAATAAAGGGGAGAGGCTCGTCGCACCCTCTCGCCATCCGCGCCTTTACTTTACTCGCCACATCTAACGATATCTAGCTCTTTGCACCCGCGCTCATCATGGCCCTGTCGGTGAGCGCTGCTGCACGTGGTGTTTTGCTGCCGGGACGCGGAATTGACACCTGCTCCCGGTCAACACGCAGACGTCCGCCAGACACGAGCCGGACCCTTCGAGGCGTCTGAGCGGCGGTTTCTACCTTACAGACCGACTCTATTCTCATATCTTACCGCCTGTCCACGGCTTTTGCGGCGAAGAATGTGCGTTTCCACGGCTTTTTTGGCGTTGCACCGAAACCCTGACCCGAGCGCGCCCCCTATTCTGCCAGCCTCGTCTTCGCGCCTCAGCCGCTGGTCTATTCGCGCCCACACGCCCTGCCCGCCCGCCCGTCGTGGCGACCGCGCTGCAGGCCGCCCCAGACATCACTGCGCGTCCGCCGGCCCCGCCGGTTCGACATGTGGCCAGTTCTCGCGCCGCCGCGCCCGCCCGCAGCCCAGCCCGGTGCGCACGCCGTCTCTACCCTCCCCACACGCCCGCCGCCCGCTCACGCGCGTTCCTTGCCGCCCAGGCGAGTCGCGTCACCAGCACCCTCAATCTGAACCCGCTTTTGATATTGCGCTTGATGGCGTCCCCCGCGGCCTTCTTGCCTGCACCAGCTCCGCAGCCGCCCCCCGCGCGCCCGCCGACGCTGTCGACGCCGTTACCCCGCGCTCAGGGTCTGCATGCCTGCATTCTGTTAGCAGTTTGCATAATACAAATCATCGGCTAGCGGCCGCGAACTTCCGAGATCTCAATTGCACGAAGCGCCCGGCCTCGTTACGTTCGTCGGGCACGTCATGCGCAGGTGAGTGCTGTCTGCTGCTGCAGGCAAGAGGACGGTCGAGCACCGTTACTGCGTGAACGGTTTCATGTGCCTGGGATTTTCGTGGTGGTCATTTGCCACAGAAGAATTCCGAGGTTCTTGGCTACCCGGCGTCCACCACGACTGTTTCGGCGTCCTCCGCGTTCTCGCCTCCACGCCATATCTCGCGTTTCTCATGCTGCTTTAGGTGTCGGAAGTCCTCAGTGCCCTCCTCGACGCGCAAAGCAGACGCGTACGCCATCAGATTGCCCAAAGGTGTGTCGCTGAGCTCAGGGTGCAAAAACTCACAGAAAGCTGAACGTCAACGTTTTTTTTGCAGTTGCGCGAACCGTCGCCACGTCCGGCTCGCGAGGGCCGCAGCGCAGTGCAATCTACTGCCCCGAGCCGAGCTAGCGCGTTGACGACGCCGCCTCCGCTTGATGGTCGCCGGCCTTGCGCCTCCACGGCCGACGCTCCCGCTCACGCGACACATCCAAAATCCCGGCGCCAGGCTCCCCTTCAGAGCCTGCGGGCCCGAACCTCTTCAGCCTATCATTATCCCCTTATTGTGTATTCTCACCCCTTTTTCCATCTGGTTGGTTCTCCCCTGCGCAGGCCCTTCCAGACCTTGGCTCCGGCGTGCGTGTCATGCGCTCTCTTCTCCCCTCTCCTATCTCACTGCTGACCGATGGCTGGGCAACAGTAGTCCCTGCCGACCAGCAGCGGAGCCGCTACGATATTCCCAGGCCAGGTGCCTGCACTGTGGCCCGTGGACTCAACTCCCGGGCCGCCACGACGACGTCGTCGCTCCGCATCATCTCAGCGTCAGCGCGCGGCAGGGCCAGTGCGCCCGCCAACACTGTTTTCAACAACATGCCTGTCGACGTGCGGCCGCCAAGCGTCGTCTGCTGCAGCGCGCCTCTAGGATCGAGAGGACGTGCCCGCAGGCACCGGCGTCGGCACGCCGGTTCTGCACGGAGGCACAGCTGTTCGACTGGCTCGTGTCCCGGGCGTCCGTCTCCGGCCAGAATCCCCTCGCGTACGCGTCGCAGCGCAGTACGGGCGGCGACGGCGAGAGGGAGCCGTCCACTTCGGACGCGCCGTCGACGTCGACTTCTGGATACGCTGGCCATGCTGGCGGCGGAGGCGGAGGTGGAGGCGGCGGCGGGAGCGGCGGGAAGCGCGGCAGACGGAGCGCGCGGGGAGACGACGACGACGGCGATGACAAGCCCAAGCGTGCGCCCAAGAAAACCGCCATGGCCTGCCATTTCTGCAGAGGTGAGTTTCGCGAGTTTCGTCTCACTTGGGTGTGGCGGACGTGCGCCCAGCTTGCGCATGGCGGTGATGATGGCGTTGGCCGAGTCGATGAGGTGCGGTAGACGAAGGGCCGGAACTGCATGAGCTCGTCCCTGGTGTACCCGTTCTGGTGGATTATCTTCATCTGCCTCACGATCGTCGTCTTCTCTCGCCCCAGCGTATATGTTGCGCGAGGGTTCCGAGGCCCAACCATTCCCTATCCTCATTCAATATCTGTCGACGAAGATGCTGACCATGCGACATGTTTCTCTTTTTCAACTTTGCCCTTGTCAATCGCGGCGGTTCGCTTGCGTTGCGATTACCACGGTCTTCGACTTCGACTTCGACCTGGGCGTTGTTCTGTGGCGATCGCCAATCGCGGATTTTGGCGGTATCACTTCAATCTTGCATGACGACTTCGATACCGCCTCTTCGCACGGCGGTGTTGCACTGTGCGTCATGCGGGGGTTGGTTCGGACATGGGGATTGACGGGGCGCGTCCGAACGGCCGGGTCGACGGCAACTTGCGGGGGTGGGTGATCGCGGGGGTCCTTCGGATGTCCGGTCGGGACCATCAGGTCGGAAGCTCAAGTGCGATGGGGCGAAGCCGAGTTGCGGGAACTGCGAGCGGCGCAAGCAGCCATGTGAGTACGACCCGGAGATACGGCGGCGGGGGCCGGGGAAGAAGAACCGGCTGCGGGCGGAGGAGGGCGGGGAGGGCAGCGGGGGAGGTGGGACGGAGTCGCCTGTGGAGGCCCAGCACCCGCAGCCGCACTTCCCGGTGCCCGTGCCGTATCAGCACCAGCCGCCGCCGCCGCCGCCGTCGCACCAGCAGCCACATCCGCACCACCAGCAACCACTTCCGCCGCCACTTCCGCCGCCACTCTCGCCGCCGCCGCTGCACCACCACCACCAGATGGCGGGTCCCAGCGCTGGCGTAGCGCCCGGGGCGGACATGATGGCGTTCCAGGTGAGATTGAGTTTTCCGTTTTAGCGCCCGTGAGCCTTCTTTGTTGCGCGATCGCGCGAATCGCGGCAACGCGGGAAATGAAGTGGACGTGGGCACAGCGCTGACATTTTTTGCTGTAGGGCCTGCCGCAGCTGCCGCCGGCGTCGCAGATGATGTACGGGGCGCCGCCTGGGGCTGGTGGTGGTCCCGGGATGCCGCTGGCGCACCCGGCCCCGCATATGGGCGCGGGGACGGGATTCCCGATCGGGACGATGGCTGTGCCGGCCGTCGGGGGGCACGTGGCGGGCGTGCCGGGGCGGGAGGGAGGGCAGTTCCCGGGGGCGCTGGTGGCCGGGGGCGCGTACGGCTACAAGCGGGCAGCGTCGCGGTCGCCCGAGGGCAAGCCGTACCCGAAGCGGGCGGGCTACGAGGACGACGAGTACGAGTACGACGAGGAGGAGTACGAGGAGCGGCGGTGACTGTATGCGCATACAGCGTAGTATTATTTTAATGCGTGGACGGACTGTGACCTACTTTACTCTTATTTTTACTCTCCGACGTTACGGCACCGTATCCTGGAGTGTCAAATTTGATCCGTCGCTTGTCCGTCAGTCCGGGGGCCCCATCGGAGTCTACAACCGCGGCCATCCGCTCTCTCCCTCCTTCCTCTCCCGTCGCCGTCCCCGCACCCGCCGCTCCCACTCTCCGCCCAGCACGACGACGACGACGACGACGCCCGCCATGCCCCGCGACGAGGCCCACGGCCCGCCCGCACCGGCACCGGCGCCCTCTCCCCCGCCCGCGTCGCTGCCGCCGCCACCGCCGCCAGGCTACACGCTCATGTTCGCCGGCCGGCGCGCGGGCAAGACGGGGCTGCTGCGGCTCCTGCTCGACTCGCTGGACACCGCCCCGACCGCGACGCCCGAGCAGGCCCGCGCCGCGGCCAATTTTGCCAACACGGCCGCCCAGCCCACGACCGACGTCCGCGCCGTCACGCTCGACGTGCGCGCGCCGGGCAACGGCGACCCGGTGCGGCTGACGCTCGTCGACACGCCCGCGCTCGAATTTGATGCCGCGCCGCCGGCCATCGACGATCTGTGCGCGCTCGTCGAGGACCGGTTCCGCCGCTCGCTGCAGGACGTGCGTTCGAGCCCCGCCCGAGGCCCTTCTTTTTTTGTCTCGTGTGCTGATTGTTGCCCGCCCGTTCTCGTTCTTTGCAGCGCATTTTCGATCAACATGTCCACCTGTAAGCTCCCGCTCATTGCCTTCAGGCACCCGCTGACCGTTGCACATCACCACCCAGCTGCATCTACGTCCTCGATCCAGATGACATAATCCCCGCCGCCGTCCGCCACCACGCAGCGCCGCCCGTCGTCGAGGCGGAGGGCCCGTCCCTGCCGCAGCGCGACCTGCAGGCCATCTGCCGCCTGACAGCGCGCGTCAACGTCCTGCCCGTCATTGCGCGCGCGGATTCCATCATGTCCGACAGACTCGAGTCTATCAAGAAGGCCGTCTTCCTGGACCTCAAGGCAGTAGGCCTCGGCTTCGGCATCTTTGACGACGGCAACGTTGCCCTCATGCGCTCCGACCCCGCGCGCGGCAACCCCGCACCCTCCTTCCGGCCGCACGCTTCCTCGGTCGGCTCGCGCGACGCGGCGATCCCGCTTCTACCCTACGCGCTCGTGACGCCCGACCAGTACATCTGGGGCGATGGCGTTCGTCGGCGCTCCGCGGCCCCGACTTGGGACCAGCTCGTCCGGCAGTACACGCACGACGGCCAGGCACGAGATAAGATGGCCCCGGGTCGCTTCACACGGCGATACAGGTGGGGTGTGCTGGACGTGCTTGATCCGACGCACTGCGACTTTGTTCCTTTCCGGGACGCCATCTTTGGCCACATGCAGGTCAGTCCCTGCCTCGTCTCCCGTCCCGTGCTGCCGTCCGAACAACCCCTCTTGATCCGCTCCGTGTGCTGTGCGCCGCGCTGCAAACACGCGGGCACCGCAGCCTGTTACTCATTTCGGGCTTTTGCGTCCCCGGCGTGCGTGACCCTAATGCTAATCCTACCCGTCTATCCCGTGATCAGGCGCTCAAGACCTTCACCTTCGAGCAACTCTTCGGACAATGGAGAAATGGGAATGCGCCCGCCCCCGGCGACGGAAAGCTGCTGTTGTCGGCTCACACGCATCTGTCGCCGCAACAGCTGCGGCTTCCGTCTGCGTCACTGCCGTTTGGCATGCCAGCACCATCACCTGCCGTTGCTCCTCCCTCAGCCCCCGGCACACTAGCTCCTGGCGGTTCGGCGGCGGCGACATCGCCCCCTAACTTTGCCCAGTTCATCCCAGGCACGAGCCAGTACAACCTCGCGACTGGTGAGTTGTCTCGATCAGATGGCCGTTGGCCTGTGCTTCGAGGATCCGTCGTTAAGCTTACGTTCGCCCATCGGGCCTGCCAGGTGTACCGAAGGTCAGGCAAAAGAAGATTCTCGTCGCATGCAACTTCTGTCGAAGTGAGTAAAGTGACGCACGCCGCCGTTCAGTTGGCTATTTTCGGGCGCCCGCGTGCTGACGGCGGCCCTTCTAGCGCGCAAGCTCAAGTGCGATGGCGGCCGGCCCGCGTGCTCGCAATGCATCAAGCGCTCTAACCATTGCGACTACCAGCCCGTGCTGAAACGCCGCGGCGGTTTTGGCGCCGGCAAGACCAAGGACGAGTGTTGCGATGGGGACGACGCGGGGAGCGTGCTCAACGGTAACGCGACGACGACGGCGACGACGGTTACGAGTCCTGCGGGCGGCGAGGGCTCGATCGTGCTGGGCGTGAAGCGCCCACTGAGTCCTGAGCCGCCGAGCGAGGAGGATCGTCCGCTGCCGCACCAGCACAAGCATCAGCACCAGAACTACACGCCGCCGCGGAGCGCGCAGGCGGCGTTCGAGGATCGCGAGCGCGAGCATGAGCGGCTGCCGCCCATCGCCGATATGGAGCGCGATCGCGAACTGGACCGCGGGCGAGAGCGGGAGCGCGAGCGCGAGAGGGAGAGGGAGCGGCCGCCTGGCCGCATGCCGGTGTCGCACCTCGTCGATGGCGGAGGAGGGCCACACGGGCATGCGCGCACGGCGCACTCGCATTCGCACCAGCACCCGCATCCACAGCTGCCGCCCATACAGATCCCGCAGCCGACGCTGTTGCAGCACCTCCCGCACTCGAGCCTGCGCACGCAGGATGCGTTCGATAGGGAGCGCGAGCCGGCGAAGATGGCGCCGTTTAACCGCGAGCGCGCCGAGTGGGACCAGCGGGAGCGCGACCGCGACCGCGAGCGCAGGGCGCGTGAATGGGAATACGACAGGGAGCGCGAGGCCAGGCAGTACGATTACGAACGCCTTCCCCCGCCGCACGCGCACACGGAGGCGTTTGGTCATGGGCATCGCAGGACGGCGAGCTTGCCTGGGCCGTCGCCTGTCATCATGCATCCGGATCCGCGGGCGAGGATGCTGCACCATCAGCAGCAGGCCCCTGGTCCTTCGCCCACGCGCGCGCAGCCATTGGGACAGCTGCCGCTGCCTGTGCCCCCGCCCATTCGTAATGCTGGTCCGCCTTCGCCCAAGATCCATATGGACTCTGCGGCGAGTGCGGACAAGGTCGCGATGCAGCTTGACAAGAAGAAGCATGGGATTCGGCGCTCGGGGAGCAACTATGGTCCCAAGACTGTTGCGTGCAACTTTTGTCGCAGTGAGTATAGGTGTTATTTTTGTGCCGTGGCGATGTTTATTGACATTCGGTACAGCGCGCAAGACCAAGTGTGACGGTCAACATCCCAAGTGCGGTAACTGCCAGAAACGGTCGCTGCCGTGCGAGTATCTCGAGGACCAGCGACGGCGCAGCTCGCACGCCAAGCAGCATTCTGCGGATCAGGATGCTGCGAAGGCTGGCGAGACGAGCGCTGCTGGGCCTGATTCGCAGAGGCTGAAGAAGCTTGCGCCCGCGCCGTCACAGCAACAGCAACAGCAGCAGCACGAGGCGATGTCCGCGGCGTCGTCGAGCAGTTCCGGGCGCAGCCCGCCGTACGTCCACCATCACGCGTTCGAGGATAGCGCGGGGTACGGGAAGCGGAAGGCCGCGGACGAGCTGGGCGGTGGGCCGCCGCTGAAGAGGCCGCGCGAGCGGTCGCCGCCTGCGCCTGTGCCGCCGCGCATGTCGCTCGGGGAGATGCTGGGCCGGCGGCCGCTCACGCCCGTCGCGGGCTCGTGGTGAGCGCGAGCACCATTTTAATGATTGACGAACTGTTGCTTGCTTGCTATTCGCTTTCTTGTCTTGTCCCTCCCCCTGTTCGAGTCGCACATTTTCCGTCGCACCGCTCCCCCCGTCGTATCCGCATTGCAATCACTGAGTACTGACTGACCACCGTCCCGTCCATTCACTTCCCTTTCCCCCCTCCGTCCCCAGTGTGTGTGTATTCTTTGGCTATTTTTTTTTCCCTCTGTGCTCGAGTCTTTCTTGATCTCTCTCTCTCTGCTCTCTATAATCTGTCGTGTACAAACAGACCCCTCCCCATAGTGCGAGTTTTGGCTGCTGACTAGGTAGTTGCAATGCAATCGAGTGAACGTCCCCTTTGTGTTCGGCGGTTGCCAAGTGCGGAGTAACGCGAGTTGGACCGCGACCACTAGCCCGCTTCCGTTCCTAACCTCTGCCGCCCGGACAGACAGCAGCTTTTTTTGTGCGTGGCGGCTGCTGGTGACGGCGACTGCGAGCTGACCGGCGGCTAGCCACAGACAGGGCCATTGCCATTGTATCGAACCATGGTGCTTGGATTCGGACGGCGGACGAGCGCGAAGAAGGGCAAGGACGAGGGCGCCATCAAGGTGTCGCCGTCGCTGCCGGACCTGGCGCAGGCGCAGCAGGGCATCCCCTGGCCGGCGGACCTCGTCGACCCGAACGCGCTGAACGAGGCGCGGACGCAGCCGGCGACGCCGCCGAGCAAAATCTCGTTCCAGGCCTTCCGCGGCAACATCCCGTTCCACAAGCCGTTCCGCGCGGGCGAGGCGACCGTCGACGGCGACGGCACCATCGCCAGCCTGTACCAGAAGGACAAGCTGCAGAGCCCGCCGAGCGCGTTCAACCGCTCGTCGGCCCATTCCATGTACTCGTTCCAGCGCTCCCAGCGCCGGCCGCGGGTCGCGCCTACCTTCAATCTCATGGTGCGTGCGCTGTCAGGGATGATCCTGGGATTTATTGCTTTATTGGCTGCTTATTTCGAAACTTTTATCGCAATGCTCAGGTCGCAGGCGGGCAGGGCACAGGAAAGACCTCGCTGCTCAAGCTGCTGCTCGACACGTGCGACATCTCCCCGAACGCCACGGCCGACCAGCGCGCCGGCGTGGAGCGCTTCGTCCAGACCAGCTCGCGCGCCACCCGCGCCTTGCAGACGGCGTGCATCGAGATCTGCGAGACGAGGCACGACCGCGTCCTGCTCACCGTCATCGACACCCCCGGCCTCGACTTTTCCACCGGCGCCGAGCTCGGCCTCGAGCGCTCCGTCTCGGGCATCGTCAAGTACCTCGACCTGCAGTTCGCGGAGACCATGGGCGAGGTACGCGGCTTCTTTTGGCAGTGATCTCCATTGTTTTTTCCTTTCGGACTCAGTTGCGCTCTGCACACAGGAATCCAAAGTCGTGCGGCAGAACAAGGGCGATCAGCATGTGCACCTGTGCGTTTGTCGATTTGTCGATTGATCTCCTCGCCCTGCGGTGGCACAGCGATGATTTACACTCTGACCCCGCCCCCCGCGCAGATGCATCTACCTCATCGAGCCCGAGTCGATCATGACGCCCGCCGTGCGCCGCGCAAAGTTAGCTCTCCCCCGCCTCAGTCGCTCGCAGACCAGTCTGCGCTACCGTCCTGACGACCTGTCCTCCGTCAGCTCGGGCGAATCGTCCGACAGCTCCTCCGACGAGGACGAGCCGAACGAGGCGAGCTCGCCCCGCGGGAAGACGGCCGGCGACAAGCACAGGCTCTCCATGAACCCTGCAGAGATCCGCGTCATCAAGCGCCTCGCGACCCGCGTCAACATCCTGCCCGTCATCGCCCGCGCGGACTCGCTCACGGACGAGAAGCTCGCGAGCATCAAGCGCGCCGTGCGCCGCGACCTGTTCGAGGCCGGCATTGGCTTCGGCGTGTTCGACAACCTCGACCCGCGCGAGTCGGCCAAAAAGTCGCACCGCCGTCCGAAGGGCCAGGCGCAGACCGATCCTGGCCCGGCGGGCGCAAAGGAAGACGAAGAAGATGATAAGGAGGGCGAAGAGGCGGCGCGCGAGACGCGGCCCAAGGTCATCCAGATCCGAAAGGGCCGCTTCGGCATGCTCTCGCGCTCGCGGTCGAAGCGCAACCTGCAAGAGCTCGACGCGGACCTGTTCGGCGAGGCACACCAGCCCGTCGTCGCCGGCGGAGAGGACGCGGTGCCCGGCGCGGCGGCGCAGCACCGCGCGTCGGCCGCGCTGCTCCCGTTCGCCGTCATCGCGCCCGAGGCGCCGCGCAAACACCACGCGCGCCGCAAGCACAAAAAGTCCGAGGCGGCGACCACCAACGGGAACGGGAACGCGCACGCGGCGCCGGCGACGGACGACGGGCACCAGAGCATGATCGCGTCGTCGCCCGAGCCCGACCGCGAGTTTGGCGAGCGGCGCAGGAGCACGGGCACGATCGACTTCACGGCGCCGAACTCGCCCGTGGGCGGCGCGCCGGCGGCGCTGCCCGCCGTGCCGCTCAGCGTGAACCCGTCGCTGCGCGGCCGCTTCGTGCGCCACTTCCGCTGGGGCACCGTCGACGTGCTCGACCCGCAGCACTGCGACTTTTCCGCGCTCCGGACGGCCGTGCTGAGCACGCACCTCAAGGTCCTCAAGGCGAGCACCAAGGACGTGCTGTACGAGCAGTTCCGCACCGAGAAGCTCCTCGCGCGCCGCGCCACGCGCAACATCAACGAGGACGACCGGAAACGGTTATTGGAAGGTGCGTCCTGCTTGCCTGACCGCATTCCTCGCCTGACCACTGTCGTTCGTCTTCGTAGATTTAGGCATATAGTTGGCACTCATACCACCCTGCTGCTCTCCGTCTCGACTCCCATGCTGATTCTCCTGCATTGCTGATCGCACCGTGACTCGGTCCGTCCACCCTCCCATCTAGTACATAGCCCGCGGCCCCGCCGACAGCGTCGCGCGTCCTGCTCTGATTGGCTGGCTCAACGAGTTGTCGAAACCCACATTACTTTCCCTTCGGACGTTTGTGCCATACAGTTCAGATCCAGACGCGCGGCCTGCGGCCGCCACCCCACTGTCCTTACGTTCTTGCACTACATTACATAGCTCGCTCGCCCTTGCTGCAGTCCTTTCTGCCATCCAGTATCGGATGAATCGGTTCGCAACCCCCTCTCCCGTCGTCCTCGTCCTTCCCTCCCTCCCTTCATCGAGTCTCCCTCCCTCCCTGTTTCGGTTTCTAGTGCTCCTGTCTTGCTGTTTCTGTTCTCTCGCGTGGAATTTCTGGAGCTGATAAGAGAATACATCGGTTTTACACAACTTCTTTGTGTTGTGTGGAAGGCGACTTGTAGTACTATACTACCATACGCGTGAGGCTTCATGGACGTCAGCCTTCATAGCTTCATTCGCGGCAGAAGCGTCGTTTGGGAGATTGCGCTTTGCCCATTTCGCCAACCGCACACTTGGTTCTTCACTTATTAATGGGAATGGTGGGCACTGCCAGATATATACCCTCGGTGTTTCACCCTCCCGCCTGGCCGGACTGTGCGAACATCATGAGCAACCCAAGCCCATTTCTACTAGAAGGAGAAGCACAGACCGGGCGGATACAAGAATAGGACAGACGGTTCTCAGATCTCACGCCTCGTCGCGTCATGAGTCCGGCTCTATCACATTCAGCTGGGGGAGCAGCCTGAGCGCGCATCTGGCCTCTTCGCCATCGTTCTCACTGGAAAAGATGTCGTCCGAAGAGTGCTCCTGCTGTGGGGACGACCACATGGAGTGGTCGTAGTCGAAATAGCTGTCGCTGAGCTCAGACTCCGGTGGGAGCTCAGGATGTCCACTGAACGCCGTCTACAGGTCGAGAAAGCCATAGTCCCTCTCGATCCGCTTAATGATGCGCACGCACTCGTTGAACCAGGCCCGCGACGCAGAATCGAGGTGACCTTGTGCGGCTCGGAAGGCAGAGGCAGGAGCCGGGTGTTGAGCTTGAAGGACGACTCACGGAGGCGCACGTCGCATCGTATGTCACGGTCGGGAGAGGCGAGGTCGCTGTCGTAATTAACTCTCTTGTGTTGCACTTGCGCGAAAACTCTGGAAAGCAGTTCGACTTCGTCGTCCTTAGCCACGTAGGTCGTTGGGATCTTTTCCTGCGAGTTGTTCATTATATGGTACTGCTCATCGTGGGACTGCCAGTGAGGCTAGCAGACACACCTGAGAAGGCACAATATAAAACTGCAGGGGTCGCTGTAAGGTGTAGCACAATGTATCCGGTAAGGTCCATTGCGATCCCAGGGAAATTGAATCCCCAGCTAGTGGCTGGGTATTTGTGACCTCTGGTGAGCGTAGGGATACGGATAGTTGATGACCCGAGGATGAATGAGCAGGATCCGGGATGAAAGACTCGGAGTTCTTGCGCCCGATACGTTGACGGTACGATCGATGCACCATGAAGGCTGAAGCTGGATGAGGACAACTTGCCCTTCAATGACTGGGCAGGGTGGCGGAAGTTCCTAATCGTCTCTCGATGTTCCTTCTGAGTGCATCGAATATGCATCAGATCACTGCGAGCGTTCGGGGGGCAGGGCGTACCTTTTTCGTCGGTGGTCTTCAACAGACAACTTGTCTGTGCGCCTTCCGCAGTCCTAGAGAGATCATCGAACGGGTGAATCCACGCAGGATGCTCTGGAACTTGGTCAAAGGCAAGAGAGCGCTAATAATCGCCGAAAATGCTTGGGACCCCGAGCGCCAGCCGAGAGCCATCGCAGGCAAGTTTTTGACGACGGACCTGCTGAATTTCAGCTGTCGCGTCGGAAGTCCGCAGTTGTAGTGCGACCACGGGAGCCGAGCGCGCAGAAGATAAACAAAGGTGTACGTCAAGGATTCGAGATCGTCACGAAACGACAGCGCTGAAATTGTGAGGTAGCGAACGCAGTTCGGGAAGACTGATATATCCAATCAAAGACTCACGGTATCCGCGGTGCGCATTTAGACTGGCGTATAACAGTGTTCCTACAACCGAGACCTCGGTGGTAAGCTCTTGAGCTGGGGCTACGGACGGCAGAGCGTACGAGGCGGAGTGGCCATAGTCGACCAGGAACACTTGCCAAGAAGCATTTGAGTCCGCAAGGATGTTTTCAGGCCTGACGTCGCGGTGAATAATGTTGCGAGAGCAGATGTGGCGCACAGTGTCTAACTTCAGAAGCGATGAGAAGAATACTTCGCGCTCAACGTTCGCGTACGAGTTGGGTCGCGACTTGGCACAAACGGCCAATGGCCAAGATGCCTTGTTCACGGACAATATCGGCCAATGATGGGCCAATATATTGCATGGAAAGGAATTCAAAATGGTATTCGTCCATACGCGAAGAGTTCCGGGATTGCAGGATGGCCAGCGAGGTGGAGCAACGCACGAGCTTCACGCTGCAACGATGGCCGTTTGATCCTTTCAGAGCATCGGGACTTTTTCAGAGCTACAATGCGCCTCGCGAGTTGTCCTCGATGGCACGATTCACCCTGCTCTGAAAAAGCATCGGTCAGCAAAGCAGAATTTTATTATATAAACGCGTACAACAGCGCCGCGTCCTATTCCCCACTGTCGTGACCATCAAGATGCAGGCGACATAAGCTGGATTTATCCAAGATATGGGGAAAGGAAGGCGAACCGTCACAGCTCGGATATTCGGACCCTGAATAGTGAAAATGTCCCTGCAGCACCGTTTCACCACGCTGTATACTGGCATATGCATCCACAATACGCGCAGTAGTCTCAGTATGACGTCGTATAACTGGGAATTCCTGGATTCTGTTCTTGGGGAGGCTGAATTTGCTGAGAAACCAGCTGCGAAACGTGTGCCTGGATGGCAAAGAGCCACATTCAGTTCGTTATCGCACATAGCGCTCGTTTTCTATGAGCTTTGAAACGTTGAAACAGTTCCCAAATAGCAGGCCGCTCCGGCGATCTGGAAGCAATAACGGCCCGCTTCTAACTGTCTGGCCGATTCACGCTCTTCTACTTTGTGCTGTGAAACCGGCATCTCGTTGATAGCCCCTATGTTTATGTTTATGTATCCAATCGATATTTCCGGCTTTGTCAGTCTCAACTAAATTGAAGATACTGAGACCCCGAAAGAAGACGCGGAGACACCGGTGGTTGCATCGATTCGATGCGATCCCCTCCACGTGTGACCGCATTCCCACAGTCAGAATCTGCCCAGCAGGTACTACTGTTATACATCCCGGTATATTGATAGTTACTGATATCCACATAACCTAGACTTCTCGGCCAGCTGAGGATCTGTCTGTAGCCACCTCGGAGCTACTACAGTAGCTCAGTAGCGCTGCCCGCCTCGCATGTACAAAACAAACAGTCTAACTCTCCTTGGCGGCGTTACGAACTCGTTTTTCTAGAATCTAGATGGTAGGTAGTATGCAGCTCGTCGTCTGATGATAGGATCCGGGTGGTTTATGCTGTCGTGCTCAGTGAAGTCGTGGCATATGACTGCACAAGTCACCTCACACAGCATCTCATTCAACACGAGACTGGAAATGCAGTAAGCTGGTGACTCCGAGAGCCAATTGGGAACGTCGGATTGCCTTCCAACATCCAGCCACGACTGAAGCTCGATCTGCTGCGGTCCGTAGGGTCTGTAGATGCGTAAACCCAGCGCTCTCACGATCTGTCGATACATGGGACTATTTGTACCGAGATGAAAAGTTGACACAAGTCGATAGCATTCTGATAGAAACTCGACGGCCGGATGTCGTGTAGTTCTCACGCAGCTGTCAACGGGCCATTGTGCATGTATACTCGTTATCCCAATCCATTAGTGTCATGGAGAAAGGCGCTGAAGCTGTACCGAGCACGCCGTCACGACCTAGCAGCGCGACGGCGAACATAGTACTTGGTAGCATACCAAGCAACCACGAGCAACAGGAAGGCCGCGACAATACCGGCGCCAATGTAGCCCGACTGATCATTTGCCTGAAATGACATCAGCGCTTGAGTGGGAGGGACGAATAGAGCAGTGCAACGCACTGCAGCCCAAGCTCTCCACCACCTTCCCGGCAATCCAGGGTCAGACTCTGCCGCCTCCCTGCATGCTTTGCAGTTCTCCCCGATGAGTCCCATGGTGGTAATTAACGAGATACTGCCACGGGAGTAACCATCGAAATCAGACAAGGAGCGTCAATAGCGTATGGGGAGGTGTGACTTGCCTAAACGCCACCAGGATGCTCATGATCGTGAGAACTATACTGAGGTTGGACATGGCATTTATCTTGACTCTCTTCATAGCGCGTTCCACTTCGTCGAAACCGGGCGTTGTAGGTGCGGGCTCTTCCTGGTCAACTCGCGGAGGGCAAGCCTCGACATCTAGGTCGTCGTTGGCGGCATGCAGCGCGGCCGGCTGCCCACTCGCTACCGGGACCGACGGTTCGTTAGACGCCACCTTGGAATCTGGTTTAGAATCGGACTCGACCGCGTTCCCCTCGATGAGTTTGAAGCGATTTTCGGCCTCAGGGAAGCCCGCGTAGGAGTAGACCATAAGGACAGAGTCTAGCGAGTCGACCAGGCTCATTCCTGCTGTGAAAAGGAACTAAACCGCTCGCTCGGTGAGTCAGCACTCTCTGGTCAGCAGCATAATACGCACGGGCAAAATCGCGACCGCTGCATGGTGAACCTTCTGCTGCGCCACAGCTGTAATGGCCAGCAGCGCGATGGACGACGCAGTATCGAAACCGAAGCCGAACAGCACGCCGACTGGATACATCTACATTTCGCCATGGAGCACATCAGATAATTGTACAGGAGCTGAGCGCTGAATATGAATTGTGAACATACCTTCCAAGGTCTGTCAACGAAGCGGGTCACAGGTCCGAGGATGCGCATCATGACAGTATGTGTCGATCCTTCTTCCTCTTCTTCGCCATCGCGAGCCTGAACAGACAGACGGTCAGAACATGGCGTCGGTTCGCGGATGTAGGTAGAAGCTGCATCTTACGCGTCGCCGCCGGCGAATGATCCCATACAGAATGATCGAATTCGCCAGTCCGATTAGGAAGAGGAAAGAGGCGCTGACCGCCGCGCCTGTGTGCTGCTTTCAGTACCTAGCCATGATCGCGGAAATGATGAAAGGGGGAGAATGCGGGCGCATGAGGGAAAGGAGCGCGAGAGAAAGTCCAGAAAAAACGGCGGAATTTGACTGTGCATGGGGTACGAGAGAAGGATCATGGAGCGCTGAAGAAGCCACGGCAGCGAATCCCAGATGATCTCGGATGCATATCAGTGATGGTGTCATGGCAGATGTCAATCATCGCCTAATCGGGCGTCGCGCGCCGGATCAAGAAAGAGTCGTCGCTCCAACAGAACACCAATGGCATGCCGGGATAGGCGTCGGCTGGCAGATAGCGGCAGTCCGGAAACCACGAAGCAGAATGGGCAAGAGCGAGTCGCACGCGGCAGGCGGAGTTGGGCTGCGAATAGGCTCTGCTGTGCAGCGCATGTGTGAAAATGCAAGAACAGAAGAGGTCGCGGAAATGAATCAGCGAGAAGACCAGAAGCCGCTGAAGCGGGAGATACCACCAATCAGTTGGCGCTGACTGTTCTGTGCGAGTCAGAAACAGCAGTTCCATAAGGAGGACCGACAAGAAGACGCAGACCGCAGCCCAGTGGCAAAGCCGACGTAGCGACGATGGAGTTGGAGGCGGTCTTGGCGGGGTTATGAGGGAATCAACGGTCGCGAACTCCGGAAGTGAATCGAATTGGATATTGCGGATGACACGCAGGGTCGCCGCGGACGCCAGATACTACACGAATTCGATTGGTTTGAATCAGATCGCAGGTGCAGCGTCGTGAAGGACTCACATAAATTGCTGTGCGATGACTGGGCGATTCAGTCGAATAGGGAATTGGCTAGGGCTGGAGGCAGTGCACCAGAATCCTTCCAGCAGAACAGATGAGATATCCCATGATATAGGGGCCTTCGTACTGCCTTCGTAAGTATTCGGGGGTAGCGGGGTCTGTGCATTCATTATCCAGCCAGCCGGATGGGGCGAGGAATACTTAGCCTGATAAATAGAGGGGGGCGATGGCGATGAATGCACGACAGACGCATCTGATTAGATTGTCCACGACTCCGAGAAACGCCCTCAGCCTGAGAGTCAGACGCCCAGCCGAAATACATAACCAACCGGACGTCGACTCGCAGCGCCGAGGATGTGGGAAGGCGCGCCGCCAGGCCAGATACTGTATTGTAAGTAATCGCAGTGACGAAAGTCGTTTACTGTAATTAATTGCGCTTGGTAATACTAATAGGTAAGGCGCAGCCGCGATACCGCTGCGCTGGCCGTGCGGGGCCGGTGGCTGCCCAAGGAGCCGAGGAGGAGCGGGCCCGGACGGCGTGGCAAGGGCAGCATCGTTCTCGGACTCGGGATATCGGGAATATCGCAGCGCAGAGAACCCCTGGATATACCCGGGGCGGGCCAGACCCGCAGAAGAAGGTCCGACAGGCGCGAAATGAAAGCAGCCTGCGCCGAGCCCGGGTCGCAGGTTCATGCGATTTGGATTTGCGCTTGTGGCTGCGAATTTGTAGAGGCGCGAAATTGGGATCAGACCGTCTCAGAGGAGCGGATAGCTACAGTAACAGTACCTATAGCTTTGGGGCGAGCCATGCGCGGCCGGTCGTAAGGGAACGCGGACGACAATAACATATTGAACAGATTCAGATCTGTCTGTCTGCGGTCTTCTTGCGTCGGGGCAATCGGGCTCTCTTCGTGGGCGTTGCGTCATGGGCCACTGCGGGGGGTTCGCGCGCAGCCACACCCCGCGGGGGTGGCGTTGCCCGTGCACATCATCCATTGCGAACGCGCACGGGTGGGGAGGGCCCGGCCCCCCAGCCAGCGTGCGGCGTGCTTGTACTTGTGTGCGGTGTTGCCCGGAGGAGGCGAAGTAATTTGCCCAGCAGCGTTTGTCGGTCGAGATGAGGGCAACCAGGGGGCGGTACAGGAATGCCCAGTCGCCCGCTCCCATTGGCCCATTCGCCAGGGAGCGCCGGCGAGCGTATTTGGCCCAGGCAAGTAGCGTGGATGAGGGAAGCGGCGCAACGACAACGCAATGGCAGCAGCGTCATTGGCCTGAGCGGCGAAACAGGGTAGGCAGGGGCAGGGAGGGCGGGACGCCCGACGTGCGACTCCGGCCTGTGGGGTGGAGCGGACGTCCGGTGCACTGCACTGCAGCGGGGCGAGGGCGGGGCGCTCGAAGGGAAGGAAACAAGTTGTGTCATAGTCATCGATCATCACGATGAGCGCTGGGACCGCCGCTCAAAGGCAATGGTCGACGTCGCTGCGCGAAGGTCGACCCTCGGCCGTCAGCGCAGGGGCGCAGCCCGTCGTCCGAGTCGGCACGGCACGTCCACGACTGAATGAATGCCCCGCGGACAGCGTGCAGTACTGGAGTATGATCCCGGTAGACAAAGCGCGCCAGAATGAGGCAAAGCAAAGCAAAGTGGGCGGCCATTATATTGAGCCCGGGGTCCATTCAGTCAGTCAGTCAGTCAGAGGATGAATCAGCTGCCGGAGAACGACTGAATGGCGGGTGCCAGGCGGTGCGTTAACGATATCGAGTCGGCGCTCGATGCAAGGCCCCAGTGTCGGCGGCAGCGGCAGGGGCAGGGGCGACTGCGCCCGATATTTAAGCACCGTGGCCTCAACTGTGGGCGAGCGACGTCCCGGATCCAGACCGCAGAGTCGGAGATTAAGTGCTCCCGCGAGTCAATGCAGGGGCGACAGGAAACAGGAAACAGCACACCGTAAAGGAGACAGGAAACAGCATGCGGGACGCGGGAAAAGGCGCCAGGAGCAGGACGTCGACGGCGAGGAAAGGGATAGCGCAGCCGACGCGGCAGCGCCGTCAAACAAACAGGCTCGCGCTGGCGCCGGGGAGCCCAAACAAAGCATTGACAAGAGAAGACGGGCCCTCGAACGCGTGCGTGTGGAATTTGAAATTCGGGCGTAGTGAGTGCTATTATCCGGGTTGTCGGTGGGGGAGGAGGGAGGGGGGATGGGGGGATGGAGGGAGGGGGGATGGGGGGATGGAGGGAGGAGGACTGACTGACCTACGATCCCGCCGACCGAGCCGACCTTGTCCAGCTTGTCATACACGTCCACGCTCACGGCTATGGCCACGTTCTGCAAGGGCGGATCCGGGAATGAATGAATGGATAGATGAATACACGCGGGTTTTCACGTACGACGACGATGACGATTGTGCTGTGGCCCAGGGAGAACCACAGGCCGCAGAGCACGGACAGGTGCGGCGGGTCGTGCGCCAACAGGCCGCGCGTCGCGTTGTCGATCGCGCTAGTGCCAGGCCAGGTGTTTTTTTTTTGGTTGTTGTTGGAGGTGCGGTTCAGAAGTGTCGAGCGCGGGCGCGGGCACGGGGGAAAAGGTGAGGCCGAGAAGGGACGTCACGGTTGGCATTCAGTTTCAATGTTAGAGTGCGCGCGCGCAGCCCAGAAGGAGACTCAGAGGGGGAAGAGGCGAGCACGAAACGCGTTAGAACGAGGTGGACCGGCGAGGTGGCGACCCGGGGCGCAGGCAGGCCACGTGAGGCATGGACGCAGAGCATGGGTAAGTCGAAGGAGAAACAAGGAACGAAGGGACGATGAGCCGGGGAAAGGAAGCGGGACGTCAGTCTGTGCGTGCGCGCTTCTTGGGCGTAAAGCAGTGGCAAGCAGTCGCAGGGATCGGATCCGGATCCGGGGCGGCGGAAGTTGGAAGTTGGGATGGCATGGTGGGTGCATTCAGATAGACCGAGACGGATTGCAGGTGTCCAGGGCAACGCATACGACGGCGTCAATCCGTAGGTGCAGGGAAGAGTGGAATTAGGATGCGAAGCGCGTTAGCTGAGAAAGTGGTGCAAGCTGGGCGATCGGGCGTGACTTACGGACGGTTAACAGTGGGAATTGCACCTGATGTGGTCGGCGTCGAGTCCTGTGAAGGTTACAGCAACATGAAGTGTATCTTGGACAAGGTTATGTACCATGCCTGAGACCGACTGTCTGTGAGAGGGCGGGGGCGATAAGCCTAAAAGGCGCTTATCTGAAGATATCACTGACCCATGCGAGCAGCGCGATGGCCGGCGTCTCTCTGAGAAAAACAGCAGCGATAGCCCATACGGCGGCCGTAAAGAGCAGCTCTCCAGTGATGAGGGCGAGCGCACGGCCGATGAGGGTGAGGCGAGGCATGTCTGGTCTCTTGGGTGGCAGGCCGGGAAGAGCCGGGGAGGTTGGATTTTTGAATGTTTGTAGTGATTGCGGCTAAAAAGCCCAGTGAACCGTCCCTCGCTCTTCACACGCCGACGACCATCAACTGCCTGCTGCTCGAGTGCCAGCGCCGCCAGCAAGCGCGCCCGTTGTCCGCCAACCTAGCCCCCAGTTGCCATGACCGCCGCCGCCGCCGTCGTCGACAGCGCCGCCAGCAGCAGCAACGACGCGTCGGAGACGGAGCAGCAGTCCCCGGTGGGCCTGGACGAGTATGTGCTCGCGCTGCACGACTTTACGCCCGCCGGCAACGCGACGTGCCTGGCGTTCAAGGCCGGCCAGGTCATCCATGTCCTCAACCGCGACCCGTCGGGCTGGTGGGACGGCGAGCTCGACGGCAAGCGCGGCTGGTTCCCGTCCAACTACACCGGCAGCGCCCTGCCCCAGCTTACAGACGACCCCGCCCCCGTGCCCGTCGTGACCACCGTGCGCCGCAATCCCGAGCCAGTCCAAGCCCCCACTGACCGCCGCCAGACCCGAGCCCGGTCCCCTGCGCAGCACAAGAAGAGCAACAGCTCCATCAGCTCCTGGGCCAGCTCGCGCGCAGGGCCATCTTCTGGAGCGCGCTCGTCGACGGCCGGCAGCCAGTTCTCGATCCACAACGCCCTGGACCAGGTGCTCTCTGATCCGGACGCGCCGCCCGTGCTGCAGCCGCTGCTCCAGGGCATCTCACTGCTCAAGTCTGCAGTGCTCGCACAGCGCTTCACGCATTTCCAGCCGTCGACGGCCTGCATTATTTCCTGCGTGCGCACCGTCCTCGTCCGCGCCGACTGTCTCCAGCGCGACACGCCCACCATGCGCGCCCACCACCAGCTCTTCGTCGAGCGCAAACGCATCCTCGACGACCTGTCTGCGCTCGTCGCTCAGACCCGCGCCTGCTCCGCCGAGCAGGAGCCCGACTCGGACAATCCGGACGAGACCGACGTCGACGAAGAGGAGCGCGCCGGCCAGCACGCGAAAATGCTTACACACGCCCTGCACGTCTATCTCGACACCGAGACTTTCGTCGAGGTTGCACACCAGTGCGGCATCGAGTTCCCGCGTCGCCGCCGCAGCGCCGCCTCCCCGTCCTACTCCTCCGAGTCCGAGTCCGGCCGCCCCGCCGTCACACGCCAGCCCTCCGCAGTGCGTATCGGCCTCGAGTCCAGGAAGAAGCCTCGCCCGCCCACCGTCGTGTCCGACGACGAGTTTTCCGATTCCTCAGCAACCCCGCTCATGCACCGACTTACCCCCCGCGGCCCAGGACCAGGGCTGGGCGTCAATTCTCGCTACGCGGGGTCCACCCCTGCAGTGGTTCGACGTCAGAAGCCGAGCTCGCTGTCAACCCATGCGCAGAACAGCGAGTCTATATCCTCCATCTCCTCTAGCTCCAGTGGCGCGTCTGGCAGCCGCCAGAGTTCCTCGCCTTCCTCGCCGCGCTCGCTGTCCGGGCGCGGCGCCGTCTCCCTCGTGCCTGCCGGCCCCTGCAGTCCGTCCGATCTGCTCTCCTACCTCCGCCTGTGCCACGACGACCTGCTCTCGACCGTCGCCGCGTTTATCGGGCTCGTCCACTCACATGTCCGCACTGCGCATTCTAGCTCGAAATCGCAGCTCATTACGATCATGACCGAGGCCGTGGACAAGGTCTCCAATATGATCCGCATAGTTGATGCCGTGACGAGCGCGGGCGCGCGTGCCTCGCGCCTGCGCGACGCGAAGGACAACCTCTACGTCGCAGTGTCTGCGCTCGTCGACGCGACGAAGCAGCTCACGGCGATTACGCCGAGCGCCGCGGAGGGCGAGGACAACTCGGAGGAGGAGCAGGACAAGAAACATGCTCTGCTGTGCGCGACAGGCACGCTCAAGGCATCCAACGATTGTGCCGCGGCGGTGCGCATGGGCGTGCTCAGGGGCCTCGGCCAGAACGCGGTCATCGTCCTCCCGCCGGACCGCCATGCGGCGAACGAGGACAACACCGTCGTGCGCAAGGTGCGCAGCATGAGCGCGATGCGCGCGGACGAGGACGAGACGGTGCAGGCGGACGTCACGGTGCAGGTGCGCCGGTCGGAGGACGGGCTGAGCGCGCGCACGCGGAGCGACTCGAGCGCGATGGAGTCGTTCATGTCGTCGCGCCGCGACTCGGAGGCGATGCTGTCCGACATCGACGAGACGCAGGCGACGGAGGAGGACGAGCCGCCGCCGCCGACGCCCGACGCCGACCGCGAGCAGCGCCGCCCGCCGCAGCTCGTCATCCCCGTCTCGGGCAGCACGCCGCACCACCCGCTCGAGGCGTCTGCCGCGTCGACGCGCTCGACGACGCTGGAGGACAAGATCCTGCATGGCGACCTGCCGTCGCTGCCCATGACGCCCATGCCGTCGTTCGCGAGCATCTCGACGCTCGCGAGCACGAATAGCGAGGCTGAGCCCGCCGGCGCGGGCGGGGCGCCGCCGCCGACGCCGCCGCCCGCGCCGGGCATGGAGGACACCGACGCGCGCGACGTGATGTACAACAGCGAGGGCCTGCTCATCGGCGCGTCGCTCGGCGCGATCGTCGAGCACATGACGCCGCACTCGCGCATCGTCGACCCGACGTTCTCCACCGTGTTCTACTCGACGTTCCGCATGTTCACCACGCCGACCGAGCTCGTCGACGCGCTGCGCGCGCGCTTCAACCTGCAGCCGCCGCCGGGCGAGGACTACGACACATGGCGGGTGACGAAGCAGATGCCCGTGCGCCTGCGCGTGACGAACCTCATCAAGACGTGGCTCGAGTTCCAGTGGAAGCCGAGCGACCGCTCGGCGCTCGAGCCGCTGACGCGGATGCTCGAGGACGACATCACGCCGTCGCTCGGCCGCACGGCGGGCCGCGTCGCCGAGCTCGTCGCGATGCGCTCCGCCGGCCGCCCGCTGCACGCCGAGCTCGGCCTGACGGAGCCGGACTCGCCCATCACGCCGATGCTGCTCATGGGCGCCACGACGCCGTCGGCGCCGACGCCCGCGCTCGCGGACATCCCGCGGCCCATCGTGACGAAGACGCTGTTCGCCGCGCTGCGCGACCGCAAGTACTCCGCGGTGTCGCCGACGGACTTTGACGCGCTCGAGCTCGCGCGCCAGCTGACGGTGATGGAGAGCGAGCTGTACCGCGCCGTGCGCGCGGAGGAGGTGCTCGGGCCCGACAGCGCGCTCGGCAACGTGCGCAAGCTGTCGACGCTGAGCACCGCGCTCACCGGCTGGGTTGCTGAGAGCATCCTGTCGGAGCAGGATATCAAGAAGCGGACTGCTCTCCTTAAGTTCTTTATCAAGGTCGGAGACGTGAGTTGCCACTCCTCGCTGCGCTGTGCTGCGTGCTTCCATCCTCGGGGCCGGACTGACCCGTCCTTTGATTGCAGCGCTGTGTCACCCTGAACAACTTCTCCGCGCCGAGGGCTATCCTCGCCGCGCTTGACTCGTCGACTATCTCGCGCCTGGCGCAGACCTGGCAGGTCAGTGCTGCTGCAAATGGGCAAGTCGGTGCTTGGTTGCTTATCACCCTTCATAGGGTCTGCATCAGAAGAGTCGCGCCGCGTTCGAGGAGCTCCGCAAGCTTGCGGACCACGCGCGCAACTACAGCGTGTACCGCAACCGGCTGAAGGCGACGCAGCCGCCCGCTGTGCCCTTCCTGGGGCTCTACCTGACCGACATGACGTTCTGCCGCGACGGCAACCCGTCGCACCGCTCCCCGCCGGGCGACCCGTCGCGCAAGCTGATCAACTTCAACAAGTACCACAAGCTGACGCGCATCGTGCAAGACATGCAGCGCTTCCAGGTGCCCTACGCGCTCAAGAGCATCCCGGAAATCCAGGCGTACCTCACATATGTCCTCGACAATGCCAAAAACAGCGGGGATCTTGGTGATTTGTATCGCCGAAGGTGCGTTTTTTTTTTTGGCTTGACGCTCTTTTGGGGACGGACGGCGATGGCTGAGGTTTTGTTTTTGCAGTTTGCTGGTGGAGCCCCGCCAGGCAGCGGATCCGGCGCCGCCGACAGACATCAAGCAGCTATTTGGATGGGCTGCCAGCTCGCTGCGCGGGCCGCCGACGCCTGCGCCGTCGTGAAACTATACTGTCTGAATTGATTTCTTTTTCTCCTGCCTGCCTGCCTGCCCTCTGTCCGATGTCGTGCTGTTGTTGTGCTTTTGCCTCGCGTCCCTCCCCTCCACCTCTCTCTTTCGTCCTACTCGGGTTTTTGGTATCTTATCCCCTTGAGATTTCAACATGTCATACAGCGACGCACTGGCGCGGCGCTTTTTGGGTCATTTTCTTCCTCCCGATTTCTGCGAGTCCTGTTTTAGCTTTCCTCTCCCTCTGTCTCTCTCTTTTTCTCTCTGCCGCCCTCTTCCGATGTTCATCTGTTCGTTCCCATCGCATTGCCCCACGTCCAAAGGGCGTACCCACGCACACCAAGTATCTATATCATCCCACTCGCACTGTCCCGAGTACAGGTGTAGGATAATGAAATGCCATGACTTACCATTTCGACTTTGCTTTTCACGTCGGCAACTTACCGTGCGATGTGCGGCAAGCAAGCGCGCTCGCACATCCCACACAGTCCGACGATACACATCTGCGGGCGTAGTCAGGATGCGTCAGGATCCAGCAGTGCGGCTCTGCAAAGTGGTGAGGCCATGTTATGTCTGCATGGGGCAATGTCGGGAGTGCAAGCCTGCCTTACCCGGGAATGTGGGGTCAGCGAGGCATGGGCTGGGTCCCTGGGCGTTCCCGCCGGAGGAGGAGGGCTGGTCGTGTGCTATTCTGCGCGTCGAGTGACGCTTTCCCAGATTGCACTCGTGAGATTGAGAGCTGTTTGCATGGGGAAGGTGTTGTGCCCTCCGGACCGGCGAGAGGGCTGCCCGATCAGCAGAAGTGTATTGACACGCACGTTTCGTGACGAGATCCGATTCGATTGAACAGTGGACGTGCATCGACGCTCGAGGAGGCACAGTGAAGCCAGTAATTCTCAGTTCCCGTGTGCGGCGTGTCGCTGCTCGCGCAGCTCGCACCCACGGCCTGGCAGTTTGGACACGGGTGCCTGCCACACCCTTTACGTGTTCACTGCGTGGGCACGCTGTCTCCATTCGAGGCTAGATCTTTGGCCACAACGAGGATGATCCTCGCGGCTTGAAGACCAATCTGGGCGAGATAAGCTTTTGCGATGACGATCAGCTGTGCCGGTGAAGCGCTCAGGGTCCATGGAGGTTTGTGCCTGTCATCTCGTGCAAATAGGTGCCTACACGATCTGCAGTACTTAGCGTTCCTCTGGTTATGGAACGATAGAAATGCTAGAAGAGAAACACAATGGTTTCTAGAAAAAAGAACAGCTGAGCGAATCGACGGCATCGGAGGAGGAGGAGGCATACCTCATATAGTAGCATTGCCTTCTCATGCGCAGCGCCCAGGGTGCTTCGTTCGCTTGGGATAATGCGGCCTCGCGGAACTCTGCGCGTCAGGCTTGCGCATGGGAATGGGTCCGAGAGGAACACAGGATATCCCTCAGATCCCGATCGTCGGGATGCCTATGTTGCGTAAACGAGCCAATCTCGCTGTTCCCTGTCAGGAGAATGAATGCCTGTGGAAGCCGCGTTCGGCCCGAAGGCACGCGAGTGGCATGACCCAAAGGGTGAAGAATCACCGCGACAAGTGCCGGAGTATGGTACCATCCTTGCCTCAATAACAGTCCTCTGGAAGTCAATATCAAGTGAAGCACGGGCGGGTGAACGGGACTCCGTCTGAAGTAAACCTCTGCGTGTGATTTATTACTCGTGATGTCATTCTGGCAGCTTTGCGAACAGACTTGCTGACTTCGCAGTCACGCGGGTGAAGTTGGCCATTGTGATTCGAAGTGCGCATCCAAGGTTCGAGGAACGTACTGTAAGTACGTGTAATACCCTAGTGGCAAGGACGTTATTTTGAGAGCTACAACGGCGCGGGACAAGCGAGGGATCGAGGAGAGGTGCAACTGGTAAGTTTGATTCATTGACCGGAGAGAGTATGCTATGGTATGTGCGGCACCTCTTAAGCTTTGACATCGCTTAAGGAATGTCACGATAATGAATTAAGGGTTAAGGCGGATTCCCATACTGTCCGAGATGATTTCTAGTGGGACCGCGTAGAGTACAGTACCTATACGCCGGGCACCAAACCGTCCACTACCCTCGGCCAAACAATCCTCCGAGCAATGTATAGAATATCCCTGTCTTCTAATCAATAAAGACTTACTAGGAAAGCCTTGTTCGAATGCTATTATGTGTATCGCGCGAGCATTGGCTGGACCCTGGGTGAGAAATCTTCCGACCTGTATGAGAATAGTGCCAGAAGAGGAGTTGCACTGGTATTGTGGAATGCCTCTCGAATCTGCCACAAGAATGTGCTTGGAAAGAGTCGACGAAGTTTCGAGGAAGTTGGACCGACTCAGCGCGCGCTTATTACCTAAGCTTGCCTCTTGACCAATGCCCCGAATTTCGTCAGATGCTCCTGGTTCCAGCTGCGGCTCAATGTGGCGGTCTTTCTGTTCGTGGCGAGTCTTTGCACGATATGTTGCTTGGCTTCGCGCGCGTGTGGCTCCGTCGATTTTTCCATGCCGTTGTGGCTGCTCGAGTCGCGCTGCAGTTTTAGCGTCATGGACGCGGCACTCACGGACAACACCCACGAGCACAATATCTTGCGCCAATGACGCCGTCTGCTGACCCCGAGAAGCTTCATTATGCTCCGAAGAAAAACCAACCGGTTGCCGCCTCCTTGCCTCGACCGTTGACGTGGCACGGCATGTCAGACTGCCATCGCAAGAATACGCTCTACTCTGGGGCAATATTTGACATCTGGTTATACTGCTATACTTCATGGACCGCGGTAACTCTGTGCTCCGTGACTTGCGGCTTTTTATAGCCTCCACACCCAGGCGTGTCGACTATCCGCTCATTCACCGACTAGACGCCGTTGTGGGGTATACATACACCTAATGGTCTGCGTTTGCGCCTTGCCGTGATGATGCTGGGTCTCTACGCTGCCGCAGGCGCGCTTTGGGCTATTGGCGTTGCCGCCCAACTGACCACGACGTGCGCGCCCATTTAACATACTATCTGAACCCTTACGAAGCTCCGTTCTATCCCAGTGTTGGTCCTACGACCTCTCATGCTTCCAAGCGGGCCCACATTTGCAATGTTCTGGACTATGGTGGCTCTGTGGGATCGAGGTGGGCTCACTAAAATGTTGCGCATTCCGGGCCGTTACCCATGCTCTGCCTGCTCCCAGTGATATTGGTGGGGTATTTTTCTGTGGAAAGCAGGAGTCGTGTCTAAACTTCCGATAGGCCCTGCGATCACTAGCGCGTTCAACAACTGCGTGACGAAGAACGCTGGCTCTACGCTCTATATCCCGGCGGGAAACTACAAGTTGGTACAGTGACACCATAAGCAAATGCGTTAACATTGGTGCAGCATGAAGACATGGGTCACTCTCAATAACGGAAAGAATTGGGCGATACAGGTATGTCTTCCTTACATGATTCGTCAAGGATAGCTATCGACTCGAGAATCTCCATCAGCTGGACGGCCTGATCACACGCGCCGCGACCACCTCCGGCCACATGTTTGCCATCACCAACGCGCAGGACTTCGAGTTCTACTCCAGCAACTCGGCGGGAGGAATTCAGGGCAACGGGTTCCAGTGCAGGAACGCAGGGTACGTCCTGAGACTATGGTTTCCGTAACACGCCATTGACCTCGATTGAAGCCCCCGCTTGATTCGCATCATCACCTCCACCAGCTTCTCCGTCCACGATTTGATTCTGGTCGACTGTACGCGGCCAGGGTCCCACATGTCGATCCACTAACGTCTCTGAGGTAGCTCCGGAGTTCCATCTCATCATCGATGTACGTCTCCATTTGCTCCTGAAGAGTTCCGTCTCAAGATGCTAGAATGGTTCGAGGGGCGAAGTTTACAACTTGGCCATCCGCGGAGCAGCTATGTATGTTTATTGTTATTCTTCCCTGGGCCGGAAACCGGCGCTAATGCTATGTCCGATTCAGCGGTGGCTCGGACGGGATTGACGTCTCCGGGGACAGTCAGTGCTCTGCCTAGTGCTTCGCTTGCTTGTAAGCTGAACGCATTCTTCAGACCACTGGATCCACGACGTCATGGTTACGAACCAGGATGAGTGTGTCACCATTAAGGCAAGGCTTCATTCATCTTGGACGCCTGGATACTATCGCTAACAACGGTACAGTCACCTGCAAGCAACATCCAGGTCGAACGTAGTGCGCATATTCTCAATCGACTTCCTAAGCAGGCTCGTCCACTGATTCCTTCAAATAGTTTGGTGCAACTTTTCGGGTACGATACTGTCATTCTAATGCTACGTTCGGGCCTGTCTCATCGACATGCTAGGTGGATGCGCGTTCGGTTCTTTGAACAACAATGTGGACATCAAGAACATCCTCTATCGCAATGTGTACACGAACGGCGGTAATCAAGCAATGATGTTCAAGTCCAACGGTGGCAACGGTACCGTGACGAACGTCGTTCTGGACCAGTTTCGTTCGCGTGGCACTGCGTACGGTATGAATATCACAGCCAGGAGTCTCAGACACGAGTTTGACCTATTATCTTTACAGGATTGTACATCAACAGCTACTGGAGCTCGATCAGCCAGAACCCGGGTAACGGCGTAACGTACAGCAAGATCACCTTCAGCGTATGCTAAACCCGCCTTCTCCGTCCTGATTCTTATGGCTGAGTTTACAATGTCATCGTAGAACTGGGACGGCAACGTAGCGAACGGGACCCAGCGCCCGCCAATATCAATCCTCTGCCCGGACACGAACCCCTGCACTGTGCGTGAGATTGCTATGCGATTTTAGCTATACTCACTTCTCCTTCCGGCAGGACATCACGCTATCGAACGTCTACATGTGGTCCCTCTCAGGCTCGGCTATAATCAAGTGTGAATCAGCCTATGGCTCCGGTGCATGCCTGCGCAGCGGAAGCTCTCACACTTCGTAAGTCGCCCTCTTTCAAGTTGGATTTGTGCATTAGTATTGATATTACTGCCAGTTACACGACTTCCTCGACTATCGCCCAGCCCGCCGGATACACCGTATGTCTTGATCGACGCGCAGCTGCCTCGGAGCTCACAGACTCTCGGATATAGCCACCGCCCACTCTGGCTGGGGATCTGAGCCAGGGATTCCCGCAGACTGCAAGCATCCCGACGCCGTGAGTCTTCCATCTGACACCGCGTTATCATTCTTAATACGAACTCCCATTTAATGACCTCAAATCGATCCTGCAGAACCATCCCGATCACATACTACCCCGGCCTTGCACAAATCACCCCTCTCATGCGTCTGCAAAATGGGGGTAATGGTGGTGCGCCCCCGGCCTCGTCTGGCACCACGACCACCGCGGCGCCGGGTCCCACTGGCGGAGGCGGCTCGGGAGGGACGGCCGCGCACTACGGGCAGTGCGGTGGCATTGGATGGACAGGTCCTACTGTGTGCGAGTCGCCGTATACTTGCACTGTTAGCAACGAGGTTAGTGCGCCATGCCCATTATGCGTCCCATTGCTTATGCGGACATATAGTATTACTCGCAGTGCCTGTGAACGGAAGACGCTGTTTAGTTCTGTCGAAGCCGTGCTTCCATGTGTACGAAGGCAGCGCGAGAAATTTAATAAATTGCCACCTCTTCTCGATTGGTTGCTCCCTTTCCTTCGCGAGCGACCCCTTCAAATGGAATGCTGCCATTCTGGGCCGGTGATTATGATAACGATATTTGGCGCCTCGTACTCTGTATTCGAAAGGCTGCCAGTATTCAGGATTTTAAGGTTCTTTATCTCAGTCAGGCCGGCCCGATCCGAGGAGCTGTCAACCGGTCGCCAAGATGGAGACAGAATCTGATGGGAAATCCCAGCTCAATTTCAAGTGTTGGACTCTTCGTGCTGGACTGGCTGCTGCGCACACCGGTCGTCGTCGCTCTTCGCTCGTCACTGGCGACTAGACAGTAAACTCGGAACGCTCCTCCACAAGCGAGCTCAATGAGCGTCGTGCTCGCCACCCGTGCGTGCTGTGTATGGATGCGGCTCCGACTGATAATGACGCGCGTCCGGTGCAGGAGCCTTCAACGTCGCGCTGAGCGGCAGCGCCGCCCAGCGAACGCTCATCGCATGGATATTCTTCTATATCGCCGGCGGGCACGTCACGCTGCCAATCCTTACATGTACCTTCATGTTCTCGCGCGCAAAGCGGCACCCGGTCCTCATCAACATGTAAGTGTCTGCTTTGCCCTTTCTCGTACCTGGAGGCTCACTGGCTGAAGGTGCCTGACGTGGATTATAACGAGCATCATCGCCTGCATACTGTGCGTGCCAGGCGTTTGCGCGCGAGTTGGAGACAGCGCCTGACGACACCGGGTAGCTTCTACGCTGGGCAGTATATCCCGGAGGGGCCGGACCGTGGTCTGTGCATGGGCCAGGCAGCACTCATGCAGTTTGCCGTCCCTCCGATGTACGTTGTACCCTGCATTCGGTATGGCATGCGCGTTCCAGGCTGATCCTGTCGTTACAGGATGTCGGTGTCGTCTTTTGCTATTATATACCATGTAACGTCCTCCCATACATTGCGTTTCCCGTTCCTGACGCTCTTTCAAGGTGTGGACGACCGTGCGAACCTCCATCCAGAAGGAGCTCCCGCGAAGCCTGAACTGGATGCGCACTTTCCGCACCACCCTCGTGCGTCCCCTCAGCCCCTTGACTTCTGCTGCATATCATCTCCTATCTGACCTACGCACCATACACAGCTGTTGGTGATGCCCTACGTCGCCTTCGCCACCTTCGGCATCACGGGCGCAATCGTAAGGAGGCTGACACCGATTCTTGCTCGCGGTGCTGATGACTATTCCCCCGATCTCCAACATTAGCTCGCCGCCAACAACCCCGGCGAAGTCTCGCTCTCGCGGCGAAAGCTGTATTGTTCGGTCAACCACAGCCCGCTGTGCGTCTCTGTCCCACCCGAGTACAGTCCGACTAAGGTGCCTAACGTGTATCCCAGTTCCGTCGTCGTAGCGCTTTTCACAGCGCTGGTTCTCCTGGCCACCATCTACTACGAAGGTCGGTTAGAGTCTCTCTGTCAATGCTCTTCCTCGACATAACGGATTACAATGCACAGTGAGAATAAGCATCGTCTTGCGCCGGAACTGGATCGGCCTGCGCAACTCGGGCCAGGAGGACAGCGCGGGCGTGGACCCGCACCTCATCGTCCGCGTCGCCGTCTTCGGCGTGTACGTGATCGTCGGATTCATGTGCGTCCCTCGTCGCTATGCTTTCCGTGTTCCTTTACAAACTCACCTCACTTTCCCGTCTTATATGAATAGTCTGTCCCTGATCTCGGTCTTCGTCTCGACACCCGCTCCGGACATGTTCATCGCGACCGGTATGCCACACTTCCATATATACCCCGTAATTCTCATTATTCCATCGGGAACGCTAGTGCCACTGGTCATAACTTTCGTCTTCGGCATCCAATCAGTCAGTACTCTCTCCGTCTTCACGTATGTCTATCCGTTCGAGCGAATGCTGACCGGAAAACGGTAGGACATCCAAGGCGAGTGGGCGTTCTGGCGCCGGTGGCAAACGCCCGGGCGCCCGTCAAGCAACGGCCCGAGGATGAAGATCGACGAAGTGTGACTGAGACCTTGCTCCGTGCACTGTACTACCCGAAGGAAACCGCTGGCTGCAATGCAGATACCTTTGATACCTATTTCACAGGGCCTTAGTTTCTTGGACGAGTCTCTCCTCGAGTCGTCGCAGGAGTGCAGGGATATGACCAAAGCCCTGCTGGCTGCTCTGAGGCCGCACATGCAGAGAATACAACGTCTCTTCATCAAAGGCTGCTGAGACAGTCGCGAGTACATGGTTGGACCATCCCACTCAGAGAGGGCTGCAACTGGCCCGATGCATCTCCCGGTCAATATCTTCGGTGGGAACTTCCCTGAACTGCGACACGTTATGCTCAGCTCGATCACCCTCTTCCCAGGGGATGTGTCCATAGGCGAGAGATGCTGCCACTTCTGCACGTACTGCAGAACGTACTGCACCTTGAATACATGGGACAAGCAGTCGAGTTGTGGCCCATCACCCGGGCCACAAGGTGGATTACTTATTCCCGGATCTTGTTATGAAAGGATTCGATGCTCGGTCCCATGCAGACCCATTTTCAGGAGAATAGATGTTCGTGCGGTCAGTGTTGCCCTATTGCATCGTCGTTAGTCGCTGGCAGTGGAGACCGAGAAATTGAACAGAGCACATTAGCCAGTGCGAAGATAAGCATAGATACTTTTGATACAGTACGCGCTACTCGTCCCTGCTCCGCTTTGCTGGCGGTGCATCGTCGCCATCCTCGTCCTCGTCGACGTCCATCTCGTCTGCGCGGGGCCGCAGGCCTTTCATCTTGCGCCCTTGCAATTTGCCCAGGTCCTGCTTCCCAAGATGGATATGTCCGCGCAAGTCGCCCATCTCGTCGACCTCCATGTTCTTGCGCTTCTTGCCAAGGCCGGATTCGACGTCTTTCTTCGCCATCTTGGGCCGCTTCATCGCCTGTTTGAGCAACTCCGGGTCCGGGTCAGTGTGCCGCCGCAGGACGAAGTCGATGGACGGGCCGTGAGGCTGCAGCTCCACGCGGGGCGTGCGTACGCCCGACGCGAGGAGCTGGATGGTGAATACGCGCAAATGGACGGGCGGGAGCACTTCTTGCGACGAAGATGCTGTCGGCGCAGGCGCAGTGGCGGTCGAGGTGGCGTGCGGCATTGGGCCCAATGTGACGCTTATTACGTGCTCAATGCCTGTAAGACATAACGCGTCCGAGGCTTCTCCGCCGCCAAACATGTCGAGGAGCATGCTTTTAAGCTGAGCTAAACGCGGGTTTGCGTCGAATTGCTCCGAGGCGAAATGTAAAAGCGGTCGGTTCCCTGGCGTTGCTTTTTGTGTCTACAAGTGAAAATCAGTTAGTGGAATGCAGCTCGACAATATAAATTCAGAAACGCACCTTGAAGGCAGACATGGGCGTGTACGATGTAACACCGAGCTCAAGCATGTCCAGAGTACGACCATCGAACATTCGGGCAATTGTGAGGCCATCTGGCCGTTTCTTCGTGCTTTGCCCGACGACGAACATGCTAGCATCATTCTTGCCTGCCCAGAATTCCAGCGAAGCTGCGTCCTCGAATGGCCGGATCGTATTTTTCTTGTTGAAGGATATAGCATGTGGCCGCTTGAGAGCCATCTGAGTACCCAAGTCAGATTGAGCGCATTGAGTCATTACCAAGGTTTGCGTGCACACCAAGTCCTTCATGACACCATTGAGCACCTCTCCGGTGTGCGTACCGCGCACGAAAATGCAAGTGCGCGGGTCCTCTACTTCTTTCGGCTCCCGAGCCTGCAGGGCACGCTTTGAACGCGCATTCTTGGGTTTTCTGGGAAAGCCTCAGTATCAAAAAGGTAAACAGGGCGTGAAACGAGATTGAAGCGTACATTGTCCTGAGCATGGTTGAGGAAGAGGAGAGTATGCGGATGCAATGACCGGGATTTTCCACCTTCTCTTTGGCGGCGACCATCATGTCCGTGCACTGTCGCTACAGAAAACGAACTTGGTCGCTCGCGATCAGCTTTCCTCAGAGCGAAAATTCTTTCCTGGTTTTGGACTGGGTTGGGTTTCGTTGCACTCAGGACATCGCCGTAGAGCGCTACAACGAGCCCAACTTGGCCGAGGTCTTGCCTGCTACGTAGCGGCACGTGCAGCCGCAAACTCTTCGCAAAGACCTACTTGATCTGCTCATCGCTTCTCTGCTTGGCACTGGCTCGTGCTTCATTGTTATATACGGCACCACCAGATACTTGGCCATCATGCGCTTGCTTCAGCAGGGCTTGTTTACTGTAAGCCTGCATACGTCTGGCTCTCTTGGGGCTGCTGTTGCTGCGCTGTCTTGTGCTGAATGGGATACTGCCCCGAAGGCCGAGCATTGGCGGCGAGGACAACACGCTGTACGCCCAAACTAAGCTACGCACTGGCGGATAACCCATGCTTTTCGGACTGCATATTCACCATGTATAATAGTGCAAGTCGAACCTTCGCGGCACTGTTTATGATAACTAGTTTGAAGCTCAGTCACTATCAATTTCGCGGGAACGTCTACCTGTGACGCTGCTACCGAAACTCTATGTCGTGTCTCCAACATTACACCGTGACGTGTCGACATTTTGTCGACATTCTTCCTCGCCCGCCGTCTTGGCTGGCTTCTTAGACACTGCTTCTTCGAGCTGTATCTCTTTCACGCTCCAGGGCGGGATAGCAGTGAGGGATGTAGTCTGAGCACTCTCTAGATCCACGCCCTCGGCTTGTCGAACGTCCTTGATGGGCGCGCCCACGCGAAGCGCCATCGCATCATCCCGATGTCGCAGCTGCTCGTCCGTGCGGTAGAACAGAACGATGGCCACGGCGCAGACCACCATGAGCGCGAAGAGGAACCAGAACGCGGCGGCGCGTCCGGCATAAGAATCGTCTGGGTGAGACGCACCGACATCTGAAATGATGGACGAGACCACGGCCACGCCTACCGCCGAACCGAGTTGCAGCGCTGAATTGATGATGGCGCCGACAGTGCCAGAGATTTCAGCAGGTGTGTGGTGGAATACTGCGACGCTACAGGTAAGGGGTAGCGGGCTTTAGCCTTTGCTCGCAACGTGCGACTGGAGACTTACTTGACATTGACGTAGAGCAGCGCACCACCCGCTGCGCCGATGACCATCGCCGGGAAGTCAAGCCTCCAGTACGATCGTGCAGAATTCTGGTCCGCGAACGGGAAGAAGACGGTCGAGATAACCAACAGCGTTTGCGCGAGCAGCAGGGTCCATTTATTCTCAAAGCGATTGCAAAGAGGTTCGGCGATGATGGCGGTGGGACCTGCGACCAGTCCAACAGGCAAAAGGTGGATTGCACTCTTGATGGGGCTCCAGTGGTATACATCCTGCCAGAGCTGGACTTTGATCAGAAATAGATTGGCTATCCTAAAGAAAAGTTAGATATGGTCCTTGCGAAAAGTCCATGCCCTTACCATAGCACGATCGTGAGCGCAATAAAGAACAGTACTGTGAAGTTCGGGTACCTCCATGTTTTCGGAGGGAAGGCAGCGTCTCTCTCGTCGGTGTATGCTTCCCAGACGAAGAACCCCGCGATGAGGAGGAGACCGAGGATGAGAGGTGCAAGCACCGTCGCAGAGGTCCAACCCTCTGTTCCCGAGGAGGTGAGCGCGAAGATCACAAGTATCATCGCGGCTGTTATGGAATGTCAATCGAAGGGACTGTGATATCGCGGTATTCTCACTCGTTATAATTCCTATTCCTGGCAGGTCCAGGTGCGTAAGCCAATGCTTGGATGGGTCCGCAGGGGCGTGTTGTTTTGGGACCACAACCACGCAGACGAGGCCGACCATTATAGCGATTATTCCCGCAGTATGAAAGATCCAGTGCCAGTTGGCGTACTGGACGAATATGGCACCGATGATGATGCCCAGGACTGTGTACACGGCAAGTATTTAGAATCAGCTAAACTTTCAATGAACGTGCTACGGCCAGACGAACCATTTCCGAGCGTAGCGCATGCTCCAAAGACTCCGAGCGTCCGGGCCTGCTCTCGTTGCTCTGGGAAAAGACTGACGAGAAGCCGGAGGGACGAGGGGATGGTGAGCGCTGCAGCAATGCCGCTATGTAGGCGGGTGGAGGAGCGTTAGCGTTTCTTCAGTTTTCAACGAGATTAAAACTGTGGCGAACCTGAGCGCGCGCATCACTAGCAAGGCAATTTTGTCCGGCACAACTCCCACAAGGATACTGAAGGCACCAAGAGCCATAGCTCCCACGACAAAACA
Organism: Auricularia sp. M13; assembly: GCA_037042915.1. NCBI lineage: Eukaryota > Fungi > Basidiomycota > Agaricomycetes > Auriculariales > Auriculariaceae > Auricularia > Auricularia sp. M13. The sequence continues at coordinate 3,187,047 of CM073195.1, read as the reverse complement.
GGACTTGGGATTGCATACGTCCGAGATGCGTCCTGATTGAGTGATATTGAGTCCGCAGAGGGAGAGAAAGCCATGTCATGCGTACGCAGAGTAGAAAGGCAGCGAAGGTTGGCAACTGGTATGCGCTCACGAGCCACACGCTCTCGGACCCAGATAGATGGAGTTCCTCACGCATGATCGGTATCGCAGAATACAGCGCACTGTTTTCGTAGTGAAAGAGTCAGAGAGAATGCATGCATCATGGGAGAGGTGCATTGGGATATACTTGATGTTGAATGCGTCGATGAACTGAGCAATGCAGAACAGTGCGAGCAGAAAGCTTTTCTTGATTTTGGAAGCCGACGCTTGCTCTATTACCGTGATTTCCTTAGCCATGAGATGAAGAGGCCTTGTCTGCACAAGGGAGACGCAAATGTTGGAGCCGGTCTTTAAAATATCGCCGCCGCTAAGTCAGCGAAGACCCGGCTATCAAACGGATGCCGGCTTGCTGACTAAGCATCCCAAAAGTTGCGTGGCCGTGAAGCGCTGCATTCAAGGTGATTAGTTAGCAATGGTCCTACGGATAGAGTCGCGGGGCACTGACTAAGTCGGCCAATAACGCCGCCTCTTCATTCTCTTGTAACGGGCTTTGTTGGATTCGGCCTTGCGTTCAAAATGGTCGTCTTCTGCCCCTTTCCAAAGCTGGATGCGCAGATCGTGCATTGTGGATCGCGTTGGACCGGCGCGTGGGAACTGGTCGGTCCTTGCCGTTGACGGGCTGCGGATGACTCAGCAGGGAGCTCCGGCGCTGCGTTGCGTCCAACAACACCGGTACTTACAGCGACCCCGCCCGCACCGCCGGAAGAGGGGTCGCTGTATTAACGTCGCTCTGAGGTAGACTAACCGGTACTGAGGTTCCATGTGCGAGAAAGCGAAGCTGGCTCGCTTCTGCACGCATAGCAGGGCGTCACAGTAGTCGTGATGTATGGATTGGAGTAGTCATACAGCACTGGGAGCGATAAAGTCCCCTAGTTCAGACTACAGTAAGTACTGCGCCGCTGCCATCGGCGTCGTGCGGCGTTATATGGCGACTCTAGCCGCATCACGCAGGTTTACATGTAGTAAGAATAACCCGGAGCGAGGAAGTATTGAGGAGGTGAAATGGAGCAGAGATTAGCCTAGCGGCCGGGGGCCTCGGATTACAAGCGCGTCGTGCGCAACGTACTCAGCGTGCGCAGGCATTCGCGCTGTCGTGTCATTGGCAGAACGGCGGGGAAGAGTTCTGCGTGCGCGCAGGGAGCTTGCGGCGCAAGTGCCAATCCGACGTTCGGACCCAGGACATGCCAGGAGTCCGGTGTTGGCAATGGCGAGTGGACAGAACTGCAAGGCGCCGCAAGGACAAGGGCTGCACATGCTTCTCTGTTTTCCGCTATGAATAACATTCGGCCATCCTCAAGACCAGTCGATTGCCAGTTGCTCGCGGAGCGGGAAGGACGAAGATGAATTACGAGTATCAGGACAAACAAACAAATCACGTGCTGCCCATCCACCCAGATTCAACAAATCCATGAAAGGCATCGCATCGCATTGATTTCTTTGTATTCTAGAGCTCGTAGTATCTAATATTATTCGTCGAGGCCCGCAACTGCAAGCAGCGGCCTCGTAACATGTTCCTAGTACGTAGTGCGTAGTGCGTATCTATCGGGACGGCCGTGTCGTGTCGCAGGGGAGTCTAGCTGCATCAATTGTAAGGTTACATCTTGTAAGAATATCCCTGGGAGCGTGAAAGCAAAAGCGAAAAAAGAGGAGGAAAAATCTAGACTTGCGAGTCGCTTTTGTCCTTGTCCTTGTCCGTGTCGGATTTCGCGTCGAGCCGGATCTCCTGCACGCTGGACGCGCGACTTATGCCGCCGCGCGGGGACGGCACGGCCGTCGCGCACGCGGAGTACATCGTGTCCGCGCGCTCGAGGTCGATGCCCGTGCCGCCCGCGCGCGGCGCGTCCGAGCTGCTGCGCTTCTTCAGCGTCTCGCCATCCGCGGCGTCCGCGAGCGTCGCGGCGTCGCTGTCCGCCGCCGCGGGCTTGTGGTCGCCCGGGCGGTAGAACAGCAGCACGGCGGCGGCCTCGACGATCATCAGCGCAAAGAGGAACCAGAACGCCGCCGCGCGCCCGGCGTACGCGCTGTGCGGGTGCGACGCCTCGACGCCCGCCATGAGCGACGTGACGATCGCCGAGCCCACCGCCGAGCCCAGCTGCAGCGCCGAGTTGAAGATCGCGCCGATTGTCCCGGAGATCTCGTCCGGCGTGTTGTGGAAGACCGCGACGCTGGTGAAATGAATCGGCGTGTCAGCCCACGAGGCGCGACTCTGAATGTGAGAGATGAGAGTGCTACTTACTTGGCGGTGACGAAGAGCAGCGCGCCACCCGCCGCGCCGATGACCATTGCGGGGAAGTCGTAGCTCCAGTACGAGACGGCCGTGTTCTCGTCTGCGAAGGGGAAAATGCCGCTCGAGATGATGAGGAGGCCCTGCGCGAGGAGGATCGTCCACTTGTACTCGAACCTGTTGCAGATCGGCTCGGCGAATATAGTAATGGGACCTGCGACCAGCCCAATGGGCAGGAAGTGGATCGCGCTCTGGATGGGGCTCCACTTGTAGACATCTTGCCACAGCTGGACCTTGACGAGGAATACATTCACGAACCTGTAGGAGGATTATCAATCAGCGTTCGGAGTATTGCAGATAGTTTTGCTTACCAAAGGAAGATGGACAGTGCGATAGCGAACAAGACGCCAAAGTTAGGATATCTCCAGGTCTTAGGGGGGAATGCAGCGTATTTTTCGTCGGAATAGGCCTCCCAGACGAAGAAGGCCGTGATGAGCATTATGCCAATTATGAGGGGTGCGAGGACCATGGGGGACTTCCAGCCCTCTGTGCCGGAGGCAGTCAGCGCGAAGATGACCAAGATTACTGCCGCTGAAGACAGCGTCAGTGAGGACGCAATGAGACTGAAAGCAGTTGATTCTCACAAGTTAGAATAGCAATGCCGGGCAAGTCGAGGTTCCTCAGCCTGCGCTCCGAGAGATCCTCGGGAGCAGGCTGTTGGGGGACCAGGAGCGCACATATGCCACCAATAGGAATGGCGATGATGCCGGCGAGATAAAACACCCAGTGCCAATTGGCGTACTCGATGAAGATCGCACCAATGATAAGGCCAAGCACTGTGCAGGGTTGGCCGGTCAGAACGCTGATAGGCGATGGCGGTGAGTGAATGGGAAACTTACCGTTGCCCAGCGCGCCGCTGCCGCCAAAGATCCCAATAGCACGAGCTTGTTCACGCTCGCCGGGGAAGAGGCGGACGAGGAGCGTGAGGGAGGAGGGGATGGTCAGGGCCGCGGCGATGCCACTGTACAGCGCGGAAGCAACAGGTCGTGAGTCGGGCCGGGGAGCCGCATGTGGCGTTGGCGGAGCGTGGGACTCACCTGAGGGCGCGCATGACGAGCAGGGCGATGGTGTTGGGCATGAGGCCTCCGATGATGCTAAAGACGCCGAGGACGACGGCGCCGGCGATGAAGGCGTACTTGGGGTTGTAGACGTCCGAGATTCTGCCGGACTGCCACAAAGAAAAAAGTCAGTTAATGGCCAGAATAATTAATATTAATGGAAAGCAGGGACGCACGCAGAGGAGGAAGGAGGCAAAGGTCAGCTGGTACGCGCTGACGAGCCAGACGCTCTCGGTCGGCGACAGGTCGAGCTCGTCGCTCATGATAGGGATCGCGGAGAAGAGCGCGCTGCGGACGCGTGTCAGGCGGCGACGAGCACGCGTTTCATTGGGCGTGCCTGATGTTGAACGCGTCGAGGAACTGGGCGACGCAGAACAGCGCGAGCAGCACGACTTTTTTCGCCGGCGACGCGGGCGTGTGGTACTTGGACGCGTTGGCGGACGGCTTTTCTGCGGGCATCGCGGGAGACTGAGTCAAGTTGGCGGGGGGGACGAGGTCTGCGGCATGCCAGGCGCACGGAGCGGCCTCCCTTTAAACCTTCAGCTGCACTTGTTGCTCGGTCAGCCCAAACCCCGCGCCAACGCGCCTTGCGCTTACCAAGCATTCTAATCTCCGGAAGGAGTTGCTCCCCCTACCCCACCCACCCTGATTCTGGGCCCGTCGCTGCTCATCCTCAAGGCCAATTTTCCATCGAGCGAGCTGCATTGCGTCTCTCGCAATAATGGTCGCTTTCGCACATCAATCAATATCCGCGGCCTCACGCAATCCGATGTCCAAAAGAAAACATCCGAAGCGACGTGGCTTCGAGAGTTTTCGAAACCCTGAGATAGCACAGACGCTCGTCGGGAGCGGTCGCCTATCCTACTATCGTCATAGACAAGTCATAGAATCAATTCTAAAAAATTTGCCAACGATCGACAAAGCGTCCTTATCGGGTGCGACAACTTCGGACCCGGTGTCACTCGAAGGAGCGATTGACTCGTTATCTGAGCGTTAGTCAGCAACGGGCATTCGCACCTACTAGCTGAGCGCTTGAAGTTGGCGTGGGGCACGGAGCACGCATTTTGTTGCTCGATAATATTTCGCTTGGCAATGGTACTTATCTCCGGGGGGACTTGGGCTGACAGATCGCACTTGGTGTGCGCAGGGATGGCGGAATTCGAAGTCTCGGAGTTTACGGCGGACTGTCTCATCGCGAGCTCTGCAGGAGGATGAGTAATGTAAAGTGGCCGTCTCTTGGCCGAATATGCCAGGAACAATATTTCTGTCGTAGACTAGGACTGACACCCAACTCTCCGTATCGCGACGCACTCACGGTGCACCTTCAAATTGCAGCGAACTGTGAGAGCAGGCAGAACTTCCTCCGAGTCCGACGACTTACCACCAGAGCACCACTCTTCTCCGCGGAGAAGGCAAGGCACACTGATGGATCGACAATGGATGTCGAACTCGCAGTCATGTGACCTATTCTCGCTCGCTCGCTGTCATCAAACTCAGAGTAAAACAATGCCTTTTTGAATGCTCAAAAGACCCCGCTCAAGAGCACGCGAAGCGGGGTAATCAGAACGAAGGGTCGGCTGCTGCTCCCTGCACCGCAGATCCCTTCTGCTCGTGGCTGCTGCGCTGTGCGCAGGGACGTTTCGTAGCGTGCGAGGTACCTAGGCCGACCAGTCGCGTAGTACAGCGCAGGGGGAGTGGAGTCCTTTACGATGAGTGGGGAGAACCGCCTTCCTCAATGGTGACACGGAGATCGTAATAGCGCCATGGTGCCTGCAGCTTACATCCCGTCTCCTCCGGCCACAAGGCGCACGGCAGAAGCAGGGCACGCCAGCAACGCGCCGTAGCATCCCAGTCCCCAAATACTATGCTGGCCGACGTGGCCTGGGGCTCCAGGCTGGCGTTGTGGGAGTGGGCCTCGAACGAGATGCCGCCGGCAGGAGAATGCAACGCCATTCAGAGCAGGACGCGCCGAGACGTGTTACATACAGCTCATCTCGAGTAGTATGTGCGCCGGCGAGTCGTAGGCAGTGTTCAAAAGCAAAGGCCAGAGCAGCAATAAGTATACCAGCGATATATCAGAGCAGACTAGAGCGTTATCTCCCCCATTGCGAATGAGTTCCTGCCGTGCTGAAATGCATTTCTGTTGCTGCCGGACCACAGATTCGCGTTCGCGAGAATGTAGCAACAGTCCTGAAGCAAGATATCAAAACAGAGCCCATTGTATCCGAGTTTGCGCGCACACGAACCGTCGCCCCAGAGAGCCGGACCTCGCACCGTCCAGTATACCAAGAGCCGTGGCGTATAAAAGGGGAGAAATAGTGAGATTGATTCTATACAGCAGAGCAAGCCACGAAAGGAAGGACAAGCGTCTACCGCGGCCGCGCAGTATTCAACGTCCCGTCCTCCCACCGTCTCAGAATATTGTTCTTAAACGGGCCCATCTCCGTGTCGGGGAATATGCGCAGCCTGTCGAGCCGGCGCTGGCGCAGCTTGTTCTTGGGCAGCATGCCCGACACAGCGTGGCGGATAATCTACCACAGAGCGCACACAACATAAATCAGCACCAAGAGACAAGAGACAGCGGGATGAAGAGAACGGCACCTCATCCGGCTTCTTGTGCATCATATCGCGGTACGAGACCTCCTTGAGCCCGCCGGGGTACATCGTGTGCTTGCGGTAGACGATCTGCTCGGATTTTCGCCCGGTGACCATCACGCGCCGCGCGTTCGTCACGACGACGTAGTCGCCGCAGTCGACTGTGACGTTCAGAGCGGGCAGGAGCTAGGGGGACGTGGTGGACGCACTGCTGGGGTCGTAGATGGCCTTGTGCTTGCCCATGAGCACCTGCGCGATGCGCGACGCCAGCCGGCCCAGCACGCGGTCCGACGCGTCGACGTGGTGCCACACGCGCGCGTACGCCAGCGCAGTCTGCAGGCGGAGAAAGCGTGAGCAAGAGACGAGGCGCAGAAGGGGCGGACGAGGCGTACGTTGCCCACGGCCTGCGACATGGCGGAAAAGCGAGCGAAAGCAAACTTGGAATGCTTCCGACTGGCGCTCGCCGAGCCCAACCTCACACTGAACCTCGTCAATGTAACATTCAACACATGCGAATGGCCACTGTAAATGATACTTTCAAGTCGCCTGCACAAGCGTCTCTATTAACTCTGGGCCGCGAACTAAGCAAAGTACATCAAGTCGTGCTTCTTCTTGCTCTGCACCTCGGCAATACCACTCAGGAAGTGCTCGTGGCCGAGCTTCGTCGCGCCCTCGCGGAGCGCAATCATGCCGGCCTCGACACACACCGCCTTCAGCTGCGCCGCGTTGAACTCGTCCGTGCTCCGCGCGAGCTCGTCAAAGTTGACCTCCTGGCTGACGGTCATCTTGCGGCTGTGGATCTGGAGGATGCGCGCGCGCGCGCCCTCGTTGGGCAGCGGGAACTCGATCTTGCGGTCGAGCCGGCCAGACCGCAGCAGCGCGGGGTCGAGGATGTCGATGCGGTTCGTCGCGGCGATGACCTTGATGCGCTCGTCGGACGAGAAGCCGTCGAGCTGGTTGAGCAGCTCGAGCATCGTCCGCTGCACCTCGCGGTCGCCGCTCTTCTCCGAGTCGAACCGCTTCGTGCCGATCGCGTCCAGCTCGTCGATGAAGATGATCGCCGGCGCCTTCTCCTTGGCCAGCTCGAACGCGTCGCGCACGAGCTTCGCGCCGTCGCCGATGAACATCTGCACGAGCGACGGCCCCGCGAGCTTGAGGAAGCACGCCTTCGTCTGCGCCGCGCATGCACGCGCCAGCAGCGTCTTGCCCGTGCCCGGCGGGCCGTACATGAGCACGCCCTTGGGCGGCTTGATGCCGAGGTTCTTGAACTTGTCCGCCTGCTCCATCGGCAGGACGATGGCCTCGGCGAGCTCCTCAATCTGCTTGTCGAGGCCACCGATGTCGGTATACGTCTCCGTCGGGCGCTCCTCGACCTCCATCGCCTTGACACGCGAGTCGAACTCGGCAGGCAACTTGTCGAGCACGAGGTACGAGTCTTTGTTGACACCGATGAGGTCGCCTGGCCTGAGCTCCGCGGCGGGCACGAGGCCGATGAGCGGCAGGAACACAGTCTGGCGCGTCGACGTCTTGATGACGGCGCACTTGCCCTTGCGCATCGAGTCCAGGTCCTGATTTGCGCCGTCCTCCTCGCCCTCCGGGTCCATGTCCAGAATCTAAATTAACAGAAAGTAAGCCACCCGCGCGACGTAAATTTGTAATGAATCAATAATTACCTCTACTACGTTCGCGACGAGATACGGTAGGACCTTGTTCTGCTTGATCTTCTCCTTGTTGTCTCGAATTTTCTCTTTCATCGTCGTCTGCTCGTGTCCCAGCCGCAACGTTTCTGACCGCATGACCTGGCGCAGCGTCAGCACTTAAAAGATGCAGTAATTGAGTGCATACCTTGATATCATTGTCAATGAGCCGTATTCTCGTCAATATATCATCTGTCGAGGCTGATAATATATCTTCAGGCAGGTCGCTGAAGTCGTCCTCAGGCGGCGGGTCGGGCGTGGTGTCCATAGCGGCCTCTGGCGCAGGCTGAGCGGCAGTAGCTGGCGCGTCTGCAGCCTTCTCGTTGTCGCCGACGTTGTGCGGCGGATTCGGCGGAGGTGCACCTGCAGACGACATGGTGGTAGTGGCAGGACGATGAGCGAACGCGCGTTGTCGGCTGTAGCCGGTCTGCGACGCGCTCCTCTCCCGCTGCCGCTTCGCTCATTTTCTGTGACTCAATAATTCCGCGTGACGGTGGTAAGGGTGTATATTATCCTTGCTTTATGCATATTCTGGAATTTTTATCATAGCCGCGGCACCATGTCGACCTTCGTGCAGCACCATACGCAGCGCCTGCTCTTCCTCGCGCGTCCAAAGTCGCCCGAGGGCGCTGCAGCTCTCCAAAATGCAGAGACGCCTCGGAAAAGACAGCTGAGCGAAGTCTATGCGGACCTCTCTGCCCAGAACAAGTCGCCGGTCTCCAAACGCGAGCAAATTGCTTCGTTGAGCGAGCTGGCCCAGCCCGACGACGGCGAGCTCGCCCGCGCAGCATACGCCGCAGCTACTATTACCGTGTACCAGGACGCTATGGATCTTGTGCTCAAGCAAGCGCTCGAAGTCGAGGATGAACTTAACTGGTGGGAAGACTTGCAGACATCCAACTGGGATACGCTCGTTTATTTCGTGTCGAGTGAGTGCATCAATGTCTCCCGTATGGTGTTGATGCTACCATTCTATCATAACGAGCCTTATAGTCGCTCAGAAAGCAGACGTAGAGCTTAGCTCCTTTGCTGCTACTGCATTAGCGCCGCTATGTCTTCTATCGCTGCATAGAGATTACCTGGCGTGAATTCAGAAGCAGCAAATGAGCTAAGCTCTGTCTATGCATTCCGCATGACTATAAGGCATTTTACGGTAGAATGGTATCGCGAACATATGCGCGAGTTTCATTGCTCATATATATTTCAGTGCTGCCCGTCCGATTGAAGCGTGCCGTGGAAACCATTGCACAGACTCTGCTGCACGAAGGCATCCCGTTCACCGACGCCCTTCGAAACCCGCGCTCAATTCTCGAGCTTGTCCGCAACACTCTGGGCCCAACAGCACTCCGCACGGCGGCCTATCCACGCGCGCCGAAGCACCTCTCACTATCCGCCTCGCCGCTCACGCTCACGCAAGCCGAATGCCAGGCCCACCGCCGTGCGCTCGAAGCCCTGCGCAACGAGCGTGCCGAGCTGCTCGGAGCCCTGGCACGCATGCGCGCGTCGTTCGACCCCGCGGCGCCCATGCCGTTCGCGGAGCTGCTCAAGAACTCCTTCGTGCTCGAACACGCACCGGCGCGGCCGAACGCTCCGACAGGGCCAGGGCGCGCGCGCGCGATGTCGCTCGCTCCACCCACGCTGCCGTCCACGCTGCGCAAGCTCGCGCTCGTCGTCCTTCCCGCGCACCAGAGCGCGCACATTGACGCCCTAGCGGACCTGCGCCGCCCGCCGGCGCTCGTGCGCGCGTGGCCGCGCCTGCTGCTTGTCCCGCCCCTCGTCTGGGCCGGCTTCCATTATGCTGCCGGCCTACGCGTCGGGCTGCGCGATGCCGTCGAGACCATCAAGGGATTCTGGAGCGGATATGTTGTTGCGCCCGTAAAAAGCATCCTTGATACCGTCCGCACGGGTGGCGAGGACGGATTGCGGCTCGTCACGCCCGAGGGGCTCAAGGCCGATATGGAGGTACGTTTCCTCCGCGGCCCACATTCATTCGCGTCCGCTGACACAATGCTGCAGTCTCTGGAACGCATGGCCGAGTCGCTCGCGCGCGACAAGCTCGGATACACGCCCGACCAGCTCGCCGAGCTCTCGCGGCAGGTGCGCGCGGGCGACCTGAGCCCCGTGCTGCGCGTGTACGAGGCGGAGCTGAAGACGCCCGTGCGCTCCGCGCTGGGCGGCTCGCTCGTGCGCGCGCTGCTCATCCAGGTGCAGAAGACCAAGGTCGACCTGGACGTCGCGATGTCGGGCATCGACAAGCTGCTGCGCTCGCAGGAGCTCACCTTCGCGTTCGTCGGCGTCGCGCCCAGCCTGGCCATCCTCTACGGCGTCGGCGGCTGGCTCTTCCGCACCTGGAGCGGCACGCGCGGCCGCGGGCGGTATGGCGGCCAGCAGAAGCGCGCCGCGGCGTTTTTGGCCGTTCGGTGCGTGGTGACGCTCACCTGTACCCTGATTTGACTGCTTACGCGCGTTCGCAGCCGCGTGGAACGACTGCTGCTGACCACGCCGGGCAGCAAGCACGAGCTTACGCCGCTCACGCAGGGCCTGATCCTCCTCTCGCTGAACCAGCTGCGCGGCTTTGGCGAGACCTGCCTGCCCAAGGGGAGCCGGCTGCGCGACGGCTTCTTGCAGGACGTCGAGGATCTTGAGAGCACCGACGTGCACATTGACCGCACGGAAAAGGTTGCCGTTGTGCACCGCATGTGGAGGTGCTGGGGCGGCGTGCTTGGCTGGGGTGCGATTCACTGAGCGATTTGCTCTTTTCTTGGGACTATCGATGCTTTGACCGAATCGCAAACGAAAATTAGACAGATGTATAGCTTTCCCCGACCCCATCATGTAGCATAGGCCGTCAAGATGAGCAGATAAACGGGCTCCGATTTTTCGAGGTTAAAATAATTGCTGAAGACGGGCTGGGCTGGCGAATAAGTGTAAACATTTACTTAGCATTTTTGAGAGCACGACGACTTTTGCGAGTTTTCCGACAAGTTTAGGTCTACAATCGATTGGTACATACATTCACAAGCCACGGTCATTAGGTACGCAGTCCGGGTATGCCCATCAACTCGGCCTGTGAAGCGCAGATGAGCCACATCCAAAGAACAGAAGAAAGCAACGTACGTCGTCGGACCACTCAATGGGGAAGTCGCGCTCCTCCCTGAACTTCTTGAGCACTTCGTCCTCGGGCACAAGGGGGTGGAGATAGAATGGGATAGAGGAGCTATACACGGTGACGGAGCGGATAGTCTTGTTGGTGCCGGGCGGTCCGAGGATGTCCTCATAGAGCTTGACAAGCTCCCTGCAGCTGACGAGGCGCGTCGCCTCGAACTGCAAGCCGAAATGACGCACGGGGCTGGGACCGATGAGCCTGTGCAATACAGTCTGCGATCCATGGAAGCCGGAGCCCGTGAAGATCAGCTCGGTCAGGCGTGGGAAGCGACGCTCCTCGTCGGAGACGGCGGCCTCGTCGTCCGACGCGCGCATGCGCGACCAGTCGCTCACGACGAGACGCTTGAGGGTTGCCTTGTACGCCGCGATCTTAGGCAGCCCAGGCAGCTGGCCGACGTGCAGCGTCTCGACCTTGAGATACTCTGGGCCGACGCGCTGGGCAAAATCTGCTGCGACTGTCACGCTCGCCGTCCGCAGCTCGCGCAGCGAGGCCAAGTTGCTCAGGTCGGCCGCGCCGGGTGCGCCCGCTGCGTCTTCAGACGCGAAGGAGACGTGATAGGTGCCGGTGAGATCTAGATAAGTCAGGGCGGGGAAGGCGGCGAGCAGCTGCGCGAAGAGTGGCATGTCGAACTCGGTCAGCTTGAGCGTCAGCGCTTTTACATGCGTGATGTTCTTCAGCTCGGCCATTTCTTTGTCGGTGAACGTCTCACGGACAAGATCAGCCTTAGCTGGGTCGGCGCGGTACTTGTCGCGGTCGATCCATCCAGTGCAGGTGGCCAGTTCGAGATGGTGTAGTGCCTTGAGCGTATTCAGGACGCGCAGAAGGAGCGGCAGATCACAGCCAATGGCATCGACATCTACGCGGGCCTCGTAGTCGTAGCTGGGAGCGACGCCTACAGTCAGAGCGAGGCTTTTGACGGCCAGAGCCAGCTGCGAGCCCCGTTTCTGATGGGCGCTCATGGTATCCAGCAGGCGCAGGACATACGGCCGGATGCCCTGCTCGGGCCCGTCCTCGTTCTCTGGAAATTTGACCTCGCGAAAGAGCAGAGCCTGCGCAGCACCAGTCCAACCGCGCGACACCAGAGCACAGTCCAGCAGGAATTTGTGGCTTTTCTTGCGATCGGGCTCCCAGGCAGGCGACTCGATAGCCTGCTCGAAGCAGTCCAGCAGTACTTCGGTGGGCAGTTGAACTGCAGTGGCCATGATCGCTGCAATCGAGAGACTCGGGGAGAGAGACGGAAGATCCCGAAGGCGTTGCCACCTAACAGACCGCGACACAAAGGCTTCCGCCTTGCATTCTTCCGCTGTTCAAGCAACAGATAGACCATGTATTTTGGTTCCCCATGTATCATATCTTTTTGATAAATTTTCGGCTGATGGATTGACCCGCAACCGCTCCCAAGCACCAAGAACTCGGAGGGACAACGCAAAGCACAAGCAGACCAAAACCTCACATAAACGATGATAACAGACTGATTATATCCCTGGTACTTCGACGCTATCACGAACATCAAAGGATATCCGCCCCAACGCAATCTCATCCTCAGGCGTTTACATTTTACTATGCACACGACCTTTTAAAGCACGCAGTGACAGACATATGCTCAAGCTGCAGGGATAACGACAGCGTCTTTCCCCTCGCTCTGCTTCTCCTCGTCCTCTCGAACAGCTTCAGCCTGCGCGTGCGACGCACTTTCAGGGTCTGGTCAGCTAATACGGAGATGCACTGTAACAGGGTAGATCATCACCTCAGGTGTTCAACACGGAGCTTAGTGTAGCATTTAGCCCCTGGGGTCCTGAAATGATGAACCGAACCCACCTGAGGGCCCTTATACGTTTTGCGCGCAACGAGACCGAAGAACACGGCTGCGAGGAAGAGCGGGCCTCCCCACACCACGATAGCCCTATTTCCCATGCGATCAGAAACCCAATAGAACTGTGCAACTCTGCTCTCACCAGTTCATCGTCTGCGCCGTCAGATCCGCGCCGCGCACAGCGGGGAAGCACAAGATGGGGAGCATCAACCCTACGAACGCGCAGGCATACATCCCCACCGGACGACCCCACCGTCCGAGATTCCACGGACCAGGGCGCCAGCGATCCCCCGCGGCAAAGCAGCGCTAGGATGTCGTGAGCGCGTTGTCTCTCACGCGAAGCGAAGACGTCTCACCAGGAAGACGGGCATGATGAATGCAAAACTGATCAGAAAGAGTTGAGTCCCGAGTCGAAATCTGCAAGAGGAGGGGGAGATAAGGACGTACTACGCTCCAAGAGCCCCGACGGAGAAGATTGCACCAATAGCGACAGGCCCAGCGAAAATGAGGCACAGGTAGGCTGTATTGACAATGAAGTTGAAGATGCAGGCGTTCACGGGGGTGCGAGTCTACAATTTCATTCGTATCAGCAGAATTAATGACTATGTGATGGGATATGGCTAGTACAGACCCGGCTGTTAACGTGCGAAACGATCTTGCTGGCCGGGAGAAGGCCATCACGCGCGTAGGCGAAAGCCAATCGGGAGCACGAGATGGCACATCCTTGTGCGCAGAAGATACCACAGATGACTGCCCGTCAATTATGAGTTTGGGTGTTGCCTCGGAGGGCGAACACGGACTTGTTATAACGCCGAAACCAGTTGTAGTAGCGGGAGATGTGGCCTGGGAGCAGTCGGCAATATGTCTCTGTTTCGTGGAAGATGGTATACCTGAGCAATTGCAGCGATGAACGGTTGTCCTAAAGGGGACCCCAAAACAGCGCCGACGTCTTGAATCTGGACGAGCTAAATGAGAAACGGCGGGCACGCATCCAAAGTGAAGTACGCACAATGTATGCCTTCACATCATTGTCGTGAGCCGGAGCGACACGCAGGGAGGACTTAATAACTCACCAAGACCATGACGAGGAACCTGCGGGAATATTAATGGAAAATTCAATGCTCAGAGAAATGCGTACCAGCCAAATATGCCGCCGAAGGCCGCGGTCGAGATGATCGCGCGGGGAGTGGCAATCTGTGAATTGGAGCACTCCTCGGACAAATGGAATGGCGCATCGTATCCCGCCATAGTCCTATACATGATGACTAATACTGACTGCACTGTGGATGGCAGACATACCAAATAGCCGTGAGGAACGACATCAGGACAGCTACGATACGCGTTTAGCTCGGACGGTCCGAGAACAAAAAAAACTGGGAGAAATTCACCTATCCCATTGGGCCATTCCTGTACAGGCTCAGCGAAGTTTAACAGTGACCGTTATACACTCACGGTCCCGTTAGAGATTCTGTGACGAGATAAGATTGTATTATATTCGACTAAGGTTGCAAGCACGTACGTTCCCCAAACTTCGCTGCTTGGCCGGAACCCTAGGGCTATTCAGATAAGATGTCCACGACAAAAGTTGAGACTTACTAGGCCGGTTGATCACAGCTGCGGGGAGTCCGATGAGGACCACGAGATAGCCCGCCTGGAGGGCAGGGGTTAAGATGGAGTTTGCTTGTTCTGATGAATGATGGGGCCGCACCGATTGGAACCATGTCATGGCACTGTTGATGCGAGCGAGCCACCGTGTAGGCAGCGTCGCGAAGACGAAGCAAAGGAAGGTCAAGGACAATGTAATACCACTGAGGAGGCGGTACGATCATTATCCAGCTCGATCATACCGTGGGAGGGTCTTGAGACTCACAAAACCTTCGCGTCGCTGATTTCGAAGTCGGGATTGTGCAGCTTGACGAGAGCCACGATCATCGCCGCATTGCCTGTAATCCTGCATGAGCAGTGGGAATAACTCGAGCAGTGATCACGAACCGTAATTGACCGATGGACTCGCTGCGGAATGCGGTGAGAACGTTGTCGACTTGGGGGGACGTCGGAACCTACCTGTTGAAAGCCCAATCCAGTTGGACCTGAAAACATATGAGTTCCTGAGATGCTGTCGTCTAACATGGAGAACTACCAGCCGGTCAGGTACGCGAGAAAGGGGCCCCAGCCAGGAGGAGCCTTGCACATCACGTCAGGTAAGTATATTCCGGGGAAACGGCGGACACCCGGGACAACTTGCCAGGACGCCGACGGCATAGTAGACTAGGGTAGTATTGGTACTGGGGAAATGGGAATATGAGATCACGTACGACCACCGCTGGTCGGCATCGAGCTCGCCAGCTCTGCCATTGACGCTGCGACGCATTGTATGCCACTCCATGCCTACGAACCGGATGTCAGTCACGTGCTCACACGGCGGAGACGGGTTTGACGAACCAGCAGCCACCCCCTATGTCGCGTTAACCCATGCGAAAAGGTAGAGACGTTCCAATCACGTACCACGTGAGTCCCACGGTGCCGGCGTCTGGTGTGCAATGTTTAGCCAGCGTTGCGTTCGCGCAGAACGAACTCACATCCCAAGCTGACTGCGGGGGGTGGTTTAGGAATCAGCATGCTATGAATATCGAGCCACACTCACATGCCAGAGTTGCCGCGATACTGGGGAGAATACCGAGGACAGAGAATGACACACTGAAGCTGGAAAAGAGCGACAACTCTCTGTGTGAACGCGCACTTCAGCAAATGTCTGGCACCAGCGTCATGCGCACTGACCGTTTGAACTCCTGCTTATAGCCGCAGGCGCGTAGCGCGGCCTCGTCCATGAGTTCGATCGAGTCCATCGAGTTCAGCTCGTCGTCCTTCTTGTCCCGAGACCATCGCGCCGTCGAGGCAGGCTTCAGGTCCTGGTCGCTCATGAGGGGATGTAGGAGAGAGAGACACTATTTGCGGATCCATTGCGTCGGCAGGTATTCATGGGATACCACGCATGCCCAAACACGCGCAAGCAGTATTCCAGAAGATCACGGTGCTCGAGGACCCCTGACACAGCGCACATGGAACCTGTCAACCCCTACTTGATCTCATGGCATCAGAACGCACATTCAAGTCATTATAGTGTAAAGGGAATTAGGCGTGCAACCCGGAATTTCTGCTTTGGGGTGCCTGACAGGTCCGTTGCTAAATTTGCCGGTACGGGTGGAGGTGCACGAAGCTTGATCATGAGTGACGCGCTCCTCCTCATGCTTCAACCTGAAGACGAATACTGCAGACAGCAGTCCTTCAGGCCTGTTACAGCGTACCATTGCGAGATCCTATCCACCTGAAGACGCTAGGGCCATCTCCTCTGCATCCAAACCCAAGGCTTACAGAGTTCTATCCACAAGGGTACATACACGTTATAGTGCGGTTGATTTCGATAAAGAGATGTCTGCCTCAGCGCTTGATAACCGGGAAAATGGCCTCGCCGCCGTAGTTGCTCGCTAAGGCTATCTTGTCAGGGTCAGTCGCCCCAGCCAGGTCGGTACGCAGGCCCGAGAGTGCGACCGATTCCGTAGGGCCGCGTTCCACATCGTGGATGTGTGCTGAAGAAACACCGCGCCGGTGCCTCGTACCACGTGAGCTGTAGGTTGAGCGGTCGTACTGAGTTGTCGTTTCCGCAGACCATGCTCGGCCTTGCGCAACGCGCATAATAATCAGAAGAGGGGCGATAGACTGCCAGACACATTCAGCTCCATGTCCTTGCAGAGTGACGGAGCTCTCACCTCGACTTGAGCGAGAGTTGGTAGGATGATATTTTGACCCGGGTCGGCGAGGCCGAAGGGGACAAGGAACGCGATTCCGCAGATCGTATATAGGAACGCGGACTCGATGAGGATCGCAGCAATGGAAATGTACGAGCTGGAAATCCCGGACGAGATCGTGCGCATGCGGCGACGTGCAATCCAAAGGCGAATGCTTATTGCAACGGTGGCTATAACGTTCAGCGCCACCGACAGAGCGTAGTAGGTGATGAGTAACGTTGCCCCAGTCCCTTCGAAGTACGAAGTGCCGTCGATGATAACCATGAGCCATGTAGAGGTAGCTACAATATGATGAACGCCTGCTGTGATTTTCGTGCGTTGATGAAGCTCACCGACCGTGCCGAGGAAAATAAGGAAAGGAACGACGAGGGCGGCATAATTCCTGAAGATGACCCAGAAGCGGTACACCTGTCGTAAAATGAGAACCTGAGACACACGGGCCCGATTTATCTCTCAACTCACGATCAGACCGTCCTGCAGCCATCCGTTGACCATGTAGCCTCCGACGACCAACCTGGCCGCGAACTCAGTTTGCTGCTCAACCAAGTATGCGCTCGGTCCGCCTGGGTAGTTGCGGTTGTCAATCCAGATCATTTGCGTGAATCTGCGCCGCGTGAGCGATCAAGTAGTACGCAGTTTGTGTGAGACGTTGAAGCAACATACTTGAGCTGCCCATAATTCGCAATACTGCTGACCAGGAAGAGGACAACCACGTATGTGATCCAGCTATAGTCGCGCCACCTCGTCCGCGGCCGCTTGAACAAGAGGTTGAGAGTGGTGAAGAATAATGTCGCGTGTACACCTGCATGCGAATGAGCCCTGAGAAATGAGTGAGAGAGACGGTGTTTCGCACCGTAAGCGACCGCGCCAATGAGGATTCCGGCAAGGAAAGATCGCTCGTTCCACAAGTCGTAGGCAGACTCGACTGGCCGCCACGCTAGAAGACCGAAATGAGTATCGCACACGCAGAGAACGCATGGGAAACGCGACGGACAGGCAGGATCCTCCAGGGACATGACGGTTCGGCCGCCTGGGTTGTGGAGGAAGCGGGAGAGACGGGTAACAATGGCGAGGGTCGGGTTATAAGTCAAAGAGCTGCCTGCCGGCCGCTTTCTGTCGCGCTGCGATCGAGAGGCCTGTGGATCAAAGACAGAGATCGGGATACAGATACAGGCTGCGGAAGCGTCAAACGAAGCAACTTGAACACACGCCTGTCGTTTCTGTCATGGATCCCGGGGGATATTTCGAGAGCAGTGGACCCCGGGAATCCTTCTCACGGCGCCGCCCGGCAGCGTCTGCGTTCGCATTCTCACCTGACAAAAGGTTCCATTGTTCTGGGTCAGCGATTTTCGGGCTCGGGAGCGTGATTTGAAAAAGCCACCTTGCGAATCCGTCTACATGGGGTTCCTCGCCAAAACTCCAACCCGTCAGTAACCAATTTTGTGCGCAGTACGCTCCAATACCGAGAATTAGTTTCCCAGGTAGATGAGCGTGGGATCCCGAGCCAGATCTGAACGTTATCTGTGTCGTAGTCGAGGGAAAGTGTCCGAATCGCCCGCCGATAATGATGGTAATCTCGCCAGGTCATCGACAGGTCTTTCGGAGGGATCTGATTTCATATGTCAACGAATCAGACCTTCAAGGGCGTACGCGACGAAGCCAAACCCACAGATTTACAGACGAGGACAGATCATCTGCGCCGGTAGCAGCGAGTTTGAGTCCAATACTTGGACCCCGGACAACCACTTCTAATCCCAGGGCGCACGACGAGACTCCTCTGCCGCAGCGTGCCTGCATCGCTTGTGGGGGGCTGTCCGATTGGTGGGAATGCAAGCGTGCAGATGTTGCCTGGCAGAAAGAAGCGCCCTGATGGTGGTTTAACCTATGCGCCCTCAGAGTCCTCGGTAGCAATCAGCTCCATCAAGCACCACACATACATACGCAGGCGCACCTTGACGGTGTCCGTTGCTACCAGCGCAGTTACCAGTATGGGTCGCTCGAAGTCCCGTTTGGGGACGAAGTGCCAAGCGATATGGAGCGAGATGCCCGACACCTCCAGTCTCTGACACTCTATTCGAGCTGCAACCTGGGGCTGGACCGCAAGGTCCTGTTTAGGGCAATTTCCCAGGCTCATAGCATCATGCATTGAAATGAACTGCACAATATCATCCCGATGCGACGACGACCCCGACCCGAACGACTGCAGAGTTGGCACCACAAAATAGAGTTGCTCAAATCCTCCACGCCGACGCGGGGTCCGTGGAGGAGGCAGGCACATCAGATATCCCCGTATGCACCGCCCAGAGGGAGCAGTAAGAAGCCAGAAAGCATCGGCCGGAACAGTCGGTGTAATGTTGCTGCAAGCATGGCATTATCCAGGAGATCGCTTCGGGAAGGGGGAAGGGCAGCCCAGGGCAGTGGAAGGCAGGATGACAGATTCTTGAGCGCTGCCGGACGACGGTGTGCTCTGGCTAAATACGATGCATTCGCCGATGCGCGCACAGCCCATCTCTGGCACCCAAATCGCATTCCCATTCCATGGCAATCCACGTGCGACAGCTCGCGCCAGAGCCAGGTGAGCACCGCAGAACCAGCAGCAGCTGCTAGCGCGTCCGAGGATACTGATATAACGATCGTCGCAAAGCGTCGACAGCCGACATTGAAGCAGCAGCAGAATTGCTGGTGGACTCGTTTGCCAATGACCCCGTCATGGCGCCGTGCCTTGGCGGCGAGATGCATCTGAGCGTGAATCTGTGGCGCGGCTTCATTCGGGCGGGCATGGCGGGTGGCGAGGTCTACGTCGCCGGCGTCGACTCCGATGTCAACGTCGACGGCGTCGCGATCTGGTTCCCGCCTGGAACTGAATTCCTCGGGACGTACGTGCTCACGCAGAGGCGTATCAAGCGTGGACTGACTGACTGACGTGGCGTCGGACGTGTGCAGCGAAGAACAGCAGAACGTCTGGAACGATATGTTCGGCAAGCACCTAAACGCCGATGCCCGGGTGTTCTGGGAGCAGAATGTCAGTCGCTCACTCTTTCTCTGTGGGAATATTCGTTGGACGAGTCTGACTGCCTGCGATAGTACGAGGCTACATGCAACGAAGTACTCGACCGGGCTCTCACGAAGGAGAAGCTTCATACTATGTGGCACCTCCAAATCCTCGGCACGCGCGTCTCGAAGCAACGCCGAGGAGTCGCTCGCGCGCTCATTGAGCACATGGAGGAAAGGGTGCGCGTCCCAACCTGGCGGCAGCTTGTATGCTGATACCATGTTTCAGTCGAAGAACGAAGGAATGCGTCTGGAGACCTTCACCGACTTGAACGTCCAAATCTACCAGCATCTCGGGTTTGTAAGCGAGGGAGGAAGTGCTACCCTCACGTCTCCCCAGGGCAACGTGACGATTCGGGCCATGTTCAAGTGGCCGAAGACCGCTAAAGCTTCTTGATTCGACAGTGTATATCTTACAATTACACTTGGATGGCCTGTAAAACGTGAATATGGCCTCTAACATCCCGAGAGAGTGTCCAAGTGAATGGTATGTGCTGGCGAGGGCAAACGGAATGTTTCGTGGTGGACAGGTGTTGCAGGAACTTCTCGTCAAGTTGTCGGACCTGAGCTCTGCTCCACGTGCGACGGATGATTTCGTAGAGCAAAATACTCGTACACCGCCCCGGTGATGTAGACGCGGGCTCGGTCATCGTTGTATGGGAATACATAAGGGGGGCCGAAGAGGCATTCATTCTGAGTGCAGTGAGAGAAGAAGCACCAAACAGAACGCAAACAAGGCGAACTCTTTTCCCCCGACCACGAACCGGAGTAACATTATGTTCATTTCGATGTCTGCAACCTTACCTATATACACAGAGATGTGTTACCCTATGCGCAGTCGACATTATCAGTCCACACGAGGGCGGTGCGGTGCGATGGTAATACCACCCCACGAGCTCACTGCTTGTCTCGAGGTAGATGCATCGTACTTCTCGGGCGTACTGGCATCCATCCCAGGCCGTGCACCCTCATTCCACCTCGAAAATCGAATGTTGGAGTATTCTGACTCGTTCGCATTGCGCTTGCGCGCTGAGCTCGTTCCGCTGCCGCACATCTTCTCCGGTCGTTTTCTTTTGTATTTATACGCGCATACATCTCTCGAATATATGAAGGAATGCATATCGAACAGATATCTGAGATGAAAGTGCCAGGTTCAGGTCGAAATGGACGGATTTTAGTCGCTGTACAGCGCACGGTTCGGATAGTTCCGGTTGAAACCTTAACGTCCACTAACCCTCCCCCAAAACAGCATCATGGGTGCGTCCGCCGTCCGCGCCGTCGCCGGCGCCCGTTGCTCACCGTGAAATGCAGTCCGTTACGCCGCCGCTGCCCTCGCGCCCAACCCCGAGAAGAGTGCGTGGCATATTGGCCATTAAAATCGCGGCGCAACTGACCGAGAAACCACAGCCGCGCGCGCCCGGGGCGAGTACCTGCGCACTCACTTCAAGAACATGCGCGAGGTAGCGGCCGCGCTGTCTGGTGCGTCCTGCGCGCGTTCAGTGCGCGAAATATCGTGGGATTCTTACCCGCGGCGCAAATGGCAGGCATCAAACTGAGCAAGGCGTACTCGTACCTCGCCAACGTTCAGGACCACAAGCAGGTCATCCCCTTCCGCCGCTTCAACGGTGGTGTTGGCCGCGCGTCCCAGGCGAAGCAGTTCAAGGCCGTTCAGGGTGCGCACCTCTCGAACTTGGTACTTACTTTGCAAGTAATCAAATTATTTACTCTCAGGTCGCTGGCCGGAAAAGTCGGTCAAGTTCATCCTGCGCCTGCTCAAGAACGCCGAGTCGAACGCGGAGGCGAAGAACATCGACCAGAGCGACCTCGTGATCAAAAACATCGTCGTCCAGCAGGCGCCCAAGACCCGCCGCCGCACTTACCGCGCCCACGGTCGCATCAACCCGTACCAGGGCCACCCCTGCCACATCGAGGTCATCCTCGCCGCGGAGGACGTCGACGTCGAGCGGAACGCGGACAAGGACGCCGTCGTCTCGCATTTCTCCGGCCTCAACAGGCGGCAGCTGGCCCAGCGCAGGATCGAGGCTGCCCGTGCATAGATGTTGACGCTCCCTGCTGCACGTTCCATCTCATGCTTGTAAGCGCTTATGCCTCCGCCTCCTGTCCAAAACATTATGGTTGCATGCGTAACGATCCACTTCGCGGTTGTGCTGGAATGCAAAGAACCCTGGCTTGCAGGGTTGTCTTTCTCGTGCGGTGTTGGCTTTCTCGCTGAATTCCTGGGATGCCTGAGACTGTCAAACTTCAAGCTTGAAGTGCTAGTCGTGAATACTGCGCTGATAGGATAGGCTGAACCGTGAACGCGTTGAACCACTGCCGCAAACACATTCGTCTCGTAGCAAACGCAAATAACAACGGGCAGCATGTTCAAAGGGTGTAAGCCTACAGATTGCGTGTACAAAATACAGTCGTGCAAGATGAATGCAGTCAGACGAGAGTAGTGCTCCACGAAAACGAAAGGCAGGCAGGCAAGCAGTCAGACAAGCATGATGATGCAGGGCGGAGGAGGGGGGCGAGAGATTGAGACTAACACAGCGCGACCAAGGGAGTGTGAGTGTGCGACGGAAAGGAAAGAAGGAGGAAGGAGAATAGAAAAATAAATGCCGGGAGAGGACGTGCAACGTTCAGCGTTCATCGTTTGTGGAACAACTCTTAGAGTTCATCATCGTCCTCCTCGTCCCCGGCCGCGGGTCCATCGAACCCGACGATCTTCTGGACAGGCCGCATCCGCAGCGGCTTGACCTCGAGCTCGCCCTCGCTCTCCTCGTACAGCTCGTCGTCCTCGCCCTCGCTCCCGCTCTCGGTACTCCGCCGCCGCCCGCGCTTAAGCCGCGCGGCGCAAGCAGACGGTGCACCCTGCCCAGCCGGCGTGCGACTGCGCCCACTCGTGCTCCCGTTGCTCTTGCTGCCGAGAATCGTCGCACGCCGATGCTCGAGCAGCCCCGCGACGCTTGTAGCGTCCAACCGGACATCGAAGAGGTCGAAGATAAACCGCCGCACGGGCAACCGGTATCGCTGCGAGGCCAGTGCTTGTAGCGCGCGGTCGAACAATCGGAGGGACGAATATACACCCCGCGTCTCTGGACGAGACTTGATGCGACCCAATGTGCGCGACGCGGCATGCGCGATGACCGTATTAGCCAAATTGTAGATGCAGTTCATGACATCGCGTTCGGCCTGCGTAGGAAGCACGGGAAGACTTGGTGGGGGCTCCTCGAGATTCAGAGGCACCGTGTGTGGTAGCTACAGGGGGTAAGCAAACAGGTGGCAGTTGCAATAAATACGTACGCCGAGGAACCGCTCGAGTTGGCTGGGAACACAAAGACCAGTAGTCTCGCCAAGTGGGGACATTGTTGCTTCCCAGCCGTAATCATCGAGAATTTCGGCGCCTTGGGGCGTCGCCGATATCAATCCAAGGACGAAGAAGCATGTTCTGCCAACGACTTGTCAGGAATGCACACACCGTCATGGACTTCAGACTGACCCTCGCACAGACAGGACCTGGGACTGCTCGGCGATCTCGAGAATACTGGGGATGATCTCTTGGTCCTCGAGGAACTGCAACCCTCGAGCGGTCGCACCGATATTGCCCTGCAAAGCCAGGCTTGAGCATCCAAACTACCAGTTCTGCGGAAAACGCACCACGGCCCATAAGACGCTCTTCAACTTTTCGATAATCTCCGGGTCCTCGTGTTCGAGCCCATGCAGCCGGATGAACTCTGCAAAGTCCACGAAGTGGCCCTTGTCGTGCAAGACCTGACATCCCAGCTCCGTCTTGGCCATCTCGCCGTAGAAATGCGCCGGCACGGTGCCTTCGAAAGCCAGCAGCTCGTCTTCCTCCTCGTCCGCCTGCGCCAAGCTGAACGCGCGTGCGAGATAAATCTCGACCTGGACCATGTATTGCTTGTTGCGTTCCTGCACAACAGAGTCAGCTCGTCCATCCTCCGCGTGAAGATAAATAGACGGGTCGCACATGGAACCAGCCGTCCATCTCGCGATTGATGTAGTCGGCGTTGTACAGGTATTGGAACCCAATGGGCGTTGACATGAACTTGAGCAACAGCGGATGGCCAATCTCGCCGAGATGGTCCAGCGTCGGCTGCATTTCCACAACCAGCTGCAGCACATCGCGGTCGTTGCACGCATCACGCAGGTAGTGGACCGCGAGCTCGATGACTTCCGGATCCGGATCGTATAGCTGCGTCAGCAGAAGACGCAACATCCAGCTGGCCGCGCGCGTGCTGTTCTGAATCAAACGGCCCAGGTGTCTTGTAGCGTATTCGCGGACGCGCTGGGACCGCAGTCAGCAATATGACCGACAAAAACACAATCCCGCGTACCTTGTCGCTCGAGGTCAACGCTCTGGATAATAGTATTCGCGGATGGCCGTCCCTGCACGTCTTTCAGCATCCGTGCAAGATGGCGATGAAGAAAACGTACTGTGAGTAGTCGATGTTCTCAATAACCAACCTAACTAAATCTTCGCGATTGGGCAGTTCCGTCAGGTGATAGAAGGCCGTGAAGAATTTAAAGCGCTCCAGCAGCCTGCACACCGTATCTCAGTCAGTCACTACGGTCCATCCGCATGACAGTATCACGTACTCGATGCCTTCCGGATAGCGGCTCATGGTGCCCAGCATCTCGAAATAACCATATGCGAGTGTGTCTTCGACCTTGTTGGGCGCGAAGACCGAGTCTTGCGAGCCAGGGCGTGCCTGCGAGCGCATCGTGAGTGCGCACGCTGGGTCAAGTCCGAGTCCGAATTGCAACGTACCAAGTCAAAGCTGATCAGGGCATCCACAAGCTGCTTCAAGAACGGGTCGTCGTGCTGCAGGAACCGGATGCCGTCGGGGTTGCTCAGCAGCGTAGTGATGAGCGTGCAGCCCAACTTGACCCATTTCTGGTTCGACTGCACCCCGCGCGTCAGCAGCCTACACAAAAAACCTGAAGCAAACGAAAGCCAACGACATACCTTGATGCGCCTCATGTCCGCAAAGCCCTTCCGTGTCTGTGGGTGGAAGAACTGCATGAGCCGCTTGCCGAACTTGGAGACCTTGATGGACTCCTCGAGCCGCTTGGGGTTGAGCATCGGGCCCTCGATGAGCTCGACGAGCGCGTCGTAGTTCCATTTGCTGTGCTCGCGCGCGGTCAGCACCTGCGTCTCGAGGATCAACGCTTGGAAGCCGCGGTCGTCGATCTGCATCCCCATTTTGATCTTGACCGAGTCCACGGCTCGTTGACCCCGGCGCACGGGCTCGTCTACCGAATTTGCTCTGCAGAGTGCCATCAGCATATGAAAAATGCTGAAGGATCGCTCTAACGTACCTTTGTCGAGAGCCGACAACGGAATTGGGCTGCAGACGCGCGCGGTTGCGGTTGAAGCTATCGATGGACGACAACGCAGTAGTCCCCACGATGCGATTATGCCCATCCACATAGTCCGTCGCGAGGTTGAACACCCGCGCCAGGGTCTGCCCACTCAGCTTAGTACGACATGCATAAACTACCCAACACACGCCACACACGCACCTGTATTCGCGCCGCCGTGGACATGGGCAGTATTCGGTTGGCCATCTGAAGAATCTCTCCAATAAGCAGCGTCGCCTTCCTCGCGACCTTGCTCCCAGCCGTCGACTCCTCCAGTATTGTGACGAGCGCCTCGATAAGGCCAGCGTTCGTCAACACCAAAAGTAATAGCGCGATGTACTGGTCTATCAGATTCAGCTTGTCAGGTCCCCTCGTCACGTCGGCGGGATCTTGTGGTTGGCTCGCTAGCGGTTTCTGGCGGCCGTACACTGTTGTGCGAAAATGCATCAATACAAAACCTTGCACCAGAAAAGCAGGTGTAACGCACTTGTTAGTCGACGCCCGTTGATGAAAGCTGCATGCCACTCGGGCAGCTTGATATGCAGCAACTCAAAGAAGAGGTCGAGCACGACATCCCGCGTTGTAAGGCTAGGTATTCGGAGGGTGTCGATGAGAGACCGTATGGCCTGCATGTCGTTCATACACAGGTATATCAGCCCTGCATTCAGCGTCAGAAAGGACCAACGCAACAGCCGATCGAGACGCAGCACGCACCGCTCCACGTCCGCAGCATAGCGGCGACGACCTTCGCGCAAGCCTGCATGCGCTCGAGATGGTCCTCGCCTTTGCCATAGGCGTCGGTAATCCCAGATAGTGCGATCTTCACACACGACAAACAACGCGGCTCCAATCAGCACCACCACCACAATAACAGCACAACCCAAAAGCGTACCTCAAGATCGGTCCCGGGGTTCAGATAGCCACGTGTGGCCGGCATGTCGATGATGTACAGGAACGTCGTCACCAGCACGGACGCAAACTCCTCGGGCCCCTCAGCGAGCACACTCAGCAGGACGCGCATGCCTCCTGTGCGCACGACGAGGTCGATGTCCAGCATCACTATCACACGTTGGGTCAGTTGCAGAGATGGCAGAAGGAGAGCGGGAAGCTATACTCACTGACTTCCGCCAGCGTCTCGATGGCTGCTAGACGGAAGGCGTCTTCAGCGTGTTCCGCGATGCTCACGAGCGCGCGGGTGACGGCGTCCGAGGGCACCCGGCGCGCAGCAGACGCGCCGGAGTGGCCGCCGCCCACTTCACATATGCTGCGTATGAGCCGGATCGCGTGTTCCTTCTCCACAGCGTGTTTGCTGTCGCGCGCTAACGACCTGTCCGGGGATTATCAGTTCCAAACGTCACTCGTGACAAGCAGTCTACCAGAACGAACCTGACGAGATAGTAGTCTAAACCGATCTCCCGAAATCGTGCAGTGACGTCCGCGTTGATAAGCAGGTGGGAGAGGAGACGGTACGCGCTCGCGCGGGCCTCTTTGAGCGCAGAATCAGCCAGGCACGGTACGATTCTGAGGAAGCTGTGAGCTAAGGCGGGCCGGCGGAACAGGCGACGCACGCAGGGAGTAGTTCGTCCAAGTCTAGCTCGTATGCGACACGCACGTTGCTGCGCAGCGTCTGTACCAACTGATCCATGGCCTCCACCCGGGCCTGGTCGAGGGTACCGTCCGTCATGGAGGTCGCAGTAGCGCTCAGCGACGACGTTGAGGCCGTGAATGGCGAGACTGCGGTACTCTGGCTCGAGCTGCGCGCATACGATACGAGCGTGCTGGTGAGCGAATCTGCGAGTGTCTTTGCCGAGTGGTAGTCTTCTGTAACAAGAGTCAACGCATTGGACGGCCCAAGTCAAGCACCGTCCGTACCTTGGTTGGCTAAATCCTCCCTCGAATGCTTGCTGTGGACGCCTGTATTGTGTAATCGCGAGCCGCCCTGAGCGGGCGAGCCGGCGGCTAGGTTTTGCGCTGAGCGCATCTTGCGAAGAGTCCGTGAGGGTGCTGCGAACGCTTAGCAACGGCATAGCCAATGCAGCTACCCAAGGCGCACCAGACTGTTCCCTCAGCTCCTCTATTCGCTTGGTAATGACTGCTATTTTCCTGCTGGCCGCAGTCAGGGCATCCTCGACCTTGACGCGTAACGCATCCTGCAGTGAACCCCGTTAGCAACACCTACCAATAATCCCAGGATAATCTGCACGTACGTTCGGGCCAGCGTCAAGCATATTCTCCGCGCCCTGCTTGACGTGCCGCTCCTTCTCGAGCAATTTCTGCAGTATCTCAAGCTGGCGAGCGCAAACCAGGAAACAAGTAAGCCGCTAAGCCCACGCTAAAGCAGGAAAAAGCGGTGCGCACGGACCTGCTGTACGACGTCCTTGCCCTCCAGGTTCGGCGCGCCCTCAATCGGCGGCGCGCTGGCGCTGAGCAGCGACGTGCCGGCGGTCGTGTGGGACGCCGGGAGGCCCTCCAGGCCCAGATGCGACGACGTGGACCCGTTTGTCATCGTTGCAGACAGCAGCGATGCGCTATGCCCCGCGCCGGCGCCATTGACGTCGAGCAGCGTCGACGGCATCGCGCGCCCGAGCGGATGGTCAGACGTGAGCGCGTTCGGCGGAACCTTTGCCCATCCGCTCCGCTCCGAGTCGAACAAAACAGGACCGTGTAATAGTTCTCTCAGCCACCGCCTATGAATAAAGGATTTCGAACCGAGAAGCGGTCGAGAACATATTACAGTAATGATGACAGTCCAAAAGATACAGCGTAATATTTACAAGAGCGAGCGGAGCGCCTCAGCGACGGCTACTGACTGCAAGCTTGCGGTCAGGCCGAATCCCAGAACCAAACCACAAAGTACGGTCTTTCCATATCATAGCACGACGGGCTTCAGCGTCCCTACGCATCTGGTGGTCCGGCGCATTATAGGGCGTCCTGCCTTCCTCCTCCACAGATTGTTGTGTCGTCTCTTCCTTGGGCTCTGCTGTATCTTGACACTGTTGAGCGGCGTCCTCGTCCTCGGGGTCCTGCAGCGCGCGCCCGTTCGATGAAGAACCACGAAACGCGTTGCCGAGAGACCGTTGCTCGTCCTCCGATCCGGAAGATGCGTCGTCGCCTTCAGTTACCAATGCGGACGGCAAGCGCTTCTTGCCAGGACGTGCAGCTCCTTCGGCCTTCCGCTTACCTAGCGATGTCGTCGACTGCTGGGTACTTGTAGCTGTCGCAGTGATACTCGTCCCGGTCGCACCCGTCGCCGCGCGCTTCGTATCGGCCATCGGGTCCTTACGACTCAGGCCCTTGAGGGCGCTCGTGTAGCGTGGCGTCGCGGTATCGAGTTCGACCTCCAGTGCCTTAGCATTGTCGGGATCAAGTAGAAACACCAGGGCAATGCGACGGAACGCGATGTGGACATGGTCCGGTTCCATGATGGGGGTTTTCGCTTCGTCACCGCAGTAGAGGTACCAGGGCACGGAAAGATAAGTGCCCATCCAGCTGAACATTTCCGAAAAGGGCTGCAACCTGGGGTGAAAAAGCGTTCGAATGCGCGAATTGTCGAGCCAGCCCGAGCGTCCGGCTTCGCCGCTGGGGCAACCGATTGAATGCTCGAACATAGCACCGCAAAACGCGTTCAAAGTATCCCTGAAGTCCTCGTCCGGAGATGCCAGCAGCGGTCGAGCGCGCGCGAAAGCCCAGAGAAAGACCCAATAGATCGATTCGGCGTCGTGTCGCGGAGCATGCCTCGTCTTTGGCGGGGAAGGAGCACCTCGGAGCCAAGGCTTCTTGGCGATGCGTTGAGCCTCTGCTTGCATGACGCGGTCGAAATTGGCCATGAACGTCCCATTGTCTTCCGGGAAAGCCTTGTTGAAAGCTTCGACATGTTGCTCAGCGGCGGCCAGGCAGATCCTAAGCCTGTCGAGGGGCTGATCCACAAATGTGACGCCTTCCGGTTTTGCAACCTCTACCGAAATGAACATCGGAGTGCCCTGGAGAAAACATCAGCGTCAAGGTGCAAGGATGTTTGAGAGAACAGACCGTCTTTTCGCCGGCTCGAGGCAAACAGTTCTCGGTTATCTTGACTGAATGGTCCAAATCAGCGAGCAAGACGCAGGGTCCGGTGTCGGGGCGTCCTCTGCCAGGCTGTCAGTTGTGGAGTAAGCAGCACAGCGACAAACGTACAATATACTGCTGATGCACGGCCTAGACAGCACCTTGTCCGAATTCAAGACAGGATGGTTCGTGATGAAGTGCTCAGGATTGCACATGACATTATACCAGCTCACGTCGCGGTGAAGGACGCCAAGCTGAACCATGTGGGCGTGCACTACCGGTATGCATTTAGCATCGAGCAAATGCAGCTGTAGAGGCGAAAACGTACCTTCGATGAGGTCGTACATAACCTCCAGAAGTTGGCGCGAGGTCCTGCACTGGCTGAGCGGCTCGCCGATGCTGCCGAGGTGGAGAATGTCTTTGACCCGACCGACACTGGCTGAGTTGCCGGGATGGTGAATGACGTTCTGGGCTGCCGATAAAGCCGGGGCTACCTCGTCCTTGTGCTTGGTGCCGGTCTGGATCTTGCCTGCCACCGCATGTCGGTCGTCGTCGTCGTACTGGACCATCGACTCAGTTGTCGCCGCATCGCCCTTCGGCTCTGAGTCGGACTGAACTTTTTCGGGAAGCGGCGCGCACATCTCGTAGGGCCTAACCAGGCCGGGGACCCATCCGTCCTTGTGCAAGTAGGATAGGAGCTCAATTTCGGATGCGCGCCCGGAAACGGTTTGCCAGGACATCTTCCAGAAGCCATCGACGGTGCCCGTGGTAAATTGGTCGTGCATCGCTGCCAAAGACTCCGGGTCGGTCCTGTCGTCGGCCTCTGGGAGGGGGAGCACATCGAAGCACGCGAACGTCGTCCTTCCCGGTGGATGCGAGACGAAAAAAGGGCTGACAGCAAGGCCTTCTCCGCCGTTCGTACGGACATCCCACCGATAAAATTCACGCTGTGCTGAGCAAAATTGAATGTCGCGGTCGCGATGCTCGTGCGCGTGATAGACCAGGGCGATATGTGCGATCCAGGAGTTGAGTTCAGTCCACGAAACGGCGCCGGACAGGGCCATCCCGCAAGGATTGAGCGAGGCGAGTTGAACCTTGCCTTTTTCGACACTGAAAGCGTGAACCGTCGAAAGATCGGGCCTGTAGCGCTTGAGGGCCACGAGGTAGGACTTCAGCTGGCCGTCTGCCGAATTCGCGGCTTTGGGACGTTTGTGCTCGCCAACCTGAATCATTTCGGACCACTGCTTGTTGCCTGATATCGTGGTGGTCGCGGTAACTGGGTTGGTGGCCTGCGTAGCTGCTTGCTGGCAGATCGTCTTCAGTTCATCGAAAGTGCCCAGGTAAGCGTAATAGTCAGGCTGAATTCGGAGCGCGAGATAATCTCCGATAGGCGACGTGGATGCCCTAGAGCCAAAGATAATGGCGGGAACGCCGGCGTCTTCGCCGAAGACATGGATGTAGTAGGCCTCGCTGATGCGGTTGAGGAGGTAGACCGTCGGCGAATATGCGACCCTTTCGAGCCTCACTGTCGGCAGGTTATCCCGAGCGGCCTTGACATTGTCCTCGTTCTCGATACCCTCGAACGCGTTGGAAGGTTTCCTGGACCCAGAGGTCATCACCTTGCGAGAGGGGATGGCCTTGATGCCTTCCAACGCGTCGAGGACGTAGGTTGTCACAGAGACTGCGACTATATCCTCGGACGCCATCTCGTGCTCTTTTTGGGCTCGCAGGTTTTCGGCGGCAGTACGTTTGCGCTGGGCCAGCGGCGTGTTTGGTGCAGCTGGCATGGCGATGAGCAAAAGGTAGAAAGCTACGAATATTCACTTACAGGATTTCTGCTACTTATATACCCGCAGGCGTGGTCGTGGTCGCTGATGGATGGCTTGTCACGAAAGCGAGGTCGCGGTTCGGGTGCAGGAAGCGTGAAAACTCCGCCCGGCAACCTGCCGATGGTGATGAAGTCCTCGCAAGTTCCTCATATTTTCATTTCCCGCACATCTCGCAATATCAGTATCCTAGTATTTTAAAAAATTGTGAGGTATCTGATGCATTTAAAATTTGACCAGTCAAGGATTAAGTCGGTAAGCGCATCGGTCGCTGCCCGCGCGCCGCCGTGCGTGGTACCAGCCGCCTCAGGCAGTGTGTTGTCTGAATAATTATCACACCCATAAGGCATTGCGAAGGCGTGGCCCAACAGCCTCCAAGGTCGACCCGAGCCCAGATGAATTTATTTCAGGGAGCGTCTTCAGGCTCAGCGCTCGTGACACGACGTGGCTGGGGATGCGGCCAGCAGAGCGTGACGATGAAAAAATCAGCCTTTTTTGTACACTCTTGGAACGATAGTCTACCGTCCCAAGGTCGGTTAGATGGATCAAGGCAAAGGATCAAGGCAAACTTGGTGAGGATATGCAGTATATGCGGATCGATATACATGTGAGCGTGACCGGAGTACAGTACTGTACCGTATCGACCGTAGGTTCAGTAACGCGTAACGCCGACCTCTGGAAAATAAGGTTTGATGTGCGGAATCGACCGCGATCTCTTATCGAGGCTCACAAAGATTAGATAAATTTTATCGGACCCCGTGGGAATGAACCTACGGTCGATACGGTACAGTACCCTACAATTCGTCCGAGCCCCATGGTTTCTTGCCGTACGCCTCCAGCGGGCTCGGGCGATCCTGCAAAAGAATGCGCCCCAATTCCACCTGCTTGCTCGCCGAGGAAGACACGGAGTCCGAGAATGAGGAATTCGCAGTGAGCCCAGACGAGCGCCCAATGGAGTCGTCCTCGTGGTCTTCTTCGTCTTCGGACAGGAACTCGGTTTCATCGTAATATGTGAACGCAAGCTTGTCCACGCGCAAGACGCTGTCTGGATCCATCGGTCTTTCGACAGCAATGAGACCCACCTCGACGGGAGCAACTGGCGGAGGCACCTCGAGTGCGCGCACCTCCACCTGCGCTGGTGGCCCCAAGCCGGGCGAGTTGAGCGCCTGTTGAGCGAGCGAGAGGACGTCGGCAGCGGCATAGACATGTGTCGCAGCGGTAGTCGACTTCGTGGGTGCGCACGCCGGGAGAGCGCTGACGAGGTCTACATTGATGGCCTGCCCCAGAGCCGCAACGTCCGCACGAGAGAATCCGATGATTTCAGCAAAACTTAGAGAGGTCGATAGGTCGGTGAAATCTTCAGGCATACCGACCCACGGGGTGCAATCGCCAAGGTCATCGCCGACAATCAAGCCGTACATTATGACACGGATGTAGAGGAGGTCACAGAGACGCGCGAAGATGTGTCGGTTGATCGCGTCTTGGTAGATGGAGCCGGGGTCATCCACCAAGGGTGCTGTATAGTTGTCGACCGTGAAACATAGTTTCCAATTATCGAGCTTAATCCAACACTGAGTATGCATGAGCGTGCGTCCTCGAGCAACCGCTTAGGAACTTACCAGTATATCGAAAAAAGTGACGGAAGCTTCTGGGTCGAACATTTCCTCCTCCGGTGCAGACAAAATGTTCTTGTACCGAAGGTAAAACCGCTGAGCAGCGTTGTTGAAGAGGCGGTTGCATTCAGCCTCCAGAGCGTAGCGATCCATGGTGTCGTTAAAAGAGAGATCCGCGAAGTCAAGAGCAAATACAAGAAGTTGGTCCTGCTGTGAGAAAGCCGGCCGCGACGTGTCTTCAGTGAACGTGAATGGGAAGTATGCGTCGGCGGATCGAGGGTCAAAATAGGCATCGAACATCGACAAGAAGGTTGTCTTCCCAAAGCCGCTTGGTCTTCGGATAATGTTCACACGCGAAGATGCGAGTTGAGATAACATGGTATGAAGGAATCTGGTCTTGTCGACGAAAATGCAACCGGCTGTAGAGCACATATCCTGAAATCTGTTGAGGCTCGCAGAGGGTAAGACGTGCTGTGGAATGACGTTAGTATGGTAGCAATGTATGATACACATTTGTGCTTACAGGGGTCCCAGCTCGCTTATAAGCAACTGCATTTTCGACGCAGTAGGGTGTGAAAAGTTTCTCGCGATACATGCGAAGATAATCTGCTTGGCATCAGACTACCGCTCGCGCAAGACAGCGCTAGACGTGCCTGTGGAAGACGATTGTTCGCTGGCTATGACGAAATGCACGGCACCGTGAAGAGCGTCCAGGCGGGTTTCAACGAGGAGGGGGTTGGATTCGATCTTTGCCCACTCGCAATCGGCCTCGGAAAGCGGAGCAGAGGTGCACCACGCCCGCCCCCCAATTTTGAGATCGCAAGGACACTCGACGTGGTGGCGTTCAGCAGCGTACTCAAGCAAGTCCTGCACCGTGGCCAGTTCGGAGAAATTACCATCCCGCAGGTCGAACACCAAAGGGGGAAGATGGCCGGTAACGATGCAGGTGCAGTCGTCCAACATATCGGGAGGAAAGCCTGACAAGATGTCAGCATGCTTCCTTGTGTTGCGCTGGTCGTCGAGGATCGCAGGCACAGGACGAACGGCGAACGCGGTAGGCACAACGACCTCGGCGAAGTATATCTCGCGTGTTCAACGACTCGCGCGGCTTTCAAGAATGGACACGCGCTCAGGAGGAACCGGCGGTGCCGCGGCCGATGGTCACCGTCGCAGCAAGTGGTGTGTCGCACTCCGACAGTCACAAGTGCATCCGGATTCATAGCATCGTACCGATATTCTAAAACAGCACCCGGCGTCTCACTTTTGTCTTTTATCCCGTGTATCAGCTGCAGAATAAGTATTACCATATAATAAGCAAAGGAGCGTGTGATTTCACCGTTCTCTATCATACACGGACACGGCATGAGTTTTAACACGAGAAAACAGCATCCCAAGGAATATAGTAGGAAAATATCAGCATTAAATCTGGAATTAGCGTGTGTTTCGTCCCAAAGGTGAAGCGCCCACGCCTCATCACAAAGGTGGTGAGTGATTATCAAGTCAGCACGCAGAAGCGTCCGAATAATCGCAAGAATAACCCTTGCTGCACGGTCAGACGTGAGCGCGTTCGGCGGAACCTCTGCCCGATCGGCTCCGCTTGGAGTTCAACAATGATTGAATGAACAAAACTGAAGAAATTCAAGACCGTTTCATAGCTTTCTTTTCAACGGTCAAAGGTGAGGATAATATCAGGTTTTTTTCGTACGCAGTTGGCACAATAGATGGATTAAGGAATTCAGTTGTGAAGATGAATAGGCGGATCGATGTACATGTGGGCTGAGAGCGCGAATGCGTGACCGGAATACAGTACTCTACGATTCGTGCGAACCCCATGCTTTCTTGCTGTACGCCTCCAGCAGGCTCGGTGGATCCTGCTAAAGAATGCCCCCCAATTCCACCTGCTTGCTTGCCGAGGAAGACGTGGAGCCAGAAGACGAGGTATTCGCAGTGAGCCTGGCAAGCGAGCGCCCAATGGAGTGGTCCTCGCCGTCTTCTTCGTCTTCGTCTTCAAACAGGAACTCGATTTCATCGTAAGGTGTGAACGCATGGCTGTCCTTCGCTAGCTCGCGCAAGACGCGTTCTAGATCCATCCGTCTTTCAACAGCAACGGGATCCTCCTCAACTGGCGGAGGCACCGCGAGTGCGCGCACCTCCACCTGCGCGGGTTGCCCCAAGAAGGGCGAGTTGAGCGCCTGTTGAGCGAGCGAGAGGACGTCCGCAGCGGCATAGACATGTGACGTGGCGGTAGTCGACTTCATGGGCGTGCACACTGGGAGAGCGCTGACGAGGTCTACATTGATGGCCTGCCCCAGAGCCGCAACGTCCGCACTAGAGAATCCAATGATTTCGGCAAAAGCTGAGGAACTCGAGAGGTCGGTGAACGGATGAGGCATACCGACCCACGAACTGCAATGGCCAAGGTCATCGCCGACGATCAAGCCGAACAATGCCATTCGGCCGTAGAGGAGGTCGCAAAGACGCGCAAAGATGTGTCGGTTAATCGCGCCTTTGTAGATGCGGCATGTGTAGGGGTCATTCGGTATGGGCGCCGTATAGTTGTCGACCGTAAAACATAGATTCCAATTATCGAGCTGGATCCAACGCTGAGTATGCATGAGCATGCGTCCCCCAGCATCCGCTCGGAAACTTACCAGCATATCGAGAAATGTGACAGAAGATTCTGTGTCGAACATTTCCTCCTCTGGTGCAGACAAAACGCTCTTGTACCGCAGGTAGAACTGCTGGGCGGCGCTGTTCAGAAGGCGATTGCATTCAGCCTCCAAAGCGTAGCAGTCCATGGTGTCGTCAAAGGAGAGGTCCGCGAAGTCCAGAGCAAATACGAGAAGTTGGCCGTGCTGTGAGAAAACCGGCCGCGACATGTCTTCGGTAAACGCGAATGGGAAGTATGCATGGGCGGATAAAGGGTCAAAATAGGCATCAAACATCGACAAGAAGGTTGTCTTTCCAAATCCTTTTGGCCTTCGGATGATGTGCACACGCGAGAACGCGAGTTGAGATAACATGGTATGAAGGAATCTGGTCTTGTCGACGAAAATGCAACCGGCTGTAGAGCACATATCCTGAAATTTGTTGAGGCTCGCAGAGGGTAAGACGTGCTGTGGAATGACGTTAGTATGGTAGCAATGTATGATACACATTTGTGCTTACAGGGGTCCCAGCTCGCTTATAAGCAACAGCATTTTCGACGTAGTAGGGTGTGAAAAGGTTCTCGCGATACATGCGACGATAATCTGCTTGGCATCAGACTACTGCTCGCGCAAGACAGCGCTAGACGTGCCTGTGGAGGACGATTGTTCGCTGGCTATGACGAAATGCACGGCACCGTGAAGAGCGTCCAGGCGTGTGTCAATGGGGAGGAGGTCGGATTCGACCATTGCCCACTCGCAATCAGCCTCAACAAGTGGAATAGAGGTGCACCACGCCCGCCCCCCAATTTTGAGATCGCAAGGACACTCGACGTGGTGGCGTTCAGCAGCGTACTCAAGCAGGTCTTGGAGCGTGGCCAGCTCGGAGAATTTACCATCCCGCAGGTCGAATACCAAAGGGGGAAGATGGCCGGTCACGATGCAGGTGCAGTCGTCCAACATATCGGGAGGAAAGCCTGACAAGATGTCAGCATGCCTGTTGGTGAAGGCCCAAATTGTCTGGAATCAAGGGGCGAGGGCTGCGTGCAAAACGCGCTAGGCACAACCGTGACGGCCTCGGCGAAGTATCCCTCGCGTTCTCGACGATTTGCGCGGCTTTCAAGACTGAAGGCGCGCTGAGGAACCGACAGTGCCGGTTGACGGCTGCGGTGTGGTCGCGGTAAGTGGTCAAGTGGTTGCAGTGCACGAACTCCGACAGTCAATCCGGAGTTACAGCATCGCACCAAAATACAGCACCCAGCACCTCACAATTTCTGAAGTTGAACCCTAATCCCAGCTGCAAGATAATACCGTATAATATCAAAGGAGCGTGTGATTTCACCGTTCTCTATCATACACGGACACGGCATAGGTTTTAACACGAGAAAACAGCACCCCAAAGAATATAAGTAGCAAAATATCGGCATTAAATCTGGAATTAGCGTGTGTTTCGTCCCAAAGGTGAAGTGCCCACGCCTCATCACGAGGGCAGACATTGCGAGAAGTCTGGAGACGATGGTCAGTCGCGAACAAAGGCGGGTGAGTGATAATAAAGACAGCACTCACAAGCGTCCGAATAAACACAAGAATAGCCCTTGCTGCACTCGGTGCCCCCTGTCCAGCCTTTGCCGCCCTGAAGTTCGAGGAGGAATGAGTACGAATACGACGGTCGGTTGGACGAGGCGGAGGAACGTACGCATTGGCCGTATGGCTGCACTTTGGTGGTGTCGCCCGTGTACGTGCATTGCGAGTAGTAGTCGTTGTTGTATGTGCACGCCCATCCGTTGCCGCACAGAGTCGGGCCTGTCGCAGGCGGTTGAGTTTCAGCCTGAGTGCAGCAGCGGAGAAAACGTACCAGTCCAACCCTTGCCACCGCATTGGCCGTAAGACGTCTGAGTCGCAGTAGACGCGGAAGAGGTGCTCGTGCTCGTGGTCGAGGTGGTACCGCTCTGCGTCTGGCTGGTCGTGGAAGTGCGCGACGTCGTGGTCGATGTCGATGTCGATGTCGTGGTGGTAGTCGTAGTGGTAGTCCCGGTCGTGGATGTCGAGCCCGTCTAGGTAGGAGTCGTTGAGCAGAAGGTCCTCCATAAAAGGAGGACACTCACTGAGCTCCCGGCGGCGTAGATCTGGATGCGCCATGGACCGCCGCAGTCTACAGTGAGAGCGCCAATGAGAACACAACCTCCACGAAGGCTAGCAGAACGCACCGTAGCTGCTATCGCCCGCGCAGTTCATATAGCACTCCGAGACGTCTACAGTTGTTGGCTGGACGCGGAATCCCGTCCCACAATGGCATTCGCTGCGCAACGCACGTCAGCTCCTCGAACCCCAGATTACGCCAAAAACAGCCTCAACGCACTTGGTGTACTCGACGCCAGCAAACTTGTACCCAAGCGCCTGGCAGTACTTCTGGCAGTTGTACGGCGTGTTGTACCCGAGGGTGTACGTGACGTCGCCGAGCAGGACGCGGTCGCCGACGTCGACAGCGCAGCGGTAGCTGGTCTGCCAGCCGGGCGCGAGGGGCGGCTCCTTGGCCGTCGTCGAGAGCGTGTAGTAGATCTGCATGCGCCAGCTGCCGCCGCACGACTGCAGTGCGTCGCCCACACATGGCTACACGTAGAGATATGACTTAATGAGCTGAAATGAAGACGGCGGACGATGAGGTGGACTGACCATGTTGCACTCGGCCGTAGGCGCGGACTGCGTGCCCTTGACGACGCCGCGTCCGCAATGGCCTGCATACACGTCGCGCAGCCACCCGAGCAGTCAAAGCCAAAGCCAAAGTTAAAGCGCCATCGGGTTCGAAGCCAGCGCGCAAAATCGAAGCAAAATCGAAACCGAAAGGGGGCAGGCAGGAAAGAACGATCACGTGAGCACCAAAACAGACAAACAACACGCTACATGCATGAACAGCCGAACGCACATTCGTTCCCGTACTCAAGGCCGGCATACGTGTATCCCGACTTGTCGCATATTTGCATGCAGGTGGTCGCCGAATTGTCGCTCATCTGGCGGATGACGAGGCTCTTGAGGATGCGGTCGGGCGTGTCGATTGCGCACGGGTTGAGCACCTGCCAGCCGGGCGGGAAGACGATGGGCGCGCGCGCAACGAGCGTGTGGTTGAGCGCCGCGCCGAGGGCAGAGACTGCGAACGAAGAGAAGACGAGGAGGAGAAAGGTGGAACTGCTGGTGAACATTTTCATTCTTGAGTTTCGTTTGGTGAGAGAGAGAAAGACGAGGAGGAGAGTGAGAGACACAAACGGACTCGGCACGCACGGGAAGGCTGATTTTATGCGTCGGAGCGGTTCGAGACATGTGTGGCACCTGTCCCGCCCCGCGGACAAGCTGGGAGCCTATTTGACGCGCTGCCAGAGGATCCGTCGCAACCTTGTTTGACGTCGATGCGGAAAGACTGAAATAGACATTCCCGCCGTCGGAAAAGTCATAATCTTCATACGACGGGCGACGGCGCGCGGGATTCCAGCTAGGTCTGTCGTGAGTTTGAGTGCGCTTGAGCGTTCAAAATCGTTGTTCTACTTCGCCGCGGAGAACTCAGTCACGTGCAAGTCAGGCACGATGCGTTGGCCCAGATTCCCGCTTGTGCGTGGAGCGCTCTGGAGTCAGGGACAATGAGCAAGACAGGTACGGGTCGTCTCGGGGTGTGAGTCGGCCTGGACGTCCAGGGACTGTGAGGGAATACCCCAGGTTGAACCAGGTTTCGTCATTATCACACAGACCATAACAGTCAATGAAGCGGGGATTTATCCTGTAGAGTCCACGCACAGAATTCTATGTCGATGATAGGGAAAGTAAAGCACAAATCGACCATTACTCGACGCCTTCCTCTTCTTCCGCGAGGAAGCGCTCTGCCTCGAGTGCTGCCATGCAGCCTGGCGAAAGTAATTCAGCCGACGGGCAGAAGAGGGAGCGTTAAAGGACATACCACTTCCCGCACTCGTGATTGCTTGACGGTAGATCTTGTCCTGGACATCGCCTGCCGCAAACACTCCGCGGACGCTTGTCTGGGTCGTTCCCGGGACCGTCTTGATGTAGCCGTCTGCGTCGCACTCGAGTTGCGAACGCACGAGCTCGGTTGCGGGTTCGTGGCCAATGGCGTAGAACAAGCCGTTCACCGGCAACTCCTTCTCTTCGCCGGTCTTGATATCCTTAATCTTCAACCGGTTGAGCAAGTCGCCATCGCCGAGACATTCCGTCGCGACGGTGTTCCACAGGATAGTGACCTTGGGATGCGACGTGAGCCGCTTCGCCATGATCTTGCTCGCGCGCAGCTCGTCGCGGCGGACGAGCACAAAGACGTGGGAGGCGTATTTGGTAAGGTAAATGGCCTCCTCGGCGGCCGAGTCGCCGCCGCCGATAACGGCCAGCGGCTTGTTGCGGAAGATGGGCACGGCGCCGTCGCACACCGCGCAGGCGCTGATGCCGCTCTGCCAGTAGGTCTCCTCGCCGGGCAGGTGCAGGCGCTTGGCGGAGGCGCCGGTGGCGATGATAATGGTGTCGGCGCTCTCGAAGTCGTCGTCGCCCTCAGAGTACTCACGCCAGTACTTGAACGGGCGCGCGCTGAGGTCGATGCGCGACACGGTCTCGGTGATGATGGTTGTGCCAAAGCGCATGGACTGGGCGCGGAACTTGTCCATCATCTCTGGCCCGCGCACGCCGTCAGGGAAGCCTGGAAAGTTCTCCACTGCGCGCCCGGGTCATCAGCGACGCTTTGAAGGCTACTCAGCCGTACGCACCGTCCGTGGTTGTCGTCAGCTGGCCGCCGGCAGCGAAACCGTTGGCCATGAAGCCCTCGAACATGACCGGCGCCAGGTTCGCGCGCGCCAGGTAGATCGCGGCCGTATGTCCTGCGGGGCCAGACCCAATAATGACCTGAGCAGCTAGGTGAGCTCACCGTGACAGACGGCGAGCAAGCGTGCACGTACGACTTTCGAGTGGCGCGTCTTGGACTTGCGCTCTGGCTGGTACGGTATCGGCGCCATCTTGTACACGCAGGGCAGCGAGTTGGGCTTGACTTCGACGGTAAGCGACCTCGTTTTGAGAGCTACTGCAGCTGCTATGGGCAGCGAGCGAGCACGGGCTCGTATTTGTAGCGCGGCCCTGGAGAACACGGTGGAACTGATTTGAAAGCCGTTGACGCGACCGCACAGGTTATCGCACTTCCGATCGCGGATCTATCGGCCGTATGCTCATGGCACGACAACAAGCCTGGATACAATTCGCGAGCTGACTCTCAGGCGAAAAGACTTCGTCATAGACACGAAAGTGACGCGGCAATTGCTCGGGCCGGTCATTCTCTCGCATCCTGTGGATAGGCGGCTCTATACACTGAAAAACTCAAACTCCGAGGGTCGTAGTTACATTCCTCCCACTCATATGCTTATGAGACGCGGACTAACCCATTCAATGAGCTCACCCGTACCGTAACCGGGACAGAAAATCACTGAAAAAGTTTCCCTCAGACCGACGCTAAGTTCCAAGTTTGAACCGCGTAAACTGGCAATCACAAGAGCATCCTCGTTGACGCGATGAGGACAGGAATTGACTCTCGTTTCTGTCCCATTTCCAGTTCCTCGGAATCGGAGTGCCGCGGACTTTGTAACACTTGGCTCTCACCATCACAACGGCAGACACACCCTCGCGTCACGTTGATGAAATATGCTCCAAAGGCTTGGTCGAGCTTCATAACGACGCCTTCGTGGTGCCCATCCTCTCACGCTTTCATCAAACACACTGGGGCGTCGTTAACAGCAAAGAACTCACGATGGACGACGGCCGTCGCGTCACTGGTCTGTATCGTCAACCAGTTTGGTGTTGAGCGCCGGTGCCCGATTTTGGTTCGCGAGTCCTACCAGGATTTGTGGAAGCACCTCTGGAACAACTACATGAAGCTAGACGTGGGCGCCCGGGAGTCGTGGGGCTCTACGATTATTTACGGTCATCCGGGAATAGGTGCGCTTACTGCTGACCTCCTAAGTGGCACCGTCAGACTCGCTTAATTCCAGGTAAGAGTGTCGCGCTGCGCTACCCCATGTGCGCCGCCGCCGAGGCCGAAATCCCACTTGTGTACCACCACACGGGCGACGAGTTTGTTTTGGTCTGCCTGGACATCGGCCAGTTTTTTGTGCCGTATTATGTGGTCGCATCGATCGGGTTTACCGCCCGCGCACTCATCCTTATCGACTCGAAAAACGGCCAAAGCCCAGCTCTCGACGTTTGGCTGAACCCTAATACAGTACACGTCGTGTTCTCTGCCGCTCAGACTCCAGACGATTACCAATGCATTCTCAAGGAGTCCCGCGCCGTCGTTTTTACGATGAGCCTTGTCTCCGAGGCCGGGTTCAAGCATATGCTGTTGATTCCTTTCTTGCGTAAGTCGTCTCCCACTGCCCCCTTTGACGTATTGGTTGTAGCGATTTGGAGCATGTCAACGCAGATGCAGATTGCAGACCTGTTTCAATATCCAAGGTCTGAGAAGAATCCGAGCACGTCTGGTTAGTAGAGGATGCATCATCCATCACGCTGAACGACGACTTCACTAACCAACCCGTCAAGCGCGACGACAGCAAGATGTACTGGCATCCGCTGGCCATGTTCAGGCACCTCGGACCGAACCTGCACGTAACGCTGAAGCCCGTCCTCTGGACCTCAGGCGATCCACTCGAGCTT
This sequence comes from Auricularia sp. M13, assembly GCA_037042915.1. NCBI lineage: Eukaryota > Fungi > Basidiomycota > Agaricomycetes > Auriculariales > Auriculariaceae > Auricularia > Auricularia sp. M13. The sequence goes on along the minus strand of CM073195.1, from coordinate 3,145,239 downwards.
CTGACACGAACCACTGGCTCCCGCCCCCTGCGAACCGCAAGCGTCCGAGACTCGACGGCGACCTTTACGCCAAACCCTCACCTTTCATCCCAGACCAATCCGGGTTCTATGCCTGTCCTCCAGGATTTCCTGGCGCGGATGCCGTCATCCTCGCATGACCTTGCAATCGACACGACTCGTCGCTACGCTGGCGCTGGATAATGTCCCCATCATACGTTCGCATTTGGGAGCATAATGCTGGCTTTGGTGTCTCACAATCATGTTCGCGCGTGTCGCGATTTGCTGTCAACGCCTTGGTTCACGGTCTCCGGCGCCCTTGGCGTTGTCCGAGGCCAGGACATCATGATTTCCTGAGATGCTCGGAATCAATGTAGACTCACTTTTACACGGTGATTGGCAATTGCACAGAGCATTGCCCCAACTTCTCGCTCCTTAGGGAGAGTCAGAGAGAGTACGGCCTGAGCACAGCAGAGATTGCAGGCAAAACTTTTTCAGACACCAATTGCATCCGTGACAGATCCGATATCGATGGCGCCGGCAAACACATTGAACTCCGAGGGACTCCGCTCTGCGTCCTTCGCGATCGCCTCACTTCACCTCATAATCGACCCCGCCCACCTGGCAGAACCCTCGCAGAGCTGCGCAGGACGACATGAAGGACGTCGACGGCAGCGTCGATCGCGACGGCTTCGCCGCGCGCGCAGTCAAGCACCCCGACGGCAACACGTACTGGGACCCCATGGACGTGTACAGGCTGCTCGGCTCGAACATGCACGTCGTGATGCAGCCCCAGCTCTGGGTCTCCGGCGACCCGCTCGAGCTGTTCCCCGGCGTCGGGTGGGAAAGCGTCCTGGACTCCGTCGTGGACGCGCTGAAGGTCCTGGCACTCGGCGAGGACGACGATGAGCTTACTGGAAACCCGAGACTCGATTTCTTCACGTTCTTCTTCCTGCTTCCCGACCCCTCGGGCCCCGTCTCCAGCGGCCCGCCGAGCAACTACTGCGTCCCGACGCCGTTCCTCCGCGGCCTCGTCGTGCACGGCATGTGCACCGTCGAGCTATCTCAACGCCGCGCACTGCTGCGCAAGCTGCAGAGCAACGGCCAGCTGCGCGACGCCGTCTTTGAGGCTGCCGCCTTGGCGCACATCTCCGAGGCGCACGTCACGGTCAGAGTCAGAGGCGTTCTCCCAGCCTCGCGATCGCTCGTCATCGGTCCGCCTGCGTCAGGCCCTGCGTACGTCGTTTATGAGGACAAAGACCCCCAGCAGCTGCTCCCATCTCCTGCCAGTGAGAACTGCAAGCGCGCCGCCGCGGCCGCGGTCGAGTGCGACCTGTACGCGAAACCCGTGCCGTGCATCCCCGACCAGCCCGGCTTCTACCTGTGCCCGCCGGGGTTCCCTGGCATCGATGCTGTTATCCTCGCCGACGGAGAGGGAGAGGGTGAGGTCCCTGCACGCTACGAGATTATCGTGCGGGCGATCGTGGAGGCGAAGCCCACCTCAAGCAACGTCAACCAACGCGGCATCGACATCATCACCAAGGCGCTGGACCAGCATACCGCGCCGCGCAAGCGCACCCGCCTCTTTCTCTTCGTTTCTGACACAGCTGAGAAGAGTGAGAAATTGATGGAGACCAAGGTGCCGGGGTGGACGGTCGGGTCTGTGACGCTGACCGCGCAGGACCTTGTGGGAAGTGTCAATGCGATCTGATAATATTCAGTGAAATTCGTCAAATTTCAAGTAGAGTGTACTGCATACACCTCGCACTGAGTGACTGAGGCGTTGAGCATGCCATCTGTCGGAAGTTCTTAATCTTGAGCGCCTTATGTAATCCACCGGTCCGAGGAGAATCACGTTGGTGCTTATGCACCGGCGTCTGGCGTCATCCGAGCAGATTCCCTTCGTCCTTCGTCTTTCGTCTTTCGTCCTTCGTCCCCGTCGCGCACGATGTCCAAGCCCAAGCAGCTCACTCCATTCGGGCACGCACTTGCGGGCGCCCTGGGCGGCGTCTTTGCCAATGCGTGCGTCCTGCGTCATGCAACTGCTCTGAGCTGACTGACTGACTGGTCGCAGCGTCGTCTACCCGCTCGACACGTACGCCCGCTGTTGCTGCTGCTATGGTCACCTCTGAACGTTGCGCAGGGCAAAGACGCGCATACAGGCGACGCCGGCGCACGCAAAACGCGGCGAGCAGTCGCTGGCCGCCATCCTGCTGCGGATTCTGCGCGAGGAGGGCGTCGCGGGCTACTACCGCGGCTTCTTTGCCACCATGCTCAACACCTTCTCCCAGCGTGCGTCTCGTCCTCATACTCATACTCATCGCTGACCCGCCGCCAGAATACGCATACTTTTTCTTCTACTCGCTCGTGCGCACGGCCTACCTGAAGCGGTCCAAGTCCAAGGCGCTCTCCACGGCCGCTGAGCTGTCCCTGGGCGCCGCGGCGGGCGCGCTCGCGCAGATATTCACCATCCCAGTGGCGGTCATCGCCACGCGGCAGCAGATCGGCTCTTCGCTCGCCCTCACCGACGCAGAAAAGGCAGAAGGCAAGACGGCGCCAGGCGGGGGGGACGACTCCTTCCTCGCCGTGGGGCGCGAGATCGTGCGCGAGGAGGGCGTGGCGGGCCTCTGGCTCGGGCTCAAGCCCGGCCTGGTGCTCACGGTGAACCCCGCGATCACCTACGGCGCGTTCGAGCGCATCAAGTCGCTCGTCCTCGCCGACCCGCGCCGCAAGCTCTCGCCCTGGGCCGCGTTCGTGCTCGGCGCGCTCAGCAAGACGCTCGCCACTGTCGTTCGTGCACATCCCATTTTCCGTTTATTCTTGCCGTTGCTGAGTCTGCGGTTTGCTAGGTCACGTACCCGTATATCATGGCCAAGATTCGCGTCCAGGCGCGCACGGACAACGTCACCGCGCTGCCCGGCTCGCAGCACCATCACCACCACCCCGGCGCGCTCGACATCCTGCGCACCGTCGCGCGCGAGCAGGGCGTGCGCGGGTGGTACCAGGCACGTCTCATCCTCATCATGGAAAGCTTGTATCCTTCGCGCTGACACTGACGCATTCTGCAGGGCATGAGCGCGCAGATCACCAAGGCGGTCATCTCGCAGGCGCTGCTGTTCGTGAGCAAGGACCAGTTTGAGCTCTACGCCCTCCGCATATTGGCCTTGTGGGCGCGGCTCGCCGCGCATCCCTCCGCCGCCGCCGTCTGAAACTGAGCGTGGACGAGATGGTCATGGTTATGGTGACTGGTGAGGGAGCAATGTATATAGAGTGCATCTTATCCGTACATACTGGAGGTTTGTTGCCACAGAAATAATGCTGCGCTCAGAACCGGCCATTCAGTACATAGCTTCCGCTAAGTTCGAGCGCAATGGAGTGTCAGTAAGCTGTATCATGATAGCAAGCGTCCTACATTACAGACAGCAAAAAATGCAAATAGATCCAGTCATCGACAGAGTATAGCATATGGACGGGCGGGAAGCATGGCGAACACAAGGGGAGGTTGTAAACGGGGGATAGTGAGGTAGTCTTGAGCATCCGTACCAGAGCCAGAGACGAAAATCAAAACAGGTTGACGAAGCGGCCGAAGGCGTAGACGGAGCCCTGGCCGGTGTCGCGGACGGCGCACTGCAGCGCGTCGGCGAGGGACGCGCCGGGCGGGAAGACGGCGGCGACGACGGCGGCGCGGGCGAACTGCAGGGCGCCGAGGACGCCGACGAGGGTGCAGAGGCCGGGCGTGGTGAGCGGCACGCTGGCCGGCGGGCGGCGCGGGCGGATGTGCATCGCGAACATCGTGCCGGCGCTCGCGGTGAGCACCTCGACGAGCACGGACGCCGCGATGCGCCCCGCGCCGATGGCGGCCACCGGGTGCGCCGCCATGCACTGTGCCCCGGATGCGCCGGGGCCGGGCCGGGCGACGGCGCCGAGCGAGACGAGCAGCGTGCCGTTCCAGAGGACCTGCAGGCACGCGGCGAGCAGCGCGGCGGCGGGCGCGAGCGCGCGCGCGGGGCGCAGGGCTAGCAGCGCGACGACGACCTGCGTCGGGAGCGTCGCCTGGCCGCCGAGCAGGCCGAACCAGCCCGCGGCGCGCGGCAGCGCGGACACGGCACGCCGTCGCGCGTGCGCAGGTGCAGGCCGACGCCGAGCTGCACGGCGGACGGCAGCGCGGCGACCGCGGCGCGCAGCGTCAGGCCGAACTTGATGCTCGCCGCCGTCGAGAGCAGCGCGACGCGCAGCGGCGTGCGCTGCCCGGGGCCGTCGTCGTCGTCGGGGTCGGAGGTGTACGTCGCGAAGCGCTCGAGCGGGACGCCGGGCGTGCACTGCGAGCTGGCGCCGCGCGCCGTCTGGAAGAAGACCTCGTCCTTCTCGCTGTCGTAGCGCGTGCGGGCCCGCGTGCGCGTCGCGTGCCACGGCCGCGGGCGCACGCGCCACGCCTGCACCAGGCGCTCGAGCCCGACGGCGGCGGCGCCCCAGAGCGCGGTCAGCAGCGTCTCGACGAGGACATACAGCATGAGCTGGCCGCCGTACGGCACGGCGCAGGCGGCGTCGGTGAGGATGCGGACGCCGTCGTGGGCGCCCTTGGACAGCACGCCGGGCTCGCAGCGCTCCGGGCTGCAGGACGGGCCCCATGGGGTCGAGAGGGACATGGGCGGGACTGGCAGAGCCTGTGGGGCGGGCGGGCTTGATCCGCTTCTACTGACGACTGACGTTCTGCTCTAAGCCCCCTCAGGACTCAATCTCTCAGAATCTGTTCCTCTCAGTCTCGCTGCCAGCATAGCAGCATCTCAGCTCTCACACTACGCTACACCGGGGAGCCTGAGCCCGTGCCTGGGATTCTCGCCCAGCCACTGGCGTCATCCAGCTAATGCTTAGTCAGCAGGCAATCGTCGCAGAATCCCGGGAATTGCAGCACGCAAGCATTGCAGGATAATCTAGGAGCAAGTCCCGTAGATTTCCTGAGCTTGCGCATGACCACCTCGTCGTTTTTCCATGACATTCGCACAGACAGCGTCAGGAACAGCGATCGGCAACCGCGGCCGAAGATCTCGACGCCTGGGAACATCTTCACGCCGAGCATGCCATACCATTTCAGGTCATTCGGCAAGGAACACTCCCCGTGTCGTCGCACTGCTCTGCTGGACGCAACAGTTGCATTGGCACCTCACCGATTCAGCCGGTAGCTCGTCGCCAGTGCTCACAAGGGGCGATGGGCGACCCTTCCAGTTTCCAAGAAACCAAGAAACCTCCATTGCACAGCGAAATCTACTGCAGCTTCTCCTTCTCCTTCTCCTTCTCCACAACCGTGTCCTTCTCAGCAGGCTTCCCCGTTTCAGCAGGCTTCCCCGCCGCCCGCCTACTCTCCACCGCCGCGCGTGCCGCGCGACTCTGCGCGCGCGCCGTGCGCCGCCACTCGCCCCAGCCGCCCGCCGTCCACGCCTTCGCGAACTCGGCGACGCCGAACGTGCGCACGGCATGCGCCCGCGCGCGCGCGCGCATCGCCAGCTGCGCGTCCTCCGGCATGCCCAGCGCGTCCGCGAGCGCCTGCGCGTACGACGCCGCGTCCGTCGCGTGGAAGCCCGTCGGCTCGCCGTTCACCGGCACCACGATGTCCTGCAGCGGCCCGCCGGAGGCATTTACCACTGGTATCAGGCCTGCTGCCTATCGATATTCGATCCGGGTGAGCGATTAGACGGGGGAAGAAGCAGAAGGAACGGGGAGACGCGCCATGTACTCTACGACGTTGATCCCGAAGTGCTCGTCCACCATCGTGCTGATGCCCACGCTCGCGTTCGCGAGCAGGGACAGCAGCACGAGGTACTCGGCGTTGACGACGAATGTCACGTTGTCCTGCAAAAACATCAATCCCCTCAGACACACGGAAGGAACGAGCGTACGTCGAGTCCCAGCTCGTGCACAAGCGCCTTGAGCGCGTCCACCCGCGCAACGTCCTCGGCATTCCGCGCGCCGCCGACAAGCACGAGCTCGACTTTGTCGTCCCCCGCGCGCCACGAGGGGTGCATCTCCAGCAGCGCCGCCAACGCGCGTATCTGCAGTGCATGGTCCTTCTCCGGCCTACAGCATCCTTCTCGTCAGCCCGAACCCCACACGCCGCACGCGTAGCTCCCACCGTACCGGAATTGCTGCACGCTCAGAATCATGCGCCGCCGGTCGCCGAGCTCCGCGCGCGCGATGACGGCCGTGTTGCACGGCGGGTAGACGATGTGCGTGGAAATCTGTCTGCGGGCGGGCGAGCTGGAGCCGAAGGGCTCGAGCAGGCGCAGCGCGAGGCGGGCCAGCGGCGACTCGGCCGTGCGCAGGATCGCGTCGACGTGGTTCTTCGTCCACGTCGAGTTGACCATGAGGAACTGCGCCTTGCGCAGCGCGTGCGCGTAGCAGAGCGCGAACGCGCGGTAGTACCTGCGTCGGCCTCTTCAGCTCCACGCGGAAATCGGATGGGTGGACGCACAGCAGCTTCGCGAAGCTGAGGACGGGCGACGCGGCGATGGCGCCGGCGTTGGTGTGCCACGCCTTGCGCTGCGCGACGCGCGCGAGCATGTCGCTGCTGATCGTCGGGTAGTGCACGTACGCCGCGACGGGGATGCCGCCGAGCGCGCGCACGACGTGGAACGCGAACGCATAGCCCATCGTATCTGCGCAAAGCAAGTCAACACCTGTACAGTAGTTAGCGCCCACGCGCACCAATGAATAAATCGGGAACGAGCAAAGACATGGCCTCCCACGCGAGCACCATCGAGCCCAGGCTCTGCCCGGCGAGCGTGAAGCGCGGCCAGGTCTTGTCTTCCACCCATTTGCGCTTGCGCAGGTAGACGAAGTGCAGGCTGCCGGCGTCGAGCGCGATGTTGAAGCGCGTCTGGACGATACGTGGCAGCTCGTCAGCACGCAGCATACACCCAGCGAATATACGACATGCTTACGTTGACTTTGGCGAGAATTTCATCCTTGGACGCGTCGACGTCGCCGGTGTAGACGACGCAGACGATGTCCGGCTCGCTCGTCTGAATGTGCTTGATCGCGGTCCACAGCACCAGCTCGCCGCCGCCGCCTGCGTTGCTGGCTCAGTCAGCCCGCCCGTATCGTATAGTATAGTATAGCAGAGGCAGCGCGCGCACCAGTACGGGTGGAAGAATCCGACGAAAGTGCGTGGTGAGCCGAGCGTCGCGCCCAGCGTGTCGAGCACGGCCTGTCGTCTCGCGATATTCGATATTCGCAGCCGCCGCACATAGTAAAGCGCTGGTGCTGCGACTAGGATGGAGACAATGACCCCTAGGATTATGGGAAGCAGTAACAGTTCCGCGTCGTTCATGGTTGGTGCGCGCTTCGACGCTGAGCGCTGAGGCAAGAGCTGCGTGAGCCCGGGTATCGCCGAAGCGCGACTCTGCCGCCTCCTTGCTCGAGCCCCAGCTATAAAAGCCCATAGTAAGTACAACGCACTTGGCGTACTGTGGCGAAAGCTCATTAGCTTTTAAAAGCAGCAGAATCAGCTCTGCTCATGCGCTGTGCAAAGGCTATTGTACCCGGATTCCTTGCATTATTTTCGCCCCCCTTCAAAGTTCGATTTATTTCTGCTGACTGCTCCTCACGGCAGCTATGCGCCCAGATTTTGGTTCACGGACTGCTTACTATGCCGCTGCCGGCTCCCAATCGTTGCGCATTGCTCAGAGATGTTTACGCCGCTCGTGATGAGTTGGCCGTAGCTTCCTGGCGCTGTAGCGGTAGGAAATATACCTTAGAGGTCGCCCAATCTGCGCAGTCATGGTCCCCCAACTACCGGTGCGGCTGTATGCAATCACTCTCTAGCCGCTGGACGACGTATGCCTAGCCATAGAGAGTCGGTCTTGGTCCTGCGGCATTTGGCGATGCTTGCGTACAGTTCGAATCCGGTCGTCTGGCCTTACATTCTACTTACATCCCATTGTGCACTCCAGCACCTCCTCCTCCCTCTTGCGGGTGACTTCGCCAGCCACCTCTGCATGTCACCCGTTCCGTCCAGCGTCCACGTTGGACCTACCAGCAGACCCGGCGATCTGCGAGGTGTTCTGGATTACGTTTTATTTCTCCATCCTCCGTCAACACTCGGCCCGACGTTGCATTATTCTCGCATTCTGGCGCACAAAAGGCAAGTCCTGGTTTGCGCCCTTGGTCAGATGCTCGCGTCAGCCCGTCGTACCGGCAAGGGGGCTCCCCGCTAGCGCGGCCAGATGATCCCACATAGCCAGGCGCCTGAGACACCGCTGTTTCAAGGGCCATCGAGCACTATCCTTGGTCTCCATTCTATTTGCATTGCGGCGCCTCGGGGACAGCGGCCAGTCGCCTGCGATCAGTCGCCATAAGTTATCCGGTGGCAGTTTGCTATGGTATATAACTCCGCCCATGTTCGTCCCCGTTCTTTGTCTTTCCCTCCTTCCCCCGTCTCTCGAATTGCTCACCACTACCTCCACTACCCTCGCAGACATCTGGACTGCAAGGTCCGCAGCCCTGGTGGACGTGTCAGGCCCCTGGACTCAATCTGGCTCTGCCATATATTTGGGCCGTGCGACATCGCCGCCTCGTCCCTAGGCAACGTTAATTGGTCTCGCTCCCACGCAGCAGCGGTCCCGCCCTTCAAAGCCAGAGCGGTACGTCTCCGTCTCCCCGCTGCGTGTCCTTCAACTCTCTAACCCATCGACGCAGCGTCCTTCATCGGAGGCCTCCGCCAGTAAACTCGCAATCAGCTAATGTGAACATCTGCAGGCCATCGCTTTATCTGCAAGCTAATCACGTCTTACTAGCTGAGCGGCACGCGGACTCGCTTACGCCGATGCGGGCCTTCTGCTCGCACCTCACGCCGGTTTAATTTGATAACACATGTCTACCTTCGCAGCCTCTCTTCTCGCCCGCGATACCATCGATCCATCTACACTATAAATCGGCACTCGCAGTGCACACCATCTGATCCCATCTTTCTCTCCGTCTCTCTCTCGCACCTCCTCGGACTTCTCCTCGGCCGGCGCTTCCTCCGATGCCCTCAAGATTCCGTCGGCGGCTCAGTGTAATATCTCGTATACTCGTAATACACGGGGTGAGTCTGAGTCAGCCTGTGCGCGCTATGCCAGATCCACAGACACGGACTGACTTCGGCCACCCTGGCATGCATGCAGCCTTCTCATGATTCATGATGGCCTTGATGCGCCTCGCGTGTCCCTTACCTACACGCCACGGCAAGGGACAGCGCTAGCATTCCTACATATGCCGAACTGCGACGACGGCGCGCCGGGGGAAGCGCATGCCCATCGCCGCCCATTTCCCTCTTGGACGCACTCTATCCGTCCTGGGCGGCATCCAGCCTGAGCTTTCCCGCCGGGTTATCCTCCTCACACCTGCTGCGGGCAGTGATTCCCGCAGAACCCAGAACGTCGAGATGCCTCGTGGCCGGGTTTGCTGGACAGGCGCCCAGTGCGACAAACCCGCGCCTGCATCGCCTTTGGGATTCCGGACCTGCATAACAATAACATTCGCACGCGGTGGTCCGGGTCTGCTAGTGCAGCAAACAAGGCATCGCACTGACGTTTTCCCTCCCGCAGACTCGACCAATCCTTGCGGAAGGTTCATATCCCGAGCCTGTCGCCAGGATGGTGCGCATTACCTTTTTTTCTGCATTGTGTTGGGAGAGAGTGTTTGATCGATGTTCAGGGCTGCTGCAGGGTAGATTGCATATCATTGCGCGTGAAACCCAAGAGAAACGCATGCAGCAAGCAAGGATCTTACAGACTTGTCGACCAGACAGAACACACACAGCATACGCATAGCCTGCCGCATGCCCAAGGGTGCGTGAAGGAATTCACCCCGGACAATCGGCCACGAGATTAGACGGTACGTGCGAACCCCAAACACTTCAGAATCCAGTGCCCCTCCAACCAGCCCGCTGAGGCCGCGGACTGCGTCTAGCGTGCAAGTTGCGGGGAATTTAACGAAAAAGAAAAGTCGCGAATACTTCATCGACCGTGACGTATCGCACCGGGGCGACATCCCGTGGGCGCTATGCGTTGAGCAGAGCCAGTGGGGCTGCCAGGGGTTCCGGTTGCGTATCATTCACCCGCATGCTGGGCTCTTCCTCCGAGAGAAGGGGATGCTTCGGCGTCCGGGGGAATGATGGTAATTCGGATTCCCGCGCATTTTCCGCTGGTTCGAGGGCCGTGACCGGGGCCCGCGCGATGGACGAGGAGGGCGCTGGCCCCTGCACATGAAGCGTGTTCGTAACAGACACTCGGGCGGGTGTCATTTCGGGCGGCGTCGGCGTCAGCGGTGGCGCGGGCGACATGTGTGCGGCCACGGCGGGTGGCGTCCCAACCGTCTGGAACTCGGCGGTACCGTTGCCTGCCCGCAGCCGCGGCGAGCTGCAGGGCGTCCTGCTCCTGAGCAGCGAAGACGCCCGCCGTTCGTGTTGCGTTGGCTGGAAGCTGGCGCCGGTGGCGGACGTGAGGTGCTCAGTGCCAAAGCTGACCATTTCGACGGGACTGTCCCCGCGCCGTAGACGCAGTGGAGGCCCTGTACTCCCGTTTTCGGTCGGTTCCATGATGATGGGCGTGGGCACGCGGCCGGGTATGAATCGGGCTAACGTCCTGCGCACATATACGCGCCAGCTCCCCTGCACCTGGATGGACACCGCCGCCGTAGAGGCCCTGACGCGCTGCTGAGCGTCCGCCAGTCGCTCCCTTGCCTCGATGGGGTTGCGAGCCACCCATGCCGTGACCAATATCACGAGGACGGCGAGTGCTGGCGGACGAGTCTAGTCAGTAGTGCTGCGCGGTCTGCGCCGATCGACGTACGCATCAGGAATGTCGTCTGTACGGATCCTTCAACTGCTGACGCTCTTGGTGGCAGCTGCGATAGAGGTGCCATGGTTCCACGCTGCTGCCAGCGAGCGACGGCGAAGAGTGAAGGTACTCGTTGGACGTCCTCATTGCCTGATCTTGATTTCGCCTCCTATTTGTAGTGTCCCATTCGGGGTCCTAGTAGGACCGAGAATCCGGTCAGTCAGGTCACAGTGTTATCATGCGAGACTGCATTCCGCTGATCCACCGTTGTGGGAAGAAACATATGGTCGGCCCGCCCCGACCTGTGCGCAATCTCTGGCGTGCCCTCCTCCATGGGTCATCTAGCGCCTGGTGAGATGTTGATTAAAGGCCCGCACAATATCTGCACCTCATCTGTGACGCGTGTCCGGATTTGCACGGGCTGGCAAATCTCATCGGTTCCAACTTGGCGTTTGTCTTTTGGCTTGCACCAAATTGGCGAATGTTGCGATGCTGTGTGACATGCTCTGCGGTACAAGCTCCTGGCTTCGTTCTGATCACCGGTTCGAGCTCTCTTTGGATGACCTGTGTTCCTGCCTGGCAGCTACAATGTCGTGCATCTCAGTCTCGTCGGTCTCATAGCCATCATCCTCGCTGCATACACGCGGCCGACGTGTGTCACTAGAATCTTGCAGGCACGCAGTTCCCAGTCAGGGTTGGGTGAAAGCTGCCGGGTCGCCTCGTTGTGCGGCCCATTCCAGTCCGGCGGGGATGCCACACAGCCTATTGAATGCCCTCTTTACACCTTCGTCTTCCACCGACACCTCGGTGCGGCTGCACTATCAAGGGATGCTGGCGAGCTGCATTTAGTAAATAACCGACCAAGATCCAGATCTACCAGTGGCAGCGAACAAGTACTCTGCGTCATGTCCGGGGCTGGAACTGAGGAGCTAAGCGTAACTCCGACGTCAGCGTCTTCTTCCCCGGTGCCCCTCTGGAGTGCTATGCAATACTGCCCTGCTGCCATTCTGCTATCAGCCCTTGTACCACCCGTGCCTCGTACTCCGGAATCGGCACCTGTGCTTACAGGAGCTATGCATGCCGAAGCACTGAGCGTGCGGAGTCGGACGACATGGTTGGCCACTGGAGCAGCTTTTCAACCATGCATGTAACCAGAATTGTTTGTCTGTCTATCGTACCTGACTGGCGATATCTCCCGGTCGACGCTTTGACGTAAGCTCTGACAGTGCCTAATCCACCAGTCTGGCATGGTGCTGGATGGTGGGCGATGCGGCCGTATGCCCTTCAAGGCAGTGTGCGACCTGGAATACCGTCTTCGGGATGTTTTCGCCACTCAACCGTTCAGCAAGAGTCGTCATTCGGTGCCGTCGGTCCGCACTGCTGCAACAACACAGGCTTCGGTTGGGACGTGAGCATCTGAACCACCACTTCCCACCCAGCTTGCCGCGCCACGAAAGCATGTTGATGGCGGCAATTGCAAACCGCTTACTTCTCCGACTACGTCTATGGGAAAGCGACTGCCCAATGAACAAAATGCCCATTGCCGCAAGCGACGCCAATCGCCGACGCGTCTTCGTATGGTCTGCCTTGGCGCTCGAATCAGTCAATTCTATTCGTATAATTTTCGGGCCGGAGACGCAGTGAATTAATGTGACGCCGGAATGCACGGTGTCACGTGTTTTCGAGTTTCAAGGTGCTCGTCCGTGCTGCGCGCTTTGGTTGCGCCGAAGGGTACGCCTTGCGCACGCGACGGCAGTAATATGCGCAGCGCAAGGAAAAATACTAGCCGATAATCTTTCCAACGTTGCATCTATCTTGAACGGATGGTTTATTTGAGCATGAATACGGCGTAGTACTTGGTTCAATGTTTGCCAATGTCATTCAACAATTCCGAAAGATCTTGAGTGGTTTGATGCCGCGGCGCCGGGCAGGGCCCGGAATGAGCGCTCAGCCGGAAACTTGCTCAACCGAACGCACACCGCGAGCAGCACTGTCACACCGCACTCTGCTGAGGATATATAGCGATACTGCAGACATGACTTGTCACAAAGCAGTTTGCACCTCCGAGGAAGGCATCCAGCCTGGTCAACGCCCTGATGCCCATCCCCTCCGCCGCCGTGGATGGTCTCTTTAGTATGCAACGCTCACATTTATGACTGCGAGAATACTCATTCACTACTTAGTTCTGCTGGTCGCCCTGTTAATCATCGCTCTGTTCAGTTATATAACCTGGCAGATGCTTCTGCGTAAGCGCAAGCACACGGCCATTTTGCTTGTCTCCCGGCGCCTTGGAAGGAGTGCTCAAAGGTCTAGCGGCATCCTGGGCAACAATTTATATGCACTGATGTGCGTCTGCCCAGAACACACACCTTGCCGTCGCACTCCGAGGTCAGCTACCCACCTCCCGTCTATCGCAACGGTCTGCTTTCGAGCGAACAACTTCTCGATCCAACGGTGGCTCCCCCTAAATATATAGCAGGGTGCTCTATCTGCAACGAAAACGCCGTGCAGCCCGCCCTCCCTGTATGACATCTGCCGGTACGTCCAGTCATCGATAATGTACTCCATTCCCATACTAATTCGTCATCGATGTCCTTTGAATTAAATAGCTTCGCGTACGCGTATTTGGGTACCTAGAGAGCCCGCCATCGACCATGCACTAGGGACCCGTGCTAGGATAGAGTCACTATCGCACGGCATTGCATGCGCCGATTACGCGCGAATTCAACGCGAATTCAAACCAGAACATTACACACCCCAACCCAACTTTTTTGGAGACAAAGTGAATATCACATAATCGGCGCAGATATTAGGAGCGTTTTGCGCTCTTGTTGACATTGCACTAGACTGTCTTAGTGGTCTGGATGTCGCTGAGGTTCTTGTCCGTGCTGCGCCTCGCTGCTGACTCATTGAACCCATATAGGCGTCACAGGAGCTCCAGGCGGTTTGCAGCATAGAACGAGTGGATGGACAGCGACCAAGGCGCACGGCAAACGTGCTGGTCTGCCGAGCGTGTTGAGATCCGGCAATGTGGGTTATTCGCAGGCGTCGTACATAAATTACGGGAACATAATATGACCGTAGAATCAGAAACTACAGGCTAGCAGTAATGATACGCGCGATGAAGCATGGGCGCTTGTAGTGCTGGGCAGTCGAGAGAGCGCTCAGATACACCGGACATAGCCGACAACGCGTTCTTGAAGGCCCCGGCTTATACTATGAGAGGTCCGATCCGGACGGGGGGCCCATTTGGGGGGCGGAAAACCGCTCTGAAGGGCAAATTTGGGGGGCGGAAGATCCAACATCGGAAATTGCCGGATGCTTTCCCACGGTTCAGAATTGCACTGGCTGGGCCGGGAAAAAAATCCTGAAGCATAAATCGGCCTAGGCATGTGTTATTTTAGCATATAACTGTTGAAAATCTTGATTTGCGTGCTAAACGTCCTTGATTCCGCCTTGATTCACCCCATTGAGCATCCTTCTGCAGAGCTATCAGGGATATCGGGCCTGAAAGCAAACAAAGCCATGAAGATTGAGGTACAGAAAGGTGAGCTGAGCATGACAAGACATAGATCAGCTGTATCCCGATGTTAGAGAGTGGCCAAGGACGTCAAATAGCAACAACATATAGTAACCAGTGTCAATGTTTCCAGAGTGCATAGAGGGCTTCAAGTAAGGACAGAGCCAGCAGAAGCACTTGGTAGAAAATGCAGTTGATGAAAATGGAAATGGCCTGTGTTCAGCAACTCATAGCTCCTCAATGATAGCTCATCGTTGGCTCATCGGGTCCGAGGATGCCGGGCCTTCTGCAACCACGGCCGTCTGGAGGATGATTTGGGGGCGGGAAGATCTGAGCTCGGCGCTGCGCGCCGGCCATCTGGGGGCGGGAGGATCGGAGGTGCGCCCTCTGCGAGGGCGCGATGTGGGGGGCGGAGGATGATCGGACCTATATCGGGATAAGCCGGGGGCCTGTTCTTGACTGCCAATGCGTCGGAGATGGGCGGAAAACCAACCAACCAAGCCAACCAAGCCAACCAACAAGAAGATATTGTTTGGGAACCTCTCGGCATTGTAGTATAGTTTCTATAATAACTATTTTGAGCTTAATCGAGAGTTATGAAAGTCATCCAGCTCATGGTTACGACGATGTTGACTATCACGGAGGCAAAACGGAAGCCGCACCGAGAACTCGGGCTCAAGCGCCCGAACACTCTCCAGGAGCGCTAACCTCTTACTCACGTCTGTCGATGCACCTCACGCCTCAGGAGCATGGAGCCTAACTATCATAGACAAATGCTTGACGAGTATATCTATCACGCAAAAAAAACCTACACTATTTAGATCTTCATCGTCCTGTTTCCGAATGAATGCTCAACGAGACGCTGCACTACCAGCTCGCGCCGATAATGTAGCCTGCGGAGCCATCGGGTCTGCGCAATGGGCATGCACCGGGCTGTGCGTGGTTCACGCTATAACGTCTTTCGAAGGAGTCGACCGCCGGCAGCGTCGTGCATGCAGACTGATAGACTGGGTCTACCCTAGACTCGCAGACTGAAGCTCGGGATACCTAATAGGCATACTTCAGCTGTCAAGAGCTACTGGACCCCTTGCCCATGTCACCAAAGACTTTGTGTTGCACATTGCAGCATGCGTTATAATTCGAGGCCCTGCACCAGCCCACCAGCTCACGGAAAGAAAAGGGCTGTCATTCAAGGTAGGGGAGAATGGGTATAATGCTCATATGGCTATATCAGTAGCATACTATAGCATTGCACATATCGGGTGGGGAAGGGGGGTGCATAGGCGGGAGTGGGTGGGGAGCGTGCGGGCCGGTTCACCCAGGGTCACCGGTCATGTCTTGCCACTCTGGACACAGAAAGACAGACCTGGCGGCGACAAGTGCCACCCACTGCCCTTCTGCCATAGAATGTGCATCGTGCACAGCGGCCAACGCGGTGGGCCGCGAGCGGCACGGCAGGCGCATGGAGGCTTCAGGACCCTGCAGGCAGTCCAGCGACGGCCGCGGTTACGCAGACCGGGCGCATAGGCAGCAGGCGAGGGCAGCAGGCGAGGGCACGGCAGCGGCGGCGGGGCGGGCGGCGGCGACGACGGGAAAAAATGATGAGGTGGGACTTGGGTGGGACACAACCGTGCCGCGGCCGCAAATTTCCGAGCGGCGCCGTCGCGGTCGACGGTGACGCGGGGAGTCGGCGGCTCGGCCGAGTCGTCGGGATCTTTGATCCGATAGTCCGACCTTAGCTTGGTTGGCTTGGTTGGCTTGGTTGGTTGGTTTTCCGCGCATCTATAACGTTCACTTGACTGCGCTCCTCCAACTCTCCCTGCAGAACGATGCCAAGCCGCTACGCCGTGGCCCTCGCAGTTCTACGCGAATTGGCCTTCCCGGATATCTGTTCTCGCTGTTGCTGCTCTGGTCAGATGGCGCCCCAGGTCAAGCTGTTCAATGTTGACGCATCGCCATTCTCACTATACGTGAGTTCTCTCATATTCGGCAGCTTTACGCGCCCGAATGTCGGTATACCATACCCACAATCTCCTCCTGGCGTTGCGCAGTTGCTACCTTGACTCGGCGCGGCTCAAAAAATGTCTTGTGACTCCCTTTTGTGGCGGAAAGCCGCGCACCAGCTACCAGTCTCAGCGCCCGTCTTCTCGCCTGCATTGACGATGGAAAAGCTTACTTCTTCCTTCCTTCTCCTTGGCGAAGCGAGTTTAGATGTACCAGATTGTGGATTCTCGACTGTTCTGCTTACGAGTTCAGGACCTCGCGTCTGCATTCCCTAGCTGGTCGCCTTCCAGGTCGTACAACAGTAAGCGATTTATAATTATCCTATGTCTCTCCTCTCTTCGTTTTTCTCAACTCGCTTGTCACCTGCAGCATGGTGATGGATGCAATCTGACGTCTATGGTAATTTAGCTGACCTACTGGTCGCGCCGCAATGGCTAGGTGGCTGTCTCCGCTTGACCATTTGGTATGTCCCACGCCGTCCGAGACAGGCTTTCGTATGCACCGTCATTCCGACATCCGCCCTTTTCCTCATCCCAATACCTCTAAGCCTCGTACACAGTGCTGATCCTGTTCACATATGCCCTTACAGATAGGCTACGGAGGCTCCGAAATATCCCTTCTCCTCATATTCAGCAATGCGGACATCAGCGGCGCCTTCATGGCTCCCGGCCTGGACAACTTGCTTTCGTTGTGTGGTCAGCAGACCTTCGTCGCCGCACGTCCTCCTGCACTGCACCTCCGATTTCGTCGCGACCTTCCGAACAAGCTTTCCACAGCTGACGACTACTCGTCTACGCAGACATTCTGCGCTGACAAATGTATAATTTATCCCGCCTTTCTCAGATGTCCCGCACGTCATTCCGTTTGCAAATAATCGATTCCAGATGCAGAGTTCCCCACAGACAGCGGAGTAGCCAGCTTGCAATTGCGCTTCGGCCTGTATCCGAGACGCACGCGGAAGTTCAAGGCAGAGCCCATGAGCGGTGCAGATGCCGGACCGTCATCCGAGCTTTCGCGGGATCAAACCCCGCCCTACGAAGGGCACGCCCCGTGGTAGGTGCATGTATTTGGTGGTGCCGCTGTGAAGGACGCTGTCACACGCAGACGATCCCGCACCCTCCCCAGGAAAGCGACCCTGGGAGATCTTTGGAATGCGCCTTCGAGTTCACAATGTTTCTGCGCTTGTTGATGCTATTTCAATACAGGAGAAGTAACGCTTTTCCTTTCTGTCATGCAGGCCTCCATTATACATGTGACTTTCTCTGCGGGCGCGGGCGCGAACACATAAGGTAAATATACTTGTTGCTTACTCGTCACTACTCTTACCCAGAAAATCTGATCATAATCCGAGAATCTTCGACTCTTGCACCGGTCTGAATCCGGAAGTTATATGGTACGCCGAACACTGCTCAGGGTCGATTGTGTACAGCTGGAATGCATAGAGGAAGGGTCACGCTAGGGTCGGGGCCCTGTTTATAAGCGGCATTGTGGCCCTAATCGAAAGCTCATACATCATCAGTGTTATACCGGGTTCGGAAGAGCAAAGAAGCCAGCGCGCTGGCACTGTCCCTACCACAACTTTTGTACATGCGAGCACTGAGGTCGATCAACGTCATGCTTCGCATCCTTGCCCTGGGACACGGGGTCTGCGGCCCGAGTCCCCAACCCTTTGCAGGGTGTCATGGAATGGTGAAACCGCGGACAAGCTCGGCAAATGTTTAAGTCAAAAGTCTCAGGGCTGATTTTCGTCAAGGCCGCCTCGTGTGCAGACGAAAACAATATGTAAAGCCGCGACATCACAAGACAGTCCCACAAGACTTTCCCATGCTTCCAGCTCCTGCTATCGCTCTCTTGTTGAGTAAATATTTCTGCTGCGCGCTACACTTTCAAAAACGAGAGTTTAACCTATCTTCCCCAGTTTTTGGCCTTCTACTTTTGGCCGGTGTCTCGTTATGGACCTTTGCCATACTCCATAACTGCCGCCTGAACGTCCTGAGCGCTCGCATCCGCCTAAGACGCCAGTTCCCAGGCGACTCATACGCCGAGCTGGGCTCGGTCAGCTACGAGCAGGAAACTACACAGCCTCGTTTGCCACCGCAGGCCGAGCAGTCCGTGGCGGCGCCTCGCTACCCGCCACCTGCGTATCGCCCGCGAGGACACTCTCACGATGACCCGCCCATTTATACCACCAATGTTGAGCAAGCCGTCCCGTTGTCCGCCTAGCGCTCAATCGCAGTAAGTCGCCTCGTTTGCCTTGGTTTGCAACTTCTAGCTTATCATGACTTTGTCCGATTATGTACCGCACTGTCAAAAAGTTGCGAACGGCCGCGCCTGGTCACCGTTTTACGCTTTCTGCAACTCCTATTCTCTGGAAACTTTCTGTGCTTGCGGACGGACTGCGGTCTTCCTCGTCAGCTCAAAACTTTCAGGTTCCCGATAGTGGCCTTGCTTTGGCTTTCCGCGCTTGCGGGCGGGCGGGCGTTCTAAACCTAATGCTCGGCGTTTTATTTGGTGGAACAACATGCATTCATTTAGGTGGATCCTTTCAGCACCCAGCCAGAACGCGTCTGTGGCACTGCGTCATGTATGTACACCGTCCTGATCGCGAATTACTTCCCAGTGTGCGAGACGTGGGCTGCGGCCGTAACACTTACCGTGATATTTGACACTCCTCTTTACCCAATGAGGCTTGGGCTTCTGCACTACAGTATCTGCCACAGATAGCAAGCGAATGAGCGAAACGGGATGTCAGCGCAGGGCAAATCTGGCGATCCTGGGATGTGGCCGGCGATCTGTGGCGATGCAGGAGAATCCCTCGGGATTAGCCCCGGTCCCTGAGCTCACCGGCATGAATCTACAGCTAAGTATCCACAGGTACACAGATACAGAATCTGTCGCAACGGCTGAGCGTTTGGCTTGCTGATCATACATTGATCTACAATCTACGGTCCATATGGTACTGACCGTCCGCGCTCGTCGTAGGCTTGCTCTTCGGGTCAGCAGCTCCGGATTTGCAGCGTGCATAGCAGCTAAATGATTAGATATAGAGTTATCAGTGGCCGAGGCTTGCCACCCGATTGGCCACCCTTGGCAGCGTCACGGTCACTGTGTACGGTTGCTGTGTTGCTCGGTCAGCCTAGATCAGGATACAGGCACTGTGGCCTTCCCCCGGTGTCTTCTCGCGCCGTCCCTGGGCCCTCAATTCGATGCAGCCCGCGTGCGGGGATAAGTACTTGGCGCTTGCGTCGTGCACCACTGGACGCATCGCGCGCAGTTTGGCAGCCGCAGCGGGCGGTTCCGAAGCTTCGAGCGATGCCGCTTGCCAGCGCTTGCCTGCTTGCTGCTCCCACCTACATCGGCCCAACCACCTCACGGCGTCGCCAGTGCCCGTTGGCACCTGCCTTGAGCCCTTTCCGCGCAGCTGGATATCTACATGGCTAGCTGGACCCCGCATCTCGTGGACATTGCATGGCAACGCCTTTGAACCGACGCTGTAGCAGTATTCAGGCAACTTGCCCTGAAGCGCGCCCATACCCGCAAGCGACGCTGTGTGCCTCATTACACCGAGCCAGGCCCCCAATTCCGGATTCGAGCGTTCAGGTGCCCGCCGATGCTGCGCCTTCCCATGTTCGTGCCCCTGCGCTTCCCGATCTTCTGTGACCGGGGCGTCGTAAGGATTACACTGGGCTTCGCCGGACCATTTCCTGTCACGAGACTCGGCCGCGGCCAATCTGCTCGCTGTCTGTTCCCCAAACATGGGCGCTGAAGTTCGCCGGGGTCCACGCTGCCTGCACGCGACAGCCTGAGCTCGCTGTACAGTCCGCAACGTACCCGAGCGCAGGCAGCGCTTTACGGGCTTCGGATTTGCACGAGGATTGCCAGCCGCGACGCCTTGACGGGCGAGTTCTCGCGCCCTCGCCCCCAGTCCCGCGCAACAAGGAGCTTGCGCATGTCCAACGCGGGGAGAGCTCGAGCGCGCAGCACCGCGGCGGTCTGCGGACCCCTCGCCCTGGTTGTGCAAGAGTAACGCCCTCGAGAACCACGCGCTGACTGGCGAGATGTCGCCCGTATGACCATGGGTGTTGCCGTGGGCTGTGGGACGAGGACGGCGGAGGCGCATGCGGCGGTGAATGCGGCCAGATCGATCGTTTTGCGGGGCTGTACAAGAAACCGCAGGAATCAGAACGACTCTGGCCAGTGGTATTGCCATTAATTGCGTCGTGGTTATCGCATTCTCCGCAGAAGACTCGGTAGCGCTCGGGGCTCAGGCCGCTGAAGCGTGTCCTGGACGGGCAATCACGTCGACCGGGGAGTGAAGGTACGCCGAATGATGCTTCATTTGCTCTACTCGAGCTCATTCCCGCAGTCGTTTGGTCCTAACGTCCCTTTACTTATTAAACGATCATCGAATCACTGAGCCGCTCTCAGGCTGTTGTCTACTGAGCCCCAGTTGTATATATACTATGCACTTTGGCTATCTGTCAGATTTAGGCTATGCAGCAGAAATCAATGCTTCGAGGGGATCTAGATAGGCATGTTACTGTTAGACGAGGTATTGCTACAGCATCGTGAGCAGTTTGGAGTATGCCGAATCTGCATCGACATGTGAACCCGGGTCTACTACAATTATTCCTGATGGAATATGGTCAGCTGCAATTTCTGAGCCGCTCAGCGGAAAAGGCCACTGAACGCGATAGGTAGGTAGGTAGATAAGTGTCCGGCGCCGGTTGGGGCCGACTCTGCTTTATTTCTCTTTCTCGATCTCATCCTCAGTTTCTTCTGAGCCCCAATGTCACCCCGTGACTGTCACCCTCTATGGCTGTTCCTGCGCCAAGCGGACTTTATACCGCGTTTCATTAAAACCAAAGGGCCACTCGTCTGCCGGAGGTTGCGAACCAGCACCGTCCGTTGCGCCTGCGCCCTCGTCCACGCGTGCTCACCGTTCCTCGATGGCTTTCCCTGACTCCATGTTTGCTGTTGTCGGTGCGCAGCTCTGTATCCGCGCAGTTAGCCGTGCTCATCGTCCGTTTCAGCTCTCGCCGGCGCCATGTTCGCGACTTTCGGGACTTTCATAGTTGCGACGTGCATTCGAGATCGCCTCGTTCGCCGGCACATTGCGAGGGGGACTGGACGCCGGGGCCACCTCTGCGTGACCCATGTCCTTGATGAGGCCTTGGACGAGCAGCTGGATCGACACCACCAGCTCATCCCGCGGCCCCCGAGTCCCACGACCCCACCTCCGGTTTACCGCCAGCTGGCGCCGCCGACCGACACTCTCCTCGAGCTGGCGCTTATGCCGCCCAGATACGCGCTTCGGGGCGCGCGCGCCGGCGAACGTGTCCTGCAGCGCGCGCTGCCCGTCTAGCGTCGCACAAGTCCGCTTCTTCATCCGCGTTCCGGTATGTCCCAATGTCCATAAACCTCTTCCCCGCACCTGATTCTTGCCTCTAGTTTTCCATTTTCGGCCCTCGCTGCCGCCGCTGTGATCATTGCATTGCCGCGACCATCGTCGCTGGACATTCTCGCGCTCTCCCTGTTTTACCTTCTTGCTTCACCAACATCACTTGTCCTACTCGCTGCCTCCTGGGCAGCACACCACTTCCGGAGAGCGTGTTCACGCATTCTCGTACGACCCCGATTGTACGATGTAGAGCTGCCCGACAGACTGTACAGTATATGTCAGCTATCGCGCTTGTCGTTGCTATCCCTATGTTTTCCACCATGCTGGCGTGCACTCGCCTGATACATTGTACCACTGCTCAGCTCAATGGCCAACGAAAGCAACATAAAGCCAACGCTCGCCAGTGTGCGCCAAGTGTACGACTGATCGCGGTATCAATTCCTGCGGCGCAAGACGCCTGTTCACGCGTTCGCGTTCCGGGCGGACGGATGCTATACGCATGCCGGGCAATTCGCATCGCGACCCACAAGTCCAGTAGTATTTGAAACGGTGCAGTCTCCTCGAACAGTGCAAACGGGCCGGAACGCTGCCTGAACGCGGCCAGCATACTCTGTGCCGCTAACCGGCGCATTACTCGTCGTGGCTAATTCCGGGCCAATTTATCAAGGCACGTGTCGGTTAGGTCACGATGGCTGCCTGGCGATGCGCGGGATCAGAGTGCAACTGTCGCAGACCCTCGCTTGGCACTTCGCGTGTTCCATGCATGTTCCTTTGTGCCCTGCAGGGAGAAGGTGACGCTTCTTGCCCGCGGAGCATAACAATTCTTATATGTGTATTATCTCACTCAGCACGAGGCTTCTTGCTTGCTAGTCATTGATATGAAAGACAACATTTCAGGCCGCCCCGCCGACCTGACAAGCAATTGACACACTGTGTGCTCAATTAGCGAATGCACGCTACCCCTAGGCCCGTTCTGACAGAACGGCTCGGAGCAGTCCAACCGATTCGCCTGTGAGAAATTGACAGCTTCGCCGCGGTACGAAACACCTTGCGCTTTCTGGCCATGTCAGAAGCCTCGTGTGCATAACAAGCTGACACAATCTCGACCTGACATCGTGGCACGGCAAGTCTTCCTGCAAACGGGCACCTGTATAGATATCAATGCACGGCGCCGTTTTGGGCTTGCAGGGTTGTATCTCATCGATAAAGTACTGAAAAAGACGCCGATCAGCACTGAGCGGCTCCAGTGGACCTGTTAGATGGCGATTTTGGTCCTTTGTTGAAAGATCCGAGAAGAGCCGCTGCTCTTGTGTGTGTATTGTGTGTTGCACTGGCAGAACACATGACTGCCCCGGAAAAGAAGCCATCCGACCGACTTCCGTCATGCAGTAACAGCGCACGGCTCAGCATTGCAAACTGTAAACAAGCCTCGACAGCAGGCGGGAGGTGCAGGGTCATGCCTCGCGCACGATGGCGAGCGAGTATTTGAGCCATCGCGGGAAGCAACGAATGGCAAGGGCTCAAGGGCCAGTCCTACATATGCTCCCAGCCGCCGCAATCGCCTTCTTGTGCGGTACGTAGCGGTATTTCTGCCAGCTTCAATGAGCTCGCACTCATTCCCCGCCTGGTAGCTTTGGTTGTATTCGTACTGGGGTTATGCGCCGTCGTCCTGAGGCATAACCGCCGTCTGGACGCCGCCCGCCACCGTCGCAGACCACGATTAGCGTTGGGTAACGATTCGTATGCTGAGCTGGGGTCCGTCGTCGGCCAGGACCTCCAAGCCGCGTTGCCCCATTCAGCAACAACGCCACGACGGCCGGGAGCACTCCTCTTGCCACCGCCCTCATATCGGCCCGCGGGCCGATCTTACGAGGTTCCTCCGTCTTACAACCTGGATTCTCGCGTTTGAACTCTATCCAGAATCAGTTTTCCGGTGAGCTGAGCCGAGGGACAAAGGCGACTGTGACTGCACAGCTCACGCGTTACACCGGCAGCTTCGGGTTGGCCAAGTTCACTTTGTATACTACGCTTCCTCCGCCCGTAATTCCAGAACATCGATAATGAGGGAAGATACGAGTTTGAAGCCAGAGTTCAATCTGAGTACTCGTCCGAAGCGATCCCTTCAACTCGCGGCCGACGCGAGTGCAGTCTGCAGCCAGCGCTGACAGAAGCCGACGATGGCAGAGATGTTTATAGACGCTGCAGCACAGCCAATTTCCCCCGGTTGTCACGGTCATCCCAATCGCGATTGATTATTGCAACGCATAGACGGGACCATTGTGGTATCTCCTTGTGTACAACAGACTTCCAGAGCTCTTCATTCTCTCCGCCTATTAGCAGTCAAGCGGAGGTGCCACCGATCGCTCGCCCCCATTGTCTCACTCTCGTATATAGATGTGTTGTTCCATTGCCACGTCCCCCAGTCTCATTGCTTTGCTCTACTCGACTGGGGGTGCGTATCCGTTCTGTCTATCGTCTTGTACACGTTTCTCACCCCTGTATAGTTGCTCACGCCGTGTACCACGACTGACAGGTTCGCAATACAGTCTCATTGCTTTGCTCTACTCGACTGGGGTTGCTCACGCCGTGTACCACGACTGACAGGTTATGAGCCACCTTGCGCTTCTATAATCGCGTCGTTTGTCAACCCTAGCTCTTATTTCAGCGCATATTCTGTGCTTCTACGCGTAGTGTCCGTCGTTATTGCCGGTGCTTCCCACCGAGTGGCACACGTCGGTCTTTCCCGGTTACATTGTCCCAAACCACCCATTCCTTTGTACCGGCCTCCGGTCCTGATTCTCCGATCTTGACCACCGACGTCGACGACCTTTGTGCTCCATGGCTCCCATTACTCGTCTTTCTGCGTACAGCGGCCCTACGCTCTCGGGCACGGACGACTTCGCACCATGGCTCTCTGCTGTGCGCGACTGGCTTACGACGAACGGCCTCCTCTATACCTACGTCGAGGGCATCAACGTTATGCCTCCCAGTACGCGCAAGGAGATCTGGAAGAACGGAGAAGACAAGAAAGTCGAGGAGGCGAAGGCCCGAGGCGAATCGTACACTATACGCAAGATGGCGACGTTCCCGGCGCTGCCGCTAACGACGATGAGTGGGTGATGAACTGCACGATTATATCTGCAGCGATCCGCACCACCATCGACCAGCGCTGCCGCACCGCCATCAAGGACGAGAACATCGACAGTCCTGCGGAAACCGTCTCTGATCTACGCGCACGCTACGGCACCGACTCAACCTCGACGCGCATTCTCCTACTCAAGAACGCGTTGACGGCGAAGAAACCTAGCGAGGTGTCCTGGTCCAACTGGCACGATCAACTCGTCGTCACTACGAAGCGCATCTTTCCTGCTGGCGTTGGTCTTTCCCCCGATGAGTTTCTCACTGTTGCTATGATCGTCTCTGCGAGCGGCGACTGGGAGAACATCGTCAACATCATCTCTCACAAGTGGGCGCTCACACCGGGGGCAGGAGTTGAGGCATATTTAGAAATATGCCTTAAACTCACTGGCGAGACCGGTAGACCGTCGACTGTGCAGACCGCGCGTTCAACTCCTGGCAATGTCATTTGATTTCATAGTGGTCGGGCGACTCGGGCCGAATCCAAATGAACAAAGGATGCATACACGTGCTGGGCACGCGTTCAGTCTCCGATTTGTTCAGTGTCCGACGCACCTCATTCCATCCTTTCTGCCGTGCAGTGTTCACATCTCAAGCCTGAAAGATGTCCCTCATTGTGCACCCATCCGCATCTAGCACTCAGGGCAGCATTTCCAACAAGCGCCCTGCCGACCGCCTTTCAGGCACCCCTCCCGCCCCCGAGAAACCGTCCAAGCGCTCAAAGAAGAAGGAGACCAGCAAAGAGCGCCGCGCTAGAGGTAGACGGTCCCAGACCAAGCTGAAGACTATTGAGGTGCCTGCCAATGCAAAAGGTCTGAAGGTACGTATTAATCCGTTTAGCGGCTGTGTGCATTCGCTCAAAGGACCAGAAATGCTTTGAGCTGCATATTTGCCTTCTCGCAGGCCTTCATTCGCAGCATGCTGTCATGTCCCCACCTACGGTCGCCAACCTGGCTCGCTTTGAGGAGCGCTTCCACGACAAGGATGCTGTCTTCGCTGCTCGAATGGGTCCTTCACTTCTAGAGAAGACTGCTACAGCACAGATCGCCGAGCTCCGAGTCAAGAAAAGCGCTTCCCAGATCTCTCGTGACCTCGCTCGCATTGAAGAGCACCACTTGCAGATGATTGTGCTCCAGCTCTCACGCTATGGGCTTTCGGCCTGGCGTCCGAATTACGACGAGACTGCCTACTCTGTCTACAACAATGCTATGCGTGTCATTGCCCTGGATACCTTCAAAAATGCGGCTGCTTCTCACGCTTACGCATTTCTTGACACCAACTTGCCCATCAGCGACACCGCGTTCCTTACGCGTCTCTACGACAACTATGTGCACGAGTACCAGTACAACAAGTTTGTGGCTGAGCGTAACCAGCCTGGGTCTGTTTCCAAGAATATTCAGCTAAATGTTATGTACAAGCGTCGCGTGGAGGTGAGTACAGCACCCTCTGCGTTCTGTGATGGAACTAAGTCAATACCAGCTCGGTGAGAAGCGGGCGGAATTCCTGCGTGCTGAGGGTTACCCAACGCGCGTTGTTCGTCTCGTCGAGGACCCTGAGTGCAACTCGGATGACGAGGAGGTGATTGTCGACGGCCGGACTGTCTATAAGGTCAAGGCCAAGCCGTTCCGCTCGCAGGACGTGACCCGCTTCCTGCATTGGATCGATGAGCAGCGTGTTCTCATTCTACATGCAAATGGTCAGCGCAAGCGAGGTGCGAAGGAACGCTCTCGCATCGTGTCCGACTCGCCAGAGGACGCCTCCGTTCCCACTCTCCCTCTCGCAGCGGTCCTTGACTGGTTCGACGCGGCTCTCTTCAACACACTCCCCATGTCGATTCGTGCACGCTACGCCCACAAGCCGCTTGTTGCATTCCCCAAGGATGTTGATGTTTGGGCGAGCGAGGAGTCTGCGCAATGGAAGGCCATGAGCGACGCTGCATTCATGACCAAGCATGGAGACGCTGTGCTGGCCAACTATCGCCTGCCTTCCCCGGGCGAACTTATGAACATGGCGCAGAACGTAAAGCTCGCACCAAAGCGTCGCGCCAAAGCCCCTCGACCATGGCGCAGAACGTAAAGCTCGCACCAAAGCGTCGCGCCAAAGCCCCTCGACCAAACGAAGGAGATGATGATGAGGACTTTGTGTCTGCCTTTGACGCCGCTGGGAAGAAGAAGGGGGCTAAAAAGGACAAGAAGGGAAAAGGTAAAGCTGCAGTTGCATCCTCGAGTCAGACACGCGTCGAGGATCTTGACCCTGACTCGGAAGATGACGAGGACGAGGACGAGGATGATGATGATGATAAATTGTAGTTCTCTTCTGCCGACTGTATGACCTAATCCATGTCTTTTTTGGCAATGCAGTATCCAATTTTGCATAATACTGCGTGAACTCCTGTCTGTTACGGAAATAGGACATATTCCCACGATCTGCTTGTAAGAAGCAGCACAGCCTCCAAGCAGATCCTGGGAATTGCTTACTAATCAAAATGTTCCTAGTAACCGGAAGCAAGCAACCTCTTACTGCTTCCGGGTTTTTTGCTGGCTCCGCAAAAAACCCGGAAGCAAATTTCAATAATTCACAGCCATCCATTTGGATTAGAGCAATGGACCGTAACAATTTCAAATCAATTCTACATCTTCCTGCCTCTGTTCAGTGCATTACAAACGACCAGGACCTTGATATTCATTCCAAAGGAATGCGGGGGGCATTTCCACACCGCCAAGTGAGAAAGAATTTGTCGTGGCTCAATAACATCTAATGTTGCAGATGGGTCAGCCGGTACAATTGTGCACTTGAAGCGCGGCCGTGAAACGAAGGGATTCTGCGCAATGTAAGGGTCTGAAAGCGTATCAAGCAGACGAACGAGCAGAAACGTTCGAAGTGCTGTGGCCACTGGGAGCGTCCAAATGGCCTCAATCCTAGAAATACGTTGAGTTCCTCGTGCATCACGAAAGCAGATGTAGCTGTTGGCCTCATTTGCTGTATAGCAGCTGTAGGTCCTATCCTCGCGAGTGAGCTCTGTAACGTGACTTGCCCACGGCGATAAGATATTTGAGCCGCCAGGGTGTGGCACAGCAGCGCGATGCCGCCATACATCCAGCCCCCGGTTCATGTGGTTGAGGAGCAACTGGTAGTGCTCGTCAGACATGAGCTTCGGCTTGAGCCGGGTAGTCCTGCCGCATCGGCATCCGCAGATGGATCCTGGAGCATGTGCGAGCGCAGAAGGGTGTACAATGCGCTATGTTCACTGGCAGGGTTTTGCAGCAGTGCTTCCAGGCGGCCGCGACGGCTGATCTGCCGCAGCATCGTAAAGTCATGATCAGCTGGAATTGAGTCAGATATCGCAATAGAGCCTGAGATCTATGGCTTACCCATATGCCTGTTGGTAGGTACTTTCTGCAACATGCCATTGAAGCGCTCTCAGCAAACTCGCTCAATGGAGCGAGAGGTCCCCAGTACTTGAGCAACGCGCCATTGTGCATAGCAAGGTGGTGGTTCGGCCGCGGGTAAAAGTGGGGAAAGAGAACAGGGAGAGATTTCCGGTAAGCAATGTAGTGTTCAAGATATGCATCGGCCTCCGAGTTTGACGTCGAGAAAGAGGCAACAATATTTGTTGATGCCACGAGATTGTAGAGATTCTGAAGTTGGAGGTCTGCGTACTCTGTGGTGTCGTCGCCAGTCCAAAGTTCAGTTAGGAACATGGGCAAAATCACAGTGAACAGTGTCAGCCAGTGATCTGCCTTCAACGTTCCATGTGCTGGATTGCCGAGGTCGCCGGGTGGGCGACTCACCCAAGTTGGGAGAAGGATGCTGCGGATGCAGGCACGCAGTGCTTCTAGTTGCACTGGATCAAGCACACAGCCTCCAAAGAACTCTGGATCCACGTAGTCGTCATCATCTGAGTCGTCAACATCCATCTCCGGCTCGGTGGGCGAGGCACTGGCAGAGACTGGATTGGAAGGTTCGTGAGCGTCGTCGAGTAGCATTTCGTCCTCTTCCTCTGGCGCGTCGAGTAACAGGTCCTCCAGTTCGGACAAGTACTCTGATGAGTCGGTGCCTATATCAGTCTCGTATGTATCGTCTGCATTTTTCGCAGATTTAGCCTTTGCCTTCCGTCCTATGCCCCAGAGCTCGCGACAGTGATGCTGCAAGATCCCCTCGAGTGTATTGTGCACGAATCCAAGCACAAGATGATTGACTGGATCCCAGTAGGGGAGGCGGTGCAGAGGCGAGTGGCGAACACCCGTTGCCTTTCGAAGCTCCTCGCGTTTGGTGATGGTCGTTGCAGCAAGCCATTGCTGTGCTTGTGCGCGCACAGTAGCTGGATCACGAAGCGTGAAGTCAGCCAGATTGCAACTCTCGATAGTTGATTGAGTGCAGTCGCAGTACGAGCAGAACACCTCGGCAGATGTACTAGCATAGCCAGTGATCTTCCGCATGGCCTGGAGATCTGCAATAACTGGAACAACTGCAGCTCTCATGGCTCGACCATGAGGACAGCGGTAGGTTGGAATGACGAGGCCGTCGGCGTGCCAGAATGGAAGCAGTTGATCCACAATGGGATCAATGACATGCGAGATGGTTATAATGTCAGGTGACTTGGGCGACGGTGTGATGCCAGCGAAGTAGACATTCTCAAGCCTGTAACGCAGCTCGGGGGGAAGGTTCATGCAGCACAGAATGATGGCGCCCGATGATGCATTACGACCACCGATCATGTTGGTGAATGGGTTAAACCAGTCAATATAGAGACTGAAAACCAGGTTGCCCGGTGTGCGGACAAATTCCCCCAGCGACGCCCAAGCAGGACTATCCCAGATGCCAGACATAATATCGCCTTGTGGTGTATGGGCGGAGGATTGATCGAGAATATCCTCAATGCCCGGTCGCGAAAGAAAGTATCGGAGCCAAGAGTCAAACGACTGTGTGCTGTACAAACAGCGAGGGATGGATTTCTCGCCACGTCGCCGAGTGCGTCGGGTTGTCCGAAGGCGCTCGCCACATGCACGTGCACGAGGTGACTGCTTCCAGGTACAGATCTCTGGAATAGCATTGAGAGCATAGCTGCAAAAGCACTTTGGACATGCGACTGTGCGTGATATCTGAGGCTCAATGCTCAGCATTGACATAGCAGTCCGTACATCCCGTGGCAAGTCGATGCTGGGGATAGTGACACCAGGAGCCAGGAGCAGGCCAAACATCTGCATGGTTGAAGCCAGAACAAGTCCCAGAGCAACCAAAACCACGTTGGCTGTTGCGCGGCTCACTCTGCGAGACAGATGCAGCCACGAGACTAGCACACAGCACATGGTCTTGATGTGTGCAATCGTTGTATTAAGACCTATTGGATATTGTCAGCATCCATTGTAACGAAGTCAATGGATTACGACTTTGCTGCAACACGCGTTTCTCCTCTTTTTGCTGTAGCCGGATATCTGAGTCAACTAGCGCAGGTGGTAACTCTTCCACTGGCGAGGGCACAGCCAGATCTTCTGGCTGGTGCTTGGCAGCATTCTTCTCATGCTTTGCACGCGTTGTATAAGAGACTTGCTGGCCATGAACCCGATTCCCAAGCGCGTCTGTGAATGTATGCTGTACGCATTTTTGGCAAGTGCACAGGGGCATTCTAGCAGGATAATATAAGTTTTGTTAATCTCAGTATGTACAGCATACATTCAGAACATGTGTTGCTGCTGGTTGCACAATGAGGGAGGGAGGAGAGCAAGGTGCGCTGCGATCATGACGGTGCCGGCATGACGGCCCGCCGGCAGCAAACGACCGGCCGGGTTGAGCAAGCACGTGATTCATAGTTCATGGCTGCAACGAGGTTTGAACCTGCAACCTCCTGCGATCCATCGGCGTGACCAATGCCTTTAAGGCATATTTATGAATATGCCTTGGTTTGTGCCCCCGGTGTCAGCGATCACCAGCAGGTGGCCATGGATCTCGCCAGCGAGGAGACACGCCGCGCGCACTCTGCCACTGAAGAACGCCGCATCCAAGCTCTCGTCGCGACTCGCACGAATAGCCAGCCACGCGCGCCTGGAAAGAACGGTACGGGCTGCACCAACATTCTCTGCATTAAGGCCAAACACGCACATACGCACGACCTCGCTCATTGCTGGGAAGAGGGCGGCGGCAACGTTGCCAATCGTCCAGCCAACTGGCGTCCGCGCTCACCAAAGGCGAATGCTGCGGTTTCCTCGACTACCTCTCCGTCCACCTCGATGCTGAGCACGCCCGCGACCACTCCTCAGGCTCTGACCGCTCGTATTGAGGATCCGTCTGATTCCTCCTCGGACGAGTCCGGTGTCTCGATTGGGCTTGCAGCGCGCGTCCCTGACACAGCCACTGTCGATCCGGAGCGTGCAAGTCCCGATATAGCCAGCCGTGATCCTGTTCCCGCATACGCTGCCGACCCCGCTCCCGCCGAACGCTCCCTGCTCGACGCCATTGTGCCAACCAAAATCGCGCTCATGGCGGCCCACGGCAAGGGGGGGGCGATGGATTCTGGCGCGAATGGCCATTTCGAGTCCGATGTGACGCGTTTCTACACCTACACTCCCATCCAACCCGTACGCGTCACTGGCTTCTCTGGCGATACCGTCGGCATCGGGAAGGGCGAGGTACACTACCGCCTCGGCAAAGGTCGCATCCTCAAGCTCAAGGACGTGCTTCACTGCCCGGGAACGAACCTCTCGCTCATCTCGGTTTCCAAGCTCATCACCGACGACTCCTCCCTCGAGGTCCTTTTCGATGCGGATGCCTGCACCATACGCCGTAACTCCGGCAGCCGCAAGGTCATTGCTGTCGCCAAACGATCGCCGGACGGCCTGTATATGCTCTTTGACTCGCCGTTGCAGGTGGCTTACTCTGCTCGCGCTTCTGTTACATCTCAGCTACTCACATGGCACAATCGTCTAGGCCATCCAAGCATGGATGCAGTGATGCAGCTCGCGCGCTCTGGGGCTATACCAGGTCTGCATATTCCTCAGTCGACTCCTACTCCGATTTGCGAACATTGCCTTGCAGCGAAGGGCAAAGTCCTGCCGTTCCCCAAGGAGTCGGAGAACCTCGCGACGAGACCTCTGGAGCGCGTGCTGGTTGACCTGACTGGGCCTGTTGATACTGAATCGCTCTCTCGGAAACTCTATGCCGGCAATGCTATTGACGAATTCTCTGGCTACCTTGTCTACGATTTTCTGCGCCACAAGAACGACATTACAGCTGCTCACAAGTCACGTTTCGACGAACTTGAAGCTGCTGCGGGCGCGAAAATTCGATGCGTACGATCGGATGGGGGTGGCGAGTTTGAGACCGCTTACCACTCCATGCTTGGCGAGCGTGGCATTGTGCACGAGACTACGGCGCCAGAGTCCTCAGAACAGATCGGCAAGAGTGAACGAGCTCACCAGACGATTGCACGACGCGCTAACGCTATGCTCGACGCGGCCGGCTTACCGAAGACGTTCTGGGCTGAGGCTTGGAATACGGCAACCTATCTCGCCAATCGCCTCCCGTCGCGACGTCATAAAGGCAAGACTCCCTACGAGGTTTTCCATGGCAAGAAACCGCGATACGTCCAGATACGCGAATTCGGCTGCACGTGCTACGTTCTCAAGAGAAAGAAGAAACGCAAACCGAAGCTCAACCTCAAGGCTACCAAATGCGTGTTCGTTGGCTATTACGAGAACAGCAAGGCTTACAGATGCTGGGACCCCGCGACGCGCTCGATTGTCAAGGCGCGGAATGTTACCTTTATTGAGTCGCACGATCTCCACCGTCTCTCTTCGCGCATACACTCCACTGATCCTGATGTTGTGATTCCAGAGCCGTCTGTCGATGACATGGTTCGCGACGACAACGACTCGTCCTCTGACTCAGACTCTGATTCGTGTGCGGACGCGGATGACAACTCGTCTACCGCTGCACCGTCTCCGTCTGCCGATCGTGCACGCGCAGCGGCTGATGCTTCTCAGCTCCCGCGCGCGAACACGCCTCCTGCTGCACCCATCGCCGTTCCCTCGCCGGACGCTGAGGACACGGGGTTGCGGCGCTCGGGGCGCACCCGTGTCCAAACGCGGAAAGTGACTGAAACTGCGGATCCCGCGACGAAACGTGCACAACACGTCTCCGGGACTCGCATGACGACTGATGAGGCCATGGCGTTGTCTGATTCTCTGAATGCAGCACGCAAGGCCGAGAACCTTGTTGGCGAGGTTCTGGGTGAAAGCAGTCCTCTTCAGGGCCTCATGGCAGTGGCGCACGCTGTTCAGAACCCCCTCTTCGCACTCAATGCATTTGGGGAGTTCCCTGACCGCGTTCCGTTCACCTACGACCAGGCCGTCAAGTCTCCATTCGCTCCCCAATGGCGTGATGCAATGGACGTGGAACTCCAATCTATGGAGGACCACGGTGTTTGGGAGAAAGTCCCGCTCAGCGATGTTCCTGCGGGCAAGCAGGTAGTCGGCTGTCGCTGGGTATATGACCTCAAACATGATGAGAAGGGGAATCCCATTCGCTATAAAGCCAGACTCGTGGCAAAGGGTTATACCCAACGTCCGGGAATGGACTTTGTTGATACAGCCGCTCCAACGTGCCGACCTGAGTCGGTACGCGCTCTGCTCGTACTCGCGTGCATGAAAGGCTGGGAAATGCGCCACATCGATGTGAAAACGGCATTCCTCAACGGCGATTTGGATGAGGAGATTTACATGCATCTCCCGCCGGGCTCTCTTTCTGGCGACGAAGTACTCCGTCTGCGTAAGGCTCTATATGGCCTGAAGCAAGCGAGTCGATGCTGGTATTTGAAGCTACGCGAGACGCTGTTGTCTTTCGGTTTTCGGTGCTGTGAGAGCGATCCGTGTGTTTTCAAGCGCACAAAGGACGGTCTTGAATGCATTATTGCCGTACACGTCGACGATATGTTTCTTGTGGGCGAGCCGCGGTCAGTTGACGACGCTGTGAAGTCGCTGGCGACTCGATTCACCATCACGGATCTTGGTGAGTTACACTGGTTCCTGGGCATGCGCATTATCCGCGACCGCGACAAGCATACCGTACACATCTCACAACGTGCCTACGCAGAACAACTACTCCG
This sequence comes from Auricularia sp. M13, assembly GCA_037042915.1. NCBI lineage: Eukaryota > Fungi > Basidiomycota > Agaricomycetes > Auriculariales > Auriculariaceae > Auricularia > Auricularia sp. M13. The sequence continues at coordinate 3,111,265 of CM073195.1, read as the reverse complement.
CGAGTTTGGCATGTCGAATTGTCACCCGGTAACAACGCCAGGCGTGCCAGCGCAGTATCTATCCGCGGGCCCAGAGATCACGCCGGCCGAACGCGAGTACATGTCGCGTGTCCCGTTCAAGGAACTCATTGGCAGCTTGACCTGGCTTGCTATCGTGTCTCGTCCGGACATCTCGTACGCCCTTCAGCATGTCTCACAGTTCTCAGCATCCCCTCGTCCCGCGCACTGGCACGCTGCGAAGCGCATACTGCAATACATCCGTGGCACCCTGGACTTTGGACTGTTCTACGCTCCACGCGCTACTGCTGGTCTCACTCTGCCGTCTGCTTTTGTCTCGCCTCAGATCGAACAGTTCCACGACGGTCATAGTGCATGCACTTTTACAGACGCTGACTGGGCAAACTGTCCGGACACTCGCCGCAGTACCTCTGGCTACGCTTTCCTGCTGCACGGTTGCCTCATTTCTTGGAGCTCGCGCAAGCAGAAGACCATCGCGCTTTCGTCTACCGAGGCGGAGATACAAGCTGCGAAGGAGGGCGCCAAGGAAGCTGTCTGGCTGCGCGAATTACTGCGCGAACTCGATGGCGCGTCTGGGTCTATTCCACTGCACATTGACAACCAGAGCACCATCGCGCTGACTGGAGACACCAAGCATCACGACCGCACAAAGCATGTCCACGTCCAGGCACTGTGGCTTCGCGAACGTGTCGCGGATAAGGTCTTCTCAGTTCAGTACACTCCGACGGATGAAATGCTCGCCGACATTTTCACCAAACCACTCTCCCCTATGAAGCACAGGCACTTTGCACAACTTCTAGGGCTGCGCTCCGCTTGAGGGGGGGTATTAGTAGTCAAGCGGAGGTGCCACCGATCGCTCGCCCCCATTGTCTCACTCTCGTATATAGATGTGTTGTTCCATTGCCACGTCCCCCAGTCTCATTGCTTTGCTCTACTCGACTGGGGGTGCGTATCCGTTCTGTCTATCGTCTTGTACACGTTTCTCACCCCTGTATAGTTGCTCACGCCGTGTACCACGACTGACAGGTTCGCAATACAGTCTCATTGCTTTGCTCTACTCGACTGGGGTTGCTCACGCCGTGTACCACGACTGACACCGCCCACACATGTCCTTGGTCCTGTTGAAGGGAATAGCACTCTTGCCACGATCGGCTCCAAGTAGCGGCTCTTACGCCAACCTCATCTCCCAAGGCATGGAGATATGTGCCCACTGCTGCGCAAATTGGAACATGTGCGTTCGGGCCGACTTGAACACGATCCGTTGCCATATAATGACACTCCTGTTGTGACCGTACGAGGCCGGCGCTGCGTCGCATAGCTTGCTGCTGCTTGGAAGTCACGAGCAGCTCTAGACCGGTCTTCACCGTGTGCACTGCAGACCTTGTGTTGGCTGCACTGATAAGATTTGCATCTGCACGCGAGCATGACATCATGCGTATGGGACCATTGAACGGTGCAAGCACATGGACGCCGCGATTGGTGTCGATTAGCTGGAGCGCAAAAGTTTGGTACGATAGTGTGCAGGTGCGTGTCACGTGCAGTTTTTGTCCGCCCGAGCGTGGGTATCTCGGACTGCTGTTGCGGATGTTGCCCTTGATGCTCCACCTCAAGCCACGGTGCCTTGACTGAGTAGCCACAGGCCAGAGCCTATGCTCTAGACTTATGGTCTCTGAGACATTGAGCACAGCAGACACGAAATCGGGAGTTGCAATCTGCGTCATTGCGCAACTTGACGGGTCGAGAGCAGCATTCAATGGACATCCATGACAAACTGTCGTCTCAAGAGACTACAGTAACAGAGAGCGTTCCCTTCATCCAGTATGCTGCAACTTTGTATGTCATACTCTTTGGATCCACTTTAGCCTTGTGCCGCGCACACGTTTCTCGTTGCAATATCCCAGAGAGGAAGATCGGATGCGCAAATCTGGCGATCCTGATTAGGATCGGTGGCGATGCGTGTGCATCCCGGAGCGGAGGCAAATGGGTGCATGGTGCGATCGGCGCGGGTTTCGAGCAACTGAAAACTCTTCGGCGGAGGATACGAGTTCACACAAGTCGAAGGCTTTTCTGTTGTCCTGGTAAGCCCCACCTTGAAGGTAGCACGCCATCGAAACGAACTTGTTTCGGCCAATTATCTTCATTCAATGCCGATGCATCTTTGTTACAAACCATTGCGCGGAACTCCTTTCTGTCTCCTTCACGGACTGGACCTTGAACTATCCTTTCAAGCTAAACCCGTCTGAAGTCCCTGCAGAGCAATGATGTAGTTAGGCATCGATACTGTTCCGCAGCAGCCCAATCGTGCACTCGTTTGGCCATGCCTAGGCCTGTGGGGCCGGCGCGCATTCACCATGCTGCCCAGGTGCTGAATGAGTCCCGCGGGGGATGAAACGCGCAAAGCCCATCAACGCCGGGAATTGGGCCGGGATGACGTGACCTGAGACAAACATTAGAGTGGCGAATGTGGCCGACGCACCGCACGATAACGATTTATCTGTTTTATTTACTCCCAGGCCGCGTGCCCCACCGTGCTCACATAAAACCTCTCATCCACCATGGCTCAGAGGGTCCTTACCAGATCGCACGCTCCCTCGCCACGCTCCTATGACCATTGCGCACAGCGCCGAGGGTGTATTGATCTGGCTGGGTGCGCGCGACCTAGCCACTCTCACGTCTGTCCCTGACCTTCATCGCCAAAGCCTCCCTCGCTGCCATCATCTCATGCATCGTGGCCATCGCAGAATATTATCGTCGGCACGACGCAGCCGTGCAACGCGCCTCCTCCGCTCGTACAATGGTTAGCACCAACCGCAGGACCGTATTCACCCACCCCCTTGACATCGAGATCCTGGGCGGAGAAGGCCACGTTCTGCAGGTCCCCCAGCGCGCGCATGTCTGGCGCCCTGACAACCCCACGCCACCGCCGCCCTACGTCGAGAATCCTTGAACTCTTTGCGCTCGGGCGATGTCCCGTGCATAACGCGGGTACGTAACACGCCGCCGTCGTGGTGCAATGAGTGCCTGACATGGCTTCGCAGGCGGGTCCCCGGTCCTCATCCCGCTTCGCCTTCTCGCGCCCGTGCCAACGTTATTTATTACCTTCCGCTTACTGTGCCTTCGCGAAGTTGTCCCTGCATCGAGTAATATCGCTACGCCCACGCCTTGCACCCTCTAACCCACTCTCTGTCTCTCTTGTAACGATATGTCTACGCAGTTCCCCGGCATTGCCTTTATCTTCTGATGTAGGATCATGTATCTTCATGTATTAGGAAATGAGAAAGAACGTCATGCAAGCCTTCTAGTCTCGCGACGCAACACCTTTGCTGTCTCGGCCGCACGCCCTGCACGAGGGATCGCTCTCATCGCGGTCGGCGGGCTGGCGGGTCTGCTGATGTAGCCACTCTGCCCAACACAGTGGAACCAACACGCCGCGCTGGTGGTTTCAACTGTCCCCTTACCCCCCGCCCACACACACCAGGGCCGGTCTTCCGAAGTTATCTTGGGTGTAACATGCGGGAACGCTTGTGCATAACACTCGCGCACGTGCCGGACCGCTATCGGCTGTGGGGCGCCGCAGGGACTGCGTCTTGTGACTGTCACGGAGAGACCTTTGCGCTTGCGCGTCGCCGATATAAAACCAGTCTTCACAGCTTGCGCGTGCCGGCCCCGGCAGGCGGTGCAGCCCTTCGGAACTTCAACGAGCGGGATTGCAAGGTCCTGGTATTCCTAGTTCCATTTGAACAGCAGCGTAAGCATCGACAACAGAGGAAAGCAATTAGGGGATGAAAGCTAATGTGGTATGATATGTGATCGACGGTCGTACGCAAGGGCGAAGTCCATATTCATGTGTGCTTTGGTTCGTGCGTTGGCATGTGGGGCTGTTTTTGTACGTCCGCGCCAAATGCGGCAGGAGAACTTGGGGAATTCAGCAACGCTTAGTCCTCGACGAAAGGGCCGCTGGCGAGTGCCTCTGTCACGCTCTTGTGGCTGCTGAAGATGCGCACTTCTGGCTGGCCAGGGTAGAACCACGCCACGACGGCCTGCAAAGAGGTGAGCGCGGGCGCGAGGGTGGATCAAGGCGACGACGCACGATCATGATGTAGAATGCAACCAGTACCGCGCCTTCCGCCCAGTTCGTCTTCGAGTCGGCCGTGACGAAGTTGACGAGGAAGCATGCGGCGACGAGCACGACTACCTCGAACAGGTCGAACAGCAGGAAGAATGGTTCTATGATAAAGCGATCGCGGTTCAGACGTCGGCAATGAGAGCAAATGATGATGAGCACGTACTGTTGGCCCACCAGGCGATCAGGACGAGCAGGGGCATCCAGAAGAGCAGGAACTGGATGCTGAGGTCGATCGCAAGGCCGGATGCAACGCTCTCCGGCGGGGGCGGCCTGCGGCGAAGCAGTTTGCGGCTGAAGTAAATGACGGCGAGCAGGCCATCGGCTGCCCAGGACACTATCGGCAGTAGAAATAGACCGAACCACCTTCGCTGCATGAGTAACTAGATACCCGAGAATATCGTGTGTGCTTACTCTTGAGCGATACCGCTCTGCTCCTGCAGCCCCTCGATCGAGTCGACCAACTACACCAAAGACATCCTGTCAGCCAACGTAATTTACCCGCCCCAGCAGATATACGCACCCATTCGGCAGTGACCGCCATGAGCGCGACGCACACGATAATGGCAATGGCGCCGACATACGGACCGACCTCGGGGTCCTTCGACTCCTTCTCCTTAGCCTTCTCCTTGACGCGTTCGCTGGCATTGCGGTTCATCTGCAGCGCGTTACCCTCGCCCGGCGGGTTATGCATGTAGATGCGCGAGCAGACATAGCAGCCGAGCAACAGGAGGGCGAGCCCGTGGCTGAAGTGCAGGAACTGCCCGCGTCGCTGGTCCGAGAGCAGCGCGGCGAACTCGAAGCGGCCGTTGATGAACTCCTGTGGGTCCTCCTCGTGTGCGGCGCCCTCTGCACGCCGCACGATGGCAGCGAGGGCGCGCGCGGAGTGCTCGAGGGCAGCGGAAACAGACTCGGCGGCAGCGTGGGCGGTTTCAGTGCCGGTTTCGTGCGCGCCGGCTTCGCTGGCGCCTTCGAGCGGCGTCTGGGCATTTAACCGGACGGCAAACTGCGTGAGTTCTGAGAGCGAGCCGCGGTCCAGGGCGGCAAAGAACGCGGCCGGGAGCACGACTGTCATGACGCCGAGCGTAAGCAGCGAGTGGTTGAGCTCGGTGGTGCCAGAATGCAGCTCCTGTTCGAGAACGCGCGCGCCGCCAGTCATGAATGCGATTCCGGGAATGAGAAGCAGATGCAGGAGTACAACGCCGATGATTGTCGTTTGCAGTAGACGGTAACTACAATAGGATTAGGAGGTGTGGGCCGATCGTGACAGCGCACTGACCGATTCTTGGTGAGAAGGAAGATCGCAAGGGCTGCTTCTACGGCACTTGTAGGACGTTTTAGACTGCGGAGAGAACCAGGAGGAGGAAGGCATACTTGTTCAGAGTGATCTCGAGCAAGTCGCCCAGCTCCTGCAAGCAAGCTGTTCATACATGCCCTAATCATACAGGAAGAGGACTCACAGCACCAATAAAGGGGACCATTTCTTCCGCAAGCCAGTCGAACATTTTCTCAAGCGGGATAATGGCAAGGAACGCAACTGCAGGGGCTCCTCAGCCAACGATAATACACAACAGCAGTTAGGCACGCACAAGCAAACCGCAGCGGGGCTTTGGCATTTGGAGAAACGGTCGGCAGTACGGCCCAATGGAACGCCCAACTGATGGGCAGGAAGACGAAGAGGACGTTGAGAACTGTGTGCGTGGCCATATGCTTGAGGCTGTGGCCGACGGTGGGCAGCTTGCGGCCCGACCCTCGGAAACGCCTCCAGGCGTACTTGACCATGGGCTCGTCGATCTTCTCGTCGAGCTCGCGGCCGTCGACGGGCGTCGAGGGAACGCGCTCGATGTCCGGCCGTCCCGAGCCATGGACGCTGGTCAGGCTGAGCTGGGATGAATTGGCGGCAGTAGGCACCCGGCGCTGCTGCATGGAGTTGTTGTGGGTGGGCAGGCCCGACATGGCGCGCGCACGTTCAACGTTGTGGTCCGAAGTCAAGATGCAGTGACAGCTCCAGGCTGTTCAGACAGGATACCGACGCCAAGAGATTTGCCCGCGCCTCGAGGTTGGCGTCACTCTGCTTCGAGACCGGGTTTGCTCCGGCCCATCATTTTCTTGTACTCTGACTCTCCATCCACCGAGGAAAGAAAATGTCCAAGATTATCCCAAGTTGAACCCGCGAAGCAAAATGCTGAGAAAGCGCGACGAGGCGATGAGACGTGCCAAGTTGTCGCGACTTGCAACTCCGGCACATTGCCTAGCAAATCTTGGCTCCCGTCACGCTCGTGGTCGTTTCGCAGCCTCTCACTCTCCCAGATATATCTCTCATGCTTCCTCTTCGTGTGTTGAGCACCTCCATTGTGAGTGGCTCGCTGAGATCAATCTAACATGTCGCCGCTGCTCATTAGACCGTATCGCAAGCGCAGTTCCCCGAGGCCCCGAGCTCCTCAATGCAGGACGAGCAGCTGTCAGCTTGTAACCTTAGTGAAACAACCCCATGAAGGAAGAATCTTGAGGGAACGCGCCACCAGCCAAACGTGCGCCCCATGGCTGAGCTGATCCGACAATCCAAATGTGTAGCACTCACAGCACGCCATTCGACGTCGCCAAGCGGGCTGCAGTAACTTGAGCAGACGCGGAAACGGTTATGGTACAGGGCTATGAAAATCATATATCACCGTATTCTGTACTTCAAAGTCGCGTCTTGAGCTCGATAGGGATCAGCTCGGGTGGTACACCAGCAACAGCCTACAGCGCGATCAGTCAAGTGGCAACAGCAGCAGCAGCAGCAGCTAAACGGCGAGCATTACCTTCCGCATGATCTCCTCGCCTCCAACGTCCCAGCCACTCTCGGCGATAGGCAGCATGCACTCGCGCAGGATCTGCGTGGCGAGCTCGCCCACGCCAAACTTCTCGCCGGTGTACTTGCGCCACCGCACGACGTTGCGCAGCAGCTTCAGCCGCCGCGCGAGGAAGCGGCGCCGCGCGGGCGGCGCCTGCGGGTCGAACGCCGGCACGCGCGCGTTCCCGTTCACGCATTGCCGCACGAGGACCGACGTCGCAGTGACCGCCTGGCGGAACGGCGCGAGGACGGCTTTCAGCAGCATCTGCGAATGGGTTGATTGTGTGAGTATCTCCTTACAGCGGGTGAGTGTAGTTAGGGATGAAGCAAACGCACGTGGAATTTGACGTTATCGGAGAGGAGGGCGGCCTCGACGGATTCCACGACGTCTATGAGCTTCCGGACATGCGCGACCGAGTACGGGTCTAGCGCGCCTGCCTCGATGAGTTTGCACATCCTGCCCACGATTGCCGTCGATACCATCGCCGACGCGAGATCACCGTCAGACCCGAGCTCAGGTTCCTCGTCCTCAGCGTCTTCGGCCGTCCGTGGACGCGAATAGGTGTACAGCGCGCTGTACCACTTGAACGAATCAAGCGCCCGAGAATCCTGTGAACGTGAAAGAACAAAATCAGCCGGCATTGTACGATACGAACTCAGGGAACGCACCTCAGCAGGATTCCAGCCCACGATCTCCAAGCGCGCCCAAAACTCCCACGAATTGACCATGCCGAGTCCGCCAAACGCCGCGGAATAGCTCTCGCCGAACTTGTCGCGCCACTCGCCGAACCGCACGGCCAGCCCGCGCTGCGGGTCGCTGAACTCGGGCGCCTGCACGTCCGCGAGCACCGCGACGCGCCGCGTCTCGAGGTCGCCAAGCGCCTCGTCGTAGTCAGCCGCTTCGCCGGCGGGCAGCGAGGCGTCTGTCGAGTAGCCGTCTTCCTCGACCTGCTGCACGCCGCGCTGTCGGCGCGCTTGTCGCCGCATTGTGCGCGCCAGGCGGCGTTCTCCGCGCTGGGTGGGCGTTATCTGTGGTACTGCCTCGCCGTCTTGCGACGGTGCTGCTTGTGCCTGCACGGCATCCAGCGCGGCGACGCCCAGGAAGAGCGCCAGGTCGTCATGGTCGTCTTCTTCCCGCCGCTTGGTGATCATCTCCGCACGCTCCTTGATGAGCGAAACATGCTCGCTCTCAACTTTCTCGAGAAGTGGATACTGCGGTGCGTTTAGTCTAGAATGAACACGGCCTATCGCAGCAATAAACTACCTTTTCGTCGAGGAAAGACGCCACGGTTTCAATCCAATCTCGAAAATCGCTGAACCAGCTGCGCTTCGCTTCGGCCTCGGACACCATTCGCCGCAAGTCTGTTTCCTGCGTTTGCAGCGCTTGCCGTTCTTGCTCGAGGGTAGTTAATGCGTTGGCGTTGGTAGCGTGAGAATTCGTCAATGTTAAAACAGCCTTGTCGAAATCTGCAATTGCAGGGGCAAGGGTGGGTATCGCGATTGCTGTGGGTACTGAATACGGCATGTTAGCCAGATCGCAAGAGAGTTTGTGGGAGACGTACTCCGTGCGGGGACGTAGGTCTCCTTCACCTAGTGATGTCAGCTAATTACGGAGGGCTGCAAGACTACGGGCAAACCTTGGTTCGTATCGATGTATTCATCTCGCGGTCCGCGTCGGCAGCCCGTCGTATTTGTGCCATTTCCCATTCGCGCGCTTCCTCGTCGTCGACATCTTCTTGGCTATGATACAGTGAGCCATTGCAACTTGAGCTGAAGGTAGAAAGCACCTACGCGTCTTCGATCATTTCCACCATCCCCGCTCGACGTTCGCGTTCGGCCTTCTTACGGCCTTTCTTGCCTAGGGCAATACGCTCCTGCGCGCCAGTATACTCGGGCATATCTACGTACAATAAGCATCATTGCATGGGAAGCCTGCAAGTCCGACATACCGTCGTCGCCTTCTCCGAGTTCATCGTCTTCGCGCATCAGTCGACTTTCAGGATGCGGACCATCGTCCTTGAAAGCGCCGCGCTTCGTGAGGTCTAGCGAGATAAACCCGTCGTCTTCAGCTGCGCCCTTTGCGTTTCTTAAGCGGTCGCGTTTTTGCTTTGCAGCGAGTATAGACGAGTCCGAGGGTATGATCGTCTCCCCTGGATCTGGCAGTATGTCCATTGAGGACAATTCCACGGAGGCTTCGGCAAATGTGCTATCGTCTATGTCCATGTCGGTATCCGCCACCTTGCGTGGAGGCGGCGTCGCTTGAGTTTGTGCTTTCAGCTCAGACAGGTATTCCTTGGAATACACGACCGAGGATGAAGGCGAAGTTCCCGGAGATAATGAGACTCTAGGAGATGCCAAGTAAGTAAAGATAGAGCAAATCCGTTCCAATAAGACGGACAGAGGTGCTGCTGCCTTCATTTTCCGACTGAGGGCCGACTTCTTGACCTTGAAGGACTCGCCGGCGCCCTCCTGCGTGGAGAGAGCGCGGATTAGTCATAGTTCGGCACTGCAAGCTACGGCGCACCTCTTCCTCATCAGCGCCAAAGCTCAGACGCGCTTTGGGCTTGACGCGCGCAGCTTTCTTGACTTTGGTGGCCACGGTGTCCAGCGGCGTGTCGGGGTCGTCTGCAGGCTCGCCCAGGCCGCCAAACGAGCGGTCACGCGAGGCAGCCGCCTTTGGCCTGCTCTTTATGCGCGATTTGAAGACAGGCGACTCCGCTTCACTCATGTTGGCGCGGTGTGCGGAGTGACGCGAGAAGAGTTGCGGACATAGCCGCCGATGACAACGGTGCCGAAGTCCGTTGAGTCCGGAGTCTGAACTCGCATTCTCTCTTGACTTCTCGCCACCACATCCGTCTTTTCATCTGCCCGGCGCCGACATGTATCCTCGAACATGCACTCTTCCTGTGGAGCTCTGGTGTCTCGTCTTTTCCTACCTGCCTTTCCGAGATCGGCTCGCGGCCATGCGCGTCTGTAGTTCGTGGCGCCAGATCGCGCTGGACGCAAAAACTGCGCTTTGGGCCCAGATCCGCTGGAGAAGCGGGGAACGTCATCTCAGGTCGCTCACAACTCGATTTAAATTGGCCGGACCGGCGACTTTGGTGGACCTTCACGTCAGATTTCTCGACAGGCCCCTCTACTTCACAAATCTCTTGTGTCTCCTTGAGGAGTGCATACCTCGGCTCCGCTCATTGGAGTTACATGCATCTCACAGATTGGAGCTGGAAGACTTCCTCGCACTTTCCCGAATTCTCTCCACCGCACGCGCACCTCATTTGGAATCATTCACGCTCAAAGCTTACATGGACATATCTGATCCTTTATTCTCTGGCGACTGCCCTAAACTACACCATGTCTCTCTAGACGGCGTCACTCTGGAATCGCAGGATGTTACATATCCTGCAGTCACCACGCTGGTATACGCTTTCGCCGTCCTGAGGCTTCCGGGCAGTATCAACCATCTACTCACGCAGTTCCCTAATATCGAGGTTTTGAAGCTAGATGCCCGCAATTACAAAAAATCGCGGAACCCTCTCGACACGCTTCCTCTCTGGTCGCCAAAATTCCGCAGCCTGATCCTCTACTGCGAATTCTGGGGATCACTTTCGTTGAAGGTCGTGCAACTTATACCGCACAAATCCATCGAAAATGTCGAATACGTGGTCTGCGTAGACAGCGGGTTGAAGTCTTTCCCCAGCGACGTCGAATTCGTATTTTTCTCTGACTTGCGCCCGTCTGAGCTGCATGCTTCGTTCCAGACTTACTTGGAGAAGAGCACTCCCATGCTCGAACTGTGCTTCGAAGATCGATCAGGCTTTCGCCGCGTTTTCGATGCACCACACAGACCACACCTTGCGTTCGCACCGGGGTTGATGGATGGATTGTTCAACAAGATCGCAACCCTCGACATCAACGAGCACGATATGGTGAAATTGCTCCTCCGTAGGTCCAAGCGCTTGGAGCTCTTGAACCTCAACAGATTGAACCTGTATCTGTTTGATGAGCGGGAGCACCGCGAAGAGCGCAACTGGCTCACCCCGTTCCTCGTCGACGACGACTACTCGGTGATTGTGCCACAGCTCACCGAGGTGCACTTTACGGCTCAGGATATCTCATACCTCGCCCCCGAGATGGTTTCTGGTTTTATTCTCCGGCAGCTGGGCCGCGGACCGCGTGCATGGGCGCCACTCAACGTTATCGGGTTCCACAATATCCGGCTCCTGCAGAATCGCGTTAATGCTGTCGCTAGCATGCTGCAGCTTACCACCGATATTCAGTTTACCACTACCCCGCTGACTTGGATTTCGGCGAAGATAAATGAGGTGCCAGAGGACGCGATTGACTTTTCATGACCTGGACCATGTACACACTACCGTTTTCCTTTATCTTGTACTTGCACTGTATTATATGCCTCCTGGAATGATGAACATACCTAAGCCGTCAAATAACGGTGCTTTTGTGAAGCTGGAAGTTTTGAGCGCATGGCTGGAGCTTGCATCGAGGCTTGCGCCACGGCTTCGGATTTATCGGGCCGGTTCTTGTCCTTCAACCAGGTTCACAGCGAACCCTGCGCAACCCACCATGGCAGACGCACAGGATTCGTACCAAACGCCGCTCTCCAGGTGCGCACAATAGACTCGAAACAATCCTAGTACGCTCAACGGCGCCTGCAGCCGCTATGCGAGCAAAGAAATGGCGCATCTCTTCTCGCCAGCAGTACGCACCTGAGCCAGCCACTCAGGATACGCACACCTAACGATGCCAACAGATGCGCTTCCACACGTGGCGCAAGCTCTGGCTGAACCTCGCCGTCGCCGAGAAGGAGCTCGGGCTGCCCATCTCGGACGAGGCGATTGCGCAGATGAAGGCGAATCTCGTGCGTCTGTCGCTTAGATTTCCTGCGATTAAATCTGACATTCCGTCTATATGATAGCATTTGGACGAAAATCAGTTTGCCGTCGCGGCTGAAGAGGAGAAGAAACGTCGCCACGACGTTATGGCGCATGTGCATACCTTCGGGACTGTGGCGCCCGCGGCGGCTGGGATCATCCAGTATGTCGCCACAGACACCTATTTCCTCTTCCTCACTGGGATAAAAGCTTGGGTGCAACGTCTTGCTACGTTACAGAGTGCGTCTCAGCGCCATTTACATCCGCGCGTTCGCTCATGAGCGAGAACACAGCAATGCGGACCTCATTTTCATACGGGAAGCCCTTGGAATTCTTCTTAAGAAGCTGGCTGCTGTCATTGAGCGACTTTCTGCCTTTGCGAAAGAACATCGCGCTCTTCCCGCGCTTGGTTTCACGCATTTCCAACCCGCGCAGTTGACGACTGTTGGCAAACGCGCTACATTGTGGATACAGGTGAGTATCATCTTCTGGTTGTCCCTTCATATATTCATGTTCTCCAAGGAACTTCTTTGGGACCTGCGAAATCTGACGCGTGTGAGAGACGACCTTGGTTTCCGCGGTGTCAAGGGCACAACGGGTACACAGGCGTCGTTTCTCACGCTGTTCGACGGAGACCACCAAAAGGTAAGTATTGTGTCCCATATTCTCGAGTGTAGATTGATGATTCCGCCAGGTCCTCGCTCTCGACGCACGCGTGACGGAACTCAGCGGCTTCTCCTACGCATACCCCGTTTCCTCCCAAACCTACTCCCGCAAAATTGACGCAGACGTCCTGGGGGCGCTCGCATCGTTTGGCTCGACTGCGCACAAAATGTCCACCGACCTGCGGCTCCTAGCGAATTTGAAGGAGGTCGAGGAGCCGTTCGAGGCAGGCCAGATTGGCTCGTCCGCCATGGCGTACAAACGCAACCCCATGCGCAACGAGCGCGTGTGCTCCCTCGCGCGCCATCTCTGGGCTCTCCAGCAAAATGCGCTCACTACGGCGGGGACGCAGTGGTTTGAGCGCACGCTTGATGATAGGCGCGTCATTCTCCCTGTTAGACTGAAACCCTTGAGGGCTAACAATGTTCATATAAATCAACAGCGCGAACCGCCGCATCACGCTGCCTGAGGCGTTTCTCACCGCCGATGTCATCCTAAAGACGCTGCAAAATATCTCGGAGGGGATGGTTGTGTATCCCAAGGTCATGGCGCGGCGGATCGCGCAGGAGTTGCCGTTCATGGCCACCGAGAACATCATCATGGCCATCGTCAAAGCGGGCGGCGACAGACAGGAGACGCACGAGAAGATTCGGGTCCTTTGTGAGTCAATATGTTCGTTGTCTTAGATTGTGTCCCATTGACCGAGTGCACATAGCTCACCAAGCGGCTAAGCTCGTCAAGGAGGAAGGCCTCGAAAACGATTTGATCGAACGCGTGCGCAAGGACCCATTCTTCGCACCCATCGTCCCGCAGCTCGACGAGTTGCTTGATCCTAAAACGTTCATTGGACGCGCGCCGGAGCAGGTGGATGCGTTCTTGGAGGAATGGGTTCGGCCCGCATTGGAACCATGGCGGGCTGAACTACAAGCCGTCGAGAAGGCCGAACTGAATGTTTGAGCGCCGGTCGCTGCCGTTGGCTGATATATTTGTGTACAATCTACACACTTTATAGCAGGAGGACTTGCTTGTATTTTTCTTGCGATACTGGCCATGACGATTTAGAGATTAGACAAGCAGGAATCGCCGTTTGCGATTGATCGGCAAGATGTTTGTGTCTCGCACAGCCCCGAGGCCCGGGCCGGAGTCGGTTCATGATGGAATGGCGGAGATGAAAAGGTCCGCGTCTGCTTTGTCCTGCTCGCCCAACCCCCCGCCGCAGACCACCGATGAACCCGCAGCGCACCGCGGGCCACCGCACCCCGCACTCCTCCATCAGCTCCGCGACGTTCCTAACGCCCGCCCAGACGCCCAGCATCCCCTACACGCCCTCCATCCGCACCGGCGCCCAGCCCAGTCCGCGCCTCGTCCTCGTGCACGACGACGACGACGACGACAGCCCGGACGACGGCGACCTGTCTGCGCTGCCGCTGCCCGACGAGGAGGACGAGAGCGACTCGGCGGACGAGTTCTCGACGCAGTCATTTACGCTTTCGCCGAACCTTGTGCTACTGTACCTCGTCTCGTCGTCCGTCCGCTACGGCGCGTCGCTGCTCTCCGACCTCGAGAGCCATGTCTCCTGGACGGTCGTCATACCCACCATGGCCGCCGTCGCCCTCATCTTCCTCGCCACCGTCCAGGTCTGGATTCGCATGGCGCGCTACGTCAGGAAATCAGCCGTGGCAGACGTCGTGGCGGACGCGATCGTCGGCAGGGACGAGGGCGTCAAACACCGCAAGGTCGTCCGGAGCGTCGTCAAGCTCGTGGCCATCGTCTCGAATGTCCTGCTCTGCACCGTGTACCTGCGAGGTAATGTCTTGTATCAGTGGTCAGTCCAGCCCTAACACTCGCGAAGTTTTCTTGGACACACTCGTCCAGCTGTACTCCAAGGACGCGGGATACGCAATCCGGATACCCGTCGCTATTGTCGTGGCATTCTTGGCGTCGCTGTGCATCGGCTCGACCCTTCGCTCTCGCCGCGTGATCGCAGCGACCACTATTTCAGTCACTGCATACGGTTTAGCACTGGCTGGTTCCATTTTCCTGCGCTGGAAGGGCATCGAATGGCCCGAGCCTCCTCCAGCCGCCGCGCGCTCCTTGCTCTTCCGCGTCTGGGAGTCGACATGTGAGTCTAGCCCCTTATGGAGTTTCCGTGGTAATCCTGATCCCGTCTGCCAGCCATCATTCTGTTCACCTTCGCGACACCTCTCATCTTGCCCCTCTACGCAGTGCTTGCGCGTCCATCTACGATTCATTCGGAAAAGCGGAAGAGCATCCATTCGTTCACTGGTGTTTCAATTATGGCGTTGAGCATCGTCCTCACCCTTCTCATACCCCTCGCATTCGTTTCGCCTGGAGCATTCAGGACTAAGGTTTGCCATCTATCCTATATGCGGATTAGGTGTTGAATTTTCTAGCAGAATCCGCAGACAGCGTCCCCGGATTACTCTCCGCTGGCCGTTCAACGGTGCATCATCTTCCTCCGCGCCTTCGCGGTCGCATCCTCGACGCCATCAGTCATGTCCATTCTCCCGACGCCAAACGCCAACGCCTTCGGCCTTCGCGCCCGCTCGCGGCGTGTAGTCTGGCGCGGCTTCTTCCTGCTGATCATGACGCTCCTGGCTCTGGCACCCGCGACCCTGGCGCGCGTGCTGAACGGCCTGGCCATCCTGCTCAGCCTCGCCGGCTCGTACCTGCTCCCCGCGCTGCTGCACGTGATGCACCACTACCTGCGGCGCCCGCGGGCGATCATCGTCCCCGCGGGCGGGCCGAGCTATGCGCTCTTCGGGTCCAGCGGCGACGAGAGCGAGAACGAGAACCTGCTTCTCCGGAAGGAGCACACGCTGCAGCGCCGCCGGCTCGCGCGCCGCATCGTCTGGGACGTCGCCGTCTGGCTCGTCCTCTTCCCGCTCAGCATCGCCAGCATCTCTTGGGCCGGCGGCCGCATGGTCGGCCGCTGGTAGCGCCGATCTTTTCGTACATCAAGCGAAAGCATTTGGACGCTCGTTATATTTACGAATAGATGTAGGCATGCGACCGCGATGTGCGGTGTAGGCAGGGCCGTGGAATGGCATGTAGTACAGTAGTGAAGAGAAGCCTGCGCAGTGGCGCTGATTGTGAAGATACAGGATAATACAAGACATTACTCAGCGTACTGGCCGAATGGCGTCAATCGCAAGGGCATGCGGTGGCAACGTCACAGCGACGACTGACCATCCTGATACCTTGTTATTCATCAGGACTTTGCTCTTGTCGTCTCTGCCAGAAACGAAGAGGAAGAGGCGTCTGCGCTTGCGCGGGGAGTGCTGGTCCAGCGCCCGGGTGCACGTGATGATATCGATGCCTCGCTGTCCGGTCTTCAAGTTGGGCTTCTCCGACGCGGTCGCCCGCACGATGATCTCGTATCGCTCGGGATCCTCAGCATCGTCGTCGTCGGCGAGAATGATGACATCCGCGCCAGGAAATCCGGGAGGACAGGCATAGAAACCGGACTGGTCTGGGATGAACGGTGCAGGTCTGGCATAAAGGTCGAAGTCGAGCAGGGGACGCTTGCGGTTCGCAGTGGGCGGGAGCCAGTGGTTCTTGTCCTCGTATACGAATGATGGGCCAGCCGAGCGCGCACCGATGATGAGCGACGGTGAATCAGGGGATAAGGATTATCCTTTAAGTAAGGATATTGTTACATATATTTCACGGCTGTAGCTCGAGGTACTGTATGGCAACGGTAGCATGAAACTCAGAAAGCAGCCTTTTACGACTGATAAACAACGGACGAGGATGGCCCAGGCTGGGAAGGACCTGGGTATCCGTCCAGCTTCGACGCCATCGAATTCGGTGCGCCAAGCGGGTCCACGAGAGGATGCTGGTTCCGCACTTTGTTCGCGACGGCGCTCTTGATCGTTTCCTCCCACATGGCAAACCATTCGCCCTCGCGCAAGCCATACGTCTCGCTGATGCCCTCGGCAGTGCGCGTGAGGCGGCGCGGGTCGACGGCGCGGCCCGTGCGCGCGACGTAGGACGCGACGTCGTCGCCGGGCAGCGAGTCGGCGAGGTGCACGGTGCGCTTGAGCGCGTACGCCGCGCCGCACGTGCGGAACTGCTGCTCGTACAGGTACGTGACGGGCCACACGAGCGTGACGTTCAGCAGGCCGCGCAGGAACGTGTTCGCGCGCATCTTGGACATCGTCGTGCACGGCCGGATGTGCACCGCGTTGCCGCTCGGCTGCTCAAAGTCGATCGAGACCTTGCCGCTGTACAGCGTGGACGCGATGGACGCGCGGATCGCGCCCTCCAAAGCGCCGAGGTCCCACCCGTGGATGATCTTGGAGAACTTGAAGTCCTTCACGGCGGCGTCGCAGCGCACGTACTCCTCCGCCCACTGCTCCAGCGTGCGCGAGCCAGGGCCAAAACGCAGCTGCCATGGCGCCTCGCCGCGGCGCAGGCGCTCTTTGTCGCCCGACTGCAGGCCGGCCGCGGTGGCCTGCTCGTCGGGCTTGGCGGCGCGACGACCCTGCGGCGTGTCGACCTCCTGTACTGTAAGACCACGGTAGGTGGAGATGCTGTCCGCTACGACAAAGATTTCCGGGTCGGTCGTGATGTACTTTGCAATGTCAATGCTAAAGTCGAAGTCGACGATTGTCTGGGTCTCGTGCCGCCTGGTATTGCGGGCGGGACGGCGGCGGCGCCGACGCTGTCGGCCACGAATGCCCGTCGCGTTGGCGCCCGAGTCTGAGTCGGAGCTAGACTCGTCCTCGCGGTGAGAACTTGAGCCTGTGCCAGTCGTGACAGACGTCGTAACGCCGTCAGCGGACACGGATACCGCGCGCTCAGAGATCGAGTGTACGCGGTTGCCGATTTCAATGCGTCGCGAGTAGCGGTCGTAAATTATGGTCTCATTATGAGTGCCCTTGATGCGAACCAGGAATGCCGGCGGGATGCGCGCCTGCTCTCGCAGAAACTGTGCCATAATGTTGGCTGTAATGTATGATGAGATTGAGTCTGTATCGCTGGGAAAGACTGCTGACAGCTTATGTTGACTGAAGCATCGTACGAGACAACGCAGCCAGAGCCGTCGGTGTAGTATTCCACGCCAAGTGGCTTTGGCTGGGTCCTCGAGCTCGAAGGCACCTGCTGGTTCGAAGTGGGTGCTGCAGAAACAGCCTCAGAGTACTCGGGAGGGGCCTGCGAGTCTTTCACGTCGATGGTGACCATGTTGAGTCAGAGTCAGAGTCAGGTGCAGGCACGGCGCCCTGGCTGTGGCGGTTTATCTATGCCGAGCAAGGTGCTGCGGAATGTCAATCCAGAGCTGGTGCCGATGTGCTTTGAGGACACGCAAGAACACGTATGGCCCACGGCACCGCCTGGTGAATGGGGAAGCAGCTGGGTGGGAGAACCGAGGCTGTGGCGGCGGCAATTCAAGACGCGCCAGAGACACGGATTGCCAACCAACTCCGACAACAATTTCGAAAGTCCTCAGGTACGTCTCATGCATGGGTTTGACCTGGACCGGGCAGAGGAATGACTTGATACCCAGAGCAAATGGGCACCACCGTGACGACCTGTACGCATTCTTTGTGGATCTCACTGATTGCTCCGGCCTCTGACACAGTTTCTGGCTAAAATTTAGTGACCGTTCAATCATCTGCAGATAACGCAGCAACTCCTGCGGATACAGCAAACTGAGCAGAGGATTGTTGGTTTGGTCTGAGTCACTTTTGGTAGACGCGAAACGAAAACTCCGACTCGGTCAAGTCAAGCGGTTGCAAATGTCGTCTCAAACAGCATTGCTCTTGCACCTAGACTCCATCGTCCCTCAGCATGGGTGGCCACGCGTTCTCGGAAAGCCGTCCTGACGCTCAATTCCCGCGCATGAGCCCAGCCGTATACGCTGCCCTCAAAGCGAGCGTTCAACAGCAACTCCTACCTTTGTTTCGACATATCGCAGTCCCTCGCGAGGCACCAGGGAAGCCGGATTATGGAGATCTTGACTTCATAGTGGCAGAGCCTATCGGCGAAGTGACGGTCGATACTCTGAAAGCAGCTCTCCGTACCGAGCTGGCTGTCGGCGCCGACGTTGCGACGACTAGCTTCGCTATACCCCTGCCTCAGGATGGCCATGGTTCAGGTGCAGCGGAGTCTGCGTTCGTCCAAGTTGATGTCCACAAATGCGCCAGCGTGGACGAGTTTAATCGAGTCGTGTTCTTTCACGCGTATGGTGACTTGGGCATGATTCTCGGTTTGCTTGCTCGGTCTTACGGCTTGTCCCTGGGCCAGAACGGAATGAAGGTACGCAACACGCATTTCCGTCTCGCAAACTTGGCTAACGAGCACCAGCTGGTCGTGGGTTCAGCAGAGAACGGCGAACCGCCCAGCTTCTTCCTCACCGCCGACTTCCCCCACATTATGCGCTTCTTCGCGCTCGACATGGCGCCCTGGCAGCGGGGCTTTGAGTCCCAGCTCGCCGTATTCGAATGGGTCCGCTCCTCTCGCCTCTTTCACCCCGCCTGTCTACGGGAAAGCGCGCGCCGCGAGCACCGCCGGCGGGACCGCGCGATGTACCACAACTTCTTGCAATACGTGCGCGAGCTAGAGAGCAGCGGCGCGTACGCCGACGTGCCGCAGCTCTCGCGCGAGCAGGTCATCGCGGAGGCCAAGCGCGAGTTCGGGAAGGAGGACGAATACAACGCGTTGGTGCTGTCCAACCGCCGGCGCGCGCATTACAAGGCCGTCTTCAACGGCCATCTCGTTATGGAATGGACGGGCTTGCAGGGAAAGGCCGTGCGCGAGGTCATGGACGTCGTGCGCGCGCGGGTGTCCGAGGCGGATATGCTAGAGCTGTCTCTCGCGGACGTCGAAGCTCTCGTCAAAGGCATTCACGCAGACCGTCTACGATCCCAGGCCCTGGCGGTATGAGCCATCGCATTCTTCTGCTTTGAGGGTATCTTTTGAGACTGAACTCTGTAGACTAGTGTACATTTGCCGCGCGATGATACACTGCAATTCTCAAAGCCAGCCTCTAAATCCGCTCAATCCCGAGTTTCCAGCCTCGCGACAGAGCTTCACGCGAAATTTCTACAAGGCCGCCGCCGCATTACACCCAGCCGCTGTGTTGTGCCATGGGTCTGCGGTTTGTACGCAGTGGCGCGCCACTTGTTACGGCGTTGAAGCCAGGAATTCACAACCACATTCAACAGACCATGCATACTAGACCCAGTCTATCTCTCTGATGCGTGTTCCTCGCGCCCTTTAAGTAAGTACCCGCATGTTCTTGCTGGGCGGCCGCCGCGGTGGGTATTTACGACTGCATCCGCGTTTTATATGGACGGAAGTGATGATACGTCGGGATCAGTCTGAGTGACGACGTCGGATGCATCGAACGGGCGCCGAAGAAGACGATGCGAACGACAACAGGCAAATAAGAATGCATCGTTACGGCGAGGCCTTGCGCTTTCCCCACAGTCCCATTCGCTCAAAATCCAATGTCGACGACAATGATGGAACGCCTGAACGTGTCGCCCGTCGTGCTCAGCTCGGGCCTCATCGCTCTCGCGTTCGTCCTGTACGCGCGAAATACTCGCAAGCCGGTGCGTCGCGGTGCTGCGCATTACTCTCCATGCTGTCCAAGTGACTTCTAACGGCGAGGCTTTAGCTCGATGGCATCCCGTCCGTTGGTGTGCCCTCTGGGCCGTTCGCCCACATTAGGGCGGCCTTCAGCTCGCTGCGCGATGCAAAGTCGTGGATCGTGCAGGGATATGAGAAGGTGCGCAATGCTCTCCCCATGCATGTGCTTATCTTATCAGTTTGCACCTACACTGCACTGCACTGCTTAGCACCGCGGCGGCATCTTCAAGATCCTGACTTTCAACGAATGGACCGTCATCGTCACCAGCGAAGAGCTCGTGGACGAGCTCAGGAAGGCGCCGGACGACGTGCTGTCCTTCACAGCAGCCGCGGAAGACGTGCGTGCAGACTGCGTAGTATTGTAACTGTGGCGAGTGCCGACTAAGACGACCATTCCGCGTGCAGGCCATTCAGGAGAAATACGTCTTTGGCGACAATCGTCTCGAGGGGACGTTCCACCTCAGCATCGTCCGCTCTAAGCTCTCCCGGCAGGTGAGTAGCCGCAGCCAGGGTTGTTTTATTGGCAGCTCTTATTGACGTTCAGGCAGCTCGGCGCAGTCTTCCCCGCGGTGATAGACGAGATCAGCGCCTCGTTCGCCGACAACATCAGGGCTTCGAGCAGTCCCGACGAATGGGTCAAGGTGCCGGCATACGACATGTCGCTGAACGTCATTGCGCGAACGAGCAGCCGGCTCTTCGTGGGGCTGCCGATTTGTACGTTCCTCGTTACTGCTCCTACTTCGACTTGGTACTAATGCCTCTCAGGCCGAGACAAAGAGTACATCGACCTCATTATCAATTACACCGTGACGGTCGTCGTCGCTTCTACCATGATCAAACAGTTTCCGGGCTTCCTGCAACCGTACGCTCCGCGCGAGTTCGGATTTTCTGGCGCCTACTGATTAGCCAGCGTACAGCCTGGTTGGGACCTACATGACCCCGCTGAAGAAGACCTACAGACGGGCTCTTGAGCTTGTCGGCCCTATCATTGATGAACGGAGAGCCGCCCTTCAGGCGCATGGAAAGGAGTGGGAAGACAAGCCGGTGCGTGTTTTCTGTACCATCTTCTTTCTGTTATCCCGCTGAAGGGACGTTGCAGAACGACATGATCACGTGGCTCCTTGAGAGCGCCAACGAGGACCAGAAAGCGACGGAGTTCATCCTAACGTGGATCCTGCGCATGAACTTCGCGGCCATTCACACCACCGGCATTGTACGTGTCTTTTCTCTGTGCGACGAATTCTTAAATATCTCAATCCGTCTTTAGACTTTTACCTTCGCGCTCTACCATCTGGCCGCAGAAGCAGATAAATATATCCCAGCTTTGCGCGCCGAGATAGAGGCCGTGACAGCCAAAGATGGATGGACCAAAGACGCTGTGAGCCGTATGAATAAATTGGTGAGTGATTGCGCATGGACCCGGGCACAGAATCTGACGCTGAGCAGGACAGCTTCATCCGCGAATCAAATCGCCATCATGGTCTTGGTGCCAGTGAGTGAACGCTCCTCAGCCCGAGTTCTGTGGTGCTAACCTCGGTCAGTCAGCATGCAACGCAAGGCGCTGAAACCGTACACATTCAGTGACGGCACATTTATCCCGGCGGGCACCATAGTTGCTACGGCCGCCTTGCCCATTCACATGGACGAGAAGAATCACGGCGCCAATGCGCGTGAGTTCGATGGCTTCCGCTACGTTCCAGAGTCTGCCAACGGCGAAGATGCTGCTTCCGACGAAATCAGCACGCACCGGCTGGTCAGTACCAGCTTGGACTATCTGATTTTTGGCCACGGAAAGCATGCATGGTGAGTAACACAATGCCCCGGCGTCAAGCTCTCTCTGTCAACTCATCACTGTATACATTAGCCCTGGGAGATTCTGGGCTGGTAACGAGATGAAGGCGATGCTTGCGTGGCTTATCATGGAGTACGACATGCGGATGGACGGCGGAAGGATGCCCGACACCACGTGGATGGGATTCTCCGGTGTCCCAGATACGAAGGCCTGTGTGTTATTCCGCCGCCGCGGCGCTGTATGATTATACGTGAGGAACTACGCTTTGGAGGCAATGCAAACTCATGATTTGCTACTACTGACAGGTCTGTACACATGACCTAACCAATGTTCAATCCGGCGCAAGACAACAAGTCCATCCTCCCAGCGCAAGTGACTACGCGGAGATCCAGCGGCCTACGTGGTCGCGCGCAGCGATGCGTGACTTGAACATACGCTTCTTGTTACCGCCGGCCTGCGCGAGCTTTCCGCGGAGAAGGTCACCCAGCTTGCCCTTCACGCCGCCCTTGGCAGCGCTTGTCTTCGGGGCAGGGGCGTCAACCTCTTCGTCCTCATCCTCCTCCGCTTCTTCGGCCTCCTCCGTCGCAACATCTTCGTCGGTGACGTCTGCGTTGTCGTTGCTCGCAGCTGTTTCGGCGGATGCTGCGAAGAGCGTGAATATTGACGACATTAGAGTACGACTTGTACGCGTCCATACCGTCGGCGGCGGCTGTGGCACTAGCGGTCTCCGCCGCTGCTGCAGAAGTAGAGGCCGCATCCGAAGCATCTGTCTCTGCCGTCGCAGCTGAGGAAGCGGCATCCGTTGCAGTGGCATTCCCGGAATCTGCCGTAGTGACGGCAACGCAGCCACCGAACGGTCCTGCAGCCGCGCTGTTGCGGCAGCGCACGATGCAGGCATCTCCATTAGGTCCCCCTGTGCAGGAAACTCCAGCAGGCATCTCTGTAGTACGATATCCACTCGTCAATGATTTTCATCGAAGTCATGTTGTACGCTACGTACGGGCGACAAGGGGGAAGTCTTCCGCCTTAGCCCGAGAGCGAGAGCGGACGCCCGGGACTTGCGTCACTACCGTCATGTCCACGAAGTTGTTTCCAGTGGCATCCGCGCTGACTTCGCAGGTGTAAGGGCTTCAGGAATGTCAGAATCACAAATCGAACTGAAGTTGACTGAACGAACGCACCCGGCACCGTCGCCGTTCACTTGATGGAGGGTCATGCTAACTTGGCCGTTCTCATCGGCAGTCGGGAGGCCGGCGCTTACAGCAGCTGCACAGACGTGTGATCAATCATTGTTGACCACTGGACCGGTGTAAATACAACAACATACCAGCGAGATTGGTCTCGATATCGTTGACGCCTCCCGCCTTCGTGCGACCGCAAGGCGTTGCAGTTCCACGAGCGATCTCGCGGTCGCGAATAATGCTGCTGTCTTGCTGTTCCGGAGACGTCAGTCACGACGGAACATACACTCGCATAGGTGCCGGTATATGCCAACCTGGAAAGGACGAGCACGGCTGCCGTCGCGCGGCGTGTCTGCAATAACGCCGAATGCAGCACCTGTCTTGCCATTGGCGCCCGCGACTTCGGTGATTACGCCGTGACCGTGCACGGCGACGAGAAGAGAGGCAAGGACGAGCGAAAAGGTCAGACGCATGACGATGGCGAGGTGTGGAACGTTGAGTCTGATGCTATGTTGAGCCCAGTGGACGACGGCGCTACGAGGGAAGAACTACGTACGAAGGCGATGGACTGAGCGTTGAAGAGCAAAGAGGTCGATGAAGGCTGGTCGTAGGAAAGTGCACAGCACAGTAAGAGGGAGAGAAAGGCACGGCCTGGAGTTCTCTGCTCTGGGCAAGCATGCTTTAATAGGGAACCTTCGACGGAACATTTGAGCATCCTGCGATCATTTGTTGCCAGAAGCCTGTGCGAAGACTACAGGGTCCTTCAGTCTACGGTGCACTGCAGACGGAAATGAGATGCGGGAGTAATTTTGACGCTGTGTTTAACACAGAACCTCGAGAAGCGCGCCGCGATGTGCATTTGTTGACACCGGGACCAGTCGGCAAAAGTACCTCAAATGGGAGATCCAGATATATTGCGACGGAGCCACGCCCACTTCCCTCGAAAGTACAATACGGCGCAGCACGGCGGAAGTAAAGCAATTGAGTAGCTCTCGCCCTCAGAGATCGACATCACCTTCATTTATAGGCGGTTCCTGCCCGCGACAACGATTTTCAAGTAGCACAACTGCCTAGGAAATGAATGGCCTGATTGTAGGTTGCACAGCCAGACAGAAACGCGCAACGAAAGTCGGAAGTGAATAGGATCGGTTAGTGCGGACAGGTCACCGGCTCCTAGGTCCTGAAGACGTGCTTCGAGACTAGGAGGTGTTGGGAACTGGCAGTGTATTTAGCCAGGTGGATTGCCTCCAGAAGAACCGGCTCACCCTCAGAGGCTTGTTTGGAATATCATACGCCGCGCGAAGATGATTTGTTGCCAGCCACTGCCTATGCATTCTACGTTCTGCAAACAGCAATAGGCGGGCCACGCCGCTACGAAATCTGACTCTTGTACAGTACCGTTTTCTATGCGGTAGTCTATTTCTTTCTAAATGTAATCGCATCGCGATGCGATACTAAAATTCATCTTCACGCAATGATGTAGCATTCAAGACTCTAGCATTCTTCGTGCAGTGGGCCGGCGCTGCTGCTCCTAGCCGAAGAGGCAGTCCTCCAAGTCGGGACCATGCCAATAGTTTGAAAACAGCGCATCTCACAACAAGTTCCATGTCTGAGTCTCTCAGTGCCAGAAAACGATGATGGAAGGCCATGTGCATTCATATGCTGGTATTACTACAGTCTGTACATGTCAACTAAGCAACGCTGTGATGATTCAGCCCAGATCAACTAGACAGTAATCCAGCGCCCAACATGCTCGCGCGCGGCAATGCGAGACTTGAGCATACGCCTCTTGTTACCGCCGGCCTGCGCGAACTTCCCGCGGAGAAGGTCACCCAGCTTGCCCTTCAAGCCGCCCTTGGCAGCGCTTGTCTTCGGAGCAGGGGAATCAACTTCCTCATCTTCGTCCTCCTCCGCTTCCTCGGCCTCGGCCGCCGCAATATCCTCATCGGTGACGTCTGTATTGTTGCTGCTCGCTGCTGTCGCCTCGGACGCTACGGACGGCTTTAGAACTAGTTGTGGTTATATTGGAACTTGCTTCGTACGTACCATCACTGGCAGCTGTGGAAGTAGTAGACTCTGCCTTGGCCGCAGAATTTGAGGCTTTAGATGTTGCAGCGGCATTTCCGGAATCTGCCGTAGTGACGGCAACGCAGCCGCCGAAGGGTCCCGCAAGCGCGCTGTTGCGGCACCGCACGATGCATGCATCTCCATTAGGACCCCCCGTACATGCAACTCCAGCTGGCATTTCTATAAGATTATATGCACTCGTCAATAATTCGCATCGAAGTCGTGTTGTACATGGCGACGTACGGGCGACGAGCGGGAAGTCCTCGGCCCTGGCCAGGGAGAGAGAAAGGACGCCAGGGACCTGAGTCACGACTTTCATGTCCACGAAGTTGTTTCCAGTAGCATCCGTGCTGACTTCACAGGTGTAAGGGCTACAGGAATGTCCGAGTCAGAATCAGACATCAAACTGAAGACGGAACGAATGTACCCGGCACCGTCAGCGTTCACTTGATGGAGGGTCATGCTAACTTGGCCGTGCTCATCAGCTGAAGGAAGGCCATCGCTTACAGCAGCTGTGCAGAGGTGATAGTCAATCATTGTTGATCGTTGGGCCAGTGTGAATTTAAAGACGTACTAGCGAGATTGCTCTCGATATCGTTTACACCTCCCGCCTTGGTGCGACCGCAGGGCGATGCGGTTCCGCGAGCGATCTCGCGGTCACGAATGATGCTGCTGTCTTGCTGTGTCAGGAAAATCAGTCACGACGGGAACCACACAAGTGCCGGCAGCTACTAACCTGGAAAGGGCGGGCTCGGCTGCCGTCGCGCGGCGTGTCTGCAATGACGCCGAACGCAGCGCCTGTCTTGCCATTGGCACCCGCGACCTCAGTAATAACGCCGTGACCCTGCACAGCGACGAGAAGGGAGGCAAGGACGAGCGAAATGGTCAGACGCATGATGACGATGAAGTGTTGAACGATGAAGTGTTGAACGTTGACTCTCAGGTCTGATGGGACGTGAGTGCAATGAACACCGGCGTCAAGGCGCGATAGGCAGCAGCACGTACGCCTGAGACGGATTGAACGTTGAAGAACGAAGAGGAAAATGAGGGCTAGTTGCTTGGGAAAGTGCGCAGCACAGTAAGAGGGAGAGAAAGGCACGGCCTGGAGTTGTCTGCGCTGAGCAAGCGAGCCTTTATAAGGAACATTTGAGTTTCTGGTGATCATTTTTCTGTTAACGATCGCAAGGTCCTTTAGCCTATGATGCACAGTGCAGACGGAGATGGGTTGCGGGGAGCAATTTAAACGCCATAGAACTTCAGAAGCTCACTGCGATGTGCATTCGTTAACACCGGGACCAGTGGGAAATTGACCTTAACTGGGAGAGTTAAGTATATTTCAACAGCACCCGGAGGAATTGAACGTGCAACGAAAGTCGAAAGTGAATGTCAGGCTCTGGCGGTGCGGATAGTCACCGTCTCCCAAGACGAGCTTCGAGGCTAGGAGGTGTTGGATACTGGCAGTGTGGTTTTTCAGGTGGATTGCCTCCAGAAGACGCGTTACTGGGGTTTGCTGGTAAGATCGTAGTAGCATTCAATGCACTGCTGCCGACGAGGCAATCCTCCCATACAGGACCATGTCGCGCGTCGTTCGAACGCAGTACCTACCCACAACGAGTCCCAGGTATGAGCAGCCGTAGCAGGCGAGGATAGGAGGCGATGCAAATTCATAACCTGGTATTACGGCAGTCTGTTATCGTGACCTAAACATCGCTCTGAGCCTCTGACATCCCTACCCAGATCAACTACACCGCAATCCAGCGCCCAACATGCTCGCGCGCGGCAATTCGAGACTTGAACATGCGCTTCTTGCTACCGCCTGACTGAGCCAGCTTCTCGCGGATGAGATCCTCCACTGTGCCCTTCAAACCCCCCTTTGCAACGTTTGTCTTTGGGGCGGCAGTGTCAACTTCCTCCTCATCCTCGTCCTCCTCGGCTTCCTCAGCCTCGGCCGCCGCAATCTCATCATCCGTCAGCTCGGCCGCGTCGTTGATGGCAGCGGTCGCAGTGAAAGCTAAGTAGGATCGCGGTTAGCCGAGAGCAGAAGGGGAGCCTGGAAATACACTGTGCACGCACAACCGGCAGTGGCTGTTGCACTGGTAGTTGCTTCGTCGCTGGCTGTAGTAGAAGCGACAGCAGTAGACGCATCAGTCGCCGCCGCCTCCGATGAGGATACTGTCTCCGTTGCAGCAACAGAGGCATCGGACGAGGCCGCGACCGTAGTTGAGGCCACGCTAGTCTCTGCAGCAGAGTCGGACGATGACGCAACCGTAGTCGTATCCGCGGCCTCAGAAGAGGATGCGACCTCAGTGGACGCAGCAGTCTCCGTCGCAGAATCGGACGTAAATACAGACGTAGTCGCCACAGTCGTCTCCGCGGCCGAGTCGGAGGATGCTACCGTCGTGGTCTCCGTGGCAGAATCAGAAGAGGCTACCGTCGTAGTCTCCGCTGTGGTCTCCGCAGAATCAGAGGTCGTGGTCGACGCAGTGGTTTCTGCGGCGTCGGTCGATGTCGAGGCTGTTGTCGTCGTCACTGTGGCATTCCCGGAATCTCCCGTAGTCACGGGGACGCAGCCGCCAAACGGCCCTGCGCGCGCGCTGTTGCGGCAGCGCACAATGCACGCGTCGCCGTTAGGTCCGCCCGTGCACGCCAAACCTGCCGGCATTTCTGTGCGCAAATTTCCCACAGGTCAATGATGAGCTTCATGTGGGAGCCGGAGACGACGTACGAGCGACGAGCGGGAAGTCCTGCGCGCGCGCCTGAGAGCGCGAGCGCGTGCCCGGCACTTGCGTCACGACCGTCATTGCCACGAAGTCGCTGCCTGTGGCGTCCGCGCTGACTTCGCACGTGTAAGGACTGCAAGCAGGTTCACGGTCAGACGAACACCGCCGCTGAGGATGTTCGACATACCCTGCACCGTCACCGTTGACCTGATGTAGAGTCATGCTAACGAGACCGTCGGCATCTGCGGTCGGAAGACCTACAGTGACGGCGGCTACGGGGAAAGACTCAGCCGTATAGAACTGCGATATCAGTGCGTTTTGTACATACCAGCGAGATTGGTCTCGATATCGTTCACGCCGCCGGCTCTGGTACGGCCACAAGGCAAAGCCGTTCCGCGAGCGATCTCTCGATCTCGAATGATACTACTATCTTGCTGTGCAGGAAAGATCAGTAACAATGGGCGGCCGCCATAAAGTTGATATTGCGAGATGCTGACCTGGAACGGGCGCGCGCGACTGCCGTCGCGGGGCGTGTCGGCGACTACGCCGAACGCAGCGGCTGTCTTGCCGTTGGCGCCAGCGACCTCGGTTATAACGGCGTGACCGTGCACGGCGATGAGCAGTGAGGCGAGGGCAAGGGAAAGATTAAGACGCATTATCAAGTGCAGACGCGGGGTATGGACCTGATAAGTTGAATGTTTTAAGCAAGTTACACACTGCACAATGAACTTGGATCGATAAATAATACGCACGAAGGGTATGTTTGAGCGCGGGGACGAGACGAAGAAAGCTGCGACGGATACGTTTAAGAGCAGAGATAACGATGGAGGCTGGTCGTCCGAGTCTAGGAAAGTGCGCAGCACAGTAAAAGTGGGGAAATGGCACGGGCCTGGGGGTCAGCTGCTGGGGATGCGCGAGCTTATATAGTAACCAGTGTGGATATGAGCTCCCGCAGTCATCCGTTGCCAGCAGACTCTGACTCATGGGGTGCAGGAATCACAGAAATATTGGCGGCAGGCTGGAATGGAGACTAGTTGCCACGCGAGAGAGAACGATGAACCTCGTGCATTAACAACAGGATCTGTCCGCGGAAATACCTCACGACGGAGGTGCAGAGACGATGCCACGGTCATCCACCTCCGGTAAGCAGCGCAATTGAGTAGTGTCCCCCACAAGTCGGCGTTGCCAGGCTTCGACTACGGGCCACCCCGGTCAATGACAACGATTTTCAAAACGCCTGACAGTCTAGAAAAAATCACATGAGGCGTGCGTCAGAGGCCAGAGAGAAAAAAATCGGCAGTGGGTCGGATACGACTGCTACACAGCGACACCGCTGGAACAGAGGTCGCTGTAGAATGAGTTGCTCTGTCGTTCCATTTCGAGGGCCACAAACTTCAAGCTTCAACACCAGGTCCTCTGTGGGTCGGTGTCGTAAATGGCCGTTGGCTGGTCGTGGGATCGCGGCTGGTAAGGTTGGCATATTGGAATTTGCTATAGTGCTGGACCACCATTTCATATTGGTTGTATCGGTGTCAGAGACTGAAAAGGAGCCTTACAGTAAAGCCAACAGTGGCGTCTGCACCAGCCCAGACAACGGCTAGAGTCACCAGAAAACCACGAGGAATCGCATTGAACGACAAATATGGACTGTCCAGCGCCGCATATAGCCTATGACAAAGGTTTAGGGCCAGATAGACGCAAGATGGTGAGCTGCAGGCGCAGAGCCTGAGCTTTGCTGGCCAGGAGGATGAAAGCGGTGAACAAGCGCGTCGGCCCTCGGCGAGCTCGGCGCTCCGCCGACCCACGCTTTACCATGGACGCGTCGTTTGTGCTGGTCGGCGAGCACAGTAACCCGGTACGTGCAACCCGCGGCGTGCTGCACGCGTAGCTCATAGGACTTGTCGTCCTTGCAGCCGTCGCCGCCTACGCGGTCCTTTGCGCATGACTGGTCAGCCGCGGGCACGGCTGGCGGTCTCCAGCTCAAAGGGCGGCACTTCGTAGATGGCCACGGGCGCGTCTGCATTCCGCGCGGCGTAAATCTCTCAGGAAACTGTAAAACGTGCGCGTTATGTTCGTAGTATTGGTGTCTGAAGCTGATCACCTGTGCTCAGGCCGCCAAACCGGGTACAACTGTCTTCAGATGAGGATGAGCGCAACTCTGTAACTTTCGTTGGCCGCCCGTTTCCTTTGAGCGAGGCCCACGAGCATTTGGCCCGTTTGAGGCGCTGGGGATTGACGTTTGGTTCGTCTGTGGCGATCTGCTTTGTTACCGGCTAGCAGTTAACTCAAGCATCATACAGTCCGTTTCCTTATTACCTGGGAAGCCCTGGAGCATGCTGGACCGTATGCTCAGCCTGCTCTGCAACAAATAGCTTGTGTTCTGACCTAGCTTTTCAGTGGAATTTATGACGAGGAATATTTGGACTATCTCCACGAAGTGCTGTCTTTGTTCCCCGAGTACCAGATGACCGCGTACGTTTCCATGCACCAGGATGTTTGGTCGCGCTACACCGGAGGCTCCGGCGCGCCAGCATGGACGGTGGAAGCCGTAGGCTTCGATCTGAGCGCGCTCGAAGAAGCCGGCGCAGCTTGGCTAGGCGGTGTACGCGGCGAGGGGCACACGCTGGCTACCCGGGGACTGTGGCCGACTGGATACCACAAACTTGCTGCTGCCACCCTGGCGTGCGTTCATTCTATTGCCACCTTCGTCGCGAGCTGTGCGCTGAGCAGCACCGTTGATACAATAGCACATGCTTTTACGCGGGCAACATGTTCGCGTCGCGATTGCGCGTGACGGATCCGCAGACGCGCCGGGAGATGTCGATACAAGATTTCCTTCAGGAGAAGTTCCTCAACTGCTGGAAGCGCGTAGCAGAGAAGGTCGGCTCGCTGCCAGGGGTCATTGGATTCCAGGTACGTCGTCGCGTTTGTCCCGCCGTGGCCGAATGCGCTGCTTGCTCCTTGTTCGGGCTGACGCGCCCGAACGCGCAGATGATCAACGAGCCGCATCCGGGCTACGCCAATCATCCGGACCTGCACGGCTTCAACTACAACACCGACCTGCACCTCGGCGCCATTCGTACGTGCTTCTCGCTTCTCGCTTCTTGCTACCCAGCGTTGACCTGTCCACCTGTGCAGCGTCTCCGTTGCAATCATTTGCACTGGGCGCGGGCCACCCGACGCTCGTCCGCACATGGACACGCTCATTCCCCATGCCCACCAAACAAACTGCCTACCAGCTCCTCAACCCCAAGGGGCGCAGCGTGTGGAAGGACGACGGGCCTACCGGCGGAAGATGTTTGTGGGAGATTCACGGCGTGTGGGGATGGGATATGAAGAAGCAGGAGGCCGTCCCGCTCAGGGAGAACTACTTCGTGCGCGACCCCCGGGCCACGAATGGTGAGAATCGCAAGGTGCGTGTGTTGGGTTCGCTGGGTGTTCTGATGGTTGAGTCTCGGTGGCTATGATGATAGCTCGACTGGTATACGGACTTCTATCTGCCGTTTTACATGCAGTGGGCGAAATTGGTCCAAGGCATCGCGGGAGAGCATAAGATGCTGTTTGCGGAGCCCATACCGAACCAGGTGCGCTGCCTCAGTACTCACGTTGGCGGTAGTGACCGATCGTGTACATTATCGATAGTTCTGTCCGCCAGAGTGGACGGACAAATTTCAGCCTCCCAACATGGTGTTTGCTCCTCACTGGTATGCACATCATCCTGAGACGTCTTTCGTCTTTTTGAAACTCCTTTGTAGGTATGACCTCAAAGTCCTCTTCGAGAGGTCATACGGCAACTTGACGGTCAACGTCCAAGGCCTCGCCAAGGTTGGCATTGCAGCTATATCCATCCCCTTACCGCGTATCTCAACAAACTGAATTTCCAGGGAATGTTCCTGCCACTTGCGTTTTATTGGGGACACAACGGCGCGCGCGACAACTACTCGCTCCAGATCCGCAACATCGTCGAGGCCGGCTACCGCTCGCTGCCGGAGAAACCCGTCGTCATCGGCGAGTGTGGCATCCCGTTCGACATGAACGAGGGTGAGGCGTTCAGGACTGGCGACTTCTCATGGCAAGAGAAGATGATGGATGCGATGTGCACGGCGCTCGATCGCTCCTTGGTCGCGTTCAAGTGAGACTCAGCAGAGACTTCTACCGTCCATTGTGCAGTTGCTGACATTGATTTCGTTGTACAGTCTGTGGAATTACAACCAAGACAACGACGACGTCCTCGGGGACGACTGGTGCGGCGAGAACTTCTCGTGGTTCAGCAACACACACGCGCGGATGCCGGGCAGCGGGTCGCTCATGCAGACGGATGCGTCGCTGGACAAAGGCGGGCGCGTCCTCCGCGCGGTCGTGCGGCCTTATCCTGCGAAGATCGCTGGCATACCGCTCGCGTTTGATTACGACCTCAACAGCGGGGTGTTTACATTCGTGTGGGCCAACCCGGACGCACAAGCCGCTCCTTCGGACTCCCGCACAGCGACAGTGGGGAAGCCGCCGCTCAATGTTGACGTCGTGGTGAAGAAGACCGAGAGCGAATTCTTTGTTCCCTCGATGCTGGCGCGTGGTCGGAGGGTCGTGCTGACCGGTGCAGGGTTCACGAAAGAGCACTACGAGTATGTCGAAGAGCTGCAGACGCTCTTCGTGCGCAACGTCAGTGCCGCCGCTGGCCACGTGCACCGAATACGTGTCGAGTTCGACCCTCCGTTGGACCGTTCGTTTGAGATTTCGACGCACTGGTGGGACTTCAAGATCACCTACTCTATCATCGCTTTGCTATTTGCTGCACTCGTCGCATTTTTCAGGTCGTAGGGGCTTCAGATATCTGTGTAAATATAATCTGGAGATGGAATAGACGCTAGACGCTTTAACTAGCCTTAAAACTTGAAAAGAAATATTGCAGGGCGGTCTCTGGCCGAGCTTGAGTACCACGGGCGCCAGCCGGCTGGATACAGGTTCCGCGTGACCGCGCCGGGTTCGCGTAAAGCAGCACGCCGCCGCTCGATCCCGTTTCTTTTACCTGGTTATGCCCGTCGTCGCGCACAGTATTTGCCAGCCGCCACGACATGCCGCACATCATCTTCCCAGACGCTGAGCCAGGCTCGCCCTCGAAGCCCAACGGCTCCACCACGCCGCCATCGAGCAGCAAAAAGAAACCCAAGCTCAAGCACATGGCCGCGCTCGCCAACGGCAAGCAGACCAACGGAAAACACATCAATGGCACCAACGGGCTCACCAACGGCTCGACCAGCAAGAAACGCGAGCGCCACTATGTCGAGCTCGACTCGGACGACGACGCGGGCGAAAAACCGTCGCCGGCCAAGCGGCAGCGCACTGGCGCACCAAACGGCGTTCACATCAACGGGAAGACCAAGCCCTCGCTCCTGGAGCAGCGGAAGCAGCTTCCCATCTGGTCTGGTGCGTGCTGCTATTACGCTGGAGTCCCGTGATCTGGCTTAACGGATATTCACATTGCAGGCAAGGACGCCCTCGTGCGCGAGATTAAGGAGAATGACACCGTCGTGATCCTGGGCGAAACTGGCAGCGGAAAGACTACTCGTATGTGCCCATTCATGCCCACCACCACTCATCCCAACCGTTCCGATTTTGACAGAGGTCCCGCAATTCTTGCTCGAAGCCGGCCTGGCGGCCAATGGTGCTATTGCAGTCACACAACCGCGTCGCGTGGCCGCAACGTCGCTCGCAGCACGTGTCGCTGCAGAGCAGCAGTGCGAAGTAGGCACTCGTGTCGGCTACGCTGTCCGTTTCGACGAGCGCTCGTCGCCTGCTACGCGCATAAAGTTTGTGACGGACGGCATGCTCGTCCGCGAACTTCTCACGGATCCCTTGCTATCGCGATACGGAGTCATCATCGTGGACGAGGCGCACGAGCGCACCCTGCGAACCGACATGTTGCTCGCCAGCTTGAAGGACATACAACGCGAGAGGAAGAAGCAGAGCGGGAAAGGTACTCCGGGTCCACTGAAGATTGTGATTATGAGCGCGACCCTGGACGCCGAGAAATTCAGCCGTTATTATGACAAGTACGTGCCCTGGTTTTGGTGCTTTCCTATCGCTCATCGACCACAGTGCCAAGATTCTTTATGTGAAGGGACGACAACATACGGTGACGATCATGTACACGAAGGAGCCTCAGGTGGACTACGTCGATTCGGCCCTCCGCACCTTCTTCCAAATCCACACCGAGCGGCCCGCAGGGGACGTTCTCATTTTCCTGCCCGGCCAGGAAGACATCGAGAGCCTGGAGAAGGCCATCGAGCTTCACGCGATGAAATTGGCCGACAAGGTCATGCCCGTAAGACTCATCCTGCATACCGCTTGTGTTCTGCTACTAACACCGCACCACGCAGGTGCTTATCTGCCCAATGTATGCCTCGCTACCGGCCGCGCAACAGTCGAAGGTGTTCATGAAGACGCCGGCCAACACGCGGAAGTGTGTCCTCGCGACCAACATCGCCGAGACGTCCATTACCATTCCTGGCGTGCGCTATGTCATCGACACCGGCCTTTGCAAGGAGAAATCGTACATTGCGCGCGATCGTGGCGCTGGTACGCCTTTCTTTCTTCTTCCTGTCGTCGAGGTCGCTAATAAGAGAGGGAACCAGGAATCGATACACTTTTGACGAAACCAATCAGCAAGTCGAGTTGCATGCAGCGGGCCGGTCGCGCTGGCCGTGAGGTCAGTGGTTTCCGTTAGGATTACTAGGCAAACGCTGTGCTGAACATCTAGTATCTAGGATGTTGGGTGGTGCTATCGACTCTACACGGAGAAGAACTTCTTGAAGCTGCCCGAGGCGACTATTCCTGAAATACAGCGGTGTAGCTTAACGTCTGGCGTGCTTCAACTGAAAGCATTGGGCCAAGACCCCGAGAAGGTCGACTTCATGGACCCACCGGATCCCTACTCCAGTACGCGCCTTTCTGCCCTTGCTTGCAGCGACTTATTCTCCCTTTTCGCCGCAGTCGGGGCCTCGCTGATGATACTACATGGTTTGAACGCGCTGGACAAGAACGCCGCCATCAACACGCAAGGGAAACTCATGGCGGCCTTCCCGCTGGACCCATCACTCGCGGCGTCCCTCCTGCGCGCGACCGAGCTCGGGTGCACGAACGAGGTGCTGGACATCGTCTCCATCCTCAGCGCGTCCGCGAGCGTCTTCCCGGACGCGTCCTCGCCCGAGGCGCGCGAGGCGGCGCTCGAGGCGCGCAGCAAGTTCCGCCACGCGTCGGGCGACCACCTGACGCTGCGCAACGTGCTCGTCGCGTACGCGCAGGTGTGCGCGGACAAGATGGGCCCGCGCGACTGGTGCCGGCGCAACTGCGTCAACGAGCGGGCGCTGCGCGAGGCGGGCGACATCCGCCGGCAGCTCGCCGCGACGTGCGAGAAGCTCGGGCTCGACCCCCGCGCGTCCTGCGGCGACGACAGCGACGCCGTGCTGCGCGCTATCCTGCGCGGCAGCTTCCAGAATACTGCGCTGCTGCAGCCGGACGGGACCTACAAGCAGACTATGGGTGGCCAGGTTCGTCTGGTCTGATCTGCCTGGCTGCAAGTGGCGAATTGCTGACGAATGGTGTAGAAAGTCAAGATACACCCTAGCTCCAGCATGATCGATCGCAAAGTACCCGCTATCGTATACAACGAATTGGTGCGTGAGGGTTTATGAGTGCATCTCTGTTTGCGTGCGGGTCCTGACGATCCTTTGCCAGGTCTTCACAAACGCGACATATGCTCGCGTCGTTTCCTCCATCCCGAAGAGTTTTTTGCTCGAAATTTCGCTGTTCCAGGCTCAACCGACGCAGCCGGAAGCAGCGTCGTAACTTATACTCGCACATATTACTTAGCTTTGCACGTGCTGTCGGTGGCTGTCGGTAGTTTCTCTTCGTCAATGGAATGGTACATTCAGGTTGCATTACACAAATCCAGTGATACTTTTGATCAACACTCTAAAGTAGCAGCGACACCAGGGAATTTACATGTCCACGGCGGACGTGCACCGGAGTACAGCGTGAAGCCGTTCTCGCTGCATGCCTCGAAGACGCCCGGCACGTCAAGAAAGTCTACATCTGCGCGGCTGCGGCCTTGGTACAGCTGTTCCAGCGTCGTGGCCGAAAAGCGGACAAGAGCAGGGCTATCTTGTGGGCGTGCATCGCGCAGATGGGTGGCTGCTTCTGTGCTCAGCGACCGGTGCAAGATCTGTCGAAGGGTCAGCCTCAGCAGAGCGAAGACTGTTCCGCGACCTTGTACCTGCACATGGTCGCCGATGCCTGGTCCCCATTCGGACTCGACGGCGATGGATCCCCGCGACGGGTCTCCTGAGTTGATCTGCAAGACGGCCTCGTACGAGGACGTGCGCGCAAGTTCGCCGTCGCCGGCTGTTGGCACAGGGCTACCCCGCGGTAGTAGCGCGAGGTAGAACTCGTCATCCTTCGAGTTCTCCGTGTCGAGCCCGGCGCGATGTATCGCCGCCAGCAGAAAGCGCGTGGCCTTGTCCTTGCCGAGCAGGTGAACGATGTTGCCGCGCGCGCTGAACACAGGGAAGCAGTCAGTCCTGGCTGTGAAATGACTGATGAAAGAGTCACCTGGTCACCTTCACAGGCGTCGATACTGCCCGGAAGCCGTCAAGATCAAACCGCGACTGCAGGCGTTTCGGGCCGTGCAATGCTAGTCCGACAGCGCCATCTGAAAGGATCGTGCCGTTTTGAAAGAGAGTAAAGTCGAGACCGTTTACGAATGGCGTGTGGGACGCTGAAAGACCTATCTTCTCGCGTTAAAATTGAATTCTGCTGCTACCACGCTGCACGGAATGCTATTGACTTCCTTTCCACCCATTCCGTGCAGCGCGGCACTGTTTAAAACGAACTGCAACACACTTGTAAAGTACCAGGAAACCTTTGCTTAGTAGCATTGTGGAAGTCATTGCTGCATGTCGGGGTCGAGAAAGAGATAACGGTGTGAACATCTGGTTGAGGGGGTACAGGGTCGAACACAAATTGATCCTTCGAGTCTGGATGGGACGTCAAAGCTGGTTCGCCGAGTGTATGGGAAGCCCAGTTGTCCGAAGGATCGAGTTCTATAGGCGTCGTCCAGCGGAGAGGGGTACAGTGCTCATTGCGAACAAAAGCCAAGGACAACGAAGACAGACCCTCCAAAGACTGCAAGGGAGCAGATACGCAGCCCACATGGCGAGGTGCAAGAGCCGCTATTCGCCGTGTAACAGCCTCATTCCAGCCATTGGACGACATAGCAAAAAGTAGCGTAAACGGCGTGTTCGGGCATCGTACTGTGCCCAGAAAGTCGACTAAACGTGCTGGAGACCGCGCGAGTACTGTACGAGCTTCTACAAGCATTCGAAGACGGTAAGGCCCCACAGCTAAGACACGGTCGTTTTCGTGAGGAAAAGTCGCGGAACTGACCGGCGTTGACCGTCAACGGCTCTCCGCTCTCCTTCTTGCCATTTCAAAAATCGCTCGTACAAGCCAGCCCTACTGGAACGACTAACCATGCACAGAATGCTTTTTTATG
Source organism: Auricularia sp. M13 (assembly GCA_037042915.1). Taxonomy (NCBI): domain Eukaryota; kingdom Fungi; phylum Basidiomycota; class Agaricomycetes; order Auriculariales; family Auriculariaceae; genus Auricularia; species Auricularia sp. M13. Next base: position 3,073,809 of record CM073195.1, on the reverse strand, counting down.
CGCGTTTGTGGCTCATGACATCATGCACACCCTGTGTCCACGAGGCAATAAACAATTTCTGACAGTGCTTGATATCTGCAGTGACTCTGCATGCCGGATGGGGCCTCATCGCTGCCGGGAAACTCGATGGCTTCGGATACTGTTGGGCCAAGGTCGAAATAAACTGGGATACTCCTAGATCCGCAAATGCTACGGGACTGTCTCACGGTTCAGTGTCACAGCGTCTACCAAGACGCGTCGTTTCGTGCGCGCGAGGCCTTGCCTTACCGAGTTCCCCTCCAAATCCCATTCCTTCGGCCTGGTTTCGGCCTTGCTCAAGCTCATGCCGCGTTGACACCAAAGCTGTCAGGGATACTCCGCGCCCCGGTCTTCTCGGCCTGAAACACCATTCTCTGTTGAAACGGGACGATTTCTCTCACCGCTGGGCTCCACAGCTTGCCACGCATGCGGACGTCAATATGCTCTGGACGTCATTAAACAGGACTCCCGGAAGGTACGGCCGTTCCTCTGCCCATCTGGCTAGTGGGAAATCTCCACTCGGTATCACTAACAGTCCCGTATTCATCAACAAACAGCTCATTTCTTACCCATGAGGATGCTATGAGGCAATTCATTTCTCCGTGCGTAAGCCATGAGGCACCGCGGCAGGCGAAGTCTTCAGCTATCGCCGCGATGTTCGCCACTTCCACCACGCGCTTGTGCCCTATGCGACTTCTTCTCATCCATTGAGGCCGTATTAACAGCTGGTTGGCGTCTTCGTCTTGGAACTGGCCCTGTCGCGGCGCCTGACACCATCATTCGCACCCATCGAGACCCGGACATGACAGGGATGCGATCTTGTTTACTCCTTTACCATACAATGGAGGCGCTGCGGGCGCTCGCGCCCGATATGGAACCTCACGCTAGTGACGTGAACCTGTGGGAGAATCTTTGCCACTGACATTTTGAGATAGATATTTAAGCGACACCGAATTATCTGGCTCCTTCCCACAAACAAAGGTTCTTGCCATGAAACTTCCTCACACCATCGAACTAGTCCACGTGCAGTGGAGCGTCGGGCCTGTCTTTCTGGCGATAGTCGTCGCCAGTATTGTCGTTGTCGTCCTCAAACGTCTCTTCTTCTCCCCCCTGTCGTCAATCCCCGGTCCATGGCTGGCCAAAACGACCGACTTCTACATGCAGGTCGTCGTGCTGGGGCTACGCCGATGCCATGTTGTCCACCAACTGTTCGCCAAGTATGGCCCCGTCGTTCGCGTCGGGCCGAATACTGTCCTCTTTCACGACATGGCGGCCTCGAAGATCGTGTACACGCGGTTCCCCAAGAACCCCATTTATGCCGCGTTCAAGATCGACGGAGTCGACGACGTGTGAGTTCTTCGAATTTCTAATAGCATACATTGATCTCATGTTTTTGCGGGGCAATCGACTGCAGCTTCACGTTCCTGTGCGTATCCTGATGGCGTCAGGTCGGCTTAGGTGGCTAACGGCTGTAGGGAGAACAAAGACCACATCACGCGCCGCCGCGCGCTTCTGCCTCACTTTCTACCGGCTAGCCTTGGTGCGTCGATCGTGGCCGCAGTGCGCGAGCTGTACTGATGCATCGCGAAGAAATTCGCCAAAGCGATATTCTGAGCAGCGTCCTAAAGCTTCTCCATTATCTGCGCCAATATGATGGCAAGGTATCTCGCGACGTCCTGGTAGTTTTGAAACATATGATGGTGAGTGTGCCGACTCGGATAGACTCCTCGGGCTCCCCCATGTGGTGACTGGCGATCAGGTGGACGTGATCAACTGCTACGTCGTTGATAGACATGCGGGCGCCATGGATATGCTCGCGCAGGATCGCCCTCACTTTCTGAGCGACGCGGCAAGTGATTTTGCTCTGTCCAACATAACGGTAATCAAGCCGCAAGCGACCGTAGTTAAATCAATGTTCTCATGCCGTCCAGCAAGCAGCTTTTCCGAGACCGATATGGGCACTCGTGAAGAACATTCCCTTCAATCGCTGGAAACGCTTCTGTCGCGCGGCACAGATCGTTCGGGACGTAAGGCATCACGTTTTGACCTTCGGGTTTTGTGCCTCGTTCGTTAATCTCCGCATCAGTTCGCCGCTCGGGCTTTCATGGACTTCAAGCAGAAAAAGACACCGGACATGGAGCTCGTTGGGGACGACGAATTCAAGAATCGCTGCCTGATGACCCGCATGATCGAATACGCCAAACAACACCCCGAGGTTCAGGCGATGACCGACGAAGATATCATCGCGGAATGCGCAGGATTTCTGTAAGTGCAAATAGCTTGACCAACTCTCCCTCGTTCTGACCATCTTTCAGCATCGCCGGCGCTGAGACGACCTCGACAAGCGCTTCCTTTGCCCTCTGGGAGCTCAGCCGCCGCCCTGATATTGTGGCGCGTCTACGCGAAGAACTACAGCTCAACGATGTCCAATCATCGACTTTGGACGTGCAAAACCTGCCTTACCTGTCGGCCTTCGTCAAGGAAGGTGAGTAATGATCCTGTGAAGTTTCCCCAGAGCGCGGCGCTGATTGCGTGATTGTTATTCTCAGTCCTTCGGGTCCATTCGGCTGTTCCAGCGCCACTTACACGGATCGTGCCTCCAAGTTCCCAAGACTTCCATATCGGCGCCTTCGACATCCCGGCCGGGACTACCGTGGGAACGCAAGCATGGACTGTGCACCGTGACCCGACTGTGTTCCCACGCCCAGATCAATTCGACCCTGACCGATGGCTGAAGGAAGAGAAGGACAGAGACGTAAGCTTCCTAATTCGCCTCTTCTGCGCGCGCTGGAAAGCCAATATTATCGTAGAGCCACTGGATGCCGTTCGGATCAGGCTCGCGCGAATGTATTGGAAAGCAGTGAGCCCAGTCCAAGCTGTGACTTATTTCTTCGTACTGAAGTTCGTGTGTTCAGCCTAGCTACGATGAGCATCAAGATGATCGTCGCTGCAATCTCCCTCAACTTCGACGTATCGCCTGCAGCAGAGACAACGGAGAGCTCGATGGAAATCCGCGAGGCTTTCGTGCGGCGTGCTTCCTCAGCCAAAGCACACCCAACTTACTCGCATTTCCCAGCTCGCCTTTCCAGCTGGAAAGCACATTAACCTCCACTTCGTGCCTATCAAGGAACAATCGTTTACGTCGCTGAACGAAGACATCACAAAAACTTGAGTTCAATGTTGAGTTCGCTGCGGAATGTAAAGAAATCGTATGCTGTCAAAGTTGTAGTATACTGTACAAATGCACGAAATATTGCTGCGAACATGAAAAGTCGTTACTGGGAAGCTCAATGTGAGCGCTCGAGCGTAGGAGATGAGAACGTGGAGGTGCTTACAGCGACGTAACGGAATGCAGGGTTTTTCCAGTCAGAGATATCCTCCAGGGCCGTTACGCGCTCGTCGTACTTGACGCGACCCTCAGCAACAGCGCGGTCGCGGCGTTTGTTCGCAACGACGAAGATAAGGCGCAGCGCGAGAATGACTACAATCTGTGAAGTCATATGTCAGTAAATGGACCGGCTGGGGGAAGGATGGACACTCACTTCCAGCGCACGCGATACCAGACAAGCAATGACTCCCGTCTGATAGTCCGGTGCTTGGCTATCGAAGAATAGGAACGGCCCGACGATGTTGCTGTGGCAGAGATGTCAGCCGGCCGCTAGCGATCTTGCCTTCAATGCAAACGCGATAGGGCTCACCCAGCAGCAACGCCTAAGAACACGGCGGCACTTGCGATGGCCTTCTTCGTTTGCCCTGGGAAATTACCGCGTAAATGTCATAGGCAATTTGGACTAGGGGGCCGACCTCACCTCCAACGTTGCCGGATACGAGCGAGAGGCCGACGACAAACGTCGCGTTCGAGGCACCGGTGATCCCTAGAATCCCTCACTTAACGAGAAATATGACTCTGAGGAACGCAACGCACAGTAACCAATGAGACGCGATGCGATCGCGTCCGTCCATGCGATGAGAGCAAACCCAATGACGGTCGGGATGGTGGTTATCACCATGAGGTAGGTACGGGTGTTCGCCGGCATGCGCTTGTTCGCATAGATCGCTCCGACGATGCTGCGACGGCGCTCAGGCTTCAGAAAAGCCGATAACTGTGGGCGGGACACTTACAATGCGACGATGATAAACCCGTACGGGATTTGCATCAGGGTTGTGTTTAACCTATCCAGGGTCTGTCAGTCGATGAAGGTCGGGTATCTCCATTAAGATACGAACGTGTTGAACCCGAAGCCCTTGACGATGAGAGTGCCGAAGTTCGAGGTCCCGCCGTTGGGAACGTTTGCCGTGAAGCCGAAGAGGAAGAACAAGTATGTCTTCGGGTCGATGAAGGCCTCGATCATCTGGCCGTAGTTCCACCTTACGCGCTGAGTATCAGTATATTTGAGCTACGAACTCAGGGAATACTGACTCGCGCTTGTCCACGGAATGCTGGTCGTGGCGTTTCCGGCTGACGATGATGAGACGTTCCTTGCGCGTGAACCAGTGCGTGAAGTACGGGGAGTCGGGGATGAACTGGACGCAAGCCAGACCGCGGTGAGACTGTGCGCAGCAAAAATGAGAAGCGACTTACGATGAAGAGGAAGATACTCCATCCGCAGCACAGGGCGCCAATGATCAGGAACTCGTATCTCCAAGATTCGAGGGCTCCTTTGATCTGAAAGAAGGTGAATATACGCCCTATGCGAAGCGCTTCCGTACGTACGTGACCAATCGCGTATCCGAGGAGACCACCGAGGGCAATTCCCAGACCGTTCGCGCTAAGAGTTCATGGGATCAGCTTCACCTGGAGCATGGCCTGCCATTAGAGCGCTCACCAGTACCAAACGCCGATGCGGGACGGTTGCTGAGGTCTTGTGTACCTAAACAAAGATTACTACTGCCCTTTGAGGATTGAGCACTCGTCGTACCATGTAGCGGTAATCAGCACAAACGCGGGGTCGGCAACCTATGAGGGGAAGTGCGTGAGCGCGGTGAATAGCTGATGACTCGGACATACTGCTTCGAACGCGCCGGAGAAGACTCTCAGGACCGCCAGGTCCCGGAAGTTTCGACTCGCGGCCTGGGCCATGAGAAGCGCTCCCCATAGAAAAATCTTGCAGGAACATGTCAGACGGCGAAGGTCCGGCGCCAAGTGGGTGCTTACGTTGGCCGCGAGATATTTGTTCACGGGGAACTGCGGGATACGCCTGCTCAATATGGAGGCCAACGGCGCAAAAAAATTGCTTTACCTTCTGCATAAGAATGTTGGCGGGGAATGCCCACGCCACCCAGCCAACTGCATCATGTTGAGACTCGAGTCACGAGGCGGAAGACAATGCTCACAATAGAACAGGCTGGAGAGCCAGCTGTACTCGGTCTTCTTCAGCTTGAGATCGTCTTTAATGCCAAAAATGGCGGCGTATGATAGGGTCGTCTTGTCGCTGAGGAAGCATGTAAGCGAAAATCGACGAAAGTTCGACAAACGAACATATAGTAAAACTAAGCACAAGTCAGATACAAGATGCATATAGGCCTTGCGGATACTCACAGCGTAACATATGGCCAAAGCAGGCATGATGAGCATGTCAATCTTGCGCTCGATCCGTTTGACTTCCTTCGGGTCGAGCTGCTGGTCGTTCATCTTCGCTACATCCGCCATAAAACTACAAAACGGTAAGATTAAGACTATCGAAAAGAGCGTATACGACGCACGCGGCACTGGGATTCTTCTTGAGGAATGCGCCCCAGAAGCCGGGGTGGCGCTCGAGGTCGTGCTCGCGCTCGTTCACGACGGGCACAATCTCGATGCGTTCAGTTGTGCCGGCTTCAAGTTCCTTCTCCTTGTCCAACGACGCATTCGAGGTGCGGTCCATTTGCGCGGCCATGGTGATTGGAGCTGGGAACGCGAGGACAGCGGACTTTGTGCCCTCATCTCTGTTTTTATGGGAGCGCGCGGCGGGCCGCCGCGTCCGGGTCGCGTGGTTGGGTCATCCTGCCCGGTGATATCCAATCATCGTGTAGACAGACGTCAAGTCGTGCCTTAACTTCCGGTCGAAGGCCTCACAATCTCTGTCAATCAAGTGGCAACATACCCCGTGGGGAAGGATAATCCGCGGCCCGCCGGCCCGGGGTCGCCCATAATCCCGCTTTTTTGGTTCAAGTCCGGTCCGTTCGGTCCGATTCCGCGTATCGTTCTCATATAGCAGCGCGTCTCTTCCAGCCATGCGCCGCACAAGTCACGCTAGACCATGCCTGCAGTCACGTTCATCGCCCAGTCGCTGACCGACCTTCTCGCCAAGCGCGTCCAGTCCCAGGGCGACGAGCCCTGCATCTATACAGGCTCGCCAGACTCCCCAGAGCTCCTGCAGCACCTCACGTGCGTATTCGACTTATCCGCATCGGCGCGTATTAATCCAGGAATATTTTCAGATACATAGAAGTGCAGAAAGCGGTCGACAGGCTCGCATGGCATTACTCGAAGCTGGATCTTGTTCCACAACTGGTCAACGGCCTGCCGCCACAGCGAACCATCGCAGTCTTGACGAGCTCCTCGTACGACGAGTCGCTCCTCGAAATGGCGCTCTGCAAGCTCGCGTTGACTCCCCTTCTCCTCTCTGTCAACAACTCTGTCCCTGCCGTCGCACACCTGTGCAAACTCACCAATTCGACGCATCTCATCTACGGGGCCAAGTACTTCAAGGAGGCTCAAGAAGCGCAGACGATATTGGAGAAACAAGGGTACACGCTTGGTCTCGTCGAGGACAAGCGCTTCCCTCTCTGGGGTGACAGCGGCGTTCGCGCAAGCTCGGTCAAGCCGTTCGCAGCCGCGCTCACGCCCGACCAAGAACGCATGCGACCTGCTATCATCCTCCACTCGTCGGGCTCCGTACGCTCTTTGTCACTATTCTGGTCCGTATCTCACCCGCATTGCAGACCGGTTTCCCGAAGCCCGTTTACATCACGCACTACGGGCTTATTGCCAACGTCGCATTGAACCAGAATAAGACGGGGTTCAGCACGCTCCCCGTGTACCATGGCTATGGCCACTTTTCTATGTTCGTACTTCTCGTCGATGCCGATAGGCTCTTAACTTACCTCACTGCGCCGCGCAGCTTCCGCTGCATGTATGCTGGGAAGCCCATTACCCTATTTCCGGGACACTTGCCGCTCACGTCGGCGAACATCTGCGCTGTTTTGGAGGCGTCACCTGACGTCCGCCAATGCTACGCGGTGCCGTACGTTATCAAGGTACGCTCGATATTGCTGCTCTGGGACTGCGGCGACCTCTAAGGCAATTGGCAGCTGCTTGCCGAGACGGAGAAGGGCGTCAAAGCGCTGGCGAGCTTCGACGTCGTTAGCTATGCGGGCGCTGCGCTACCCGTGAGTGATGCTTTGCGAACATAACTACTTGAGTCTCACGCCCACTAGGACGACCTTGGAGATCGGCTCACCGCAGCGGGCGTCAACCTTCTCAGTATCTACGGTACAACGGAGGTGTGTCGGTTTATCCCCGCCGCACACGCAAAGTCTCATACCTCTTCAAGACGGGCTCGTTGATGAATTCCGACCGGGACTTTGCCAAAGATAAGCTCTGGAACTGGGTCAAGCCACTGCCCGGGAGCGCAGACTATCTTGATTTCGAGGACCGCGGCGGGAATACCTTCGAGGTTGTAGTCAGGGACGGATATCCTCCGAAGGTCTGCCCTCTTGCTTCGGGTATTTAGCCACGATTAACCGACCCCCTTCAGATTGAAACTAACCGGCCTGACGGCTCCTACGCGACGAAGGACCTATTTCTCCGCCACCCCGAGCACATGAACCGATACAAGTACGTCGGACGTCTTGACGACACCCTCGTTCAGACTCTCGGAGAAAAGACAAACCCTGGTATGTCGCTGTTTGCTCTCGTTCACGGACAGTAGAACCCATCCTTTGAACAAGTCCCGATTGAGCTCTCCATTCGCGGAAACAGCCCATATGTCGCTGAAGGTATGTCCGTCCGTTGCTGCCTTTGCCACAGCTGACCTGTGCGATCCACAGCGATTGTGTTCGGCGCGGGTCGCCCGCAGACGGGCTGTCTCATCTTGCCGAGCGAGTTGGGGAAGGACATGACTCGCGAGGAGCTTATGAAGGTTGTATGGCCCGTCGTCGAGCAGGCAAATGCTGAGGCGCCGTCTCACTCGCGCTTGCTGCCCGAGATGATTGAGTTCCTGCCGTGAGTCCTCCCGAGCTATACAGCGCGTTTCATCCGTTTAGTTTGCGACAGATATGGAACGCACGTCCCCGTTGCCACCAAGATGACCATCCTGCGCCCGGCATGTTACGCGCAGTTCAAAGACCTCATCGGTGAGCAACCGTAAATCCCATTGTTATGAGTGTCAAGCTGAGAACCTGTAGACGAGATTTACGAGCGCTTCGAGAAGGGCAGCGGCATTGAGAAGCAGACTCTTACTGGCGCCGCGCTCGAGGACTTTATCTTCGACACCATCGTCCGGACTATGGGCCACACGAAGGGCAGCCAGCTGACAAAGGATGTCGACCTGTTTGCCTTCGGCGTGGACTCGTTGCAGGGCACGCGCATTCGCAATACGCTGCAGCAGTCATTGGAGCTTGGAGGCAAGACCCTGGGACAGAATGGTACGCGGTCAGTGAGTCCCTTGGGACTGCTGCTGAAATCTACCACAGTCGTCTACGAGTATCCCTCTGTCAAGCAGTAAGCCGCATGATGTCCACAGGGGCAATCTGCTAACAACGACAGGCTTGCGGCGTACATTGAAGCATTGCAATCAGCCGACAGTGCAGGGGACGAGGACGGTCATGAAGCGCTTATGCTGTCGTTTGTCGAGAAATACTCGGCTCTCTTCGTTGCGCCTAAGGCTACAGCGCCAAAGGTAGCCGACAAGCACGTCGTGGTAAGTTCTCTGGTGCGGAAGAGTCGCGCGCTGCTCACTCCCGAAGGTGTTGACCGGCGCATCTGGCTCCCTGGGCGCACACATCCTCGAACAATTGGTTTCATCAGACGAAGTCAAGACCGTCATCTGCCTCTCCCGAGCATCATCGCATGAAGACTCCGTAGCTCGTGTACATCAGTCACTGTCTTTGCGGAAGTCGCAACTCGAGTCTTCGGTCCTCGCGGAGAAGCTTGAAAGCTACGCCGCGAACGCCAACGAAGAACGCCTTGGTTTGTCCGAGGCCGAGTTCAACAGCATCCGGGAACGCGCGACCATCGTCATCCACGTGAGTCTCACATCTCATCTTCAATTTTATGCTCACAAAGACATGTTTCAAGAATGCGTGGCCGGTCAACTTTAATCTCGCCCTGCAATCCTACGACGTGCATATTCAGGGGGCGGTCAACCTCATCAATCTGTGCCTCGAAACCGGCGCCGCGTTCTACTTCAGCTCGTCGATCAGCTGCAGGCAGGGTGCGCCGGACGCGACGTGCGCAGAGGACTTTGCCGCGAGCCCGAAGACGGCCGCCGGCACCGGGTACGCGCGGAGCAAATGGGTCGTTGAGAAGTTGTGCGAACGCGCGGGGGCGCATGCGCCCGGCCTCACCATCGGGGCCCTGCGCATTGGGCAAATGGTGGGAGACTCCGTACAGTGCGTTTGGCGTTTGCGTTCTTGGCTGCGTTCAAGAGCTGACTCCGCATAGTGGTGTCTGGAACGAGACGGAGGCCTGGCCGCTCATGATCAAGGGCGCGAACACGGTCGGCGCGCTCCCCCGCACGAACGAGCACCCGTCGTGGCTTCCCGTCGACTACGCCGCACGGGCGATTAAGGAGATCGTCCTGTCCTGCCACACGTCCGGGAAAGCGCGCGTGTATCACGTCGTGAACCCGAACACCTCCGCAAGCTGGGACGACCTGCTCGAAGCGCTCGAGAGCGCCGGACTGAAGTTCAAGGCAGTCAGCACGGACGAGTGGCTGCGCATTCTCGCCGACAGCGAGAAGGATCCCAATGTCAACCCCGTTATCAAGTTGCTGGTGCGTAACCCGTTGCTTTATCCCAAATGCGTTCCAGTGAGATTCGGGATTCCGGAATGACGCTGACGCGACTCTCAGGGCTTTTTCGAGAAGCGCTACCAGGCGAAACGCGCGCCGATGGTGTTCCTCACCGATGAGACGAGCAAGGTTGCGCCGAGCATCCGCGACGCGCCGCCGCTGACTAAGGACCTCGTTGCTAAATGGGTAGCGCACTGGCGCGAAGTGGGATTCTTGCAATAGGCGGCTGGTGGGTCCTGAACAGGACTCGGGAGCGTTCTCGAAGAGGATTGCAAGCTGTATCTATATCGAAACTGTTACATTGACCGGGAGTGCTATCATAAGGTCCAAATTGGGCGGAGGAGCGTCATGTGTAAGCGTGCGGTGCCGGGTGGAGCTCGTGCGTGCCTTTTTGCACCGGACAATGGCCTAGACGTTGGCGTTGAGCTTCGAAGTACCCGAATAGCTGAGGTTGACTGAGAGTCTGAGACGAGACACGGTCTCATGGGCGACGCGGCGCCGATGACAATTCCGAAACAGCCCGGGCGCCGGATTTCGAGACGGACCAGACCTCGATCCACGGGCGGCAGGGCCGCTGCGTCACCCCCGCCGCCCAGTCCGAACGGCAATCCGTAGATGCAGATATAAGGAGCGCCACCAGCGTACAGTCTGGATCAAGCCACAGCTGCCAACTCCCCAACAAGCCTACGATAATGAGCTCCCTTACGCGCACACTCCGCCATCTCTCGCACACTCCTCTGGTGCCGCCTAACCCCGCGCTGGCCCCGGTCGAGGTGCCCATGGTCACCTTCCGCGATCATAGCGTGCCGATCGCCTCTTCGCATTCGGTTAGTCCAGCTCCGCTACTGCTTCCTGGTTCTTGCCTAAAGCGCGATCCCAGCGTTCGCGCAGCATAGACAGCGCGATAATGGTCGAAGAGAGCGACCCAGAGCCCAACTTCCGGGTCCTGGAAGTCACGACGCCGTGGACGAGACTGTGATGCGTTCAAAAGGGGCATTTCATGACATTCGAGAATTCCTCGATGACGACAAAGGAACGCTATGATACAACGGACATCTATAATCGGGATATAATACGCAAATTAGTATAATACTGCTTATGATACTTATAATTAATGTAATAGATCGCTCACCTATGAAGATGGTTCATGCATGGTTGCCTCAGCGCGAGACGCCGATGAGCACGGCGAATACAATGGCGATCAAGACGGCGAGTATGCTGCTCAATATCGTTACGACGCGTCTTGCTGCTGGGAACTTGCCCTTGGTGAGCGTGTGTTGTATGAGGAAGAAGCGCCAGATGCCTGCGTGCCGGTTGAGTGCAATCGCGGCGGAAGAGTGAAGATACTTGCCGACAAAAAGGACTACAAGTCCCAGCCCAATGACCGTCGCGCCCAGAGGCCTGGCAATGCGCTGGAGTCGGCTGTTGAACTTGTCTCTGCCTTCGCCCGTGTCGTCTGACTCTGTTGCGGCGACCGTGAACAGCTGGACCAAGGCTGTTGGGCAGTTCAAGCAGGCAGCCGTGGCGGTACAATACGATGACGCACCGACGCCGGTAGAGGCGATGGCAAGGCTTGTGCGCACATAGGCAAGCCAGGTGCGTTCAGACGCGAGATGGTCACGAGCTACAGAGCCCACGTTTTCGAGCTCCAGGGACGGCTTGAAGCCTGCCACTGCTGAGTGCGCCCAATCCCATCTCGTTTTCGAGCTCGAAGCAGCGCGCTGTCGCTGCCTTAGCTCTTCGTCAGAGTCCGGAGATACAGAGCGACGAGCCCGCTCGATCGTAGAAGGAGAGCTCGTTCGCAGCGGTACATCCGTTGCTTGCGCCATCGTCTAGAGCAAGCACGTCACCGGACTTCTGGTACGTTATCCCCGATACCGCTTGCCTTACGACCACCACCTGTTTGAAAGAAAACGCATTCTTTGCGCGCGTCCACATTACCATAGCCTATTTATTAAATCAAGAACTACAATCCAATTTTCCAGCCAGGATCAGCACCTTATACAGGTGGTTTACAGCCAAAGCTCGTGGCAGCACCGAACTGCAGGGCCTGCTTTACAGACAGCCCTGTTCCCCACATGCCTAGAAAATTGTCAGTCCATCGTATATTCATTGATTTTTGACGCTACGGCACTCACCCAGTCCAGCCATCGCGAACGCTGCCAGAGCGAGGAGCAAGTGAACAAGCTTAATGTACCATCTCCCGCCGAATAGACCCTGTGGATGGATTTAATGGTGCAGCTGACCAACTTCGCAAGGATACGAACCCGGCGCCATCTCGACCACTCCCTCCATGTGTCTACGCGGTGCGATGTCCCCTGGCCAGGCGTGTACGTTTCTCCCTCCATCGCGTCCACGATAATTTGGTAACCGAGCATCAGCGAAGGAGGGAACGAATACGTGCTGAATGAGAGTGGTGGCTCAGCAATGTGCCACCTAACGGACCAGCCTCAGAGCGACTTACAACTGCATGATGCAAACGGCTGCGACGAGCCCTGCGAGAGCGCCGATAGCTGGAATGGCGGACACGATAACGAATGCTGCGAGCCTCGGTGAGCGTGACCGCTTTTTCTATTACCTGGATGTGCTCACCCAGCGACCAGTATAGGCAAACCATGGCTTTCCACGTAGGGGTAAGTTTCTCATTGTAATCTCTTCGAGGCCCAGGACTTACCAGACCAAATGAATCTGCCTTTCCTACTCATTAGAGGTGGTCCGTTGAGCCCTGATTTGTTTTAGTCCCTCCTCAGGGAGGTACACGGGGGATCAATGGCGTACAATCCTCGATGATATTAATGTATGCGACCTCTGAAACGCAGGTCAGCTCAGCTATCAGCTACGCGGTGAGCGAATGAAACTGACTGATTCCAACATCTGCGACGCAGCCCTGTCAGTCCTCACTCCCGCTGCTCGGGATCAACAATGCACGCACTTCCGAATAATCCAGCAGCAACTAGTCCCTGCGTCAGTCTTCGATCTGCAACTCAAGTTTGCGACTTACTGATCCCACTAATCATCCCAATAACATTACAGGCCGTCTGGAAGCCGAAGCGACTTATTCCCTGATACGATACTGGATGGGCGGTGAGTCACGCTTTCGCTCGAGCCAAATACTGAGCTGAGATGTACCAGGGAGCGTGTATTGCCCTTGGAAGGCATAGATGAAGACGCCGTACATGATGTAGGCGCAGAAAATGAGCGTTTGCGCGGCCACCATTCCTATGCGCGCTGTATCAGCACATCCTCCGCGGTCCATCAGCTGCGAGGTGACTTTACCTTTCCAAAAGTCCATGGGCCGCCGCATCTCCGCCATCTTGACGCGAACGTTTAGTCACGTGGTCGCATGGCGCACTTCGGGAACTTACGAACTGCGCTGAGATCAGTATGTGAATTCAGGTACCAGGGCGCTGAGACGTACTTCCGGGAAGATCATGGCACCACCATAAGCAAGAACCTGATATAGTGGTTAGGAACGAAGCAGGTGGGCATGGGAACTCGTACCATGTTCATAATTCCGTTGACCTTGTCGAACAGAGGCAGGGCCACGAAAGCCTCGGTATGCACTGGACCCGACGCCCGTCCTTCGCCGTATGTAGCAACGGCCGACGCGATGTTCGGCGCGGAATGTGCGACAATTCCCATCGAGAGGAAGATAATCAGCAGGTTCAGCCACACGGCTCTGAGCAACTCCGTAAGAAGGCGGGCCCGGAGCAAAATGCGACGCACCCATTAGCAATGCTCGTGAAGTCCTTCAATGTGCGAATTTGGCCGATTATGATGCCTACTAGGACGAAAATGACGACGCAGACAGAGAAGCACAGCTGGTCGGTTGTCAGCGGTGAGGTGTATTGCCAGATTTGTTGTCGTTAGCTGACCTTTGCGCTGGACACCTGAGAAAGACTCTGGCCGGACAGCAGGCAGAGCAAGCCGACGTTCAAGATCAACTGGATCGATTGCAGCGACGTGCAGAAATGCCGCGCCCATCTCCCGAAGATGCGTTCGGCGAGGTCTGCGTACGTTCTCACAGGGTAACGATCGGAATCCAGCTTGACGAATAGGTACCAGAGCAGCGCTCCGGTCCAGGTCGCTGCGACAAACATGAAGAAATACAGTATCGCGCCTGAGCAAGTAGGTTAGCGAAGGTCGACAGGGTATACGGAATATAATGTGAGCCTGAGGCTCACCCGGGACAAAGCTTGAAAGCGTCGCCGTTAATATAGGCTGCCTCGGGTATTCATATGCGCGACTTACCCAATGGACGAGAACGCAAACGGGGCATTAAATGGACCCAGCATATCCGTCGTAATCTATAGGCCAGTTAGTCTACGCGTCGACTAGCGAAGGCTCGTACTGACGAGGAAGAACACAGACCACCAGCCTGCAACGCGAAGCATCCGTCTAGCGTTGACCTTCTCAATCTCAATTTCTGTCAGGATCTGTTCGCGGTCCGTATACATCGCGGTCGGGCCAGACTTGTCGCTGAACTCGGGGTAGACGACGGTGCGGCCCTCCTGGTTCTCGAGCTCCCTTTGAATACGCGCATAGTGCAGGTACTCTTCGAACGCTACTGGCCCCGCTGTTGGAGGATCAGTATGGCCGAGATAGCAAGGTGATGCCGCGCACCCAGCTGCGAGTGAGGTGGAACGGTTGCATCCACTTGCGGCGACTCTGCACGAGACAGACCGTTCTTCTCGTCGCTCGCGGTCTCTAGTCCAGACATGATCAAGGGACGCGAAAGAGAAGCAGCTGCGGGGCGGGCCTGGGAAGCTGCTTATAATGCGCACTGGTGCACCATGAGATCGCCGAAGGCTGATCCCAACCTTCTCGCGGCAATCTGTCTAACCTTTGCGGAACAGCTTGTCACCCATCTTGCAGCTGTCAATCTCAGGCTTATGCATTTAGGCCTGGGATACTAGCCAGTCGCATATGGGCTAATTGGATATATCAAGTTTATATCATCTCGTTTTCCTAAGAATACCTAGCCGCCAAATCTGTGGCACAATTGTGGACGAAATATTCCTATCTTCGTCTTCCGGAGCCGTTGATTCTCAGGGATCCGGAGTAATAAGAGTTCCGGAACAATGGCGAAATCGTGCTTCTTCCGCTCCGTCCACCGTGTACCTAACGTGCTGCCTTGTGGTCTTGCCGCACAGGGCTGCCCGATGCTGCGTTAAATGGTAGCGGCATCCTTGTGAGTCTGGGATATTGGACTTTTACCAGGCCAAGCTTGTGGAATTGCTCAGCAAATTGCTGTCGACAAGGTTGAGCCCACCTGGTACTCAATGCGCCCTGTTAGTTCAGCCCGATACCTACGTAGAAGCAGGCCATCACGACACCTGCAGCTGTACGAGCGCCGCGATCGACCGCGATAGGGTCCTCGCTCTGTCTCGCCTGCAGTGCAATATCTCTGACTTAGAACCCCGGCTGATCTTCATACCACCAGTGCTCACCCGCTCTTTCGGACTGCGGTGATCATGTCACATCTTACGCTGCTGGAGGGATGACGCTCAGTCAGGTATTGGGCTTACAGCTTACAGTTCGACAAGCTCGCGAGTCTTCCCGAGTATTTTTGTGCATGCGAGGAGCTATTCCCTTCAGCTAGCGCCAGGTTAGCGCTGCCATCGTCATGTGGCACTCTCTGTACTGGAAAGCGCCGCACTGTCGGGGCCCGATGATTCAGTATCCCGATGTCGGACTATGTCACCAGCAGAGCAGGGATTATGAATAGAATGAAGCCATTCATCTCACATTGCTACCCCGAGGAGACGCACGTTCCTTCTATGATGTCAGTCACAACTTAGCAATCTAGCAGCCTGACTTGGAAGGGTGCGGATGACCGAACATGCGCGTATCCTTTATGCTCTCCTCGACCTCGCCCGTGACATTCGAGGGTCTCTATGTATATTCGTCTGAACTCTTCTTTTATCCTCGCAAAGCATTCAGCTTCATTCCGTGCATCGATGATGATAAGGTATCTACACCTTGGGGGCGGGGGGGGAGACGCCAGGGAGACGCGGTACAGTAGAGCGCTGCGGCAATAGTTGACCGAAATCTCAATTCAAGGTGACGAAATGTTGCAGTCTGGACTGTCCGCGCCTCGGAACTCTTGCGAGGGAAACTTAAGCCAGTCAATATCGGCAAACGATGATGCTAGCATAGAGGAATAATCAACTTGTATTTTCAGTCAGTCACAGCCCTATATTAGGCCGACTGACACCCATACTCATTGAGGCAAGACAGTGCACAGGCCGCCTTCAAAAAGCGCTGGGGAAACCGAGACAAAAATGGAGACGAGCTCCGACCTTACAAACCTTGGCATTATTCTAAACAACTAACAAATGCCATTTTATGAATCCAGAGACACGCGCAACGTAGTAGTAGGACAATTTCCGGCTCTCTCATCAGCGTCAATCACTCTGAAGAAGACTCTCAGTCTTTGAAGACTGCCACACGAAGAGGAACCGGCGACGACTCATCGGGGACGACCTCCGAGGATAATTGATGATGTTAACGCCTTAAAAAGACCCTGGCCGCCTGCGCCCGATCAGGCGAATCATAGCGCTTCATCCATAGTACACACCCGCCAGGAAGCAATTCTTCTTTTGAATCAATACCACAGCGATTCGATAGTCACAAGGTTTTTTTACAGGGAGCATTTCAAGAAGCAACGAACACCCACCGCCACCGGTCAGTTCATGCCCGTGAATAGGTCGGGTCGAGAGTATAAGAGAGGCCAAGTAAACTATGGTTTTTCAGAAACGAACTACCAGGTCGTCTCAGTTCTTCAGAAGCGTACGCTGAGCCCCTCTACAACGCCTAGCGGCGTTCAGCGACCTATCTAACAGCCACACAGACCCACCCAGCCAATATGCTCTTCACCAAGGCCTTCCTCATCGCTGCCTTTGCCGTCTTCACTCAGGCCGCGCCTGCAGTTCCTGAGGAATCCCTCGTCATCATCAAGACGGAGGCTTCCCGCCACGGACCGCTCGTCTTCTACGGCCTCGCACCAGGTGTGAACGCGACGGTAGCTGCGCGTGCCAACAAGCGCGCTTGCGGGACCAACAACGTCTCCTGCTCCGGTAGCCACGTGCCGAACCAGCAGGCGTGCTCCAACCTGATTAGCTCCCTCAACGCCAACAGCGGCACCAGCGTCGGAAACTCGCCTCGCTCCATTTGCCAGACCACCAACGGCAACCAGTGCTGCGTCAGTTGGGCCGACGTCGCGTCCGGCCTCACCGAGGGCGAGCTTGTCGACGCAGCCGACGCTGTTTTCAACGGCTGCGTCGTTAACGGACAGTCCGGCCTTTCGCGCAACACCGATCTCAACGGCGTGTGCACTACCGAGTGCCTCTCTGACCGCGCCACCGGCTGCTCTTGAACTGGCGAGGACAGGCGAACGAGGTTGAGTGTCCTCTAGCGTTTTTCCAAGAATGAGATCTCCAAATAACAGTCGGGCATGTAAACAAATACTACGATTGAATGTCAAGCCCCCTTTACAGACATATGATCAGCGTCCGAAAATCGACCAACTCACCGCGAGTCGACATACACAAATCAAAGCCGGGATTATATTGATTATTGTCTTTTGTACAGTATGAGGAAATTCAAGGTAATCTCGTAATTCCACGTCACAGTTCGCCAGCACAAGTTTACACCGGCGGCTTGCATCCAAAGCTGGTTGCAGCGCCGTTGTCCAAGGACTGCTTTACCGCCAAACCGGTCCCCCATATGCCTGTCCAGTGATCAATCTCCAACCGCCTGATATAGCCGTCACTGAACTCACCCAGTCCAGCCATAGAGAACGCCGCCAAAGCCACGACTAGATGGACAAGCTTGATGTACCAACGCCCGCCAAAAAGGCCCTAATGATGGCTTAGCAGAGCGGTGGGTACTGTGCGTATCTAAAGGACGAACGCGGCGCCATCTCGACCACTGCCTCCAGGTGTCAATGCGATGTGAGGTACCTGCGCCCGGAGTATACGTCTCTCCCTCCATGGCGTCTACGATGATCTCGTAGCCGACCATCAGAACAGGAGGGAACGAGTATGTGCTAAGATAGGTGTCATTAGACAGGTTGCATGCTTCCCGCTCCAAAAGATGACGCACAACTGCATGATACAGACAGCCGCGACAAGGCCTGCGAGTGACCCAACGGATGGTATCGCTGAAACAATGACGAATGCTATCCCATACAGTATACTCAGCGGATGCGAGTTGGCCATCCGTTGAACTCACCGAGCGACCAATAAAGTGTTACCATGCCTAGTCTATCATGAGCTTGTATTAAAGACGCATTCTCAATGGGACGTACCGAACCAAATAAACCTCCCCTTGCGGCTAACTAGAGGTGGGCCATTGAACCCTATAAAACATTAGCGTTTCTTGGGCGTCACGACTATTATTGCCATACAGTCTTCGATAATATTGATATATGCGACCTCTGGGAGAGGCATTAGCTCGGATATAAGAACGAAGAGTCGCTCTCACTGATTCCGATGTCTACGGGAGCGAGAGGTTAATATCGGAGACAAGTTGTCTGCAGCACACATACTTCCGTACAGTCCTGCCGCAACTGCGACCGTTAGCAATAATAGATAGACCGAACCACGCAGAGGAATGCCGGACGTACTGATGCCACTTATCATGCCAATCGTATTGCAAGCCGTCTGAAACCCGAATTTGCTGATACCCTGATATGATACTAGGCGATTCCGTCAACGTCTCTCCAGCTCTCAGCACTTGAACGTACCCGGGAGAGTATATTGTCCCTGGAACGCGTAGACAAATATGCCGAACATCAGGTACGCGCAGAAAATTAATGTCTGCGCCGCTATCATTCCTGCATGCAACGTCAACTTTACGCGGTCCCGCGAGAAACAGCACGCTTTACCCTTCCAGAAGTCCATTGGGCGCCGCATCTCCGCCATCTATGAACTGTTTAAATTGCTGAACCCTGAGCACTTGGTCTGGGACGCACAAACTGCGCGATGATCAGCGTTCGTAGGCTAACTATAGAGCAAGATATATACCTCTGGGAATATCATCGCTCCGCCGTAGGCGAAGACCTGAATAAACTGAGGCGAGTGACTGGGAAGAAAAGGGAAAATGTACCATGTTCATGATTCCATTGACCTTGTCGAAAAGGGGCTGGGAAACAAAAGCCTCAGTATGGACGGGGCCAGAGGCACGCTCTTTTCCAAAGGTAGCCACAGCAGAAGCTATGTTCGGGGGAGAGTGTGACATGATACCCATCGAGATGAAAATGATCAGGAGGTTCAGCCATACGGCTCTAATGATACCTGGTAAGACAGCCGCACAATCTGAAAGAACTGACTTACCCGTTCGCGAGGGTCGTGAAGTCGTTCAAGGTACGAATTTGACCGATGATTAGGCCGACTACCACGAAAATGACCACGCAGACGGAGAAGCAGAGCTGGATTTATGTCAGCAACAGTCTGTGTGCGTTCTTTGAATTCCTACTCACCTTCGCACTCGAGACCTGGGAGAGACTCTGGCCGGACGACAAGCAGATAAGACCGACGTTGAAAATTAACTGGATCGACTGCAAGATAGTGCAGAAATGGCGAGCCCATCTGCCAAAGATCCTTTCCGCGAGGTCCGCGTATGTCCTCACTGGATAACGGTCCGAGTCCAGCTTGATGAACATGAACCATAGCAAGGCTCCAGTCCATGTGGCTGCAATAAACATGAAGAAATAGAGGATTGCTCCTAAACAACCTGCTCAGCAACCGGCATGCCGCGGTGCCCAAAGTAAGGCGCTCACCAGGCACAAAGCTGTAAAGCACCGTTATCAGGTGGGGTGGAGGTGGGTTATGCCGACGTACCCAACGGAAGCGAAAGCGAACGGGGCATTGAATGGTCCAAGAATGTCCGTAGTTATCTACGTCGCGAAGAAGGGATGAGATCTGCTATGCGAGGTGCCAAGAAACGGCAGCACATACTAGGAAAAAGATCGACCACCAGCTAGCGACACGTAGCATGCGGCGGGCGTTGATTCGCTCTACTTCCAGGTCGCTCAGCACTCGCTCCCTGTCGGGATACATCGCGTTTCCGGACTTGTCCTGGAAGTCTGGGTAGTCGACGGTACGACCGTCCTGCTTCTCTAGCTCCCTCTGAATCTGAGCATAGTGGAGGTAGTCCTCGAACAAGACTGGTCCCGCTACAAGCGATGAGCTCAACCGCGACCCCATATGGCCTCCCGGCACGCACCCAGCTGCGAGGTAACAGGCACTACCCGGTCGTCGCTCGAGTCTGTCGTCGCCAGAGGCGACGCTGCACGCGTAACCCCGTTCTTTTCGTCGTACTTCTCAGGTCCAGACATGGTTGAGGAATGAGAGGGAACGGGGGGATGGCTGGTGGAGTTTGCATGCGGGAACGGGTGCTTAAAGTATCTCCGGCATGCTGTCGCGGGTTCAAAGGATGTGCCTGTAGGCCGCCTTAGATTAGCACGGAACTGCTACGGAGAGACGGACGTTTGTCGTCTGTCGTGTCCCGCCAGCGTCAACTCCTGAACGGACCATGCAGGCTAGCCGCTGATGAAAGGTGAAACCGTACACAGGATATCTTGATAGTGCCGTAGCTCATGACCGAGACCACAGTGAATGATGACACCCGCAATTATTGCCTCGATAAGCTGAGCAGTATAGCCATCGGCCCGGGGAACAGCGGGCTTGAGGGTGTCAACACACGCCTTCGGACGTTGAACGACCCTCATACCCGAGAACCACACGTGGAGACTCGCCGAATGTACGGTGCCGTCCAATGCCATTGATGCATTCCAAGGATGTAATTGCAACAGATACCGGGACTGGGACACATCGCCGCATAAACCAATCAAGAAATGCGCTGGTGGGAAGAAGTCGAGCTCAGCGGAACGTCCGTGAAATGTTGCCGGCCTTCATGTCGCTTCTTGCGCGTGGCGGCTTGGGGAAATCGCCATACTCAATGCCTGAACGGTCCCGACAGAGTTAGAACCTGCATATCTCCGAGTGCACGAGAAGCAAGGACGCACCCGACTTCTTCGGTGGCGGCTTCGCCTTCCTGCTCTTGCGCTCCGCTGGCTGCGCATCTTCGTCGAGCATATTTGGCGCCGCAGAGTAGTCGAACTCCTCGACGTCTTGCACCTCCGCCGGCTTTTTGGCCTTCTTCCGCCGCGAAGTGTCCGCGTCCTGCGGAACCTCTGGAGCAGCCTCGCCTTCAGTCTTGGGCACCCGCTTGCGCTTCTTCTGGCGCCCAACGACGACGATATCGTCGCCTTCGTTCGGGTCCGTCGTCGTCTTGCGCTGCTCCTTGGGCACAAATGGAATCTCCTCCGGGGCCGTTGGGATGGGGATGAAGTCTCCTCCCCCGGTTTCAGGCTTTGCATCAGCCATCGGCACGTCAGCAGGCTCAAACTGCCAGTCACATTGAGCCTTGCACGACAGATATAGATCTGAAAGGGTACCCACCTTGGGCAGGGTAGGCGCAACAACCAGCGACCGATGTATCTCGGCCGCCACCTCCAAGTACTTCTCGTGCTGCTTCTGCTTCTCCTTCCGGGCCCGACTGTTCGCCTCGCCACCGCCGACGCCACCGCCCCCAGAAGCGCCAAACAGCGAGCTGGTGGGCTTGCAATAATCCCTCCAGCTCGGCGCCCTCGCCGCGGAGAAGTCCTCTCCAAACAATTTGGACGACCCGGCGCTCGCACTAGGCGGTGCATTGCTGAAGTCCCACAGATGCGCACGCTGTGCGTCTTGGTCAGCCGTGAGGTCGATGGGCAAGCTCTGGCTTCCGATGGCAAAAGGGTTGGCCTGCGGCTCGTGATATGCTGGTTCGACGGCGGGCGCCTGGTAGTCCTTAACGGCGCGCGTGATGACGTTGAGCAGGTCCTTGCTGCGCTTGCGCACAAGCGAGCTCATGGGGTGCAGTGCCGTCGTTAACTGTGCCATATCGGCCGGCTGCAGCTCGGCAAGCTTGAAAAGCGCGCTGTTGCCCATCACATATCTATACAAACAGCGTTGATGAGGCGCAGCGTTGAAGAGTTCGGCGAAACGGACCTCGTGCTTTCGTCGGTCGTGCGAGCAACTGTATCGCGCCACTCGTGCACGGCCTTGTACACCGCCAGCTGGACGCCGTGCAAGCCCTTATTCCATTTCTTGGCCAAGACCTCCCACCCGTTGGCCCCGGAACCGCCCTGCGCATCATATGTCTCGAGCGCGTATGTCCGTAGCGCAGTGTCTTCCGACCGTCGCAGAACTTCGCGGATGAGATCAGGGGTGCCAGAGGAGCGTTCCAAGAGAAGCTCTCGCAGTTTGTCGTAAATGTGCAGCAGAAAATGCGTGTCCGAGCGCGCGTATAGAAGCATCTCCGCGGGGATAGGTCTGGAACGTACTATGTAAATCAAGCGTCTGAGTGGGATGGGATCACATACCGAATGCGCCAATCTGCCAACTGGTAACGTTTGTCGGGCGTGAAGTCGGTGTAAGCCTCCAGCAACGACGCCAACGAGTGTTTCGGGAATTCTACAAGTCATGATGATACTTGAATGAGCCAATGTCACCCTGAAAGAAAGATACGCACCCAGTACTTTTGATGCGTGGTACGTGTCAAAGAGGTTGACCACATACAGACTGAAATCCTGTTGTAACCAGACGATATCGCTTTCCGCTCCATGAAACACTTTCACTATCTTCTCGTCCGCAAAGATCGAACTCAGCGAAGGAACCTCTCCGCGGAGGGTCAGAAGGTCGATAACCCAATCCTCTTCGCGTGTGCTGATTTGCATCAGGCAGAGAAAGCCTGCGAATGTACGGTAGCTGTGGTGCTCCAGGTCCACGGCGATTTCGCGAGCTTTCGATAGCTTCGCTAGCATCTTCGAAAATTCCTGCGACGTCGTGACCAGCGAGAATGGTACGTCTTCGAAAGATTTTTGCGTGGATACTTCGACAGGTTCGAACATGTGGTCGGGATATTCGATGTGGCCTATCTCGTAGCGGTATGGATGATACCTGCGTTGCAAATTAGCAACGGAGACCGAACATAACCAGCCACGCGTACGGCAGATTTCTATCTCCCTCCATGCCGCCATCTTCGAGGGGCCTCTTCGCGTGCACCTTTTCTAGTAATGTCGGGCGCCAGGATGTTGCAAAGTTGTTGACCGGCGGCTTGAAGTTCAGCTGGGGCTTATTGATGGTAGGGTCATGCAGCAGCCGCTTGTCGAGGGCCATTGCAGTAGCAGGTCGTTTCTGAAGCTATTTATGAGCCGCAATGCGAGATGGTGCAGCTCGGAAACACGGACCGCGCCAGCTTTCGCCTTGACCGCGACGGCTGCCGGCGCAGCCTTATTCACGCCCAGATGTTGGTCTATGCAGGTGTCCTATGAAAGAGCACAATGAGTCCATGCTGGGCGGAATTGGGAACGCGTGCTTACTGCGCGTTCCAGCAGCTTATCCATAACGTCGACGACTAGCATATGGAATTTGTCCACAGCGTCCTCTTCGCCGCCCAACACATCCAGGCCGCGTTCAGCAGCAGCGTCAGCAGCGTCCCCGGTAGCGGCAAACTTG
Organism: Auricularia sp. M13; assembly: GCA_037042915.1. Taxonomy (NCBI): domain Eukaryota; kingdom Fungi; phylum Basidiomycota; class Agaricomycetes; order Auriculariales; family Auriculariaceae; genus Auricularia; species Auricularia sp. M13. Next base: position 3,050,231 of record CM073195.1, on the reverse strand, counting down.
ATGAGCCTGTTGGTCAACGCCAGCACGCGCGCCGAGCATTGTTCGATGTCCTGCGCAAAATCTCGGTCCAGCGTCCGGTGGAAGGCCAGGTCCTTCGGGAGTCCCAAAGCAATTTTGGTCGGCTGGAGCACGGCGCTCTGCAGCTGCGTCTGGTACGCGGAGAACGACGCGGAGCTGACCTGCGCCTCGGAGTCGACGTCCATGGTCGCGGTCAAAGTCGCCACAGGCAAACTCCGATATCCACGCGTCTTCTGCTCGCGTTCAATAATACGCGAAGCGTACGATATCCCAGACTGGGACAAGAAATGCATACAGTAACGTAGAAAATATCCCTGGGAAACCAGAAAGAAAAGTATTGTACATGTTCAAATGCCGCGCACGTCAAGCACATCCTCGTCCTCAAGATCCAAGCTCGCCAACGTCGTCGACGGAGCAACCTTATCTCCTTCAAAAACTAGATGTACTGCTTTCTTCTTGGCTGCGGTAAGGGTTGCACCTTGCGGCACCTTCTTGAGGTACGCAGCGATGACCTTTGCAGCCGTGGCAGTCGGCTTGACGCGGAGATGAACGTCCTTCGTGTTTTGTGCACGCAGGATAAGAGTGAACGAATCTTCGACATCGTGCTCGTCCTCTGATGGTCCGGGCGTCGCTTCGTCGTGGCCGCCTGCGGTAGCCGGAGTTTCAGGAATGGAGTCCGGGAGCTCGTCGCGGTGCGTCGTGATGTACTCCCAGGTGTGCGGGGTGCAGACCCCTGAATTCAGTATTAACCAAGGTCAATCAATGATGGCAAGGAATACGCACGGAAGTCCGCGTCACTCCAAATACCAAGCGACTCAGGCGTGGACGTCCTGAAGACGCGCTTGCCATCATAACTCAAGACGACATCTGCCGCGCCCGTCGATAGCACAATATGCGGCAGCAGCGAGGTCGCAAACGTGTCAGAGCGGCTGATGGTATAGGTCCACTGCTGCACAGATACAAGAGGATCGTCCGCCGGGTGGCTGACCCACTGCACACGCGCCTTGATCGTGTCCGTCGCCATGCGCGACATCCCAGGTTTCGACGAGGCTGCCGGTCGGGCCATAACGCGCTTGGCTATCATGGCCAGTTCGGGATTGAGCGCGCCAGAGCTGAACTCGAGGTCCAAGTCGGTCATATTTATGGGCGGTGTCTTCTGCTTCTTTGTCGGTGGTCCGTTGTGCAACGCGCCTCTGAAAGACAGCAATGAGCAAACACAAATCGCAAAAGCCATTACGCACTCTACGATGGCCTTTGCGCGCGCTTTCTCCTCGGCCGTTAGCTCCGGCGGCGGCGTGAGCGAGCACGACCTGGAACGACTCCGCTTGCGGTTCTTGCCTTTGACGCGAGAGCCATCCCGACCAGAGGGCGGTGCGTTGCGGTCCTGGAGCACAACTATCTCGTCTTCATCCGAGGAAGTAATAAGCCTGATACAAAGGAATGAGCTGCCGCTATTTCGTTGTCATTGTGGCACGAGCACCCACCGCGGCGTGGTCTTGGGCGGCCGTCTGGTCCAGGCTGGCATTACGGGTGCCTTGGGCTTGCTCTTGCCCTTCTTCTTCTTGGGCTTGGGCGTCCCGTCCCCGTCGCCGTCGGACGCTGAACTGCTGCTGTCGCTAATCTCGATAGGGTTGGCTTTCTTCGCGCCTAATTCCCTCCACATTGAATGCAAAGAATGGAAATCGCTGGAAGAAACGCACGCTCGTTCCTCAGTTGGATTTCCTTCCACCGGTTCGAGTTGTTGCTGGGCTTGTTGCGCATGAAAGCGTCGTCCTCGTCGGACTCATCGGACTCAACCACTGCGATATTCTGAAGCGTCGGGCTGGAGGTTTCTGGAGCCGGCATAGAAGAGCGTGAAGTCATACAGACTCGTCGTAAGGGTTGCTTCAGGAATGTGGCTGCGACACGCGCTGGATCGTGGGAGAACGGAACCAAGTGGCAGTTTATTTGCGCTTATTTGGATCGGATTCAAAAGGCCAAACAACGCGTCAACAACGCGCATGCACAACAAATATCGCGCCTATGACACCTTGCGCTTGCGCAGCATGATGTTGGCCGTGCGGTCAGGGATCGCCGTTGTGCCAAACCACACCGGCTCGGGGCAGACACCCTCATTCTCCATCTTGACGTCGTAATTGTGGATCAGATACGCGAACATGGTCTTCATCTCGTTGGCCGCCCAGAACCGTCCGGGGCTGCAGCTAGTCAGCTCAACAGCATGGTGAAATTTTCGTGGACTCACCAAGCAGTGCGACCCAACCCGAATGGCAAATAATCCGCACTAACGCTCACAAATCGATCCTGGCCGAGCTCATCGTCTGCCTCGCCGTCTTTGACAAACCGGAACCCCTCAAACTTGGTAGCGTTCTCGTAGACCTCATTGTCCAGCTGGCGGGAGAGCGATGCGGCCGCGAGATGCGTGCCCTTCGGGACAAAGGTGCCGTCGGAGAAACGGAAGTCCTGCATGGCCTTGCGCGACATGGATATGGCGCCGAGTCCGTGCATCCGGTGCGACTCGCGAATGAACGAGTCAAGATGCTTCATCTTGTCGATGCTTGCCTTGCTCCAACCGTCCCTATTCACTATCTCCTCAATCTCTTCACGGAGAGGCTGGAGATACTTTTTCTCTTCGGCGGCCAGATGGTACAGCGCAAAGGTGAACGTCTGCCAGCAGGCAAATTAGTGCGACGAAGTGATCAGATCATAGGCTAACATACCATCCCGGTCTATGATATCATGCTGTCAGTATAGCCGTCAGATCGAGCGGGCACCTCACTCACAGTGTGCAGAGCAGCGAAGTTAAACCTCAATACACGAGTCATGATCTTCGGAGTTTCGAGATCAGGGCCAGTGGCGGTTTCGAGAATCCAGGTGATGAGATCTGCCTGAAAATCCGCCCATGAGTGGCCACCACCATGATCCAGTATCCCAAGCCAAACACACACCGGTTTGTCGGCCCAGTTGCTCCCATGTTCTTTCAGTTTGGCGCGGTGGTCCTCAACGATGGGTTCCAAGTATTTGACAGCCTGTCGGTAGGTACTTGGTAATGGCGTCAGGAAGCGAGCGACAAAGCTAACAGGAGAGTCAAAGCGCGCAAAGTATCATTGAGATAGAACCTACGGCTTGAGAAACTGCGGGAAAAGCGAGAGTAGGCGCGCGCTAACGGCGACGATCCCGGTATAGCGGATGATAAGGTCAAGATACCCAGGATCGCGACCTAATATTTAACCCGTTCAATAACATCGACCAGAATGCTCGCAGTAGACGTACAGAGAGGAACCCCAACGAATAGACGGCTCGTCGCGCGCGCAACAACTTGCATCACCGTGTCAAACGCTGGCACCTTCACCCAGCCTATTTTGATGAGCTGAGCGCAGGTTCGTGTTTCACTGTATGTAAATTTACCATCTCCCTCGGGAATATGCTGCTGAAAGGCCATGGAAAGCTCTTCCAAGATTTCAGGGAAGACAACTGGCAAGTGACGTGACATCACAGTGCGAATGATCGTCACATGAAAACGCGATTCTTCCAAGAGCTTACTGCCAAACATAAATTCGGTTTGCAGAGTCTGTGACTCATCTATCAGCTCCGTAAGAGCGGGAATGAAAAAAATTACGAACGTCTTGTGTTGCCCCGGCGAAGGATAGGACATTGGCTGGTGCCTTGCGCATCTCTTCGATCTGCTCTGAAGAAGAGACTATGAGGACCGGCCGGTCCAGAGTCGGTAGCTTGAAGATGGCGCCGCCGTACTGCGCAGGGTTTGGATGCGAAGACGAGTGACCTTGAGTATTTCAGACGTACCTTTTCGTATCCTTCCTGAATGAGAGCACGCGCCGCTTTGACCGACTTCACGCCGTTTCTCCAGGACGAGAACAGACCGCGCGGACCGACAGTGGGTACATTCTGAAGACACCGTTGTGAGCATCGTCAAACGTAGTTGACGGCGCTCCTGCGTACAAGCTTGCTGGGACGGGCGATGAACACTATAGTGGCCGCGGCAAGCACGACCAGCGACGGTTTCCAGAGGTCAGAGGGAACATCCCACGCGGAAAGGAAGCTGAAGTTGCTGGTAGTTGTCGCGTTCGACATCGAGAGTTGCGGGTGGCTGAAGATCTAGGCGTATCCGCACCGTAGTGTCAATTATAACCTGACCCACCGGGTCCCGCTGATGCCGCGCTGCTCATGTGAACGGCTGCCGTGACCGGGGCCGGAGAAGCAGATGACTGCAGGCGTGAACTTCAGAAGAGAAGACTGTCGCGGAAGCAGGTTTGATTCCGTCATGATTCACGAAAGTTAGTCCAAAAACAGACCAACTGATACTTAGCAATCTTGATCAGGAAGAGCTTGCTATACAGCAAACTATGTCTATGATGACGCATATTTATGCCCGATTTCTACGGAGCATCGATTATTCGCTCACTGAGCAAGTAATGAGTCCTTAGCGTCAGTCCTAGCCTTGCAGTCCACAACTGGTCGCTCAGTAGCATGATATGTTATCTTTCGGGGCACCATGCAACGTGTAGTATGCTAGTAAGCATTGGACCTCGAACTACTGTACTATAATCAGCCTCTCCATCATGGCGCGAATCGCCTTGATCCTACATCTGACAACTTGTCACCACGGTCATACAAGGGGAACTGACAGGCTGCCATACCGCCGGTTACGCTATTGCGCAGCCGCTCAGCCGCTACGACAACAGACCTCAGACTGGGGCCCTGCGGTCACACATCGGCGCCGGACTCGACATCTGGCATCTCGTCGTTCAGCGACGGCATGCGAAGTAGCGGAGCGGGCAGGAAATCCACGTCGGTCGCAAGCGCCAGCATGCTCTCCACGGCTTCTACTCGGTTCTCCAGCACGCACACGTTGTGGAAGCTGATGAGATCGAGAGGCGCCGCACGAGCACCTCCACGGCCAAATTGCACCTGAACAAGTTCAGAGACCATCTCTGGGGCGATACACACCTGGTCAATGCAGGTAATGCGCAACTCGACGAGGCGCGGAAGATCGAGAGAGAGGGAGCGCTCGGCACCAGACAGCAGGAACGGTGATTCGTGGTTGGTCCCAGCCTCGTGTTGAGATAGGTTAAGCAGGAAGAGTGTGATCCTGCGCAAGTAAGGCAGAGCGATCCGGCGCATGACGCCGCCGCGGTGAACCCACGTCCCGAGCACGTCCGGCGGAATGTCGCAGATGAAACATCTCGCAAGGTCGCGCTCGTTAACGTCTAGCGACGTGAGTTTGGACAGGAAGCCTGGCGATATACCAGACCTGAACGAGGCGTACGGCGCGCTGAAGATGCGCCTGGAGCCATGATCGTCTTCGAAGCCGATGTCAACGACCTTAATGCCGTCCCTTTCATGGGTCTCGTAGGAGAGGAGGTACTCCGGCATACGTAAGCTGTTAACGAGTGGGACCTCGCCACCGTGAGGGAAGGGCTGTCGTTTCGAGCGGTCCGCTGCCGCAGCCTCGACCAAGTATTCCACCGTTGAGATGGTGGGATGGTCAAACAGGCCGAGAGCATCAGGAGATAGCGCACTCCATGAGCAAGCATGCAAGATGAGTCCGGAGAAGGCGTCGGGCCAGGGTTCCGTTATGCGAGGGGAATCAAACGCGGGGAACCGCTCGGCGCGCAGCTTCAGCACTTCGCATGAAGGGAATATATCGAGCAGTCTGGAGATGCATTCGGACAAATCAATTTCCAGGGCAGAAAACACCACAGTCGTGACGGCGTCCAACTGCGCATCCGGTGCGTCGATGACGACGGTGTCGAATTCGACATGCCGCAACATCGGAGCATCGTTGGCAAATAGAGGTTGATCGATGTAGATGTTGGCAAGCATGCTGAAGGTCTCGAGAAGCGGCGCGGGGACGCTTGTGAGCGTATCTGCAAGACAGTTGCAGCACTCGTCCGAAGTGTTCGAGGTGATGATGAGCCTCAAAAAGACCAGCCGGGGTAAGCGCTCCGTCAATATCTGTGCAATTGTTTGGTACCCCACATCGCATGCTACGACGAGAGATAGCTCTATTAGGGCAGAGCCTGCCCGTTCCAGACGAGCCGTGAGAACGCCGGGCATGGATTGCGAGTTATCCCAATGGATCTGGGCCCAGGTTTTCGACGGAGCGTCGAGCGCAAGCTTGCGCCAGGCATGGCATACGTGCGTCGCAGAAATGAGGTCTCGTAGAGGCAAGAACGAGAAGACGTGCGACCACAGTTCAGCGGGGAAGGACAGCGAAGCTGGCGGGATGGCAGTCATTGCGCGTCCAGCACACGTCTGAGCAGGGAATCGAGTAGCAAGCAGAGCATGCTTTGCGCATAGTGTGACTATAAGGCGAGGTGATTTGCGACCTCTATTGTTGGGTGGCAGCAGGTGGAAGAGGCGTTCGAGTCGCCCCAACTCCGCCGCCGGTTTTGTTCTCCCAGTCTGATCAAGAACAAAACAAAAAACGACTGCGAACTGTGGTTCAGATAGTACACACGTCAACCAAGAAAGTGTTATTGTTGCCGAATCGGCTCCTCCTGTGCCGCTTGGTGATACGCCTCCGCCGCTGCACGGGCAGCGGCCCAGCCTACTTCGACGGTCGCACGTTCATCTACATCATCCTCCGTCCCCACGATCACTTCGTTCTGGTTCGTGGAGCCCCCATCCGTGCTGATTTTATCCGCAATGCGGTCCATGAACCGTCTCCGGCGCCATCCAGGGACATGCACCGGGATAGTCGTGCGCACCCATTCACCATCAACAAAGTACGAAAACCGCGCACGGCCGTCCAGCACCTCGACAGAGGAAACCGGCTTTTCATCGTCAACGGGACCCGGAGGCGGATCGGTCGTCAGAGCAGCGCCCTGCGGGCCGAGGTACTCGAGGTCGTCTCCGTCGTAGGCATCCACAGCAAGCATCCAGCGCGCGAATTCGGTCTCCTTCTCCAACAGGCTAGGCCACAGGAGTTCTTCGCGGAACGCCTCCTGCTGCGCAGCGAACGGCTCGAACGTGACGGGAGCCTTGGCCACCGCGTTTGGTTTGGGATCCTCGACTAGCTGCACAGAGACGATTAACAATAGCTCGCCATTCGACACAGCGGTAGACTGGCGAACCTTACGCGAGTACCCGTCGAAGACAGGGCGTTCTAGAATGAGCCCTGGCGCGGGGGCGCGTGGGGTGTGCGTCCGCCCTGGCGCACGGCGATCCATCAATGCGCGCAGGACAATAGCGGGCGTGTTCGTGCGCGTGCAAAGCAGTAGCGTGCCCGCCATTTTGCGAATCTGAAAGCAATGGAATCAAAATCGGCAGAAAGCATAAAGCACAGTGCCCTGACCTGGTGCAAGATGAAGCTCTGCGCATGCAGGGTCATCGTGACCCATTCCAGGCCGTTGCGCACAAAGGGCTCGCCTATCTGGTCAATGGATCCTCAGCACAACGTGCGCATGAAATCGATGAACCTGAGTACGCACCGTAATAGAATAAATGGACCTCCGAGTGTCCTTCTCGCCTGGCGGCGCGTCCGCGGTGAAGTTGTGGAAAAAGTGCTTGCCAACAAACGGCTCGGTCAAAGAGCGCAATTTTTGAAGCAGCTCCGGTGACACGCGATAGTCAAAGCGCGCTTCGTCAGGAATATAATTTTGAGGCTCGGTAGTATGAGGAAGAGCGTTGATGTGTGCATGTAGATGCGATCCTGGAGCAGGAGGTCGGAGGAGATACGTTGGGAACGTATAGCTGTAATAGCGAGCCTCGCAAAAGCTGGCTCCAGAAATGAGTACAATGGAGCTGAAATCAATAGAAACATACGTGTGCGAATTGAACCCGTTTTGGACGCGGACGATGTCCCAGACTCGTATGGTTGGTGGTAAAACCTCGTTAAGCTTTTCGACAATCCCTGGTCTCAGGCAAAGCTGCGCTGATATCACGTTGGCAAGGGCATGTACACCAGCGTCAGTTCGTGCAGCACGCTGCCATTTGACCTAGCGAGACGTCCTTCTGAGCAATTTCGGGACAACGCTCATGATACGTTCATACCTTATATGGGTCATCCGCGTTATCCGCAGATACAGCGCCAACTTCGACCATAGCTGCGAAGAGGATATTCTCTACAGTAACGGCGCCAGACTCCGGAGGGTGACTGAATCATGGGCATAATCATGAGTCCGATCGTCCGAGAGCAGCGAGAATTTCACATACTATTGCAAGCCATTGAAGCCCGTGCCAGAATATGCGAATAAGACTGCACAGGGCCGCTTTGGGAGCCGGACAGGCTTCTCCGTAGGCTGTTCCCAGGGCGCGACGCTCGGCTCAGGGGCCAGGCCAGCAGCTATGCGAGCAAGTCGGCGAGTGCGACGCTGCACAATTACTGCACGACGGCCGTGGTCCGCGACATTGTAATCTGGTACATTGTTACCAATCGGTGCTGCAGAGGACAGAGTGCGACAGGCACGTGGCCATGCTCTTCGAAGTGAGGGTAGCAGAGACAGGATGGAAATCGGAGTTGTCGGACTTGACACGCTCAGGTTCTGCTCTTGCCGCAACCACGAAGATTTCTACAAATCTACTACAGATCTACATGCGCACAACTACAGCGAAAAATGGTCCGGAATGTTCTATAACATGTATACCTGCGCATGGTTCGCTTCAGCTTTCGGGCGGCTACGGTACTAGGCGTAGGCGCACCTGTTGACCGTTATCCAGGCGTTCGTCCGTCAACGCTTCTGCTTCCTCTTTCCAATTGTGCTGTAGCCAATTATCTACTCTACGCTTCACGGCACCCATCGTCCTGTGCTCCGGAACGTGCCTGAAGCACTCAGTCAGCTTTAGCAGGCGCTCTAGCTTGGGACTCACCTCGGAATGGGCGTATTTACAGCGCGAAGGACTGCTTCCCAAAACTCTTGGTTACGCTGCTCGGGACTCGGCGCCTTTCGCACGTTGTACACCAGATGCCCAGCTTCGAATTTCAACCCGTCATGCTGCGTGATCCATTTCTCTCGGTTTTCCGGCTCGCGTGCGTCCAAGCTATGTATGGGGTTCAGGAAAGGTACGCCTGCGCGGAAAATCAGCTTTTGCTGATGGTCAATTGTGAAAGGACTGACCTAGACACAGCGCGTCGTACGGCGTCGGCGAAACCCAGGGCCGTCCTACGCCCACCAGCATACGGGACATGGACAGCTTCTCGACGAACTGGGGCTGCGACAGCATCCTGTCACGACACATATTCTCGATGCCGTCGGGTAGAGCCTTCTCCGGATCTGGGGCGTACATCTTGTCCGCACATGCGACGAACTTGAAGTTGTCCGGAAGCTCGAGTCCTAGCAACTCGCTGAGATTGGCCGGCGGCCCCGTCCAGTCGACGCCCTCCCACGCGTAGAACCGTTCCTGCCAGTAGAGTTTGTGCTTCCCCAGGACGTACGCGACGGGCTCGCGCTCCTCGAGCGACACGACAGCGCGCTGCGAGCAGATTCGCTCGACGCTGTACCCGATGAAGACGTGCCGCGAGTCCGGATAATTTTCTGGCGCGAGCACCCAGCGATCTCCCAGCGGCAGCGGCGATGGGACGCCCTTGAAGAACGCGAACGCGAAGAGCTTCCAGGCGGGGATGCCGAGCGGGTTGCGCGCGGACTTGACGCACGCGGCCGGATCGTCTGCGCACGGCTGCATGTCCCATTCGTCCGCCACGACGGCGCGCACGAGCGACGGGAACAGCGCGTGCAGCGTTACCGCCCTTTGCATGTTGTCTGCGAACAGCGTGGTGTATCCCAGTTCGTCGAGCGCCGCCATCTAGCAGGTGTCAAAAGACGACCTGCGGCCTCGCCATGGTGCTTACCATCGAGTTTGCCCTGCAAAGGCGTGTGAACGTAATCTCACCTAGCCACAATTGCGCGGGCGCACCATATTGCCTCTCCGCCGACGTCTCCGCGTCGCGCTGTCCGGAAGAAGCGGCTCTCGAGGATGACAACGTCGTCCTGTCGCGGCGCGCACGCCGCGGTCGCGAGACACGTCAGCAGCGCGCGCAGGACACGGCTGTTATGCACCATCCAACCGTCGTCGCCGCTGACGTCCGGAAAGAGCGCGCCTGGTACGATGATGCTGTCTTCGGCATCCGCGTCGGCCTCCACCTTTCTTATGGACGCGTGGTACAAGTCGATGTCCCTGGGCAGTTTGGTGCACACCAATAGGAGTAAAGCCGCCAGCACGCTCGTGCTGACCAGCGCCATCCATCCCACCCGACTGTGGCGCGGCATAGAGAGGGCGAGCGGGAGAGGGGAGGAAGCGAGGGACCAATGTGCGACGTGCATGTTTGCGAATTGAGTAGCGACAGTTGTGGAAATGACAGACCCGGTCACCCTGAGGCGGCGATGTCCACTCGATCGCATGCCGGATTAGCGGAAGGGTGCTGCTCGACAGGGGAACAGGGTTGAGGGCGTCTAGAAGGCAAGCTGTCATTTGTGACAGCCGGTGTCATCTGAAGCAAGGAACGCGTGTTGCATAAATTTCAACTACTCAACTCCCCAGTTTCCTTGTGTCTGACTCTACCTTGAGAGTGCGGCTGACCGATTACGGCGTGCATCCGTAACAGCAGCAGACGGTAACCCTCGCTTCCTGTCATTATTGTACCTTTATCGGGTGTTGAGCAGCCGCGCGGTTCGCGCAACTGGCACGGATTAGCGAGAACCAGAATAAGGCGCTCTAATAGTGACATGGCCTCCCCAATCCGTACGACGGAGATCTACGAAAATCTCTGGCGGAACAACAAGCAATTGCAAGCGGAATGAAATTCAACAGCCTGCGAAGCCTACTTACTGAATAATGCCCAACCCTGACTGCAAGCACGTGATGACAGCGTGTCAACTCCGACTCGGAGTCTTTCATGCCGGATCCTACGACTCATGAAGTCCTGTCCGGCATGCCGTAAAACTTTCAACAGAGTCTTCCAAGGAAAAAATTTTCAGACCAAGATAACTGTATTTCCCATGCATAAAAGACCAGAAGAACAGAAAGGAACGGGCGACAGCATGGACAGTGCCGACAGAATCTATGCACGGCGTTTGAACGTTGGGCACGTAGGGCAATCCTGGAGTTGGCTGCGAACGTAAATGAATAAACGAGATCATTGGAATTAGAGGCGCGACATACACAACGGGGATGGGGGTCGCCTTGCCGGCGGCGGTCGAAAGGGTAGTCGGGAACGCCTGAGTCGCGCACTGGAGTCCGCATACAGTCAGCGGCGAGCAGAAGGATGAGAAGAGGACGCAGCACGTGCCCCTTGCTCAATCATATCATGGTTCGTGCCAGCTGGGAAGAATGCCTGCTTGTTCTTGGCCGGCGGAGGGGTGCCGATGAGCTCGGAGCAGTCGGTCAACTTGCTCTGGTCCTGGCCAAGGAGCGAGAGCTTCTTGAACACCGTCGCAAAGTTGGAGGCCATGGCAGTCTGGTTGAGCGCATTCTCCTGCCATGCGCATGCCGTGCGGGGGTCGCGAGCGAAAAGACGGTCGGAGAGGAGACGGAACTCGCCAGGCAGCGGGCTCTCGTCTTCGCCGAGGTTTGCGCCGGAGCCGCCAGCAGGGAAGCCCTTGCCCTGCAGCATGACCTCGAGAAAGACCTGAGAGTCAAAGTCGAACGGCGTCGAGTCGAACGGCGCGCCGAGGAGATCAGGAGACGGGTCAACGCCAGCTTGCGACGCCATGCTGTGCGAAGCGAGCAGGTGGACGAGCTCGGTTGGTGAGAAGCCAGCATCGGCCATGCGTGCGAAGATGGCTATGGGCGGGTTGAGCAATATTTCGGATGCGTTACAGAGTGAAATGTACTCGTCAGGTTATCCTGGGGCTCGGGAACAGTCTTGTCGGGTGCAGCACGAGTGGCGTCGGGGCGGCCAACGAAAGCGGGCAGTCTCGGAGCACCAGGGCAGAGTGACATGCCCACAGCCGTGCCGAACATGATTGCGTCACCGTAGGAGATGCTGCGAACGGCGTGAGCACTGGAAATTGTAGCAAGTAAATGTATGTAGTGCTTACCCAACGTCGTCGGCAAATGGCTGCAGGAACGAAACGATGAAGTCGACGCCCTCGTTGGCCGGGAACTTCAACTCGACGTCTTGGAATTTGATCATTGAGCCGTCGGCACCTCCTCCTTTCTCAGAGTGCAGGGAGAAGCCGATCGCGTCGTGGAACGAGATTCGAACCATGGAGCTAGACGGTACGATTAGCCTTGTGACATCGTGCAAGACTACGAAGACAACGTACTGAACGTCCTGCGCGCAAACGCCGAGGAAGCTGCAGCGCAGATGTGAGCAATTGCGTTTCAATGCTCGAATCTCGAGAGACGCACATCTCGTTTATGAAACGATCGCGGACATTCTGCCAGAAGCGACACTGAGGGTTCTTCGCCGATGGCTGAGAGGGCACAGCGGGCGAGGCTAAGCACCGTTTAGTGACGTTGTAATATGAGAGTATTGCCTGTGTATGTCTTACCATTGGCGATGGCAGCGAGCGCAAGCGTGATGAGAGGAGCAGAGAACATTGCCTGGACTGCTTCGAGGGTCGAGTTCCGGGTGGCAACTACGAGAGTGCTGAAGATATCCACAACAAAGATGCAGGTTTTATACCAGCTGCCTGTCGCTGCCGGTACGCAGTAGGCGGACGGGTATGAAGAATGTAAAAATATCCCAAGAGCGCAGGACCAATGCGGCGCGCAGCATTACGAGTTTGCGAGACGTGAAATTTGATACAGCGCTTTCTCGTTGGGCCCTGAGCAGCCAAGACCTAGTGAGCTCAGGTACCGCCTACGAACCGTGCAGAATTGTTGACACCTCCCCCGGCTCGGAACAAACATAAAACAGACCCGAGTATACTCAACGAATGGAATGGGTTGGAAAGGGGAGCAGGTGTGGAAAGGACGCCGGACCCTCGGCCTTGTATGGACGCCGATTTGTTGCCCTCTGCCTCGGTGGTTCAGGAGCGCGGACGCAGACGGCGGGTGCGGTCGGGAAATGCTATCCCCACAGAAGACCGCGGGAACGAATACCATTCGGGAGATACCACTCGGTCGTACCCAATGTGCAAGCAGATATTTGTCACGACGCGTAGCGCCAGGATGCGGGATACAGCTCGGTAAGGTGCCAAGACGGTGAAGCACCGTCAAATCCTACCGTGACCAAATCCCTAAACCTGCCCGTGCGGGGCGATGCGAGATGCGATTGGGACATGTCATGATTGCGCGGTAGCTACTATACCCGCAATGCAGAGCCGGACAAAGCGCGCATTCGTTGAGCAAGGAGAAAACGAGCAGGCGTTGTATTATTCCGGCGGGTAGGCAACGCATATCCACGACAACGTCGAATAATAATGTGCAGTAATTATTGTATGCCAGGACATATACGCAGGGTCCACCAGCCTGTGGGATCTTGTATGGGCGGCACAAGATGGTATTGTCGTAATTTCAGTATGGCCTGGGCCCTAAACCAGACTTTGAGCGCTAACTTGGAGTGCATGTCCAAGTGAGATAGAGGTGGGGGCAGTAAGAGAGCAGCGAACAGAAGAGTAGCCAATCGTAAAGGAGGTATTACGAGTATCCGCCTCAGGTATCAGCCAGATCCCGTATGACTGCAAAGCTCCGGAGCCCGAGGTCAGAAACGCACAGGGTAGAGGGCAGTTCCCCCTCGAGCAGAAGTTCAGTGCATTCAGATGCGCGAGCCACGAGTGGTTGTGAGCGAAGTTGAGGTAGTGCTGCCAGCTGCTGCCAGTACAAGGAAGAGCGATCCATTTCCGAGTCCGTTGATCCGGAGCTTTTGACTTTTTGCCCCTGTTCTCGTACATACCGCTTATTCAGGAACTTCCCTCTGCGCTCTCTCGCAACCCGTTCCTTGCTTGAGCAGCGCTTTACTCTGTATTGCGGCAGCACGCAGGGCTCGCTCGCCCTCTCCTATCCTCCTCTCAGCATTACGATATGAAGCTCCCCTGAGTCCTGACACAAACTTTACGAGCTAGCTATCCTCGTTGGTCGCCACTTTCGTCGCACATTCGTCAAAGCCCTCGTTTCCGTGACCTCCGCAGCTCTCGCAACGCATTCCTGGTCCGGTCTACAGTAAGCACAGCAACAGAGCGTGTCGAGTCTTGATCGCGGACTGCTTCGGAGACCGACATGGACGCTGAGAAGAAGAACGAAAGCGGCGGGAACAGGAGTTGACATTGACTCCCGTCAGGGTGGGCCGTGTGGCAGCCATGTCACATGGTGCAGATTCAATGGAGGCACTGTATACGCAGTCTGGCGCCTGACGCTGGTTCATGACCCTTTGTCTTCAAGGCATTCATCGGACGAGGAGAAAGTCCACTCAGCTCCTTCTCTGGTTGCAGCAAGTCCTAGATTCCGAAACCATTTTTTCTGCATTGGTTTATGCGTATCCTGACTAAAAGTAAAACATCTTTCCACCCTGACCGGATACGGTTGTGGTCCACAAACGATGCGATCACGGCGGCGGAAGTCCGAGGAGCGCTTGAACGCTAGTTCATATCCGGCGCCGGCGCGACGTAAACGGCTGGAGCTCCGACTCTCCACTTCGCTCTTGCGCTGCTTTCCCACCGGATGCGGATCTGGTCGATGTTATTGTGCTCTCTCACTCTTTTCGCGCCGCGGCACGCACAGTCCAGCGCGCAGACCCTCGACCAGACACTAGAAGCATTGCAGCGCCAGGTCATGTCCCTGGCAGTGACGCTCGGTACGTCCTGCGTATTGGAAAGCATTTCTAGCTACCACTGGGATTCAATGCGACCATTTTCACACGCACAGAACGTCGAATCGGGCTTCCTAATCAAGAGATCCTCGCCCAATTGTCCGGTGTGCTCGACCAGGCCGCGAACGATCTGGAGCTTTTTGCGAGTAGAGACAGAGAGACCGGAGATGTGGACATAAGCGCTCTTGTGGGGGAGGTGAGCATTGGCTTTCCATGGCTCGCTTGCTGAACCATTTGACGGTTTCCAGGTTGTAAAAACAGTTGTAATGCATGCCCCGATAGACGACATCGACATCCAACGAGCCTGCGAGAGGTTATTGAATGTAGCGGGTTATCATCAATCTCGCAATGCGAATGTGTACCAGTTGGTTATCCAACTCAAGAACGGTGACAATGCTGGGTCGGTCTAATTGTAGCTACTGTAGTACGCATATTTCATGGATATTATGTCGAGTGGAGGGGTTTCGAGGGCTCTTGTACCGTAGATTGTCATTATATCCAACTAGAGCCTGTCCTATTACAGTAGATGTTGTGCGAGACAGCGAGTTTGGGGCCGCGCAGTTGCTTCCGTCTCCGTCAGCAGCATGAACGACTCAACCCTGGCCTTGATTTACATCTCCGCAACCTCCATCGTAGCACACCCCTGATGAGCGACAAAACGCTGAAGAGTAGCATTGCGCAAGCTATAGCCTTCCTGTTCGACGAAGCAGGCGTCGCCAATGACCCACTGGCAGCTGAGTTTATTGCCAACAGCAACGTCTGAATCCAGCTACTGGCACTTCGATCTCTCCTATGTCAGCGCGCGGCCCCGCAATCTTTACCATAAGACATCACAGCAGCTGCAGAGCGCATTTGTAGCACCAGCAGCATCAGCGTCTACTGGTGTCAACCGCCTCGATGCAGCCTCTATACCGCGTACCATCTTCGCCAGTGCGCATTTCTCTCTGGCGCTGAGATATAACAGCCCTTCAGGATGTGACACCCATCGTAAACGCAGGCAATGCCGCGCTTCTTGGCTGCTTCAGGCCGAATCACCGCCGTATCGACAATGTCATCCACGCCGCGGCCGGACCCCGCCTGCGCGATGCGTGCAAGGCTGGACGCACGTACAAGGTCATAATGAGCCGAATGGCCGCGCAAAAGCCACGCCGGGCTTCCCGCATGGATCATACATACAGTCGGCCCGCAATTACAACCCGGGCAACAACCCAGCGAGCAGGACGTGCGGGATTTGGCGGACTGCTATACATACTGCCTCGACGCTGTGAAGAACATGCCACCGCTTGCGGATGGTCGACTGGTCATTGCCTTCCCCTGCATCTCGAGTCTCGACTGGCTTGTTCTCCTTTCCCACCGGACTTGCGGCAAAGATCACTGTCGATTCAGTGGCCTCCTGGGCCAAGCCTCATCCCGCGATGCCAGTGACGGACATCATCTTCGATGTTTTTTCTTCGGCAGACGAACAGCATTACTGCCGAGCCCTCAGCATCGCTTGCGCGAGCGGCATCATCTCCCTCCACCAGCAGGAGTACATAACTCCCGCCCAATACCCACCGGCAAATATCTAGCCCGCCAGTGGTTGTTGAATGCCCACTACCTCGTCCTCTCTGCAGGCGCAGGCCTTAGTGCGGCCACCGGTCTAGACTACACATCCCCAGACCTCTTCCACGAGCGTTTTCCCGCATTCGTTGCCCTCGGTCTGCACAGACTGTACGACGCAATGCCTGGCAAAACTCAGTCTCGTTCTCCGATCCTACCGTTTGCCTTCCAGATCATATGTTCCGCCTTCTAGCAGCTTTTCCCTGTTGCGAAGTGCTGAAGCTCATTGCCGACCGTTACGAGCCGGGTCACGCCCCGGGCCCACAACGGCCCTGGCCAGGTTTTACGCCCTCATGCTCCAGTGCAGCTGTTGGCGCACCCTTTCATTCGAGATCTTGGAGTTGCTCGACCATGTTGCCATACCGGCAATTGACTACATCGTGGTGCCTCATAAAAAGCGCTCAAAGGATGTCAGGCAGCCCTTTCCGCATCCAGCCGAGGAAACCCTCTTCAGTGACTTAGCCATGCCTACTTTGCGAATCTCAATTCCACCCACTACCAGGGAAACTCGAAGATGATGGAGTTTGGATTTGAGGATGCACACCAGCGCATACGGGTATTCAGCGCGCCGCAAGCATCCATCAGGTCGGGCCTCCCGGATGTGTTGTTCACGTGGATCACAGCGATTACCACGAGTGGTGAGCCGATTCTCCATTTCTCATGAGCCGCGCCCAAACGTCTCACGCAACCGAGTGTGAGCGGCTGTCCGAACTGCATCTGAGCTCGACGGACAAAAATACTCTCGCGCCCGATATGCTCTCGGAGCTTGGCTCATTTGGGCTGCCCGGCGCTACTCGACATTATCGCCCTGTACAACGTCTACATCCTCGAAAATCGTGTCGATGCCGTTGCAGATGCTCATGCTTGCTAAAAATTTAACCTTCGAGCCTTTAGACCGGGTGCCATCGTTAGAACGAGACCATATGCTTGCAGTGGACGATGAGATGGACTCATTTTGACTTACCATAACACCTTTCGTAACTACATTATGGCATAATTAGATTTATTATGTGCAGTGAGCGCGGGTCGGGTCGAAGAAGACGGCAGCAGGGTCGAACTCCGCTCCGCTCTATCTCTTTGGACTCAGCCCCTGACGCCGCACGCCGACTGGGACGCGACAGCTTCGTCGCACAACGCAGGAATGGAAATGCAAATCTAAGTTTTCTGGCTGCAACGATGTGCGTCCGACGCGCGCGCTTGGCGGCGCTCGGTCACGCAAACAGTTGGCGGTTCTGGTCTTCGAGAGCAGGCCGGTGCCCAGCATTCAGATAGTGATTGCTCCCTGCTATCTATCGCCTGCATATAACAGCAACCGGTCCTTGTGACGATACGCTTGCTTCGTCCTGTCCATTGACATCGCAATGCCTGCCACAATTGGTGCACTGATCATCGTCTCGCTGGCCGCCTGCGTTGCTCTAGCTATTCAGAGGCTCTTCTTCTCATCTACATCGTCTATTCCAGGTCCCTGGTACACAAAGGTCTCTGGGCTCTACATGGCCATTCAAGAAATGCGAGGACTCCACTGCCAGATCATCGATTCCCTGTTCGCACGCTATGGACCAGTGATCTGCATCGCTCCGGGTGCCGTGCTTTTCACTGTCAGAGAAGATGGCAGAGTGGCCAAGGCCGTTTATGGCAGCTTTTCGAAGGACGCATCCCCCATATCCTTCAGAATGCACAACGTCCCATCCGTGTACGTGCTTCGCTCTCCCCAAAATTAGCGGCTGATATCATTGTAGATTCACCACAGTGTAGGCTACCTATTGAAATAACTACTTTATTCTTCTAATGCTCTCCGCGACAGAGATAGCAAAGGACATCTCCTTCGTCGGCGACGGGTTCACACGTTCTGGCTGCCTGCAAATCTTGGTCCGTGACATTCGTTGACTTGAATGACGAGACCGTTGACGCACTCACTCCCTAGGTCAATATCGTGAAGGCATGCAGTCGGCGATTACTAAATTGGTTGGTTTCATCATCTGTTGCGGCGGCAAAGCACCGTTAGACGCATTGCACCTTTCGCACCACCTCATGGTGAGTGTATAACGACGGATGCATGATATTTCTTGACAACAATGCACAGATCGATGTTGTGGCGTTGACCGTCCTCGGTGAACAGGTCGGAGGCATGGATGACTTGGTGGGAGGTCGTGAACACCAAATGCGCGAGCCTACTCGGGATTTTTTACCCGCGTGCACAATGGTATGCTCTGTTTCTGACACATGTGACTACTTACAGAGCCTTTCAGAGGAACCTAGTTCCAAGATTTGTATGGAATCTCCTCCGACGTGTACCAGTATCGCGATGGAAGAGGTTTTGCGGGGCTGGTGATCTCGTATGGGACGTACGTGATATTTTGTCTCCTCGCAGCTCTTCTCTGAATGACGTCAACGATTCCAGTTCGTTGCGAACAGTATTCGTCAACGCAAAGTAGCTGTTCTTGACGAACAGAGGGAGTCTCTCATGAGCCATCTTATCACGACATCGAGCCGCAGCGCAGAGCCTATAACCGAAGAAGAACTCATCGCAGAGTGTGCTGATCACTTGTACGTCAAACAACCTGTGGACAGCGCAGCCGCAGTTGAGATTTGCAGTATCGCTGGCGCCGACTTCCTTTCATCTATTCTCGCCTTGACGCTCCAGCAGCTCGGAAACCGCCCAGACATTGTGCAGCACTTGAGATCAGAACTACTTGTTACCAGTCCAGACCTTCTAGAGAGTGCTCCCTACCTCACTGCGATGGTGAAGGAAGGTGAGTAATGCATAAATTCGGACAGTAGCGTCTATCTGAGCAAAGGCATATCAGCTCTTCGTTTCCACGCGTCTGCACCCGGGCCTCTTCTACGTATCATACCGCCCAAAGTTCAAGACTTCAAGCTATCTGGTCATTATATACCACCGGGTACTGCTGTGGGAGTGCAGGCTTGGTCCGCTCATTGCGATGGTCGAATCTTCCCCGACCCAGGAGCGTTCATCCCGGAGAGATGGCTGGCTCCAACATCGGCTGAAAATGTGAGGCCCGCTCAAAGAAACTGAAGGAAGGCCAACGATGTCTAACCTCGGCCATCGCATTTGCAGGGAAGCTTCATGCCGTTCGGACTGGGCGCCAGAGATTGTGTCGGGAAGCAGTAAGCATGTTTCGATGACCTGGCTTCCTTCGCCTCACCGTCCTTCCCCAGCTTCGCTATGATGGCATTGAAGGTAATCGCCAAAATTCACACAGAGAGACTACTCATTTCCCGCCGTAGAATGCAGTTGCTGCAATTGTGGTTAATTTCGACCTTGATGCAGAAGGCAGGTCGGCCATATTCTCCCCGAATCAGCTAGTAAGCCTGCCAAACGTTTCCTAAACCGCATTCTAATCAATTGTAGCCTACCTGGCCTCCGGTCCCAGAGCAACTGAACATCCGCTTTACACCGACGGCTGACGCGATGGGTTCTGGTTAACGTTATGATCATCTCTCTGCAAATGAACTCGACGGGCAGGTACCTGTCGCGAAACTCTACTATGGAACCAAATGCTCGCAATGCCAACGTCAAAAATTCTCGTGAAGATGCGTTACCGATACATGATCCTGTCGTGCAATACAATCCAAATCCCCAAAATCAGCGACGAACAAAAGTGGATGCAGGCCGCCTAGCAAGCCGACCTCGCTCCAAATGAGAATTTGATCGTACTGTTTGTCGTCCCGTTCACAATTCCCCAACCTGAATGTAATATTAGATCGACCTGCTTTGAGGATCTGCCACACACTCACCGGGAAGCGTGTTATCTGCGTAGATATGGGCAAACCAGCCAAGGCCGCCGCCGGGCAAGGTCTTGAAATACGAGCACTTGCTCTCCAAAAGCTCATAGTACTGCTGCTCGCTATCGAGGCTCGGGTCGGCCTTGGGCGAGTTCGGTTTCCATACAGCGGTGTTGCTCGGCCAGCCGGTCTGCGTCAAGAATATCTTCTTCGAGCTGGAGGTCTGGTTCAACAACCAGTTCAAATCTGTCTGCACGTCAGACCACGCAGCGCTGCCTAGCGTGGCAGTTTGAGAAAAGAACGGCAACTCGTCTGCAATAGATTGGGTCAAATCAGATGTGCTCCCTAGTCGACACGATTATGGTACTCACTGACTTCCACATGGTCGACGTGCTGAAGCACGGCTGGCCCGCCACTCTGGACGCTGTAGCCATATACCATCTCCGACGTGCTGACCTGAATGCCCTTTGAAGACACATTGGTCTTAGTTGAGTCGATGAGCTGGCTCAACGCCGCCGGAGTCGTGGCTCGGTCGTACAAAGGCTCAGAGCCAATCTGGAATCGTAGTATGAGCGTATGCGAAGAGAATCGTCAATGGCATACTGCTATATTCCGCACGACATAAGGCGCTAGGGGATTTGTCTATTTGATACCCTTTGAGATGAAATGCTCGACCATCAGGGTGAAACTTACGTTGATGGTCTTCAGCCAGGCAGCGAGGCGACCCTTGTAGGAATCGTCTCCGTCGAAGCCAAACCACACCAAGGCAAAGATTCCCAGGCCCGTTTGGTATGCTGCTTTGACGATGTTGTCCGTGTGACCATCGATGTCGCAGGATGCATACAGGCGGACGTAGCGTGCGCCAAACGCGCTGCGCTGGTTGGCGAAGTGGCGGACCATATCATCGAAAGTCGGGCAGCCATTGACGCTGGAGAAACAGTCAATATACCGCAGCGTCACGGAACGCAGGTAGGTCGCACTCGTATGAAAATCCCATGAAGCCGTATTCCGAAGACCGCGAGCACCACCAAGAGCTCACTGATGCGTTCGGGGCCTTGCCATCAGCCACCTTCGGCGGCGTGAAGGCGAGCGACGGGAAGCACGCGGTAGCGCATGCCGCAGCGGGACCCTGCGCGGACACGATGGGGGCGACAGCGAGTAGGGCAAGCAGGCTGAAGGAGCGCATCATGACCGTCCCGGGGGGTCGCAAATAGGACAGGGACTCGAGGATTTAGACACGCCTCATCTTATACAATGCGTGGCAAGGCGACCAGAAGCGGATTGCTCTCAGTTCCTCCAGATAGTGTTAACATCAGAGCTTCCCGGTGGACGAGCGCAGAGGGAAGAGGAGCCAGCAGACGAGCGATGGAAGACCGGGCCCGCGGCTTGCGAGCAGACCACGCGACACGCGAAGATGATGCACGAGACGATATACACGCAAGGGTGGGAACCCAGCCACAGACAGCGTTCGAGCACATGAATCTAACATGAAGTGCCTCTAGTTGAGCGCGGCTGCCACGTAACCAGTGTCGCCGCACAGATGTGTGAACTATCGCCGCGAGAATGTGAGGTCATGGCAGCACCGGCGTGGCGGGGCCGTTGAGAGAACGCCGTATGGTCTTCGGGCGCATGACGAGACCAGCAGACTGTTCTGGGTAGCAGTGAACGCAAAGACAACAAATTGAGAAGCGGAAAGCTGGCGACGGCGGCTTCCGGCCTTCCATCGACCCGATCCGTATTTGACCAGTTGTTGACCAGCTGACCTGCGCTCCGCTATCCTGCTATCGACAGTTGAGTAGAGAGTTGTGAAGTTGGATTGCGTACGCAAATACATTGGTATAGTGTACATTATATGAGCGCTATCCGCTCTCTACAAGAGTTGATGATGCGTGTATGGGATGCCAAAATGGTAGATCTACAGTCAGCCTATACCGTGTATGAGTATGATAGTATGCCCTCCCTTCTCAGGCGTGTGCCCGCTCTACGAGCCGCGAGTCCGTTCGGTCTGTTTCAATTGGCGCTCCGAGTCGACGCCAACGCCCGTGCGCAATCTGTCTTCATGCTTCGCAAAAATCTCCGCGAGGACGAACGAAGCGAACGTCGAATCGCTCCAATACGACAGGTGCGCCGTCACCATATCTATTTCGGTCAAAGACGTCCGGTGTTAGCATAGATATAGCAGCAGATGGAGTAGGGACAGCGCACCGATATACTCGCTGATAGCGCCTTCAGCGGGGAGGTAGAAATCGAGCGTCCCGTGCGGGTTGAGCGCCGCAAACCGCCTCTGCGCGCGCGTCAACTTCGGGTCTGCGTCGGACGCCGAGCGCGCGTGCCCGCTACCCGAGCCCTTCGTCGGCAGCTCCAGGTCGTCCGTATTTTTGGCCATCGGCTTAAGCGGTCGAGCGCCGCGTTCGCTACCGCGCCGTTCCTTGCCCTTGTCTTTGTCTTTATCTTCGGGCGTAGAAGGCCGCGACGGCGTGCGGCTGGTGAATGGCAACTTCCACGCCGGTAGCTGAGGGAGTTGCGGCATGGCTGGGAGCTGCGGCATCGCCGGAAGCGCAGGCAGCGCGAACATCTTGGTCAATCTGTCGAAGAAAGAATTCGTTATGGTCGTGATAGCAGATGGCGGCAGGTCGGCGGCGAGTTTGGAGTCTACAACAGGGTTGAGGCGGTAACTGCGCCACTGGCCTGTCAGCAGCGCACGAGACGCGAAGTAAAAATGCGCACGCGATGGGGTCGGACGGGTAGAATACGTTATAGATTGTGTCGACAGCAAGGCAGCCAAAGAGCCCTACGCGATCAATCTGCGCACATCGTCAGAACAGCACCGCAGGGGCCTCACAGACACGCACGGCTTCATCGGGCGGACAGTCCTTCGTCCTCTCCCGACCACTGCGCGCGATCAGTTGTCGCTGGTCCAACAACATGAACATCGAGAGTGGGCTGCCGGCCAGAAACAAAGCGCTGCGAATGGGAGTGGTGAGTAAGACACGCGAATATAAGGCCGATAGGTGCTGACCTAGTGTCAAACAAGAATTGATTTTTAGGCACTTGCAGAAGCTCTTCTTCCGAGCGCTCTCTCAAAGCTGGAACGTGCGTTGGTTGCGAAGAAAGGACGTGGGTGACGAGCGCGCTTCCAAGCGAGTGCGCGATGATGTGCTGAGCTCGGTCAGATGTGAAGTTGGCGCAACGACTTCCGACGTACTACGCGACCACCCTTGTCAAACTCAGGATTGCGCTTGCACCACTTGCGGTAGACGACGTTGCTATAAGTTCGTCAACATCTGGAATATATCAACGTCGTATGAAGGGGACACACGCTTCAGTGCAGACCTGGGATTTTGCGTTAATAACTGCGGTGTTAAACCAGAGATATTGACTCACAGATTGTATCATAGCTTCCCTGTGGTTGCTGTGCTAGGAGTTAAGTGCGTGCTCTACAAGAAAGCCGGGATATTTACCTCATGAAGTACGGTACGTCCAAAATCACGTTGTTGGCGAGTTCGCGCACAAAAGGGATGCTCCCTTTGAGAGTAATGTCTGAAAACCGGTCAAAGGCGACGGCAACGGAATGGACTTCTGGATAGCGACCTTCCAGCGTGAATCTATTGTCAAGACCCTCCTCCTCGCGCATGCGCATTTCATCGACGGATATGCCAAAGCCGGTTCGCCACATTAAGGGAAGGAATTGCACACGCCGGGACCGCATTATGGTGGACAACGCGGGCATCGCACTCTGCTTACTATCCCGCATGTCAGTCTCAAATAATCAGGCGCATGTGAATCAACGAACCGTGCAACCTGGCGGAAGAGGTTTGTGGCATAGACGAAGTTCAGTCCTTCGTACTGCGCGGCGAGACCTTGACCGATGCCATGGACGATGAGCACCAGGTCGGTGACGTCGCCATCGTCCTCTTCGCCCGTCTTCGTTGCCGCGTCCGTATGCACGAGCTCGCGTTCCTCCTCCTTGACTGGTGCTTTCTTATCTGAACCTTTCTTTTCCGAGCTCGTACTGCTTTGACGTCCATGAGTGGGGGTCGCAGATCGCGAGCCAGACTTGGCAGGTGTCCCGGACGACGAGGCCTTCTGCGCTGCCTCATAGCCGCGGTACACGGGCGTTGCGCCGGGGAATGCGATCGGGTGGGCCGTGCTCATGAACGACGAATATAGAGACTGTTGCACGCGAAACGCAAGGTTGTCCGAGATGATACGACCCGATTCGCCGTCTTGGAAGACGACGCTCTGCCCCTGGTCGTTACCCGGTAGCTCGCGTTTGAGCTTATTGTGAGCTTCGCCGGTGCCAGCGCTGAGCGCAGCGCGAAGCTCCTCGGCATACATGGCCAACCATGGTTTCGTTTTCCTGGCAGAAATTTTCGATAAGCCTTTGGTGAAATACGTGAGGACAGTTGGCTCACCGGTAGGCCTTCTCTAGTTGGTCGTTGAGCGGCTTGGGCACCGGGTGCGTCTGGCTGACGCGTGAATACAACACGCAGACAGCGACCGCAGATGACGCGCCTCGTCGAACATCCAGTGGGCCCGCATGACCGGTATCGGATTCCCAGTCAGTTTCCAGTATACGGGCTTTAGCTGAAACAAGGGTATGAGACGAGATCCTAGTTGGCTGATTATATGCACGGCCGCACCTGCATCGTGCGCACGTCGACCTCGAATAGCCGATCGCGCATGATGGCCACGCCGACATTGTCGTTCTCGAGCCCGTCATCGGCCTCGGCAGTGGCCAGACCCTCGCCGGAGTCGTGTCGCTGGTCCTTGGGCAGGCGTTGCCAGGCCTCCTCGCATGCTGCGCTCTCCTCCTCGCTGAACGCCCGCCACGCGTCGGAGGTCGTCTGCGTGACTGGCGCCGTGGGCAAGTCAAGCAGCGCCGTGGAGTACGCAGGCCGCAGCCATCGTATGCTGTATTTCGGGACGTGGTCAACGTACTCGGGCATGATCAGGCTGCAGAACCCACGACGAATGCCGCTTGCGGCCAACGCCACACGGAACATTTCCGCGTTCACGACTGAGTCTGAATATATATTGTCCCCTCGCCATCGCGAAATCATCTCAAGACTTGCTCAAAGCTTGAGCGACATGCTTGATTGAGAGAATTTTCACAAACGGCACGTGCATACGGTTTACGTGATAAATTCCACTCGAGGAACACGGTAATATACATTAACCATCCAACGTCACTACCTCGTCGTCGTCCTTCGTAAAAGTAACAGTGTCTCTCGTGCCACGCGTAGCAAATGCTTCCTCATCTCGCGCTTGGAGGAATGCGCTCATAAAGTCTTCCATTACGGATTCATAAGCAGTAAACGCTTGACCTTGTGGTAGTTGGCCGTTGGCTCGTCCGTTGTAATTCGAATCCAACGGAATCGGCGCTCGCGAAGATGACACGCCGCGGAGGTTGATGATGAGGCGCGACGTAAATATGACACTCAACCTAGGCACGTCAGCATCAATCTGTGGCGATTGAATAAACTCATACAATCCGCCGAATGTCGTGTGCAACAGTTTCCACAGGTAGTCTTGCGTCTTCACAGCTCAATGTCAGTATTGGAGAATAAGGATAGTTGAGTAGACCCACCAAGTAGTAAACGAGGTTGATGATGTAGAAAGTAAATATGACACTTTAAACGGATTTGAGCGTTTGGGTTCGCAAGGCTCGTAGACACGCACGCAAAGTAGGCAACACCTGAGCGGCGCGTTAGTATTTGCGACCAATTAAGAAATGTAGACGAACCATCTCGTAGGAGGACATTTAATACGTTACTTCTCTCATGCTGGAGCCAATATCGGATACTCTTGTACAGGGTGAGGCCCATTACTGCTACGTCAAATCCGAACGCCATAGCCCAGACGCCGAGGCCGCTCTTGCCCACAATGACGGATGGGGTGCATCCAGGGAACGTGGACAACAGTCCAATGTCGCCGGTGTAGTTCTCGGTGGCCAGCCCCCATGTGAATATGGAGATTTCAACGGTGAGGAGGGAAACGAGTGCAGCCAAGACCCGACGGTCCCGGGCGTACAGCGCGTAGGTTCGCGCTGTGAAGGCTATGTGCGTGATGCAGACATAGACAAGGATGACAGCGCTCGGAAACGAAGAGTATCGCCGGCAGCTGGAGATCTATCAGCATAATGAGCGTACCCCACGCCGGAACGCACGTCTTATGGAACGTCAGTAACGTCAAATTATAAAAATGGCACACACTCACTTCTTCTGACCACTCCCCGAAAACGTCTGGAGACGCTGTGAGCAACCGACTAGTGCGACGCAAAGTGAGAGGCGCACACAATCCAACGAGGGGCCCTGATATGAGCGGAAAGTATCTAATCTAGAGTGCATTTCGTTCAGCGCCATCTAGTAAGCGAAGCCGACATACCGCGAGCCACATGGCCCAGAGAGACCATGAACGAGACTTCCATATCCGCTCGATTTCAAGATTGAGCGTTATGACTGCGCCCAAACGTGTCAGCGGCGCGGATCGCAGGCAGGAGTAGGTACACACTCCAGTCGAAGAACAGGAGGGTCATGCCAGCGAGATAATATCGTTTCCAGACGGAACTACCAAAGTTGTAAATATCCAGCCTGCTTCAAAGATACACAGCCAAACGCGAGACTCACATCATATAAACCGCACTTGTCACAACGGACCGAAAGTGTTCTAACTGCGCCGGGTCGAGAGACGTAGGGTCGAGGGACATCGTAACGGTGTGGTGGGGGGTGGGCGAAAGCGGAGCGGGTGGGACGACGAGGACATGATCGTTTAACAGTTCGGCGGGGGGAGGGAGCTCGATCGAGATAGCGGCAAGAGAGTGCGGATGTGCTGCATCCGGCGCTGCTCCTCTCACAACGAATCGCGCACGATCAGACTTGCATGCTATTTTGAATCCCACCGCAAAGTGATCGTACGGCAGTCTGCACAATGCTCGGCGGAAAATCAGCTCCACCTCACCTCCTCGAGGCTGCTGAATCGACAATGCGCCCCGCGATACTAGAGAGACACGTCGGAGATGTCCACCAGGCGTATCGCGGGAGAGTCAAATGGTACGCAGGACATCGCTAGAAATTTGAAGGACTAAGGTGTGGAAGGATAATCTGGAAGCGGGCGACTCGGGCATCAAGAGCTTGACCGGGCGTGCTAAACCGGAGGATGAGTAAAAAATAAAAGTCATAACAGAATCGCAAAGGACCTAGAATATGATACCTTCGCGTTCAGAGATCCAGGTCATCATCGGGGTCCTCTTCGTCGAAGTCGTCAGCCGAGTCAGGGTCGTAGATAATTTCCCCGACATGAGTGGACGGAGATTGAGCTGCATCCATTGCAGCGCCGTTAGTCCATCAATCATGCAAGTGATCAACCAGGCGTACAGGTGTGAGCGTAGGGCAAATTGACTCGCGACCGCGCGGACTGCTGCTCCTCAGTTAGGGACAGATTAAACGATAACCCGCCGACGATCTGAGAATCCTGAGCTTCCTTGAGAAAGAGTCAGAGAGGGGCGCCAAGTAGTCAGCCTAGTCAAATACCTTTGCGACTACTACTTTGTCGACCGTCTCGACCTGCCGCGCGCGCCCGTCGTGCCATAATTCAACCGTACGCAAGACTCCGCGCCTTGAGGGGCAGACGACCTCTACTACAACTTCTCCGTGCACGTTCGGTTTCCCGAGCGCCAGTTTTTCCCCTTCGCGTCGAGCAGCGAGAGGAGAGATAAGTGTCCAAAACCGGGGATTACTCGGAGGCGTCAAAAGCTCGCGTTCAATGTGGCCAAGGAGTGCTGGAATGTGCAAGCGCAGCTCTATTCGGGGGTGAAATGAGGCAAGGTGGGGGGCCATGCGAGATGGCGCAAGGAGTAGCAGGACAAGGCGTGTTGGGCTCGGACGTGACTTCAAGGTCGCCAAAATGTCGCGCACGAATTGAGTAGCACGTGCAGGAGAGCCCAAGTCCTCAGATATGGTGTCGATTGAGTCAATTACCACAGTCAGGGGTCCAGTCGGACCTGGCATTATGAGCATTGCGCAACACGCCCGAGTCGATGGAAAACGTCGCACCTGTAGTAATCGCGTCTATACATCGCTTGTGCACATCGACGTGCGAGTTTTCCATCCAGTCAGACGTGCATTCCAAGCTGCTAATGTCTACGACGCGGTCATTGGCCGAGTCTACGAAAGCAGATGCTGGGTACAATGCCCTAACGAGGACCACAGCGCCAGCAGAATCGCGAATTATATGCCTTAATAGAGGGAAAGGCGATTGGGACAGATCGTGTTGTATGAGGAGCAGAGGGCACTTTAGCGCGTCTGTGCCGCTAAGAGTCGTGGGAAGAAGGAGCGTCATGAGCGACGCGGATTCGAGCTCCGACAGACCTCGCTTGCTCTCTCTGACCGTCGTCGGCTTCAGTCATCCTCCTTCCCGCATATCAATAAATGCTGAGGCTTGTGCTCTGGCAGCGATGGACTACATTTCACTGTGTGTTGGTCTTAATATTCATAACTCGAAACTCCAACTGGATCACACGGACGGCCATTCGATTTGCATACGTCTGGTCGACATCCAGGGTCAACTTGGGTCGTGGTCTATCTCTGTGACTCGACCACCTCTGGAATATCTGTGCTTCCGAGCTTCATGGGATGGTCATGCACCATGTTGTTTTGCCAGGGGCGCGACTTTGGATCTCTCTGGAAGTCACTTCAAGTGGTCACAGGCCCATCACGACCGACTTTTATGTATGCGCGGGAATGACAGCAGCTTTGCCCTCTTGTTTACTAGAGCGCCTGAGTCTCAGCTTGGTTTAGGCCATTCGCGGACTGGCCGTCAACTCAAGTATCGTCGACGCTCTGACATTGACGCCTGGTAAAACCCTTCCAGGCACTACAAGCGCTTCATTCGGATAGGTCAATTCGTTCAGTTCGCTCGGAATATTCCTCATTATGGAGCAGCAAGCAGATTCTGCGTCATGGAGGCGTGTTGAGTCGTTGACACGAACGCATCATTGCTGGCACCACGGCCCTGCACAATTTTTATACGGCATATCCATTGGGGATGACTGAGCTGCGCTTGATGCTGGCCTGCCGTACAATGCTACTTCCTGTCCCTGGGCTTTTCTTCGACGGGCTCACTATGATGACCGTTTGCGGCACCATTTGTTCAGGTTTTGCCTTGTCGCCTATCTGGATGCCCCAGTCCGAATTTCTTCATCGATTTTGTTTTCAGGGCATTCTCCGCGTGCGCAGCCGCCTTCGCCGTTTCTGGCGCCCGCCACGCGGCAAGTGGGATCTACAGACTGTCGCGGATCCGAGATGATCTTCGTCATCAACGTTGTCAAGCTCAACTTGGACGGACCCTAGTACCTATCTTCTAAAGTGCGTATGCAACGCTTCGATGAAGGCGCGAGAGGACTTCTGACAGATTGCAGTGCGGTCTGAGCATGGTTGGCACGTGCGAGCGAGGCGGCGACCGCCCTGCGCTGGAGCGCTGCGCACCGTTCGGCGAGGCGGTGGGCTGGCGCCGAGTGTTCACCGGAGGAATCCCTGGCAGGTGCCAAGATGAGCAAATGCCGACCACACAAAAGGACGGGCGGCAACGGCCGGACGCGTTCGACCCCTTGTTCCCTCTCTCCGTCAACCAGCCGCAGGGCCCACCTCTGGTGTCCACTCACTCCCTCTCTCACGTCCACTCATTCGTCCCAGCCCCGTCCACTCTCTAACGATGCTGTTCACCAAGTCCCTTGTCGCTCTCGCCGTTGCCGCCTTGGCCGTTGCCGCCCCCGCAAACCAAGCGCGCCCAGCTGGCTTGAAGCGCGCTCGGTGTGCCGCAAAGGGCCTCAAACCCGCCGCCAACGTGGCCCCGGTCCCGACCCCCAATACCACCCCCGCACCTGCCCCCTCCAAGCCCAAGCCCAGCGGCTGCTTCCCCTCCGCCGACTTCAAGACCCCGGATTCCCCCACCTCCTTTGACCTTGATGACTGGTGGTGCTCGCGCTCCTCCGAGTACGCGTTCCTGGGCTTCTCCTACGCCGTCGACTCGTGCCCGTCCAAGTCGGCCATGACCTCGACCTTCAAGCAGATGAAGAACAACTACGGCGCCCGTTACGTTCGCATCTACGCCACCTGCGACAAGGCCAGCTTCAACGACGACCTTGTCGAGGCTGCGTACGATGCCGGTCTCGGCATCTACGCTCTTGTCTGGTGCGTCGGCCAGGCCTGATCTTGGCGTCGAGTTCGGAAAACTCACTTGTCTTCTCGTTCTTTCTAGGTTCGGGTGAGCATGCGCTGTCCATCAGCTCCACCTTCCACACGCAGCACTCTGATCACGTATAATCACCACAGCTTCAACGGCGACTCCAGCTACAAGGGCCGCATGAGCCGTCTCCTCAACACGGTCAAGGTTAGTTTGGGTCTACGCCCTTGTGACGATCTTGTGCTCACTCGTGACTGTCTAGTCCAACAAGCTCGCGCCGTACGTGATCCGCAACATCGCGGTATGTCTTTGGCGCCTCGCATCGCCACCAGATGACAGTGCTGATCTTTCGCCCACAACGCAGATCGGCTCCGAGCCGCTGTACGACCACGCCATCTCCGCCTCGAACCTTGTCTCGACCATCAATTCGGTCAAGGGTCAGGTCAAGAAGTTCGGCATCGAGGTGTCCACCTCCGAGATGGCCCAGCAGTACACCTCGAACCCTGAGGTTCTCAAGGCTGTTGACCATGTCGAGCTCAGTGCGTGGCTTCTGGACCAAATGGCGACGGTTTCTGACACCCGAACTATTCAGATGTTCTGCCCTTCTTCGCGGGTGATGCCTCGTTCGGTTCCAACGCGGCTAACCGCGTTCACGGCGACTTGAACACCCTGGCGAAGAAGACCAGCAAGAAGCTCATCATGACCCAGACTGGCTGGCCGTCCACTGACGCCGTCTGGAAGGCCAACGCCAAGAGCGCCGTCGCCAGCCAGTCGTCCGAGAAGGCGTACTTCGACCTGCTCGATGACCAGTGCTCCACCTTCAAAAAGGGTGCTAAGGGCGGCGTTGCTTGGTTCGCTCACGGTATGGTCTTGCTTATGTCTTGTTCGGCGCCTCCTCTGACACTTGTTTGCCCCTTGCAGTCTGGGAAGACCAGGGCCTGCCCGGCTGGGGTATCGTCAAGGGCGGAAAGCCCAAGTTCAACTTCAACGCGCGGTCGCACTGCTAAAAAGCATGCGCTATCACCAGTGTCTTTCTTTTTGGGCTTCATTATTCTGGATCACGCGTTGTTACGTTGAACCTGGCAGCCTCCCCCCTGCCGGGATGCCTCCTCCATCCGTTACCCCCCACTCTCCTCTCCTCTCCTCTCTCCTCTCTGTCTTACTTTTAGTGGTTAGGCTTCTTATTCATGAAGAGCGTGCTCGGATACCCGCTCGATATCATGTCTTGACGATGTGCGTGTCATGCGATTTGGGACAGTTGAACTGCTATTTCGCGCGATTTGTTGATCTTCCTGGTTGTATCGTATACACACTCCTCTCGCACGGTGTGCGAGTCGCTGGTTCCCCAATATACTTGATGTTGGCGAATGTGGGTACCGATGTTCAACTTGTCAGATGCTCGCCGCAGGCTCAGGCCAGGGTTTCCTATCCACTCGGTTGCACAACAATCCCCTGATTCTTTCGAGTACGAGCGTTGCTTCTACGCCGCCTGTGTAGGTAATAGACTCTTGGATATGTCTCAAAATCATGCATAACTTCGCGCAATACGGACTGCGGCCATTTCTGCAATACCATACACGGCAGTTTGGATGTGTGCCGAAATTTGTACTGGGATGATGCTGGCGTCTACGACGCGCAGGTTCTTCGTCCCGTGCACTACGAGGCTTGAGTCCACAACGCCGCCCTTTGCGCGAGCCATCATTGCGCACGTGCTCGTCGGGTGCTGCACGCTGCCAACGACAGACCGCGCATATGCCCTCCACTGCTCCGGGGTCTGCACAGAGTCGCCCGGCTCGAGCTCTTCGACCAAGAGATCCTTCATCGGCGCCGTCTGCGAGACCTTGCGCAGATACTGCAGCGCAGCGCCGACGGCTGCGAGGTCGTGCGAGTTGCTGAGGTAGCGAGGGTCGATCAGCGGGGCGCCGCGCGGGTTGGAGGGGTCGACGTGCACGCTGCCCAATGCGAACGAGTGCATGATCGCGGCGTTCAGCGTGATGAAGTTCTGGCCGAAGCGCGGGCTGCCCGGCGGTGGGTACGTGTTTCCGCCAGCGTAGCCGTCGTTGTAGTACAGCTCGAGGTCGGGGACTAGGGGGTCTTCGAGATATGCAAGCTTCTTCTGGTCGATGGGCGAATCTATCGCCGACGCCGCGGGGGAGCCGATATCGACACCGGCCTGCGACCACTTGAGGAATGCGAAAGTGCCGCTAAGGAAGTCGTAAGCGCCGCCCCGCACACCAGCATGATACAACGAGAGTTGCTGTGCAGCAAAAGTCGCATTGTAGATCAGCTGGTCCAGAGACGTGAAGTTGGGCTTGAGTTGGTACACATTCATGACGCGAATGTGGTCCTGCAAATGCTCGCCAACGCCGGGAAGGTCGAGCAGCGTCTCGATGCCAGCGGCGCTGAGGACAGTCTTGTTGCCAATGCCGGACCATTCCAGCACCTGCGGTGACTGGAATGATCCCGCACACAGGATAACTTCCTTCTTGGCCGCGAGCACTGTGCCATCCTCCAATGTGACGCCAGTGGCCACCAACAAACTTCCCGGCTTGAAGTTGATCTTGGACACACGGGCGTTCGTCGAAACGTGCAAGTTCGGGCCTCGGAGTGGGAGGTATGATGTGCTGTAGCTCCTCGTCCAGTTGCTCGCTCTGACATTGTTGGGCTGGCGGGCCGCGCCTATTGGCTTCCCATTCAAGGAGTTGATATTCCTGGGCAGCCCAAGATTGACAAGCGTCGGAATGATTGCAGCCTCCTGAGGGGGGTAGGTGGGGTTGACAATGGTTTGAATGGGTCCACCGTGCCCATCTCCATCCCCACCGTAGATGCCTGGGTTGGTAGAGCGCGTGTAGTTCTCCGCGCGTTGCATCGAAGGGTAGAAGTGCTGGAAGTCCCAACCAGAGTCATGACCACCGAATTCCGGGTCACTCCAGGCGTCGTACTCCGGAACCGACCCATGGTTCCACGCCATGGAATTGAGCGCACTGCTACCACCGAGCACCTTGCCGCGGAAATGTGGAATAAGGCGGTTGTCGGCGAATGGCTGGGCCACCGTGGTGAAGTTCCAATCGTATCGTGTGCCGAACGTCGAGCCTTTCAGACCGGGGACGTTGATGCCAGGTTCGTTGGGCGCAGCAGATCCAGCCTCCAGAACGAGGATCGTGTGCCTAGGAAGCAGTTCGGAGAGTCGTACGGACAGTGCGACGCCTGCTGTCCCTCCTCCAATAATGATCTGAGTAGTGCATAAGAGGACGTGCCGTACGGAAGGCCAATGGCTACGCGCGAAGTCATACGAGCTCGAAGCCGCAGCACAGAGCACTGGCAGCGTAGTGGACAGAGCGATGACCACGAGGGATAGCATGTGCACCCAGGTACACTGAGGAGCTGGTACCTGGATTTGCGATACAGACCAGTTCAATGGATAGCTTGCCTGGGCGGCGAACCACACCCTGACGCTGTGCATTGTGTAGATGGTTGGAAACGCCGAGGGGAGTGCGCCACAGCTTCATCGACAGCCTTGCACGTCAACACATGTATGACGCGGGATGCTGCGAGGCAACGAGTTTTCTGAGGCTCCCGGGCCATGGTGAAAATGGTCAAAGACTAGGACCCGCCTACACATGTCCACATTGACGACAGGACGAACAAATCGAAAGAATCAGCTGCAAGGCTCCATGAGGCAGAAATGTCCATGTGTTATAGGTGGCGCATACAGTAAGCGGCGCATGTCGATTCAAGGACCAAGGACAGGCGCTCAATTATCTCTCAACGGAGCTCAACGGCGACCGATCCGTATGTTGTGGCACAGAGCTCCAAGATCCCCGGCCGTAATCCCTGTGACATTACCGCACAAGGTACTGAGCCCAGATGAGGACGTCGGACCATGGCGAGTCGATGTGGTCAAGGTAAGAGTTAGCGACGGCCGGTCGGACGTCGCCGGCAGGCGTCTTGATTTGCGTTCTTCGAACTCGATTTTTGGGATGGAAAATGGTGCAAATATCTTTACATGAGCAAGTATTGTAGGTGTTTTCCAAGATTACCACAGACGGCGATCTAAATCCCTACTCCTCTTGAGATATCCGCAACCTATTCAGAACTCGCAGGTACAGTGAACGATCAGCTGTCTGCACGCAGCGCGCGCCCTTGCCTCTGACTGAATTGCAACATATGCTGAGAATATGTACGCTCACTCAGGCGGGTGAGCCCTTGCCAGTCTACTGCAGACCGAGTCGACTATCCGAAGCAACGGGCGAAATAGGCCCATACGCGAGTTTGAAGCACGAGAATCTGCGCCAACATCCTCCGATTCTGTGAATGTAGGTGTAGGAAGGGCGACCAGTTGCTCGCGGATAGTACGAGGCGGGAAAACGTCGTACTCGAGAGTAAGACCCGACTGAGCAATAAGTAGGCTTCAGTCACGAAGTCACTGGACAGCAGGCAAAACTGACAACTTACGTTGATGGCTTTGTGCACGCTATCAAAATGCCTGAAGCGCAGACCCGCCCCACGCGCATACCTAGGAAGAGCCTCCGCCCACGCACTAGAGTGTGGCGAGCCGTACGGGTTTTCCTCTCTTCCGGGGACGTCGTAGGCGGATATGACGCTGAGACGGGGCAAGCGCAGCGCAAGGGCCGCCAGCTCGCGGACATCATATGGCGCGCCCTGCGTGACGGACGGGTCGACCTCGCCGCGCGCAGGATAGACAAGATGTTCGAGAGTCTCGGGGAGCGTGTGGATCAAGCGTCCAGTCTCGCGCGCTATGCCCAACGGATGCCACAACTTGAGCTCGACGAGGTTCGGACACGACGCCGCGAAAGCCGCCACGGCGTTGTCCCATGCGTCCAAGCCCAGAGACCGCAGAGTCGCAGACGGCCCGGGGTACCCGTTGAGCACCCAATATTGAAAGCCGTGCCGCAGGGAGAACACCTCGGTGAGCGCGGGCGGCTCCCACGCGGGCAGCATGAACGCCGCGCAGACGTACGGGGGCGTTCCCCAATGGATTGTCACGCAGACCTCGCGGAAAGGCCATCCGCTGGGCAGCATCCTGTACTCCGTGTCGACATGCTCCAGCTCCAGGTTCAGTCTATCAACCAGCGGAAACGCCCCGAGAAGCTGGTGAACGACATCGTTCCTATACGACGACAGGTGCAGAGCGCGCAACTGACGCGCCGCGGGTGTCGCCGCGACGTCGTACATCACCACTGCGGGCAACATTGCGGGGGCGTTGACGATCAGCAGACGCACATTGGGGCAGCAGTAGAGCACGCTGGGAAAGCGTTTTGGCAGAACGCCTGTCATCTGAAGACCATAGTTCGGTTTTGTGAGCAGATCCAGCTGGACGACATGGACTGCTTGTCCAAGCAGTGGACGCCGAGCACAACTAGTCAGAAATACCCGCGCTGCGCGGTCTGTAGGCAGATAGATCCACATGTAGAGCAGCTTTTGGGCTATATGGCGGACGGTACGGTTGACGAGGCAGAGCCTTGCAAGAGTGCGGTGGTCCGGTCGCCCTTGCTGCTCGTCATAATACAGCAGGTCAACCAAGTGCGCCAGGATATCTTCGTTGAGCGACGCAGTCATTGCGTAGACCAGAGAGGAGAGACATCTGTCAATGTCGTTTCCGCACAGCAGGTCTGAGACTGGAACCGGGAGTGACAGAACAGGCGGTGGACGGAGCCGGTCACTGACAGACTGCGACAGTCCGAAAGCAACTGGCACAACCGCAATAACCCTTATATTAACCATATGACGAACATTAGGAATGGCGATGTATGCTTAGTCTGCTCTAGGACCGACGGTGGGCCGCTCTCACTGCCGCTGTCTTATATACACAACTGACCCAGCTGGTCCAAGCTCTGACCCATGACCGTCCGCGGCCCAAGCGGTATCGTAGGTCCGTCCGTCTCCGGTGTCTCACAGCTGCAGTAACTGAGATAAATACTGCTGCCGCAGTGGTGTCCTCGACGTATCTGATAGCTGTCAGTTGACCAAGTCTCTACCTCTGCTCTACGCGCCCGAGACGATAGTATTTCCCACCGCCGCCACGCTTGAATAAGCTGTGCTCTGCCGTTCCCTCATACTCCAACGCTGTCTAATCATCGTATTTTCAGCCTTCCCCTCATTGTGCCGAAGCGTCGCGAGGCTGAGTCTTGTGTCCATTTAAGGAGCATGCCAAGCACTTAAGAAGGAATAGAAAGAAAGCTTGGATTCGATGCGACTAAAAGGCAATATACAGAACACAGAAGGAACAACGTGCCCGTTATTATTTAGTACACACGCTTGAACGGCGGCACGGCCTTGCACTCGTTCTCGTCCAATGTCGTGCCCACCACATGGCGGTACTTGATGTCCACCTCCGGGCTGTTCACGTCGTGCTGCCACGTGAGCGTGTGCTTCATCCAGTTTTGGTCGTCGCGCTGCAAGGCCGTCAGCATTGACGCGCGTTCAAGGATGAATTCAACGGAACGCACCTCGCTGTAGTCCTCACGCGCGTGCGCACCACGGCTCTCCTTGCGCGCCGCCGCAGCCGTGATCGTCTGCGTTGCGCACTGGAGCAGGTTGCGGAGCTCGAGCGTCTCGACGAGGTCACTGCGGAAAACACACAGCAGTCTGTGAAAATGCCACGCTAGGCTGAAGACAACACGCACGAGTTCCAGATCATGCTACGGTCCTTGATGCCGACGTTCTCGTACGTCTTGTAGATCTCGCCGACCTTGGTGACACCTTCGTCCAAGCTCTCCTGGGTGCTGATTGCAATCCTCAACGGTCAGCGCTTGCTGCAAATGTCCTGCAACGTCAAGAACGCACCGAAAGACAGCAGCGTCAGTCTGCATGGCCTTCTGCATGGCCAGACGAATCTTGGCAGTGGGCTCCGAGCCGTTCGCGTTCCTACAGCCTCGAGTTAGCCTCCAGAACGCGCGGGCGCACAGGATGAACACCTACCGGATTTTATCGAGGTCCTCGATGGACTTGAAACCAGCATCAGCGGGGATCTCCTTGTGCGGCTTGCCGGGGTCGAGGTTCTCCTTGATATGATGCGCGCACGCACGGCCGAAGACGACAATATCGAGCAACGAGTTGGCACCAAGACGGTTCGCGCCGTGGACAGACACGCAGGCAGCCTCGCCCGCGGCGTACAAGCCAGGGACCACCTTATCGTTGCCGTCCTTGTCGACCGTGAGGACCTCGCCGGTGTACTTGGTCGGGATGCCGCCCATGTTGTAGTGCACGGTGGGCAGCACGGGGATGGGCTCCTTCGTGACGTCGACGCCGCAGAAGATGGACGCCGTCTCGGAGATGCCGGGCAGGCGCTCGTGCAGCACCTCGGCGGGCAGATGGCTGAGCTGGAGGTAGATGTGGTCCTTGTCGGGCCCGACGCCGCGCCCCTCGCGGATCTCGAGCGTCATGCTGCGCGAGACGACGTCGCGCGACGCGAGGTCCTTGGCCGTCGGCGCGTAGCGCTCCATGAAGCGCTCGCCCTCCGAGTTGAGCAGGTAGCCGCCCTCGCCGCGCGAGCCCTCGGTGATGAGGCAGCCGGCGCCGTAGATGCCCGTCGGGTGGAACTGCACGAACTCCAGATCCTGCAGCGGAAGTCCCGCGCGCGTGACCATCGCGTTGCCGTCGCCCGTGCACGTGTGCGCGCTCGTGCAGGAGAAGTACGCGCGGCCGTATCCACCGGTAGCAAGCACGGTCTTGTGCGCGCGGAAACGGTGCAGCGTGCCGTCCTCCGTGCTCAGAGCGATGACACCAACACATTCGCCCTCATGCATGATGAGGTCGAGAGCAAAGTACTCGATGAAGAAGTTGGTGTTGTGCCGGAGCGACTGGCCGTAGAGCGTGTGCAGAATCGAGTGACCCGTGCGGTCAGCGACGGCGGCGCAGCGGTACGCCTGGCCGCCCTTGCCGTACTTGAGCGACTGACCGCCGAAGGCACGCTGGTAAATCTTGCCCTCCTTCGTTCGCGAGAATGGCACGCCGAAGTGTTCAAGCTGGTAGACGCCCGTCAGCAGGATGGAAAGCGCTGAACGTCACAACTGACCTCGATGACAGTCTTGGGTGCTTCTCTGCACATGTAATGGATGGCGTCCTGGTCGCCTAGCCAGTCGGAGCCCTTGACCTAGGAAAGTGTGAGCTTGCGAGACACGATAATTATTGAGACTGACCGTGTCGTACATGTGCCATCGCCAGTCGTCCTCAGTCATGTTCTGTGAACATTGTAAGTAACTTTTGTGAGTTGTGGAAGCGGAATACTTACCCCCAGAGCAGCATTCACGCCGCCCTATCGGAACGCGAGGAAATCAGCAAATTCACGTGGAAACGGATGCAGGCCGTTGGACGACGAACCTGGGCTGCGACTGTATGCGAGCGCGTGGGGAAGAGCTTGGTTATGCATGCCGTCTTGAACCCAGCTTCTGCCAGGCCGAACGCAGCGCGCAGGCCCGCACCGCCCGCACCGCTGCAGCCGGCGAGCAAAGGGTAAGCGCCAGAGACAGGTCTAGACTGCGGACTCGACGCACACGACAATGGCATCGTACTCGTGCTCAATCAGCGGGTACTTGCCCGCCGTGCCCCAGGTCTGTGCGCGCAAACTGGCGTGAGCAAAGTCGGGCTGCCTCGCTCGCCGGCGTGGACGAACCTTGGCCTCCTGAGCTTTGGCGGGCTCGGAGCCGACGAACTTGCGGGCCGCGGCCGACGCGCTGAACGGGCGGCGCAGAGAGCGGGCCAGCAGCGAGGGCGCTGAGCGCTGCAGCCTGCTGCGTAACATTGCTTTCGGCGGGATGCTCGCGGCAGACGGAGCGGGAAGGAATTTGGGAGGATAGCTTCCGGGCTCCGACGCTTTGCTTTCAACTTGTCCTCGTCCTCATCCCGCTCAGGAGCCTGCTAGCCCCCTCTCATACCCGATCATCCCCGCGCCAGGGTTGCTTCGGCCGAAGAGCCTGACTGTGTTGCGAATGCTGTTGTCCAAACCTCCCCCCCCCCACGAAACTTCCCTGTGACCAAGCTACCATTCGATGTCTGGGCGTGCGTCGTGGGTTATCTGGGAGACGACGAGGAACTGGGCTACAAGACGTTGGTCGCCGTCATCTCGACCTGCAAGCACTTGTTCCTTCCTTTCGAAATCCATCTGTACAGGAGGATTGAGCTTCAGAGCCCGCACATTCGCATCCACATAGACTAGGAGATGCTGTGGGACAGACAGCGAACGGTCGCTCGCACGGCGAAGTTGTTCCATAATGCCGCGCAGTGTCCATCCTCTCGCTCACCAAGTGGGCTTGCTCGGCCGAAGATCGGTATGGCTATCACGACTATCGCGACTTTCTCATCGACGCCACGATGAAAATCCTGCCTGAAATGACCCGTCTACGTTCTCTCCGCATCCATGAAGCGCGTCCGGATGATTTCGCATACCACCTGGCCCATTCGAAGTTATGTTGGTTCGTCGCCCACATGCGACCCACAACCTTCTGCAATCTCTCTGTGGCATATATGATAACGATTCCATTTTTTATCTCCTCTGCAGATTCCTGCCTCGCCCACCTCATTCTCCACGACAGCCTTGTGCTCTTTACCATGCCGTTTCCTATCTGTACACCACCCTCCTCCACATTGGCGATCTCATTCGTCCTCCGATCGCGCTGCTTTCCAAGGTTACGACGCTCTCCACATGTTCTGACCCTGCTTTCTTTCTTATTTTGTTTTGTGCCCTGCAATGCAACCTGTCGCATGAAATGCGTGTTGCATTGAGTACTGATCCAGCTTTCTCTTCTGTCGACATCTATCTACGCTCTAATTGCTCTGTCTGTTGCTTTCGCGTTCTTAAAATTGTAACATTAGGACTATACACGCACGCACAATGAAAATTTGCATTCTCTTTGTAGAGTTTTATGCAGAATTTTGTTCTTGAGCGTTGCAACGGCTGCTTTCGCGGTGCAAATTTCCGCTCAACTCCGTCCCGACCTCCCACACAACACCAGCCCCCAGCGCGCCATGGCGAGTCCCGCGGCGTCGCTGGCTGCCGCGTCGATAGCGGCCGGGCGCGTGATGAGCGCGACGCGCAAATACGTGTCGCACATCGGCAAGATGGCCATCCCCCTGCCCGCCGGCGTGACCGTCTCGCACGCGCCGCCGGCCAAGGGCAGCGGCCCGCGCTCGCCCTGCACGCTGACCGTCGCCGGGCCGCGCGGCACGACGGCGCTGCCCGTCGAGCGCTTCGTCAAGCTCGACTACCCCGCGCCGGGCCTGCTCAAGGTCACCGTCGCCGACCCGAGCGAGCGCAAGCAGCGCGAGATGTGGGGCCTCACCCGCACGCTCGTCGCCAACGCCGTCACCGGCATGACCGTTGGCTTCACCACGCCCGTCCACCTCGTCGGCGTCGGCTTCCGCGCCGCCGTCGAGCCCGACCCGCAGGGTAGGTACCCCGGCGCCGTCCGCCTGCAGATGAAGCTCGGCTACTCGCACTCCGTCTTCGTCCCCGTCCCCCAGCACATCAAGGTCGAGTGCCCGTTCCCGACGCGCATTATGGTCAGCTGCGACGACAAGCAGAAGCTCGGCCAGTTTTGCTCCGAAATTCGACGCTGGAGAAAACCTGAGCCGTACAAGGGCAAGGTACGCGTTTTCATCCTAGCCTTCATGTCCACCTGTTTACGGGTCTCATAGGGAGTCTTCGTGGGCAACGAGGTTGTCCGAATAAAGAGCGTCAAAAAGAAATAGCCTCTTTACTGGTCTACACATTATTGCAGTATACAAGTCCTTTTTATTTCACGGCACACCGACGCCCTATCCTACAACTGCCTAGATAAAACCCTCTGAAGAACGAAAAGCAAAAGTTAGTGGATGATACATAAGTTACTGCTGCAAAAACGTCGACGCGGAGGACAAGGCTA
Organism: Auricularia sp. M13; assembly: GCA_037042915.1. Classification (NCBI taxonomy): domain Eukaryota; kingdom Fungi; phylum Basidiomycota; class Agaricomycetes; order Auriculariales; family Auriculariaceae; genus Auricularia; species Auricularia sp. M13. The sequence goes on along the minus strand of CM073195.1, from coordinate 3,009,092 downwards.
TCCCCACATATCCTCCTCGTACCCGAAATTGTCGTCGTCCTTGTCGTCGTTCGCGCGGTTAGGCAGGCCCGCATCCATGGTCATGCTCGGGTCCTGATAATAATCTTCGTCGTCCTTGTCGCCGTCGTCCTTGTCATCGTCGGCCACAAGCCGCCGCCCGCTACCGACGCCCATCCCCGCGGCGTCCTCCTCAATCTCCATCATCTCGTCCGTCTTGTCCCCGTCCATGGTGTACATCTGCTTTCCGCCCGGGTTGAACTTCTTGCCCTCGCTAGGTGCGCGCGCGAACAGCGTGGACCACGCGTTATAGTTGATCTTCTTGCTGACCTTCTTCTGCGCGAGCTTGTGCGCCGCGTCGGCCGGGCTGGTGCCCATGGGGTTCGTCGAGTCGCGCGGCTTATTGCCTTGGCCTTTCTTCCGCGGCTGCATCACGAATCGCGAGTTATGAATAAACAAAAGTTGTGTCCCGTGCAGGATACGAACCTTGCGCTTGGTCGCCTCCGCGCTTCCGCTCTCCACCGCCATCTTCGCTACATGCCACTCAGCAAAACCGCACCAATAAAAAGCTCCGAGAAAATGAGGACCACATACCGGCGAGGTTGATCAAATAATCGCGATTAATCTCGACCCAGATGCGTTCCTTCAGATGCACCTCCTCCGGCGTTAGAATAAGCGCGTCAAGCTCTTCCTCGTCCAGCCCGAGCAGCTCGTCATCCACAGCGATGGAGCGTCCGGCCTCAGCCTCGTCCAAGGCTATCGACAGTTCCGCAGCGCTCTTCTCCGTGCTGAGGACGTCGTTGACCTGCTCCGCAAGCATTTTGTCCAGCTCATCGTCTTCTGCGGTGTTGGGGACCTGAAGCGTAGCATCGGGCGAGCTGTCGCGCACGGCGTCGCGCAGATGGCCCGGCATGCTGACCTGCTCGACAACGTCGCGTTCAGGTGTGCCGGGAAGAAACAGAGGAGTTTGCGCAGCCGGCGACTTGGGTGCAGGCGACGAAGCTGGCGGGGAAAAACGAGGAGGCGGCGCGGCAGATGGAGAGAAGCGGGTGGAAGACGAAGCAGCGGGGACGAGCGGAGGGGTGTCAACGGCTGTGGCCTGCGTATCTGTAGGGGCGGTAAGGGGCGACTGAGTGGCAGGAGGTGCAGTCGCTGTTGAAGATGAAGCAACAGCGGTTGTAGCACTTGGCGCCGTGGCCGCCGCTGTGAAGCGAGTGGCATCCTGCTGTAGCAATTCCGGGTCGATCTCGAGCACGGGCGAACCAGGCGCATCGAGATCGCTATCATGCTCATCCGTCTTGTCCTGAGCAACAGTAGTATCGGCAGCAGGCGCGTCCGGGGCAGGAGGCGCGGGGGCAGGGGGTTCGACGGATTTGCGAGCATTGTCGTCCGCTTCTGCGTCCTTTTTCCTCTTGCTCTTGCGCTTCTTCACCTTGTCTTTCTTCTTTTTCTTCTTCTTTGTGGACGACTTGTCGCCGTCGTCCGCCTCCTCCTCGTCCGAACCGCTAGCATCTTGCTCGCTGTCATCCCGTTCCTTGCCCTTGCGTTTACTCTTCGCGCGGCGGCCCTTCTTCTTCTTGGCCTTCTTCCTCGGCCGCTGTTCGTCGTCGCTAGCATCCTCCGACTCGCTCCCACTGTCGCCATCCTCTTCGCGCCGGCGCTTCTTCGCCAGCTTCTCCTCGCGCAGCTTAGCCTGGTAAAACGCAGGCGGGTCCATCTGGTCCTGCAAGTCGATATTGCGGAAGTCATGGACGGTCAGCGCGGCGGACGGCGTCTGCTTGAACTCCTCGAGTCGCTTCTGGATGGTGGTGTCGGCGATCTTGACGACCTGGATGATCTCCTGCACGCTGCGCCGGAAGTTGTTCATGCGCGCGGCGAGCAACAGCGCCGCGCCGCAGATGCCCGACGGCCGCCGGCCGAAGACCATCCAGTCGCTCGAGAAGCGGCGCACGAGCCGCACGGCGTCTGACGCTACGCGCGACGTCTCGTCCCCGAACTCGAGTAGCGAGGCGAAACGGTGGATGTAGGTCGCCGGGTCGATGAGCTCGAGGTCGGCCTTGCTGATGTGGCATTCGTTTATGAAGTCCAGATAGGTGCGGCCGAGGGAGAAGACGTTGACCTTTGCGAAGCCATTAATGATGCTGAATAGTATAGCAAAGAATAGTACTTGCCTGGAGCATGTCGGAGAAGTCAATAAGCATATGGCTGGTCTTGCGTTGGCGGCAGGCGACATAGAGACATGTCGCGACGACGTAAAGGCTCTTGCGGCCCTTGACGAACCCAGTGCCGAGCGCAAGTTTGAAATAGCGTTGAGCGCGTTCTGCTATGGTTTCTGGCAGATGCATGGCCGACGCGACTTGCAGAATTCTGCGCCGTCCTGGAACCTGAGTCAGACATCGTGCAGCGACGACGAAGCCACGGCAGTCGCACCGTTCTCCATAGTCTGCTCTTGCGACTCGCCGCCCATATTCCGGCCATGTATTCCGGACATTCGCGCGCGCGCTGCATTGCACGCAAGTCAGCCAAGACTGCTATCCGAGCAGCCAGCGGGCACTGTAAACGCACCAGAGCCAGCGCCGACGTAGGAGCCCTGGACCATGGCCGCGCCAGAGCCAGTCTCGCCAAAGGTAATTTCTGCGACAATAGCATTCTCCTCGAAGACGACGCCGCAGTCCTGGCAGTACGAGGTGCCCGTCGCGCCGTCTGACTCGATGTGCGAGCTCGAACACGCTTTGCATCGTGCCTAACATAACAGCGGGTTGCAGAGCTCAGAAAACGCGCTGTGCGACGCGCGCGGTAGACAGACGCACCATGGCGCGTGACTCGCGCTGTGGACGTTGACGTTCGGGTGCAAGATGTGCTTTCGTCGGATCTAGTTTCTATCTCCGTATCCGGAACAAATGCCGCGGAGATATCTGTTGTCGCGAGAAAGCATACTACGATACTTGCTAAGTACATTCATGTGGTATCGTGCGTAAGTGTCCTATCATATCATTATGTAGTCCGTAAGCAAGTCCGTCAGTCCGTGACTGTCATTTTCCCCAGTCGACTACCAGTTCATGATCACTGGCATACATGGGTCTCGGCACCCTCGCACCATCCCGTAACGTCTCCGTTGTTGTTGAACGCGCACACGGTGAGGTCGTTATACGACGGCCCAAGCACGTCGCGCTTCCTGCTCTCCGTCGGCGCGGCGTTGACGGTTACGTTCGACGGCACGGGCTCGCCGACGAACCCGGCGTCGTTGACCACCGCCAGGCCCGAGAGGTGGTACGTGAACGAGGCCACGAGGCACTGGCTCTCCCCGAGGTCCTTGTACCTGTGCACAGCGAATAAGTCTCACAAGCTACGACTCAGCGGCAACGCGACGTACACGCCGCATCCGCAATCGGTGACGCCGCCCGCCGCGCACGTGCTCTGGACGGCCTCCACGAGCGCATCGCGCGCAAAGCAGTCCATCGACTCTGCATGCATGAATAAGCTATCAATCAACAATAAAGGACACAGCGGCGCGGACGTACCAGCATCCCAGACGGCCAGCGCGCCGTCGAACGAGCACGCCGTCTGCTGCGGCTGAGTCGCCGGCACACACGTGAACTTGCTCTGCACACTGGCCGCGCACGACCCCCCAGCCTGAGAGCCATTGAAGAACGTGGTCACCGCACTCGGGGCGTCGACGAACACGGGGTCCTGCGCGGGCCCGAACGCCGTGCACCCAATGTTGAACACCGTCTCCCCCGCCTGCCGGCGCGTCCACACCTGCTCCTTGCGCGCCACCGAGCGCAACGCAAAGCTCCACCCTGACGGCGTCGTTGGCGCCGCGGCGGCAAGGGGCAAGAGGACGAGGAGGGCTTGAGCGAACATTATTCGGTGAGGGATTACTACTAAGTCGTATGGGAAGGGCTGGGGTGCAGCTCCACTGCGTCTCGCGGCCAGTATATATAGCTATTCAGCACCCCCAGCCAATCCACGCGTATCATGTGATGTTTGACGCGAGTGAGAACCCGCGACTGACTTCTCCCTCCTCACATTGTCCGAGCTGCCAGTGCCAAAATGCCACTGCAACCAATACCGTGTCCCCCGGCACAGCGTGGCTGACGTCGCACACACATGCTCACTGAATGGCAATCTGAGATACGTATGTCTGGCCCCGCGCTCACCGCGACACAAGGACAGCATGTCGTACGCGAACCCACAAACTGGGCACAAACGTCGATCTTCGCGATCTCCTGTGCGGCTTACGTGAGCACAGAAATAGCCTATTGCAGTGCGCCGACAATAATATATGCCCTTCTGCCGCAGTCTAAACGCTGCAGGGCTGCTGGTCCTGTGCCCAAATTCTCTGGAAAAGGCAAGGCAAAGGAGGGCTATGGCAATGACGACGGACGGAAACGAGGCCACTGGGATGCGAAGGCCGCCAATAAAATCTGCTGGCTGGATCGCCATGAAGAACGTGTCCAAGGCCAAGGCTGTGAGTAGTGCAGCTCGCCGCCCGCCCTGAGCTATACTAGCGCAAACAGTGGTCCGGGCTCAGTGGCGTAAACGCCGTGCGTCGTGCATTCTGACAGTCTCTTCTGAGGTTCGCGGCGAGGGGCGGCGGAGGTAGCGGGAACTGGCGCCTGTACCGCTTAGCGCCGGCTTGTCATACTAAACCAAGAGGATGATTCCCAAGTCCGCTCCTGGCAGCTTGCTCTTGTCCCCGTCTCCTCCGTTGTCATGAAGGAGTTCTCGCGGACGAGCCTGGAGGTCGTCGCCGGCGCCTACAATCTGCTTGTCGCCCGCGCAGATGCCGCCAATGACACCAAGGCCAAGGCCCCAGACCAGGTGCGCCCCGACGCGCGCTTCTGCATGCCCGTACTTACCGACTTCAACTTGGCTCCAGGGCGGCCTCATCAGCGGCGCAGACCCGACCGTGTACGACCCAAAGAACCCGATTCGCCTGTTCATTATCCAGCTCGGCGTGATCCTCGTGTTCACCCAGGTGCTCAGCCTCTTCCTGCGCCGCATCCGCCAGCCCAAGGTCATCGCCGAGGTCATTGGCGGAATTCTCCTTGGCCCGTCCGTCTGTGGCCACATCCCAGGCTTCACGCAGCATGTCTTCCCCAAAGACTCTCGCCCGTACCTGGCGCTTGTCGCGAACGTCGGCCTTGTGCTCTTCTTGTTCATCGTCGGCCTCGAACTGGACACCACCTTCCTCAGACGTAATATCAGGCTTTCCGTCATCATCGGGTGCGTTTGCGCAACTGCCAAGACAGCAGCTCCTCACGCTTATCCGCTGTAGGATGGGAGGCATGATACTGCCGTTCGGGATTGGAGCTGCGCTGTCTCGGGCGATCTACCACCACTTCGTCGACAAGGACACCTCCTATCCGCATTTCCTCCTGTTCATGGGCGTATGCTTCGCAATTACGGCGTTCCCTGTCTTGTGTCGCATTCTTACCGAGCTTCAACTCCTCGACACCACTGTGGGCGTGGTGGTTTTGTCCGCCGGTGTTGGCAACGGTGCGTACATTTATTTACTCCTTTCCAGACATGCAAATCTCACCCGATATAGATATCGTGGGCTGGATCCTCCTCGCTCTCGCGGTCGCTTTGGTTAATGCTGAAAGCGGCCTGACCGCGCTCTGGATCTTGATGGCGACAGTGGCGTGGGCGCTCCTTGTCCTCTTCCCTGGCCGCCTGACCATCCGCTGGCTGGCACGCAAGACCGGTTCAACGGAGAATGGTCCCACGCCCTTCTTCGTCACGACCGTCCTCCTGTTCATGTTTGCAAGTGCATTCTTCACCGATATCATGCAAGTATTCCCACGCCTTGATACGTTACAGCGCGCTTACCTTGATGTTAGCGGCGTCCATCCCATCTTTGGCGGTTTCCTCGTCGGCATTAGCGTGCCGAGGCAGGGCAACCTCAACATCCACATTACTGAGAAGCTTGAAGATTTTGTGATGCTCCTCATGCTGCCGCTCGTAAGCATTTGCCTGAGACATGCTTGAATGTTTCTCACGTCACCAGTACTTTGCTCTCAGTGGACTCAACACCGATCTTGGGACTCTCAACTCTGGTCCGTTGCGGTTTACCCATTGTCCTCCACCATTGACATGCTACCAGGTATCACGTGGGGATTCATTGTCACTATCTGCGTGTGCGATTTCACCGGCAAGTTCACTGGGTGCTCTACCGCTGCCCGTCTCGCCGGTTTCAAGAAGCGTGAGGCCTTCGCTGTTGGTACTCTGATGAGTTGCAAGGGGTATGCATACTTTTGCCACCGACTCGATGTCGTTCTCACGTTTTCGAAGCTTGGTTGAGCTTATTGTCCTGAATGTTGGCCTTACGGCTGGGATTCTCGACACGGTATGCTTTTCCCTCAATGCGTCACTGCTCCTAGGCTGATTGTTCTCATCAGCGCCTGTTCTCCATGTTTGTCATTGAGGCGCTGACGCTGACGTTCTGCACGAGCCCTCTCGTGCAGGCCATCTACCCTCCGAAGTATCACACCAAGGTCAATGGCGGCAGGATCAATCTTGAGGAGCCGTCTGAGTCTACTGGCACACCCATCAAGAGGTCCAGCGACTGGACTGAGGATGGCGAGGATTCTTGGAAGCTCAAGCTCACTGTTGTTCTTGACAAGATCGAACACCTCCCCGCTGTGTGAGTTTCTCAACGTCGGACTAAACAACTCGACTAATTCTTTCGCAGGATGTCTCTGACACAACTCTTCCAACCTGAGCAGAAGCCACTGCCTATCGACGCCAAGCGCAAAGAGATCCAGCGTTCCCGTGTCGATGCTCTTCGTCTCATTGAACTATCAGACCGTACTTCTGCCGTCATGAAGAGCGCGACCGCAGACACGCTCCTGCACACTGATCCCCTCATCACCGTCTTCCGCACGTTCGGTGGCATCAACGATTTCCCGGTCTCCAGTTCGCTCGCAGTCGTACCGTACGACTCGTTTGCCACGTCTGTGGACGAACACGTCCGCGAGGTACATTCGCAGATGCTCCTCACGTCATGGTTGCTTGCGCCGTCCGAGCCTGGTGTCAGTGGACCAGCTGGGAACCCGCTGGAAGGCATGTTCAAGAGTGGTGGCTCTGATCTCGCGTCTGCCGCTGTCCACTCGCACTTCATCCGGAATCTTTTTGCGACCTCGTCTGTTGATGTCGCGCTGTTCGTCGACCCTGGCTCCGCGGCGACGTCGCAGGGAGCGTTTGGGCGTCACGGGAAGAAGCATCTGTTCTTGCCGTTCTTTGGAGGTCCCGATGATCGGCTCGCGCTCTCGCTTGTACTGCAGCTGTGCGCGAACCCGGATGTCAGCGCTAACGTGGTGCGCGTCGTCAAGACCGAGGGGTTGACGCCGGTGAATAGCGACGTGACGATCGAGAAGGCGCCCATCCGCGATACTGTCATCTCGGTGAGTGAAATCGATCCCAGCGATTGACGTTTAGTGTTCATATGAGCGCCTTCAGACTGCAGGTGTGGCCGACACCATGTATGGAAACGTTACGACCCAGACACGCCTTCAGTCTGAGACGGCGGACAACATGATGTGGGAGAAGTACTCGAACCCATCCGACAGCCACCCTCCGAATGTCGTGGCGTCACTCTCCCGCATCGAACTCACGACTATAAGGACCCCTCACCCGCTCCAGAGCGTAGCGGAGGCTGCACACAACAAGCAGAAGGAGGCCCACGCCCACGACCAGCGATTCCTGGTCCTTCTCGGCCGCTCAAGGCGCTTAGCCACGGAATCGCACCAGGCCGAATTGACGACCCTCATGCACGAGCGCGTCAAGAGTGGAGGCGCTGCTATTAACTCTGACGTCCGGAAGACGCTGGGAGACGTAGCCACCGCCCTCGTCGCGTCTGATCTGCATGCGGGCATGATTGTCGTGCAGTCGGTGGTTACCGCATAAGCGCCGAGTTCGCGCCTACATTGTACACGCACACGATACTCATTTTTGCCACATAACCGCTCTGCTTCATGTATCTGTTTCATGACCACATAATGCCAGACTGATCAACTCTGCACGAAAGTTCACAGGCTTCGGTCAGGAAAAGTTTGACGGACATAGCTGGCAACAGCCGCATGTGGCTGTGCGTTGCACTTGCCTTCGTTCCACCGACCCTTGACCTCCATGGCTCCGCGTGGGCCCGCCGTGTCGCTGTCGCTGAAGCAGCGGCTAGGCCAACTTGCTACGTCTGCGTCGACGCCCTCGACGCCGTTGTCGCCGCCCGGGGGCTCCAATTCACCGCGGAAGAGCTACTTTCCGACGTGGGGACCCAAGCGCGGCCGCTCGCAGTCCGAAGAGCTTGATGGCTCGCAGGAGAAGCTCCAGGAGGTCATCTCGAAGCTTATCTTCCAGGCTGGCGTCGACTTTGAGTGCGTGCGTCGCTGCCGCGGCTGTGTGTGCTGGCTGACGCAGTTGCGGGCGGCAGGACAAGACCTATGTGCGTTAGAGCATTGGGCTCTCCGGAAGACAGGTGCTGAGCTCGTCTAGGGTCGTCATATCTGCCTGCGCCCTCCCAGACCCTCGCGAGGTGTCATATGACCTGCTTTTGACGTGCGTCAATGCGCCTGCGAGCCGCTTTAACTGCACGCATTGACCAACTGCCCAGTCGCATTCTTTCCTATCTCGACTTATACGGTGCGCTCGAACATCTCTTGCTGAAAGTCCTATGTAAGCCCGGCTGAAGTCGCGACTCCTCGTCGTGCAGTCGAGTCCGACTATACAGTCGTCTTCCTCGCCGCCGGCAACAAGCACACGCCCGGCTGGAACTGGATATGGAAGGCCTACCGCAGCCTCAGCAGAAAGTATAGAAAGCATCTGAAGAAACTGGTGAGCTTTCCAAGATGACGACCAAGGTGCGCATGCTGATAGCTGTGGTTTATTTAGTATATCGTCCATTCGACATGGTTCTCTAAAAGTCGGCATCCCCTGCGTCGCGTCTATACCGCATTGCTTATGCGGTCGCAGTGCTTATATCGCTTGCTGGCGCTGTTGTCAGGTTCGACCATGCCAAACAGCGTCAGTGTGAGTGGACTAACACGAGCACCCAGCCCGAAGTTCTTCCGCAAGATTCAGTATCTCAACACCCTCAGCGCTCTGGCACAGCATGTGCCGCTGACCCAGATCGATATCCCGCCCGCCGTTTACCAGTACGCGCATTGCAAAACTTTCTAGAGCAACATCTAACGATTGACAGGGAAAACTTGAAATATGAAAAGCAAGTGACCCTGCCTGTGGCCAACCGCTCCAATCTCTTCGGCGTGCCGATAGAGGATTTGATGGGCGTAGACGGCGAGAAGGGCGGCATTCCTCGCGTTGTCAAGGACTGCGTACAATTCTTGCGGCAAACAGGTTGGTGCTTTCTATGCTGCAATGCATCCTTCCTTATGCTGCCCAGGCATGACCGACGAGGGCCTCTTTCGAAGGTCACCTAACACTGTTATGTTGAATCAGGCGAAGCAAGCGTACGACAGAGGTAAATACTCCCCGTGGGGAATTCACAGAGATTGACCCTGATGCAGGGCATCCCGTGTCCTTGGAGTCGTATCGTGACCCACATTTAGCCGCGGTACTCCTCAAGAAATTCCTCAAAGATCTACCAGAACCCATCGTACCAGAGGAAAGCTACGGAATCATCAGGCGATGTCCAATTCCTTCGGACGATCCGTCAGACCTGGCGGCCGTCGAGTACATTCGCGAATACATATTACCAGCCTTGCACTCGCATGCCGCCGTCGTCCTGCTGAGCTATGTCTTGCGTGAGCCATCACCATTTTCATACCCTAGCCGTATGATCTAACATCAACCTAGACCTAATGCACGACGTGTCGTTGCGGTCAGCGGTGAACAAGATGGACGCACACAATCTTGCCATCGTCCTGGCGCCGAACCTCGTAGCCGGTTCAAATCCCGCGCGCGACGTCGCGATGTGCTTTATGGCCGGCCCCGCGCTCTTCCCTGGCCAGGTTCAAATACCGAGCAGCAGCGGTTCGGAGGGCAAGATGACGCTTGCGGGCGTCATCAAGGTCTGCATCGAGCGGTATTTCGAGATTTTCGACGATATTCCCGACCGCGCAGAGGCTGTCGGCCTCACGGCGAGCAACTCCATGGAGGTCCCGCCCGCCGAGGAGGCTCTGTCCGATGTGTCCTCGGATGCGTCTATGCTCGTCATGCAGGTCGGCCCGAGTAAGCCTGCGTCGCCGCCGCCCTCGTCGTGGGCGGCTGCGCAGGGCGCCGGCGGCAAGGGGCGCTATCGCGTGATGTCCACGCCGCCTAGCGCAATGCCCATATCATCGGCATTCGCGTCGCCCAGTGGTGGCATCGCTGGCACGCGCTCGCTGTACGGTGGTGAAGCGAATGGCTCTGGTACCTTGTCGGGTACCATCCGGGGCAAGAGCCGTTCTATGCTCAGCATCGAGCGGGCCGTCAATGCGAATGGCGGGCGCGGGTCGATCACCATTGGCAAGACCGTGGGCACGCTGCGCAAGGCGACCGGTGCGGCCGTCGAGGCGGTCAGCGTCACCGCCTCGGGCTTCTTCACTCCTCCGAGTGCACAGTCCTCGCCGGCTGCGGCTGACAACACGGGCTCGGTACGCGCAGGAAGACCGCGCGAGCTGAGCGAGGTTTTCGAATGATCTACTTGACGAGCTGTTGGTACTACGATTTACACGTGTTTAGATTCGAGGGTTTGACGATCTCTTTTTCTTGTATGTTCTGCTCTCCGATGTACTTGACTCATTTCTCGCAGGATCTGTAATTCCAGGCTTGTTGTCTTCATTCTCCCTACCTAATTGGACCCGCGATTCATCTCTGAATCTCAGATCTCTGAGCTCGCGTGACCGCCGGACGCAGTGCTTCGTTTGAGGAGCTTCCAACTTTAGCTCAAAGCTCAACGCCCAGCCTGCCTACACGTGTCTCCGCGGCGGGGGCATTGCAGCTATTCTTCCTCAGGGTACGTCACCACATCGTCAAGCATATAATGTTACAGTTGCTCTGTTGACATGGGAGTTTTAGACGACATGCCCGGGCCAGTCTCCGCAGCCGCAAATCTTCTTGCCACACATCGTAGATCTGCCACGACACCTTCTTCCTCGGCGGGGGAGGGTCAGTAATTCTTCCGCGCCGACGGTCAGGCAGGCCAGCCACAGGTACATACCCGGTCTCGGTTGGCTGGACACATCACTTGACAGTGCCAGAGGTCATGTGCTGCAGAGAATGCTACCACAATATATAAGACATTCAACGAGTCCACTCGCGTGCTGCGAAGGGAGTTTTTGGTCACGATTCTGGCGGGTCGCTCTTCTTCGACTTGAACTAAAAACACATTGCCTGAACTAACCGATGTTACGACGGGAGTGCTCTATGCCTGAAAATGCTTAGCCTAACAGGTCCGATGCAACGGCGGGAGGAGCTGTCCGGCTACGGCTATGTAGGGCATGCCTTCTCTATGCAATTGAATGCTGACTTCCGTTGCCCATCCGCAGAGTCCCTGGCTCTTCTCAGCGTACTACTATAATCTGTATTAAAGTTCTCCTGGCTCATGAACAACACGATGACTAAATCCGAGGATGGCCACTGCCAGCGCGGCACTCCGGCCAACTCCGAAGTATGTCGATGGGATCCCTTCCGCATAACGCAAATGCTCAGAAGTTTTTAGTAGCAAATTTCGTATGTCAAGCCCATCGTGAATTAATAATTAGAAGACTGACTAGACAACATGAACAAGTCTAGAATCAAGGATATCGAGTTCACGTGGCAATGCTCAAAGAGCCCATGAGGAAAGCCCGCGGATGATGGGCTGCTCTCAGCACTCCAGGCGGCCGTCGTTGTTGCCGACGCAGTTGTCTGGTTAGAGTCAGCGATTTGTTACACAGGCGCAGTGCAGAAAGACTCACTGAGGTTGATGTTGCCGATGTTGGTACCGCCGTTGATGCGCGTGCAGGTGCACGTGAGGAACGTCCCCGCAAGCGTGCAGTCGCGGCAGGACTTCATAGCGTCGCCGCTGCATCACAGTCAGTATCCCGAAGCCGACTGGTGCGTAGTAGGAGGAGGACGCACAAGACCTTGCACTCGAGCGCGCCGTTGTTGTTCCCGAGGCAGGAGTTGAGGGGGATGATGCGCGGGCCGTTGTCGCCGCCGCCGATGTTGCGGCAGGTGGCGCCGAGCTTGGTGTCCGAGCCGCTGCCCTCGATGTGGATGTTCCAGCACGAGCCCGCAAAGCCGGAGCTGGCGAGGACGGCGGTGGGGATCGCGGCGAGGGCGAGGAAGAAGGTGAGAGAGAGCTGCATTGCGGTTGTGAACTGCTGAAGAAGATGAGTATCCCCAAGGCGAGGTTGGGCTGGCTTTTATGGCCCTGCAGGCTGTTGGTTCAGAGTGGGCGCTCAGTCGTAGACCGCTCATCACGCAGAGTATCCGGCGTTTCGGGCTGGAATGGCCAAGGGGCGGTCAGCAATTGATCCCGTGATATGCCGTTGGTTAGTTAGTCCGGCCGTCAGGCCGTTACGAAAAATTCTGCTTGATACTACTTCTGCCCCTGGGACAGTCCTGAGATGCCCTGGCAGACACAGAAGAAGTGAGCTCTGACTGATGACATAGTTCCTGTGTATTCAAGGTAGAGTACTGGGTAGTCTTTGCCAGTGGGAGTGGGATGTCAGGTCTTTTGACAGTCGGATGACACTGAGGCTGGCAGTTTGGCAGCTCGGAACCAACTCGGTGACAGCGGAGTTACCGCTTTGGGTAATAGTGACGTCATATAGTTAGTTAGTCCAGCGAGCTCAGGCTTGCGGAAAATTCTGACGGTATATACTAAAATATAATTCTGACGGCCCCTTGGGAATGGCAGAACCTCCGCTGAGAGGACGATCAACCGAGATTCTTGGCAGGTGGCCGGCGTGTTGAAGCGAGTGCCTGCGGTGCTGTTGGACTCGACCTCACTGGTCAGGATACATACCAAGAAAGAATGATAGGTCAGTCGGTCGATACACTCTGTTTGATGACCCATCTGTTTGATACCCCGCTCAGGTAGCATAGTATGTGATAGTTTCTATACCTGCACATCGAGGTAAATCGCTTGACGGGAAGCGAAGGGCAGTGCCATCGGGACATTCTTCGCCGACGGTCGAAGACGGATGCACCGGACTCACTGGAAATTGATCTCGACAGCGTGCAAAAAACTCACTCTTGGCACGGTGAACCCTTACCGTGAGACCGATGACAATGAACAACGAGCGTGAGCCCGCCTTGGCAAGGCGCTGTTCTCTTCACAGGGTCTACCCTAGTCTGTATCAAATCACACCTGCCTAATAGAGAGCCCCCAATTCGGCTGGGGCCGTGATGCACGTGATCCAGACGCGTCGTGTCCAAGTCGCCAAAATAAAATCTCTCCTATATTTCAAATGGGAATTCGAGGGGAATTGCAACTCATCTCAGGTTGTGCTGTCCGCCTGCAGGATTGGGACTTCTCTACGAAGCACACGACCGTCCCAAAGAACTAAGCGCTGGTCACGGATCAGGGCGGATCAGCGATTGCCTCCGAATTGGGGGCTCTCTATCAGGGGGGCGCGTATTGATGCAGACTTTACTTCGAACGATTATCTTCGAACATCAAAGTCTGCGAAGGAGACTAGGTCTACCCACAGCTGGGCTCACTTACAATATGTGGAGAATTCACAGCACGTGGCGAATGACTCCAGGATTTGAATTTGCCGATGAGACTGCGCCGAAGGGCACGGCATAATGCCAACCTGAACATCGAATGATCACCTTGACATGGACATGTCCACTTAATAGACCAAACTCCCATAGAACCAATGTGATAACAGGTCTTGAGCTAGGGTATCCAATCGCTGTGGACGGTGTACTGTCCAAGACTTCGTTACTATAATAGAGTTAAACACTCTTTGAAGTTTACAACCTCGAAGTTCCCGAACATCGACGAACTCTAATCCGGTTTGCATGCCTCTGTCAATCTGGTCAGTACCTATTGACAATATAACACTTCCGAGAGGTTCCCGTGGAACATTGTATCCCTTCGTGCCCTCCGATAAAAAGGCTTACCACGGTTGCGAGTGGTTCCGATGACCGATTGATTGGCGAAGGTGGTAAGTATGACTTATTGTATAGTTTCTTTTGAGGAACTTAGTCATGGGGCGTATAGCGCAGTTGGTAGCGCGCCTGTTTAGCATACAGGAGGTCTCCGGTTCAAATCCGGATTCGTCCACATCGTTTTGCAGGCTTTTTTTATGTTTCATATAAAAAAAGCTTGACGGCCAGTGGTTCGTTTATCATTCTGATCATCGTGAAACTGTAAGGTCCATGCATCTACAAGCCTATGGCTTTGAAGGTTCTGAAAGGCGCTGACTGGCCGTGAAAGTTGATGGGCCCAGGTTCAGCACTTTGCTGTTGTTGAATGACGACCAATACTAACTCATTTGAAGCATCGCTGCTTCCAACTTCCAAGATATCTGGTGAACAGTGAAAAAGATGAAGTAGCGTGCTCCCAATCACTGTCGCGAAGGAAACCAAGCCTGCAGACAGCCGAACACTGCGCCGCGATGCCACCGCGACGTGTTGAAAAGAACCGAGAAAATTTACGGCAGCCTCTAGTGAGTAGTCTCTGTTCGGTTTCGTAAGTCACTTGAGGGTGGACAGGCGGCCACAAGGCGAGACAGTGACGTGCTGAATGTGGGTTTGTTATAGCTGGGCTTGGGCTGGACAACCAATACGATATCCACGGCTGCGTCGCCCGATGTTGGGCAGGGGTCATGTGAGGGCCGGTAATATTGCGCAGGCCGCAGGTGGAGTCGCGCGCGCGCCAGAGATTGGGCTGCTGTGCGCATGCTCTGGCAGACGGCCAGTCGTATCCAGATGCGTCTCGGGCGGGCAGATGTGAAGCGCGCTGTGTATGCGGCTGGCCGGGCTAGGATGCGGGCCACAGCAGAGAGCGCCTACTGGGCCGGGGGAGGCCTGAAAGTCCGGTGTCGCCAAGGGGGGCGACCAGACGCCTCGGGTAGCCTCCGCGCCGCACGAGACTAGCACGCGTTCCTGGCACTTGACGAGCATGGGAGAAAAATGTACTGCGAGAGTGTATGCTGGAATATGACGACGGCCACGAGACGGGATGCAATATTCGAGGCTGAGGGTCGTCGTTGCGACGGGTCCGGCGGGGGGGAGAGGCACTGGGGGCAGCAACCGATCAGTGGGCGACTAGTACAAGGCCAGCACAAGGATATTGTGGTTGTGAGAGAGAGAGTAACTGTAGTTGATTAAGGTTTGTACGGGCGCAAGAGACTTTCCGGAATGGGAACAGACTCAGCCACCTTGATCACCCCGCCACAGTGATCCCGTAGGGCACACCCATAATGTCACGCCCTCGGCCGGATTGTCCCACTGCTCGTTTACTACCGCCATGGACCGCCTCTCAGGTGCGCCGCCCAGCGAGCCCCGCCGCCGTCGCTGACCCCGCCGTCCCAGACGAGGTCCTGCTGCTCGTCTTCTGCCAGCTCGACGACCCCGCGCCTTTCGCCGCCGTCTCGCGCCGCCATCTCGCCCTGGCGCTCGACCCATACTCCAAGGCCACCTACTTTCTCGCACGCCACGGCCGCCTGCACGCGCTGTACTACGCCCTGGCCCGCGGCCGCCTGCTCACAGAGCGCGTGATAGACGTGCGTGCAGCGACGAGCGCCCCTGACACTGGCTGACCCCCCGCCGCCGCCGCCCAGATCATGGTCTCCAGCGGCGCGCGCGTGCCCCGCTACCTCGTCCAGGCCGTCGTCCAGCACGTCTGCCGCAAGCCCATCCACTTTGTCAAAGGCCCGTGGGCAAAGGCGCTGCCGTTCCCCGTCTTTGCGCATTTTCTCGCCCGCGCCGCAGCGCTGTACCCCGCCATCGACATCAGCAAGGGCGAGGACGACGGCACGCTCTTCCTGCGCTGGGTGCAGCAGCAGCGCGGCACACACAACGGCAAGCCGCCCGTCGCGACCGACACCGTGCTCGACATGTTTCAGCACGGCCGCTTCATGGCATTCTGCCCAAAGGTGTGATATCATCAGTCCGCCGCCGCGAGCCTACTACGCCTGACATCACAAGGATCCGGTCTACCTCCAGCTGCCTCTGGCCCTGGCGCTCGAGCCGCGGCTGCTGCCATTGGCCGTTGCAAATGGCTTCGAAATGGATTCAAAGGTTGGACATTTTCATACCGGTTACCTGTGTGCACGACACCGAACCCACGCGCAGTACCGAGACTTTATCTTCCGCAAAATGTTTGAGAAGCCGTACAGCGATCGCCAGGCCCGTGCACAAGAGATCGTGGACAAGGTTCGCGAGCTGACGCGACTGGATGCAAAGTACGTACACCCGTCTTCCCGTCGACCGGCCGCCAATTGACGCGGTCGTGCAGCATGTTCCTGACGCGGACCGTCGCCGCCGAGGTTTGCATGGAAGCCTGCACAAACCCAGAGGCGTACAGGGCTCTCAAGAAGCTCGACCAATCCGACGACCTTCGATTTGACTTGGGGTGCGCCCGCTTCCGCCCGATTGTGTCCATATCCGCTCACCCTGCTTCAGCGATCTGGTTGTGGGCCTCTTGTCGGCGCGTAAACAGTGCACAGCTGTCAGCAGCCTTATCTGACCTGTCTTTCAGCTCTTCCTCAAGACGCGTTCCGTCACCCAAAGCAGCACCATTCAAACCCTGCACGTCCTCTACAAGGACTTTCCGGCCCCGAAACATCCCGCCGTCCGCTTGGTCATGCTCCTCACTATATTCTGCCCGCCCATAGGCGCTGACACGATGACCGTGCCCGCCATGCGAGCGAAGCTCGCCTCGTTTGACCTCCTTCCGCTCACCCGTTCCGACGTCGTTCGGGTGCTATCCAGCCCGTTTCTGGAGAAGCCGATGGCGCTGCTTCAGTTTGCCCGAGCAGTGGTTGCCGGTTTCCAGAAGGAGGAACCGGAGGTCATAAAGGAGGTCGTACAAACAAGTCTCATTACCAGCTGCAAGGTGAGTCTCCTTGTCCGTGCCCGCGCCTTTTTTTCAGTTTCCTCGATAAACGCCTCTTTAATGCCCCGAATTCTCGCACGCAGGGAAGATTGTTGAGGAGGTTGTACGACGCGTTTGCGGACGCGCGGACCATCGTTGCGCCGGCTATCCTGGCCATGAAGATCACGCCGGACGATGTGCCGTCGTGGTACGACGAGGACGGTGGCGCACGGGCCAAAGCCTTCACTGCTCCCCTGTGTGGCGGATTCGGCACGAATCGCCTTGAGGTGGACGTGTACGGCCTCTTCCCGTCGTCCGCCCAGTCTCCGTCCCCAGACGAGGCAGAGGCTGCGGCGGAGGACGGGGACGCGGAGCCTGCATGGGCACCAGAGCACCGGGGTGCCAGTTCGGGAGAGACAGTCAAGATGGAGGCCGAGTGCGAAGCAGAAGACGTCTCTACTGTGGCCTGTGGCTCGCCGTCATCGCATCCGTCGGACGGCACTCCGCGCTGCACACCTTCTGGCGCGGCGGCGCCAGATGACGACCTGGTACGTGAGGCGTGCTTATTTGTTGCCCTACATTCAGCAAGGCTAAGAGGCGCTCACCTGCTGTTCCAGGGCGAGATCACCCAGGACACGCTGTCGGCGCGCATCCAGGCAGACGAGGCGTCTGCCGGGGCGCCGCGCAATAGACGGCGGTGGCACGCGTCGGTGTTCTCGATCGACATCTCGGGCAATAGGCTGCCGTATCCCAGCGGTGCGTCGCTCGCTGCGATCCATGTTTATCTTGCATTTATCGTTGCTAAATGGCACGCTACGCCGCAGATGCTCTGGCCGTGGGCCTGTGGGTGCGCGACCAGTTCGGGCCGCTGCACGAGACGACGGCCGTCTGCCTGACGCATGCGCTTATCAACGGCAACAACTGCCTTGTTGCGAAATATGTGTGGGACTGCGCGGTACCCATCACCCTGGAGCATTTCCGCATTATGGCGAGACTCGGGCGGGCACCCGTGAGTCTTTGCAAAATCGTCACTGTATGTTGGGCTTGTCATGCTGATCGTCATCGTCAGTGCGCGGATGTGTGGTACCGCCTGCTCGAGAAAGACCCCGCGCCGTTCTACTTCACCGCGGACGACTACCTGCGCCCTGAGTCGAGGAAACACACGCTCGTGCAGAGTGACACTGTTACTATCCCCGTGAAGAGGAGGAGATTGACTCGCGGGGTCGGGCGCGTAGCGCCTTCGTATGCCGAGCTTGACTCGGATGACGAGATGGAGACGATGGCGGGGCCGTCGAGCTCGGGCGCGCAGGCTGCCGCGAGTTATGCTCCCAGTGTCGAATTGCAGAAATGGGTGCATCATCTTACGCTGCTTCATCGGGAGGAGGATGCGAAGGTCCGTGTGCGCGTGTGAGTCTTAGTGTGATGCTTATTCTTTGGTGTAGTGGAAAGAACAACGGCGTGCGGTAGAGCACGACGAGAGTGGCCGACCGAAGCAGCGCGTGGAAAAGGTGCGCTTTGGACGCTTGCTTTACCCGGAACGCGGGCGCTAAATGCGTCGTGCGCAGAGCGAGTTTTTGAAGACGCTTGGATGGCGCTTGCGAACGCTGCGCGACCTCGTCAGTCCGCGACCCGGAAGTGCTGCCCACTCATCGGCGCCATGCCCCGCTACCTTTGCTGATACAGACGACGACGAGTTTGTGCCGAGCGGGACGAGAACACCGCGGCATAAACGTCCTCGCCTTTCATGATAGATCACGCCCAGTCTGAGTCCCTTCGCATGCCTCAACGCAGCTATCATCATCATCACTTTCTCCCTGCTTTTCGGACTATATTGCAGCATTGTTTTTATTGAGGGATACTGCCTCTTATAGTTACTTAGCTTAATGTTTCTTCTGACTCTTGCTGGTATTAGGCATCCCGCAGGATGAATACAGCTGCCTTTCTTCGGTACGCACTGACCTATGTGTGCGACTGTACGAACCTTGGGTAAGTTACAGAAAACATGATGTCCGCTGGCACCCTTGACTCTGACCATGAGCGCCAACCTCGGCGGAACCGACCGCGAAGTGCCCAAGTCTGAGCTGCCCGAGCCCACAGGCGATCCCGACAGCGTCTACTCGTCGTTCGAGAAGGCGGATGAGTTCTTTGAGCGTCTCGACGCGTTCCTCGCGCTTGATCTGAGCGAAGAGCCCGCGACGCCGGAGCAGCAGCAGCAAGAATGGCTGGCTGGGATGAAGCTGCAGCTCATTGTGCGCAAACCGCGTATCACTATGATAATCCTTTGCTTATGATCGGTGCAGCTGGTCGAGTACCAAGAGCAGGCCTTCCTGCTCGACCCGTATTTGGAGCGGATGGTTGCGCCACCGGTGAACGCGCTGCGCCAACACGTGAACGCCGTGGTCAACGACGGCGCCAAATGGTCCTCGAGCAGGCTGAGCAACCTCGCCGAGCTCATATACTCGTTCTGCCGCGTGCGTGGCCACAAGACCATCGGTGCGTCGTCTGCCACATTTTGAATCGGGGCAACGGTTGACGCGTCCTGTGCTCAGTCAGGTTCTTCCCGCATGAAGTCGCGGACCTCCCCATCGTGATTGCGTATATGTCTCTTGCAGAGGGGCCCGTCGCGCGGAACGGCTGGTGGAATCTGCGCTATGTCATGCTGCTGTGGCTGTCGCTTATTTGCATGATTCCCTTCGATCTCCATCGTTTCGACGATCCCAGCACCCCCGGACGGACGCTTCAGATGATCCAAGACTTTGGGAGGAACTATATTACTTTCGCAGGCATCGAGAGGGACATTGCGGCCACGATGCTGGCACGACTCTATGCGAGGTATGAGACTGGGACCTGACGGATTCGAATTCCAGTAACTGACCCGCATATCGACAGGAAGGACACCGCTGCAGCATACCGAGAGTTTCTCGAGTATGCTAAGGAGCACGTTTCCGACCCCCAACATCTGTTCACGGTGCGCAGGACTAATACAATCGATTCTTTGACCGCTAAGCCACGCAAAAGGCTTTGGGCATCTTACGCGTTCTCTGTGATAGCTGCAACTATCAGTCGTCCGAACAACTTGAGGTGAACCTCGCCGCAATACGGGACGTCGCAGAACGGTCGCAAGTGCTGGGAAATAACACCACAATCCGGAAACTGAGGACGAAATTGATATCGCGTATCGCTATGAAACTCCTTCCGCCACCAAAGCCGCGGAGACGCAAAGGTGGCGAGTTTCTCTACATGTCGATCGTCCCTCTGAAGAAGTTCCAGGGCGTGGACTCATGACCGCCGACGAAACGTTACATGCGGAAGCAGATCATACTGTTGACGAACAGGACGTTCCGGAAGAGGTCGAGTCCACTGTCGCGGACGTCTTGATGAGCTTGGAGGATAAGGTCATTATCCACACTGCGCATTTTTAATGTGCTAGAAACTGTCCCTGCAGGATACCCCTTTGCGCTGCTCCGCCGCAAAAGCCCTCGCATGCCTGGCAGAGAGGCTCCCACGGGAGTTTTCTGACCAGGTTTTTGAGCAGGTTCTTGGGATTTTTGCGGACCACTCATGGAAGTCCAGCGACGAGATGCTGGATTTACCCGCGTCGGCTGAGTATTCATGGCATGGGGCATGTCTGGCGTGTGCAGAGTTCACGCGTCGCGACCTGGTACCGCCCTCCCGACTCAAGGACATGATCCCATGGGTCATTAAGGTGCGCCTCCAAGACGTTATTGGCCGTTTGACTTATGAGCGGATCACTAGGCCTTGCATTTCGACATTCGCAAAGGTACCCACTCTGTTGGATCTAGCGTTCGCGACGCGGCGTCATATGTCCTCTGGTCTCTCGCTCGCTCGCCCGACGTCGATGCGATCAAGCCGTTTGCCAACCAGCTGGCTCGCGAGCTCGTAGTCACGTCTATCTACGATCGGGAAGTTCACATTCGAAGAGCAGCCAGCGCAGCCTTCCAAGAAAGCGTAGGAAGAATGGTCAGACCAAGCTCTGCTTCAATCTCTTCGCGAACTGACACAAATTAGGGACTCTTTCCTGACGGCATTGCTGTTCTTGCGAAGATAGACTTCTTTGCGGTGGGCATTCGGCGCAATGCCTTCACTGTTGCTGCTGCCGATGTAGCCAGGTAAGCGCATGCGATGCCAGGACTTTACTCGACTCACAATTTGAAGATTCCCTGTCTATCGCCAAGCATTACTGGACCATGTGATCGACGTCGTTCTCAGACACTGGGATCCAGATATGCGGCAAGTGGGCGCTTTATCTCTCCGTGCAGTCTGCTCTGTAGACCACACAACAGCCGGGAATGAGGCTTTAGGCCGATTAGTGGGTTAAACTGCCTTGCAGCCATATGATCCACTCTTACGTGCTCACAGGCAAAGTCCCTGACATCCCACGATATCTACACTGTCAATGGCGCTTTACTCGGGCTGTCCGAACTGGCGGCCATGTTTGCGGGACTGGAAACGTCGAAAGATGTCGCGGATAATAAGCTTTATGAGGTACGTCCATCCTTACAGTAAACGTTTGTGCTCTCATCATGTTACAGATATACTCTACGTTGGCAAGAATTCCGGACCATATGTTCCGTTCCAGACAGAACGACCTTGTGCTCGAGGGCTACTGTCTCGTGCTATCGAACAGCATCACCGCAAAAGCTCTGGATCTAGCACAAACTTCCCATAAATCGAACGCAATGCCGCAATGGAGGTCCGTGATTGAGCAGACGTTGCGTAGCAGGACTGCGTCGGTTCAAGACTCCGCCGCATTGGCCATGCGTCGAGCCAGTGAACTGAAAGACTGCTCCGCGGACGTTAAAAGATGAGTCTTGCCTGTCTATGTAGCTCCAAAATCCTGATATCGTGTGGGCTTCTACATTCATCCGCGACTTTACTGGCGGCCTTCCAGTGTTACAACAAGGTGTTGCGAGGATCCTGGGCGCGCTTGCCTACGATCGATACCAGCATGGCGTCTTGGACGTCATACAATGCCTGTTAAACGCTGTCGACTCCAAGGTATATCTATTTCACCACAATCAGCTTCGGGGCTAAACAATGAGTAGAGCAAATCCTTCGCTCAGTTTGTTGAATCAAGACAGAAGTCTTACGAAGCGCTGCCTGCGATTCTCACTACTTTGGGTCCTCGAATTTCTTCTGGTATGTAGAATCTCGTTGAAAACCCGACTGATTTCAATTAGCACGTAGATTGCGGCGCCCCGCTCGTCCGGAAGATCTATCGCAGCCTCATCACTGGCCTCGAAGATTACACGTCCGATGAGCGTGGTGATGTTGGGTCTTGGATCCGCATCGCTTGCATATCCGGCCTCGTCTCTGTGTCGAAGTTGCTGTTCGATCTCGCGGGAGGCGGGCACATCGAGCTTGCCGACTATCTGGCGCAAGACGAGTATCACGAGGCACTGGGCGGCTTGCTGAAGCAGGGCGTCGAGCGCTTGGACAATGTACGCGCGCATGCTGGTGAACAGATCATTTCGTTGGTCGAACATCCTCATCCGGAGGGTTGGTCTCTGGCGGACGAAGCGCTCTTCCGCAGCTTGTTCCTCCAGTTCGTTTGATATTTGATTGAGATTTCATCTGCTCACCTTCACTCAGGAGGGGCGAAGAACGAACGAGCTGGGCAGACGCGGCGCATCTCTTTCCGAAGGCCGTTCGGCTGCTTGCCGTTCAGCAGTATCGCGCCACTCTCGCTTACGGCTTTGTCCTCAGCATTGGGAGTAAGACCGATAGCACGGTATGCCTTGACCAGTGCCTTAACTCCAGAGACCTTATTCAGCCACTAGCAACGACCCGCCTCGAAAGCCCTGGCGGACTTCGCGGCATCTCTGCCGCCGACCTCAGATGACAGCTCTGCCCTTACCGCTGCTCGCCTTGTGCAGGAGGTGTTGGATATAGGAAAGCGCAACTTCCCCTCGAATCATATCGCGATACCGGTGTATCAGACGTTGAGTGTCTTGCTCGAGTCGAATGCGGTTAGCCAACTGGAAGCATCTGCGGAAGGAAAGCAAGTGTTAGTATCAAGCCCCTCCATCACATTGCATCACCTTGACGCGTTGCAGTCTTTCAGCCGTCCAACAGCTTGCGGCGAAGAATGCGGACAAGTTCAAGAATGTTCAGCGCATCCTTGCTGCGATGAAGCTGTGCGTCTGAGTTGCTTTTGCAACGTACGATCACTAAAACTCTTGCAGAACTACTGCGCTTGTGCCTGTGCGCTCGGTGTCACAGGCCGCTGTCAAGACGCTACCAGTTTTTCTGGGGCATAGGTTCCCAAAGGTAGCTGTAACTCCCTTAGCCAAGAAGTCCACTAATGTGTCATTACAAGATTCGGGCTGAGACTGCTGAAACGCTGTATTTGGTGACGCAGACGAGCGACATTGAAGTGCCCGAAGTTGAAGATCTATTACTCGAGACGGAGTGGTAAGTGTACGTGCTTATCCTCTGGGCTCGTTGATGACTTGGACCACATTTTAGGACGGCCGACGTATCCTCGGAGGTGAATCAGGTGGTAGACCTACTGTTGAAGTTCTGAGAATGTAAATAACGATGACACATGTGCTTTGGATGGAAGAAACTTCAGAGACGCGAGGTGCGCGGTTTGCGCGGCTGCTTCCGTGAGATGGATAGGAAGGTTCCGGACTGGTTCCGAACCCCGACTTGCTTTCTTGTCCTCGCCCCCTCTCGCTCAGGAGCCTGCTAGCCCCTCTGCGCGCCCGCCTCTCCTCCGATATCTTCCGATCCTCCTCCGCGCCATGGTTGCTACCGTAGCTCTTCCCCACTCGGCCGAGAAGTCTGACTGTGCCGTCTTGAAGCCCTCGTATACTGTGGTCAAGCCCCCGCGAACCCCCCCTGTGACCAAGCTGCCGTTCGATGTCTGGGAGTGCGTCGTGGATCATCTGCGAGATGATGAACAACTGGGTTACAAGACCTTGGTCGCGGTCATGTCGACCTGCAGCCACCTGTTCCAACTTTTCGAAATATTTTTGTACAGAAGGCTTGAGCTTCAAGGCCCGCACATCCACATACGCATCGACCAGGAAATGATGTGGGACAAGCAGCTGACGATCACCCGCGCGGCCAAGTTGCTCCATAATGTCCATCTCCGCCGTGCGGTTTCCGAACTCTCGCTCACCGAGTGGGCCTGCCCGGCGCACGATCCGTACGGACATCATACATATCATCATTTCCTCATCGACGAGGTGATGAGGATGCTGCCTGACATGACTCGCCTTCATTCACTCCGCATTCACGAGGCGCGCTTGGACAACTTCGCGTACTACATGATTCGGAGTCTTGATAATTTGGACATTCTGCACCTGCATAACTGCTCTATCAATGTGGACTACGTGGACGTGGATGCTGTTCCACTGTTATCGCCTTCGAAGGTATGCCTTTGTCTACTGTGCTCGAACTGCAGGCTAATTCGATCCTCTGTAGCTGTCGATTCGGGATCTAAACTGGGAGAGCACTCTGCGCTGCTTCCCTCTAGTCGACGTGCGGCGTGTCAGGACGTTCAATACGAACAGCACCGAGCTCATGCAGCACATCGTCGAGTACGCCGAGCGGCACGGCGTCATGCTCCCGTTCGTCGACTTGTGCCTGACGAATGACACGCGCTCGTTCTCTATCTACGAAACTTGCAACTCGGGCAACTACACTCGCGAGGAGATGCTCAATTGGATGAACCGGCTCATGCGGCTCTGTCCGCGCGCACTGCGGCTGCGCGTCTCGCCGTGGGTTAAAGTGCTGGACTCGCTGGATGAATGCTGTCCACTCCTGCATAGTTTCTATTGCGCAACAGGTTGCGCTCGAAGCGTGCTGAGGAACAAGCTTCTAACCACCCTGGAGGTCTACCCGTACGATCAGCGCAGCCCAGCGCGTGCTAAGCGCGAGATGGGCTCGCTGGTGAATTGGATGGAGAAGCGCCAGCTCGCGCTCCCGCCCATCTTCACGTACATGGCGAGCTACGAGGACATGGAGCCGTTGGAATTGCTGGACCTCATCAGCCCGGTTATTGGCAATGTGGAGATCCTCGAGATCAAAATCCCAGATATGCACTGCACCTGCGTACGTCTCGCCACATCCACTCCTCTCAGACTATTCTCGGCACATCTCATTTACTCCTCGTTATAGCCCTGGCAGTTTAACAGCCTTTATCGTCGGCACGGTACCGCAATGCCGAAGCTGCAGACGTTCGTCCTTGGTTCATTTACACAACACGAAGTCCCCGCCGCAGATTCCCTCCGCCAGTATGAGTGCTGGGTGCACGAATCTCTGGCGGAGTGGTCGCTCTTCTGCCCTGAATTCGTTCGTTTCCGCCTCGGCGAGTTTGCGATCTGGGAGAACTACGATGACGGTGTCTGGCGGGCCCGGTTCGTCGAGGACCACGACCTCTACTGAGCCACATGGCTCGTCGCCTGAGCTGCCTTACGATCACGACGTGCGACCTGCGCCTTCGCTCCAATCCGCCATCTGGCATCCATTCACGAACGACCCTGCTTACGACATCTCTACACTGACTTTGGTATCTCTGTGGTATATATGATGGATCCCTGTTCCTTTCTCCTCTACACGCGTCTATTTCCCACCCACATTCTCCTCCACGAACTCTTAGCCACCTGTCCCCTTGATTGTTCTTTGCCTCCTATCTGTTCGCCATCCTCATGATCCCATTCGTGTTCACGCTTTCGCCTATCGCGCTGGTTTCAAGCTTACGATGCTGTCTACACTTTCCGATCCTGCTGCTTTCATTTCTGTCGACATCCATATGCTTTATTTGCTGTATGTGCTGCTTTCGCCTTATTTCTGTAACATTAGGAGTATACACGGGCCTACAACGAATCAATGCCAACTTCGACACATTCCACTTGTACTCGAAGTGCCGACGCCGGAAGTAAACATATCCGTACCGCTTCTCCGTTTTCAGTATCTCCTACCGCGCGCCGTCATGCCTGGAAGCCCACGCATCAGCGACGCCGAGCTTGCAGCCATTAATGCTGCGGCCGTAACGCAGCAGTACAAAGTCAAGCCCCGGATCGGTGAGCGCTGCTGCTCTCGTTACGGGTCCCCGTCGTCATACAGCCACTGACGCGATTGCAGACTATAGAACAGTATCTGCTGTGAACGGGTCAGTTCTAAAACTACGTTGGCATAGGGCTCTTTCTAACTGCGCTTCAGCCCGCTCGTCGTGCTTGATAATGTCAAGGTATAGCTGCTGGACACCGCCGCGACTCGGGCTGACGACTTGGGCCGTAGTTCGCGTCGTACAACGAGATTGTACAGCTGACGCTGCCCGACGGCGAGAAGCGCAGCGGGCAGGTGCTGGAGGTGTCGGGCAAGAAGGCCATCGTGCAGGTCTTCGAGGGCACGACCGGCGTCGACGTCAAGGCGACCCACGTTGAGTTCACCGGCAGCAGCATGAAGCTGCCCGTCGCGGAGGACATGCTGGGCCGCATCTTCAACGGCTCCGGTAACCCCATTGACCAGGGCCCCAAGGTCTTTGCTGAGGACTACCTCGACATCAACGGTGTGTCCTGGCGGCTAGCGCTAGCACCGACGAGTGCTCATGAACGAATTAAGGCTCGCCGATCAACCCGTACTCGCGCATCTACCCCGAGGAAATGATTCAGACTGGTATCTCGACCATCGACGCCATGAACTCCATTGCCCGTGGCCAGAAGATCCCTATTTTCTCGGCGGCGGGTCTGCCGCACAACGAAGTATGTGTTTCATGAACTCCAGAGACTCCTCAGCAACTTATTTGCGATCCAGATTGCAGCACAAATCTGCAGACAGGCAGGTCTGGTCAAGGGGCCCACCAAGGGCGTGCACGACGGGCACGAGGACAACTTCTCCATCGTCTTCGCCGCAATGGGTGTCAACCGCGAGACGGCCGGCTTCTTCACGCGCGATTTCGAGGAGAACGGCAGCTTGGACCGCGTCACGCTCTTCATCAACTTGGCGAGCGACCCGACCATCGAGCGCATCATCACGCCGCGTCTCGCGCTCACGACGGCCGAGTACTACGCGTACCAGCTCGAGAAGCACGTCCTGGTCATCATGACGGACATGTCCTCGTACGCCGACGCGCTGCGCGAGGTGTCGGCCGCGCGCGAGGAGGTGCCCGGCCGGCGTGGGTACCCCGGTTACATGTACACGGACTTGTCGACCATCTACGAGCGCGCTGGGCGTGTGGAGGGCCGCAACGGGTCCATCACGCAGATTCCCATCCTGACCATGCCCAACGATGGTGAGCGCGCATGTCTGCCGCCTTTTGCTGTCGATTTGGCTAATTCAGTGGCAGACATCACGCATCCCATTCCGGACTTGACGGGGTACATTACGGAGGGCCAGATTACCGTCGACCGACAGCTGCACAACAGGCAGATTTACCCGCCCATTAACGTGCTGCCCTCGCTCTCGCGGCTGATGAAGAGCGCGATCGGCGAGAAGCTGACGCGCAAGGACCACGGCGACGTGTCGAACCAGCTGTACGCCAAGTACGCGATCGGGCGCGACGCGGCGTCAATGAAGGCCGTGGTGGGCGAGGAGGCGTTGTCGCCCGAGGACAAGCTCGCGCTCGAGTTCCTGGAGCGGTTCGAGAAGGAGTTCGTGGGCCAGGGCCCGTACGAGAACCGCACGATCTTCGAGTCGCTCGACCTCGCATGGAGCCTGCTGCGTATCTTCCCCAAGGAGCAGCTCAACCGCATCAGCCCCAAGATCATCGCCGAGTTCTACCAGCGCAAGCCGACGCGGACGAAGACGGCGACGACGACGGAGAACACGGCCAAGGAGGAGAACCTAATTGATGTCTGAGCTCTGAGTCTGAGAAAGGACCTGTCTGTCCGTAGCCCCGCCATCTCGCATGTAATGACCCCGTCACGCCTGTTCTGTTCTATCTTACACGTACATGCTCTGGACTTGCAAGCGACGGGCGGGCGAGACAAGCTGAGCTGGGAGCAGAAGTTGAGGATGATGCGCCACCGGCAGCTATGACGCGTGTGCGCTGTCAAGGCTCCTTGAGCTCTTACCACTTCCATCCCTTCCCCCCGACTTTGCCCCGCCCAGCCATGGTGAGCCTGCGCTGCTGCTCCCAGTCCGCCGTCGTATAAGCCGCTGACGAGCGACTTGCGCAGGGCCAAGCACCGTCAGCACCAGGTAGCGTGAGCCCGTAATGGTGCAAGTGTGGCGCAGCTCAGCGCAGGTCTCAGAGACCGAGAAACGCTGCGACACGGGCCAGAACAAACGCGTGGCCTATGCAGTCGGCAGCATGCAGGGCTGGCGCGACGGTGAGCGCTGGGCGTTGGCGAGGCCCCTTTCCTCGCGCTGACTGGCGAGCGACCGCAGGAATGGAGGACGCGCACGTGACCGTGCTCCGCATGGGCGAGGGCGACGAGAACACGTTCTTTGGCGTGTTCGACGGCCATGCCGGTGTGTATGCCGCCTGGCGCATTTCCTGGTGGTGCTGAGCACGCGAGCAGACGAGGGCACGATCTCGTCCTTCGCCGCCGAGCATGTCTGGCGGAAACTGAAAGAATACGACTCGTACAAGCGCAAGGAATACGCGCGCGCACTCGAGGTCGCCTTCCTCGACACCGACGCCGACATCCGCGGTGCGTCATACTCGGGCCTAGACGTCGGCGCTAGTCACCTCTGACCGCGTCATGACAGCGAATAATCTGGGACAGGACTCGGGCGGTGCGACGGCCATTGCGATATTATACACGACGGACAACGAGCTGCATGTGGTACGGGCCTCCCCGTCCCTCGGTGGCGCGCGGCTTGAATCATTGATGCAAGGACTCTTTTCTTTCCCCTTCTTTATTGCCGCGTCCGATTAGGCGAATGCGGGCGACAGTCGATGCGTGCTCAGCGCGAAGGGACGCGCCGAACCGCTCAGCATCGACCATAGACCGGACTTGGAGGGTATGCTGAGCTTTTTGACGACGCGTTCAGAAGCCCATGACGCGTTTTTGCAGCGGAGAAAGCCCGCATTATAAACGCGGGCGGCTTCGTCACCGAGGACAACAGAGTAAACGGTGTGTACCCGACGCGTTCCTCCCTCTGCTGTCAAGCTGACCTTTCTCGGTAGGTCTCTTGGGTACGTTCGCAATCGTCCTCTTTATTGCAAGAATGTCTCACAACTCTGGGTAGCGCCTGCCCGCGCGATGGGCGATTTCTTCTACAAGCAGCGCCGCGACCTGTCGCCGGTGGATCAGATCGTGACCGCCTTTCCCGAGGTCAAATCGCACCGCGTCACCGACGACGACGAGTTCGTCGTGCTCGCATGCGATGGTCAGTGCAATTTGTTTGGAGCTACAAGCCGCAGTACAAGCGACTCGCGGGCTTCTACCTGGCTGATCGTGGCTAGCTGACCGTTGCGGCTTGTAGCTCGATGACCTCATCGCAGCGCTGACGGCCGCTATCTTGCAGGTATTTGGGACGTGCTGTCCAGTCAGCAGGTCATCGATTCCGTGCGCAGACAGGTCGCGTCTGGCGCGTCGCTACAGGAGTGCTGCGAACGCCTGATCGAGGCGTGTCTTGCGCCGCAATACGGTGGAATTGGGTGCGACAACATGTGCGTGCGACCCTCCCCTCTGCTCTCGTCACTCTAATGTCTCTCCCTAGGACGGTAATCGTGATTGCGCTCTTGCACGGACGGTCGTACGAGAGCTGGGCGGCGGAGATTAAGAAGCGTGTGGACGCGCAGGACGGGCACCCGACGCCGGAGGACCTCCCGACGTTCTTTGCGCCCGAGGCGCTCGCCGAGGCCAAGGTGCACTGGGAGGACGTCAAGACGGGTCGCGCGCCGAGCGGCGCGGGCATACTCCTCAGGGCGCCGCCGCAGATCGTCTCGTCCAGCATGATTTCTTGACTGGGACCTCAGTCGAGGAGGCTGGTAACACTGGGTGGCAACTTGCAGATACAATGCTGTCCGAGTACGAGTCGCTCTTGGTGGCGAGAACCGAGTCTTTCACTGCTGTACTGTGCAAATGTACAACTGCTACTGCAATTGCAACTGCAAGCAAAGCCTGTCGCTGTGTTACTGTTACTATACTGTAGGTTCCACGTTCACCACCTCGGTTTCAGACTGAGAATAGCTTGGTTGAGCGTCGAACCTTCGTCGTTCCGTTCGATGCTCGGCGCCGGAGGAAGGGAAGGGTCTGTGTTGTCTAGACTCTCCGGTGGTGGGACAGTGTCTTCCCTTTTCATTCCCAGGTGCGAGTGCGGCCGCCGGTGTTGCCTTTTCCAGAGCATCTGGGCACAGGACCAGCAGCCCTGCAGCGTTTAGACTGCGGCAGTTCCCGCTACCTCCGCCGCCCCTCGCCGCGAACCTCAGAAGAGACTGTCAGAATGCACGACGCACGGCGTTTACGCGACTGAGCCCGGGCCACTGTTTGCGCTAGTATAGCTCAGGGCGGGCGGCGAGCTGCACTACTCACAGCCTTGGCCTTGGACACGTTCTTCATGGCGATCCAGCCAGCAGATTTTATTGGCGGCCTTCGCATCCCAGTGGCCTCGTTTCCGTCCGTCGTCATTGCCATCGCCCTCCTTTGCCTTGCCAATGCAACCTGGACGCTGTCTTCAGCGACCGCCACCAGCGGTCGTCTCATTCGTCTGCTGCTAGCCCCGCCGGCGCTGTACTTCTTCTACGATTTTGCGTATGGCGACTACTCTGCGCCTGGAAGACTGACGAACGTGGGCATGTGCGTGGTACGTGCTTTTGACGTTTGCATCCACGAGAAACTAACTCCCGGTGGCGCAGGTTGGCTTGTACGGAATCATGCAAACAGTCCAATGCGCCCTGGTCGGATTGCGAGACAGTGCTCCTCCGCGCTGGGTCTCAATTCGTTCAGGAAAGGAGATACCCATGCCAACGAGCCTACTGTGGCGCGCGGTCTACGCTGTAGACCTATCGACATCTCTCCGCGGCACGTCTTGGCTTCCCGACACGAACTGGGACTGGATAGCGCCCACGACACTGAAGCAGCAGCAAGCCATGGACCGCTCGCGCTGGCGCTACGTACGCCAAATGCTGGCGAGCTTCGTGCTGCAGTACTTTGTCATCGACGCCTTCGATACGCTCAACAAGTCGCGGCCCTGGGACACGCGGCTCATGCACCCCGTTACCTCGCTGCCCTGGTACGAACAGATGCCATTTACCTTTTCGGTGTGCGTGGGAACGATAACCGCCATCGTGGTAGAGTTCAGCCTCGTCTCCGCCCTTTGCGTCGCATGCGGCGCGCCGGTCGAAGGCTGGCCGCCGATGTTCAATTCGCCATTTTCCTCGACATCGCTAGCAGACCTGTGGACCAACAGGTGGCACTCCATATTCCGGCGCTCGTTCGACAGACTCTCGCTCCTCGTCCTGTGGATATTTCCCGAGAACGCTGGACGCGGAGCGCGCCGCGTCGCCCGCATGCTGACCATCTTCTGGTTGTCTGCCGGATTGCATGTCTTGCTCATGCATCGTCTAGAAACCAACGAGGACTTCGCACACCCATATTTGTGGGATAGATCCATCCTCAAATTCTTCCTCCTTCAACCACTCTGCCTCGTCATCGAGTGGCTGGCCATCGCACCGCTTTCGCGACGTCTCCTGCCTGCGCGTTGGCAGACTGTACCCACGTGCTTCTGGGCGTGGGGATGTCTGCTCTTCACGGGACGGTACTGGAGTGATGTGTGGGTGCGCCGTGGCCTTTGGGCCCCCTCCGAAAAGGTGGTCGGATTCAGCTTTGTGCGAGGAATTTGGAAGGATCAGTGGCTTGTATAGAGTAATTAGCTTGAACATTAGACTTAGGATATTGCACATTTTCTATTCTTGCTACAAATGCATGCTTCCCTCCAAAATTATCCTGCCCGAGGCCCTGAGCGCTTGGTCGTTGTCGCGCAAATCGGACTCCGCTGTTGTCTTGTTGCCTTCTTCTTTCGCGGCCCCACCTTTTGTTTGCAGATCCTCTTCTCAGCGCCACCCAGCGCCCTCTTCTTGTTGTCTTCTTCTGTCAGGACCTCTTCTTTCCCACTCACAATGCGCTTTTTGTCGTCTGTCCTTTCCGTCGCCGTCCTCGTTGGCGCCGCCGTGGCCGCGCCTACGCCACTTGGCGCGCAGGCCACACTCGCGACTCTGGAGCGCGAGATCGCCTCGCTTTTGCCTGCCCTGCGATCTGGTGAGCTGCTTGCCCGCAAGGCTGAGTCGCGTTGCCTATCATTCTCTAGACAACCCGTCCGCCCAGCTGCCCACGGCCGCAGCGCTCGTTACGGTCCTCGAACAGGCCGCTTCGGATATCGTCAACGACGCGCAGGGTCTTACTGGCGCTCTGACCTCGTTCATAGATGTACGTACAGGTTAGCGCTTTGACCAGGCTTGTCCTTGCTTAGTTCGCGTGTGCCGCACAGGATATGACCGTCGCGGTGCACGACGCCCTCGGCTCGCACGGCGCGCCGTTCGCAGACAGCATCGACAGCGCGCTCGACCGCCTGCTCCGCGCCACCTCCATCGCGCCCGACGAGATGCCTGCAACGCACGCGAGCTCCCCGCACGACCTCGTTCTCCAGCCTGCCGCCTGACGAGTCTTCGCGTGATGCTGCTACACTCTCACTCACACGGACAACGCAGCGCGCACTGTATTATTTATCACATCTACGTATTTGCACATGGCACAATGGACGGATTCTGTATGTTTTGCTGTGTGCCTCGAGCGACGAGCGTGTACACTGCCGACCTGTCGACGGGAGTTCCTGATCAGCGGTCTCATCGGGCCCCAGTACTGCCTCCATTCAGTTGCGCCGTTCCATCAACTCAGTTGAGGATGCTGGTCCAGAAGTTTGCATAGCTTGCGTAGGCCTCGTTTGGATGTGCTCAGTTCGGTCTCTGGGCAAGTTGACTGTTCTGGTCCCATGGATGGCTTTCTTTTGGATTCGGGGCGTCTGTGCATTTCACCAACTGAACACTTGACCCGTACGGATGGGACCCTCGCATTGCTTCTAGGTGCCTGTCATCGCACCCTGAGACAGCAGAGCCATCGAGTCCCGTCACTCGAACTGGTTGGCGAAGTGTGCCACGGGCCGCACTCCGATACGCGGCTGTCGGGCAACACTGTGACCCGCGTCCTGCTAGCAGACAGCACGAGATAGCGTGTTTCCGGAGCGAGCGGCTTGCGTAATTATTAAATCAACAGGACCATTGCTAGAGACCTGAAATATTCTGATTTTGAGGCAACAACTGCTGTTCACGAGCGACTCCGAGTTGGACTACCACAGGCATCCCACGTTCCCCTTCCAGCACTTGAAGGAGACGATGCTGGTTCCGGTGTTCACGTTCTGCCAGTGTTCCCGTTGAATCAGCGGCCGGCCATGCATAACTTACGACGAGGCGCTGAAGCTCGGACGTACGGTGCACTGCTGGTACCCCTGGTTCGTGAAGTTGAAGCGCTGTCCGGTGCAGCCCGAGGATGTCCAGAAGGAGACGCAGGCCTTCATATCCCCTGTCACTTCGGTCTGCAAGACGCGTCAGAACTATCTCTCTGCGGCCATAATGGCTGTAAAGACGGACCATGAAGGAGTGGCGGGTGACGAAACTGTGGCAGGTCCCGTCGCACTCCACATTGTTTCCCCGGGCGCCGTCGCAGTGGTCGCCACTCCACGCATAGAACGCCTGCGCGGGGACGGTGGCGAGGGCAACGGCAGCGACGAGCGAGGTGAAACGCATTTTTTGAGGAGGAGAAAGGGGCGTGGGGACTCCACTTGGGATGGTGGCTATTTAAGCTTGAGAGGTCCGAGTCGTACGCGTCGGCTGCGAAGTCCGTTGTCAATGCGAAAGATCTCAATATTCGCGGGATATTGAGAGTATCCCGCGCTTGCTGTCAGACCCCACAGCGACGCTCAGCGTTCCCGAGACTGTGCGAAAGCTGCTGCTGCGGAGTCGGTCAGCAGCTCGCCTAGTATCTCCCGATCATCCAAGTACCGAAACTGACGCGTTCGACAGAGTATCTAAGTAATAATAAAAAATCCGGCAGACGTGGGAGCAGCAATTGAACGCACACTCGGTGATTATGAACCCCGGATTCTCCAACTTCAAGGTCATGTAGAATTTTGTAGATGGACCCGGCTTGAAATTGATCAGGGGTGGTGTTTGCGGTCTCTCTTCGCTGCAGAAATCCGTTTCTCTCGTAGCAGCAAGCACCGACATTCCCCTTGGATCATCAGGCATCATTCCGCAGTGTGTCCGCTCACCCGTCTCGGATGTTGCAGACTTCTGCATTCATGTGGAAACTCCGAGGATCAAATGTGTACTCTAAATTCAAATTGCAGCTCCACCGAGCCGGTATCTAATACAAGGTGCTCGCTGCCTCTAACTGCATGACAGGTGCATGATCGGGAGTAAGCACTACGACGTGCCGGACTCGTGCTGGCCGACGCCAAAACGCACGACGTCAGGAACTATTCGAAACGCTGGGAGTGGTGTCCAAAAGGCTCCGGCATCCAGCGCGGGACAGTTCAATGTAGCTACGCATCAAAATGGAGCTCATCAAGGCGGTACCGCTTGCTAGTTGTATGGAATGCGACATAACCGGCAGCAGCGCTTAACCACGCCGCCTGCGCAACAGGATGGCCGACGAGAATATCCATCGCCCGCAGGTGGGCTGCGGAAGAGCCGTCCGCAATGGCCTTGACGGCATCCAGCTTTGAGATCTTCCTGCATTGCGCGACTAGCGAAACGTGGTTGCCGTTTTCGCCGGCCATCTCTTCTTTGTAAAACGAGAGGATGTCACTGCGTTCAATCAATCCGAGTCAGCCGTCAACACTAATGAGGCTGAGGCGGACTTACTTTGCGTCGCGGACGTAGGACATCATATCGGGGATCGCGTGCGCGTACGCTTGGAAGGGGACCTCCCGCGGGAACGCGAACATCGTGTATGCCTCGTTCGCACCGTTGAACAGGCTGATCCACCTCGCGTACGCCTCAGCACACGCAGGCAGCTCTACAGTGCGCATCATGTCGTCGACGGACAGGGAGGCAATGAAGTTGAGCGACGAAGTGAGGATTATCATGTCCTGCGGGGCGTCGAAGTGCTCTGGCGTCTTGCGCAGGACGGAGACTATAGCGTCGAGGAACGGATGCGCCTGCTTCTCGCCAGAGAGCATGCGCTGGAAGAGGTCCTGGACGGGGGCGACGTTCTCGGCGAAGGTGTCGTCGGAGGCTGCCATGTACGCGGTGTAGAGCGCGATCCAGACCCTCGTGCGCACATCGGGCAGATGGCCGTAGTTGGTCGTCGCGATGTTGATACCGAGAGAGAGATACCGGGAGATGCCTGAGGCCTCGTCGACGGGGTAGCCCTCGCGGGCTGCGGCGTCGTAGCACATGCGACGGAATTCGTCGTCGATGTGCCCTTTGTCGGCCGTTGGATACGCGATGCCGCAGCCCTGCAGCCAGTCTTTGACCACCTGTCTATATTCTAAAGCCCAAGGCGCATTCACCGTGCGTTGTGCGAGGGAGACGGTCATGATGCTAGGCGGGTGAACTCGTCGAGGAGTGAGGTCAATGTGTTAAGTATCTCGACGGTGGCGCAAAATTCCTGTGCGATCCTCGAGCGCGCAATGTATAGCCCACACCTTATTCATCTACCAGATACCAGGAATACCGTTCGGAGGATGACGCACAGGATAAGGATGTGAAAATGTCAGAGTATCGGGGGATCCCAGATTGCCAATATTATCTCAAATGAGATTCGGTGGATCCTCAGTCTGCTGATTGAGAGACTGTACTGTATGCATATAGATAGCATAGATTACATGTACGGCTATCGGTATCTTGGCTTGAGGCCGTGAGAAATGGCTAGGTCCATGCGCGCCTCGCCGCCAGATAACGCCTAGGTGGGCGTCCTCGCAGCGTTTCAGCACAACAATCACACACGCGCGTCGCGACAATACGAAGCGCTTGATACAGCAGCGCAGTGGAAAGAGCGCTGGGACGGCAGTACGCGCAACAACGCGTACGAGCCAGCAAACCGGATTCCGCCGCTGAGGTTGAAGACGCTGCAGGCCCCACCTGAAGCGCGCGCCTATGGCGCGCGCGCACAATTCGACGCCCAACGACCCGCTGTGCTTGTGCCCTACCCACCCGCCGTCCCCGGAATCCGTCTTCGGAGTGATAGGAGGTTATTATGCCCCGGACATGTTTTATGACATCCTGTTTTGGTTCTCGCATCCTCGAGTTCGCCGCGTCTGGACACTGCAGAGTAATTGGGTAGTCTGCAGTGGGATAATCCACTGAATTAACAAAGACTAGGCGCAGGTGTCTGGTAGAGCCGCCACTGCTCCAGAGCTGATAGTAGGAGAGAAGGGCACGTCATGCTATCGCAAGGATAAGATCACGTGGAACACGCTGTATCGTGCTGTGCGAAATCTGGACGCCAGTGGTCATGTCATTGCTACCACACCGTACTGGCGCCGGTTGTATACTGCAGCATTGTCGCAAGCACAGTAGAAGTTGCAGAACGGCACGGAGTAGCACTGCTAGCCGAACAAGCGCGTCTGACGCCTGTTGCGTGCGAAGTAGAAGCAGACAGCAACAGCAGTCACTGAGGAAAACACGTCAAACGAGGATGACTATGAGCGGTAGCCGGGAGATTCAAGTTGGAATTTGGGTGTCGGCGCAGGAAGAGACCGCAACAATGCATGAGAGCAGTATGCGCATGGCGAGGCGACAATACAGCGTGATGCGAAGGCTCAACTGGGTTTAGAAGAACCTCACTGAAATATAGCAAGAGCGCAAGAACGTGCGAGGCTGGAAATGCACAGGTGGCGCGGTATGTGTTTGGCGCGTGAGGGAATGCCAAAGCTAAGGGTCTGCAGGCCAGGGCTTTCGATGGAATGGCCCAAAGCCAGGATGCGGCCTCGTAGCACTGTTCATGAGCCTGCGTTTGCTCCAAGTATCAAGCTGTAGGCAACAGACAAGGGGAGAAGGATAAGCGGCGGCGGCAACAATCGCGTCCGCAACTCCGCCCGCCTTACACCTCGTCGTCGAAAATGCGCAACATCGGCCGACGCACGCTCGCCACCATCGTCGAGGGCGCGCACAAGCCGGGCGCACTGCGGCCGCATCTTGGCTTCGAGACGCCGCGCAACCACCCGCTGTGGGCGTTCTTCCGGCGCAATCAGAAGGACGAGCCCGTGCTCGTCGACCCCGGCAGCGTTGCGTGGTTCCACCTCCACGGTCCGTGCACGGCTGGCTATATGCTGCCTTGAGAATCCCAGTGCTCATACAGTTCCAACGCAGGCCGACCGTGGACGTCGGAGGAGCTGCGGCGCAAGTCGTTCCGCGACCTGCACACGCTGTGGTATGTCGTCCTGCGCGAGCGCAACCTGCTCGCGACGCAGATGGAGGAGGCACGCCGCTTGCATTTCTTCCCGGATTTGTACCGCCCGCGCCAGCTCGAGAAGGACAAGATGGTGCGCCTGGTGCCTGGATAATTTTGCTAAATGCACTGACCATACTTTATACAGTGCAGGCAGACGATGGCGCGCATCAAGCAGATTCTCAACGAGCGCCGGCATGCTTTGACTGCCGCGCTCGAGCTGCAGCAACAGCAAAAAGAATCCTCCCCAGCCCAGTCCTCAGCATAGTGTACACATCTTTTTCTCTCAATTGCATTAAAGTCATATTCGCCTGCCCGTCCCAACGCGCCGCATGTCCTCGCTGATGCCGACATCGCGCACGCTGGCGCTCTCCCAGCCCTCGAGCATGCGCCGCGAGCGCCGTATGAGATACTCGACGGCGCTGACGTTACGCGGCGAGACGGCGCGCGCCTGCTCGCGGAAATGCGCGCGCACGAGCGAGAGAAACCGGTCTCGCGCGGGTAAAGGCTTGCTTCGTGTCATGCGCAGCGCCCTGCCAGCGAGAGGCGGACCAATTCGAGTTCTGTGAGCTGCTGTGCAAGTTCAAGTACGGCGGGGCGCACCTTCTGTAGAGCGCGAGAGCCTCGCGCTGGATGCCCGACAGTGCCCGTGGACCCGACGCCGCTGTCATTGGACGCGAATAGGCTAGTCTAAGGGGAACTTGAAGCTGGGAGACTGACGTGCAAGAGTTTGACGCCGGCGGTTCGGCTTGCGGCGGCGATGCGATGCACGTCGGACTGTCACTCTAATCCATTTGCCAACCTCGTCCCGGCCGCTGTAGCTCTTTCTTCTTAACACTCATCTGTATCCTTACCAACAGCTAGAAATGAGTTCCTTGTACGCTGGTCGATCTTGTTATTCAGGCAAGCAACAACTGACGCGTGTATAGCTCGGACTTTGTCTCGCTCGTCGCGGTGCGGCCTGGCATGCAGCGGCGCTGGTGGTCCGCTGAATTTGCTCGATAGGTCGTATGTCTCTTTGGCGCCATAATCGGTGCGCTCGTGCAGTCCTTGAAGCCGACTGTACCGCTGACGCTGACACCCCAGCCGGCGTTATGTATGTCGGCAACATGGTCTCGGCCGCCGTCGCCTCGACCCAAGAAAAGTGCGCTTTAGATCACGATCTAATAGTCATCGCGCTGACTTCTCGCGCACAGCCTGAAAAAGCGCGGCGTGGACGTGTCGAAAGACGGCGTGAGCGTCAAGACGAACCGCCGCGGCGTCGACCGCGAGCAGGTCATGGACGCCACGCAGCGGTGAGTCTGCACACTACCTCCAATCATCATATGTCCCCCTCTGACACGGATAAAGCGGCCTGGTGAACGTGCTCAATAACGCGCAGTACGGCTCGCCGAACGCGCAGCGTAACGTCGCCGACCACCTCTCGCATCGCAAGAACCCGTCCAAGCCGCACATGCGCGACATCACGCCTTCTGCTCGATGATTCAGCCTTTAATCTCTGTCAAAAGGGAACGAGTACCGAGCGATACGATTACTCTTGGGTTCATAACTTTGGGTGTATTCTCTGGGAGACGCGATACGAATATTTATGCCGACGCAACTAGAAGCACTAACCAGTTTTTGGACGACTCAAGTTGTTTTTCCCAGGATCGGAATCGGCGGTGCAGGTGTTCCAGGCGCGCACGTTCGGACTGCCGGCCGCTTGCTTTTATCGTTGTTGTGCTTCGCGCTCAGGGGTCTATCTTCTCCGCTTCGGCTTCGTGTCTCAGGCTGCAGGTTGCTCTGGTTACCCTGTTTTTCGCCGGGCTTCAGTTCTCTTCTGTGGTATCAGCGCACAGCCTTTTCCCCAAGCACTGGCGGTGCGCTCGCTCAGTTTGCAATTCTCTGCATGTCCCCATCGGCTTTCTGGAAACCATAAAAAGGCGTGGAAGTACTTGAGACTGCCTGCTCGCAACCATAAAAAGGCGTGGAAGTACTTGAGACTGCCTGCTCGCGTGCTCCATTAGTGGAATCTTCGATTCATCGGGAACGTGGTCAGACCGACGTGCTACATTGTCTAGAGTATGATGTAAACCGGGTCACATTTCGTTCAGAGACACAGACCACGAACATCGCGCGGTTCTCCATAGGCACTGATCTCAGACGTACGGCACAAGGATAGACTCGGTGCCCGGAGTGTAGCAGAAATCGTCGTTGAGGCGCCGGCCGCAGTCCGAGAGCTGGTTGCATAGTCCGTCGTTCGCGTCGCAGTCTGACGAGTTGCAGAAACCGACATCAGCCGACGCCTTGAGGCAGTTAGTGCCGGGCGCCTGGAGGCACGTCGTGCCGCTGTTGTACACTGTGCAGGGCCCGCCGCAGACATCCCCCACGACGTCCGCGCAGTAGACGACCATCACGTTGCCGCCGTCGAGCTTGTTCGGTCCGCCGTGCTTGGGGATCGGCTCGCCGACGTACGTCAGCTCTGCGTCCGTCGTGGAGAGCCATGTGAGCATCTGGGACTCGGTCAGGATTCCAGAGAGCCCGTCCTGGGGTGGGGGTTAGCACACTGGGGGTTTCTCATTACATCGTCTCCGTACGGTAGCAAGGGCCGATGTAACTTGGGTTGCAAAGCCTGAAATGACACCGGCGATGGCGACGAAGGTGGGAGCGAACATCCTCAATGAACAATTGTGGCTGCGGTTCGGCTCTCCGAGTCGCTGGTGTTCAGCAGATGCTGGACTCACCTTCTCTTCTCAGGCCTTTATACTCTCTGCTGCCGGACGCAAATGGCGTGAGGTGCAGAAGAAATGCCATAACGAATGGATCAGCTGCGAGATCCTATGACGAGACGAGTTGTCGTGTCCCTTGCAAGTTTCTAAGACGATCACTGCTGTCATCTTTCGAACGTAACATACAGGCGGTTGAATTCTAGATCGGCGGCATGGGTGCATACGTATTGGCTGCACATGAATGGGTTACGCCCCATATGGCCCAGCTGCTGCGTCTCACGTCCAAACCAACGTCAAGAGCGTTTCCATTGCACTACTGCAACCAAACACAACCAGCGCGCATCGACGATGCGAGACACCACCGGAAAGTGACAGAGACGCGGGACGCGCGCCCAGGAGACTATCGAACGGACTCAAGAAGAACTGGACATCAGCTTTAATTCATTTTAAAGCAGCAGACTGTTGCGCCAGGAGCGCCGTGAGGGATATGACGATGCTACCGGCGCAGTAGCCTGCATGTAGAATGAACCTGGTGCACATCTATATCTATGAGTGTTTTAGAGTCATATAATAACTCGAGCTCTGGATGTGGGGTGCGACGTGGGATTGACAACGACGACAGCTGGAGAGACAGCTCCTGCGGCGGACGGCGGCGTGGACGGCATGGTGACAGTCTCGAGCAGCAGGCGCTGGATGAACGACGAGCGCGGGTTTGACGGCAGTACTAGGGCAGGTAATCGTAATCGTATTTGTCCAGGGTACGGGCACGGCCGGTTCCGGATGTCCAATGGACCATGGACAACCGCGCGCATTACCGCGATGGCACCGCGCACATTGCAGCAGTGGCTGCGAATGTTGCTTCACGTCACCTGCGGAGGTTGAGCTCAACCCGCATGCCCGCTACATCAAGACACCGCGTTTACAAGGCCCAATGGCTGCGCCCACCATCGGAATGCCCGTACCAGTTGTGCAGCATGCGCACCCCCACTGAAAGATCCATGCGTAAATTACAGTGCGGGATTGCGGTGGATTGTAGGTAATAGTGCGGATACTACTCTTACTTGTGCGCTCGTCTCAGTGTTCCGCCTCAGTTATGATCTCTTGCCACCGAACGGAAAACAGTGACTCGTCGGAATTGTTCTCAGCGATAAGTACAGCGCTGGCTCTGCAATCAATCCATTGGTAAGGCTTAATATTCGAAGTGCGATGTGTACAATTCGCGCGTGCGGGGCTAGGCACGTGCGCACACTCAGTGATCGAGATCCGCGGCGAAAGGCATCAACCACTGTGGTCGAGACGCGTAACCACTGCGGCCATTCCAGTTAACAGGCTCACAGTACTTGTGGCATCTGCATGGAAGGTGCTCTGAGACGACTGTCGGGCTGACTTTGAGTGCTCTTGTGTTCTTTCTTGCCGCCGCCAATGACCTTCCTCGAGGAACTTTCACAGCAGCTTCGCAGTCTGCCCGACGAGCTCAAGGGCCTCACGCTCGAGCAGCTACTACAGTTTTTGGACATCTGTAGAGACATCGCAGTGGATAAT
This sequence comes from Auricularia sp. M13, assembly GCA_037042915.1. Taxonomy (NCBI): domain Eukaryota; kingdom Fungi; phylum Basidiomycota; class Agaricomycetes; order Auriculariales; family Auriculariaceae; genus Auricularia; species Auricularia sp. M13. Next base: position 2,967,492 of record CM073195.1, on the reverse strand, counting down.
GTCGCGGACGATGCTCGCGACCAGAGACTTGCCGAGCTCGACGATTCTTCGGCTTTGAGGAACGCTCGAAAGAGATTACCCTCCAACATTGGAAAGGCCATAGCAACTCAACTTGAACTTTCCAAAAGCAATATTGACCATCTCTGGGACACATTCTTGCCTCTGTATGCTGACGTACCATCGTTTGAACAGGAAGGTAATGTGCGGATACGGTTTCACTATCAAATGTTCACACAATTGCAGTAATACTTCCCGAGCTTTTGCCGCCAACTACTACCTGCCAGAGTGATCAGTGTAGCCACCGTCGGCTTGTTGATGCGCGATCCTACAACGCAACACTTTTTACGCTTCGTCGAGGTGCTGTCAATGTAAAAGTCACATCACTGGCTTGTAAAGGTGGGTAGAGCTTTCCAGCATCTGTTCCTACAATCTCATTATTCTCGGAGGCTGCAATACACGCTACCATCCTGATTTCTTTGTTCATGCCGCGTCCAAGGACTCAGCCCGCCGCATCTTCTACCCGGGCATCCCAAGTGCCATTGGTGTCACCGACCACTTCTTCTTCGAGCCCGAGCTATGCACCTTTATTGATAACATGTATCTATTCTCCCAGTAAGTTTTGAGATTGCCTGTTTCATGTATATCTAAGTTGGCCTTCCAGCGCATCGTCGGAGGGCATTGCCCGCGTCTACAATCGTTCCATGACGTCCAAAGGCCAAGGGAAATACTCCTTGACTGGGAGCATTGTCTTCGAGGCCTTCCTTCTACACTCTCTGCTTCGCTTCCATACGACCATGGGTGAATATCTAACTCTGCCTCACGGCGGCAGTAACGAACGACGCCTCGACGAGGCTCTCAGCCATCGCAACACATTCATGTCGGGTACGGGACAGCCTCAATGGGCCCACGCGTGTAAACGCTGCACACTCATAAAAAAGGATGGGAATGGGCGGTCTTGTGCGTACAATGATCCTGTTTGCAAATCTCTGCTCACTGCTGCTCTCAACCAATTCAGACCGTCAAACAGCCTGTGTAATTGACGGTGTTACTCTGCAGCACGCTTGCTGCGGATACAAGAACCCTGCCGGCAAACCGTGCAGGGAACCTTTGGTCCGCACCGTCGATCGATTCTGTGCCACACACAGTGACGAGACAGCAACCTGCGCTGTTCGTGGCTGCTCCGAGCCTCGTGAGCATGGGTTTTCAACTTGCACGGATGTCGAGCATCGCAACACGGAGCTGCGGGGGAAGACTCGCGGCAAAGGCATGTTCAAGTTGCTCGAACGCGCTCAAATAGCCAAACACTACATCTCCACCGGCACACGGGAGAAGAGGACAAACCGAAAACCAGATAGACACACCAAGAAACTCAAAGGCACCTTCACTCGCACCTTCACCCATAACGAAGAGCTGGCGGTGCGATGCTGTGGCGTCATAATCTCACGCGCGACCATGTTCCAGGCAGAGGCCACAACCGGAGTCCAGGTTAGCATCTCCCTGCTTTGTGATAGCTGATTAATGTCATATCACAGGATTTTATCCTACAGACATTTCCTGAGGATCGATACCCTGGCTCGAAGCCGTCGTTCATTTTCTATGACGACAACTGCTCGCTGTTCAAGTTTCTTCAGGCGCTCGACCCTCGCTCCAAGGTTCGAGCCTTTTTCGCCAAGATCGGTCTCCCTGTGGATGTATTCCACTTTGAATCCAAGCACAAGGAGACCGATCTTATCTGCCAGACTCATTGCAACCCTGCAAATTTCCCCGATCTCATGAATCCAGACGGCACTTGGGCATTCAACTCCTCAGCAGCAGAGCAGGCCAACCGCTGGATCAAAAAGTACAAGAATATCGTACGCGAAATGGACAGCAGGCGGTACAACTTTTTCTTGGATGAGATGATCTCGCTCCGGAACGAGTTCATCGTCGAAGGACTGCAGGTTAAGGGCCTGCTCCCGCACGTTGTCCCTGAGAGTGCCCTTGTCTCTGTTGAGCATGTAGCTTAACTTCATGACTCACAATGTAATCTGTTTCCCTCGAGTTTCCCACTTGATCATTGCTTCATTTGTGTAAGAGACTGCGTTCAAGAATGTATAATACGAGGCTTTAAACACATTATATGGCTCTATGGCTCAGTGGTTAAGTTGTTCATTTTCATTTCTTGGGGCTCTCGTTCAAATCCATGGTATGTCAACTTTTTGAAAAATCGGTATGTTTCTGTCACCAGATGTGTGACCTCCGTGTGACAGTTACTTTTACGCGGGCCTCCGCGCAAAAGGTCCGGAGGCAATTTGTAAATTCATATCTTTACACTGCCCAGTCCATACTTCCAAATAGAATATACTTGGGAGCCCAAATTTCTCACAGTATGTACATTGAACCAGACTTTCAGCCCATGCGGCGAAACGGCCGCGCGGCTGGGCGCAGGGCCGAAGCCCGTCCGCGCGCGCGCACCGCCGGCGGCGGACAACGCGCAGCCGCCTGGCGCGCTCGTACCGTCGTACGGGCTGCCAGGCGCGGCCATTCTGCGCGAAAGTGCGCGAAACGGCCGCGCGGCTGGGCGCGCAGGGCCGAAGCCCGTCCGCGCGCGCGCACCGCCGGCGGCGGACAACGCGCAGCCGCCTGGCGCGCTCGTACCGTCGTACGGGCTGCCAGGCGCGGCCATTCTGCGCGAAAGTGCGCGAAACGGGCGCGCGGCCGCGCGGACACCCGGCGCGCATTCCAGCGGTCGGAGCGCACTGGTGTTATATCCCGCGACTCGAAATCGCGCTCGCCTTGTGCACTGAGGCGCGGATTCGGCGCTGGACCTCTCGACAGTCGGACGGCGTGTTTGGTCAGACGCATCGGCGGGCCTTGAGTCGTGCAGTGTGACGTGCACTGGGTGCTCTAGAACGATATGTGCGTGAGAAATAGCGCGCGCGAGGCCAGGGTGGGCGTGTATGTACCATTTACCTAGGTTGCGCAACACGAAGGATTTTGTGTTTCCCCACATTGCGTGCTTTGGACACGAGGCTGAGAAGTACAAGAGTAAGTTCAGGCGCTGCGCGAGAGCACTGTTCACTAACTGTTACCAGTATGCGATGATACTGTGAACCCCGCAGAGGAATACATTGGAGCGTACAACTGCAAGCTCCTCGGGCCGTTTTGAGGAATTGCAGACGCGAGCCAGCGGACGCGCAGCGTGCTGGCCGGAGGCGGCCGGTCGCAACTCTGCTCTCGCCATCCGACCGCTCGATTACCTGCAACACAAACTGTATGAGCGTGCGCGGGCGAGTTATGGCTTCAAGTACGTACCGTTCACTTTGGATTCTGAACACATCCTGTCCAAGTCGCGACTGGTCAGCACTTGCTCGCGATCAATATGAAGCTGACCTTTTCTTGCGCAGGGAAAGGCGGTGAACCTTTAGTTGTTCACCTACAACCTCCTCCGGTCGTTTGGAGGAGGCGGGATCGAATTTGCGGATACGAAGGTGGCTTGTCGGCGCCCGGTGACGGCCGGTCAAGACTCTCTTCCTCCCACTCAGCCGCGCATTTATCGGCTACACAACATATATCAGCGTGTGCGCGCGAATTAGGGCTACACGTACGTACCATTCTTATTTGAAAATGAAACCATTTTTGCGCAAGTTGTTCCTGACCGCATTTAATCTAGAGGACGCAAATGACCTTCAATCAGTGCAGGAACCGCGGTCTGGGATGCTCTCGATGTGTTATTTCTATAGGTGCGAGTCGATTTGCTTCACTTGCTGTGCTCATTTACTGACGACTTATTGTAGTTCGGCCGTTATCCAGTATCTCGCGCGCTTGCATCAGAGGCCCCGGCGCAGCTGAAAAGGGGCCAAAGACGATCAATGGATGCACCGCGCTCCTTTCGCGCCATTCAGCTGCGCGCGCAAGGCGCGGTTCGATTTAAACGGTCCTGGTCAGCCCGCTGATGCCAAATTCGTGATCGCAAGTCCGGCACGAGATTCTAACTCAACAACTCTTCCAAGGGTATGTCCATATGCCTGGTATGACGCTCAATAAGTTTCAGAGCGCGCGGACAATTGCTGCGAGCCCGAAAACTTCGGCTCGGTCGTCGGACAGCAACCGACTTCGTCAAGGTGCGCACTCGACAATCTCGCCGTCCAATCGCAATTTCACGGAGGCCTTATGTCCCTCGACGACCCCCGCGAAGGAATAACGCCCCGAGTCGGCGTGGAAGCCGCCGACTCGGATTGTATGCTTGTGGGGAACCGAGCCGTACCGCGGTCAGCGCGCTCATTATTTCGCGATTCCGCGCTCATGGTACGGAGAACCCGCGGCGTCAGGTGTGTCCGCGTGCGGATTGACGCAACGGGCAGCCTAGCGTGGACACCCGGCACGCATTCCAGCCACCGGAGCGCACTGGCGTCACATCCCGCGATTCGGACGTCGAGCTCGCCTCACGGTGTGGATTCGGTGCTGGGTCACTCAACGGTCGGACGGCGTGCTCGGTCAGACGCATCGGCGCAAAAAATCCGAGGTACGTGCGTCCGTCTTAAAAGCCGCTTGGTGCTGACTCTGTGCGACCAGTATTTTCGCGACGAGAAGGCCACCGCCGAGGCCTTCCGTGGTGGATACTTCCACAGCGGCGACCTTGCTGTGCGGCATCCGGATGGGACCGTGGCGATTCAGGACCGGAGCAAGGACATCATTATCTCTGGCGGCGAGGTACGCTGACTTTTATTGTACTCGATGCCTTGCTGAAAGTGCGCACAGAATGCGTCAAGTCTAGCCATCGAGCAGGGTGTGTCATCTGCTTTCAATAAAAGTATGTGCACCGTTTATTTACTCGTCCGTCGGCAGAACTCGCCGCGCACTCGGACGTGCTCGAAGACGTGCTCAAAGTCTTGGTCGTCGCGCATCCGCACCCGCGCTGGGGCGAGCGCCCGATGGCGTTCCTCGAAACACAAGGTATGTTGCCCGGTGGTCGGCACGAGGTCCAGGCTGACTGACAACCCCGCGCAGGCCGCAATCTGCGATTCCACTGCGCAAGACACGTCCGTCCGATGACCCGCAATGCACACCCGACAGGCCGTGCGGTGGTTCGGTGCAGATTTGACGCTATGGTCCTCGATGGTCAACAGCGACTTGTGTGGCCAGAACCTTGGTGTGCGTCTTCTGGCACCAATTTGGTCAGCCAGACATCCAAATAGCCGTAAGTAGTGATGTACTGATGCATTTTTGCCAAAGGCTTGCTGCGGGGTCGAGTTGTGCGGGGTCGAGCGTGTCGGCGCGCTGAGTGAGGCAACTCGCAGCCTCGCACGAACACCTGGCGCGCGTTCCAGCTGCGGGAGCGCACTGGCGCTATATCCTGCGACTCAGAAGTCGCGCTCGCCTCGCACACGGCGGTGCAAATTCGGCGCTGGGCTGCTCGACAGTCGGACGGCGCGTTCAAACAAAGACGCCGGGGGTCTCAGGTCGTGCAGCGTGACGTGCGCTGGGTGAGCTAGAACGATCTGAACGTGAGAAATAAGACGCGCGCCGCCGGTGTGAGCGCGTGCATGCCATTTAAGAAATCTGCACAACACGATATATCTGCACTTTCCCTACATTGTGTGCTTCGAACGCGCTGATATTGATTCCCTTAGAGGGATGCTCAATTAGAGGCCATGCATTTAGCGGCATGCATATGCACAGGTGTGAACGATGGTTAGAACAAGTGCAGTGCTGCCTGAAACGCGTAAACTCCGCGCGCGCCACACACGCGCGAAAAGCAGTCACGTGTTCCCAGACGCGCAACTACAAAGAGCGCGCTCTAACTTCCCACAACCACAGAGCTTGACCCGTCGCGGTTCAGCGCGTCTCGACCAACGCCCGGCCGTCCTGACCGCTTATAAAAGCAAATAGGATGCCCTGGACGTTGGTCGAGCGTTCCTGTACCGCTCGTTGCCGAGCCCTCCTTCTTCCCGAACGTTGACCACCGCGTCCGGCGATGTCCCCAGTAAGCCGCCAGCTATTTGCACTGCACTACCAGACATACTCACTTACCCTAGATTGATGTCAACATCACGGAGCTACCGTTCACTCTGAGGCAGCTGGCTGATTTGCGTAACACGCCCTTGAATGAGTCGTTGCTGCCCGAGTCCTCTATGGTGCGCCCATTCCTCCATGCCCCAAGGATTGCACTCTTATAGCTCTTTAGGATGCTTGCACTACTTGCCCGGGCTCTAGTTCTGCACCTGTTGTGGGCAATGCCGTGCTGCCACCGCCGACATCGTCCTTCCCTCTACCTACAGTGCGTCTTTTCCTATAATTTGCCTGCATTGTCCTGACGGTGATGTAGCCCGCAACTGCCAACTGGGTTTCCGCTTCGTCACCGGCAGGCCAACTCTTTGAGCCCTCTGCAGAAGACGCTGGGCCTTTGGACTGCACTGGAGCCAGCCGGTGCGACGGCGCTGGGCCCTGCTCAGACAACGGCTACGTTCCATCGGAAAGCGAGAACGATATGCTCAATGGCGGTCACGAGCTCAATGCCAGCTCACGCGCGTCAAGGAGAATGCCTGCTGACGAGCGTCGCCAGCGCGCACGCATCCACAAGGGCAAGCTCAAAGTCAAGCCCGAGGTGGAGCTGTGCCGTGATCGTCGTGCCCGTGAGGCTGCCGAATCACGCGAGCAGCGACGCACACGAAACATCACGAAGAACCCGTTGCCGGCCGAGCAGCAGGCAGATACTTCGGTGTGTATTCCTTCGTGTTTTGTTTGCTACAAACTAAGAAATTTCAAGCCGGGTTGCAGTCACTGGGCTGGGAGTGCACGACCCAGAGAGCAGCCGCCTCAGCCAACTAAAGACAACAATGGCCAGCGCCCAGAATTTGTGAAAGCTGTATGTATCATGAAGGTTTGACTTGCAAATTATTGACTGTTCTGTAGACCGACTATGACAGCTGGCGCAGGTCGTTCATATGCCAGAAGCTTGCAGAAGCAATTTGTGCATCGCCGGATATCTTGGACCATCCTGACCCAATGGAGCCTCAATTCTTTCAGGGCTCAACTGCAACCAGCAAAGCGGGTTTTGTCTTCCAAGATGCCTCTTACGAACCAGACCCGCGACCTTCGGACAAGGTGCTTGCGCGTTGGCATGAGTATCTGGCAGAGCATCCTGACGAGCCTCGGTCAACATCGCTTTTTCGGGAGGATGATCAATCCTGCCCAGGCAATGAAGGTACGCTTCGCTCTTGATAAATGCGCACCGATTTCTCTGATGCTGGAAAAGCCCACATTAAGAAGCGCAAGGGTGAGAACCCATCTGGTGGTGATGATGCCCGCATGCCAAAGCGCACCAAGCCCAACGACAACGCTGTTGAGCCACCTGTGGGTTGGAAGGCTCGACGAAAGGCCAAGCAAAATGCAACTCGACATGAGCGCAAACGTGCAGCGGCACAACGAGGCGAAGACGAGTCGACTATTCCCACTGCTCCCCGAGGCCTCGCGCGCAAGATATTCAACAAGACGTCTTGCACGCAGGCGCAGCAGCTCACCAAGGTCGACCTCTGCACCAAGGATGGGTGCTACACAGCGCCCCATGCCTGCTATAAGGACGACATTCCGGCCCTACAGGACTTCTGCTGGGAGCCTGAGCCAGATGCTGACTCGGAGTCGTGGCCACCGTCTGTTCAAGTGCTTTTGGACGAAGGTTTTAAAATCCTTCGCAACGACAAATCGTAGGTTTTAATTCTTTTCCTTGTGTTCCCATGGCTGACAAGAAGTAGACGCGCCGAAGTCATCACCGATGCCGCCGGTGTGATTATTGCCGTCAAAGCAGCGCGCCCGCAGTCAAAGCTGTGGGAATTTATTACCGACAGCGTAGAGGAGCAACTCGAGATCCTTGACCGTGCGCTTGGCGAGGAGGCCCAGGAGAAGGAGCACCGGACTGATGGTGCCTTCAAGCACGTCACCGTTGGTGTAAGCATGGGGGGAGGGCAAAAGGTGTGCGAGTTTTCTTCTAGGTTTGATTGACTCTAATAATTTCCACAGGTACCCACGTATCTTGGGATCCCTCGGTACATGCATGATCCTGTTCGCCAGTTCATGGATCACCCAGACGTGCGAATATTCGCAAATCAGATGTCCAGTATGTGTTCTTTTATCGTTTGGCGGCAGGTGCTCATTGTCACCCAGAATTCTTCCAGTTCTGGTTTCCGAAACTTTACGCGCATTATCTGGAACTTGAACAAGACCTTCATAAATACGACCCTCGCCTGCGCGCACCATATCGTGCATTTCCCATGATGTCAGAGACGAAGAATACCGGACCGAAGGTGTGCACGCCGCTACATGTCGACGCGAAGAACGCACTCTTTGGGATGTGCATCATCTCCGTATTCGGCACGTTCAACTACCGCAAGCACGGGCTACTCGTTCTGCGCGAGCCCAAGATTGCGCTGCAGCTTGCGCCTGGCGATGTCGTCTTCATTCCATCGGCATTGATCACACATGGGAACACAGAGCTTGCAGAGGACGATATCCGCCGCTCGTGGACCCTGTTCACTGCCGGGGCCCTGTTTCGGTTTCGTGACGCTGGGTTTACGAGCATCAGCGACTTGCGGCGCTCCGGTGCCAGAGAGGAGCTCTTTCATTTTATGCGCATCCAGGACAGTCTATTAGAGCATCGGCTTGATCTACACATGACGCTAGAACAGCTACAGCAGCATCACGGTATATAGGCTCATAGAACACAATTCTGCTCGCCTAGATGACCTTGGCCTTCTTCGGCCCAGTCCTGCGTTTCTTGGAGGAGTGGGCGTTCGGTGCACGACCAGGCTCTGGGAGCTTGTGAGCCTTGCGAACCGAAGCTGCTGCCTTTGTAAGTTTCTCCAACCACTTCGTCAATCCGAACTTGTACCCCGCAGCGTTCTTGGTGAGTAGTTCCTCCACCTGCGGATGGGGATGTTCGGATCCTGGACCATAGCGGACCTGCAGCTGATATGCATCCTCAGCATCAGAGACCCACTTTGCCTGCCGGCGCAAGTAATGGCCGATGTCCTTGAGGTGGATTTTCTTCGCAACGCTGCCAGAAGCAGTCTGCACATTTGCCTTGCGTAGAACTGAGGGACTCGTGCGTGCAGCTTTGGCTACGGCCTTCACGACTTTGGCCAGCCAGCGGACCTCTACAGCACGGTGCTTGTCCTTCTGACGGCGGTACACCTGAATATATGGCTCGTCCCTCCAGAGTTGGTCAAGGTACTCGTGCACGGTGATAGGCCTGGGGGTCGCCTTGCCGGTCTTCTTAACTTCATCAATCTTGCGCTTTGCTGGGCGCTGGGGTGAGAGGATAGATTCGTATGGTCCGAGATCGACATGGGGCTGCGTTTCAGTCGTCGCGGCATCGTCGCTACCAGCACCGGAGTCATCGTCGCCTTCGTCGTCGCTGTTTGCGTACTCGCTCCCAGATAGAAGGTTGCTCGTGAGCGTCAGACCGGACGCAATGGAGGACGCATCCTCCTCGTCTCCGTCCTTGTCGTCATTGCCGCCCTCGTTATCCTCATCATCTTGACCGTTATTGCTCTCTGCACTGCCGGCAATTGGTTCTTTGGCCTACTTTCTTGTAAATAACCTACTGTCTTGAGATATTTGGCACGCACCTTGGACTTTCCTTTCTTATCAGCCGCACCGGAGTGTTCCTTCGCAGTCGTACCGAGCGACAGACCCAAAACTTTGTCAATGTCCTCATAAGTCTGAGTCTGGGAAATTGATTAAATTCACTTAATGTGCCTTCTGGTACGCGAAGTAGCTCACCAGGACAAGATCCAGCTCAAATGTGCCAAATGCAACTCCGTCCACGTATGCCGCTTTCTTCTCTAACTGGCGCTTCAGGGTCCAGAGATCCAGTGCACCCTCCCTTGTCGTGGCAGGTGTTGGGATGTGATCCTGAAGTATTTCTAATACACCTTCCCGCCGATAAAAGACAGCAAGATTGTACTGGAGTTCTTTTGTACGTCCAAACTCTTCGACCATGGCCTTCGGCCAGAAATAAGCTCTCAAACTGAGACAATACGCAGCTACATGTTGCACTTAGACCAGTAAATTGCCAGGATGCATTTACGTACCTTCCGTTGAGCCATTCGAGTTGAAAACAAGGGTGATGTCTTTGCGTCGAAGAAGTACGTCGGTGATGAATTCACGGGTGTTGATGAGGAGGACATTGTGATGAGTTTCCCCAGGCAGTTTGACGGCTGGAGCCTGGACGCGACCAGCTCCTCGGAATGCGAAGAGATGCCTTTCAATTCCGGTTGCGGCTGGATCGCTCGTGCGGTCAATTGTGACCTCAACCTCCACAATGCTGGTACGCTGAACAGCCAGGGAAGACTAAGACAATGAATCCAGGAGTAGGGAGGAGCCGCAGATCAAAAGGGTGGGTGGGTGGAGTATACCCAACACACGAGAGAATAGATATAGAGGTAGGGGTGAAACGGGGATATGGTCTCGAGTGTGTATGATCAAAACCCGAGTGAGGATCACGAAGACAAGGGGGAACCCGAATTCGTATCCGGAGAGCTCGAGACTACTCGCGTGGAGTCGTCTACGAGAAGAGGGTGCACGGGAGAGGAGGATTGTGAGACGGGAGTGCGTCTTTTCTTCGTCGCTGCACTGGCGAAGTCTATGACTGCGTGCGAACGCGACGAACAGAAGTAGCACGGTTCGGATGGAGAAGTCGTAGTAGGGGAGGAGGGAGGATGGTGTGCAATCACGGAAGTCGCGACTACGCACCGAGGGAAGGGGGAAAACGGGACTTGAGGCCAACGGAGATGGCAGAGGGTGACTGAGACTTCGATTGCGTACGGACTAGAACGGAGGACGGGTGCGAGTACGAGAACTGGGCGCCGGAGTGCGCGATACTGAACTACTGGTGAGCCGGATGCTCGTGAGCCGCTGTGCTAAGGGAAAACTACCTAACTACCTATCGCGTTTTATACAGGAGAATGCCAAGCCAATCAAGACCAGGTCCCGAGCTGTACCGATAATGCCCATGCGATAGGAAGAGTTCCCGATTGTCACATGCGGACTGCGCGCGCCTGCGGGTTGCGCAATCCATTCTCGGGAGCCAATGAGATGCCGATCCCGTGAGCGTGTGATTCAGACTTTGCTCCGAGGAAAGACTACCGATCGTCCACAAGTGTGCTGCGGTCTGCCCTGCCGTTTGGATGACGCCATAGACCGTGGGAAAGTGCGCTGCGATCACGATGACGGGATTCCCCTAGTATGGGTTTCGTGTTCCGCATTTCCCCGGTTTCTCAGGGTGCACATGCTCAGGGACAGTAGAGAGGAAGGATGCCCTAGACCCTGGTCTGGATATGGTCCGAGGTCGCAGCGGGTGACGTGTTCGCGAATGCGCAGGTGCCGATAACGATTTTGGGTGAATGAGTCAGGATCGTTCTCGGTTGCTGGTGATCCCTTGGAACCGGAGACAGCGGCGTCGAGAATATTCCTTCGCAGCCAGGGCGACTGCGCACCTTCGTGGTCGTGGTGTCTTTGCCGGAGTAGCACGCGGTCGTGTGCTGGGACACTTTCGGGAGGCGAACGCGGAACATGCTCGCCTGCTCTTAGAGACGGATCGTTCGTCCTTCGCGCATACTCTGGGAGTCTCGAAAGGCAAATCCGGGAGTCGTGCTTGAGGTCCAATAGAAGGGATTGTGGTCGCCGAGCCGTTGTCGCCAAGTTGTCCATGCTGGAGAGATGTCGGGTCTTGCCGGTGTGCGTCGCGTGTTCCCTTTTCGGGATGCTGTTCTTGTTGATTTGCGGTCTTCGTTGTTGTCGGGATGTGTGGTAGTACTGTATTCGAGCTTGTATTGTGTCTTGCTATGTCGCCTTTATCTTGAAAGGGACGCGATTTTTCCGGCGTGTCAATTTCTGCCCGATCAACGCTCGCCAGGTTCAGGTAGGGGCGGTGTTGCAGTCTGGTCCGGCGGTGGTGGCTGCTGTAGCTGCTGAGGCGGTGGAGAGTGCAATGAAGGTGGCGACAGCGATGGCGACGGTGACTTATCTCCCTAGTACATAATTGTCAATGATATGAAGGACAGAATAAAAATCAAGCAGACCTTAGGAGGACCCTCTGGTGCAGGGTTGAGATGTGTGCGCAAAAGAGTGATAATTTTGGCCTCCTTCTCGTCCAAGGATGAGAGATCCGGAGACTCCACTACGTTGACCATATTCCAGTCTACTGGGATCATCAACTTGAATACAGCCGTTGCTGCGTCCTTCGCAGTGTGGTTCTTGGCTCCACCCTTGATGTTGTAATTCCCAGTCCACGTGCGAATGAGCTTCTGCAACCCGTCTCTCAGGCCCAGTCTCTACGCTAAATCGCGAGGCTTACAAAGCACATATCCCGTCCCAGCTCAAGACTGCCTCAAAATGAGTTGAATGCCTCGTTAAGGAAGTGTCACTCACGCTTTTTGCGCAGATATGGGCTCCATGCTGGTGGGCGCACTTGCTCAGCTTTCCAAGTCGATTAAAACTCCGAAGGTTACAGTGATGAATGCGTTGTAGCTGAGTAGGGGTAGTTATTGTGGTTTGGAACTGGGAGGTGGCTACGCTAATTTCTACTTCTTCAACGACGCTTTGTACTCTGCTACAAATGAAGCCCAAGTGGCGCCTTCTTGTACAAAGAACTTATCCTTCAAGGACTGGGGCGAATCGTTCCAGAAACGAAGATAGTTGTAGTAAGTGGAATGCACGAAACGCGACTCCGGAAATACTGCAGTGAATGTCTCGCGGACGGCCTTGCCGCTCGAGCCACCCTTACCGCGCCGGTGGTCATAGACATAATCTCCATGCGACTCGCCATCGTCTTGTAGTCTCTTGGCCAGCCAGCAGAAGCTTCAGGAGTCTCTGCGGCGGCAGCATTGAGGTGCAGATCATCGAGAGAATGAGCACTAACATTGCGCGCGTAAGTCATGAACAAACAATCAGCGCCAGTACGTACGCTACTTCCACTGGCTCATCATTTTCAGAGTCAAGCAAAATCGGCGACTGTTCCGAGCCACACACAATCTTCTTTGGAGACGGTGTGGCAAGTGACGCCGAGGCGGTCCGCTTGCGCGGAGTGACTGGCGCCGTGCGCGCAGCGGCGTTAACGGCGGGGACCGTAGCTGCCTGAGAGCTCGGCATGTCCGTCCCAGTTGTAATGCCGGCCGAACGGAAGTTCAACACAGACATGCCCTTGACCTCCACGGCTGGCATCTCAAAGGAAGACCAGGTCCATTTTCCGTCCAGATAGACCTGATATGTGGTAGTGGATGTCAAACCAATCACGTCGACGAGCGTGCGGCAGTCCTTTGGGTGAAAGAACCCCCCATCTGCCGGTACACGTATGTAGATAGGTTCAGGATCTTCCTACGTATCTTTGTGAGTAATATAAGGGTAATGAGAGGAGACTGTGCTTACCGTCCACCACTGCACAAGAATCTGGTGCAGATTGTTCTGAACAGCAGCCTTTGCACGGGCGTTGCTAGCCTCCCTCTGCTGGCGCTCAGCCTCCAGAATGTCTAGCTTATTCTGATAACCCGGGTCCAGGTACGAGCCAAATGTAACCGGCTTCGGGCCGTTCGCAGGCGAATCGTAGTTGTGGTCAGAATACGGGCAAGGGCCTTTGGCCTTGATGGCCTTCCGAGCCATCGCACAGCAGGAGCGGCAAAAGTGGAAACCACACTGGCCATTTGCATTTCCAGCGCCCTTCGCATAGGGATCGCGGCACCACGGGCTCTGGCACTTCGTATGGTGCTTGTAGCCATCCTTGCCCTTGGGGATGCTGAAATCAAAGACTAGGTTGGAACACGATTCGGCGTCCTTCTTTTTATTGTTGTCCCAGCACTAGACAGGTGTTGACTTGTCAGGAGCGGTTCTGCGGCGATCAGAAATACGTACTACTCGAAACCAAACACCCTTATTAGCCGGATTAACCTTGCCTTTGCAAAGGCGAGGCACAGTCATGTACTGCCCACATTCTCCACAGAACTGAGGGTTGACGAGCGCTAGCTGTGGGCGTCCAGCCCCTAACTGTGAGGGTGAACCCTGTGGAGGCATGACAAGGGCAACACAATTTTCACAACATGACCAAACTCTGTCTCTGATCCTCCACACGCGCGCAGGATGTAGGGAAATGTAATCATATATGCGTGTTGAAGTTGCATGACTGCGGTGTTAACGGACAATGTCCGCATACTCCGCCGCTCATATGTATGTCTATTTGTAGATCAGTAGCTCACAGGAATAAGGCAATGACTGCGTAATCTGCAGCATGTGACCACAGCGGTTGCATCTTTGCAATGTAGCAATTACTTGATAAACTGTGCGTTACTCTGGGAAAGATTCATTTATTGATTCGCTGGAGACTCGCGAATTTGAAGGCAATGTGTACAGCAGTGCTATGCCAAGTACTGGATGGATTACCATCCAAGCAATGCACTGAATATACCTCAATCGGTGCATATATCATGGGCCCAATAGTGCGATGGAAATGACAAGCCGATGGGCGGGAAATCTACTGCTTGCGGACGCCTCCCGAGGAAGCACTGCGCCGTATAAGTACAACCTGCGCGCCGTTGACAGCGCAATAAACGCGGCTGGCAATGAGAATCTGTGTGCACCAGGAGGCAATGGCCGGGGTCATCGTTTGCAACATACGCGGGCATCTCACATAATACGTGCGGTTGTACACGTGTCCATGGACATGTCCATGGACATCCTGCCCGTACGCCGGATGTTCTCTCGTAATCGGACAGCGGGCGATCCCGAGCCCGGACAGACGAAGCTCATCTGAATTCGGCAGGACAACAAAGGCGTTGGGACTGCGACAGCCTGAACTCGGCATGCTGCTAAATTCTGGACCCACGGATCGCACAGCAGCTCCACTTTCAAGTACAATATTACCTCACGCTATTGCAGAAAGGTCGCTCGTGCGAGGTCGAGCTTCCCAACAACCAGAACGCGTTCAATCACATCGTATAAGCACAGAAAGCGGCAAGACATACAAGCTGCAAATGGGCCCAGCGTATTTTATTCGGCGCAACTGTTCATTAGCTAGTGCCCCATCGGTTCACCCACCTGCACATCTCCGTTTACTGGCCGCCGAAACCAGGAGGAGGGCCGCCGAAGCCTGGCGGAGCACCGAATGGCGGGGCACCGGGGAAGCCAGGCGGGCCAGGCGGGCGGAAGCCAGGCGGAGGCATGCCAGGCATTCCAGGCGGGGGGCCGCCGTATGGCATCGGTCGGCCTGCCAGAGCTGGGGGAACCATTCCTGCAACATCGTAAGTTCATGGCACACAACGGACGGTAGAGAGTAAAGATCGATGTAAGCCTTATATAAAGTGTGAAAGTGCAAGACGGAGAAAGACGAGATGCTAATGGGGAATGTGGAAGATGCGGGGCGAAGGAAGCGAGATTGCGAGAAAGGGAGTGAGTCTGGTAGAAAGCCAAAGCTCACCTGCAAGACCGATTCCACGCCCGGCAGGCATACCACGACCAGGACCAGGGAACAGCTGCATTATAACCGCTCATCAGTATCCAACAAATCGACAGCACGACAATGACGGACCGCATTCTTCTTATCGTCGTCCTGCACGGGCGGCGGACCCTCGACGCTCAGACTAACGACCGTTTCGCCGCGCAGAATGACGAGCCCAAGCGTGCGCTTGATCTCCTGCTCGGGCGCCGGGCCCTCGGACGTCTCGCCGGCCTTCTTCTTGGGGCGCACGCGTCGGAACTCCTCGCAGTCGGCCAGGACGAGGTTCATATGCCTGTCGAACGCCAGCATGTGGCCCACGAGCGCGCGGCCGTCGTTCAGCGTCACTTTGAGTCGCCAGTTGATCAAGGCAAGCATCTTCCCGCCCTTGGCTGAGGGGATGCGTGAGTGACAGGATCCCGCCATCCAGGATATTATAACTCACATTTAGGAGGCGGCTAAAGCACAGCAAGCAAGAAAACTCGTGATCAGCATCGCAGACTCCAGACAGGTGTCGCGAACTCACCATATTGGCAGACGAGGATGAGGAAACGAAGTCAACCCGGTTTCAGACTCCGAGCACGCGCCTCGCGAGCGCGAGCTTCAAGGTTGGTTTCACGTGAACAGACTTCAGGACTTGTGATAGCACTCAATAAAGACATCGAGGTTAAGGTGAGTCGAAGAAAAAGAGCATAAGAATTGCGAGGGTCAAGAGCCTGAACTGCTGCCAACGGCTAGAGTATTTCTACCAGAGAAAGAAAAGAGAAATAAGGGAGTTGCAATGCATGAGCATGAGTACGAGCAAATTTGAGCGGGTTGAGAGTGGGAGGGCTAGAGAGAATAGGATAGGAGAGGAGAGGGTCATGATCATAGCGGCACCATAGCAGACAGACACACGAGCACATGAGGGAATAGCGAATCACACGTATGCACAACTCAGCTACTAGCGAAGAAAAAAGCGTCAGTTGGTGAGGATCAGCAAGTTATGTAGGCTAGTCGTCGCGCGGCTTGGTGAGGCCGGCGGCGGCGAGGCCGCGGTGCGCGAAGCCGCCGCCGCGCCCACGCCCGCGGCCGCGGAAGGTGCCCTGGCTGCCGGGGCCGTCCGTCCGGTCCTCGGCGATGACGACGCGCGGCTCCATGTCCTTGATCTTCTCGGCGTGTTTGCTCAGGCCGTCCTTCATCGCGTCCTCGTCGCCGAACTCGACGTACACGATCCGCGTCGGCCGATTCGCGTGCGCGGCGGGCATGATGACCTTGGTGATCCCGTCCTTCGCGTCCTGGAAGAACTCGCGCACCTCCGCCTCCACCGTCGTCGGCGGCACCTTCATGAACAGCGTCCACGGGTGGCGCGGCGCTTTGCGGCTCGTCGGCGTGCGCGTGCCGCCTTCCGAGGGCGACAGCAAGGCGTCCGGCTCGGGCGACTTGGCGCCGTCCGCGACGCTCGTGTCCACCGACGGCTTCTCGGAGTTCGCGCTCCCGCTGGTGTCGGCCGCCTTGTTGGCAGCGGCCTTCTCCTCCTTCTCCTTCTCGCGCTTTTCGCGCTCTTTCTCCTTGCGCTTCTCCTTCTTGGCTGCCTTAGCATCTCCGGCAGCAGCGTTGCCGTTGACTGCAGGCTTTTCTGCAGAGCTGGGCGCGGGCGCAGGAGTGGTGGATTTAGCAGGAGTGGACGCCGGTTTGCCTTCGGAGGGGGCAGGCGTAGCAGCTTTCGAAGGTCCCGTTGTTGCTGGCGCGGACGGTGCGGCAGCAGGAGCGCCGGCGTTGGGTGCAGCAGCGGGAACAGGAAGGCCAGACGGTGCAGCAGGCTGAGACGGCTGCGCTGCCGTTCTGCGATATGCAAAGTTGAAGCCTGAAGACAATATCAGTTTCGCCTGCAAACTGCGATTGTTTGACGAACCCTGAGATTTGAGTTCGCCGCTAACTCGTCCGTCCTTGATGTCAAGGACAAGCGAGCCATAGGCGGCGTCACACAAATTCCAATTCCAGCAGTTTTTCCATGCTGGATCCTCCGTCGCGGTGGCACCAGTGGCGGAGGGGTTCGCAGCTGCGGGCAGAATACGTTCCGCGACCATGATGGCCTTTTCCAGCAAAACTCGCTGAGCATCGCTGTGGGCTCGATTAGCATCAACGATACAAAAACGAGCGGATATTGCTACATACTCAATGACGACGTCGACCTGCGTCTTGACGTTCTCCCATATTCTCTCGAAGCTTTCTTTGCCGCTGATGAGCTTTTGCCTGTAGCCGTCAAGGTCACTCTGGACGGAGAATTCGTTCCAAGACGAGGAGTAGCGGAAGTGCAGGCCGGCAGAAATGGTAAGATCGGCTTTAACGACTAGTGCGAGCTGAGCAAGGAGGCCCTCGCGGCCGGGCGAAGCATGGGTGACCAGCAGGCGCGTTTCGGAAGGGTCAAACACTTTCTGCGAGGTATCGACGAGTTCGCCGATTTGCAAAGCGGTGGTCCACATAGTGCCCTGTCCGCCGGCGACGGTTGCTTGACCCTCTCCGTTGTCGAACATGCGGTGCGGGACAAAGGCGCCGCCGAGTCCGAGGAGACGCAGCTTCACGCCGCCAATGTCAAGCACGCGGGTGGTCGCCTCGTCAAGCACATGCAGGTTTTCAACTTCGTACGCGCCAGAGCGGAATTTCTCGATCACGGCGACGTCCTCACACGCGCCCCAGACGGTGAAGACGGGCACCTTGAACTTGAGCTGTCCGCTGAGTAACAGAGGGAACTCTGAAAGCAGGAAGGGCGCTGGGGGAGGGCCGCCCAGGGACTGGCGCATAACTGGTGGCTGCTGGTCAAGGAGCTGGTTGCGCTTGTCTTGTGCGATGAGGGGCGAGTACATAATCATGTGCCGCAGTGTGCTGGGGGTGTAGCGTGAGTCCCTGGCTGGTGTCGCAGGCAGTATTGCACGTACCGGTCGCTGATTCTCTGGAGACTGCCGTGTTCTACAACAAACGGACGCGTTGAGCTCAGGAGCAGCCAATTTGCAGGGCCAGGACGGGCGCACCAAAGAAGCCAAAGTCGCCAGTATGTATAATGGCCTTGGCGTTGGCCTCCTGGGCAAGCTCGTTGAGCTGGGAGAGCTTGCCGCGGATGTCAGCGATGGCGAGGATGCGGCCGGCAGTCGAGTCAATGACGACGGTCTGGGTGTTGACCGCGTTCTTGCTCGCGCTGGCGGTCGAGGCGGGCGGCATGGGCGAGCCCGACGGGCGCGACGACGAGGCGCCCTGTTTCTGGGCGGCGGTGTTGTTGGAGGCCATGCGTGCAATGGAGAGAAAAAGATGCGGCTAGCTCCGGCTGGTTTGCACATTACGATGAGCTCGCGGGCGCCCGCCAGGGGTGCAAGGCCGTCCCCGCCGTCGCTGCCGGCGGCCAGCGTGCCCGGCGTCGTGCTCAGGCTGCTGAGCCTGCCCAAGGACGCGATCGTGCTCTGCTCGTCGTTCGCGCCGCTGGGCGACCCGGCCACGCACGGCCAGTCCATCGAGCTCGCGCGCAGGCTCCTGTACGCCGACCACCGCCAGCCGTCGCTCGCCGACTCGCTGCTGGTCCACGTCGACGCCTCCGCCCACGACATGCGCCTGCTCGTCTTCGCCGTCGCCGCCCGGGCCAGCCAGGCCGCCCGCGCACACGCCCTCGCCTCCCTTGCATTGCACAACCTCATTGGTCCGTCGCTCTCACGCCCCCGAACGAGCCCTCACGCCCTGCCGCAGCCGTGGACTCTGTCTCGTTCGATTTCCGTCAACTGTACAGCAACTCTCAATCGCCCGCATTCGTCACGCCCGCCCTGCATCGGATCTATCTCATGTTCCTCGCGGCTCTCAGGTCCCGAATCCTCGCAGACATTGGCGACAACGCCCCAGACCGCATACGCACCTCGTGTGTCAGGATGCGCGATGGTTTCCTCCTCGTGCCCAGACCCGTTAATTCCGAGTGGTCCGTCGGCTGGGACGACCCGCAGTAAGTTCATTTGCTCTACATGTCATTGCAGCCAATTTGCAACGCATTCCCAACGACCACCGCAACGTGGCTGGCGCCGTCTGTGGGCGAGTGGTCACCGGGAGTTTCGACTGAGGCAAGCGTTGCGAGTTTGAAGTCACTGCGCGGCGTCGGATTGCCGCAGACGCCAGCCAATACCGTCCGATCGCACCGTACCCACAACGATAGTTGCGCGGCGCCCAGATATCGCAGCCTATTGTGGCAATCGTGTTGTTGCAAGTCGTGGCGAGCGTTGGTGTCGCCATCTACGTTGCGACCTGTGCTGCGGCGGCGCATAACGAGCATCGCTACGTTCAACGTCTGAAACACGCACTGACGTCTTTTGCAGACGACGACTAGCCTATTGTCATCTGCATCTACATTGGATGAATGCATCCACAATCGTCCTCCGACCCGTATTCAATACATCGCCCTATTCTCAGCTTTCGTCCAAGCACTGTCCTTCCGGCCAACCAATCGCACTCCTGCCATATGCAGTGCCCGCTTTCTACATTGCCCCGTATACAGGTTCAACCGCCGCCCTTTCCCAACATTTCCGCGACAGCCTCGTCGGGCTTGGTGTGGGCCCACATTGGGAGAGTCAGGGATACATTCTCTGCTGGATTGCCGTACACAACTCCCAGGGCGATGACAAAGCCGTCCTGACCGTGTGGCCCGCTGCACTGGCGGTTGCGTGCTTGGATCGCCCTCTGGCGGACCGCTTGCCGACCGTTCCCGACCATTTTGCGCAGGCCGTCAATTCAGCGGTCGCGGAGAAGGCGTTCTCTGTACCCAGGGCACACCAGCGCAGTCTCCCTTTCGTTTGTCGACAAGTCCGGGAACTGCAACGCGTCACGAATTCCGTGGCCAGCTTCATCGATGCCCTCGCCAAGGAGCGTGAGCGCGAGCGCGAACGGGCAAAGGAAGAGCGTTATCGACGGCTGCATGTCTCCGTGCCCCAGTCCGGCTCTGCGGGCGCTGGACCGCGCAGCACGATGTCAGGCTCAGCAGGAGCCTACCCTCCTCCCGGCAGCGCCAGTGACCATTTCATGTCCCCCGCCATCCCTCTGAACACTTTCACATCGCCGCCTACTGATCCATCAGCTCTCCCGCCGCAATCTCTTAATGCCGCTTGGGGTGCCCCGCCCCAGCTCGACGCCTCGACACTGCCTACAACTACCGCTTCAGTCGACGATCTATATAGCGCTTTTAATCTGCCGCGCGACTCGATGGCGGATATGAATTCCTTTGGCCTGTTGACGGACGAGGATTTCGATTTCTTCGACCAGCCTGCTGTGGCGATGCCTCCCGCAGAACCTCCACCCACCGTCGATCTTGGGGGAGGCATGGGGGATATAGAGATGAACCTGGGGATGACGATGAACATGTCGATGGACGGCCTGGACCTGGGCCAGTCGCTCGACCCCCACTCGCACGATGGGATGGGCATGCCGCTGTACGGCACGGGCTGGACTCCAGAGTACGCGCCGGACCCGCCGCGCGGGGATGCTTTCCTCCCGCACGACATGCTCAGCGCGCTCCCGTCGCCCGCGAAGACGCCGTGGGTGCCGCCGCTGCCCGAGCCCGAGCTCGCCACGGCGGACCTGGTCTTCGCGCGCGACCCGAAGCCGCTCTCGTACGACGAGGTGCCGTTCGCCACCGCACACACCCTCGCGGACGCCAAGTACTCCGCGGGCAAGTTCGCCGCGCCGCTGCTGTCGCCTACGCCGTCGGACGAGGACGGCGGCGCGGCGACGCTGCGCGAGCAGTACGGCAAGGCGACGAACCCGCGCGTCAACATCGTGAAGCGGCTGTATGCGAAGCGCAAGAGCCTTGACCAGGGCCATCGGCCGTCGCTCTCGCCCTGGGAGCGCGGCGAGCCGGAGTGGATCACGTACCCGCCTTCGTCTCCCGAAGCGCTGCCGTCCCCGCCGTCGTCTGAGGGCGACTCTTCCGAGGACAACGACCTCGGCGCGGGGCTTTTTGGCGACTACGACGAGTGCGATGTGCCCGACGACCCGGCGCTCGCGCGCGCGCCGACGCCTGTGCCCGACGCAGTGCTCATCGGACCGTCCTTGTTGCACGCGTCGTTCGCCCATCGTACCCTTGTGCAGTTGGGAGTGCCGTTCCCCGCACCGACCGCAGCGACAGGCGCGCAGCCCATGTCGGTACCCACGCCGGTCTCCCCAGCTGCTGCGGGCGCCGGCGCCACGCCGTTCGAGCGCGCGCGCAACCTCGAGCCTGTCGCGGCGGCCTTCGCGCGGGAGGTCGTGGAGAACGCGACGTGGGCCGCTGCGTGGCAGCTGCTTGGGGAGCACAAGGAGCGCCCGGTCTGGCGAGAAGAAATCGATCAAGGCATTGACGCCCTCAACAATTTATCGTATCTTGTCCCTGGCTCCAACGCCGGATTATCCGTAAAACCGCTCCATCCGCCGCACATAACAACGGAGAAGGGTGGGAACCTCGTGCACGTTGTCCCCAGCGCGCTTCGCTTTTGGGAGAAACTCGCACTGGGACCACGAGCCGGTGCGAAGCATGTGTCGGCATTCGTGCTGTACGAAGATGGGAGTGAGGTAAGCGCACACATTCCCTCGTGGCTGCAGACTGTGTCGAAAATTTTCTCTGTGAGTGTTGCACTCGATTTTCGTCTAAGGTCTGACCGGTTCGCAGGCCCGAAATTTCGGCACGCATAGTACGGGCAAGGCGGGCGGCCATGAAAACGGTCTCGTGCCGCTCAAATGGGAACTCTTCCGCAAGACCCTCTCCAATCTTTTGGCTACGATGCTTGCCCCGAATACGCCCGGTCACTATGCTGTCTTCTACGTCCTTGTGCCAGACGCCATGATGACACTCAGTTCCACCTTCCTGCGCAACATTCTGGGAGTCGCAACTCAGCACCTAAAGCTCCCCGGCGGCGTAACATTCGACCCCGACCACATGCTCATACACCTCTTACCTGAGGTCGCACTGCTCAATCTATCCATCTTTCCGCCAGGCGCAGTTGCAAGCTCCGTGTATGACCGTCTACCCCGCATCGCAGAGCGGCATGCTGCGCGCGCATTCTTTAAACGCGGGCTTGCATGGCGGGCTGCCTTCGACGGCGCGGCGTTCACCCTTGCGCGGCATACGGAAAAGACGAAAGTCGACCTGCAGTGGGACTGGCCGATCGAACACCTGGACGTCTTGGAAAAGCACACTTTGTTGCACGTGGCTTATCGAATATCCCGGTGCGGGCACTGGGTCCTCTATGCCACTACAGACGAGCGCGGCGAGAGCCATTCGCTCGCCACGTGGGCGCATAACCCGGAGTCAACACTGGCCGAGCTGGTGCAGGAAGTGTGGAAACGGACAATGGACCTGGTGTCTCGAACGAACGTCGAGTGGCGCGTTGTGATTGCAAAATCGGGCACCATAGGTCGCGAGGAGCACGCGGGTAAGATTTCCATCCATCATGACGACTTGAATCTGATCCATTTGCTCGCAGCTTGGGCATCGTTGTTGGACAAAGTCTTCAGCGAGGAGAACCCACCGTCCGTTCAGGCTGCGCTGGTCAGCGTTCACTGTGCTGCCCCTTTCACGCTCGTGCCGCAGTCACTAGCACACGCCTTCAAGCTTAGCAATGCTGCGACGATGTCGGAGGAGCGGCCTACAGCAACGTCAATCCTCTCTGAACTTGCCTGGCAGGGCTTCAGGCTTGGTCCTGTAGGAATGCAGCCGCTGAGCATCGTCATCGACGAACAGGCTCCCGTCTCTGAATGGTCGGTTCGAGAAGAGGCGCACACTGGCGCGGGGAATGATAACGGCGCGGTTCCTATGGCAAGCGTGTCGCTACTCAGGGCTCCCTCGCAGCCCAGAGTCACCGTGTGCCATGTGCATTTGTTCCATCTGGTCGGTTGCCCCGTGGAGGAAGCGACCGATATTCTCGCCAGCATTGCCGACAACTACAGCGATCTGGCAATACTTTCGCAAGTCCGTTCGTATGGTGTTCCGTCCGAGCCACCAGCGCTTGCTCTACATATAGCAGCTTTAGAAAGGATGGACGTTTCATTGTCTGTATCGGACTTGGCGACGGAAGTTACAGGTAGCATCATCGAGCAGACCTCTTAAGAGGTTTTGGTAAATGTACATGTAGCCATAGGCTTGTGTCTGTAATACTACTATTGCACGGCATTGTCACTGCTAACCGACTGCGTTGTCACACTCATTCGGTCTGCGGAGCTTGAAATTTCGTTGTTCACCTTCCGAAAAAGATCGACCTGAAGGGGCTAGCAAATACTTCGCAACACGTATCGCCGTATATTTATCACACAGAATGCCATGAGAAGAGCTATGAATCATTGATGCTCCAAGAGCAATATGTCAAATGTATATTTTCATTGACACTTAGCACTGACGCGAATCATGTGACTTTCTTCACGTGCTCCCAGGAACCACTGAAATTTCGAAGGGTGGTCTGGCGATGACAGTATGACGAGAAGTTACGGTATCATGCTCCCGCGATAATCGGGATTATGCGCGTGGCCCTGGAGGGGCTCACGGCGTTTCGTTCGACCTGTAGACTTCGCAAGTTTCCGCGGTTATTTAGTGGCCTTAGACGCTGAGGAATATTCCGGACATGGCCATTCTTTTGCTTAACGTTGCCTGGTCTGTCATATAGGGCTATCCCGTCTCGTCAGATGTTCGATGATACTGGGCGCAGTTTGTCTTCAGCGATCTACTGAGCACTTCCGTCAAGCCGCATCAGGGATTCTCTCCGGTTTGAAGATCTACCCGCAGCATGCTTCACTCCCGCCTACCCTTTCTAGCATGTTATATTCTCGGGCGGCGTCTGAGCTTCGTCATGCTTGCAAATGCCGATTCACGCGCAAAGTGAGCTGGGGGAATCTGGATTGTATTCGGATTGCTTCAGTGACAGTTCAGTGGTACCCCCTGCTAGTCCCGAGGCATTAATATTGAGTGGAGACGCTTTCCTGGCTCTTGGGGACAGAAATCGCGCATTATGAGACCGGACTAGTGAGTTCTCTGACTTCTCCGAGTCAGACGCCTACCGGAAGGAGAAATGGACAGTGATCCCTCGGCGCCTGACTGAGACGCGCTTCATCGCAGCAGTAAATAGTCGGGAACAATTTCGGGTGGGTCTGAACGCAGGGTATAAAAGCAGGGTGCGATGGAGACCATTGGCCTGCAGTTCACTCAGGTCTTACGGCTCTAAGTGTTCACTTCGCTCTTAAGCCAATCTCACCTCTTTTACCTCTCTCAACAATGCGTCTCACCGCTGCCTTTGCTACCCTCAACGTCGTCGTTGCAGGTCTCGTCTCTCAAGTCTCCGCTATGCCGGCTTCCGTACGTTTTTGTGCCCCAGCCTTGCTAGCAGCATTCTCACTGCTATTACAGTCTGGGGACAATACCTACATCGTAGCGCCGCTAGCGGCAGTCACCGACTCCTAATGACTTTTTCTCTATTGATCTAAATATTATGTAGACTTCGCATTATATCTCATGCCTACAGTAATAATTGTTATCGTTCAATCAAGCGAACGGTGATCTCGATTCTCAGAGTCGGAGTCGCGCGTCCGCACAGCCCGGAAAGTTGCCGAACACATCTCGTTCCTGTTTATAACCCACGCTGCGTAGTCTGTCCGCGTATACAGTCTGCAGCTTCTGCTCCTACTTGGAAAAATCATGCCATACAACTAGTGTTCACGGTTGGGCCTTTTTCTGTCTGTTGACGCTCGACGCTCGTCCGAACCTGGAGCTCTACTCTGGCAGTTGCAATTCTGGTGTGTTATTCCTCTGGGCCTATCTGAACCTCAAAACCGAGACTGGCGCTACGAAAGAGGGATTTCGATGCACCCGTATGCCGCTCGTTACTGCGAGACTGGGACTGCCATCCTTCCAATTTGAGAAAGGCAGCTCGTCACTCCGACCTTCGCCAATCTCGCTTTCTGCACGAAGAGAATGTCATATGCCCGCGCACGACCTGACCGCGCGCGGGCTTTCCTATGAGTCATAGGGCTCTGGCTCGATAGAACCGGGCTTAACTGGCAACTGGGGTGACATCAGGGCGGTGTGCAATCTGCTGGAGCGCATCGACAGGGAACCTTTGTACTGGTGAGTGTGAGTGTCACAAGAACCCTTAGTTATGTATTCAATGGCGATGCGATGATGTCCAGGATTATACGAATTCCACGTCCGCCGCAGCAAAGAGAACGGAATCGAGGTGTGTGGGGGATTTGGCATCGCTATTGCTGGGGCTTGCTTGCCGCCCGGAGCGCAGAAGACTTCACGCGATTTCCGCGTCATTCTCGTCACAGCTCACCCGCCTCATAGAGCGTTGAGTGAGTACAGCCTGCAGCAGCTTGCATTCCAAGGACTGGGACCTGCTGGCCTGCAGACTGTTGGCTTGGATAGATGCTTATGGAGCAATATACTCTCTGCTCTTCCGCCATTTCTCATGTGTGCGGAAGCCCACAAACATTCGAGTGTTGTGTTTCCGATTCCAGCTCGCCATTGGAATAATGGAGCAAATAGAATGGCTTCCGGCTCGCGACCGCTGTCGCTCCGAGAGCTTGCACTCCACCAGATTGCGAACGAATGCAGGAGCTCGCGCTTGAGGCCTGCCTTCGATCGGCCCAGATAATATAGTAACGAGCACCTGCTTGCCCAGCGTGCGCATCACCATGTTGAGCACCGGGCGATGGCGAACCTGACCTGGATCCTCCGAGTCATGCACGCGCTCTTTGGCTTTCTGGTTCGTTGCCACTGCCATGCAGGAAGGCCATTGCTGAGATCTACACGGTGATGTGTCATACACTTAAGGTCTCCATGCCTCTGAGGGCATACGCACTTGCATACTCTCCAAACTGCTAGGAGAACTGCGCCTTGCACTTGAAGGGCGGCACATCTTGGCCGGTGAGGGCATAGCTAGCAATGCAGACAGTTGAAAGGGCGTCGAATTGTCCAGCTCATGAAATTAAAACAGCTTCCTGCAGCCATGATATAGAGTAATACGCAAAGATCTTGAACTCCATCTTTCAGTTCAGCATCACAGATGCCGGACCGATGACAAGCCTAAGGCTAGACGTACTAGCAGGACCTGTGAGAGACGGTGTGTGAGTCCACCCGAGCACGAAGTTTACACAGCCAAGACCAATCTCATCTCCTCGACTGGTTGGGAATGCAGCTAGAGGTGAGGGTCGTCGCAGTGTTTGGGTACTAGCCCACGTGGATAGTCAACATGCAAGTGTTATGAAGGTGCAAATCAGCTGTATGATATGGAAATGTGTGAGGGAGAAAGGAGCGTACCTTTTGGTGTCGGCGCACTTGTATGTGAAGGCGCTTCCATCATAATCCATGGCGATTCAAAGAACTGTAATCCATGGAAGCGCTGCGACGAGCGGCACATCTGAGGAAGTCACATTATGCATTGTAGAAGGAGCGTCAGGAGACGACCTGTTGCCAGGTGCCGCTCAAATTTTGTTTGTGCAGAGTCGAGCTACTCAATCCCAAGATTCTGTTACTGCTGAAGGTTTCCGTGCAGTAAACAGGGACCTGGAACAGCGATATTAGAGTAGTGCTATCTGTTGGGTGTAAAAGGACTGAAGCGGCAAGAACGATCGCTTTCATTATCCATCTGCACGGAGAGACTGGAAGAAGTTACGGGAGCCGTCAGATATTACGCCTAGATTATGAGGTACCAAAATAATTTGTGGTGGTGCATCTGAGATTTAGTGAGGGAGGAGTATGCGACGGTGGTGTGGTGATTTTGCGAGTTCGGGAGGTTTCGGAGAGCCTTCTCGGAACAAACCGGGTTGTCCAATCTGAAGACCCCCCCCCCCCCAGAGGAACCGACTTAGGAGTCGGTGATTGTCAGCGAGTCCTCGCTCCTGACCTGGCTCGCCACGACGGACGCCGAGCTCACGTACATCGGCGAGCCCATCAAAGGCCTCGGCAAGCGTGTCGGCGGCAACGTTATGGTTGTCTACTGTTCCAACCGCTCCCACAATGTCTGCGGCGGGCCGTGCACGGTCTACAACGGTGGCGCGACGTGCCTCGACACGCCCGACACCAACTGCCTCAGCGCCACGGCGAACGTCGCGTTCTGCGACCGTGGAAATTGCGGAGGGACCTGCAACCAGCTGTCATCGTGCGGCACCCGCCTCGATAACAACTTCTGCTACACCCCGGGAACCAAGTCGATCCTCGTGCCATTCATCTGAGTGGTTTCCGAATGTAGTCGTGTAGGAGTAGCGTGTAACTGCAGATTCAGCGTCGACGTCGCGAGATCGAATTCTACCTGATCTGATACTTTACTCGCTTGAACGGCGCAGTGCTCTTGAGTGCGAGCAATGCTTGCCACCTACATATCATTCTCAGTTATTTTTCAATGGCACCAGTCCCCAAGACACTAATAAAAGGTTGTAAAGCTTGAGACCGTGGCCTGATCCACCTCCAACCAGACCCGCGCGTCCGCGTCCTAGCAACATCCTGTCTAGATTGATTCTTCATTTATGCGGACACAAATTTCGATGTGCTAAATCCGCGGGAAGCGGGCGTGGATCCGGAGGCCATTGAGCGCTTAGGTCACATGTGATATCCCGATACTCTTGACCTCTAACCGCCATGTTCCGTACCGCGCTGCGTCGAGCAACAGCATCAGGCCCGCGCTCTCTGCTTGCTGGACCCGCTAGACGCGCCATATCGTGTAGCGCCGTCCGACGTGGGCCACAGAGCCTGGACACGCTGACGGAGGAGGAAGAGGCCTTCCGCGACACCGTGCGGCGGTTCGCAACCGAGGTCGTCGGTCCCAAAGTACGCGAGATGGACGAGAACGAGATGATGGACAAGGACATCATAAATGGCCTCTTTGAGCAGGGTGTGCGTACCACATTCTGTGTCTCTAAGCGCATTAGCGCTGACCGCATTCGCCGCAGTTCATGGGCATTGAGACCAGCGCTGAACACGGGGGCGCTGAGGGTAGCTTTACCAGCGCAATCCTCGTCATAGAGGAGCTGGCACGGATTGACCCTAGCGTGTCGGTTCTGTGCGACGTTCACAACACCTTGGTCAACACTATATTCCGCAAGTACGGCACCAAGGAGCAACAGGATAAATATCTGCCTCTCCTGGCCCAAAGCAAGGCAAGTGTGAGTCCAATTATCACCGACATGGTCTGACACCGTGCGTCTAGCTGGGTTCGTTCTGCTTGTCTGAGCCAGCCAGCGGTTCCGATGCCTTTGCGTTGCAGACACGGGCAGAGAAGAAGTCCGACCACTATCTCATTAACGGTTCCAAGATGTGCGTGAGCTTCCAATGCACCATGTTCATATAGCTGAACGCGTTCAGGTGGATCACCAACTCGTGGGAAGCTGAAATCTTCCTTGTCTTTGCCAATGTCGACATGTCCAAGAGCTACAAGGGCATTACCTGTTTCGTGGTCCCACGCGAGGACGTCAAGATCGCAAAGAAGGAGCAGAAGCTCGGTATTCGTGCCTCGTCCACCTGTACCGTTGCCTTCGACGACGTCAAAGTGCCGTTCGAGAATGTGATTGGCGGCGAGGGCAAGGGATACAAGATTGCCATCGAGATCCTCAACGAGGGCCGCATCGGCATTGCCGGGCAAATGATCGGTCTCGCGCAAGGCGCATTCGACAAGGCCGTGCCGTACACCTACGAGCGCAAGCAGTTCGGTCAGGCCATCGGGACGTTCCAGGGCATGGCGTTCCAGATTGCGGAGGCTGCCACGCAGATCGAGGCGGCGCGTCTGCTGACATACAACGCCGCGCGCAGGAAGGAGCAGGGACTCGACTTCACTAAGGAGGCCGCCATGGCCAAGTGGTACTCGAGTGTTGTTGCGCAGAACGTGTCCGGTAAGGCCATTGAATGGTGTGGCGGCGTGGGCTTCACGCGCGAGACGGGCATCGAGAAGTTCTGGCGTGACTCAAAGATCGTGCGTTATGCTTGCTGGAGCTCTTGTTGCGTTACTGACGCTGTGGCGCTGTCTTCCAGGGCGCGATATATGAGGGCACGAGCAACATCCAATTGCAGACCATCGCAAAGTTCATCCAGAAGCAATACTCGCCATAAGACAGGTTCAACAAGCTGTATTGTAGTCTTCATCACCACATCCAAGACGTGCTACCTTCATACACTGTGTAATGACAAGAATACAGTGTGATGGAGGACCGCTCATGCGCATCAGTATCATGCTTTACGCGGAAAGCAAGCGTGCGATTTCAGCGACCAGCCATGCTGGCACGCCGTCGTACTGCAAGACGACTTCTTCCAGTTTGCACGGTCGTCCTTCTCCTTGCGGCTGTTTAATTGCGTTGCGAAGGCTGACGAGCCGGAGGATGCCAACGCCTTCGTTGGTCCCCGCATCGTTATCTTGGTATGAAATCGCGCCTCCTTTGGACAGAGAGATGCTGCGCAGCTTGGGCCAGATAACTGACCGCTGACCATCACCGGCAAGCTCGAGAAAGAAATCGTCATCGATGGTGTACGACGTCGTTGTCGTATGTCGGAAGACGGCCATGGCGAAATGCGTCAGGTTGGAGAGCACGGAGAGGGGCTGGATGTTGGCTGCGGTGATAGGACCCTCGAGGGTGAGACGCGTGACGGTTGAGGCTGCTGTCGATAGAAATGGGTCCATGACGGGTTTAAGAGCAGATTTGTTCAGAATTAACTCTTTGAGACCGGGAGTCACCAACAATGGCGGAGAGTGATGCGGTACGAAGTAAGGCAGGCCGTGTGCACGGAGCGTGCGAAGCCGTGGTAGTGTCAAACGGGGCTGGGATGCGTCGTTGTCGGGGGTACATATCAAGATGTACAGTGTCTCCAGGGTGGATGCGCACCGCGTTAGGAAGTCGGTGAGCCCGCGAGGGGATAATCGAGCCCCCGTTTCCAGGTATGACAGCGCTGGAAAGGCGGAGACTGCAGAACACAGCATACCAGCGAAGTGAAGTTGTAGACTTCTCAGGCGAGGAGCAAAGGGGAAAAAGCCATCCAGTGGATTTTGGTGCCAGCGGTCCAGTTGGTGGCAAGAGACGGTCAGTTCAACAAGAGCTGGTGTTGGCCCCCTGAGCACGTGTAACAAGCCTCTGTCAAATGATAGAGGAGTCCAGAGTGATACATTGGCCCAACGGGCGACGTGGCAGGAAATGGCCATGAAAATTGCGCGAAGTTTGCTCGCCGGTTTCGAATCGACTGGGATAAAATCGTCCACGGGCTCAGCGCCGATGACGAGATTGTACCACGGCAACACGACATCTAGAGAAGCTGATCTCGACCGCAGAAGCAGCAGTTCAACACGAGGACCATGAATGTCGAGCACGTCCTCAATATCATGGTCCATGTATGGCAGCCCGATGTATGTCCAGAGTGCAGGGCATGCCAGCGCAACCTGTCGCCAACGTACGCAGACGGCCGAAAGTGTGAAAGGCAGGCAGGCACGATCGTGGTTATAGTTCCCTTCGGACCAATTACCGTCCGGTTCGTCCGTGAGCAGCCTGAAGATATAGCAAAGGAGTTCTTCGGGGCAAGTCGCAAAGAACTCGCGCGAGTATGCAGCTCGCCATTCTGCGACGCTCGACGCGAGGAAGTCCTTTTGCCGCTGCAGCTGCTGTATGTCGGCGGCGAGGGAAGCGACTTTCTCCAGAGCTGCTCTGCGTTCGTGTTCTAAGCTGGCGAGCTGCCTCAATACATCCTGTAGGCTCGCAGTGTCGGCATGTAAGCGTGCGGAGCGAGCGCGTTGCACGCTGGAGTGCATGGTGCACGTGAGGATGAAGGTGGCGGAAAAAGGCCGAGACACGTGTTGGAACTCCGCTCCAATTTCGCCTTGTTCCGGACCTCGGGATCCTTCTCCCCTTTGTTTTCTATACCAGTGTCATCGGAATGATATTAGATCTTTCCAAGCAGCAAGCTCAACACTCGGAAAGTATCTGCAAACTAGAGCTTCCGAATCATGATGGGTCAGCCAAAGTTCGCTATCATGAACCATTCTCGAAGCGACGGCGCACACAGCACGCTTCGTGCACACCGCGTGGCTTCAGGTTCAGGCCAGGCCACGAGTCCGTGCTAAGCAGTTCGCGGACGCTTGGCCCGCGCTAGACGAAATCAAGGTTCTGTCGTACTATAACCGGAATAGAAGCGGCCACCCTCACCGAAGCGGCCACTCGGACTTTTCACCTTTCCCTCCTGCCGTACTTGTTCATAAATCTTGGGAAATTCACACAAGGTAGTTCGACCTTGAATGCACTCATCCTTATGCAATAGCAAGGGCATTGTGGTCTGTGAGCAGTTGGAACCTCAGATCATGAGTTTTGATCTCGCAATGGCTGACATCATTTGAGCATTGTGCATCCTAATCTCAAGCTGCCAAGCTGGGAATGAAAACATACCTTGGTATAGCATGTCAAAACATTCCTGGAAATTTTCAAGGCCAGAAAGTGAGTGGAACATGAGCAACTGCAAAGCTCGGTGCGGTCCCATCAATGAGTGGCCACTTCTGTGATCACACCGGCACGACCCCAGAGACACAGATGCTGCCTCGAAAATTTAGCCATCATAAGTTTAGACCATTCAATACATGCACTTTGAGACTATGAAGAGCCGAGAGGGAGGGGAGGTGAGGAAGGAGGCAAACTGCAAGAGCGGCCGCTTCTATGCCGGTTATAGTAACTGTCAGCCTAAGGGCCCGCTCCACGCGACGCCGGTCCGGGGAGACTGATAATCTGAGGATCTCGGAGAATCGCTTTATCAATAGGGGTTCAGTGTGTCAGTATTATCAACAATTACATACATCGTCAGGAGTTTGTTTGCACGCGATGAACGGCTTTATGGTCATGGAGTTCTATGAACAGCTCATTGCGAAGGTACTAAGTACACTGATTGCAACCGTTATCGTACTGGCCGTTGGATTCCTCTTACTGAGAACCACGGGGGATTGATCACGAGACCTCGTCATCTACATACCGGTCTTCCACGTTGCATGACAGAGTGACATTTTTCCACGAGTCGGAATGCAGTGTAGCGCGAGGTACGGGCTGGGAGGAGACATGAGCTTGACCATCGGAAGGCGGCTGCGGTCACGATTCGATGGATTGACCGGACCGCGAACGAAGCTATGTCGACAGCCTTTGCCTTTTCGTTCTGCGTCTTGCCTGAGCGCTGGGCATCAGTGTGAGCGTTAAAAGGAAAGGTGCCGGACCGCAGACGCGCGCTGCGTGTCGGCGGGAGCTGATGATGTCGCGTTGCTGGTTGGCTGTCGACGGCCAGCCTGGGAAAACACGCAGAGTCACTGGCGGTGCATTCCCGCGTCAGAAAGCCACTTGAAACCCGTCGAGCTGCCATTGCCAATGGCATACATTATGATATCGCCGTAGCACGCGTGGACGGGATGGCGAGGCCGGCGTGCTTACTGTGAGTCTCTCAGACAGGGTCTTGGGGAATTTCATATTTGCAATGCGACCAAGTTTATGACCGTTTATGAAGGCCGCGATGGATCGCTCCGGCGACGGTTGGTGGATGCAAGCGATCTGCGCTAACTGGATGCAGCTGGGGGGCCCCGAGAGCGTGATGTCGCGCTCGCACCGCGTGGCGGGGCGCCGGAGGAGGACAGGCGCTGTGCCTCTACAGGCTACGCTCGGAGAAATACGAGGAATATATATCGGTGGGCAAGGCGCGCTGGGTGGGCGCGGAGGACGCATGTGTGATAGAGTTTTACTTACTTGTATGATGAAGAGCTGCGGCTCGGCGGCAGATGATGAGGCTGATCTGAAGCAGGGAGGAAGAGGAGCCGGGCTGCTCGCTGGATGTCGCGTCGCAAGAAGCCCGGGACGTCGTGGCTGAGGACTTGGAGCGAAGTGTCGAAGGGCGTGTCACATGCAGGGCTAGCCTATCCAGTCGGGCGCGGCAGCAGAAGGACGGGGGGGAGCAGGCGCAGGAACTGAGGAAGGGCTGGGCCGCGCAGCCGCCCATCAGGCCATGATCACTGAGATACGGCTGAGACTGGTTGGGAGCGACGGGGACGGGGACTCTCAGCGTCGGGGGAGCGAGGATAGTCCGCTGAGTGAGTGGGAGTGGGAGCGGGCGGAGGTGCTATGACCTGTCAGGCGTTGGAAATGCGTGGGAATAGCATGCGTTGCGGCAACAGCGCGTCTTGATATATAATATGATACCATCCATTCCATTTGCCAGCTCCCATCACCCATGTCTCTCAAACGCAAGCTCGCTGCCGACGACGACGAGGGCGACCTCTCGCCGGCCGTCGCGGCTGCTTCCGCGTCTTCTCCGAGCCCCTCCTCCTCCTCGTCCGCCGTCCCGCAGCCGGCGAGCGTCGCCGCGAAGCGCCCGCGCCGTCACCAGCCAGCGCCCGCGCCCGCGCCTGTCGCCGTCGCCGCCCGCCCACAACAGCAGCAGCAGCAGCATGGATCCCTGCAGCGCGCCGGCGACGCACGACCGCGGGCATCGAGCGCGCCGTGCTCGTCGCGGCACCATCGGTCGGCATCGCGCAGCCAGCCCGCGCGGGCAATTGCGCCGTTGCCGCGGGCGCCGGCGAGCGCAGCGGAGAAGGTGATCTACCCGTCGTGGGCGCCGGACGTGACGCGGCACTCGCTGCGCAGCATCGACCTGGACGTGCTCCAGTACAACACCCAGTTCCGGCACGACTTCATGCTCGACGGCCCGCACAAGTTCACCCGCGTCCTCGGAAAGCCCAAGCGCGAGGACTCGACCCGCTACTGGCTCGCAGTCCTCATGGAGCTCGAGACTGGCTGCACCTGCGTCGCCTTCGACGACGCCAACAAGGTCTGGCCCTGCGTCTGCCCCGACGCCCGCCCAGCGTCCGCACACGCCGCCCAGCACGCCCACCACCAGCAGCAGCAGGTCCCCGGCAAGATGCCCTCGCGCGTCCTGCCCATGCTCGTCGAGCTGCGCACCCTGCTCAGACACGTCACATCGCCCGCCGCCGCCGCCGCTGCGCCCGACTCGCCCTTCCGCCCGCCGCAGCCCGAGCCGCCCCACGCACATGGCGACGCGCTCGCCGTCCTGCTCGACGAGCACCGCGTCTTCGACGAAGTCCGTCGCGGCGTCTACGACCATGTCCCACTCTTCCGCTACATTGGACAGCTGCTCAAGGAGCACTGCGCGCCAATGCGCGACGCCCGCATCGACAACATGGTCGCCTTCGCATGCGACGGCCCGCCCGCCGACCCTGCGCGTCCACCGACGACGGCGAGCTGGAAGAGCCACGTCCTGCAGGCCATCCGCATGTGCTTCGAGATCCTCGAGCTCATGGCCATGGTGCGTTCAACACGCCCACCCTGACTGTTGCCTCTGACACCCGTTTCAATCAGGACATCGCCAACCACCAACTGCTCACGCACCGCGCCCGTCTGATGGCCACGACCGCATCCCTCGAGCTATCCGCTTTCAGGAATAAGTTCCTGCTCCATGACCCGCCGACGCTGCATGTCGCCTGCATCCAGTCGTCCCTGCAGCAACGCCTGGACTCCAGGACGCTCGGCACAGGCACATGGGAGGATCAGCTGCGCTCGAGTCTTGTGCGCACCGTCGTCGATCTCATATTTGATCCTGCTGTCCTCGGCGGCCCGCGCTCGCCCGGATTGCGCATCCCGCCCAACTTTCCAGAGACCTTCTACCTCGACCACTCGCGCATGTGTCGCTTCAGCTCCGAGGCGTGCGACCTCAGCGTGCTCTACATGCTCCTCCTGCTCGCGCGCTCGCCACCCTTCTCGGTGTCGGACGCGACGGTCGCCGCCGCGCTCAAGTCTGAGATCGCGAGCATCGCGCCCCCGCGGCTGGGTCTATGCTTCGGCTCCGCGCTGCGCTCGCGACACCACAGCAAAGATTCTGCAGCGTCCGAATGGGACCAATGGCGACAAGGCATCAGTGACGTGCTCCTGCAGATTGCGCGGCGCGCAAGCAAGGGCGGTGTGCCGTCCCAGAGCATGCTCGAGACGCTCGAGCGCTGGGCGGACACCAATCTGCAGGAGCGCTCCGCGCTGAGCGGCGTCTGCCAGAAACGGCTCAGGGAGGCGCTGTACGAGGCCGTGGCGCTCTCGCTCCAGAGTCCGCCCGCGCGCAGTTCGGGTGCGGCCCAGCGCCTGCCTGTGCCCGTGCTTGCGCCGATGCCGCAGCAGCCGTGCGCGCAGGCCGTCCTGCACATCTCCACGCGGCCGCCCGCGCCCTTCCCGCCCGCGGCGCCCTCGCGGTTCCCCGCGCCCGCGCCGCCCGCCCAGCCCTCGGCCAGCGCGGCCAGCAACGGCCTCGACGCGTTCGCGGTCGAGATCGACTCGCTGGGCCGCCGGATTGCGGAAGTCGTCGCGCACCATTGGACGGTGTACAGAGAGCTGTACATGTCGCCGGGTTTCCTCCACTGAGCGGACGGCTCTTCTTCCCCTGCATTTTACGATCTCATGACGACTTGCTGCGTTTCGCGCAGTGTTAGAGCTGCAGTAATCTCTTCCTTAGGACGGTATCCCGGTTGTTCATCCCATCTCATCTCACCCATCTCATCTTTGGTTCCTCTCCTCCCCTCGCGCATAGTAGTCATAGCATTTTTCGTCCCCTCTGCTCCGGTTCTGGTCTGGCACATGCAACTTATTGAAGCAATTTTCCCGTTCATCTTTTCGCATATGGATCTCCTGTCTCCTGTCTCGTCTTCGGCCCTTCAGCTTCATCATGCAATAACAGCCAAATATTACCGTCGTCGCAATTATTACTGTTGTACTAGGAACTATACTACTACCACTACGTATACTACGCACCCCTAAACTTTTAGCGTTGTTCCGGTGGCGTCCCGGTGTTCCTGCGCGCTGCCACCCGTGCCACGCGCACGCGAAGTCCCCTCGTCGAAGTCGAAGGCCCCTGTCCTCGCGAGCGGTGCCCGGCGAAACGCGATCGCGATGATCGGGGCGGCGTTTGACGTACATCCGCTGTTGTGTGGGATCGTCATCATTACGAGTATGATCGACGCCGGACTATCCCAGGAATCATGATCGTTGCTTCAAACAGACAAAATCGCCGGGAACCCGAGTGACTTGCTCTCGTGCGAGCGACACGACACCTGCGTCGAGTTCCGCAATGGGAAGGCCGCGTGGAATAGTATGATTAGCGTGGCGCGTGTGCATTCCACGCGTGCCAGTGTGTGCACTGTGGACCGCGCCCGACGACTGTTGCCGTTGCAACTTGCCGTCGCCGGTGCACATCATCGCGCTTGCCACCCGGAATGTTGACAGGGTCGCGCGGCGATATGTATGGGTCTCAGCTCCCGGCGCGCGCGACATCGCGAAGCTGGCCGACGTCAGCTGCAGCCACAGCACAACATTGCGTGGCAGCTAAGCAATGGGAGATCCAGGCCTGCAGCTGTCACGCGCACGTGCTCCTGTTCCCAGAACGAGCGGAGAAGACGTTGCGAGCTGTCATTTGGCTGCTGCTTTGTATGAGCACGTTCTTTGCGTTGCTGTGGGTGTACGTAAA
Source organism: Auricularia sp. M13 (assembly GCA_037042915.1). Taxonomy (NCBI): domain Eukaryota; kingdom Fungi; phylum Basidiomycota; class Agaricomycetes; order Auriculariales; family Auriculariaceae; genus Auricularia; species Auricularia sp. M13. The sequence goes on along the minus strand of CM073195.1, from coordinate 2,930,554 downwards.
CCAGCAGGCCCTGGTGCAGCTGCGACTCGTCGGAGATGCCATACGGTGCATTGACAGCGCGTTGGGAAAATCGCTCGGGGCGAAGAAAGCACTGCGGCGGAAAGGGGTAAACCGGGCCTGACGCGCACTCGCAGGACGTCTCGCTCCCGCAACCTCCCGTCCATGGCTCGCAGAAAGGGTGAAAGAATTCCGGGCGAAATACATTCCTTAATTCAAAGGTAAGCGACTGTGTAATGATACAGCAATGCGGGAAGTACGAAAGCAGAGACTCGCCCGGGATGGATACAACCCGACGCGACACCTCGGGCGGAAGATTGTCTGGAGGTAGGAACTACACATATACGATTCCACTCTGCCCGTAGAAGTGGTTGAGAATGCACCGCGAGTGGGTCATCGTCAGCGTCAACACAGGGTGAATGGCATTCTGCATCGGGTCAGCCAGCTGAAGGATCATCGCCAGCCATTCCGAGACGCACCAGTCGGTTGGCTTTCCCGCCAACGAAGCGCGACTCGGGCTGGTGCTCGTCTTCAAGCCACGAGCTCATCTCCGCCCACATCGTCTTGCGCATCGCCTGATCTCGCGGGCTCGAGCCCAGCTTCACGGTGTCGCCCGCTGCCTGAGCCGCTTCGGCGTTCCATTGCTCCTTTAGCGACCGGAGCAGACTAGCAGAGGGAACGAAGTGGTGTTGGGCGGACGAGAGTCCAGCGAGGTTGTACAACGTGTGGTACGCATCGGCGCTCCTGGAATCTGTCAGCCTGCAGATAGCCAATCCCACGCGCCGACTGACTTTCCGGGCTTGTCCCTCAATCCGCCCGTAGGCGCCTGGGCTGCCATGAGCACGTACTGCTGCAATGCCTCTGCAACGCGATGTCAGTCCGCATCTTCGGCAGCCGGTCCCACTCACGCTTGTTGAACAAGCCATCCTCTACATCGTGCCACTCCTCTTCCCCGGGCTTACTCTCCGCGGCGGGCTCGGGCTGAACGTCTGTCTTGTCGAGCGTCTCCCCGGCAAGCCACTCGACGATGCCAAACTCCGCGCCGACCCACCACGAGTAGCATCCGTCGACGAGCTTGTTTGTCCGCCCGCGAAACCCGCCCAGCTCGACCTCGGAGCCCTGCAAGTTCGCCAGCCAGCGCGTGAGCGAGCGCAGGTTGATCTTGGGCCCGTCGGGCTTCATGAAGGGCTGCAGCAGCGCCCAGGACGCCACAGCGCAGTAGCTGTATCCGCCGTGCGCCTCGCCGAGCGCGGGCCGCGGCCAGGCGAGTAGCTCGGGCGCTGCTCCGTCCGGCGCGTCGAAGAACGGCTGCGATGCGCAGGAGAAGCCGCCCTCGTACGTCTGGCAGCTCGCGATGAACTCGGGCAGCCCAGCGATGAGCTCGGGCGTGAGCAGGTCGAGTAACGTCGCGGTAACGAGCAAGCAGTACACGCCACTAGGGACACACAAGATGAGCGAACGAAAGTAAAGTGTACGGTCTGAAATGCCAGGCGCACCGGATGTCGACCTCGGAGTCCTTCGAGACAATGAACGAGCCGTCGGGCTGCTTCAGACTCATAAACCACGCGTACATCTTCTCTCTGAAGCGCGCATGAGATCCCTCCAAGCACACAAGGCACGTCGAACGGATGGAAACTACCTATCGATCTGGTCCCAGCCGCCGTCGGGGCCAGGCCGCCCGACGATGGCGAGCGCAGAGACGGCCGCGTACGTCGCGAGCAGATGCGGGAACTGGTTGGGACCGCCGCCAAAGCCGCCGTCTGGGTGCTGGAACTTGAGTATCGTGTTGATCGCGCTGCCCACAGCCAGCCAGCGTCAGTGTCAATACCGGTGTCTCAGACGTGGAGAGCAACGCACCGCTGCTTGCTGGCAGGATCGAGGCCCACGCCCAGCAGGCTGAATGACTGCAGTATCCAGAACATGATCCAGGCCTTGCTCGCCTCCTGCACCTGGTACTTGGCCGGCAGGCCCTGCAGCAGACACCGGCCCAGGTAGTTCACATGCGCGTTGCGGTCCAGCGCGGGCGGCTCGTCCGTGAACAGCTCAGATATGATGCGCTCCGTCTCGAGCTGCGTCTCGGACGTTGGCGTTGGATAGCCATCCTGCGGCGTCGGGCGAAATCGCATTGTGCCAGGTGCGAGACAGCGGACAAGACGATAACTCGGTTTCCCACTCCGGCCCGACCGCTCACGTGCTTCGACGGTAATATTAATGGCTTCTATTCCTTACTACTTTACATGTGGGGCAAGAGCAATAGAAAGCGAGCAAAGACGAGATGGTATACAAGTTACAGAGTTGCGAAAGCGAGACTTTGCGTGCAGTGAGGATCTAGAGAAGAGTTCAAGAAGACAGAGATGCGATGGATGCGAGAAACTGTCGAGGACCATACGTGAGCACTCCAGCAGTGGCATCATACATGGGGCCAGCACTTACCAAGAAGCATGCATCACCTTACTCGACTTCGGCCTGCAGAGCGCGCTCGCCCTCGGCCCAGACTTCGGGGTCGACGCTGCCCTCGACGCGACAGATCGGGCAGGCAACAGCACTAGGGTCGGCCGCCTCGCGCCCGGCGCCCTCCGCAGCGATCCTCGCGGCGGTGATGATGCACTGCGGGTGGTACTCGTGCACGCACTGCTTCCCGCCCTGCCCGCTCGTATTCTGCAAGCGCACCAGCTTAACGGGGCCATGCACCTGGGGCGTCGGGTCGTCGTCCGTCGGAGCGAGGCCGCAGCACACGGAGTCGCAGCGCAGCCCAAGCTCGCGCTCGCGCTTCTCGACGTACTGTCGGAGAGTCCGGCCCTGCGGCTCGGGGCGCGACCACTTGCGTCGGAGTTGCCTCTGACGCCGCTGCGCAGGCGTCGGTGGCACGCCCCAAAGAGGTCCACGGAAGAGGTCGTGCAATGACGGCAAACGCGTAGCGTCCGGCGGAGGAACGCGGTTGTCCGTGCGTTCGCCAGCGTTTTGTTGCTGCTCCTGTGGTTGTTGCTGCTGTTGTTGCTGATGCAGCGCAGGGTCTACAGGCGCGACAATGTGGAAGAGCATCTCGAGCGGTGGTGGCATATCCGGCCTATCCTGCCGTTGTCGCTGCTCCGACGGCGGAGGCGCTGTCGATGGGGGCGCCGTCTGGGCGGCCTCGCCCGTGGCTGCAGCCTCGGGCGTGGCATTGCCGCTGCCAGCACCTACAGGAACGGTCATGCCAATGTCGAGCTCAATCTCGAACGTATCGAAAATTGTCTCGACTCCATCCACTATGTGATGGTGATGGGCTTGATGGTGAATGCGAGGTCCAGAGCCGGGCGCGGGTGAAGGTTGCTGGCCCTGTTGAGGCTGGCCGGCTTGCTGAGGAGCGTTCTGCAGTACCTGGGGCGGCCACCCCCACGGAAAAACTTGCGGCGGAGCTCCCTGCGCTTGCGGGGACCCTCCAACCGGGAATGGGCCCAGATTAAACGTGAAACGATGGGGCATACCCGGTGCAGGCTGAGGCGTAACGGGACGTGCTTGCTGAGGCGGGGCCTGCGCCGCATTCGGCTGGGAGGGCTGCGCAGCCGCCGGCGCTGGAGGAGTGCCAGCGCCATTGAGATGGGCAAGCAGATCAGCAAAAAAGGCTGGTGGCGGCGTGAAGTTTGGGATAGGCCCGTGGGAGGTACGCTGGTGACCGTCGATGTAGGCAGACGACGCCAGGCCGTCCGGATCGACGTTGTAACGGCAATTGGGACAGGTCGTGTGCTGGCTGAACCAAGGCTGCAAACATGTCGAATGGAATGCATGGCCGCAGGGAAGGACGACGATCCGGGGACGCAGAGGGGGTTCCTCGGGTGCAGGAGCAGGAGCAGAACCGTCGGAACGAGCAGAGCCGGGTGATGGAGCAGCAGGTGCAGTCGCGCCTGCTTCCCCGTCTTGTTGCGGAGCGTTACTGCCCCATTGAGATGCTCCCTCGCCATCCTCCAGATCAGTGTCCAACCCTTCAAAGCATACGGCGCAGGCGCCAGTACCGCCATCGGTGGCCTTCTCGACCGTCATGTAACGCTTAACAAGACCAGGTGGGACTTCCTCAAGGCCTTCAATCAAGCGGCGAGCCTGTCCGGGGTCTTCTGAAGGCGCGTCGTGGAACCCGCCGAAGAAGGGGAATGGGAAAGGCACCGGCACGGGTACGGGAACAGGCACCGTCTGAGGTCCCGGCTGAGCCGCATTCGCATTCGCACCTTGGCCGCCGAGCAGTGCGCGCATGGCGGTCTCCTGAAGGCGCCGGAGATCGGCCATAGTGAATTCGTGTTGCGGGCCATTTTCAGGTGGAGGGGCGGGCGCGTTCTGGGCGGTGGGCTGCTGAGGCTGAGTTCCCGGCGGGGCGCGCCGTGCGGTTGCAGATGCGGCGACGCCGACATCGGGGAACAAGAAATTCATGCTGCCGCCGCGGGAGCCGTCTGCAGCTGGTTGGGCCTGTGTGTCGCCTTGGTCAGAAGCTGGAGTGTCGGGTGTTTCGGCTGTTGAACGCACGTTACTCTGTGCGAGGGCGCCGAAGATGGATCCGAGCAGGTTGCTCAGCCACGGGGGCGGTTCCTGCGCGTTGGCCTGGCCGTCCTGGGCGGCGTTGTCGTTGTGCTGAGGCGGAGTCTGTGGCGCAGCGGTTGGTGGCGGCTGGGCCGGCGTGGCAGGTGTCGCTACATCGGGCGTCAAGCGGCGACGCGGTTGCGAGTCAAGCGACAGACCTGCTACGGGCTCGACAAGCTGTTCCTGGGCGGCGGCGTCCTGCCTGGGGATGGCGAACGAGACGCCCTGCATGACATAGGAGCCAGCCATCGGTATACGCCGGGTCGACGAGAACGCCCGAGGCAATGGGCGCACTGGCCGGTCCCCAGCCTCAGCCGCAGCGTCGGCCTGCGCGGACGGGTCGGGTGTGGCGGTGCGCGGCGTGCGACGATTGCGGTCGTCGTCGTCAATGACGTCCTCGACGCGGGGGCGACGGTCCGGGGTCGCGTCCGCGGGCTGGATCTGGGCGTAGGCGCTCGTTGTGGCGGACGACGAGGACGACGGCCGGACGACGCCGTCCTCGTTCTCAGAGTCAGACGAGTCGGAGCCTGAAAGCAGCTCGGGCATGTTGTCGTCGTTGTCTTGCGCCTGGCGCGAGTGCGATACGGGGTCGACCTGCATCCGGTCGTCGTCATCGGTCGCAGCGGTGGTGCTCGCCGGCGCGCTCGACGCCCGGCTGCCTGCGGCGGACGTCTGCTCGTCGCCAAGCTGGGCGAACAGTCGTCTAAAAGAGTCCATCGTGCAAGAGTAGAAAGAGAAGTGAGACGGATAGGGCCGGCGCCGCGAGATCGCGATGGCCAAATACCCCCGCTTTGTTCGTTCTGGAAATTTCCGGCGTATAATCGACCACGGCCTGCCTCGACGCTGACTAAAGACGTTGGTGCAATGGCCGCAGTCATACGGAGTCCAGAGTCCGAAAGATTACTCAGGCAGCTCTCAGTGTCATCTCTCAGCGCATGAAAGTGCGGGAGCTTCATAGCTTCAAGCGAGTCACGACGCTGGGACAGTCTCACCTAGTACCCCAACGGCTGCCTGAATGAACACATTCGTATATGTATGACGATGACAAGAGAAGGTCAGCAATTGACTCCTGAGGATGATATTCCGAGCCGAGATACTCCGTCCCTTCAGTCATTTCTCTCGCGGCAGGCGACCTGGACACGCTGAGTCTCTCTAGTTTGTCCGATATTTCTGCTGGAGGAAGAGGAATTGCTGTGCTTTCCCCCTTGCCTACAATTCCGCACCTCCAGGCGTCAGCTTGTGTGGTTATTCTTGGACGCGGGCCCTCGATTCGGACATCCGAGACCTGGCAACCATCCATTGTACTGTCCTCGCCGTCAGGTGGTCGCATCCCTGTAGTGCTGCGCTAACGTGTGCATTCAGTTGCGTACAGTGTTGCACAGCGACATTTCCGGCAACACCATTCTCCTTGCATGCGATCTACGCTTAACAGACGCGAGGAAGACCGTCTCTTACTCCACAGCCGCCCGTCTGTGGAATTCCCACCTTGTGCCGGGAGGGAGGCCACCAAGGGTCAATGCACTGGTCGCCTCTGATATTGACGAACGTGCGTCGGTAAGAATGATACCAACGATGTCCTTTGTGATCGTGAGAGCTTTTTCATGCATACCAGTGCAGGCGAATCTTGCCACTCCGCTTGTCATTGGCCAGTTGCCGCGAAGGAATTGAAGCCGCGACCCGAGGATCTGTCCGCCACCACGACGTCTGCAAGTGGGCTCGCTACACCCAGCCCGCCTCTGCGGCCGCAATAAGGGTAGCTCCACCAGTGCTGGCGCGCGCACAGTAATGAGACAGTATTGCTGGACAGCCCTCTGCATTCGCCGCATTCTACGACCTTCGGCGGTGGTCACACGGGCGAAACCGCAACGCGCCTCTGACGACCAATGCTCCGCGTGCAGTGGTGCCCGCGTTCATGTCGGCATGCCGCTGAACGCCTAACGCGCACGCGCATAGGCTCCTCTGCGGCGGCCTGGAGTATATAACGATGCGTCGCAATCACCGCACCAGCCTCCAACATCAACGCATCTGCATCGACCTCCAACTCTGGCACTGGTGCCTCACCCTCTTCTATCTGTCAAGAAATGGCCTCTACCAAGGACGTAGCCTCCCTCTCCGACCGCATGTCGACTGCGTCGCCTGCGCCGAAGACGCTCGAGTCCGGCCTCCACGGCTTGCCAGTGTCGGCGACCACGACACTGGACATCGAGCACGCACTTGTGGCCGATGACCCCCGCTCGTGGAGCACCGCGCGCAAAGTGCGTGGTCGACGCGGAGTGCGATGGGCGCTGACACGGGCAACGCCCTCTGCAGTACATGACGCTCGCCATCATTGCCACTGCGTGTCTAGTGGCGACCATGGCCGTTAACATCTATAATCGTGCGCCTCAGCAAATACCGCACGCATATTTTCCTGGCTAACTCATCTGCGAATGTTCCTCAGCTGCTATAAACGATATCAAGAAGGAGCTTGGCGCGACGGACCAGGAAATCTCACTAAGCATTGCACTCTTCGTCATCGTGCAGGGCACGACGCCTCTCCTCTGGAGCGCAGTGAGCGAGATCAAGGGCAGAAAAGTGCGTGCTGAGAACGCGCGTCGTGCTTCCGACGTCCTAATTTTATCCGCTCGTCCCTGCAGTATGTCTACATTATCTCCATGCTCGTGAGTTCTACAAAAAGTTACCAATATCTGCATGTTGACAGCGGTCTCAGATGTTCACGGTCGGCTGTGCGGTTGCCGCGGCTTCCACTCACATTGGCGTCCTGATTGGCATGCGCGTACTGCAAGCATTGGGCAGCAGCGTTGCATCTGCGATCGGCGCAGCCACCCTTGCAGTGAGTAATCCGAGGCTTTATCACAAATCTGGGCTGAAACTCACGCGGCCATCGTACTCAGGACATTTACGACAGGCAGGAACGCGGCACTAAACTCGGGATCTACTACAGTATACCCCTCATCGGTCCTTCCCTCGGCCCACTCATTGGCGGCATCATCACCGACGTGTTCAACTGGCGCGCGACCTTCTGGTTCATGGTCATCCTCGGTGGTCTCATGTGGCTCTGCTTCGTCTTCCTCTTCAAAGACACCTTCCGTCGCGAGCGCTCGCTCACCTATCAGCGCGCCCTCAAGCACGCGCGCATCGCAGCAGCCAAGCGGAAGGCCGAACAGACGCTCGGCCATGGTCACGGCTCGCGGGCTCCCAGCCGGCGCTCGACCGCCCAACAGAGCAATTTCGAGACTGTCGGCCCCATGACGCCTCAGACTGAGAAGCCCGATGATATGCGGTCTTTCACGCAGTCGCCAGTCCCCAGCCTTGCCCCTGCCCCGACTATCCAGCTCGACGATGTCAAATTGTCTCTGGCCGATGTCAACCCGCTGCATCCGCTTCGCATGATTCTTCGCAGGCTGAACAACATCACAATCCTTTTACCATCAGGTAGGGTCTTCTGTGCTCTTAGCTCGATGAGACTGACTGGTCGCGGAAGGTCTCATCAACGCATTTATCTATAGTGTATCCTACACCTGTGTCCGGACCTTCTCGGCAGCGCCATACAACTATGATCCTTTGCACATCGGCCTGGTCCTTCTTGCCTTTGGAGTCGGTAAGTCTCCAAAATTATCCTCAGTGTTCAGCTGCTGACCTCAGCTCATAGGCAACGTCCTTGGAAGCATTGCAGGAGGACGCTATTCCGACTACCTTCGTGCAAAATATAAGGCGGACCCAGCTCGCCAGGCTACCGCTGAGGTAAAGCATCCGCATCTCGCATGCATCGGGACACCATGAAGCTCATGCTGTTGTAGACACGTCTGGACAGTGCCTTGGTCGTGATGTGGCTACTCCCGCCGTCGGTCGTGCTCTACGCCTGGTTTGCTCAGGAGCACATCCACGTTGCTGCCGTCTGCGTGGCGCTCTTCCTGGCGGGTTTCTCCTCCATCTGGATCTATACATCGACACTCGCATACATTGTCGACGCCAATGTCGGCCGGTCCTCCGCAGCTGCCGCCACGAACAGCTGCTTCCGCGGCGTCGCAGGCTTCGTCTCCGCCGAAATCGCCGTGCCCATCCAGAATGCGATCGGAGACGCCGGACTGTACATGATCTGGGCCGGCTTGATGGTGATTATGGAGCTGCTGGTGCTGCTCACTGCTAAGCGGGGGAAGGCGTGGAGGGAGAAGGTGGAGGAGCACGAGGCGGCCAAAACTTGACTGAACACGGTATTTATCACCAAATCACATTCTCGACGAAGGTGTATGGATAGTATAGTAGAATATACAAATAGAATCGCGACAGCAGCGCCCTGTCGAGTTCGCAGGTGCTTGAATTTTGTGCACACGACCGTTCAGGATCTTCGGAAGTTCGGGCCGAGATTGGCACCCGCGGAATCCTGCCTGCAACAAGCAGCCTGAATGGTCACGGCACGGTGTAGATATTATAACGTACCGTTATTAACGATAATATGCTCATATTACGAGATAGAATGCCCGGGAGGCCTCTGAAGCGAGCCCCGAAGCGATGTTCGGCCGTAAACACGATGCCGGACGAGTCGCAATTCGGACTTACACGCCGCAGTTCTTCTCCTGCCTTCATGTCGGCGCGCAATTGGACGCAGCAGCCCACTATAATCATAATGTCCGCCAACTTGCCGGGTTCTTCGTTCTTTGCTCAGGACCCACGTCATGTCGACGCCGCCTGCCAATCCACCCGCGGCTCAGGCCACAGCAGCCAGTGCCAACGACGACGTGACAGCTGATCCCCAGACTCTTGAGTCTGGTTTACAAGTGTCGGCAACCTCTACAATCGATATTGAACATGCGCTGGTCGACGATGACCCGCGTTTATGGGGTCCCTCTCGCAAAGTGAGCAACTGGCACTGGGCGCAACCTCTTGCCGTTGTTGATGCTCGATTCTTCTGGCAGTACATGACACTCGCACTCATTGCGATTGCGTGTCTGATTGCCACTATGGCCGTGAACATTTACAACCGTACGCACTCCTACCCGAGCGACACCTAGCTTAGCCGTTTGACCTTGACATACTGTAGCTGCCATAACAGACATCAAGGCCCAACTAGGAGCAACTGACCAAGATATATCCCTCAGTATCTCTTTATTCATCATCGTGCAAGGATGCACACCTCTTCTATGGAGTACGATCAGCGAATTCAAGGGTCGAAAAGTGCGTCTGCAGCGGTCTGCGCATACTTGTGACAAGCTGATGGGCGGTTGTAGTTCGTGTATCTCATCACACTCTTGGTGCGCTCAATCCCTGGCTTCACGACCCAGCGCTTACAATGCGACCAGTTGTTCACCGCCGGTTGTGCGGTTGCCGCGTCAGCCTCCCGCGTCGAAGTCCTAATAAGCATGCGCGTTTTGCAAGCCTTGGGCACAAGTGTCGCGTCCGCCATTGGAGCTGGCACGCTTGCAGTACGTTCGTTACGCGATCAAGATTGCCAGCGCTCATCAAGAATTGCAGGACATATACGAACCACGCGAACGAGGGACAAAGATTGGAATTTACTTTAGCGTCCCACTCATCGGGCCAGCCATTGGACCAATATTTGGCGGCATTCTCACAGACGCCTTCAATTGGCGTGCGACTTTCTGGTTCCTCGTGATCCTCGGCGGCGTTATGTGGCTCTGCTTCCTGTTGCTCTTCAAGGATACTTTCCGTCGGGAAAGATCTCTCACGTACCAGCTCGCTGTAAAGCGCGCGCGCTCCGCTGCCGAAAATCGGCAGGCTCACTCGTCTACCGGGACTGAGAAGGTCGGTCGGGTCGGCGAGGTGAAGTTGACTTTGGCGGATGTGAACCCACTCCATCCTCTGCTCATGATTCTTCGCCGGAAGAACAACATCGCGATCCTCATACCTTCCGGTAGCGTACACTTCAACTTCCCAGAGTGGGCATCCATACTCACTCGTATCTTAAGCCCTGATATTTGCATTCAGCTACAGCATCTCGTATACTTGCGTGAGGACCTTTGCCGCCGTGCCTTACAACTACAGTGCACTTCACATCGGGCTTGTCCTGCTTTCCTTTGGAATCGGCGAGTCAGTTGATGCTGTTACCCAGGACATCCTCTCATTTATGCCGCAGGCAACATGATTGGAAGCGTTTTGGGCGGACGATATTCTGACCACCTACGTGCGAAATACAAGGCCGACCCCAACCGTGAGGCAACCGCAGAGGTAAACCGTGCCCCATTTCTTCCACGATTATATGTCTGTTAGAAGCTTACTTCTGCGATAGACGCGTTTATACAGTGCCTTTGCTGTCATGTGGATTCTCCCTCCATCCACGATCTTATACGCTTGGTTTGCTCAAGAGCACCTTCACGTTGCGGGAGTCTGCGTCGCGTTGTTCCTGGCAGGCTTCGCGTCTATATGCATCTATGCGGCGACCCTAGCCTATATCGTGGACGCCAACGTAGGACGTTCCTCCGCCGCTGTAGCTGTGAATAGCTGCTTCAGAGGCACTTCCGCCTTTGTCGCTGCGGAGATCGCTGTCCCAATTCAAGATGCCATTGGAGATGCTGGGCTCTATATGATCTGGGCAGGCTTGTTGGTGGTCATGGAGCTCATGATATTGCTCACGGCTAAACGTGGTAAAGCTTGGAGGGAGACAGCAGAGGAACGCGAAGCGAAGGCTTGACCTCCCGCCCTTGGATCTGCGTCGAGGAATAGGGGAGGCTCCTGTGCGCGGTATCTGCTTGTAATGCTTTCGGCAGGATAATAATGTTGCACAACATCAGGAAGATATTGACCTTGGTCCTCTCCCAAACTCTGCTTTCCTTCGGGCGCGCCCGTGATTTTTGTCGCAAAGCTCAGCGGCATCAACCGGGATACCCGGACCGAGGGTCTGAGTGCACGAGACGTCACTTTCCAGACCGTTGCAAACCTTCGAAGGGTATGTCGTACGTTAAACAGCTCTAATATGGCACATGTTGCGCAGATTGTATGAAATAAAAATCGTGGCGAGGCCTTGTGTTCAGCAGTTCAAGGTTTTCGGCCGTTGACAAGACTCAATGCCGAAAACAGAGCGCCTCTGCCGGACGGACCGTCTCGTGCAACCGTCATGTCGGCGTGCAATTGGATGCCTGACCTACTCAGTGCTATATAACAATGTTCTCCCGCTCGCCGGGTCTTGCACCCATTCCTGATCATGGCGTCCTTCACGAACCACCAAGCAACGACCCCTCACGCGCACGCCGAATCGACACTGGCACCAGGTCCCAAGGCTCTCGAGTCCGGCCTGCCAGTGTCGGCGACCACGACATTAGATATTGAGCACGCACTGGTAGAAGACGACCCACGTTTATGGAGCACAACGCGCAAGGTGCGGCTTCGAGCCCAGTCGCTCGCAGCGACGAGCCGGTCTGACTGACCAACTTGGGCAATCCGCACATTCAGTATATTACTCTGGCTCTTATTGCCAGCGCGGGTCTTATTGCGACGATGGGAGTGAACATCTATAATCGTATGTTCAGCCTATTTCAGGTTTCCGCATCGAACGAGCGAGGCTGACCTTCGCGTCTGGTCGTGTGCCCGACAGCTGCCATAGCCGACATTAAAGCGCAACTGGGCGCAACAGACCAAGACATCTCCCTCAGTCTCTCACTTTTCATCATCGTGCAGGGCAGCACTCCGCTTCTATGGAGCGCAGTGAGCGAGATTAAGGGTCGAAAAGTGCGTGTTCTTCGCTTTTAGCGTCCTCGGACACTCATCTCCCTCCATAGTATGTGTATCTTATCTCAATTCTCGTACGCAAGAGGCTCGATAAAAACCTTGAGCTAACTCCCTGCTCAGCTGTTCACCGTTGGTTGCGCGGTAGGAGCGTCTGCCACCCGAGTGGCTGTCCTCATCGGGATGCGCGTGCTGCAAGCCCTGGGAGGCAGCGCAGTGCTCGCAATCGGTGCAGCTACGCTGGCAGTACGCACCTTTATACAACCTACAATCTTTCCAATGAATCTCATCTACGTAGGACATCTACGAACCGCGCGAACGCGGGACGAAACTGGGAATCTACTACAGCGTCCCCCTTATCGGACCCTCGCTTGGACCCATACTCGGCGGCGTTCTCACAGACGTCTTCAACTGGCGCGCGACTTTCTGGTTTCTCGTGATCCTGGGCGGAGTCATGTGGCTTTGCTTTCTGCTTCTATTCAAGGACACCTTCAGACGCGAGAGGTCGCTTACGTACCAGCTCGCCATGAAGCGCGCGCGTATCGCTGCGGCAAAGCGGAAGGCCGAGCACCATGACTCGGGGATTTCTGAAGATCCTTCTCGTCGGCTGAATTTGGAGGGCCAGAAGGAAAAGCCTGGCGCTGAGAATACGACACCCGAGGATATCCGCTCTGCCACGCAGTCTCCGATTCCTGGAAGCGGGGCCATCACTCCGACCATCCGCCTTGACGATGTGAAGCTGACTCTGGCCGATGTAAACCCCTTACATCCTCTTCGCATGGTCCTTCGTCGGAAGAATAACATCGCCATCCTCATCCCGTCAGGTGAATTCGTCTCCTGGAAATTACTCTCCTTTCAAGAGGGCTGAACCTGCGGCTAGCACTCATGTTCGCATTCAGCTACAGCATTTCATACACCTGCGTCCGGACGTTTTCGGCAGCGCCATATCGCTACAGCCCCTTGAAGATCGGTCTCATTCTCCTCTCCTTCGGAATAGGTGTTCCAACTGCCGTCGTATTTGTCACAAATCACTAACCTCTGTTTCATAGGCAATATGATAGGGAGCATCGGAGGCGGGCGGTATTCTGATTACCTGCGCGCGAAGTACAAGGCCGACCCGAATCGCGAAGCGACCGCAGAGGTAAGGAACCTCACTGTCACGCGGTCCCGCGCACACACTCAGATTGGAACACTCGTACAGACCCGCCTGGAGAGCACACTGATCGCCATGTGGATCCTCCCGCCATCCGTCGTGCTCTACGCCTGGTTCGCGCAGGAGAAACTGCACGTCGCGGCCATCTGCGTCGCGCTCTTCCTCGCCGGCTTCTCGTCCATCTGGATATACACCTCGACGCTCGCCTACATTGTCGACGCGAACGTCGGCCGCTCCTCCACGGCCGTGGCGACGAACAGCTGCTTCCGCGGCGTCGCCGGCTTCGTCTCCGCTGAGATCGCCGTGCCCATCCAAGACGGCATCGGAGACGCCGGACTATACATGATCTGGGCGGGCCTGCTGGTCGTCATGGAGCTGATGATAGTATTCACCGCCAGACGCGGGAGGGCATGGCGGGAACGGGCAGATGAACGGGAGGCAAAGGCTTGAAGGTTGCCACATGAGAATCAATAACCGAGCTGTGAGATATTAACTAGAGCTAGGCATACGGATAGACACGCAATTCATGATACAGCATTGACCCAATATAAAGCCAGGGGCACAGGCATTATAGTATGAGCAGGTTCAGGCAGCATCCTCGGCGTCGTCTGCGGCAGCTTTGGTCAGCTCCGCGTCTTTCGGCTCAGTTTTGTCCGCGGCCTCGCCGACGAAAGTTGGGAATCTGGAAGGATTCAGTCACATGTCCACAAACGAGTTTAGAATATCACCTTGGAACGCCGTCCCTGGTGAGCTCCTGGAATCGGTATACGATGATCGACCCCACTTTGGGGGCATTCTTGCGCTGTTTGTCCGTGAGGCCCGAACCAACTTGGAACGTCTGTAGAGGCTTGATGAGACGATACAGGCAACGAGTGGGACGGTTACCTTTCCGGAAGCCATCTCGCAGATGAGGGCTCCAACGACGCCGACGTGTTTGCCACGACCTTTGGTATACCCTGTTACACGAGCCTCTGCATCGTGGAATGTCTACAGCGTTCAGGTCAGTATGCAGTCTCAATTGACTTCCCAAACAGCCGCGGCACACCTTGATCTTTAATAAAGTCGAGGAGCGCGAGCCAACATATGTCCTATAGCGGCGTGCTCGAGTTAGTGAATTTGGAATTCGGGACAAGGTGGCAAACTCACGATTGGGGTTTGCGCAACATCAAGCCTTCGCCGCCCATAGCTTCGACCGTCTTGAGCATTTCGAACACATGCTCCTTGTCCTTCACGACGGTATGCTCCACGATGACAACGTGCTCGCAAGCGTGCGAGCCGTTCGGGCCGAAGAGCTTTTCGAGCAGCTCGAGTCGCTCTTCGAAGGGCTTCGAGCCGTGCGATGGGATGTCGAAGACCTGCAACAGGTCAGAATTCTCGAGCGGGGAACTTGGCAGCGCATGCTTACATGGTATTTAATGCTCTTCCAGTGCGGCGAGTTCTTGGTCTTCACGACGGATACTGTGTCGTTGAATTTACCGCGTCCCGCGAACAACTGGAAAGTGTGTGAGTTGTGTGGCACGCAGTGCTATTGTTTGTAGATGTACCTCCCCGTCCAGTTGTACATCCTTGGGCAGTTCTGAACTGTGTCAATACACTGAAAATGCTTCGAGGCTGGCAACGCACTCTCCAGGAACCAATCTGGCGCAAAGAACGGGTTTCCCAATCTGCTGATAAACCCTTTATCGTAGAACGCCCTGTATGCACACCTGTTAGGCTTGGTACTGGTGGTTCGAGAGTGAAAGGACGTACCGCACGCCGTCGAGCTTCTCTGAGCAATGCCAACCCGTGGGGTCGGGGCCCTTGTCCATTTCCCACTTATTCGCCAGCAGGACGGCCGGCGCCTTGACCTTCGCGCTGCTGCTCGCGGGCTTCTTAGCCTTAGGCTCGTCGTCGTCTTCGTCATCATCGTCGTCGTCGTCGTAGACAGCCTTCTTCTTCGACTTCGCCGCGGGCGCAGCGGCAGCCTTCTTCTTCGGCGCGGGTTTGTCCTCGTCGTCATCGTCATCGTCGTCCGCGGCGGCTTTACGCTTCTGGCCCTTCTTCGGCTTGGGTTTCTCGTCCTCGTCCTCATCGTCGTCTGCAGCAGCGGCTTTCTTACCGCGGGGCTTCTTAGCGGGCGCCTTCTTGCCCTTGCCCTTGCCGCCCTTCTTGGCCTGCCGCTCGGCGAAGCCCTCGGGGTCCTTCCACTCGCACCGCGCGTCCTCGTATGCCTCGCCCAGCAGGTCCTTCAGGTGCTTGCACGACCGCGCGTTCGCAGGGCCGCCGGCGTTCCTGCGATCCCGCGCCGTTATTGGTGAACATGCGCTCCTCTGCATAGCCAATGAACGACTCGCACCTCCATGCCGGGCAGCTGCAGTAGTAGTGGTCGTATGTGCGCTTGACCTGAACCGCCACAGCCAGTCAACACAGGACAGTGTAGGTCAGAATGGATAGCCCGCGACCTTGTACGTCGAATCACTGCGCGACGTCCCATGGCTCAGCACGGCGTGGACAAAAGCGGGCGCCCCAACGCGCATCAATGCGCACCTGCTCATGCTCTTGACAGTGCGTTCATCGCCGTCCGCGAGCAGCACCTTGGGCTTCGTGCCGTTTATCTCTGCGAGTTCGTCCGCCATCGTGCGCGAGGGTGGAGGCCAAGCCGAGCGCAGTATAGCGTGGTTATAAGGAAGTGGCGGAATGTCTGGCACAGCATGGGCGCATCACGGCTCCGCCTCATGGCGGGGCCGAAATCCCGACATGTGTCATTTTTCGGTACCGAACGCGCGGCCAGATCGCGCCCCTGACAAGGACGTGTGCTGTTTCAAATTTTGTGTATTGCAGGCTCGTTGCTCACAGCTATCAAGGAGACACATTCGTGAAAGCATACAAAGCGATGTAAATGGACTGGGCAACTGAGTGAGCAAAGTACGCAACGGTCCTAAGGGCTGAGCAGGACACTGGCCCTTACTGCGAGACCTTCATTCACAGTACGCGGAAACCGCGACGTTCGGAAACTTGGCCCTCGTCGCAAAAGCCCTATTGCCCGCCGCAAACGCCGCAAACTCCTCCTGCAGCGCCGCCAAGTCCGAGACCCTGACCAGCCCGGCGTCGTGCAACGCCTGGACGGCACGGGCGCACACTCGCCGAAGCGATCGTTGCACGGGACGGCGACCGTGGACGCGATGTCGCACAATTGCGCCGCGGTGATCACGCCGTCTGCGACGTCGTGGATGCGCAGCAGCGAGGTGAACGCCATCTCGTTGCGCATGCGCTGCGGCCGCGCCTGGTACTGCCAGTGCTCGGACGTCGCGCGATCGATGCGGATGTGCACGAGCGTGCCGGCGTCGTTGCTCGTCGCGAGGATTAATCCGAGATGCGGCGCCACTGCTTGCGCGAAGCCTGCGATGTAGAGCGAGCCCACGGACACTGCTGTAGCTGGGGTCGACATGATGAGGTGTCTATGAGGAGACGATAGGCAACGTTTTCGGTAGCGCTCAGCGTGCGCGTGAAGAGTCGAGTCATCGCCTGTCAGTGTCACTTCAGTATCACTCATATGCAAGAAGTCCTCCAAGTTGGTGATATACACAGCGCACGATAATATACAGTATATAAGAAGCAGCAGCAAGACGACAGACAGCCAGACACCCGCAACCAGTTCCTAACCCGCTCACAAATCCGTCATGTCGACGACCTCGCCGGGCTTGAAGAACTGGTAGACGCTGAACTGCTGCTCCTGCTCGACCTTGACGGCCTGCTTGCGCGCGAGGTCCGCGCGCGCCTGCCGCAGCTGCTCCTGCAGCATCCCGACCAGCTCCTTCTGCTCGAACACCGACGCCGCGCGCTCCGCCTTCGCCACGGGCGGCGGCACTGGCGGCGGCATGTTCTGCGCGTCGTCGCGCGTCAGGTCGACCGTGTCGCTCCGCGTGAACAGTGCGGGGCCGGCCTGTGGTTGCGGCTGCGGTTGCGCTTGCCCCTCCGGTCGCGGCGCGTCGCCGATTTGTCTGAGCTCGGTGCGCGGTATGATGCCCTGCGCGAGTAGGATATCTGCGGCAGCAGCGGATATCAAGTGAGCAGGGAGGACGGACACTCGAGCACGAGGACGGCGCACCGCGCGGCGCGTACGAGAAGCGGAAGACGACGTGCGGGCCCTGGTCGCGGCTGTCGTACGGCAGCCGTCTGCGCTTGGGCGGCAGCGTGTGCTTCCCCGGGCCGCGCGGCACGACGGCCTCGCCCAACCTGCGCCACTGTAGTTAGCCACCACTCGAAGACGGGATGGCGACGGGACGCACGAGACCTGGTGGCCGCCCATCTTCTTGCTCGTCTCGTGCACGACGCGCACCGCAAACGGGTTGTGCGTGTCGCCGCCGTGGTCATAGCCGCCGCTGCGGTCGGAGCCCTGGATGCGCGGCGGCTCGCGCTTGCGCTCGCCGTAGCGCACGAGGTCGACCTTGAGCTCGATCGTGCCGACCTTGTCGACGTCCGTCATCCGCGCCATCGCCGCGTCGTCGTCTGCAGTATGCAGCATGTATAAGTGTGTGTGAGTGTGTGGGTGTGGGTGTGGGTGGCGAGCGGCGGCGCACCGGTTGTGATGAGCGGCGCAAAGACCAGCTGGCGCTCGGGCACGCCGTCCGGCGCGTCGCGCGCGCGCCAGGCCGTCTTGCTCACCGCGCGGCCGGGCGTGCCGTTCATCCCGCGGCCGCCGATGACCGTGCCGTCAATCGTCCTAGAGTAGCATACAGTAATACATTAAGAGCTCAGCGCAAACCACAGAGGCCGGGCAGCACGCACACGACGCCAAAGGACTCGACGCCGCCCTCGAGGTCGCGCCAGTGGATGCCAAAGGCCTGTTCTAGCTGTAGCGCCGCGGTGCTGTGCCAGGGCGTGTATACTGACTTTGCCTGCCTCGGACGCGACGGTGGCACCGATCACCCGGCCCTCGCACCACGCGTCGTACGACCGCAACGGCTCGCCGTCGCACTCGACCCAGGCCTCGAACCCCCGGTAGGTCAGCATCGCGCGCGGAAATGGACGACAGAATATTTGTGGGAAGGGACAAGAGGCGTTCGGGCCATCCCGGCGTCGCGCTCGCGGGTCCAGACGCCCGACGACACTTGCACTGACAGCTGACACTCTGTATGTAAGACTAACAGGGATTATTTTGTCTGTTTTGCCGGGGTAATAGGATTCCAATACTGATACTGCTATCAAACGAGTCCAAAGATCAAACCAACCCAGCGAAGATAATTATCTCACAGTGGCTAGTGTCCGTGCCCGACGAGCGACGAGATGAGCAACGGCGTGAACATGCCGGCGACGATGAGCGCGACGCGGGGAAGCTTGCCGAGCTCCTCGCTCGCGCCGGGCGACGAGACGGGCTGGAGGACCGTCGCGACGTACAGGAAGGACCCGCCCTGTTAGATAACTGTCAGCTGAGACCGCATGCATGGTTGTTCGGGAAGGACGCACAGACGCGAGGAGCGCAACACCCGTCCATGCAGCAATACCAGCCGCGCTGCCGCCAAAGAACGCGAGCGCGAAGAACGTGCCGATGGCGGCGACGGGCGATGCCAAGCTGAACACGACGAGATGTTTGCGCACGGCGGGCTTGGGCAGGCCGGCGGCGAGCAGCGAGGTGCTCAGCGCCAGCGCCGTCGGTGCTGCACAATGCGCAAGTATAATCAGCACACACCCACACGCAGTACGGAACACGCAATGCAGACCTTTATGCACAGCCAGCGCGAGGAAGACGATAAGCGGCAGCGCGCTGGCCTCATTGCCCGCGACAGAGCTCGCGCCGAGCGCGACGCCGTCCGCAGCGCAGTGTATAACGAGGCCGAGGCTGAGCGGGAGCGCGCGCTCGCGGCCGTCCGGGGCCCCCGCGGCGGCGGCGCGCGAGGACGAGTTGGCCTCGAGCAGCTCGATCTCGAGGTCGAGGTCGAGCTCGTTGTCGCTCGCCATGCTGAGCGTGCGCGCGCGGCCGCGCTCGCGGTGGTCCGGGTTGTGCGTCGGCAGCGGCTGGTGCGAGTGAGAGTGCGAGTGGCCGGGGAGCAGCTGCTCGATGGCCAGCATCGCGGCGAACCCGCCCAGCAGCGAGAGCGCGATGGTGTGTGTTGGCGGCGGCGCGCCCTTGGGCGTCACGCTCTCGATGCCTCTGCCGCGTTCAAGTCAGGCCGTGCATGGTCTAGGATGGCGGGGCACGCACTCGGGTATGATCACGCCCAGCCCTGCGCCGAGCAGGAGGCCCACGCCGAACGTCGATAGTTGTGCCAGCCGCGTGCCTGCGCGCCGTCCGTTAGCATACACCGAGCCAAGTCCCACACCAGCGACCCACGCGAGAACGACACGGACAGCGGCAGCATGCCAAACGCGAACGCCGCTGCGCCCAGCAGGAAGGACATGACGAGCACGGTCGAGTACGCGGCCATCGTGGAAGCGAAAGGGAAAGGAACGTGGACGCGACACGAAACCGCACTGATGCCGCGCAGCATCCGAGTCTCTCAAATGTCACACAAGCCTCAAAACTCGGGAACCCGCAAAATGTCATTGCAGTTGTAAATGGCTCTTTATCTCCTTCTCCAGCTCGGCCACATCGAACAGCGAGCCCTCCACCGCTTCCGCGTCGTGGGAGCCCAAGTCCAGCGCGGGTACCTCCGCAGCCGTTGCGCTCTCCTTGGGCGCCTTTTCCTCCTCCAAACATCGCTCGCAGTCGCACCGCGCGATGCCCCACGCCTTCAGCTCCGCCCGGCGCGCCTCCAGTCCCATTTGCGGGTCGACGTACGTGATCGTCAGCTCCTCGCCCGGCGCGAGTGTCCGCAGCGCGACGACCGACAACCGCGCAAGCGATGTGCGCGGGTCCAAGTGTCGTGCGGATACCGTAGGCGTGCAGCTGTGGTTGAGATGCGAGTGGAGCGTGTATAGCCCGCCGTTGACCTCCAAGTCTGCAGGCGCGATGAGATGTGCAAACGCACGTGGGGGGCAGGCGGCGCACTGAGGTTTATGCGCGACAGGCCGCGTCGGAAGCCAACTTCACTCAGCAGCTCGTCGCGCATGGCGGCCGTCAGCGGCGGCGCGTTCTTCAGCAGCTTGGGCGGGTGCTGCGTTAGCGCATGGGTGTACAGCCCGTAGGCTTTGACGATGTCCTCCTCCGACGGGCGGATGATCTTCCGCCTGCGCTCCCGCCGCTCAGCATCGCGTCTCAGCACGCAGATCGACGAGGCCACTCACCACAGGTCCGCGGAGGGCTCAACGAACGCCAGGCTCTCGTACAGCGCAAACGCCTGGCGCTGGTCCTCCGCGTCGGGCGCGAGCACGGTGCGCGCGGCGCACAGCAGCAGCGCGTACGCCGCCTGCCAGCGCTTTTCGCGCGCGAACGCCAGCAGCGGCACAGACGCGGGGTTCTGCGCGGGGCAGACGAGCGGGTGGGCGTGCGCGCGCGCGAGGCAGAGGCGCGTGCAGAACCGCGCACGGCAGCCCGGGGCGCGGGGGCACGGCATGACCAGGTTCGACTGCGGCTTGAGCTGCGTGAGACAGTGCCCGCACAGGTTGCCGCGCGCGAGCTCGTCCTGGACGTCGCTGCGACGCTAACTCAGCGCGCGCGGAGGGACGCGGAAGGGGGCACGTACGGCTCGGGCGCGAGGACGAACGGGTCCTCCTTCCACAGCACCTCGCCGGCGTTCGCGCTCGCCGTCAGCACGAGGCCCTAAGTCCGTGAGCAGCACGGACATACGGTGAGCATGCACGGACATTGCAGCAGGACACCGCCAGCGCGCACGCACCTTGCCCTTGGGCCGCCCAAAGTCGCGCACCTGGATCTTGCCGCTCCACTTGCCGACGTCGAGCAGGTCGTTCATGCGGTACCGCGGCGCCTGGTCGTCCTGCGCGCCCCCGGTGAGCGCGAGCCCCGCCTGCTGCTGCACCTTGCGCGCGCGCTTGAGCGACACGAGCCAGTCGCCCGGCAGCAGCGCGTGCAGCTTCGCAATGCCCGCGTCGGGGTGCGCGCTCCGCAGCGCCCGCAGCGCCCCCGCGAGCTCGTCGTCCGTCGGCTGGTGTTGCGGCGCCGTCATGGATTCTGCTAAAACGCGATCGGATATCGGGGCGGCTTTGCTTCCGGCCATCCCGCCGCTCTCTCCGTCCTCATCCTCCTGCTCGACGGCCTTCGACACAGTACATTCAATAAATCGCTGTGACTGGACCTCAGACACTGTCACAGTTCTTGAATCACCGTGTGCTGTTGCCAACGTTGGTGCGCCAGAGATGTCACCTCTGGAACGTGCGCCGAGCGCGAAAAGCCCCGTCTACATCGTGCTATCGATCGAACGATAACGAAACACCCTCCGTATATGCTGCGGGACGCAAACCCGCCCAACGTCAGCTTCCTCGCAGTCCATCTGGCGGGAGCGGTAAATTTACGACGCTCATTGGTGCCACCGGCGCGATCTCGCGAACCGTGCTTTCGGCACACCTTCTCACCGGGCCATGACGCTCGAAATATACCACTCCCTCGTCTCAAAAGCTCTCTCGCCCTTGCGCATGGCGTCCAGCATCCAGATATCCTGGACGACGCATTTCATTCAGTCTGCGAGAGCGATCGTACTAGGAGATCTGCTGCTTCAGAGCCGACAGATCGCGGTGTGCGTGGCCCGGTAGCGCGCACACATCTAGGCGCGACCCTTTCCCGTGGAGCTAATACAGCGGGTGCTGTCGCCCGCCCGCGCGGACATACTTATGGCCAATGAGTGGCTGGCTTGCGCAGTCCTCGCCCCCCCCGAGTCCCCATCTCCCTCGCTCCCGGGATGCGGCAGCTCACCTACTGCGCCTGTCTCGCGGACGACACGCCCCTTGCGCAGCCCGCGCACGCCGGCGCCGCCACCACTGGCAGGTTGTCCGCGTCAGCCACGGCGCCGACCTTCGTCGCACGTGCGTCCGCGCCCGCGTCGATCTTCGACAGCCAAATTTTATTGCACTGTCGCGCTGACGTTGACGCGGTTTCACTGACAGTCGCGCTGGCTTCATTTCTTCTGCTGCAATACCGCCACAGTACGTGGATCGTCTCCTCTCTAATGGCAGGCGAGTTGCGGGATAGGTGATTCAATTTGCGCATCGCAGGAACGGCAGGCGCGCTTCGTCATTGAATATTCATGAGAGACTTTTAATCGGCTCATTTGGACTGTGCGCATGTTGCATAGGCACCCAGGCCGCTTTGCAGCGCGCGAGCTGACGTGCCAGCCACAGATTTGCCGCCAAAATACTCGGACGTGTGCTGTTAGAGAACCTGGACATCTCACCTCATGTTGTATCTTCCTAGAGAATGAACTTTCCAGAGCCTTAGACTGCGTCTCAATGTAGTAGTAATAAACCTTCAATCTAGGAGTCATTGTGAAAGTTTTACTTCATGGGATGGGATTCAGGTGACAGTCAAAACAAGTGCTATTGGTTTCCTCCTAATGTCTGAGTTGTATCTCGTACAGGGCAGTGGCGGGGGCTACGTGGTTCCTAGCGGATGTCGAATGGTCGAACGGCGGGGTGCAGCTCAAGCCTCCGTTATAGCGGCTTTGCGACGCGAGACGCTGTGCTCGAGACTGTACCTGACCGGGTTGGGCTGGGCGAAGACCTCCTCTATCTCCTCGAGCGTGAGGCCCTTCGTCTCTACCACCTAACGCAAGTGCCATCAGTCGGCGGAGGTTGGGGCGCTAAGGAGAAATGGAAGCCCGAGGACGCACCGTGAAGTAGATGACGACGAATTCAAACACGTCCCACACGCAGAAGATCACGTAGACTACAAGGCGCGGTCAGAATGCAGGAAGCGTGCTGCGCCGGCGCGCGGACTTGCCCTTCCAGCCGATTTTGTCGAGCGCGACGGGGAGGCCGAACGTGTTGATGCACGTCGCGACCTGGGAGACGATGGCGAGGAACGCGAGACCTTTGGCGCGCATCTGGTAGGTCAGGACTTCGGCGGGGTACAGCGCCTGCATGCCCGTGTAGCCGAAGGAACTGAGCGACTGTAGGTCAGTCGCCGTGCGGGACATTATGAGACTGTGGCGTACAAGACCACCATAAACCTAAATGCGAGAAAAATAGTCAGCACCAGGCCACACTAGTGGCCAATGGCACGTACAGGTAGATGAAGGTGATACCGGCGTTGGCACGCGCTTGGCTCGTCTCCGGGTGGCTCAACAGGCCTGACGCGATGGCGAGGATGCCTACGAGCGTAGCGGTCGCAGAGAGCAGGAGCTTACGACGGCCGAAGGAGTCGACGAGGTACGCGCCGGCCAGCGCGCCAATCATACTCGTTACCGAGTTGACAAAGTTGAGCGTGATTTGCTTCGACATCGAGGTGATACCGGCGATGCGTAACAGCACAGTGAGGAAATAGGTGACTTCATGCCCGGTGAGTCTTGCCGCGTAAGGGGGGGACGGGAGACGGACGAACCCAAGCCGTTACCGGACAGCTGACCAAAGGCGCCGATGAGGACGACCTGCCGTTCAGTCAGCAGCCATTGCGGATATTGCACAAATAGTGGCTTGCCATCCACATGCGAGCGCGGTCTGAGCGGGTTCGGAATAGGGGGCGGAAGTCCCACCATGTTTCTGTCGAGACGACGAGCTGCGTGGCTACGTCCAACCAGCATATCATACGTACTGTCAGCGCCCCCAACCTTGACGTATTCCTCAATCTCGTCGACCTCGAGCTGGATAAGGGGAGAGTTGATGTCGTTGTCGCGCGAGTGAAGATTGGCCAGAATCTTGCGAGCATCGAAGGACCGCCCCACCGAATGCAGCCAACGCGGCCTGGTATTATGAGGTGAGATGATAGTTAGGAAAATCTCAGCGATTAACTTGCGTACGATTCGGGGCAGAGGAAGACGAACAGGACGTTGAGGCCAGCGGGGACAATCTGCATTCGGGGATCAATAAGCGGAGGGCCGGCCATTATTTATTGTAAAATACCTGAATATAGAGTGGGAGACGCCACGACAGATCGTTCGGCCACTTCTGAGTTGCGATCATCATACCAGTGGCGGTCATCTGGCCGACATAGTAAAATGAGTTTAGAATCCCGAGGTATCTCCCCCGCGTCGCGGGAGGTGTGATCTCTGCGAGGTAGGCTCTCGCCTATGAAATCTTTGTCAAAAATTTCCTCCAACTTCTTATTAAATTGACGAACCGATGCACCTGCGCAAGCTACGAATCGTTCTGAAGTCAGCAACAAACCCCTCTGGCATACGACATAGACACACAAACGCCAAGACCTGAGGAGAGCAAAGGCGACAGTAAGAATCGATTCGAACCGGACGAGCTAAATAAACGTACCAGTCAAGAATCGTCCTCCCAAAAAGCGTCCCGTATTGGCAGCGGTAGCAGTGATGATAGCACCTTATTGAGCGTCAGCGTAACACCACTGTTTCTTGTAGACCCTGTCTTACCAACGATGAGGGTCAAGTTGCCTAGGAACATGGACCAGCGACGTCCAATGCGATCCGGGAGGTAGCTTGCGGGGAATGCGCCGACCAGATTGCCGATGGCGAAGCTAAATCGGACGCGTCGTCAACGGCTCCCCGCATTCTGCAGCAGCACAAGGTGCTCACATGCCGAATACAATGCCTGTGTAGAAGAAGTGGGAGCCGTTAGCGACCGCGGGTTCTTCATGCAGCGGGAACGGACTCACCTGTCTTTGGACCCGCATCTTGCAGGCCAAAGAAGCTATAAGATAGATAGCCATGAGCGCCGGCGAGCGTTGCGCTCGTAAAGGCGTACTGCTGGTATTGCTCCATACTAATTCACGCGTCAACGAGTTGTACGAGCTGCAGAAAGTCTGGCGCACGCGTTAATGCCTGACATGACCGTGCCGTCGAAGCCAGAGTCGCCAGAGCAGCAAGTAATGCACAATACAATCAGGTAGAACTACAAGCGACTGCATTCAGTGATCGCGGGCACGGTGAAATGGGAGTTGCAGACCTTGATCGCTCTCGCCGTCCAGGGCGTGAGGCCCGGGTCAGCTGCAGTCGAGGACAGAAGCTGCGCTTGGCGCTCCTCGGGCATCATCAGCTTGAACGGCTGCGGGACATCGTCGCTAATAGGCTGCTTCAGCTCGGAGTCGTGTTGCGAGACGTTTTCAGAGGACATGGCGGGCTGGGCTCTTGTCTGCGCAGCGCAGGGGTGGAAGAAGTAAAAAGCAATCGCAGCACCAAGAAGTGTGCTGCATGGTAGGTCATGCAATCGGCAGGTAAAAACATTCCTGGTGTCCAAATCTGGGGTAAATATTGCTCGGCCGCATCCGGGGTTGGCGACACGCTTTCGGGCTCCGACCCCGGGACTCGCCTGACAGCCACAAGGAAGGCTAGGAGTACTAACATGGCCATGGGCCTACTTTCTTCTGACAAGGATGTTGCTTCCCGCTTTTATTTTTCTCGATCGACAAGTGAATAAGTACGTCTTCCAGGTTTTCCCTCATGGGAGGGCCCGGTATTGGTGTCAGTGACAACAATTTTGCTATGTATTTGTTTCCTCCTCCGTCCGATGTGTCAGTTATATCTCGTACAGGGTAGTGGCGTGGGCTATGTAATTCTTGAAATCGTAATGAGGAGCAGGCATATATCCCGTTGAACGGTCGAACGGCACAGCGCAGATCAAACCTCAGTCGCAGCAGCTTTGCGCCGCGAGACGCTATGTTCGATGCTGTACTTGACTGGGTTCGGCTGCGCGAAGACCTCCTCGATCTCTTCGAGAGTGAGGCCCTTCGTCTCCACCACCTGATCCAAAATATCATGATTTAGCGAAGGTGGGGAAATGAGGTGAAGCGGAAGCTCGCACCGTGAAGTAGATGACGACGAATTCGAACGCGTCCCACACGCAGAAGATCACGTAGACTGAAAGGCGCCGTCAGAATGTAGGGAGTGATGTGACACCGAAGCGAGCTTACCCTTCCAGCCGATTTTGTCGAGCGCGACGGGGAGACCGAATGTGTTGATGCACGATGCGGCCTGGGCGACGATGGCGAGGAAGGCAAGACCTTTGGCGCGCATCTGGTATGTCAGGACTTCGGCGGGGTACAGCGCCTGCATGCCCGTGTAGCCGAACGAGCTGAGGAAATATGGGTCAGTCACCGCGCATGACGCTGTGAGATTGTGGCGTACAAGACCACCATGAACCTAAAAGCGAGGAAAATAGTCAATACCAGATCGCACGAGCGATCAATGCACGTACAGGTAGATGAACGTAATGCCGGCGTTGGCACGCGCTTGGCTCGTCTCCGGGTGACTCAACAGGCCAGACGCAATGGCAAGGATGCCTACGAGCGTGGCGGTCGCAGAGAGCAGAAGCTTACGACGGCCGAAGGAGTCGACGAGGTACGCGCCGGTCAGCGCGCCGATCATACTCGTTACCGAGTTGACGAAGTTGAGCGTGATTTGCTTCGACCGCGAGGTGATGCCGGCAATGCGCAACAGCACGGTTAGGAAATAGGTGACTATACTCCTAGTCAGTCCAACTGCGGGAGCGGCGCTGGAGACGTGAGAAGGACGAACCCATGCCGTTACCAGATAGCTGGCCAAAAGCGCCGATGAGGACCACCTGCCATCCAGTCAGCAGCCATCGCGGACGTTTCCCACTCAGATACTTGCCATCCACATGCGAGCGCGATCCGACCTGGTCCGGAATAGAGGGCGGAAGTCCCACCAAGTCTCTATCGCGACAATGAGCAGTGTGGCAACATCCAAGCGGCGCACTTTACGTACTGTCAGCGCCTCCAATCTTAATGTATTCCTCAATCTCATCGACCTCGAGCTGGACAAGGGGAGAGTTGACGTCGTTGTCGCGCGAGTGTAACCTGGCCAAAATCTTGCGAGCCTCAACGGACCGTCCCACGGAATGCAGCCAACGCGGCCTATCGTGAGATGAGATGATGGTCTAGGAGGCCTAGCTGCGAAATGGCATACGATTCAGGGCAGAGGAAGATGAAGAGGACGTTCATGCCGGCGGGAATAACCTGGAATCGCGTGTCAACAACGCGTGGATCGGCCGCAGAGACACCACGGCATACCTGAATATACAATGGAAGACGCCACGATAGATTGTTCGACCACTTCTGGGTCCCGATCATCATTCCAGTGGCAGCCATCTGGCCGACGTAGAAGAATGAGTTCAGGATTCCGAGGTATCTCCCACGCGTCGCGGGAGGAGTGATCTCGGCGAGGTAGGACTTCGCCTACGAAATGTTTGTCAGAGAGTTCCTCCGATGTCGGGTTAAACTGACGAACCGATGCACCTGCGCAAGCTACGAATCGTTCTTAAGTCAGCAATAACCCCCTCTGGCATGCGACATAGACACACAAACACCAAGACCTGAGGAGAGCAAAGGCGACAGTAAGAATCGATTCGAACCGGACGAGCTGAATAAACGTACCAGTCAAGAATCGTCCTCCCAAAAAGCGTCCCGTATTGGCAGCGGTAGCAGTGATGATAGCACCTTATTGAGCGTCAGCGTAACACCACTGTTTCTTGTAGACCCTGTCTTACCAACGATGAGGGTCAAGTTGCCTAGGAACATGGACCAGCGACGTCCAATGCGATCCGGGAGGTAGCTTGCGGGGAATGCGCCGACCAGATTGCCAATGGTGTAGCTAGATCGAACGCGTCAATGGCTCCCCGCGTTCTGCAGCAGCACGAGGTGCTCACATGCCGAATACGATGCCTGTGTAGAAGAAGTGGGGGCCGTTAGTCACCGCGGGTTCTTGCAGCGGGAACGGACTCGCCTGTCTTTGGACCCGCATCTCGCAGACCAAAGAAGCTACAAGATAGCGGTAAGCGCCTGCGAGCATGGCGCGCTCGTAAAGGCGTACTGCTGGTATTGCTCCATACTATTTCACGCGTTAACGAATTGTACGAGCTGCAGAAAGGCTGGCGCACGCGTTAATGCCCGACATGACCGTGCCATCGAAGCCAGAGTCGCCAGAGCAGCAAGTAATGCACAGAACGATCAAGTAAAACTGTAGGCGACTGCGTTCAGCAGTTGTGAGTACGGTGAAACGGGCGTTGCGGACCTTGACCGCTCTCGCCGTCCAGGGCGTGAGGCCCGGGTCAGCTGCAGTCGCGGCCAGGAGCTGCGCTTGGCGCTCCTCGGGCGTCCTCAGCTTAAACTGATGCGTGGCTTCGTCTTTGATAGGCTCCTTGAGGTCCGAGTCGTGTCGCGAGACATTTCCAGAGGACATGGTGGGCTGGGCTCTTGTCTGCGAACGGGCACTCGCAGCGCAGGGGTGGAAGAAGCACAAACCGGCCGCGCGCCCACGCGCTGGGCTTTTCTATGGCGCTTTCCCGCGGTACTTACCCCGCATTCATCAATCTCCATGATATGCCGTCACGGGATGTTTGCGCTCAAATCTCGGTGTCGCGCGGGGCGTCGGACCGTGACGAGGTGGACCTGAGAATCGTCTGCTCTGGTGACAATTCGACGGCTGAATTTCAAAGATTGAGTTCTAGCTACATCTCTCTGAGTTCTATACCATTGCATGGGCGAACGGAGAGCTCTGCATGTCTTTTTCTCACTTTACGCCGTCGGACATCGCGGTGACACGTGATGCCGGAAGTAACCTGGCGACCACATGGGATCGCCAATCATCCCTCAGAACGCTGGCCGATGTCCGTTATAGCCGAATTACTGCGTCCAGGGGGACTTCAGAAGTCTCGTTATAAATGGTATCGCAAAAAGGGGTTAAGAGTTAAGATTTTTCTCTCTTTGAGCATTTACTTTGAACGATTGGTGACCCGGAGGATGACGCGAACATGTCAAACTGACAGTTCTGAATTTCCCCATCGAGCAACCGGGCACCACAGGCCACCGCAGTCGGAAGTTCGTTTACCAGACGCGGACGCGGCGAAACTTCTCTAACAGTCATCGTAGCTACTAGCACGGCACTGGAGTATCCCGGTATCATCCAAGCCTGGATGCGGCGTTGCGGCTCTTGCCAGGGCTTGGCGATCGCGATCATGCGTCTCATAATATTACTTAATATGAAATCTCTCAGCGATGCGCAGAATCCTCCGTATGACTGCGCCGAGGCACACCGCAGGGGCCCTGGCACGAGTTTCGCTGGAGCGGAGATGACCGCTGTGGATCTTCCGTAATGCCCAGGCACCGCGAAGCTTTTGGGCCTGCAAATCTTGCAAGCAAACAGCTGAGACTGGGGTATCAGCGCTAGCACATATCCAGACAGCCTTTGCGAGACTAGGCCTGTGGATAGCGGCCCGGGCATGAGAGAGAGGCGGCCCGATTCTCCACGCGATGATTCAGTCCTTGAAAGAGAATGGGAATTTAAGTCCTTAAAGGTGCAGTACAGGTACTACTCCTTCCAAGGCAGAGGGGAACCGGAGTTGCCGTTAGGCACCAGATCGGAAGGGACTCTTCTGGGAGCCATGTCTAGCTGCAGCACCCGTACGCAGGATGCCAATTACCAGTGTGGTCTTTAGTATGCACGTGATTATCCTCCTTATTCTGCACATTTAAAAAAACCTCCAAAAAGAGGTGTCCTCCTCTGTCTGAGACCATCCTTCAATTCCTGAGAACCTTCCATCCAAGAGAACATGTCCATCCCAAACTGAGTGTATTCATCCCAATTGGGAACTGCTTCCATCCAAGGCAGCGCGCTTCCATCCCAAAATAAGCGCCCACCCATCAAGCCAGAAAGCTTCCATCCTAAAAATAAGCGCCCACCCTCCAAGACAGAATGCTTCCATCCTAAAAATAAGCGCCCACCCTCCCAGGGAAGATGTGTCCATCCAAGCTTAGTGACTTCCATCCAAGCTGACCTTGCCCTCCAGTTTGCCCATAAGCTGATTCAGATGCAGGCATATTACATAATCAGGGATGGTTTGGTTAATAGAGTTGTAGACTGGGCCAAGAATCCTGCTTATGTAATATGCCTGCATCTGAATCAGCTTATGGGCAAACTGGAGGGCAAGGTCAGCTTGGATGGAAGTCACTAAGCTTGGATGGACACATCTTCCCTGGGAGGGTGGGCGCTTATTTTTAGGATGGAAGCATTCTGTCTTGGAGGGTGGGCGCTTATTTTTAGGATGGAAGCTTTCTGGCTTGATGGGTGGGCGCTTATTTTGGGATGGAAGCGCGCTGCCTTGGATGGAAGCAGTTCCCAATTGGGATGAATACACTCAGTTTGGGATGGACATGTTCTCTTGGATGGAAGGTTCTCAGGAATTGAAGGATGGTCTCAGACAGAGGAGGACACCTCTTTTTGGAGGTTTTTTTAAATGTGCAGAATAAGGGGGATACGTGATCTGTACATTTACGCATCCCTAAAACCCGCAAACATATGTATGCGTCTCTGTGGGGAACGATTTTCGACTACCGTGCTCTGATTCGTGGGATCGGTTCTCCTGGACCTTAGGAAACCGGACCCCCGGCGTATAGCCAGACGGATTGTAGATGTGTTGGTCGATGCTTGAGTCCCGGTGCCGTACCATGGCAGGCTGGCAGCCGCAGGATTGGGCCACCAAAGTTGAATTCGTTCGGCCTCGAACGCCCGATTCACACTGTTCACACTTCGTTTCGTTTCTGGCGTCTACAAACTGGTTCTCTCTCACTCGTGGCTTATCTACATGTATTGCCCCACCAATAGAATGCCGCACTCTCAACATCACAGCGGCCATCTGAGATATGCCAACTTGTCGCATGAGTTGAATGTTCCGCGTTTCCCGTGGAATTGTGAAGTCTGTGCCAAGAAGCTGCCTCACCCTTCTGGCTCACAGCTCCTCGACCAACTCTAGAGTCCTGACTTGTTGCATTGCCTGAGGATATTTCGGCGACTAGCTGCCCGATGTACACAGCCATACAACGGCGAACCACCATGAACAAACACTGCACGCTTACCTTTTGTCCCCCAACGCTGCTTCTGCCAAATTCCGCGCTTCACACAGCAGCCGGAGAGGTCGAACTTGCCTGCAATGCCGGACTGTATTGGGATGGCAGTTTAGCAACAGCCGCAGAGCACGAGGGGCCGAATGGGGTGCGGGATCCGTCCAACGAGTCGAGGACAGACGCCGGATAGTTCCGAATGATTGAATCCTTGTCTCCCGCTGGTCGTGTGCGCGTTGTACGTCAAAGCCACCGACGCCAGGGAACCCCGAAAGCGGCGCAGCGCATAGCAGAATTCTGCGGTGGTCGTGTGACCCCAGCCGTGCGGTATTATAAAAGTGCATCCCATTTTCCCGCCCGTATCACCCAGCCCTTGTGTCGCCGACTCTGTGGCCATGACCGACGACCTTTCCCCAGGTCCGGCCTGCGCGTCGCCAGCGAGCTGGGACCCAGAATGCGGGGAACGGATCGACACTTGGCTGCTTCGCTTCGAGGTACGTCGTCAAGAGCGTGAATCACACGGCTATCTGGCTGGACTCACTCTGTGGCTGCCCCCAGGCTGCGTGGAAGGCTTGTGGCACGCCTTTGGGACTGCCATATGACACGGCCGTCGCTTCCAAGTCGCCAGCCGTCGCCCTGAAGCTCGCCGGGCTCGTGCTCACATCGCTGGTCTATCATTCGGATGACGCAAGGACGCGCTCAGGGTCGGCCCCACCCAGGCCACGCGACGCAGCCGCCTGCGCTGCCCTGCTCTATGCAGTAGCCCTACGCTGGGAATTGCCCGCTCAGGCAGTCGACAATGGGCCGCGGTCTGGCTTCTCGGGCGCAGATAGCAGAAGATGCGGAGAAACGCAGGGTCCTGTCAGCCGCGATTGGGATGTGTCCACGTCCAACGTGAGGCCTAGTACCCCACCGGGGAAAGAGTCCGAGCACATATACCGCCCGCCAGACCATAAAATGCTGGTCAGTGGCTTTTCTTTCGTGTCAGCCCTCCTGGAACTCATCCATGCAACAGCTCGACCTCGTCCGTGGTCTCTCGCGGCTCTATCGCGACAATGCCATTCCGAAAGGCAACTACAAGCTCCCTTCGTCGCCGACTGGACTAAGCGCCAACGTATGGCACGAGGGTGTCCGCTCGACTCGCATTCTGCTCGACTGCCTGGACTCAGATATTGCGTCAAGTGCAAGTCCTACCTCCTGTACCATCAAGGCGCATGCTCTCTACATTGTGAGTGCCATACGCCTGTGTTTTTTACAGGCCCAGGTTCCTCATTATCTCCCTTTGACAGCTCAGCGTGGCAGCCCCAGACGCCGATGTGCATCTGCGGCGCCTTGCCGATCTTCCAGACGCTGGCGAACCCCTGCTTCCCGAGGCAGATGCATTAGTCTACTCCGCACTCAGACGTCTGTCAATGCCGTCCCCGCGTCGTGGAACACTGCAGAGTACAGGTCCAGTGCCTGAGTACACAGTGTCTCCACCTTCGCCGTCGTCGGTTGCATTTCCATGCCCTCCTTCGCCGGTTCCGATCCCTTCCTCGCCCTCGCATTCCCATTCCCGCACACATTCCCGGAGCGAATCGCTGTTCTCGGTTGTCGTAACCCCGGCTTCCTATGTCAGCACCGCAACGTCTCCCGCCAACTCGTCACCCCTTTCGAGCTCATTGGACTGTAAACCCGTCTCTGTACACGAACCCAAGTGTCGAAATCCGCTTCTAGATCGGGCGCTCGGACGTCGCGCACGTCGCGCACACAGCCTGCACGGCCCGCCCACGCTCGCGCTCACGCGCTGCAACTCGCAGAGCATGGCGTCCTTTGCTCCGCCCGAGTGCACCCTCCCGAATTCGTCGACAAACATGTCCACGGCTCCACGAGGGCGTTCACCTATTCCCAATAGGGCTCAAAGTATGGGTCCTGGTCAGCGGAGCGCGACGCTGCCTTCGGCCGAAACTGCGACGCGTTCTCTGAAGGCCCTATACGCCCAGGTCGACGACAGGCCGACCGCGCGTCGCGTGCGCCCTTCGCTGCCGTGGGCCAAGACATGGTGGTCCATGCCCGGGGAGTCCCCCACGTCGCCCAACAAGACAGGACACGACGACGCCCACGCGCCAACCGCGACGCGCAGTCGCTCGCTCGCGCCTGCGCCGACCATCAAGAAGGACCCGGATGCGCCGGGACTCGACGCCGTACTCGCGCGGCAGGAGCGTGCGTCGCGCCTTTTGGGCGCGCGCGAATGCGCGACATGTGGCACGCGTGGGGGTGCGTTTCCGCAGTGCGCGCGGGGCTGCGGCGTCGCGTGGTGCTCGCGCGACTGTAGGATGCAAAACCGCAAGGCGCATAAGGAGGTGTGTAGCGTTGCCGTTGTCGGAAGGGTGACAGTGACCTGAAATCCATGGTGAAATTATCATCACCCGACTTGGAGTGATTCCTCTTGTTCATATGATACTGCTATCTCGCTATCTGCTGTTGTACTGCCGCAAGGTTACTTATTGCACAGATGTATCACCACCATGCACAGTTTTCAAATACATTGGCTTTTCGGTGTTTGTGAGCGGCGAACGGAAGCTTCAAACAAGACGCGTGTTCGAGCTCCGCAATCCCGAACCATGACCTGCCACTGCCATGACTGATTCCGAGCGCAATTCACTGTCTAAACGACCCGGTGATACGTTGAATCCTGTAGGTGGATAGTGCACATACTGCGTGCTTGGCTCACCGTATCGCCCAAGACGAATGCGCCGAAGAAACCCAGACTGAACCAGACTGCACCCTTCGTATCGTCTTTCCCCGCACCCGCCTCTAAGCTTCCACGTCGCGACCCAGCGGCCAGTAGCAGCGCGCGCAATGTCACTGCTGTTCCCAAGTTTGCCTTTCCGAATTCGACTCCCAAGAAGCCAGTCGAGCACCGGCCAGCTCCAGTTCCAGCGAAGTTTTCTATACCACTGCCCGCGACGACCAAACCGAAGCCTCCAGCAAAGCGTCTTGCGCCGCCAAAGGATCCATTTCCCGATGTTCCGACGACGCCAGTGAAACCGAAGCGAATGGCGAAGCCGCCTGTGCTGGCCTTCACGCACGTTCCTGATCAAGCGACGACGCCAGCAAAGCCTGTACGGGAGGTGAAGCCGCCCGTGCTGGTGGCCCCGCCGCCCAAACAGCTGCCGACACCGGCGCCAAAGCGTGCTCTGAAACCGCCTGTTTTGCCTGCTCCGCGGGTGGCACATTCTCCAGAACCCACCAAGCGACCGCTGCGTGTACCTGTCTTGCAGCCTCCGCCGCCTGCCAACGCGGACTCGTCGGTATCGGCGTCATCGTTCAGGCCTCTGTCGTCGACGCGCTTTGCACTGGCATCGTCTGAGGACGGCGGGCAGATCACGCAAAGTCTCCTTGCAAGCGCGACGAACGACCCGGAGAAACGGGCGCTTGTCCGCGGGATGGGCATGAGCCCCGAGAAGCCCAGCAGAAACAGGCGCTATTCTGCAAAGTGCGTCTTTTCTATTTTGTCCGGCGTACCGTGTTCTGAACATGTTTTGTTGCAGGGGTGCGCTCGCCGATATGGCGAAGCAGGTCATCGATCGCGAGAGCGTCGCCCATCACCTGTGGCAGCAGGAAACTCGCGCTGCCCGCGACGCCCGGCGTCTTGGGCCGACGCTGACCGTCTCTGTGCGCGCGGTCCTCGACCGGAGCGAACACTCAGGCGCTCCTTCTGCGCCGCGCGGCGTTCTTGCACTCTGCGCTTTGCCCGATGGAGCTGAACGCAGGTTCTACTTCAGCGCTTCCGGAGAGCCCATACGCGGGATGAATCCCGTGGATGTCCAGGAGGGCGCGCGCGTCATGATTTGGTCCCCGTGGATTGAGCTTAACGAACCCGCGAAGGAACCCGCCACGCACACTAACGACGATGCATTCCAGGCGTCGGACGCTGGTGCAGCTGCTTCTGCTATGCTTTTGTGCTCGAGGTTTGTTGTCGCGCGCTGATCGTGCTTTTAATTCGGACTGCTGCTATAATCTCGCTTTGAACTTGTAGGCTGTATCACCGGACTCACTGTAGCAATACACTTGCCATTTCTTGTGCTTTCCATTGACCTTTCCTGCGGCGTTGCACTCGAGGGATGCGTGTATTCAACTTGTGAGTCCTTAAAACTTTCGGACCATATCTCACTAACGATAGACTACAGAGGCTACACATTTACGGCCCAATCTTTCCGACGTACGCATTGAAGTTGTACAGAGGGCAGCCGCTGGTGCGGATGGCGAGCCCGCCATCGCCCTGCAGCACGGAACCGTCGGGCTTCCTCAGCGAGAAGTGGGGTGCTCCAGCACCAAACCCTCCTTCAAAGTAGTTTATCCCAGCGGGGACGTTGAAGTTCGCGTTGTTTCCCCCGATGCTGATGGTCAGCGTCGCGCCACCCGTGGGGGCCAGGACGGCGGCCCAAACAGCGTCATCAGGGATGTTCTGTCCGAGGGGCGGCCCAACGGGATCGCTGCACGATATACCCTTCGGGAACGGTCTGTACCTGGATGTGGGTGAGCCAATGCGATGAAATGAAGAAGGCACAAGGGCTGAAATACCAGTAAACGATCTCGAACTGCTGCGGCTGGACAGCGGATCCGGACTTGTACGCTGCGATGTAGGGCTTGACGATATCGCGCCATGCATCGTGAGGGAAGCCCGCCACCTATGAACGAGTTATAAAATCATTACATGGTTACTGAGAATGGAAGGTGGCTTACCCAGTCGCCCGAATTGCCAGGGTAAACCTGCGGCTTTTCTGTGGCAAAGTTAGGCGCGAGAACAATGAAGTTCGCGGGACCGCGCGCTAGCGACTTACCTGGGTGCAAAGGGCCGATGTAGTGGCTCTCTCCGTAATCGTTCTGCGGTCACGCGTCGCTCAGCAGTTTGGGGATCTGTGAGACTATCCACATACCCAGGTGGCAAGTTCAACAAGCTGGGGCTGAAGTTGCAGAACCTGGTTCAGTCTGTCAATCAACAGAGTGTCGGACAGGAACAGCCAGTTCTTGTTGAAGGATTGCGGAGAAAAATGCGTGAAGAACCACGGAGACACGCTGCGCGCGATGTGAGCCTTGACCGGTGTTTGTAAAGGGGCTCGGAACAAACTTCATCATGTACGGTTTCCCCTGCAACTGCGAAAGGTAGAATTGACTGTTCGAAGTGTTAGGGTTTGATTTAGCCATTGATGTAGACCTTCTCACTCTGCGGAGGTATCTGCGAAGACCGTGCTCAGTCCATGAACGAGGAAATAAGCGAGGTTACGCACTCATCTTCGTCGCGACAGGCTGGTTGTTCTACGCAAGCGTTAGCCTGAGAACACACTGGGATGAATGGTCATTTGCGCACAACTGATGGCCACGCCTGCCAGTTGAACAGGCCATCCAAGCTCGGGTTGATGTTGGCGGCTTGATAGAACGGAATGATTTCCAGCGCAGTGGGCACCGCGGAGCGGACACCACTCCAGTCGAAGCCATCGCCTCTGCTTGGGGTTAGCAGCTGAGCCGCGAATACGTGGAAATACATACGCAAAAGTAGACACGAGTGCCTTATTGTTCCAGACCACGTTTGCACCATTCGGAGCATAAGTTCGCAGGCGCGGAACAATTTGGTTCTGGGGCCGCTGTTTAGAAGCTGATGCATAACTTTAGATCCATTTCTCACCTGGAAGTCACTGAATCCAGGTGAAGCGGCGAAGTCGAAGGAGATGAACAGCTTGAATCCGAGCTGATTCGCGGCAGTGTACGCCAGCGACAACTGGTTTCATGAGTTAGGCTCCCACTGCATGACGCAAGAGAGCACATACCTGAGTGTCTGTGAAGTTGTCGGTGCCGATGTTCACTTTAACCGATACAGGGCTGTTAGGGTGTGACAGATCAGGTTCTCAAAGTGTACGCACGAGCGAATGCATCGATGCCGGTTTGTTGCGCGAGTTGTATATCACTGACCCAGTCGGAAAGTTGGTAGTTGAAGCCGACAACGCCAACCTGGCACGAGTGAGAGGAAGCGTGCGCCCCAAGACAAAACTTACGATGTGATGGGCGAAGACGAGCTTAGGAGTCGCACGCTTCTGCAGCGGCACGACGGAGGCCGCAACGCGCAGGAGAGGCAACGCCGACAACACAAGAGCAAATTTCATCTTGGTGCAGCTCGAAGAATGAGCTGGCATGTAGCATGCTCCCTTTATACCACACCCAAGGCATGTCATGGAACCCGTGATCCTGTCGCCACAGGAGAAGCGCCCGAAGCGCAATACCTGCGGGTACAGTCAGCGTTCACGAATAGGCAGGGCGCGTGTCGGCGACTCGACGCCGTGCACTGCCAGTGCGGTAATGCTGATTCAATGTGTTCGGGCAAGGCCATGCGAATCTTCACGGTACCACCACTTCTGATGGGTCAACGCTACTCTTCTGAGCGACGTGAATCCGGAAACACAAGGCAGCATGACCAGTCAGTGCTCACACGTCTACCCATGAATACGTTGGCTGGACTTCCAATTGACCTTTAAGGCCAGGCCGCGTCGAGAATGTGTGCTCCAGAAGGCGCGCGGCCGGGCAGTACACGCCTCACAGACGCACGAATTGATCACGTCGATTCCAGATCAAGCAGGATGGATTCTTCGACAAACGTGCACATCCCGATCCACTGCCTCAGCGGCAGGCCAGACGAGGCCTGGAGCTCCTAGAGCCCTGAAAACAGACAGCCAAGGCGTACGACTGACAGTGGCCGAATCATAGACAGTAGTCTACATTTCCCTTTCCCCGATTTCCCCACCACTAGAGTACATCGCGTCAGTATGATGACAGCGATCCAATTTATCAGGCTCACCGAAGGGAATGGGCGAGGCGTTCCTGATGCGCCGAACACTAAGTACACTGCGTATTGAGTGGCTGGTTGACCAATAGGACACGTCACACGTACCGGCAAAAGTGAGTATGAAGAGTGTGATCTGTGCGCCTCCGTCGAATGCTCCACCGAGCAAGAAGTTGTATTTCTTGAACCAATTTGGGTGCCGACGTCTCAGCCACCATTGGCAGAAGATGCCAAGAAGTATTGTCGAGGTGACCGTGCTGTTGATACCTTGGGATTTATTATGTGGTCAGACCCTTATTCCGCGGCATCGTTCGAAAACGCACCGGCATACAGGACAGCGACGTTGCTGAATACGTAAGGGAGTAAAATCTTTATGCTTCGGGGTTAATTGGGATGGCGCAGACGCAGATGGAGGCCCACCCTCTTGATTGTGACGCCTGCAATCTTGGGCCAGCGCAACGTGATCATCCATTGCACTACGACAGCAAGGGCTCCCACTACGATTCCCAAAGGAACCTGCCGATCATATGAGAACTACGAGTGCGCGAGATACGTATCGTAGACATACCCAACGATATAATGAATGGATGCCATAGACACGAGATGCCAAGGACCACGTGATAGCATCCGAATTATCGCCCTAAAGAAAGATCAGGTCATTCAGAAAATGCTCGAAACTGTTATGTTCGTGCTTGCCTGGTACGCAAATCCTGACCAGACCTGTAAACCTCTACGTTAGGGAATATATTCTTCACCAAGAACAACATACGTTGTCCCCGATTGGGTCGGTAAGAATTTCTTTTTTGTTCGTCGTAATCACCACCTACGCAATGTGAGGGCGATTCTGAGCACAGCAGCCGAGTTTACCATGACCCTGAAATGTGTGAACACGGGAACGCATCGTGTAATTTCGTCACCTACGCATAATTGATCATAGCACCAAGTAGTGTACCGTAAACCTAAAAGAATCTGAGTGATTCACCGTGACTAGCCAATGCATTCTGCTCGATACCTGTGTGAGGAACATGACGCGAGGAGGGATCTTGAGATATTGCCCCATCTTCAAGTCCGTTGCAAGGTCGACTATACGTTCACCGGTGAGCTGACTATAGCATGAGGAATGCTTCGTACGCGTACCTGCGATGATAACGAGATCATGTGACCTGCATCGCGAGGCAACCTTAGTCCAGATGTACTCCTTTCCTGCCTGAAGACAAAAACATACCACATTGTAAACTAGATTGGAGAAAGTCAGCCAAGGAAATGCAGTTTTGCGCGCACTCACATATAGGTTGGCAACCGGTTTGCCAGGATGTATGGCGCCAGCAATCATCTACGGAACGTCAGATGCGAGCCGCCTTTGTGACGGTAGATGCATACCTTCATGAGCTGTTGGGTAGCAATGCCTGTGAAGAGAATTGAATGCGCAATTGATATTGACACATCAAGCACACACCATTTCCGAGGCGGCCATTTAAAATGCCTGAAAATGGCTTCAAGTGCGGTGAGAAATGGCTTGGATCTCATTTAGGCCGCTTACTGCAACCACAACTACCGCAAGTGTCAGCTGGAAAGACTTGCGTATGCAGTAAATCGCGTACTTACCCCCAACGAGGATCGCAACGATATAACCCCAGGCCTATCATCATTCATCACGACGAATTCAAACGGTCTTTCTGAAGACGTACGGGAAGTGTCGTATCTCCTTTCAGGACGACGATTAAACCTGGAAATCGTCAGCCTCGAGTACAAAAATCCCTAATTGACGACAAATGCTGACCAGCAAGGAAGGCGAGAGTCAGAAGCAATGCATACCACCAGAATGGTGCTTCCTTGTATTTCTTCATGGCGAGATAATGCCTATCCTGCTGCGTGCCGTGAAATGACCGCTTGAAGGAATCGATAATGTCGTGCCGCCAGAACAGAAGTACGTGCATGACCAATGCTCCGATCTACTAAACCTTTAGTTCAAAGTCACGGGAAATTGATTTCATCCCACCGCCCAGTTCGATGTCATATTGAAAAGTGCGCTACCTGCGCCGTTTGCTCAATGGCGCTGGAAGCGAGGACCAACGTAGCACCAACCTCCCGTAAGGTACGGTTGTCCCACAATGTTGTACGCTGTCTCATTGAGGGTAAATGAGGAGCCGAAGACTTCGGTTTGGTTATAACGGTGGCCAGTGATGTCAAACAGGCTGGTAGAGAGGAACGGGAAGCTCTTCGCCTGCGATCACGTGGTCAGAGCGGCCTTGAGTCGGAGAGGACTCAACTACCTGCCAAGCATTTGTGTAATAGATGCCCAAGAGCGCAAAGTAGCCGACGAATATGCCAAGCCACGTTGGAGCTTCATATTTATAAATTTATGATGAGAATATTGCGCGGTCAATCGTACCTTGGAGGCCAATGGGTACGCTCATCCAGTAAGAACCGAGGTATTGCTGTAAGATATGAGCGTAGGCGCGCGTGTAGATTGGTCACAGACCCAGTCAAACGACAGTTCGAAGCTAGTTCGTCGAAATCAGCGCTTGTCACGTGACAGATGAATAATTACATACAGTCCTAATCCTTCGTTGCTATTTGCCCCTAGTATGCGTCAGTCCTCATCCCATACAGAGTGTGTAAAATGCGCGCACCTCCGAAGATGTTGCCGATCACTTGACGCGGGCCCTGCGCGACGTGCTGGGTTGCCAAGCATACAACCGATACGCCGTTGAGCAGCGGGAAACTAGATGACGATGAGTATACGAATTGCGAGGTCCAGTTCACCCACATGTACGCGGGAAATATCTCATAGACCGCCATCGCTCCTACAGCCATCCAAAATATCTTGACGCGGCGCGTTGATGCACCCTTATCAAAATGCAATGCTGCGTCGCGTCAGGAACCGACAGACCGTGAGGAAGGCTGAGAACTATGCATTTTACAAACCTTGGAAGACGGTCACGTTAGGTAGACTGGCCCAGTAGACCTGGTAATGTTGAAAACATGGGTTAGACCATCAGCGGGGTGCGCACCATGAACGACGGGTAAACGGACAGCGGTCGTAAAAGACCGGTCAATCCGTATCCAAAGCATGCCGTCGAGAATGTGGCCATTATAGCTGTCACTGCGCCAGGGTTTGAATTGTAGAATAACTGGGGAGCGAGTCGTGTCGTTCGTTCAGTCAAACATAGCGACGGGCATAGTCCGCTCGAGCCTCACTCACCCTTTGGATGGCAAAATTAACGACAGCGGTCGAGCCGTGAGCTGCGGTTTTGGCCAAGAGCGTGGCCACAACGTGCTACAAAACGGTGAATGACTGCTTGGCACCGTCCTTCCGGCGGCTTACCTCTTTCATGCCAAAATCGCCAGGGTTGATGAAGTGGACGATAGGTGCAAGGCGAGCCAATAGCTTTCCCCGGCCTTCGAGGGACTCCCTCCGCGGCATGCGCTCCCATACACGACCCCACGTATATATCACGAGAAGCAAGAACACCGAAGACACGCCCACAGACAGAGGCTTGAAAGAGTAGATCTTTGGATAACAAGAGTTAGACTGATTAGCTGTGCAAAAGCCAAGTGCATACCTGAGTTACGGAGGCACCGAAACCCGCCATGATAGTCCCCATGAAGATCGAGCGGAACGTGAGTGCCTGCCCACCAGCGTCGCGCACGTCGACAAGAAAGTTGCTGACGTCCTCGCCATCCTCGATCACGGGTTCGCCGCGGACGTAGGTATGCTCCTTGCCATCCTCCTCCCCGATGCTCAGCTTCTCGTTGTCGAAGCTCGCATCCTCCACATGGACGCGCTTCTCCTTCTCCGAGCTGGAGTCGACGCTGATGCTCTCCTTCTCCTTCTCCATAACCGGAACGGTCAGCGGTACGCCGTCGAGGTGCTCCATGATCGAGAGAGCGCAAAGACAGATACGGGCGCAGGATATGCGCCTTTTAAGAAGGCCAGCGGCAGCACACGCCATTCAAGGCGGGAGGGACGCGACCATATGCACCGCGCCGGGGTGCCTATCAAACAGGGCCCGCGAGCCACAGCGCTGCGCGCACTAGCAGCACCTCGGCCGAGCGCATTCGCACGCCTCGCGACGAGCAGAGCCCAGCATCAGCAGAACACCGACGTCCAGGCCAGAAGGTACCATTCCTCTGGCAACGATGGCGACATCCGCATCGCGCACGCTCACAACGGCAGGGACGCGGGCGCGATACCGTTTGGCGAGGATTGTCTATCTTGAAAGCTAGGGAGCAGTGAGCACAGAGCGGCTGCATTCCACCCTGGCAGGATTCGCCGCCGCCGGTCTTCCGCTCCAAGCCTCCAGATAGCACAGCGGCTTCCCATAGACCACATGCCCGCAGCCAGGGACTTGTTCAGGGAATCAAGCTGGTGTTGATATCGGTAGCGGGCCAGCGGTGTGAATAGTGTCGTACTGTCTGACGCATACCAAGCTCTTGGCGCACAGAACCAGTAGAACGTGAGCATCTGAGGAGCGAACGCGGAAGTAAATGCGTAGCGGTCGAAAAGCGGCACGTAGGGCAATGGTAATGGGCTCGAGAAAAAGCGTAAAACTCTTGCAGTGTATTGAGCCCCATTACAG
Source organism: Auricularia sp. M13 (assembly GCA_037042915.1). Classification (NCBI taxonomy): domain Eukaryota; kingdom Fungi; phylum Basidiomycota; class Agaricomycetes; order Auriculariales; family Auriculariaceae; genus Auricularia; species Auricularia sp. M13. The sequence continues at coordinate 2,887,934 of CM073195.1, read as the reverse complement.
CGACGGCCTTTGCACGCTGCAGTCTCCGGAGGCCACTAAGATTCAAGCTGTTGGGGGAGGCCCACGCGTGTGTCGCTCGGGACAGAAAGGAAGTTTGGACGGTGTCACGTAGCGTTGAAGACAGGATTCCGCGGCGTGAGCAAACTCCGACTGTTGTTCCGCAGGTTGCAAAGAGGCCTTCCACTACGTATACCACAATCATGGCAGAAATAGCACAATTTCCGCGGCAAGAATCTTGAAAACCCATCTTGTGGTGGAAGCAGCGAATACGGGTCCCAGGGAGGCTTTCAGGGGCTCCCTATCCATCATTCTGACCCATTCTAAGCCGTATTTCAGAGCTACAGTACATAGACTGGTCTGTACCGCAGCAGGGTTCTACATACGCTAAGCAGCGTTCAGCAGAATTATCCCCAGACCGGAGCACATGGCCAGTGGCAAAGAAGCACAATTTTGCTGCGGGATACGCCGGCGGTCTTGTCAACACCCTTCTCAAAGTCATCACGACGCCAAGGCTCGCGGAATCGCTCAGGACCAAGCTCATCACCACTTCGCGTCTTCGATCACACCTTTCCAGCAACTCGGCGCCGCACAAAACACACACCCGCAGCGCCTCCCCTCACACAGGCTCGAAAGATCGACAGACATTGACAAAGCAGCGCATCCAGCGCCATCGCATTTCAATCCTTCTGTCAAGAAGTGTGCAAGAACGTAGGGATGTAGTGCAGCACGCGAACGATCAACGCTATCAAACGGTGTACGAAGAGGCAAGCGCGACTACGGACACCAACGGGCGGGGCCAAAAAAGAAGGCTAAGAGGAGGCCGCCGCCGCGCCGTCTACACGACACGGCGGGACGCACGCCCACGAGACAGAAACACGAGGAGACGGGAAGGCGAGACAGGACATGAGGTAGGTATATATACTGCGTCTGGGCGAGACGCTCGATACGACGCGGACGACGCTTACGCCGAGACGTACGTCTTTCCGACGCTCGTGAAGCTGCCGTCGTCGTTGAACAGCGCGCTCGAGCCCGGGACGCCGCCGGTGGGGCTGTCGGGCGTGAACGAGCCGAAGTAGAAGTACGACACGATCCAGGACTGCTTGTTCATGAAGTCGGTCGTCTTCTCGATGAAGGCCTTGACCTGATCGACGTTGCACTGGTCGTTGCCGCCGGAGAAGTCGACGCAGCCGAACTCGGTGACGATGAGCTTCTTGCCCAGGCGGTTGTGAGCATCTTGCTATAAGGATGCATAAGTACAGATAATAAAGGTTTGAGGTTGGAAACATACCAAGTAGTCAATCATGCCGTCGGCGTTGTTGCTGTAGTAGTGAACGGCGACAGCTGCAGTCTGTGGCAAGTTTACCACGTGTCACTTTGGATTTCTCTCAAGCACGTACCTCGTCCCAGCAGGTCTTGCACTGATCCCTGAAGTCCTCGAGCCAGTTAAGACCGGACGGGGCGTTGGAGATGGAGTGCGAGAAGAGCGCGTAACCCTGGCTGGTGAGCGGCGACAGGTACTTCTTCCAAATGTCGATACCTTCGCCGACGGACATCTGGGACTGACCGGGCTGGTTGACTCTGCAGATGGCATTAGCATCTAGCAGGTGAGCCAACGTACGGAACGCACTCGTTGCAGCCAAGAGCCATCTTGGCGTAGCCGCGCTTGACCTTGTCCCAGTCTCCCGCGGACTTGTAGCCCCAGAACATGGGGATGAAGGGGACACCGCTGTCGGCAACCTCGTCAAGCTTGTTCGGGGTCCAGTTGTACGTGCTGAGGGCAGAACAATGAGAAATTATGTGATCAAACGGGCCGAAAAAGCACATACGCCCAGATCTTCTTGTTGAGGGCGTTGGAAGCCTTGCGGAAGGTGCCGGGCATGTTGCCGGTGAAGATGAGACCCATCTTGCCCGAGCCGGCGGGGATGGGAACGGGCTTGGGCGTGGACGTGGGCTTGGGGGCGGGCTTCTGGGTCGTGGAGGGCTTGGGCGCAGGCTTGGACGTTTCTTTGGGAGGCTCGGTCGTGGTTTCCTTGGGCTTGTCGGTGGTGGTGACATTGGCCTTTGATGTCGAAGACGAGGGTTTCGGAGAAGGTTTCGGCGGCGCCGGCGACGCCGAAGGGGTATGGGAGGACGACGGGGCCGGCGCCGAGGGTTCGGGGTTGGCATGGGTCGTCGGTTTGGGCAGAGGCGTTGAGACAGCAGTGGTAGTAGATACAGTCGGGGTTGCAGGAGACGACGAAAGCGAGGAGGACGAGGGCTGGAGTCAGCGTAAGGCTTTACACGGGCGTCGCTCCGTCTCGATCACTTGCCTTGAGCGGCGTGGTGCCGGCGCGGTTGGGGCACCGCTTCTTGGCGCGGTTCTGGCGGCGCACAAGCTCCATGTGGTCGACGGAGCGCGCTGCGTGCTCGCTGCCGTGGACGGCGAGGGCGTGGGCGTCGGCTGCGGGCGCCAGGACTGCGGCGAGCGCGAGGGCGACGAGGGTGGCGAGCGACTTGAACTGGGCCATTGCTGGTCTCTAGGGTACGGGCTTCAAGCGAGTGTGGGGGTGGCAACGAGCGTGCGCGTTGACTCGGGCGGCGAGGAGAGCACTGGGGTCGTCGGGAGGAGAGAGAAATGCGCGGGGCTTGAACTTGCCAACCGTTGATGCTCTTTTGTACAGATCGCTCCCAATTCAACGTTAATATTGACACTGCTGCCGCCCCCTCCTTGCTCCGCGCGTCCCTATCGGCCTCCTAACCCCGTGCTCGCCGGCCCCCGTCCCGCGCCCGCGCCCGTCCCCGTCTCGCGCGTCCGCCGCCGCGGTTGCCAGAGCCAAGCCCAATCATCTTCGCGAAGTGGGGTGCCAAAATGACGTCCGCGCCGACATGCCGTCCCTCGGCACCGCCAAGTCTGCCCGCCGGAGCCCGTCACCGCCTGAACGTGCACCCTCACCCACGCAGTACGCACGAGGCCGTCTCCCCATGCCAACCGCACGCTGAAGGATGTCAGCTGTCCCAACGCATCGTATATTCTGGCTTTGCTGCTCGACGCCTCGGTCTCAGCAGTTGTGCTTCTCTGCGATATTGCGATCTGGGATCGCCCGCGCAGTCGTCCTGGGTCGGCGGCCTGATCACCGAGATCTACACACGCGCTGCGCCGGACATCTACACTTGCTGACAACTCTTTCATAACCCCCGCGCGCATGAGAAAGCCACTGCGGGCAGCATACATTGGCTGTGACCGCGTCCAGACACCGGACCGGTGAATTACACTACGCCGGGCCACCCCGCATGTTATTCTCACGCTCATTGTCCAGGGTCCATTGCCCAGTTCGAAAGGATCTCCCCCAACGACCGGCCGCGCCACAATGTGTGAGTGAACGCCCAGAGCGTCGATCTCACGCTGCTTCGAATAGCAATTTCGGTACTTCATCTGGCCTTCCGTCTGTGCGCAGGGCGCCTCACACCGGACAAGCTTCTGACTCTGAGATCTGACACGACGTTCCCCCTGCATTGAGTCCTACTGTGCAGATCGCCTCGTTCACTGTCAAGATAGTTTTTTTTTTTTTTTTTTTTTTTTTTTTTTTTTTTTTGTGGAGCGTCAGGAGGCCCGCAATCACATAGTGACCCGGGTTGCTCCCTTATCCGATGAATCGGACAGCTTAGACGGGCGGCGCGAGCCGCCCTTTGAAATGTGTGGACGTCTCCGTCCGGAGAAATAGCAGTTAGCACACCTTTGTGAGGTAGTGTGGGGCTTGGAGTTCAGCCGACGCCGTCTTGGCGTGCGACTCCCGTACCCACTAAAACTCCGGGCTTTCTATATCTAAATTTGAAATGCCTGTGATTCGGGCGCAGAAGGTCGAGCCAGGTATCGTGGACCAGCCACTTATCTATGGAGTGCTTCTTGAAGTTCCTATTTGTCAGCCTGTAGTCCTGGTCGTAGCGCGTGCGCCGAATCTTCTGCCAGCGGCCCTGGATCTCCTTGGGGGAGAGCCGCCAGTCCGGTTCATTCTCATGCTCGATGCGCTTCTCGCATCTGATTTTCCATATCAGGAAAGCTGACTCAGAAATTATGATGCTGGCTGTTAAGCCTGCTGTGCCTTGGGGGTTTGGTTGCAAGGATAGTCGAACGTCCGGGCGCAGAGAACACTCGAACGAACAACTAGAGCCTTCGGTGCGTTATTGAGCACACCGGCTACGTCGAGTAGCACGACCGAAGGGACCGCGAGCAGCAGAGGACTCAGACGAGTAAGTCGGGCGAAGGGAGAACCCAGAGGCGAAGTCGAGAGAGAGAGAGATAGAGTGTGCGAGGGGCACGACTATGTCGATTTCGTAACTGGGGAGCTAGATACAAAGTCGAGGGTCTTTTATACCTGGGGAGGTGATCCGATGTACTCGGAGTGTATCCTAGAGACGAAGGAGAGGGGGCCTCAGATAAATAGAGATCGTCGTCATCGGCCGATAGGATGAGTAAGAGTGAGTGGGTAAGGTATCGGGGGATCGGACGAATGACGAGAGGCGAATGACTAAGACGAGTGGAGCGAACCGGATATGAACACTATCGATACAGTAGGGACAAGGCGAGTTAGGTGGATGTATGCGAGTAAGGAGAGAAGCTAGAGAAGTGAGGGAGAGGTCTAGAGGTAGAGGACGATGAGGAGAACATATCCCGAGCGTATGAACACGAGGGGAGATAAGCCGGGTATTCGGGAGCTTGGCCGAGTTGACCGAGTTGGCCGAGTGACGTAGAATGACGCCGAGTGATGCCGAGAGCACGTGGGGTCCGCGGACCGGGGCACGGGCGTAACAGTATCCCCCCTTTACGTCCTGAGCCCACGAAGGACTGCAGCAACGCAAGGTGAATACGAAAAATGAGATAGCACGCACTCGAGTCCGAATGGGGCCAAAAGATCGGGTCGGGTCGGAACGGGTCGGACGCAGATTAAAAGTGGTTGGGTCGGGAGTTGAATCGTCGAACCACTCTTGTATTCTGCCCGCCGCCCACCATGCCGCGATACGAATCGCTCGAGGACGTCGCCGCCGCGTACGACCGCAAGACCGTCGGCGCCGTCATGAGGTCGCTCGAGGACGACCCGGCGATGGAGGCGCTGATCGCGGCGCACGAGGACGCGGCGGACGCTCGGCGGCCTGCAGCAAGAGGCCGTCGACGAGGAGGACCTCGACGCGATCGAGGCGTTCAGCGCGCGCAGGCGCCAGGCGAAGGCCGAGCTGCGCCTGGCGGCGCAGCGACGCCGGGATGCTGGCCGAGCGCGTGGCCAAGATCGCGATGGACGCGGGCGCCAAGGCGACGAAGAGCCAGGCGTCGCCGGCGAAGGCGCCGACCACGAGCACGAAGGCGCCGGCGAAGGACGCGAGGGTGACCGAGTCGCCGCCGAAGAGGCGGAAGGCCATGGAGGTATGGGTCGAGCTCCCGCGATTGCGGGACGTTGCTAAGGTGCGCTTATTTTGCAGGTCGAGAGCGCGAAGACGACTCAGGCGCCGCGCAAGGTCGCGCCGAAACCCGCGCCGGTCGCGGTCGCTCGCTCGCCGTCGCTCGGGGCGGGCGAGACGCTCGAGGACGACGACGAGGTCGAGGAGCTCGCGAGCCCGGTGGCGCCGGCCGTGAAGCCCAAGCCCAAGCCCAAGCCGCGCGCGGGCGGCAAGTTCACGGACAGGTGGCCGGAGGTGCCGTACGGGACGCGGTTCCCGAGCCAGGTAAGTCTTCGGTTGTTCGTGTTTTGCTCGCCGGGACTGACGACGAGTAGTGCGAGGCTTGCGCCAAGCGCGGCGGCCAGTGCGTTCGGCAGCACCGGTCGAACACCTGCACCGCGTGTCATCAGACCCGGGGCAAGTGTACGCACTCGGGCAAGCCGTTCGTGCCGCGCGGCGAGAAGAGGGCGGCGTCGCCGAGTGCGTCGCCCGAGCGCCCCAAGAAGGTGCGCATCGTCGAGGGGACGACGCTGGGGACGAGGGCGGCCGAGGACCGCGCGAAGACGGCCGAGCACCGCAGGGTCGTGGAGAACCACGCCCTGTGGACGAACAACTCGGTGCACAACATCGAGAGGATGTTGTACCGGATGCTGCAGTGGCAAGCGCAGCAGTTCGGTCAGTCGATCGATGATTCGATCGACGATCCGTTCACGAGCGAGGAGGAAGAGGAGGCCGAGGAGGAGGTCGAGGAGGAGTCCGAGGAGGAGGACGAGGAAGCGGTCGAGGAAGCGACCGAGGACGCGGACGAGTAGGCGATCGAATAGAGTAGTAGCGGGTGCGACCAAAGTTGCCCAAAATGTAATAAATGGCTGTTTCTTGGAATCGAGTGAAAAGCGAGTGAGCGAAGAGATAGCGAGTGAAAAAGCGAGTGCTTAGATGTTTTCGAATTTCTTGAGGATCTGCTGGAATTCTTGATAACTGCCGGGAGCGCTGGGATTTGCAGCATAGAAGTCTTGAACTGCTTCCTGCGCGTGTTCGAGATTTTCGGAGCCCATCTCGGTGGTCTCGGGGTCGTCGGGAGTGCCGATGTGACCGATCCAGCGAATGCGAAAACGAAGGCGCGAGTGACGATGGCGATTGTCGATGCGTACGCTGAGTACTTCGAGCTCGTACTCCTGCTCGCCGTCGACGACGACGGGCGGAGGAGGTTCTTGACGTTGACCGGGGAACGCTTCTCGAGGGTGGGGTTCGAGTTGCGAGACGTGAAAGACCGGATGTACGCGAGCGAGGTAGTCGGGTAGGCTGAGGGTGAACGATTGCGAGCTAGGTTGATCGACGATCGGGAACGGGCCTAGGTAGCGATCGGCGAGTTTGCGAGTGGGCTGCGTCGTCTTGATGTGCTCCGAGAGGACGTAGGCCATGTCGCCGACCTTGAAGTCAGGCGGGGGAGTGCGTCGAGCATTCGCAGATGCAGTGTAACGTTTCTGAGCGGCAGCGATCTGCTCCTTCAGGACGTCCTGCAGTTCGTGGATGTCGACAGCGAAGTCGCGGGCGCGAGCAGAGGCAACGTCGCGCTCGGGGTAGACGGAGATGTTCGGGTGAAAACCCTTGTTGGCGAAGAAAGGCGAGACACCGGTCGAGTCGTTCGGGGTGTTGTTGTACGTGAACTTGGCGAGAGGGAGTAGCTCGGACCAGTTGTCCTGCTCGTAGTTGCAGTAGAGACGGAGGTACTGCTCGAGCGTCTGGTTCGTGCGTTCGACTTGACCGTTCGCCTCCGGGTGGTGACCCGAGGTGAAGTGCATGGTCATGTTGAGGAGCGAGCCGAGTGCGCGAAAGAAGCGGGAGACGACCCGGAACCGCGGTCGGTAGAGACGTGCGAGGGAGCGCCATGTTTGGCGAAGACGTGGATGAGGAAGAGACGCGCGAGTTCTTCGGAGGTGATCTTGCCCTTGGTCGGGACGAAGATACCCTGCTTCGAGAGGCGATCAATAATGACGAGGATCGCGGTGTAACCGTTGGACTCAGGGAGCTGTTCGATGAAGTCCATCGAGATCGAGTCCCAGTTGCGAAGCGGAATCGGGAGCGGTTGAAGTCGACCGTACGGCTTGTGTCGTCGAGGTTTGCTGCGCCCACATGTGACGCAGGCCTGGACGTAGGTACGAATCGAGTCGCGCAGGTCGGGCCAGTAGTACTCGCGGGCGACCATCTTGAGTGTCTTGTTCTGACCCGGATGGCCAGCGAGCGGGTGATCGTGCTTTCGCGAAGGATACGAAGGCGACAATCGAGAGCGTTCGGTACGTAGATCCTGCCCTTGAACAGCAAGAATCCATCGTCCGAGGCCGACCAGTTGATCGCGTCGTCGGTGCCGAGTTTCGAGCGAATGTCGAGAGCGAGTTCGTCCGAGTCGTACGAGGCGCGAATGTCATCCCGAATGGACTGAGTGTCCATGATCGTGGCTGCGCGAAGGAAAGTCTCTTCAGCATACGTCGCGCGAAGGGAAGCGGCGAACTGTTCCGAAGTAAAAACGGGTCGGAAGTTCTGCGGGTTTGCGCTGGCGTAGCCACCATCCCCCTTTTGAGATAGACGTCGTGGCGGCGAGTGAGAGCATCGGGTTTGCCGCCGAGTCGACCGGGTCGAAAGCGAATGAGGAGGTTGAAGGTAGAAAGGTACTCGGACCAGCGAGCTTGCCGACGAGTGAGCATCTTCGTGGTAGAGAAATACTCGAGGTTCTTGTGGTCCGTGACGACGTCTATTGGGGTCTCGGCCCCTTCGAGGTAGTGTCGCCATAGTTCGAACGCCTCGAATATCGCGAGTAGCTCCTTGTCGTGCGTGTCGTAGTTGAGCTCGGTGGGAGTGAGCGTGCGCGAATGGAAAGCGACGGGGTGAACAGAGCCGTCCGGGAGGACGTGCGAGAAGATCGCCGCGATCGCGTAGTCGGAAGCGTCAGTCTCGACGACGCGAGGGAGAGCGGGATCGAAGTGGTGAAGGACGGGAGCGCAAGTGAACGCCTTCTTGAGCTCGTTGAACGCAGCGAGGCATTGCGGAGTGAAGTTCCACGTTGCGGTCTTTCGAGTGAGACGAGTGAGCGGGACGACGATATCGGAGTAGTCGTAGATGAATCGTCGATAGAAGTTCGCGAAGCCGAGGAACGACTGGATGTCGCGAACGTTGCGAGGAACGGGCCACTCGAGGAGGGTGGCAATCTTCTTCGGGTCCATGCTGATGCCCTCGGGGCTGATGATGTACCCGAGGTACTCGATGGTGTCAGCATGGAACTCGCACTTCTCGGGCTTACAGAAGAGGTCATTCTCCCGTAGCCGTCGAAGGACCTCTCGAACGTGTTCCTCATGTTTCGAGGGATCGTCCGAGTAGATGAGGATGTCGTCGAGGTAGACCGTGACCGTGACGTCGAGGAGGTCGGAGAAGATGTCGTTCATGAAGCGCTGGAAAGCGGCTGGAGCGTTCGTGAGACCGAAAGGCATGACGAGATACTCGTAGGTGCCGTAGCGCGTTCGAAAGGCAGTCTTCCACTCGTCGCCGGCCGCGATGCGAACGTTGCTGTATCCGACACGAAGATCGAGCTTGGTGAACTTCTTGGCGGTGCGAAGGCGGTCGAGCGTGGACGAGATGAGCGGAAGCGGGTACTTGTCCTTCCGAGTGATCTTGTTGAGCCCACGATAATCGACGCATAGGCGAAGAGAACCGTCGGCCTTCTTGACGAAGAGAACCGGGGCGCCACCCGGGGACGACGAAGAGCGAATGTGTCCTTTGCTGAGGTTATCCTGAATGTACTCCCGAAGCGCGAGTTGCTCGGGCTCGGAGAGCGAGTAGATCGGACCGGATGGGAGAGGCTTGCCTTCTTCCATGTCGATCTTGAGATCGTACGGCCGATGTTCAGGGAGTCGATTCGAGGCCTCCTTTGAGAAGACGTCGAGGAACTCGTGATAACACTCGGGGATGCCTTCGCCGGTTTCCGAGGCCGGGTTGGCAGACGCAGAGCGAGCAGGCACCGATGGATCTCGAATGTAGATGGCCGAGACCATCGAGCCGCGAAGTCGACGAGAGGTGTCGAAGGCTGCGGCGCCGATGATCTTGATGTCGACGCGAGCAGCGGCCGCGCGAAGGGCGGTTTCGTCCATCGGCGGTTCGGGAGGCAGAGTACGTGGCGCGGGAGGAGGTGACGACGGAGTCGGAGGATCCGAGTCGAGCGAAACCCAGGGACGAAACCCGAGGGATCCGAGGGCGAGACACGAGTGGGGAAAGAGATGCGGTGATGGAACCAGTCAATCCTAGGATTGTAGCGGGCCAACCAGCGGTATCCCAGCACTGCAGAGCAAGTCGGATCTAGAGTGGTGAGGAGGAAGTTGATGATCATCGAAGTTCCGCAAGGGAAGCGGACGGGAAGCGACACGTATTTGGAGATAACACCGCGATAGGAGCCGTCGAAGAGCCGAAGGCGTAGCGGTTGATCGAGAGACTTTTGAGGGAGTCGAAGACTCTCGGCGAACTGAGTATCGAGGAACTGATCTTCGGAGCCGGAGTCGACGAGTGTGCGAAAGGATGGGACAGCGTCGGAGGAAAGGACGACGATGAGAGCGTCTTGATCGGTGAGCGCGGCAGCGTTCAACCGAGTGTAAGGCATCTTGGGCTTGACGCAGTTGGCCCTAGATGCCCGTGGGGAACTGCCCGTTAGTTTTTCGCTTCCGCCGGGGCAGAAGCGGCGGCGCCCGAGGGAGCGGGAGCCGGCGTCGAGGAAGTCGCGGGTTGAGCCTTAGCGGCGCGACCCTTCGACTCGCGATTGTGAGCGGCCTTGCGGCACTCGGACGCGGTGTGGCCGGCATGGCCACAGTAGAGGCAGAGGTTGTTATCGAGGCGACGGCGTCGTTCGGCGTCGTTGAGCTTGCCGTTCGAGTTGAGGTTCTTCGCGACGTCGTCCTTCGACTTGGTCGTGGTCTTCGAAGACGAGCGGGCCGAGGTCGAGGACTGACCCCTCGAGTTCGAGTGGTTGTTCGAGTTGCCGTTGTTGCCGTTGTTGCCGTTGTTGGAGCGCGCGTTGGACTTGGTGTTCGATCGGGAGCCCGATTGAGGCGTCGCGGTCGAGGTGGTCTTCTGCGCTTTACGGGGTTCGTTCGCGTGCTCGAGAGCTTGCTCGTCCTTATCGATCCAGTAGTTGGCGTCGATGCTAAGAGCGAGCGCAGCGAGTGGCGTCAGAGAAGCCGGGCGTTGAGCTACTTGAGCAGCGAAGACAGATTTGATGCGGCGAGGGAGTCCGCGATAGAATTGCGAGGCGAGTGCAGCGTCGTCCCAGCCGAGCAGTTTGGCGTATTCGTCGAACTGGAGCTTGTAGCGGGCGACCTTGCCGTTGTCGGCCATTTGCAGTCGTCGAATCTTGACTTCGGCGCGTTCGCGTTCGTTCGTGACGCCGAAGGTGATCGTGAGTTCGTTCTTGAATTCGTTCCAGTCTTCGAGGAACTCGTAACCGGGAGGCGGATTCGGGACGAGAGGAACGTAGCCGCCCCACCATTCCTTCGCCCGACCCGAGAGATAGGTCGCGGTGAAGAGAATCTTCTCGCGGGACGTCTGGTACTTCCGAGGGTTGGCGAGGAAGTAGGTTTCGCAGTCGATGAGGAATCCGCGAAGTTTGTTGGCGTTTTCGCCGTCGAATTTGTCGGGTTTGGCGGCGTCGATGCGAGAGCCGCTGTCGCGGTCGACGAAGTAGACACGAGGGACGTTGTCGTGTTGATCGTGGAATTGTCGTTCGCGATCGACGTCCGAGTCGTAGCCGTCCGACGGAGGGTCGAAGGAGGTCCCGGGGGACCAGGAGGATCGTTACCGCCACCACCGCCCCCACCGCCGCCACCTCCGGGAGGAGGGTTCGGAGGATGCGAGCCGTGCGAGTGGTGCGAGTGGTGCGAGTGGTGCGAGTGGTGCGAGTGGTGCGACGAGGGCGAGGGAGCACCTCGATGACCACCACCGCCACCGCCGCCTCCGCCGCCTCCGCCTCCACCGCCGCCACCTCCGCCGCCTCCTCCGCCACCCCCGCCGCCACGCCGGGGCGTGTTAGGGGTGCCGGATGGGAAGAAGCCGCGGAACGACGAGGAGTGCTGCGAAAAGCGAGGAGTCGAGCGAGAGCCGGTGTACGGAACGAGCGCGAGAGGGTGTCGAGAGCCGAGCGAGTGAGTCGAGGGATGCGAGGGCGATCGCGTCGTGTGACTTGAGGGAGGGTAGGAACCGCTCGGGTCCGCGCGTAGTGTGGACTGGGCCGGCGAGAAACGCGAGGTGTGAAGCGAGCCGGAGAGAGTGTGTTGCGAGAGGATTTCGTCATCATCGTTCGGCGGTTGCGAGTGCCGAGATGATCCGAAGCGGCTAGTGCCCGACATCGAGACTGATGGCGAAGGCGTAGCCGGCTGAGGAGGTTGTTGGTCGCGAAGACGAGCCTGACGACGGGCTTCGCGAAGGATAGCGTCGGGGGAGTCGAGTAGAGGATGAGGTTCTTCCTGGTTTCTTCTGAGATTCTGTCGAGTCCCAAAGGCCATACAACTCGAGCGGAGCTCGAGTTACGAAATACTGTTAACTGTTACAGAACGTGCAAACGTCGGTGGATATGTAATAACAATGGGTTTATATACCCCGGACAACCTATGACCATTACCTGGTCATAGTGGCCTTTTGGCTCAGTTGATAACACATGTGTTTGTCCGGGCATGGTTATTACAGTATGACCAGGTAAACCGGTCACTGGTTCAAATCCTGTTGGTGCCAGGATTATTCCCTTGAACCAGTGGCTGACAGGACTTGTACATTGGGTCCTGGGGGCGCTATATGACACATTGTTGGGCATTGGGGTGTAACTGTAATATGGGACTTCAGTCGGTATAGAGCCCGTTTGCCCATTAAGAAACCATCAATTACAGACACTTCGAGGGCTCAGTGTCCTAAAGGGGGGATACTGTTACAGAACGTGCAAACGTCGGTGGATATGTAATAACAATGGGTTTATATACCCCGGACAACCTATGACCATTACCTGGTCATAGTGGCCTTTTGGCTCAGTTGATAACACATGTGTTTGTCCGGGCATGGTTATTACACTGGCCGCGCGTTCCACGGCTTTGTTCCGCGACCCCCAGTATCCGGAGGCATGGAATGTGGTGCAGCCCCATATAATGCCGATATCAATGTCCAACTTGACGCGTTTGTGGCTCAGGTGCCAGCGCACCAGCCTCCAGACATGCGATTGCCCGGTGTCTGGGCATTCCAAAAGGATGTGTTCCATCGTCTCCACCTTGTCGCAGGTGGGACACATCTCGTAGCTCTTCCAAGGCTCAGGCATTTTACTAAAGTAATCCCCCACTTTGTGAGCCCCGTGTATTCCTTTCCAAAGGAAATTTCTGACATTGCGCGAGAGCGCGCGCGTTTGCAGCGACCTCCAAATTGATGAGGAAGTCGGGGAATAGCCACTCTCACGCTTCATACTCATGCGGATGGCCGCCAAATTCTTCCCTGTCGCTCGCCGCACGTCCGCTCCGTCCCGCGCTATCTGCTTCAGCGCTCGGTGCGCAGTTCTTTGGTCCAGACGCCTGATTGCTAGGCCCGGCTTGTCAAACGACGCGAAGCGCGACCAGTTGATGTGTGTGTCGGGCCCGACTTCCGCAGCAACTGCTGCCATCTGCTTCGCGTCGCGAAGGGCGGGCCAGTCCTTCAGGCGGGACTTGTGGACTACCGTGAACGTCGTCTCTGCGCACCGCGCGCGTAGGGCGGCCGCGGCGGCTCGCAGGGCCTCTGCCTCGTCCGGCACGTCAATCCAGCCTCTTGCCTCGTGGTACGCCAGCCTTGTGGTCAGCATCACTGCAACTTGCTGGCACGTCGTTATTACATGGAGGGGTCTATTCCACGGTGCTGACTGTGCGGCCGTCAGTACAGCCGTGGCCACACTCCTGATGTATGTGTGTGTGTTGCCAGGGCAGCGTCCAGTTGTGCCGCCGAACTCCATGTCTGGGAAGTAGACTGCAAAGCCGCCCATGGCCTCGTGCGTGTTGTCCTGGAACATTGCGCCGCTGACTACCACTTGCACTGCGTCGCGGTCTGGGGCGTGGTACCTTCGCGACGCAGCCGGTCTGCGCATCGCCTCGTCTGCACCCCTCGGTCTCAGCGCTATGGCATTCCCTAAAATTCTGTAGTAGTCCTCTAGGTGTTCGCCCTCGTCCAGTTTCGAGTCGAACACGATCAGCTCCCCGTCACGGATCGCCGTTGGTCTCTGGTCCGCGAAGGTGTGCCACAGCTCGTCCGGAATGGCTGGCTGGGCCGTGAACGGGTTCCATTTCGGTGCTATGTCGCCGATGATGTCGCGTGCCAGCTCCTGGCATCTATAGGGACGCTTGCACCCTTCTAGCCTATCGGATTCGCAGTTCTCGCATGCACAGTCCGACAGGTCTTCGTGCTCGTCCTCATCGGCCTCAGCAATCTCTTCGAGGTCCTCCACCGTGCGCACCGCGTGCACCCGTCGCAGGCACTTGATGCCCGAGCCGCCTCGCCACATGGCTTCTGGGTGCATCAGCGCAGGGTGTGCCCATAGCAGCATTTCTTCCCTTATTTTCTCTGGAATCACCGGGGCGTCTAGAACAAGGTCATGTTTTTTCGCCACCCGTACAAGCTGCCTCAGCATGAACGGGAGCCGTCTCATGTTGGGATTCCATTTCTGGTAGAAAGGGTTCACTCTAACTTCCAGCGGGACCAGGCGGCGGTCTTTCTCGATCATGACGGCACGGAAGATGTGGTCCGCTATGAACGCCCAGATGGGACGCTCTGCCGGTGGGGCTAGGAACGCGCTGATCGGGCAGAAATTGACACGCCGGAAAAATCGCGTCCCTTTCAAGATAAAGGCGACATAGCAAGACACAATACAAGCTCGAATACAGTACTACCACACATCCCGACAACAACGAAGACCGCAAATCAACAAGAACAGCATCCCGAAAAGGGAACACGCGACGCACACCGGCAAGACCCGACATCTCTCCAGCATGGACAACTTGGCGACAACGGCTCGGCGACCACAATCCCTTCTATTGGACCTCAAGCACGACTCCCGGATTTGCCTTTCGAGACTCCCAGAGTATGCGCGAAGGACGAACGATCCGTCTCTAAGAGCAGGCGAGCATGTTCCGCGTTCGCCTCCCGAAAGTGTCCCAGCACACGACCGCGTGCTACTCCGGCAAAGACACCACGACCACGAAGGTGCGCAGTCGCCCTGGCTGCGAAGGAATATTCTCGACGCCGCTGTCTCCGGTTCCAAGGGATCACCAGCAACCGAGAACGATCCTGACTCATTCACCCAAAATCGTTATCGGCACCTGCGCATTCGCGAACACGTCACCCGCTGCGACCTCGGACCATATCCAGACCAGGGTCTAGGGCATCCTTCCTCTCTACTGTCCCTGAGCATGTGCACCCTGAGAAACCGGGGAAATGCGGAACACGAAACCCATACTAGGGGAATCCCGTCATCGTGATCGCAGCGCACTTTCCCACGGTCTATGGCGTCATCCAAACGGCAGGGCAGACCGCAGCACACTTGTGGACGATCGGTAGTCTTTCCTCGGAGCAAAGTCTGAATCACACGCTCACGGGATCGGCATCTCATTGGCTCCCGAGAATGGATTGCGCAACCCGCAGGCGCGCGCAGTCCGCATGTGACAATCGGGAACTCTTCCTATCGCATGGGCATTATCGGTACAGCTCGGGACCTGGTCTTGATTGGCTTGGCATTCTCCTGTATAAAACGCGATAGGTAGTTAGGTAGTTTTCCCTTAGCACAGCGGCTCACGAGCATCCGGCTCACCAGTAGTTCAGTATCGCGCACTCCGGCGCCCAGTTCTCGTACTCGCACCCGTCCTCCGTTCTAGTCCGTACGCAATCGAAGTCTCAGTCACCCTCTGCCATCTCCGTTGGCCTCAAGTCCCGTTTTCCCCCTTCCCTCGGTGCGTAGTCGCGACTTCCGTGATTGCACACCATCCTCCCTCCTCCCCTACTACGACTTCTCCATCCGAACCGTGCTACTTCTGTTCGTCGCGTTCGCACGCAGTCATAGACTTCGCCAGTGCAGCGACGAAGAAAAGACGCACTCCCGTCTCACAATCCTCCTCTCCCGTGCACCCTCTTCTCGTAGACGACTCCACACGAGTAGTCTCGAGCTCTCCGGATACGAATTCGGGTTCCCCCTTGTCTTCGTGATCCTCACTCGGGTTTTGATCATACACACTCGAGACCATATCCCCGTTTCACCCCTACCTCTATATCTATTCTCTCGTGTGTTGGGTATACTCCACCCACCCACCCTTTTGATCTGCGGCTCCTCCCTACTCCTGGATTCATT
The DNA here is from genome assembly GCA_037042915.1 of Auricularia sp. M13. Lineage (NCBI taxonomy): Eukaryota > Fungi > Basidiomycota > Agaricomycetes > Auriculariales > Auriculariaceae > Auricularia > Auricularia sp. M13. Next base: position 2,872,150 of record CM073195.1, on the reverse strand, counting down.
GTCTTAGTCTTCCCTGGCTGTTCAAAGTGGTGACCACCGCAGGGAGTCTTTGAACTAGTCTTACAAACGGTTCAGGCTCCCTGTTTATCCCTTTCACACACCCCCACCACTTACTTGCGTCGAGATTGCGACGGCTTCACCTGGTCCTGCCGCACGAACTCGTTCTCGTGTTCGCCAAGCAACCATTCCTGTTGCCTCAACATCATCACTCACGCAAGCGAACCCCCATACATCTACATCGGTTTCCTTACCATTTTCCCCCCTTTCTTCCCTCTCTTCTCTCACCCTCTCGGAACGAGACCCTGAGTCGGAACCCGAGTTTCATTCCTCACGTTCGCGAGAAGATTCAGATCAAGACGTCGCACCCCGTCGTTCTCGATTTGCTTCACTTGCACCACGCACTCCATCACCTGTCAATCGCATACCTCTCGCAGAAGAACATCCGTACTTCCAAGAGATGGACGATGACGGAAACCCCCCCAACCCGCCAGGCAATCCAGAAATGGAAGCGGCCTTCGGCAACCTACTGTTCACGTTCATGCAGCGTGCAGTACAGAACCTTCCCGCTGTGCCTCCAGGCCAGCAAGCTCCAGCCGCTCAACAAGCACGCGTTCCCCTCCCGTACCCAGACGAGAAGGGCGCGCCGCGATTTGACGGTGACCCATACAAGATCGGGACCTTCCTCGAGACGTTCGAAAATCGGGCGCGACTAGCCGCGATTGGAGCCGACCGATGGAAGAAGGTTGTGGTTGATTATGTCAACCGTGACACGCGCAATCAGTGGATGCAACTCGAAGAGTTCGGTGATAACTCTACCTGGGAAGAGTTTAAGGCTCAAGTGTTGCGCGCGTATCCCGAGAACGGTACCATCAAGGAGTATACGTTCGAGGAGCTGAAGGAGAAGATAGATACCTGGAAGGGACGCTCGCTGCGCTCCCCCGAGGATGTCAATCGGTATACCCGAGAGTTCAACGCTTGTCAAAAGTCGTTGCAGCGTCAGGGCATCGTGCACCAAAAGCAAGAGCTCTACCTGTCGGCCTTTACAGCAGAAGAACGCGGGCGTATCGAGAGACGCCTTGAGTGGAAGTTTCCCGACCAGCACTATCACGAACTCGAGATTGATGACATTGCGGACGCGGTTCGCTTCCTGGCAAAAAACTCGATCGCTGAGATGCCGGGCGCGATTAAACTCGCGTACTCGCCGATTGCAATTGATTCGCGCGAGGTCTCAGTGTCGGTGCAGCCCCGGCAGCCGTCAAACGCGAAGGTCCCGATGATCGCCTGATCGCGAGTGTCGCACAGCTCATCGAGGAAAAGTTGGAAGCGCGACTTGGCCCGGCTCGACCAGTGCATAATCACACGCACGCAACAGGCCCTAGCGGGTATACCGCGGGAAGATTTGGTCCTCCCCGAACGGGTGATACCACCTCCCGGATTGGACACGACCGTTGTCTATTCTGTGACGAATCGGGACACATGATGCGTCAATGCCCCATGCGTCAGGAATACCTGAATACGGGAAAGATAACGGAAGATCCATTGGGAAGGATGGTATTCCCAGGCGGACTGATGATTCCGGGTCCTCGCGAGAAGCCCATTCGCAAGCGTATTGACGAGTACTGGGAGGCTCAGGCACGGTCGCACTACTACGATTCCGTGATGCTGTTGGACGGCGACGTTGACCCAGTCGATTACGAAGACGACCAGTTGCTCCCCGAGGAACGCGAGTACCAAGCGTTTCTTATGATGCGCGAACAAGTGCACAACTACGAGACCACTGGGCGCTTTCGACCGAGCAATAAGAAGTTTGATGGTGTAGAACTTCCGGCGCGACGCTGGGGGCCAGCCTCGCAGCAGAAGAACACGGAACGGGTACCCGGAATCCTCCCCGTCCCGGCAGCTGCTCGCGCTAGCACTCCCGTCAGTCAACAAGCTCCACCTCAACGCGCACCAGAAAGGCCGGCCGATCTGCAGGTCCCAATTCCACTCGACGAGGTAGCTCGCAAACACGCCGACCTGACCAAGAAAGCCGCAGACAAGATGGAAGAAGCCGGCGTGACATTTCGTAACAAGGCTCCCGCAACTGACGATTCGATGGCCGAACAATTGTTCACGCGCGTACTCGAGCTTCCAATCACGGCAACGATTCGGGAACTGCTCGCGACTTCAGGAGACATCCGCCGCTTGGCACAGAAGTACACTACGACGAGGCGAACTCCTGTAAGCGAGGTACATATCATCGACCAGGACGACGGCGACGACGGCGACGTCAATGACGTGTTTCAAGTTGTTGCGTGGGAACAATCGCTGCAGCGGACGCCTTCGGGAGACTTCGCGGCGCACGAGTCGCTACCGTTGATGGTCATCACCGCCGACATCGAAGGAGTCCCCATCGAGACAATCATCGACACAGGGTCGACTATCTGCTGCATGAGTGATCGCGTATGGAGGAAGATTGGCTCACCCGTGTACTCGGAAAAGTCAACCAACATGCGCGACGCGAATGGCAACGTAGCCGGCACCTTGGGCGCGATTGTCGACCAAGAAGTCATCATCGGAGGACTCAAGTTCTTCATCACCATACACGTCGTCCCGAACGCGCCATTCAGTCTCATCCTCGGAACACCCTTCTGCGCAATCGCCTCGATCGAAATCTCGTACCGCCCTTCGTCCGAAATGGTGCTCAAAATCACCGACCCGAATACGGACAAGACCGTGCTTATTCCCGGATCCGCCAAACCGCGCCGCGCTGTCGCGTTCGCGCGCACTGTAGACTCGTCCAAGGATTTTTGATGCGGAGAGAACGCGCCTCTCCGTTCCGCAATATACAACCCCTGTTCTTCTATGATCGTCTTGTGGGCGTTTCGCAAGATGTTCGCGAAAGGTTCAAGGACCCTGTCATCCTTGCGATGTTTGGGTTCACGCTGCTAATGTCACTTCCCAAAGAGTTAGTTCCCGCTTGGGTTCGCGCTCTTGTTCTCGGGATTGCGGCAGGACACGCGGGTACCTTGGTTCTTCAGCAGCCGGAGACGGCTGCGAAGATAGAAGAAGTTGTGGAGGACAAAAACTCTCGGCGACGTCGACGGTCGCGCAGAGGTCGCAAGAGAGGTAAAGCAAGTGTACTAACCACCCCGACCAATGATGACCCCTCTGAGGGAGGGGATGGTGTACAAGAAGCTTATCCCGACGAGCGACTTCTCGAGAACCGACTCCGGTATCTCTACGGCTTTGGATTCACGGGACAAAACGGCAACGGAAACGGGACGGCCCAAACAATGCTCATAGAGGATCTGCCTAACCCGGAAACGGAAGGCAAATCGGACGATCAGCCTCAAGATCAGCAACACGCAATTACGATGACATCCACGACCATTCCGATTGAGGTCTACACGCTCGATTCGGACAATCGGTTTGCGCAGCCAAGACCATACATCTTTCTCCTCGATGAAGATGGCACCCGAGTCGTCCCGCGAACGGAAGAAGACACGTGGGAACACGACGAAGACTTCGCTATGACGGTAACACTGACGATCGGCGACAACGCGCACTTCGCAATGCCTCCACGACCAGTCAAAACGGTACCGCCGCTACGATTGTCACGTGACGCGCGCAGCTTTCGGCACCCGCAAGCCATTCCCATGGGCATCAGCGAACTCGAGTTTCCGTCACGCAAACCGGCTGGCATTGACACTGGCATCTTCGCGACTGTCTTTAACGTGATGGAACGGAGACAGCCGAAGGGCGAAGACAAACAGCGACCCGGGAACGCGGCAGGACTCGGACGGAGGCCCTACAAGTCCGCGTTACTCAAGGTACACCCGCAGAACACTCCGATGCCAGAGGAATACCGGATAGTACGACGACGACCGTCTGATCCGCTGATGACCTTGCCAGTAATCGGCGCCAAACCCGCGGATTTCGTGCCCACGGCATATATGACGACGGAACGAATGGCCGGCTTCAAGATTGAGGACTCTGCGCATTTGTGGGACGAGGAAAAGAAGCTGTTCAAAGCTATCGTCGCTGCCAATGAAACCGCGTTTGCATGGACGGAGGCGGAACGAGGTCGCTTTCGATCAGACTACTTCCCGCCTGTCAAACTCGCCGTGCTTCCGCATGTGCCATGGACCAAACGTCATGTGCCGATACCACCCTCTATTCGCGACAGTCTCATCGAGCTGTTAAAGGAGAAGATCAAAGCCGGCGTATATGAAGAGTGCAACTCCTCGTATCGCAACAGTTGGTTCTGCGTCGTAAAGAAAGATGGCAAGAGTCTTCGCATAGTGCATGATTTGCAGCCGCTTAACGAGCATACCATTCGGGATGCGGGTCTCATTCCCCAGCCTGATGAGTTCTCGGAAGAGTGCGCGGGATTTACGCTATTGTCGGTACTCGACCTATTCTCATCTTACGACCAGCAACTGATTGATGAGGCTTACCGTGACCTGACGGCGTTTCAAACACCTGTCGGGGTACTACGGAATGTTGGATTGCCAATGGGGTACACGAACTCAGTTCCCATTCAGCAAGCAAACGTAACCTTCATCCTGCTCGACGAGATTCCGCGATTCGCGAACTGCTTTATCGACGACGTTGTCGGGAAAGGCTCGCGGTCGTACTACAAAAACGACGACGGGACGTACCAGACGCATCCGGACAACCCGGGAATACGGCGTTACGTATGGGAACACGCGATGACGCTAAACCGGATCCTTCATCGTTTGAAGAAGGCGGGTGCTTCCGTTTCGGGAAAGAAGGCAATCATTGCACAGCCTGAGGCAGTCATTGTGGGGTATCGTTGCAACTTCGAAGGGAGACATCCTGAGAAGGGAAACGTCAAGAAGATACTCGACTGGCCGACGCCGCAGAATGTGACACATGTGCGCGCTTTTCTGGGGACGTGTGGCGTATCGAAACTCTGGATCAAAGACTTCGCGCGTGAGGCTCGGCCGCTGTACCAGCTCACCAAGAAGGACGCAGAGTTCGAGTGGACTCCCGAGTGCGATGCAGCGATGCAGCGGCTCAAGAAGTTGGTCACGGAAGCCCCAGGACTCAAGCCGATTGACTACGCGTCATACAACGATGTCATACTCGCAGTCGACTCGTCCGTCATTGGTGTTGGCTACATTCTGCTACAACTAGGCGACGACAAGAAGCGGTACCCATCGCGGTATGGATCCATCACGTGGAACGATCGCGAAAGTCGCTATTCGCAGGCGAAACTCGAACTACATGGGCTGTTTCGATCATTAAGGGCTGTGCGCGCATACATTTATGGCGTACACTCCTTGGTGGTAGAAGTCGACGCGAAGTACATCAAGGGAATGCTCAACAACCCGGACATGCAGCCCAACGCGACTATCAACCGTTGGATTGCGGGCGTTTTGTTGTTCAACCCGAGAATAGTGCATGTTCCTGCGACGAAACACACGGGAGCGGACGGACTTTCACGAAGACCGGCAGCACCTGAAGACGAGGACGAGCCCGACGATGCAGACGAGTGGTTGGACAAGGCTTTGGGATTTGCGATAGAACTCGAAAACGCGCGAAGACCCGTCTTCGATCACGTGTTTGAGAGCACTCCGCGACTCGCAAAGGCGTTGGGAATTCAGCTCAACATGCCCCAGCGGCCACGTCATCAACAGGAAGTCTTCATTTTCGACGTATACGCGACGCTGCGTAGTGGTGCGAGGACGCAACCATCCAAAGTACCCCGCGGAGAGGAGTCAGACTCCGACAAAAACGCGCGCGAAAACGACGAAAATGAAGATTCTGGCGACGAATCCGTCTCAGGCGAGGAGGACGAACAAGAGCAGCAAGAAGGACGTCCCGCAAGTCCCGAACGCGAAAAGGAGCAATCGCAAGAGCCAATGCAAGAGGCGAACGCGGAAACTCGAATTCGGGAAATAGCAACAGAACCCGAAGGAGAAGTCAAGATTCCTAGAGGCGCAAAAGGACGACGACGCGACAAAGAGCTACCGACCATCTTCAAGTTCCTACAGTCGGGCGACCGCGACCCGAATATGCCGCGCGACAAGTTTCACGCGTTGGTACGCAAGGCATCTCAGTATTTCGTACTTGGCGACGTACTCTACCGGCGAAGCGAAGACGGAAGGCACAAGGCAGTGGTATTCGACAACGACAAGCGACTAGAGAAGATGAAGCTCGCGCACGACGAACTTGGGCACAAGGGATACTTTCCGGTTCGCGCACACGTGCGAGAACGGTATTTCTGGCACGATATGGACACGGACATTCGCTGGTATCTACGCACTTGTCATCAGTGCCAGATTCGCCAATTGGGGCACCAGCGGATTCCGCAAACGGTGCCATTCGTACCCGGCCTATTCTTCAAGTGTCACATTGACGTGATGCTCATGTCGGTAATGTCCGAAGGCAAGAAGGCGTTGGTGCAGGGCAGATGTGCGACAGCCAGCTTCCCGGAATGGAGAGCCCTCGCGAAAGTGACTGGCGTCACTCTCGGGCGATTCATTTTCGAAGAGATACTTTGCCGCTGGGGAGTTCTCGCAGAAATCGCTACCGATAACGGCGCGGACGTCGTAAAGGCAGTCGATTATCTCAGTGAGAAACACGGGATCCGTCATATTCGCATATCGGCGTACAATTCGCGAGCAAATGGCATAGTCGAGCGCAAGCACTTTGATGTGCGCGAATCACTCATGAAGGCGTGTGGTACCGAACCACAGAAGTGGGCCTCTAAGGCACACTCAGTCTTCTGGGCGGAACGCGTGACGGTAAAGAAGCACCTCGGAATGTCACCGTATCGAATGGTACATGGATGCGAGCCCGTGCTCCCTCTCGATTTCGAACAGGCGACCTGGCTTGTCCCGCCAATGCAACCCCCGATGACAACGGAGGAGCTTATTGCAACACGGGCGCGCCAGCTGGAGAAACGAGACGAGGACATTGCTGCGATGAGGGAACGAGTGCGGCAGTTCCGCGCAAAAGCGGCTGAGCGTATGCTCAAGAGCTATCACGGACTCAAAGCACCGGACAACATTGCGCCAGGCACGCTCGTACTGGTCAAGAACTCGAGAATCGAACTAGAGCACAATCGGAAACCAAAACCGAGATGGCTAGGGCCGTTTATTGTGCTCAGGAGACATTCGGGAGGATCATACATTTGTGCGGAACTCGACTCGGCAGTAATTGTGGATCGAATTGCGGCAGCACGTGTACGCCTCTATCACGCTCGTGCAAATGTGCGATACAACGTCAAGCAAATCGTGGAGAATACGCCGCAATACGTTTGGGAGCGGGCGAACGCGCCGCAACCAGTCGACGACGAAGAAGATGAAACCGAGCTCGACGCCGACCCCGGGACCAACGACAATTAACGAAGTTCATTCATGCCAACACTCTCGGCGCGGCAAAAATATTTATTTTCGACTTTTGTTACACTCAGTAAGTAGTTCCGGAGCCTTTTTGCACTCATTTTTGCGTTTCAGACTTCAAGTTCACTCTGTACAACAAAGACGAGACAAGTTCGATGTGATTGCGGGCGACTTTGGTCGCAAACGAGTACAAAAAAGGGGCGCGGAGGCCAATTCGGCGAGAACGACATACGGGACGCCACATGTGAAACGCGAGAAGCTACCTACGGGACACTCAAGAAGCCTTGCTCATCGGACGCGAGGGCACCTTCGGGGTCGCCAAGGGGGCGAGCTCGTCGACGAGCTCTCCTTCGGCATCAGCCTCAGTGCCGGCGGCGATGGCGCGCTCCCGCGCGAGCCGCGTGGATTTCCTTCATTTCCTGCGCGAACCCGGGCAGGGTGGCACGGATCTCCGACAAGTCGAGTTCGAGGGCCTTGAGGCGCGTCGAGTGTTCCGTGAGGAACGCGAAGGGCATCATGAGAGCGTTGACGAGCTCCTCGTCGCGCTTGAAGAAGTGCTTGAGCAGCAACTCGAAGTCGAGGTAGCCTGTGTTGCGAGCGATGTTCTCCTGAGACGAGGGCGACACCCTGTACGGCACGAACTTCTCGTCGCGCAGGAATGGCGGCGCGAGGATGTCGGGCTTGAAGTCCGAGTCCGTCTTCGTGCGCTTGCGGGGAGAAAGCGTGGACGAACCCGCGATCGGCGGCGAGTCGCGCTTTCGCTTCTGCAACAAGTGATCAGTGGAATATTGAGGCGCGGGAAAGACGAAGGACGAACCGAGGCGCTCTCGACGTACTCGTCACCGTCCTCGGGCTCTGGCGTGGGCGTGTGCTCGGCCTCCTCGTCGCAGAGCGTGAAGCAGACGCGCGAACCGTGGCTGCGCCAGCAGGCGTAGCAGGCCTTCGTGTCCGCCCACTGGAGGCAGTTGCGCCACTGGAAGTTGGGCGCGACTTGAGAGCGACTTTCCCCTAAGCCGCGGCACCACTCGCAGAGGAAGGCGGACATGATGGTCGTCGACGTGTGCGGGTAGAACGAGAGCATGAGAGCTTCTTCTCCTCGGGGAACTGGCGCAGCGGGAAGGCATCTCGTCGAGCTCGACGCCGAGGCTACCGTACAGCGAGCGGATCGTAAGCAGCGCGTTGCGGTGCGCAGAGCCGAAATCGAAAGTGTACGCCCCGAGATCGAGGAGGCGAGTCGCTTGCCGCTTCCAGTGATTGTAGGCGCGAGCGGGACGAGGGCCCTGGTCGTTGTGGCAAGCGCCGGCCGCGAACTTGTATGCCAGAAAGAGGCGCGCAAGGAAGATAAAGGCGGGGCGGTGCTCCTCGTCGAGCTCCTCGTAGCACTCGGAGGGGATGACGCAGTACGCGGCCAACATGAAGCAACACACGGGTTCCGAGTCGTCGTCGTAGCCAGCGATCTGCGAGACCGTCAGCATAAACGCGCTTCCAATATCGTACCACGTACCGGGAAGTGGGAGAGAATCTCATGCTCGTTCTTGCCGGTGCGAATGGCCGTGAGGAATAGCACGAACTTGTTGGCGTCAAGGAGAGCGTCACGGCGCGGCTGGTCGCCGTGGCAGCAGACGAAGGACGAAGGAAGCGAAGAGTCCAACACGGGCGGGTCGTCAGGAGCGTTCCAGTATTCAGCGAGGGCCGCGAGATCCACGGGCACGGGCTCCTCCACGGGCGGAGGCGGTGGCTCCACAGCGCGCGCGCGACGACCACCAGCCTTGGCCTTGGCCTTGCCCTTGCTGTTCTTCGGGGGTCCCGTCTTACGAGAGCGGCGGCTGGACATGAGGGAAAACGCAATAAGAGCAATGCGGGACAGGAACCAACTTATATCCTCAGACAGGGGGTATTCAGTTCTAGCCCTTCACAAACGACTTGGACGAATTCGGGACGGTCAGTACGGTTTGCCGTGCAACGGCAGCCTCAGAACAAGCAGCCTGCGGTCCCGAATGTTCCACGCAACGAGTACCATTCACCCGAGTCAACTTCAGCAAACTCAACTCGCGACAAACACGTGGCGGTGCAAGAAATCAATGCTATTCCGCGGGAACACTTCCAAGAACATGTCAACTGTCAAACAACTCGACCCTGAGGCGCCGGCGCCGCGTTACTCCGGACGGCCGAACATCGGGACACTGGACCGCCACGCACTCGGATCAGCAATCAAGTCGCGAATACGAAGACGGAACGCACTCAAAAGCCAAGGCCTCGAAAGCGTCAGCATGTTCACCAGTGGCGTACAGGCCGCCGTTAATGTTCTGACGCGAAAGAACGTCGTGGACGATCTCGGCACGGATGTCTTCAGGGATGAAGCCGTCAGTACGGGAGAAGGTCGCGAAGCGAAACGGGTTCCGTTCATCAAGCGCCCCATATTCCCAAAGGCTAGCGGTAGCTGTCGGGATTTCGGTGGTGAACGGCTTGATAACGTTGAACATGGCCATGAGACCCGCATACGAGGAAGGACGAACGGAGCGGAAGTCGCGAGCGACGTTCGCGTGGATGCGCTCGAGTACCTGATACTGCGTTCCAACGAACTTGGCGTATTCGCGATAGATGCGCGCGAGTCCGGCGTAATGGGCAAGAATCAGAAGCGTGTTCTGCGCGGGCGTTCAGCCTCTTCAAACGCTATTCCGAATGCGGCGACTCACGGAGATTGCGGGCCAGTGCGAGATGAAGAACCCGACTTCATCGGCGTGCGCTTGGTCAGGAGCGCTCACAAGGCGCCCGAGCTGCGTACCGATATCCTGAGCAACGGTGGCATAGAAGTCAAACGCAAGGACAGTAAACTGTCCCGGGTAGACCTTTGCGGGTTCCGGCATCTCGGGAGTCGGGGCGTTTGGATCGAAGTACGTCGAGAGACCAGCCAAGGCAGGGTTCCATCCAAGGGCCATTGAGTCTTGAGATGCGAGCGTCTGGATAACTTTGGCGGCCGTCTTGGTGATGCTATCGAGGGCGCGATAATTCTCGGACACCGCGCGAGATGGCCGCGAGCTGAGCATGTTGCGTGGCGATAGCCTCGTCGATTTCGCGATGACGCTCAACAGCGCGACGGGCGACGTGGGCGAACGACAGGAACGTCGGGAAGACGTAGACCTGAGAGAGGGAGGTATTGACGAAAGACTGCATGATGAATGCGGGTTGGAGGACACGACTTAGCATTCCGAGGACCTTTTATGGCGACGCGATTTTGCGGGTCCCTGATGCTTCGCAATTTGATGCACAGGGACGTGCACATTCAAAGTACCCCGCGGATGATCGGGCAGAAATTGACACGCCGGAAAAATCGCGTCCCTTTCAAGATAAAGGCGACATAGCAAGACACAATACAAGCTCGAATACAGTACTACCACACATCCCGACAACAACGAAGACCGCAAATCAACAAGAACAGCATCCCGAAAAGGGAACACGCGACGCACACCGGCAAGACCCGACATCTCTCCAGCATGGACAACTTGGCGACAACGGCTCGGCGACCACAATCCCTTCTATTGGACCTCAAGCACGACTCCCGGATTTGCCTTTCGAGACTCCCAGAGTATGCGCGAAGGACGAACGATCCGTCTCTAAGAGCAGGCGAGCATGTTCCGCGTTCGCCTCCCGAAAGTGTCCCAGCACACGACCGCGTGCTACTCCGGCAAAGACACCACGACCACGAAGGTGCGCAGTCGCCCTGGCTGCGAAGGAATATTCTCGACGCCGCTGTCTCCGGTTCCAAGGGATCACCAGCAACCGAGAACGATCCTGACTCATTCACCCAAAATCGTTATCGGCACCTGCGCATTCGCGAACACGTCACCCGCTGCGACCTCGGACCATATCCAGACCAGGGTCTAGGGCATCCTTCCTCTCTACTGTCCCTGAGCATGTGCACCCTGAGAAACCGGGGAAATGCGGAACACGAAACCCATACTAGGGGAATCCCGTCATCGTGATCGCAGCGCACTTTCCCACGGTCTATGGCGTCATCCAAACGGCAGGGCAGACCGCAGCACACTTGTGGACGATCGGTAGTCTTTCCTCGGAGCAAAGTCTGAATCACACGCTCACGGGATCGGCATCTCATTGGCTCCCGAGAATGGATTGCGCAACCCGCAGGCGCGCGCAGTCCGCATGTGACAATCGGGAACTCTTCCTATCGCATGGGCATTATCGGTACAGCTCGGGACCTGGTCTTGATTGGCTTGGCATTCTCCTGTATAAAACGCGATAGGTAGTTAGGTAGTTTTCCCTTAGCACAGCGGCTCACGAGCATCCGGCTCACCAGTAGTTCAGTATCGCGCACTCCGGCGCCCAGTTCTCGTACTCGCACCCGTCCTCCGTTCTAGTCCGTACGCAATCGAAGTCTCAGTCACCCTCTGCCATCTCCGTTGGCCTCAAGTCCCGTTTTCCCCCTTCCCTCGGTGCGTAGTCGCGACTTCCGTGATTGCACACCATCCTCCCTCCTCCCCTACTACGACTTCTCCATCCGAACCGTGCTACTTCTGTTCGTCGCGTTCGCACGCAGTCATAGACTTCGCCAGTGCAGCGACGAAGAAAAGACGCACTCCCGTCTCACAATCCTCCTCTCCCGTGCACCCTCTTCTCGTAGACGACTCCACACGAGTAGTCTCGAGCTCTCCGGATACGAATTCGGGTTCCCCCTTGTCTTCGTGATCCTCACTCGGGTTTTGATCATACACACTCGAGACCATATCCCCGTTTCACCCCTACCTCTATATCTATTCTCTCGTGTGTTGGGTATACTCCACCCACCCACCCTTTTGATCTGCGGCTCCTCCCTACTCCTGGATTCATTGTCTTAGTCTTCCCTGGCTGTTCAGCGCTCACCCATGTGAGGTATCGCGCTTCATTTCGGTCACTGATGTGCACTAGGTTCATACCCCCATTCGCTTTGGTCATGCGAAGAGTTGTCATATTAATAGGGTGCCGACGCGTCGATCCCCAGAAGAAATCTAGTACCATCTTGTCTATTCTTTTCTCTACCTTTGCTGGCATCCCCTGCGCCGCAGTGAGGTACTGGGTGTATCCACCCGCTATAACCTGCGACAGGATGCTTTTGCCGTTGAGAGTCGGCCTCTTAGTGGACCATCTGTCCAGGCTATCCCGTACGCGGTCTGTGATTACAGACCACGCGTTCACTGTCTGGACGCCGTTCCCGGGCCAGGTGCCCAGAATCCGTGTTACTTCGCCCTCTCCTGCGATCCTTACCGCCGCGGGGAACTGCTCGTCGCCGGGCGCGAGTCTCCGCGTCTCGACAAGCTCGTCGCGGTAGGTTCGCGACCCGAGCGGGATGATTTCCGTCTTTGTTGAATTGAACTTTGCGCCCGCCGCCAGGCACCACTTATCGAGAATACGCATCAGCTCGCCGTACGAGTCGTGCTCACTCAGATACACGGTGGTGTCATCTGCATACAGCGTCGCGATTAGTTTGTGCGCGAGTCCCCCGATCTGATAACCTCTCAGGTTAGAACACCGGAGCATCGCGGACAGGGGTTCTATGGCAAGATTGAAGAGCAGACAGGACAGGGGGTCCCCCTGTCTGACCCCGCGCGTGACTTTGTATCTGGTGCTCATGAAGCCATTCACCATCACCGTGGTGTACGCATTTGTTACGCCCGTGCCCCGGTCCGCGGACCTCACGTGCTCTCGGCATCACTCGGCGTCATTCTACGTCACTCGGCCAACTCGGTCAACTCGGTCAAGCTCCCGAATACCCGGCTTATCTCCCCTCGTGTTCATATGCTCGGGATATGTTCTCCTCATCGTCCTCTACCTCTAGACCTCTCCCCCACTTCTCTAGCTTCTCTCCTTACTCGCATACATCCACCTAACTCGCCTTGTCCCTACTGTATCGATAGTGTTCATACCCGGTTCGCTCCACTCGTCTTAGTCATTCGCCTCTCGTCATTCGCCCGATCCCCCGATACCTTACCCACTCGCTCTTACTCATCCTATCGGCCGATGACGACGATCTCTATTGATCTGAGGCCCCTTCTCCTTCGTCTCTAGGATACACTCCGAGTACATCGGATCACCTCCCCAGGTATAAAAGACCCTCGACTTTGTATCTAGCTCCCCAGTTACGAAATCGACATAGTCGTGCCCCTCGCACGCTCTATCTCTCTCTCTCAACTTCGCCTCTGGGTTCTTCCCTCGCCCGACTTACTCGTCTGAGTCCTCTGCTGCTCGCGGTCCCTTCGGTCGTGCTACTCGACGTAGCCGGTGTGCTCAATAACGCACCGAAGGCTCTAGTTGTTCGTTCGAGTGTTCTCTGCGCCCGGACGTTCGACTATCCTTGCAACCAAACCCCCAAGGCACAGCAGGCTTAACAGTATTTCGTAACTCGAGCTCCGCTCGAGTTGTATGGCCTTTGGGACTCGACAGAATCTCAGAAGAAACCAGGAAGAACCTCATCCTCTACTCGACTCCCCCGACGCTATCCTTCGCGAAGCCCGTCGCCAGGCTCGTCTTCGCGACCAACAACCTCCTCAGCCGGCTACGCCTTCGCCATCAGTCTCGATGTCGGGCACTAGCCGCTTCGGATCATCTCGGCACTCGCAACCGCCGAACGATGATGACGAAATCCTCTCGCAACACACTCTCTCCGGCTCGCTTCACACCTCGCGTTTCTCGCCGGCCCAGTCCACACTACGCGCGGACCCGAGCGGTTCCTACCCTCCCTCAAGTCACACGACGCGATCGCCTTCGCATCCCTCGACTCACTCGCTCGGCTCTCGACACCCTCTCGCGCTCGTTCCGTACACCCGGCTCTCGCTCGACTCCTCGCTTTTCGCAGCACTCCTCGTCGTTCCGCGGCTTCTTCCCATCCGGCACCCCTAACACGCCCCGGCGTGGCGGCGGGGGTGGCGGAGGAGGCGGCGGAGGTGGCGGCGGTGGAGGCGGAGGCGGCGGAGGCGGCGGTGGCGGTGGTGGTCATCGAGGTGCTCCCTCGCCCTCGTCGCACCACTCGCACCACTCGCACCACTCGCACCACTCGCACCACTCGCACCACTCGCACCACTCGCACGGCTCGCATCCTCCGAACCCTCCTCCCGGAGGTGGCGGCGGTGGGGGCGGTGGGGGCGGTAACGATCCTCCTGGTCCCCCGGGACCTCCCTTCGACCCTCCGTCGGACGGCTACGACTCGGACGTCGATCGCGAACGACAATTCCACGATCAACACGACAACGTCCCTCGTGTCTACTTCGTCGACCGCGACAGCGGCTCTCGCATCGACGCCGCCAAACCCGACAAATTCGACGGCGAAAACGCCAACAAACTTCGCGGATTCCTCATCGACTGTGAAACCTACTTCCTCGCCAACCCTCGGAAGTACCAGACGTCCCGCGAGAAGATTCTCTTCACCGCGACCTATCTCTCGGGTCGGGCGAAGGAATGGTGGGGCGGCTACGTTCCTCTCGTCCCGAATCCGCCTCCCGGTTACGAGTTCCTCGAAGACTGGAACGAATTCAAGAACGAACTCACGATCACCTTCGGCGTCACGAACGAACGCGAACGCGCCGAAGTCAAGATTCGACGACTGCAAATGGCCGACAACGGCAAGGTCGCCCGCTACAAGCTCCAGTTCGACGAATACGCCAAACTGCTCGGCTGGGACGACGCTGCACTCGCCTCGCAATTCTATCGCGGACTCCCTCGCCGCATCAAATCTGTCTTCGCTGCTCAAGTAGCTCAACGCCCGGCTTCTCTGACGCCACTCGCTGCGCTCGCTCTTAGCATCGACGCCAACTACTGGATCGATAAGGACGAGCAAGCTCTCGAGCACGCGAACGAACCCCGTAAAGCGCAGAAGACCACCTCGACCGCGACGCCTCAATCGGGCTCCCGATCGAACACCAAGTCCAACGCGCGCTCCAACAACGGCAACAACGGCAACAACGGCAACTCGAACAACCACTCGAACTCGAGGGGTCAGTCCTCGACCTCGGCCCGCTCGTCTTCGAAGACCACGACCAAGTCGAAGGACGACGTCGCGAAGAACCTCAACTCGAACGGCAAGCTCAACGACGCCGAACGACGCCGTCGCCTCGATAACAACCTCTGCCTCTACTGTGGCCATGCCGGCCACACCGCGTCCGAGTGCCGCAAGGCCGCTCACAAATCGCGAGTCGAAGGGTCGCGCCGCTAAGGCTCAACCCGCGACTTCCTCGACGCCGGCTCCCGCTCCCTCGGGCGCCGCCGCTTCTGCCCCGGCGGAAGCGAAAAACTAACGGGCAGTTCCCCACGGGCATCTAGGGCCAACTGCGTCAAGCCCAAGATGCCTTACACTCGGTTGAACGCTGCCGCGCTCACCGATCAAGACGCTCTCATCGTCGTCCTTTCCTCCGACGCTGTCCCATCCTTTCGCACACTCGTCGACTCCGGCTCCGAAGATCAGTTCCTCGATACTCAGTTCGCCGAGAGTCTTCGACTCCCTCAAAAGTCTCTCGATCAACCGCTACGCCTTCGGCTCTTCGACGGCTCCTATCGCGGTGTTATCTCCAAATACGTGTCGCTTCCCGTCCGCTTCCCTTGCGGAACTTCGATGATCATCAACTTCCTCCTCACCACTCTAGATCCGACTTGCTCTGCAGTGCTGGGATACCGCTGGTTGGCCCGCTACAATCCTAGGATTGACTGGTTCCATCACCGCATCTCTTTCCCCACTCGTGTCTCGCCCTCGGATCCCTCGGGTTTCGTCCCTGGGTTTCGCTCGACTCGGATCCTCCGACTCCGTCGTCACCTCCTCCCGCGCCACGTACTCTGCCTCCCGAACCGCCGATGGACGAAACCGCCCTTCGCGCGGCCGCTGCTCGCGTCGACATCAAGATCATCGGCGCCGCAGCCTTCGACACCTCTCGTCGACTTCGCGGCTCGATGGTCTCGGCCATCTACATTCGAGATCCATCGGTGCCTGCTCGCTCTGCGTCTGCCAACCCGGCCTCGGAAACCGGCGAAGGCATCCCCGAGTGTTATCACGAGTTCCTCGACGTCTTCTCAAAGGAGGCCTCGAATCGACTCCCTGAACATCGGCCGTACGATCTCAAGATCGACATGGAAGAAGGCAAGCCTCTCCCATCCGGTCCGATCTACTCGCTCTCCGAGCCCGAGCAACTCGCGCTTCGGGAGTACATTCAGGATAACCTCAGCAAAGGACACATTCGCTCTTCGTCGTCCCCGGGTGGCGCCCGGTTCTCTTCGTCAAGAAGGCCGACGGTTCTCTTCGCCTATGCGTCGATTATCGTGGGCTCAACAAGATCACTCGGAAGGACAAGTACCCGCTTCCGCTCATCTCGTCCACGCTCGACCGCCTTCGCACCGCCAAGAAGTTCACCAAGCTCGATCTTCGTGTCGGATACAGCAACGTTCGCATCGCGGCCGGCGACGAGTGGAAGACTGCCTTTCGAACGCGCTACGGCACCTACGAGTATCTCGTCATGCCTTTCGGTCTCACGAACGCTCCAGCCGCTTTCCAGCGCTTCATGAACGACATCTTCTCCGACCTCCTCGACGTCACGGTCACGGTCTACCTCGACGACATCCTCATCTACTCGGACGATCCCTCGAAACATGAGGAACACGTTCGAGAGGTCCTTCGACGGCTACGGGAGAATGACCTCTTCTGTAAGCCCGAGAAGTGCGAGTTCCATGCTGACACCATCGAGTACCTCGGGTACATCATCAGCCCCGAGGGCATCAGCATGGACCCGAAGAAGATTGCCACCCTCCTCGAGTGGCCCGTTCCTCGCAACGTTCGCGACATCCAGTCGTTCCTCGGCTTCGCGAACTTCTATCGACGATTCATCTACGACTACTCCGATATCGTCGTCCCGCTCACTCGTCTCACTCGAAAGACCGCAACGTGGAACTTCACTCCGCAATGCCTCGCTGCGTTCAACGAGCTCAAGAAGGCGTTCACTTGCGCTCCCGTCCTTCACCACTTCGATCCCGCTCTCCCTCGCGTCGTCGAGACTGACGCTTCCGACTACGCGATCGCGGCGATCTTCTCGCACGTCCTCCCGGACGGCTCTGTTCACCCCGTCGCTTTCCATTCGCGCACGCTCACTCCCACCGAGCTCAACTACGACACGCACGACAAGGAGCTACTCGCGATATTCGAGGCGTTCGAACTATGGCGACACTACCTCGAAGGGGCCGAGACCCCAATAGACGTCGTCACGGACCACAAGAACCTCGAGTATTTCTCTACCACGAAGATGCTC
This sequence comes from Auricularia sp. M13, assembly GCA_037042915.1. Lineage (NCBI taxonomy): Eukaryota > Fungi > Basidiomycota > Agaricomycetes > Auriculariales > Auriculariaceae > Auricularia > Auricularia sp. M13. The sequence goes on along the minus strand of CM073195.1, from coordinate 2,854,521 downwards.
ACTCGTCGGCAAGCTCGCTGGTCCGAGTACCTTTCTACCTTCAACCTCCTCATTCGCTTTCGACCCGGTCGACTCGGCGGCAAACCCGATGCTCTCACTCGCCGCCACGACGTCTATCTCAAAAGGGGGGATGGTGGCTACGCCAGCGCAAACCCGCAGAACTTCCGACCCGTTTTTACTTCGGAACAGTTCGCCGCTTCCCTTCGCGCGACGTATGCTGAAGAGACTTTCCTTCGCGCAGCCACGATCATGGACACTCAGTCCATTCGGGATGACATTCGCGCCTCGTACGACTCGGACGAACTCGCTCTCGACATTCGCTCGAAACTCGGCACTGACGACGCGATCAACTGGTCGGCCTCGGACGATGGATTCTTGCTGTTCAAGGGCAGGATCTACGTACCGAACGCTCTCGATTGTCGCCTTCGTATCCTTCGCGAAAAGCACGATCACCCGCTCGCTGGCCATCCGGGTCAGAACAAGACACTCAAGATGGTCGCCCGCGAGTACTACTGGCCCGACCTGCGCGACTCGATTCGTACCTACGTCCAGGCCTGCGTCACATGTGGGCGCAGCAAACCTCGACGACACAAGCCGTACGGTCGACTTCAACCGCTCCCGATTCCGCTTCGCAACTGGGACTCGATCTCGATGGACTTCATCGAACAACTCCCTGAGTCCAACGGTTACACTGCGATCCTCGTCATTATTGATCGCCTCTCGAAGCAGGGTATCTTCGTCCCGACCAAGGGCAAGATCACCTCCGAAGAACTCGCGCGTCTCTTCCTCATCCACGTCTTCGCCAAACATGGCGCTCCCTCGCACGTCTCTACCGACCGCGGCTCCGAATTCGTCTCCCGCTTCTTTCGCGCACTCGGCTCGCTCCTCAACATGACCATGCACTTCACCTCGGGTCACCACCCGGAGGCGAACGGTCAAGTCGAACGCACGAACCAGACACTCGAGCAGTACCTCCGTCTCTACTGCAACTACGAGCAGGACAACTGGTCCGAGCTACTCCCTCTCGCCGAGTTCACGTACAACAACACCCCGAACGACTCGACTGGTGTCTCGCCTTTCTTCGCCAACAAGGGTTTTCACCCGAACATCTCCGTCTACCCCGAGCGCGACGTTGCCTCTGCTCGCGCCCGCGACTTCGCTGTCGACATCCACGAACTGCAGGACGTCCTGAAGGAGCAGATCGCTGCCGCTCAGAAGCGTTACACTGCATCTGCGAATGCTCGACGCACTCCCCCGCCTGACTTCAAGGTCGGCGACATGGCCTACGTCCTCTCGGAACACATCAAGACGACGCAGCCCACCCGCAAACTCGCCGATCGCTACCTAGGCCCGTTCCCGATCGTCGATCAACCTAGCTCGCAATCGTTCACCCTCAGCCTACCCGACTACCTCGCTCGCGTACACCCGGTCTTTCACGTCTCGCAACTCGAACCCCACCCTCGAGAAGCGTTCCCCGGTCAACGTCAAGAACCTCCTCCGCCCGTCGTCGTCGACGGCGAGCAGGAGTACGAGCTCGAAGTACTCAGCGTACGCATCGACAATCGCCATCGTCACTCGCGCCTTCGTTTTCGCATTCGCTGGATCGGTCACATCGGCACTCCCGACGACCCCGAGACCACCGAGATGGGCTCCGAAAATCTCGAACATGCGCAAGAAGCAGTTCAAGACTTCTATGCTGCAAATCCCAGCGCTCCCGGCAGTTATCAAGAATTCCAGCAGATCCTCAAGAAATTCGAAAACATCTAAGCACTCGCTTTTTCACTCGCTATTTCTTCGCTCACTCGCTTTTTACTCGATTCCAAGAAACAGCCATTTATTACATTTTGGGCGACTTTGGTCGCACCCGCTACTACTCTATTCGATCGCCTACTCGTCCGCGTCCTCGGTCGCTTCCTCGACCGCTTCCTCGTCCTCCTCCTCGGACTCCTCCTCGACCTCCTCCTCGGCCTCCTCTTCCTCCTCGCTCGAAAACGGATTGTCGATCGACTCGTCGATCGACTGGCCGAACTGCTGCGCCTGCCACTGCAGCATCCGGTACAACATCCTCTCGATGTTGTGCACCGAGTTGTTCGTCCACAGGGCGTGGTTCTCCACGACCCTGCGGTGCTCGGCCGTCTTCGCGCGGTCCTCGGCCGCCCTCGTCCCCAGCGTCGTCCCCTCGACGATGCGCACCTTCTTGGGGCGCTCGGGCGACGCACTCGGCGACGCCGCCCTCTTCTCGCCGCGCGGCACGAACGGCTTGCCCGAGTGCGTACACTTGCCCCGGGTCTGATGACACGCGGTGCAAGTGTTTGACCGGTGCTGCCGAACGCACTGGCCGCCGCGCTTGGCGCAGGCCTCGCACTGCTCGATGTCAGCCCCGGCGAGCAAAACACGAACAACCGAAGACTTACCTGGCTCGGGAACCGCGTCCCGTACGGCACCTCCGGCCACCTGTCCGTGAACTTGCCGCCCGCGCGCGGCTTGGGCTTGGGCTTGGGCTTCGCGGCCGGCGCCACCGGGCTCGCGAGCTCCTCGACCTCGTCGCCGTCCTCGAGCGTCTCGCCCGCCCCGAGCGACGGCGAGCGAGCGACCGCGACCGGCGCGGGTTTCGGCGCGACCTTGCGCGGCGCCTGAGTCGTCTTCGCGACATCGACCTAAAACAAAAGCGCACCTTAGCCAAATCGCGCAGTCGAGGTAACTCGACCCATACCTCCATGGCCTTCCGCCTCTTCGGCGGCGACTCGGTCTCCCTCGCGTCCTTCGCCGGCGCCTTCGTGCTCGTGGCCGGCGCCTCCGCCGGCGACGCCTGGCTCTTCGTCGCCTTGGCGCCCGCGTCCGCCGCGATCTTGGCCACGCGCTCGGCCAGCATCCCGGCGTCGCTGCGCCGCCAGGCGCAGCTCGGCCTTCGCCTGGCGCCTGCGCGCGCTGAACGCCTCGATCGCGTCGAGGTCCTCCTCGTCGACGGCCTCTTGCTGTAGGCCGCCGAGCGTCCGCTTCGCGTCCTCGTGCGCTGCGATCAGCGCCTCCATCGTCGGGTCGTCCTCGAGCGACCTCATGACGGTGCCGACGGTCTTGCGGTCGTACGCGGCGGCGACGTCCTCGAGCGATTTGTATCGCGGCATGGTGGGCGGCGGGCAGAAGACAAGAGTGGTTCGACGATTCAACTCCCGACCCAACCACTTTTAATCTGCGTCCGACCCGTTCCGACCCGACCCGATCTTTTGGCCCCATTCGGACTCGAGTGCGTGCTATCTCATTTTTCGTATTCACCTTGCGTTGCTGCAGTCCTTCGTGGGCTCAGGACGTAAAGGGGGGATACTGTTACGCCCGTGCCCCGGTCCGCGGACCTCACGTGCTCTCGGCATCACTCGGCGTCATTCTACGTCACTCGGCCAACTCGGTCAACTCGGTCAAGCTCCCGAATACCCGGCTTATCTCCCCTCGTGTTCATATGCTCGGGATATGTTCTCCTCATCGTCCTCTACCTCTAGACCTCTCCCCACTTCTCTAGCTTCTCTCCTTACTCGCATACATCCACCTAACTCGCCTTGTCCCTACTGTATCGATAGTGTTCATACCCGGTTCGCTCCACTCGTCTTAGTCATTCGCCTCTCGTCATTCGCCCGATCCCCCGATACCTTACCCACTCGCTCTTACTCATCCTATCGGCCGATGACGACGATCTCTATTGATCTGAGGCCCCTTCTCCTTCGTCTCTAGGATACACTCCGAGTACATCGGATCACCTCCCCAGGTATAAAAGACCCTCGACTTTGTATCTAGCTCCCCAGTTACGAAATCGACATAGTCGTGCCCCTCGCACGCTCTATCTCTCTCTCTCAACTTCGCCTCTGGGTTCTTCCCTCGCCCGACTTACTCGTCTGAGTCCTCTGCTGCTCGCGGTCCCTTCGGTCGTGCTACTCGACGTAGCCGGTGTGCTCAATAACGCACCGAAGGCTCTAGTTGTTCGTTCGAGTGTTCTCTGCGCCCGGACGTTCGACTATCCTTGCAACCAAACCCCCAAGGCACAGCAGGCTTAACAGCATTCTCGTACAGGTTACGCACGGCGCTGACAAAGTTGGCAGGTAGCCGGAAGGTCTCCAGGGCCCTGAGCAGGTAGTCATGGCGTATCCGGTCGTATGCCTTTTCTTGGTCGAGGGCGACAATGGCCCCATTTTCTTCCATAACCTCGGCGTAGTCCAAGATAAGCGACGATATTTTCGTATGTTCTGTGATACTCCTGCCTCGCACGAAACCTGCCTGAGACTCATGAATCATGCCAGGCGCCGCGCGAGCGAGTCTGAGGGCGAGAGCTTTAGTATAGATCTTGTAGTCAGTATTAAGAAGGGTGATGGGGCGGTAATTCTCGATTTTACACCGCTCACCCTTCTTGTACAGCGGGCACAGCCAGCCCTCCGCAAAGGTCGAGCCTGGCATCAGGCCATGTTGTTCGATGTCAGCAAACGTCGCCGTGAGTACTGCTGCTAGGTTGAACCAGGGTTCGGCTCTGCTTTTTGTTATGGTGTGGAATCTGTGTAACGTCTTCCAGAGCTACTGTCAAGATAGTGCCACATTACGAGACAGGATTCTCTTCGCTGCTCTCCTGCTCAATGCTCCACTGCTCAGCTCTGTCTCTCTGCCGATGGACACACTTCTCACCCGTCGCTCGACCGTTCACGTTCTCGCCCTCGATCGTCTCCACTTCGTAGCCCCGATGCATTTGCAGCAGACTTGCTCCACTTGAATGGCTACCTTCCCAATGACAGGAAGATAATACAGTAGATTGCTTGTCCAAGATCGACTTTTACGTGAGGAATCCTGTCTCCTGTGCCGCTGTAACTCTTCCTGGGCTAGCGAGTGTGGTGTGCAGTCCTGACCTATGTATCGGTCAATCCCCCACTGGCAGCCGCCGCCCACCCACTCACACGCCAGCCCAAAGCATTCGAACCACAGCATGCCAGTTATCCACTTGCTCTGCAGAACATCCCGCACAATTCCAAGGAGTGAGATTCTCGCCGCTCCGCGTTTTCGACATGAACATGTACATCCGTCCCCAGCCCGAGTCACGTGCCTCCATCCTCACCCTCGCCATCCACGAGGAAAGACTCAAGAGACACTAATAGCCGGCCGCGCGCTCTCACTCTCACATCGCACACTCCACGGGTGCTCAACCCGTCCTTCCTGGATCTCCACAATACGCTTCCACAGCGCGTTGCCCACCTTACCCTCGAGCACGACGATATCCTCACCGCGGTAGCCCACGCGCGTGACGGGGCCGATGACGGCCGCGGTGCCCGCGCCGAACATCTCGACCGTCTCCGCGCCGCGCAGCTCGTCCATGGTGATCGTGCGCTCCGCCGCGCGCAGCGTGACGCCCGGCACGAGCGTCGTGGACTCCGCCTCTACCAGTCTGAGCACGGAGTCGCGCGTCACGCCCGGGAGGATCGTCCCGTCCAGCGGGTGCGTGGCGACTTCCAATACTACACTGAGTGAGATGGAGGGAGGAGCGGAGGGTGCGGTTAGAGCGAACCTCCGTCGGGTTTCTTGAAGACGGCGAAAAAGTTCATGTGCCCCGCTTCGGTCACGTGGTGGTCCTCGCCAAGCAGCCAGAGGTTTTGGTCGTAGCCGTGCGCTGCAGCGAGACGCTGAGACGCGAAGCAGGGTGAATCTGCAGGACTATAAGCGCTGTGTGCCACGGCCAGTATGAATTGGCACCGGTCTCACAGTTCAACGCGAGTTTGTATCCACCTGCGCAGCGTGTGAGCCAGAGACTGCCACCTCAAACCACGGTGCCGCTGACCCGTTCCACCAGGCCAAGAGCGCACGGTCTCGTCGCTTGCCATGAGCGAGATCGCCGTCCTGTCGCGCGGGAAGTACCTCCCCGTCGGGCACATGATGATATACAGCAGCGCATGCTCGCTCGCGGCGACGCCCAAGCCCACACGGGTGCCCATCATCGTCGGACGGATGTACAAGCTGTATCCGGACTTGGCGGGGATCCAGCGGCGCTCGAGCGCGACGAGCGTGCGGATGAGGTCGAGCAGCGCGGCCGAGCTGAACGGCGGGAGCGCGACGCGCTGTGTGGAGCGCGTGAGGCGGGCCATGTTCATGTCGGGCCGGAAGAGGCGCGGGGTGCCGTCCGGGCCTAGGAACGCCTTCATGCCCTCGAACGCAGTCGGCGCGTATTGGAAGCAGGCACTGGCAGGGTCCAGGCTGAGCGGGCCGTAGGGCACGATCCTCGGAGGGCCCCAGCCTGTGCCCGGCGCGTGCTCGCAGAGCAGCATGTGGTCCGAGAAGACCTGCAGTCGCCGCTGTGGGCTTGCCGATAGCTTGCAGCATCAACAGATTATACCTTGCCCCACGCGTTATCAAGGTCCTCGGGTACAGGCAGAGGTTTGAGGGTGCTTGAGAGCGTGATGGTCAGCTTGGACGGCTGCTCGTGCGCGAGATCAGTCAAGCCAAAACGCGGGCTATCTGAGCTGCTCGCACGTCAGTGTCGTTCCACGCAGCCTCGGAGCTCATGCTCATGGTGGGCAAGACAAGAAGCGATTCATTGCTCCCTCGTCGTGGGGCCCTTCGTACGGGCCGTCGGACAGCGGGACAAGTTGCGACGCGCGGAGTTTGTACTCGCGAAATTTCCTTTCCTTCGCTCGCTCATGGCCGTCGTCCACAAGCGTCCTGCGAAGGTCAGTTCCGAGGGCGCGGGCAAGAAATATCGCCCGCCTGTCGAGCGCGATGTCAAGCCCAAGATAGTGCGTTGTCAATTTCGAGGTGCTGAAGCAGAGAGCTGAATGCAAACTCAGTTTCATGCACTGAAGCAGGCGAAGAAAGCAGCAGACAAGGCGAAAACATTCGAGATTCAGAAGCTGGTCAAGAAGCTAAAGACGGCGCGGTATGTAGCGTCGCCCAATATCGAATAAACTGTTGAATTCTCTTTTCAGCGCTGGAGCTGCGAAACCAAACGTCAAGGAGGACATCCCGACCCTCGAAAGCCAGCTACAAGCTCTGAAGGTTCATTCTACCCCTACCCATGTGTTCACGTTCTTATCTCCTTCACAGCAACTATCCGCAGACTACGTCGGGCGCGTCGCGTTATTTTCCAAGTTGAAAAAGGACAAAGCACTCTCCGGCCACGACGAGGTCAAATCCGCTCTCGACAGCTTCCCTCCTCCCGCCGCTCAACCTACTACCTCGCTACATGACGAACTCATACGCAGTCGCGTGCTCAGTAACAAACATCTCGCGAGCGCCTTGCAGGACGCGCTTGCATCTCTGCACGTTGCAGCCGGCCTCGAAGATCCCAGAAAGGCGTCTACTGGGAACAACGATGGAGCACATGAGGACGAGTCCTCTGATGGAGACGAAGCCGCCATGGACGAAGACGCTGGTGGGGAGCAGGACGACAGTGGATCGGACGCCGACGTAGCGATGGGCGACGACGAGATACTCGACTATGACGCCCAGGCTGCCGACGACGATGGCTGGGAGTCTGGTTCAGTCGACGATGCTACCGGCCAAGTCATCGCAAACGACGACGCCTCGATGTCGGGCTCGGAGAATGACGACGACGAAGACGATGAGGACGGCGAGTCCAATGATGAACCACCAACACGAGCCGCGCCAAAGGCATCTACGAAAGCAGACGCATCGTCGTCAATGTTTCTACCATCGCTCGCTGTCGGCTTCACGCGCGGCGACTCAGACTCGGACTGGAGCGACGCAGAAGCGAAAGTTGCGGACGGCGTCAGGAAGAATCGCAGAGGCCAACGAGCTCGACAAGCGTGCGTGCTATTCCATTGTCTCCTGCTTTCGAGGGCTACATCGTGTCTGACTGACTACTCGCTTTGCAGAATATGGGAGAAGAAGTACGGCCGAGGCGCGAAGCACGTGCAGAAACGACAGGAGCTCGAGACGCGCGCGTCTGCTTATGCTGGCGTCAACAAGCGTGGCGGACGAGGCGGTCGCGGCGGAGCCGCTCGTGGAGGAACAGTCCGCGGCCGCGGCTCCGTGCCATCACGTGGTCGTGGATCAGCATCGCGGGGTCGAGGCGCCGCGCCCCCGAGCCGCGGCGCGCCCTCGGCTCCTCCCGCAGTCGCCGCCCCCGCAAAGCCTGCTGCGCCCAGCAAGCCCGTGCACCCCAGCTGGGAGGCAAAGCAAAAGCAAAAGTCCGCCGCCGCCATCGTCCCCGCCCAAGGACAGAAGATCAAGTTCGACTGACGCTGTCTGCTGGCCAAACCGAGCTTCGACGCGGCTGTTTTCCGGCGCTCGGGTGGGGCGCAGAAATCACAGATGGGCTGCAGACTGGTCCGCGTTGGATGTTTGTTTGCTGTCTCTCTCTCTTCCGCCCACGATGGTCGTCGTCGAGTCGCTCTTTGGGCCGCTGCCGGAGGTGCCGTGCGTCAACGCGCACCAGGTGCTCTTCCGCGACCAGGGCGTGCCGGACTACGACCTCTTCGTCGACGCGCTGAGCGGCCAGCGCATCACGCGCGCGCAGTTCCACGCGCGCGTGTTCGACCTCGCCTCGGGCCTCCTCGCGCCCGTCCGCTCCGGCGGCCTGCACTTCACCCCGCGCAAGGACATCGTAGGCATCCTAGCACCGAATAGCATAGTGCGTATCGTGTGGCGCTGCTCAGAATATACTTGCCTCGCTGCGCGTTGAGTTGACGCCGGGCCTGCATTTGCTCTGAAGGACTACATCACGCTCGTGCACGCGCTGCTGCTCGCGACGTGCCCGCTCACGCTGTTCTCGTTCTACTCGACGGAGCACGAGCTCGTGTACCTCTTCAAGCGCTCGAAGGCGACGCGCGTCTTCGTGCACTCGTCGCTGCTGCGGCGCGCGAAGGCCGCCGCGGACAAGGCCGGCTTCCCGCGCCAGCGGCTGTACCTGCTCGACGACGCGCGCGACGTCAGCCGCCCGTCCATCACGCGCCCGTCCGTCGAGTCCCTCGTCAGGAACGCGATCGACAGGAAGCTGCCAAAGGCGACCGTCCAGCCGGTGCAGAAGGACACCATTGCGTATATGATCTTCTCCAGGTGTGCAACTTCGGCACACAAACCGAAGACCTGCTGACTGGCATATGCTGATCCCAGTGGCACGAGCGGCACACCCAAAGGTTTAATACTTCGTACTACGCGTCGCTCATGCTGACAGGATCGTATATGCTGCTTACAGCCGTCATGATTTCGCACCTCAACATGATTGCATCGTTCATGACGGCGGGTATTTTCGCGGCAGAGCTTCAGAGGTCATTGGCGCGCGAGGTATGCTGGAAAAAAGTTCGTTTGGGCACTTGGACATTGAGCTGTTCGCTAGGGACTGGCTCCGCAAAAGGGCTCTCTGGCCTCAGTAGTGTCCGGACCGCCGAATGCGACGATTCCGACAAATCTTGCTGTCCTACCTTTTTACCACACATATGGAATGCATCAATATGTCCTAAGGTTGGTCCAGAGATCGTATATGATTGCCTCCCGTCTCACTGATGATTATACACCGACAGAACCATGCTGGTTCCACAAAGAACGGTCATTCTTCCTCGGTTTGATGTTAACCAGGTCTTCGACATGATACCAAGGTCTGTCTGACCCCGTGCAATACAGACTTGACAAAGTCTGAACGCACTGAGCTAGATATCGCGTCGAGCTCATGGCCATGGTGCCGTCCATGGTCCACCAATTCCTCAACTCGCCGCGTCTGCAGTCAACTGACCTCTCGTCGCTGCAAGCCGTGTCTTGTGGAGGCGCCTACCTGCCTCCTTCCCTTTCAAAGCATCTCCAGTCCCGCCTCAATAGCAAGACGCTCATGCCCGAGGGTCAGTGCTCGCCCGCGCGCAGTGATCACTTCTCAATACATATTTGCTGCAGGATATGGTCTCAGCGAGGTGACCATCGCAGCGCTGGGCCGGCCTCCGGTGCCATTCTTCGATGGCAAGCTGCCCGTGAATCCGCTGAGCACTGGAGTGGTACTGCCGGGCGTGACGGCGCGCATAGTCCGCTCTGTGAAGCACGCGCCGCCGAAGGCTGGACAGAAGGTCGGCGACGTGATTGAAGTGGAGGATGCCGCGGTAAACGAGCCCGGCGAGCTTTGGCTGCGCGGCCCTCTGATCGCGATGGGCTACCTCGGCGACAAAGAGGCGACCAGAGAGACCTTCCTCCCGGACGGTTGGATGCGTACGGGCGACCGCTTCCGCGTTGACGAGCATGGGCACTTCTTCTTCGAGGACCGCGTGAAGGTACGTTAACAGTTACCCGTTCATCCAATAACTTCATTCGTGGCATTTGTAGGATACACTCAAGATAGGCGGCGCTCAAGTCTCTCCAGCAGAAATCGAAATTTGCATTATGGAGATGCCTGAAGGCATCGTGAAGGACGTCACTGTCATCGGCGTGCAGCCTCCCAAGTCGTCCTCGCGTCTCGGCAAAGACGAGAAGTGGCCTCGCGCATATGTCGTTCTCAGCGACAAAGGGCGCGCTCTCGGGGAAGAAAAGGCTGCCATCATGATCAATAAATGGGTCCAGAACAGTCTGAGCAAGTACAAGAGGCTGAGAGGTGGCATCGCCTTCATCGACCAGGTATTGTCCAGCAATCCTTGCGAGACACGAATGCTCACAAGACCGACTAACATTTCAGATTCCCAAATCGCCAACTGGAAAGACACTCCGCCGTCTCTTACTCGATCAATACGACGCTGAGCAGAAATCGAGCACAGAAGGAAAAACGAAGGCCAAGTTGTAGATCCAGGTTGACATGGATGGTTATTATATGTAAACAGCTCTGCAGCAGACGAAGACTGGATACGAATCATACACCTCCTCCGCTCTTCTCTACAGGGATTCTGCTGCGCTCTGCCTCCCTGGCCTTCTTGCTCGGCGGCGGCGCTAACGAAACCTCCTTCAACGCTGCGCAGACCTATTACAAATTATGAGCGCGCGCGCAACCCGACGAACAAAAGATAGCTCACCTCCAGGAATTCATCCAAGCCGATATCGACGCGGTTGTCCAGGCCTGTCTGCTCCAGTACACTCTGCACCTCCTGGTAGTTGAAGTCCTCGTCGGCCAGCCTCAGCGCCTCGACGATTGCAATCTTCTGCAGTCGACCATTGGCAGCATGTGCAGCAAATGCCCCGCGCAGGCGCTCGATCTCGCCAGGCTCAAACTGAGCACGCGAGTATGTCCCACGCTGTGGCAGCGCAGGGCCGCCAAATATGACATTGCGCGCCCATTCGCGCCAGCCCATGAGCTCGCGTCGCTGCGCGCTGACCTCCTGCGACAGGCCCATGCTCTCGAGGAAGGCGCGCGTCCGCGCAACCTCCTGCTTGCGGCGCGCGCGACTCCACCCCAGTTCAGCAGCCATGATGTCGATGACGCGGGGCAGCGCGTCGAGCGCCGCCTGTGCATTGAGGAACGAGAGCCGGGAGCGTCTTGCGAGGAAATCGACAGCCGTCTGCGCGTACTCGTGCTTCACGGCATATCGCACTTCGGCCTCGATGTACGGGTAGAGGTTGGATAGGCGGACGCCACGTAACGGCCAGCGAAGACCTGTGGGCTCGGCGAGGTCCAACACAGTCCAGGCGCGGTCTCCGTAATTGCGCGACAGATGTTGGGCCACGTCTGTCTCGATACCATACTGAGAACGTTCGACGTCAACGGCCAAGAAACATATGAAGAAATGGGATTCACGCACGCGTTGTATGAGTCCAATGAACATGTTGGGGCTCCAGCCCTCGCTTCCGACCAGGCGCAGCTTGTCCGTGACACACCCGCTGCGTACTCTGTCTTCGAGCGCGAAGGTTTTGACAGCGAGATCGACAGTCTCCGCCGCCATGGCCCTGTACGTCGTCCACTTGCCGCCCGCGATAGTGAGCAGGCCACTCGGACTGACGTGCAGCATGTGCGAGCGAACCAGCCCTTGAGTGCCCTTCCCGTCCTCCGCTGGCGCGCGAATGAGTGGCCGAACTCCCGCCCATGCGGACAACACATCGCCTCGCCTGACCCGGATGTCAGGCGAGAGATAGTGGCGGATTTCTTCCAGAATCCAGCGCACTTCGTCTTCGCGCGCCTTCGGTTCCCGTTCGACTGGCAGTGGTACCGCGGTATCTGTCGTGCCTGCGATGGTATTGCCTTCCCAGGGCAAGAAGAAGATAACTCGACCGTCCGACGTAGACGGGTCTAACAGGCCCATCTTACGCGGCGAGTAGTAGTTGGGGAGAGTTATATGGACACCAGTGCTCGGAGAGACTATCGGCTTATGGTTCTTGTTGTCTAAGCCGAGCATGTCGTCGACGAATGGGCCCGTTGCGTTGATGATTCCCTATGGACATGTTAATCATTGTATTTCGGACCATCTCTTCCGGCATACCTTTGCACGGATATTCCACGTTTCTCCTGTTAAGTTGTCTTTGACCGTGGCTCCGCAGAGTTTGCCATCCTCGTCTCTCTTCATGAACTTGGTGACTTCGCAGTAATTCGCAACGGCAGCGCCTTGCTGTACCGCGGTCATAATTAGAGCGATGTTCATTCGCGCGTCGTTGTGCTGGCCTAGAAGCAGGTTTAATGGAGGGCAGTGATACCCCAGCCACGCTTACCGTCATAATAAACGACAGCGCCAACCAGGTCCTTGCTCTTCAGCATAGGGAACGCTTCGAGCGCTTTGCCGCGGCTCATGAAGTACGAACTCTCCATATTCTCTCCTCCCGCCAGAAAGTCGTACATCTTGCACCCTACCCAGTAATAGGGAATCTGCCAAACCCTGTGCTCGAGGTCAACGCAACGCTCGTAAGATGCTAGTAGCATACTTGTAAACGGGCAGCATGATTGGCAACATGTTGGAAAGGTAAGGCGCCGTTTGGAGGAATATCCGCCGCTCATGCAAAGCTTCGCGTACGAGCTTGTACTGTTCGTAGTCGAGCTCCATGACCGCCTTCTGCAGGTACCGCACGCCGCCGTGCACGAGCTTTGTGGACTTGGACGACGTGCCTGGCCGACGCATGAGTATTAAATCGCTTCAAATGAGGGTCAAGGTCTCTCACCAGACCCAAAGTCGTCTCTTTCGACGAGAGCAACACGAAGACCGCGCGAGGCCGCGTCCACGGCTACGCCAGCACCAGTAGCGCCGCCGCCAATGACGAGCAGGTCGAACTCGTTGCTGCCGTCCAGCGAGGACGCCTTCAGTTTCTGCAGCATTTCTGCGCGCGAGGGCGGCGTCCATGGCGGCGGCGGTCGTCGGGCTTGCGGCCGCGGTTCGGTGGGCATCTTGGGCGGCGCGGACACATGCCAATAGTAGGCTGCGCCGCCAGCCGTCGCTGCAGTCACGACCAGCGCCCGCCTACGCAGCACAGACTTGAACATGGGGAAGAAAACGGGAGCCGAGGAGTCTAGTCCAGCTCATACGAACGTGCTCAAGAAATGTGCGGTTGAAGTGCGTCCGGCCCGCTCAGGCCCGTCGTGACCCGTGAAAACCTCTGATTATCTTGAGATTAGATCCTGACTGGCACTTCAAGCCCGCCAAACTAGCTGTTCCCCAGCAACTTAGACCGGGCTACAGAACGCCTCAATTTTGTTTTCTATGCGGGCATTAACGCTGCTCACGATTCTTGTGACGTTTGAAAGTGCATCAGGCTTTCCGAGCAGTCCAATTCAAGTCACTGCCATTTTACACACGCTTCCTAGTCGCTACACCACTATAGAATGACAGGTTCACAGCGCGATCAAGCTCAGCACTGGGTGTTCTGGTACACCTGGGTGGAGAAGCAATTGTAATTGTCCGCGTTGCGGTACGCCTGAGACGCAGAGAGGCTCTGGTCGAAAGAGCAGCCGTAGCCGACGTCGGTGGTGCCGGAAAGCGCGTGCGTCAGCTCGTGAAGAGTCGTGCCGCCGCGGACGTTGCGGGAAGCAACAGTCGTGCCCGAGCAGAGGCTGGACGAGGCGACCTCGTTGTAGAAGATGCTGCAGTCTGCCGGAAAGTCAGCGTCGATCGCGTGAAGACCATCCGATGGGACACGAGACGTACAGTAGATGTTCGTCGTAACCGTGTAAGTGTAGGCGATGACATTGCCGTTGCACACGGCGTACGGGTCGGAGCAGCTGAGCGTGCGGCTGCTCGAGTTCTCATTCGCGACGGCGGTGAAGACGCTGCGGACGTTGGACGTGCTCGTCGTCTTGAAGTAGGACGTGTAGAGCGAGTTGGCGCCGTTGCTGGAGATGTAGCTCGCCGCGATGGACGCGAGCTGCTTGCCCTCGTTATACGACGCCGTGATAAAGGAGTTCTGCGAGCTGTTCGAGCAGCTTACGCGCGCGCGCTTCTGCAGGAGCGAGCGCTTGGCCACGTCCTTGGTGACGCTGAAGGTCGCCTTGGCCGCGGGGAGGTCGTACGGACGGAGAGAAGGGCGGGTGCCGTTGACGGCGTCCGCGATCACAATCGGGAGCGTGTCGATGGGCGCGATGGAGAACGCGCCGGTGCCGAGGCTCTCGAAGTCGAAGAGCGAGGCGACTGCGAGTGGCGATAAGCAATAGATAACGACGTCTTCAGAAAACACTGACTCTCGTGCTCAACAGAGACGGTCTGCCCGGCGGGGATGACGGTGTAGGCGTCTTCGCCGAGGTTCTCAATATCGAGCATGAGCTTGAGACCGGTGAACGAAACCTCTTGGCCATCCTGAGAGATGCCAGCGGGTGAGTACTCGCCGGAAATTAAACGCGAAAGTGGCATGCCTTCGTCACGGTGAACGACTTGGTGGGCAGCTTGGAGTCCAGGACAGTGCCGATGTTGATGACCTTGACGTCCTCCTTACCAGTGTTGGTAACGGAGGCCACGACCTTGACATCGTCGAGTGATTCGACGCTCTTAGGCGCCTGGATCGAGACCGTGAGGCCGCCGCGGGCGGGGAACGCGACGGCAGCAGCACAGAGCGCGAAGACAGTCAGGGCCTTGGAGAACATCGTCGACGAGCAAAGACGGGGGCGCGCAAAGACAAGCGAGGGCCTGTGTGAGCTGGGCTTTCGCATTCGCCGCGATACGGCCTTTTATTCCTCGCACACGACCCAGTGGAGAAGCTGTGTCCAACAATATCCGGAAGTCGCAGAAGCAGGCATGACCAGGTCCAGCATGTGGCCTCCAGCGTTCGGAGCGCCGCTGCCAAGACTAAAGTACAGTATGCATGCGAGCACGGCCGTCTGGCATGTCTGCAACAGACGATTGCTCTCCCACGACCGTAATTACCGAACGAGATCAGAGTCCCCCATGAAGCTTCGACGAGCCCGGAACAACACGTATCAGAGCACCACACCCAGTTCAAGACAAAGGAACTGGCAATCGTAGACCACGAGACCAGGCCATGCTGCTACGTTGGAGCGAGGTTGATGCACACGAGGAAGACCTGAGAAGAGAGCGACCAAACAGCGCGTCAACAGAGTCGCGTTTCTCCAGACTCCGACCGTTAATGAATCGCGCTCCCTAGACGCGTTTGTTGTTACTTTCCAAGATAAGCACAGATAAATCCCATTTCGGTGAAGATGAGGAAACAATGCTCAGGCTCTGAAATCTAGCTATCTGCAGTTCCACACGCAGGCATTTGGAATACAGGACATATGATCTGATGATCCACCCGCTGAGCTTCCCCGACATTCCCGGGCCGCCTTGAGAATGACAACACTCGGAGACTCTCCGGATTATGCTCCTACCAGCGCATGGCCGTATTGAATTCTAAGTTCTCGTCGGCCCCCGTAGTTATCTCGTTGGCAGATGTGGGACATGTTATCGGAACTCGCAGCACACCGGTGGGACTGCATACATACGTAAACCCTCTTGGGAAGGTTTGTGACCCTTGGGGACTGCAACCTTTTGCTTACGAACGATTCAATGCCATTCTAGCACCCCCTGTACCGTTGCGGACGTCATAAGATCGCTGGATGACAGCCAAATTAGAGATCAGGTTTGCACCAGGTTTGCACGCATCACAGGGACGTGCGTCGCATGCCGATCTTCAGCCAGATGCGCCAAAGAAGCTCTTTGATGGGATGCGGAACAGGTGGGGATTACAGCCAGACTCGGGGAGATCAGATATGTAGCGACGCGCCACCACTGACTCAGACACCATGAAATGGCCTCGTAATAAGCCAGCTTATCGACAGGGATGAAGTTGTTGCTAGACAGTAAGTACAGTGCCTAGCGCACTGTACGTCCCCTCCTATTAGGATCCGGGCCGCTGGGGCTGAGAGGACCGGAAATTCGAAGGACTGATACACGCATTAAACGAGCCGAAAGCCAAGCCAGCGACAAAGTTGCGCGTTGAGCAACTACGGATACCCAAGGAGCAGACTGAGATAAGCCTCGCCGGATATCTGTGAGATCCGGCTGCACAATGCTGTATGCAGACACAGCGCTGCCGCCGCAATGCATCACTGCTGCAGGCCGGGAAGGCTTGTCGTCGACGCGGCAAACATGGATCTGAGCGTCGATTTGATCTGGTGTCCCTTGCGCCCGATGCGATCCACGGTTTCGTACAACACACGCTCAGGCGTGGGTCGGTTGACCGCGTAGAAGCATTTTGTCTGGCCCGCCAAGGGGACACCTATGTGCATCATATCGTTAGCTCTAGTCAGGGAATGTCTGCGTTGGACCCCTTACCGCGAACGACGAGAACATGCAATCGGATGCCATGCAGCTCGCACCGCGCGGCCAGGCAAAACGCAAGCCACCGCCAGACCCGCACGTCCCTCTTGCGCGGCGACTGCACCTCGATGGTCAGCTCCTCGAGCCCAGGCGGCGGATCGCGCAGCCACTCGGCGAGGCGGCGGACGTAGTCCCACATGTCGGTGCGCATGCGCGTGACGAGCGCGAGGCGCCGCACGCCGGGCGTGCACACGACGCGCGCGCAGAACAGCTCGTCGTAGTGCAGATATCGCAGCGCGGTGAACTGCGCGAGGTGCGCCTGCAGCGCGCTGGGCGCGGCGCCGCAGCTCCCGCGGATGGCGAGCATCGTGAGCGACTGCTCGACGGACGCCAGTGCGCGAAACATCGCGGGCACGTTCGACGTCGGCCAGGAGGTCAGCCGCAGCTCGACGAAGCGCAGCGTCGTGCGCACGGACGCGATGAGCGCGCCGAGGCTCTCCCAGTCCAGCGAGCACGACCAGATGCGGAGCACACGGAGCTTGGGGAGATGCGCGAACGGCTTGGAGGCCATGTGCGAGGGCAGAAAGTGGTAGTTGAGCATGCGCAGCTCGACGAGGCTCTCGAGCGCCAGCGACGACGGCAGGACGCTGGAGAAGTACGCGACGTCGTACGAGTTGAGCATCAGGCTGCGCAGGTTCTTCAGGTGGCCCGCGGGGAGCGACTTGAGGCGCGCGAACGGGCCGTGCGACGGGAAGTGCAGGGTTTGTAATCGCCTGCACTGGCGGACGACGGCGACGGCGAGATTGAACTGGGCGCGACACTCATGCCGCCGGTTGTTGGAGTTCACGAACGGCGAGTTGGGGAACGACCAGTACCAGCGCGGCAGACAGTACAGCGGCGGCACTGGGCGGGCGTGGGATGATTATTACGTGCAGCTAAGCGGTGGCCCCGGATACTCACGGTGCAGATGGCGGACAGCGCTCGCCAGCCGGTGACTGGAGTGCACGGTCTGGTGGAACCGGATGAGCGCCGTCAGGTCCAGGTAGACGGACGTGTAGAGCAGGTCGACGAAGCAGTACCACGACCGACACACACGCAGCGCCGCCGCGAGCGCCTGTCGGTTCTCGGTCGCGCGGTATCCCATCGTCCATGGCTCCAGCTCGTTCAGTATCAGAATCGTTATTTCAGGCGGCAGGCGCGCTGCCAAACCCTGGTACTTGTTCGATTCGCGCGAGCGCTTCAGCCGCAGAATGCTAAAGTCCAGGCATGTCATGGCAGAGAGCAAGCCGTGTATGCTTCCGTTGGCAATCGCGCCTCGTTATGGATTTGCTTCGCAACGCGTTTCAAGACGACCGGTAATTGAGGCACCCATGTGCGTCTTGGCATGGTGCGCGCGGTCTGGACAAGGAAGCCAGCCAGACAACGAGGCTCAAGGCCCGAAACAGATCTTGCCTGCACTATGCATGTTCTTATTGCTCTAGGTGTGTGTACTCAAGACAAACTTGCCCCGACCAGGGTCGGGGAGGTCACGATGCCATCCTTCGTGCGGATACGGTGTACAGTGCCCGTGGCCGGGTCTACCCATGCTGCCTCGCGATTGTCCAGCGTCTTGAAGTTGGGCTGGACCGCTTCGAAAATCTTCTTCTTTGGGTTGAGCTGTGACAGCGGCGTGGCGTTCTCGAACTGTTCGCCTTCAAAGTATACGCGATCTCCTGGCTTGGAGCCCGCGGGAGGCTGCAAGAGCTCGACGCTCGCTTTCCCTGGTGCTGATGCCTGGTTCGCACGATTATTACAGAAACATCAGGATACGGATGGAAGGGTGCTCACGCAGAGGACCATGGCCTGCGACAGAATACCGCGCATTTTTGCTGGCTTCATGTTGCATACAACAATGAGCTCCGCGCCCTGCATCTTTTCGATGGGAATGAAGTTGACGAGACCCGAAACCACTTGACGCGGCTCAGCCTCGCCAACATCGATCTTTTCCAGGTAGAGAGAATCGGCGTCAGGGTGCTTTTCGACTGTGAAAGCGCGTCAGATCGACCAATTCGGGGAGTCAGATGAACTTCAGCTCACCATGTACGATCTTTCCGACGCGCAGGTCAATCATAGACGGTACAGGCGTGCCGCTGTCGTCCTCTTTAGCAGCTGCAGGAGCGGGTGCGGCCTTTTCCTTCTTCTCCTTCTTCTCACCCTTCTCCTTTTTGCTGCCTTTGGCGGCGTCGACGACAGCCTCCTTGGCTGCAGCGACGGGCGCCACGACCTCAGCCACTACTTCCTTTGCCTTCGCCGCGACGCCTGCAGGAGCCTTCTCCTTCTTCTGCTTGGGCTCCTGCGCAGCCCGTTGTTGTTTCGGCGCGTTCTCGATGTCAAAGTTGACGAGCGGTAAGGAAGCGGACTGGATAATGGGCAGCCGCTGGACATGGTCGAAGTAACGCGTGAGCGCGGGCGTCGCGTAGTATTGCGCGGGTGTCCATCGTGACTGCACAGTGCCGTCAAGCCTTGAAAGTGGTTGGGAACGCAATGCTACGCACAACGACGGGATGCAGCGATGCATACAGCGCGGCGTCCGCGGCCGTAAACTGGTCCGCGACGAGGAACGTCCGACTTGTAAGGTCCGTATTCAGAGCCTGCAGCGCGCGTCCCCATAATCAGCGGTGATCGATGGCATTGTGCACGGGGATCTCGCCTTGAGCTGGTCGTCCGAGTCATACTTGGTCGCTGCGACCTTCTCGAGCCACTCGCTCACCGCCGCCTCGTCCTTGGGCGACGTCCCGTACGCATCCTGGCCTTTCGCGGCCGCGAGCACGACTTTGCGCACGTTTTCGGGCAGTTTGGAGACAGTTTGTTGCGCGGTGGCCATGGTCGATAGCAAGCGTCTGAGCATGCGCCAGCGGCAGTCGCCGACTCAGTCTCACGGCTTGACCTGCGCTCATATGTCTGCTGCATTCATATTGCCCGACAGAGGCGCAGGCGCGCAGCCTTCCCTTCAAGATATTGCTTAAATTACGCGCAATGCTCTCGCGAAGCGCCTACTGGAATGCCTAGAACTGCAACGAGTCAATGGATACTCTGCTCCAACCTACTCTGCGTCTTCCTTGGGCTTCAGCGTTCTCGGCGTACACGTTTTCTCTCCTCGGATTGAGGGCTCGAGGGGAGAATGGGCAAAGCCTTACCGCTTCATCGCTCTAGCCGGTGCCGACTTCTGTGTTCGTCGTACTTGTGGCATGCGCTCACAAATCGAATGACGCTGTTGCCTCTCATCTTCCAGCGCTCATCAGCTTGCCTACTTAGCCATATAAGTCCTCACTGCTTGATCACCAATGGATCCTCAGATTGTCTGTTCGCGCACTTTCTGCTTATTTTTCCACCATGGCTCGGATTCTACTATTCGTTGCTTCCTTAGCCGCTTGCGCTCTCGCAGACCCCTTGAAGCTTAAACTACACGCGCACCATCGCCATGGAGAGAACGCACTGTCGAAGCGCGACGCCGACGGCACCAGGATCCCAGTTGGCAGCAACTCAATCAATTATTTCGCGAACGTCACCGTTGGCGGGCAGGTGTGTCGCGCTGGCTTTCCCGCCAAATCATTACGCTTCTGTGTAGTCTTTCAATCTCTTAGTCGACACGGGACCCTCCAACACATGGGTCGGGGCGAACAAGACCTACGTCCCAGAGGCAGGCGCACTCAAGTGAGTCTGCAGCCCGGGGGAGCTCGCTGAGTCCCCTATGTGAACCGCGAACTCCAGCACCCACGAGACGTTCGAGATCACTTACGGGTCCGGATATGTCAATGGCACAGAATGGATCGACACGGTAAACATCAACCTTGCGGTCCCGTCGCTCCCATAGGCAATGATGATCTTATCTGCAACGCCCCTTACCTAAGACCATAACCCAGGTGTCCATTGCAGGCCTGACAGCAGTCAACCAATCCATCGGCGTCGCGGCCTACAACGAAGGCTACGGCGAACCGAACAGGGCATCGACGGCATCCTCGGCCTGGAGGGCATCCGGCAAACGAACAACACGGTGTCGCATACCGTGCTGGTGCCCACATGGATGAACACCCTCGCCGCGCAAGGCGTGATCGCCGACGAGGTCCTCGGCGTCTACTTCCGCCCGCTCGAGCGCGGTGTGGCGTACGCGGTCGACGGCGAGCTGACGGTCGGGTGGATCGACCATGCCCGTTACAGCGGCGCGCTGACGTATGTGCCCACCGCGGCGCGCGACGGCCTCGTCAGCTCGTGGGTCGTGACCATCGCCGCAGTCACGACGAATGGCACCGCGCTGGGTCGCGGGAACTATGGCGCACTTATAGATACAGGCGCGACACACATCTTCGTCCCCCGTGGACGCGTCCTTTCCCTGGCTTGAGCAAGAAGGCGGAGACTGGGACCAGACGCACTTCCTCAGCAAGTTCACCGCTAAGCCGAGCGGCAGCTTTGGCTTCACGATTGCACGAGCTTTGAGCTCACGCCTGAGCAGTACCTTGTGCCTGAAGTACGCCGCGAATGTCTTGAACCCAGCGATTATCCTGTACTGAAGATGCCATCATCACGCAGGACCAGTATCACCTTTTGGGCCTCCCAAGCGGCGTCTACTGGGCCCAAATTAGCACTGCAGGGCCCGACAAGTTCTACATTGGGCAGAAGTTCATCGAGTACGTTTTGCTTGCGCTGTAGTGGATGTCTCATTGACCGGCAAACAGGCACATCTACACGGTGTACGATCCGACAAGCCTCCGCATGGGATTTGCGCCTGCCGTCCACGCACCTGTCTCCCCGTGAGCCCCATTTCTCACATGATTGTAACTTATACTACCGCAATGGAGAACAACCGCGCGACAGGAAGGAACGCGACAAGGAAAGCGATGAGATTAGCATGCATACTGATACAACGGCTGCAGCAACATACACATCTACGGGACCAACAAAATACAGAGCGCAGACGGCAAGGATACACAATTTAGATACCCAGCTGCAGTTCATCTGGCAGGCGCGCTACTCGTCCTGCTTCGGCCCTCCCCCCGCCCAGGCGCAGGCGTCCCTCTGATGCGCACTCGCTCCCGAGTCCTTCCACGCCCTTCCTCGTCCGACGACCTGTCGTCGTTCTGGAGAAGGAACGACACGTGCTTCCGCACGCCAGGCTCCGCGCTGGACGTCGACTTGCGGAGCGAACTGCGCCGTCGCGGGCGGTGCTCTGGCTCGGGCGAACGCGAGTCCGCCGAGCGCGCACGCGCGGGCGCGGCAGGTGGTGGAGCGGGCGGTTGTGGCACCGGCGGCGCAGAGGGAAAGAAGGACGGGAGCATGGCCTGCGCGAGCATGTTCATGTGCTGCACCTGCGCCATGAACTGCGCCACAAATGCGTGCTGGCCGCCGACCTGCTGAGGATGCATGGGCATGCCTGGCATCGCAAATGGTGCTGACGGCGGAGGCATAGGCATTTGCCAGCCCGGCCACGCCATGGCTGGCGTTGAGCTCGGTCCGGCAACCGGTCGCGTGGGCGACGAAGGCGGCGAGTGCTCGACTTTCGGACGTTCCCGTGCATGCGATTGGGCGCGCCGTTTCGTAGGCGAAGCTAGGTGTGTATCGGCATCGATATTGGATACCCGCTTCCGTTTTCTGGGAGAGGAGGCTGCAGGCGGTGGAGAGGGCGAATGTCGAATGGCTTGCGCCTCAGCGAGAGGAGATGGTGTTCGAGATACGAGCGCCATCGGGTCGTCGGGCTCTGTGCTTGATGTAGGCGAGGGAGAGTCTACTACGCGAGGCGGAGCTGCCCTGGATTTGCCTCTGTTGGAAGAGCTTGGCGTAGTAGGGCCACTTGTGCTGTGCCGCGCTACACGTGCAGATGCCTTGCGCAGACCAGAAGCAGGCGAAGGCGTCGCAGCAGCAGGAGTCTTCCGCGGTGATGGCGTACAGGTCTGGAATTCGATAAATGCATAAGAAGGCAAAATCGGTCCAAGGAGCAAGGGCATAGCGCATACCTTTCGCCTTCGACTGAAATCCACATGTGGCACATCTGAGACAGATGGAGAAGGGGTGGGTAGCACTTGAGCAGAATTTTTGCGGCCTGACGGGGAGCTTTTCTGTTGCGGGGAGCTTTGTTTCTTTAAACCCATCAGGCGACGATGAAGAAGACGCTTGGGTAGCATACCGTGTACAGAGGCAGCACAACTTCCATAACACGCTTCGGTGCTGGAGGGTCAGGCCGAGCAAAGACTGGCTTAGATGTGGATGCTCCTGCATTAGATCGACTGCTTGGTGTTGATGCAACGCGAGTTGGCGTGCGCAGCGTATGGCGGGGTGTAGATGGAGGTTGTTTGACGGGAGACGGAAAATGGGCACGCGTACTATCCATAGATTGGGAGCGCGGAGGGGTCGGTAGAGTGACTTTGGAAACTAGTGATAGCTGCGGCTTCGGTTTCGGTTTCGGGGTAGACGCGACTATTCTAGTTGCGGATGCCTCGTCGTTGTCGTCAACGAGCAGCAGCTCATCTTCGGATTCGCTGGCCTCGTTGAGCTCTTCTTCAGGATCCGAAGTCGCCGGCGGTAGTTCTGGGTCGCCGTCATCTGATTCATAGACCTCTGGCAATGGGGCGTCAATGTCTGGCGAGGTGGCACGCGAACTGCCTGACTCCGGCTCGTCCTCCAGGCGCCGTCGTTCCTGCTCAGCGCGCAAAAATGATTCCAGATCTTCCTTGTCGAGCGGGTCGAGCTGCATGCGCCGCCGGAGGTTGTCGATGTGGTTGGCGTTGTCGGACGGCCAGCGGCCTAGCTCGTCGTCGCTCTCCTCCTCCTCGGCCTCGCAGTCCGTCTCGGCCTCGGTCACAGGCTCAGCCTCATCGCCGTGCGGCGCAAAGCCAAAGAGTCGGGGGCCGTTTGCGAGCATCGAACGCAGGACGCCGCGGTCCTCGACGATGCGGCCGGTGCTGATGTCCACCACGTCGTCGTCCTCAAGCGGCACCGCGTATCGCTCCTCCAGCCTGGACCAGACGTCCAGCACCCTGCCCAGCGAGGCCTGGCGCGCGTCCTCAATCTGCTGCACGCTCATTTCGACCGGGCCCTGCGACCGCTCGCGAGTACAAGACCGTTTCGACGCAGGTGGGCCATCAATGGGCGTTATCAGCGATGGTCGTACTGCCGCACCGTTTGAGGACGAAGAGGCAGGAGGTGTAAGCTGCATCATCTCACTATGGGATGATGGACGCGGTGGACAATCAGCCGCGAGTACCGGAGTTTGCCGGTTCATTCCTTCGTCGTATTGCTTGTCAGTGGTGAGGACAAGTATTCCACTGAGTACAACTCATGGCCTGCTGGCGCAATTGGTTAGCGCGTCGAGCTAATAACTCGAAGGCTCTGAGTTCAAGCCTCAGGTGGGCCAGTAACGTTTTTCGTGTATCAGAGTTGTTGATAATGACATTTCATCCGTCGATGCGCGACATATGCATGACCTTGTAGTTTTACTCCTGTGGGATCCGTTCTCCCAAAGCTATTCCAAATTCTTTTGCGCAAAGGAGCTCCATATCATTACCTGCACCACGCACTTATGCAACACTGACTGACTTCTAGCATGATGCTGTGGAAGAATCAAACAATTGACGACTCCTTGGCCTGGCGTTTGCAGGTTTTGCGCCCTTGATTCGTTGACATTCTCCCGGTGGATATCCTCGGAGGCTGGCCCCTTCCGATGACCATTGCCGCCGTCAAGGTGCAGGGACTTCGCAGTTGCGCATGAAACGTCACTGACAAGAAGTGGTTAAAGCACCTTACGGGTACCGAATGTGCTATTCCTCACCAGAATTCAAAGACTCGTCGGCCTTAGGCCACATGCTGGACCCGGATCATACGGCCAACTCATGTCATTGTCAGTCTCTGTCCAGTAAATGCACGCACTGACCATGGCCCGTGGACGACCGTGCACGGAGGTACAAGCTTATCCGCGAGCTCAGATTCCCAGTACGTCACGCCTTCTGGAAACCCAGCGCTTGCCTCGGTCGCAGACCACTTGCAGACACCACATGTGCCGCGTAGCGGCGTTTGTTACATCACGACTCACGAGCCAGCTGTTCAATTGGTGCCGCGAGCATTGCACGCCGGCGGCGGAACATTGCCATGGACTCAGAACTAGAAGTCATCAAAATTCTGACGGGAGTCGCGAGGGTGGGCATGCTCAGAATGAGTACCACACGTCGTGTGCTGTATTCTGACGACAGCGACGACGGAGACGGAGAGATGTCAGCCTTCGCGTTCGACCAATACGATCCGTCCCTTGACGGTTCCGCGCTGCGATACCTCGCCCATCGACTTCTTTCTCAGGTCCGGACGATCATGACATTCCGTTTTGTTTATTTATGAACGCAGATGCAGATGAAGGCACATGGAATCATTGTCGCTGAGAAGAGATGTGCAAGTGGCAGCAGCCTGGGTCCGGACACTCGACGGGCCGCAGCTGCACAGCTCCCCACGCGCAACCTCAATTCCTATGATGCTCAGTGCCATTTGCATCTGTCCCGTAACATTGAACGACACGCAATGGGTGGCAGCACGTGGGCTCTCTGAGCCCTCGCAGTTCCCCGAGATGTTGCAGGTTGCGGATGGCTGCCGGCGCGCGGGTGTACACCCGGTCTGCAAGGACTCTTGAAGGGCGCGGGTACGGCTGTACCGTTCCGGATGTGGGGAGGAGACGTGCATCCGCATACCGCCAAGATTCGGCAAGCATCTCCCTTCAGAAGTGAATCTCACGAGGTACGTAGTTCCATGTGCGCGCGACCGAGTCCCCGACCGTTCCCGCGACGTGCGCGAAGATCGCATAGATCGGGACCAGTGTCTCCGCTCTGCTTTCCCTGGGACTGCAGAAGCATGATATACTGACAGAGGAACGGCGCCGTAGCGCTCCTAGGCTCTTCGGCGGAAGGGGCGTATTCAAATGGCTGTGTCCGAGAGAAAGCGTGCACGGTTACGTGGAACGCGCACCACGGCACCTCGCAGACCCCTGCGCTCAGATCGGAACGCTCTCGAGTTCGCCTCTCCTCAAATTACCTCGCGCGCGTCCAACAGGCGTTGACTCTCGGCGCCACCGTCCCGCTCACGGAGCCTCTCGTCATTTCGATGCGATCCCAGTAACTCGGGCGTTCCCTGCTCTCCGAGCAGCTCCGAACAAGAACCCTCGACCTTTGCTTGATGTACAAGTCTACACATCCGGCGGGAATCAGGCCTACCGGAAGTCTCGTGGGGTCAATCTCTTGACCACATACCATCTCGCATTCGCCCACAGCCGCGTTATGAGTGCGTCTGCAAGTGGCGACGTTCCAACGAGTAGCAATGCTCCTGAAAACCGCGCCTCCACGGGCACGTCGCCTGGTCCAACCTCACCGCGGCCGCAGCGGAAGATCGCGTGCCATTTCTGCAGGCGTAAGTCCCCTGCAATCCAAAAGCTTCATGTACAATGGAAGCTCTGGCGCTGAATTTATATTCCTTGTAGATCGCAAGCTGAGATGCGACTCTGCGCGTCCCGTGTGCGCCAACTGCACGAGACGATCACTTCCTTGTTCGTATGACGAGGCGCACAAGAAACGAGGGCCAGACCGTATCCCAGGACGTCGCAGGAAGAAGGCCAACGAACACAAGGTCGGCGGGGACAAAAGCACCAATAAAGACACGTCGGGAGGTGCTTGACGTGCCTCTCCCGTTTCTTACATATTGTGAGTGGCATTTATCCTCATTCACAGCCTCGACTAACACCTGCAATGTACTCTTCCAGTCTTGATCACGCTGTCCAGAGCTATAGGCTCTCAATGTACACTGTTATGTGGGAATAACACACTTCTGTAGCCTAGCATCACTGCGGCTGAACACAACATCGACGAGGCCCATATTCCGCTCCTATACCAGAAGGCCACCATTGGAAACACCTCTCAAGGCTTCCCGACTGTCGAGGTCGCCATTTGCCGTCGTTGGGACGCGGCCATGCTCGGCGACGTAGCCGACGCGCAAACACCGCAACGAGTCTTCCGCATCTCCCGCATAAGGACAGCTAGCAACACCTACGTGAGTTTGTCAAACAGATGATACTATTATCTGGATAGTCGCCTATGACGGCGGGTCTCAGGCCGCGGAAGCCTCGCGACGGCGTCTAGCGAGGTAGCCGACGCCAAAGCACCTGAGAAAAAGTCTCTCGCATCGCACACCTGAAAAAATCTTCTAGCACCCACTTCCTACGTTCCTCCACTGGATCATCTTCACTAAAAATCCACTCGCGAGGACGACTCTCAGACCAAGGAACGGCGAGCGTTCGCATCGAAGCAAGCGCGGATTCCAGGCGGAGCGTGCACAGACGCTATCGGCACTTGCACTACCAGCACCCTACCCGGTAGTCAAGCTCATCCTCGCCATTGGAAGAGTGGAATGTGGAGGATGCTGTTGGAGTAGAACAACGACTGACAAAGCGGCTGCAAAGCGAAGTCGCCTACGACGAGGATCACCTGACCAGGCACCGGTGCGCTAGTCTTAGCAGTTAGAAAAGAATCGAGATCCCGTCCAGAACAACGAAAACCACCGCGAGCGTCGGTTTGACGTTTGGTCGATAGCCGTTAGCGCATTCGGTGCATGGAAGCACGCAGAGACACGCGAGCCCTTACTTCATGGACGTCTATTATTGTCTATCACATATACTGCAGGGCTAAAGCTCTATCGTGCATGTGAGAACGAGGAACAGGGAGGCGCTGTGTGCGGGGGATAACATCCGGGCCTCGTGCACCCGGCATTTAGACATGAAGAGAGTTCCGTTACTCAACGCTTCGACTTCTACGCTTCCCCGTCTCTCTTTCGCGGCATCGGTCTGGCATACCGCTCTGCATCATCTAGCTAGCCTTGGAGGCCGAATGGCCGCAGCAATGATGCAAGCGTGCACGCGACGCCGCTGTGGCAAATACGACCGCTGGAAGGCACAGGGCCCCAGCTCACAGCACCTGAGCCAGGCAGTCAATAGTCCAGAGAGATATTTGAGTCACGTGGATGGCCGTCGAAGACCGCGTTGGGTGGACAGGGTTTGAAACTGGTAACGGTGCAACCAAAAACAGCAACGGCGCAACATCACGCACGGACCATACATGCACATGGCTCGTGACGCTGTATGAAGAGATTTGCAGCGAGGTTGTGCCCAATTGGGAGCGTTGCATCGAGCGTCAACAACTTGGATGGCGGGTCCTGGCCGAACAGAGATACCACTGGCAGGAAACAAGCAGATAGAAAACCGGAGCGCGGCAGCCCGTGGCCCCAATTGGATGCCATATGTAATCAAGCGTTTTGGAGGGTGGGAACGGCGAAGGGACCGCAGTATCATCGAAAAGCAACGCCGAAAGCCAGACCACTGGTAATAGGCCGTACAGCAAGGTGAACGCGCAGGCGAGATACGGATTACACATGTTGCGCACAAGTAGACCATGAAGACCAGAGCGCGATACAAGCTAGCCTGGAGATCGTCGCCGACAGGAGAAGCACCGCGCGTCCGGGCATTGTGGAGGCCAAAACACAGAGAGCGGAATCAGCGGATGTTTAATACCAAGAACATTGCGATTGGGTCCTGTGCTGGGCCGCGAGGGCCGCCTCGAATACAATAAATGACAAATGCGACATCTCTATCTATGCATGATGCTCTGAACGACGACTTGAACTTCAAATATTTGAAGCCACCCACGCCTCGTTCAAAGTCGCGAACACGCCGTTGGCGATCATCCGTTGCTCTACAGTCGTATTGTCCACATTCAACTGGAAAATCCCTCAGTCAATGGCGCCGCAGAGCCTTGCAAGTGTACGTACTTTGTCTGGATGAAGTTTTGCTATTGCCTTCCTGTACCGCACCTTGAGCTGCTTCGGGCTGATGAGCTCGGCCATGCCCACCGTCTGCCAACCCAGCTCTGGCCACAAGACTGAGTCTAGACTGGCAATAAGCGCGCGGATATTGGTCTCCTTGCCGCTCTTCCAGGCCTGCAATTTCGCGTCCACGCCGTCCTTCAGGACGCTCTTCTGTTGATCTTCAGCGCTAGCCGCCGCATTGGCCGCGCGCACGCGCTGCACAGCTTCGGACGGTGGCGCATTAGTGGTGGCAGGTTTGGGCACGGGCCGCCGCGCCGGGCGAGGTCGAGCGGGTGCACTCGCAGCAGGCGTCGCGTCGCCTGCAGAAGTGCCCGCGACGATCCCTACCATCTTCTTGCAGCGCTCAGAGCCCCGCAGTGCCTCGCCGCGCGACTTGCCAAGGTCGCCCCCACCCGGCGACATGGGCAGCGTGGCCGCCTGCAGTACGGCGTCCCAGTCCGCGAGCGCCGAGGACCACTTCTCGCCCATCTCGTGTGCCGCGGCCCGGCGGGACAGGGCCTTCAGGAGCGCGTCGCCAAGATGGAGGGTCTCTCCGGGCAGATTGGTGCCCGCAGCGCTACCCGATACAGGGACGACGCCCAAGTAGGGCGTGGATGCCGTATTGGAAGGGCGAATCAGGGATATCGCTGTCGAACAGTCCTCAATTGCGTTCTTCCACTCGCCGATTCGGATAGATGCAAGAGCCCGATTGTTAAGAAGCGCGACGCGGGCCATATGGCCCTCTGGAAGAAGTCCCAGCGCTGCGCTATACGAGGTCACGGCAGCAGGATACGCGCCAAGTTTGAACGACTCGTTTGCCTTCGCTTTATGTGTGGCTGCTGCAGCGAGAACAGAAGATGGAGCTGAGGCAAACGTCGGTGGAGGCGGGGCAGCAGGAGCGGGTGGTGGCACAGGCGAGGAGCCCCGCGTTTGCTGCGGGCTCGCGTTGCTACTTTGCTGACCACGTCGGCTACCCCGGAAAGCAGAAACGTATCCCCCAGAAGGCTGGGAGTCATCAAAAAGGAACTTCCTTGCCGACGACCCAGTAGTGTTGCCCTGTACAGGAGCCGCAGGAGCACGCGCCGGTTGAACAGAGGGTTGCTTTGGGCCTCGTCGGGGAGGTGGCGCGGGGACGTCGTCATCCGAACCATCTCTGAAAGCAGAACCGCCGTCTCCAACCGGGGAAGCAAGATCGCCATCTCCTTCAGTCGCCATCCAGCGCGGACGGGCCTTCCCAGGAGCTGGTGAAGAGGAAGTCGAAGGTCGAGGAGCGGCTGCCGTGCGCTCCTCATACACCTTCTGAACACGCTCCTTGCCCTGATTCCAAATTGCATTGGCCTTAGAAAACATGCTCATCCCGATTTCGGACGCCTGATTAAGCAATTTGTCCGCCTGATTCTGAAGCGAGTCCGCAGCCGCCGATGCATCGATAGCCTCGCGCTGGTCTGCAGGGGCCCTCTGACGTTGGTCTGCGGGAGGCCTCTGGCGACGTTCTGCGTGGCGCCTGCGACGTTCGCGTTCCCTGCGCTCGTATTCTTCTTCAGAATCATTCTGGTCGGCGAAGGAAGGCTGTGAAGCCGGTTGGTCACTCGCAGCACCGTTCTGAAGCAACGTCTCGAGAGCAGCCTGGACGTCAAGACCAGTAGACGTGGACGCGAGAGCAACTCGAGCTTGATCAGGTGTAAAACCCATCTCAACGATTTGTCCGATGATATGCGGAGGAGGCGAAGAGCGCCCAGGAGCCGTGCGCGACGCAGGTCGCGAGGAAACACGTGCCTGGCATATAGTGAATCGGCCAGTTAGGGTAAGATTTGGGGAGATATACTCACCTCGGGCGCTGGAGATGACTGCTGACGCACGGCCTTAACGGGCTGTCCGAGCATTCCAAGAATGTCGTCGTCAGATGCGTTTCCGACATCAGCACCAAAGTTCTCTCTATCACCGAAGTCAAACGAGGCTGGCGTGCTAGATCGCGTGGCGTCTAGTGAGGCAACGGGATCTGGCGAACGGCGGGGGGAAGGCGACGAGCGTGGTTTGACCGCAGCTGGCTCTGCGAAATCGCCTAGCAAATCAAATACATTCGAAGACGACGACGCTGACGCGGTCGCTCGCTGAGGCGTTGGCGGAGACTGAGTAATTGCAGGAGGCTCCTGAGTCGAAGAGGGAGCTCCTCCGAGGAGATCCATATGCCAAAGGTCATCCGTGGCAGAAGAGCGACTCGCGTCAGTGGACATTTGGCTGACACTCGGTGTGGAAGCAGAAGAGGACCCGAGCATGTCTAGCTGATCCCATAACGCACCAGAGCTTTGCGGCTGGTTGGCGGACGTCGATTGCGAAAGCGACGATGCTGGACGCGACTGCTGGGCTGCTGCTGCCAGCGACAGCTTCGAGCTATTGGACTGGGCGCCGATAGAAACAAGGTCGCTGAAAGCATCGCCAGACCGAGGTGCGGGCTTCTGGGGCTGCGAATTCTGTCGCTGCGGCGTGTGCGAGCCCAGGGACGGCTTGGGCGATGCAGATGCTAGGATGGAGAATGCGTCGGTCTTGGCTGCCTGCCGTGCCCAGGGCGGTGGAGACGCTGCCTGCTGTGGGCGCGCATCCTTCAAAGCGCTAGGCTTGGATGGGCTTTGGGACGGGTGCGCAGTCTTCCAGAGGTCGGAGAACGCGTCGGACATGTGCTTTGAGAGCGAGCATGCTTTTGAACTCAGCCGCCGTCGCTTGTGCCTGCACCCAACTCGCGCAGTATTGCGCACGATTGCATCGTCGCCAGTTCGGACGTCGTTTTATTGCTTTGGGCCTGGATTTGGAAACTCAGCGGATAGCCTCCCTCACGGCGACTCAATATAAACTGAATCACGGACTGTGAGTCCGTGACCATGAGTCTTTGTTCTTGGCTTCAGCGACATGCCATCGTCGGGAGCAACTTCACTGCCTACAGTTACAGGAACAGAATCTGATCACTGGTTGCCCTCTGGAATGGGAACTTTGCCAGCCTTCTCAACTGCCGGTGTTGACTCGCCGGTAATACTGAACCCTCCGACCGTATCGACCGGCGACGAGCAGCCTAATTGGACTCTGCTTAGCTGAAATCTTGCCCGGTCACCCAAGTACTTTCACATGCTGGGCTGTCTTCGGACGTGGTATAGCAATGCGGGGTAATTTGTAAACCGGGGAGTTGGATCATCTTCAAACACGCACG
The DNA here is from genome assembly GCA_037042915.1 of Auricularia sp. M13. Lineage (NCBI taxonomy): Eukaryota > Fungi > Basidiomycota > Agaricomycetes > Auriculariales > Auriculariaceae > Auricularia > Auricularia sp. M13. The sequence goes on along the minus strand of CM073195.1, from coordinate 2,822,856 downwards.
TGCTAATATCGAAGCCTGTCAATGCCAGCACACCTCGAGGTCCCTCATGGTTTCCAGGCGCCATTCTGGCGCAATTTGTGCCATCTCCCACAAAAATGCGAACGATTTCTGAGCCTGCAGCCCTCCGAAAGCTATGGGGAAAATTCCCTCATCCAGCAGTACATCCTATGGACGCAGCATCGTTCCTTTTGCCGACCTTTTCAGCGACGTCGTTCATGCCAGCCGCGTGCTGTCATGATGATGATGATCGCAATCCCCGTGCAATTTATGCAAAGCTGGGCGCGTGACCCTAGCATCGCTTGCCCCTTGCAGTACGCGCATGACCGGGTTCTGTTGAATGCCCACACCATTCTCTCCGGTGCTCACATGTCCCGCTCGAATGTTCGACCCTATGGGGTATATAAACTCCATCAGTTCTACCCCGCATTCCTCTCCAGGCAGTCCTCGATCCCTTGAAAGACCATGCTGTTCTCCCGTGCCGTTGTCACCGTCCTCGCCGCCGCCGCACCCGTGCTTTCCGCGGTCATTGGCGCCCGCTCGGCCGCCCAGATTGCGGCGGACATCGACGCCCTTACGGCGCAAGTCACGACCTTGGACAACGACGTCACGGCGTTCCCTGCGACCGGAGGATCGCTGCTTGCTGCTCTTGTATGCAGGTCTTTCGTAGCCGTCTCCAATAGCTCTTGATGCATGCACTATAGCAAATCCACACGGACGCCACGAATGTCGACACGGCGCTCAAGAAGGCCACGACTGACACCCAGGCCACGAGCCCGCTCACCGATGCCGAGGGACAGGCGATCCTCGTTCAGTTCCAGGACCTCGAGCCCATCATGTATGTTCCGACTTACCCACGCTATCATCGGCAACTCACCCGCGGCGCAGCATCCACGCTCTGGACGGTGTCATTGAGAAGAAGGCGGCCTTTGCTGCGCTTCCCATCGGCGGAATCGTCACGGTCGTGTGCGTAGTTTCGGTTCCGGTGCATACTGTTCAGGTCTGCTAACACGGATGCGCCGCAGTAAGAACGACATCAACCTTCTCAGCACGGACACCAAGGCTTTCGAGAACGCAATCCTCGCCATTGCTCCGGTAAGATCGGCTGCATCCTAGCGAGACAGTGGACTGACGCTGGCGACAGGCCTCCGTTCTGGAAGCCGCACAGGCCATCATCGCCAACATTGATGCTGGTTTCGCGCGCGCCATCGCCGCGTACGCATGAGCATTTGTGCCAATGCGCAACCGTGCAGAGTGCCCTGCAGGATGTATTTAGTTTTGTAGCAAACTTGAATGGGAAATGCAATCGTGGTGCTGGTTTTAACAGTCAAACTATGATCGATGGAAAGCAGCAATGAGTGTTGTTGGTTCGAATGGGGCTGGATCTGAAGGTAGAAGCGTGCTACCTCACCGTCTGAGGGTGGAGACCGGCGCGCTTTCACACTCAGATTTCGCAGTCACGCGGCGCCACCTTGCACTTCCTGGATGCCTCCTCCCGTTCGCGAACGCTACAATGCAAAGGCACGCGGCTCAGTCGCAGGTGGTAACAGCCACAAGAAACGAAAGCGGGGCGCAGATGCTGCAGGCATCCAGGATACCAATGCCGATATAATAGCTGCTCAGCCAAAAACGGCGCAGGATGCTCGCAAGGAGCAACTGCGAAACGAGGTATTGCCTGCGCACAGTCATGCATGCGTACCTTGCTCAGACATGGCTGCAGCTGGTAGAAAGCAGCGAGACCAAGATGTCCGCGAAGAAGAAAAAGCGGCTGGAGGGCTACATCGTGCGTGACTCGTTGCGTACAACCGCGGTAGCACTACTGTCTCTAACCCATCCTTCAGAACAAAAAGCTCAAGAAGGAGGAACGACTAGAACTGTTCGAAAAACTCGCGTGTGTCCGGACACCTGTGGCATTGCGACTGGCTCGCTCATGCGCGTCTCAGAGCGTCGCAAGCGCAAATACCAGACTCGACAAAATTGCAAGCCTCATCTTCGCTGGGAACTGGGCATTCTCGCAGCCACGAGGAGGCCCATGCGCGCAAGGAACACCATGAAGTCAAGCAGGCGCTCGCTGGCAAGGCGAAGCTTGACCTCTCTAGCGCCGGTAGCGCGTTGAAACGCAATGCGGATGGCACCGTCGCGCAACCACGCGTCATCCTGCGGAAAAAGAAGAAGGCGAAGGTGCGAATACGGTGCCCAATAGAACCGTTACTCAAGTTCGCAGGCTGCGATCCAGATTGCACCTCATGCATCTGACGAAGACGAAGAGATGCTTTCAGATGACAAGGGCGAAGGCCACTCAGATTCCGGCGACGAGAATTCCTCCGCCACCGACGATAGCGAAGAGGACCAGGGATCCGATGCTGGCTCGGGCTCGGACTCGGGCTCGGACTCTTCAGACGACGAACCAGTGATGCCTGTGAAGAAGAGCCTTGGTTTCAAGGACTGGGCATTGAAACAGCTCAGTACAGCTCGCGGCGACGCGAAGCCTTCCGAGCCCTCCCCTTCCGCGCCAGTAGAGGAAGCGGACGACATCCCTCAGCCACCCCCAAAGCGCCGGAAAATTGAGGTCGTGCCCAACGGACCCGACGCACCTATGGGCGAGAAGCTTCAGCTTCCACAGACCCCTTTCGCACAGGCCGTTCTGAAGTCTCGCCCTGACGCAGCAAGTACGAAACGCCATGTTGAGGTTATCCGCGATGCCGCCATCCAAGAGGCGCGATTGCTGCTGCCTGTAGTCTCTGAGGAGCAGCCCATTATGGAGACTATTCTCTTGAATCCTGTGACCGTCATCTGTGGCGAGACGGGCAGCGGAAAGACAACGCAACTCCCCCAGTTTCTATACGAGGCTGGCTTTGGGACCTCCCCAGGTATGATTACATCCTATTTACACAATAATACGATTAGAAACTAAATGCCCTTTTAGACAATCCTGGCATGATAGGCATCACGCAACCACGCCGAGTCGCTGCAATGTCTATGGCTTCCCGTGTCGCGCAAGAACTCTCGCTGCCTCCGAATAAGGTCTCCTACCAGATCCGTTATGACGCCACGGTATCGCCATCCACGTGTATTAAATTCATGACCGACGGCGTTTTGTTGCGTGAAATGGTCGCCGATTTCCTCCTGTCAAAATATTCGGTGATTATTGTGGACGAGGCGCACGAACGGAGCATCAACACCGACATCCTCATCGGCGTACTGAGTCGTGTCGTGCGCCTACGTGAGGAAATGTGGCGATCGGGCAAGGATAACACCAAGGTATGTCGCACAGGCTTTACAGGCCATCGGCCAAGGAGCGAGGAGCGAGAAATTGAGTTTATTCCAGCCTTTACGTCTGGTGATAATGTCCGCCACACTGCGCGTCAGCGATTTTGCGGAGAACCGAGTTCTCTTTCCCTCTCCACCTCCCGTCATCAATGTCCCAGCGCGCCAACATCCGGTCACGGTGCACTTTAGCCGGCGCACGACACACGACTACGTGAACGAAGCGATCTCCAAGGCGTGCAAGATCCATACGCGTCTACCGCCGGGGGGCATCCTCATTTTCTTGACCGGCCAGAATGAGATTACTAGCGTATGCAAAAAGCTCGAGGCCAAGTTCGGCGTCCGCAAGGTGGGCAAGCAAGCGCCGGCAGGGACTGCACCTGCCACTAAGCGGCTTAATGCAATGCAAGGTCCGGACAGATTTTGAACCTAATCAAACGGCATACTGACGATGCTGACTTTATAGCTGTCGTGGAAGCCGAGGAAATCGACTTAGACATTGCACCCGAGGACCTCGAGGACGACGATGGCGATATCGATGGCGAGTCCGACGATGACCTGGATATGGAGGGTGTCGAGGACACAGCAACACCGGGCACCCTGAGTATGTCAAAAAAATCCACGTCTCTCGCCTTGTTTATTGAATACCCGCCCGTTATAGCCGCCATGCACGTTGTGCCTTTATACTCTCTTCTTCCCGCGGACAAGCAGATGCAGGCTTTTGCCCCGCCGCCAGAGGGCACCCGCCTCGTCATTGTCGCTACAAACGTTGCAGAAACCTCGATCACTATTCCTGGTATCCGCTACGTTGTGGACACAGGGAGAGCTAAACAAGTACGCATTGTGTCTGGAGTATTACTGCTCGCCTCTGATCATCGATATAGCGCCATTATGACCCCGTTTCTGGCGTTCAATCGTTCCGCGTCTCCTGGATTTCTAAAGCATCTGCATCGCAACGGGCAGGTCGTGCTGGTCGTACAGGCCCTGGACACTGCTACCGCTTGTACTCTTCCGCGCTTTTTGAACATCAGTTCGACGAATTCTCGCCGCCGGAAATTCTGCGCATGCCCATTGAAGGAATTGTACTCCAGATGAAGAGCATGCACATCGACGCCGTTGTCAACTTTCCCTTCCCAACGCCACCTGACCGCTCTGCGTTGAAGAAGGCGGAATCGCTGTTGCAACATCTTGGCGCGCTGCAACCGCCGTCGACGACGCTGACTGCCAAAGGCACGGGTGCTGCGATCACCGATCTCGGGAAAGCCATGGCCATGTTTCCAATATCGCCACGCTTGTCGAAGATGCTGGTAACGGGTCGACAGCATGGATGCCTGCCCTATGTCATTGCTCTCGTGGCGGCCCTATCGGTCGGCGACCCTTTCATTCGGGAAGAGCTACAGCACGACGAGGCCGAGAACGAAGCATTTGAAGACGACGCCGCCCCCGAATTATCGACATTAACTAGTGCTGAGCAGCGCGAGAAGGAACTGCGCAAAGCTCGACGGCGAGCATTCTTCAAGGCGCAGGAAGTATGTACCGTATCTGACAACTTCTCTGTCCGGCAACTGACATAGTTAGATGCACTCCAGACTCGGCGGTGGCCTGAGCGACATGTTTCGTTTGTTATCGGTTGTTGGAGCCTACGAATTTGCCGGAGGTGGTCCGGCGTTTTGCGCAGAAAACTTTGTGCGCTTGAAGGTACGACCGCCGTCCCCGCCATACCCTGCGCGTTAAAGCCATCACTGTAGACAATGGAAGAAATCCACAAGCTGCGCGCTCAGCTGACGGCGTTGGTGCAGGCGAACTTTACGGATGTCGACGCAGGATTTTCACCTCAGTTGCAGCCTCCAAACCAGACACAGGTATGCATCTGGCGCACGCGGGCCTTGCACGTACTAATCATTCACAGTTGAAAATACTGCGGCAACTATTGACTGCTGGATTCATAAATCAGGTAGCGGTACGGAAAGACCTGGTTCAAGTGTCCACCGGCACAAAGTATGCAAATGCTATCAATGTCCCGTACCGGGCCTTCGACAGCGACGAAGACGTTTTCGTCCATCCCTCTTCAATCATCGCATCGAAACCGCCGCCAGACTTCGTCGTATATCAGGAGATCATTCGCACTAGTAAACCGTACATGAAGAGTGAGTAGCCATCTGGACAAATCGTGTGCAAATCGATGCTGAAGTTCGGCAGACATCACGGTCATAAATTCCGCCTGGCTGCCTACGCTTGGCCCTACGTTTTGCACATTTTCGAAACCGTTACAAGGACCCGGTCCTTTCAAAGATGTCGGGCCTCGTGAGGAGGTTGTCATCCCACGATTTGGCGTCTGGCAGCTTCCTGCTATCAAGCGACCCAAAGTAGCCAAATGAACACTGTAGATAGTAGATAAAAATACAGTACGAGACGCGACCCATGCAAGATGGCTAGTGTACAAATGCGACATTCGAAAGCGATTGAGAACCTGAATGCAAAACATGATGTGTTTATCTTGGGGCTTGTTTCTGTACAAGAATCATAAGTAACAGATGTCAGCATACTACATGCCGTTGCGTACCTTCTTTGGTATGAACATTGATGCGGCTGCAGGCTTTTTAGGCCGGGGCTTGGGGACAGGTCGTGGCGGCGGGACTATGGGACCTTGTCCTTTGGACTGTACTTGCGGATTGTCCAGACGAACACCGTTGGCGCGTGGAACCGAACCATCGATCTGCGTGGATGGTCCTGCAGTAGGACTGTCGAATACCGGTGCGTTTGTTCGGGCCCGCTTGGCGGGTGGTTGCGCCTCTTTGGGTTCTTCGTCCGACGCGCGCTTCACACTAGGGATGCGGGCACGAACATCGCCGCTTACAGAAGATGGGCTTGTCTTGGCCGACATCGTTTGCGGCGTCATAAGACCCGTTGGTGGGACAGGGGATATCACTGAGGATGTATCAGACTTATCATTCACAAAGGCCATGAAGAAGGTTACCCTGGGCCACTGGCGCAGCTGGACGGATGAGCTTTGCATTTCTGAATGTACCCGAGTCGACCTGCGTATCCTGTCAACGTTTCGCATCGAGATTGGTGGCAAACGTACGTTTATTAGAACAGAGCGTGCTCGGGCATCCCCTACTATATGCCTCCAGGTTTCATCGCTGCGTTCAAGCGTAGCAGCGTGCCCAAGAATAAATAATGAGGAGCGGGCGCGCGTAATCGACACGTTGAGACGCCGGACGTCGCTCAGGAAACCAACACTTGTGACGCCAGGGCCGGCACGGACACAAGAAAGGATGATTACGTCCTTTTCCTGACCCTGAAAGCCATCGACAGTATTGAAGTCCACTTTGCCGAGGATTGTGGCACCGTAGCGAGCTTCAAACGCCCTTTTCAAAGCGCCGATCTGAGCCTTGTACATGGAAATGACGCCGACTCGTTGGCTCATGTCCTGGTCACGGAAGTCACGAAGGAAGGCTTCGTATATAGCCAGGGCGGCTTCGACCTCGGCACGATTCAGTAGGGAGTGTCCAGCTTGAGCACCCTCCTGGTTGCCCTGTGAGACGTTGAAGAACCTGTAGGTGCCGAGTAGCTGGCTCGCGTGCCACGGTTGCTTGGTTTTCTCGGCCATATCTGGCCCGTCCTTGAGGCTGCCGCCGTAGAACAGTTGGCTGGGAATACGGCTGATATCTGGATGCATACGGTACTGGATGCTGTGTCCTCGATGAATAAATGGATGGTGAACGACAAACACAATGCTGACCTCAAGAGGTGCGCCGCCTTCGGCATGCGGTCAAACATGCGCACAAATAATGACTGATTATACTTGTACTGCATGGCGACCGGCGAGATGACTGTAGGAGGCAACTGCTGGGGGTCTGCCATATTGATTAATATGACGCATCACCATTGCAAGGAGCTCGTACCGCCAACCATAACACAGCGTTTGCAGCCATATCTGAGTGGAATCAAGGAGCTGAGTTCAATGGACTGGGCAGCTTCGTCAATCACGACGGTATCAAACTCGAACTGTTCGAGAGTGTCGTGCCCAGCGCCAGCCAAGGTACTGCAGATGACGTCTGCCTCAAGCAGGACTTCACGGCGAAACTTTCTTCGTGCTGCGTCCAAAGCTCGATTGTCGGATTTCTGCTTATCGCGAGCATTGTCGAGCTTCTGAGAGATGCCAAAACGCTTTTGCTTCAGCGCAGTAATCTCGTTCTGGATGGCCTTGGTGTCCCCTCCTCGACCCTGGATGACGTTGCTCTCCGTATACTTCTGCTCCAAGATGAGTTTCACCGCGGATAGTTCAGCCCGCAGGGCATTTGTGTCGACCTGAGGCTCGTTCTTGATGCTGACGCCCCCAGGGCCAGCCAGCTTCTGGTCGACAAGGAAGTCGAGCGTGAGGTGCTTCACGCTGGCATTGACACTGCTGTCGATGCCCACGCGAACAACGTTGGGGACCACACGTTGACCCGTCGAATCGAGGACGCCGTCGCATAAGCGTTTAGCAACTTCATCGATACCTGCGTTACTCGGAGCGCAGATAAGAATCTTCTTAGGGTGCGGGTTCGTGGGCGGCGGTGCGGTTCGACCGACGTGAATAACTGTCGCAGGCTTGGGTCGATTGGATAAGAACGCGCCGACAATTCCACAGATAGTCCAAGTCTTGCCGGTACCCGGCGGGCTATAGGCGCGGTTATCCATCCATTGCCAACTGGGTCACTGGACATACCCTTGTACGAGCAGAAACCCGTTTGTATCCTTGGAAGCTAGAATAGCTTTTGCCTGTGGTTCGTTGACTCTATGGTTCTTCATCGCGAGCCGAATTTCGTGTGCCTCAAATGAGGGCATGCGGGCTGGTCGTGCTCGCATGATATCTTCATACAAGTCGTAATATGGGAGGGCGGTGAGCGAGGCGTATTCTCTGTGAATCGTACTCAGGCTTCGCCAGAGAAAGTCAGATCGGGTATACGCATAAAGGTAGCACGTACCTGTACACCTTGCTGATACGCCAATTTGTGCCGATTTGCATGCCAGGGTCACTGGCTGCAGCGAGTCGCAGTGTCGCCTTGAGCTCGCGCACACCATTGAATGTCATGATCGAACTCTGCACTTTGGCCAAGGCCTTCTTCTTCGCGTCGGCCTCATGGCGCAGAAGGACGATATCTGTCTCCGCCAGAAACCATTTTGGAGGCAAGACCTCGGTCACGGAGACGTCCAGATCGAGCCAGTCGTCCACGAATGCCTTTCCAGCTAGAGAGCAGGTGACCTTAACATTGTCACCTTCCTCCTTGGCTTTCACCAGCTGGTTCCAGCACTCGTGTAGCAGCAGTGGCTCGAACACCCTTCGATACTGCTCGTGTTCGTTGAACTCCGCCGGCACTGGCAGCAGGCTGGGTGTGACGCCTTTCCAAGGCGGGTCCACGGCGGCGTGGTCATAGTCCCAGGACAGGATGAAGCGATGGAGCTGCGTAAGGTCGGGCTTCAGGCGCTCGGTGATCCTCCGAGCGTTGTCCATCCCATTCGTCCGGTCTTGAAGGGCGGGACGTCTGAGCCACGCGCGACCACCGTCAAGAGGCACATCCAACATCTTGACCTGGCGCCGCTCCCGGCGTGGCGACTTTTGTATCTTCGCCAGACCATCCAGCGCTGCATTATCCTCCTCGGAATCATCATCCGACGAGACATGCGGCTTCGCCGGTTTGGCGGAAGCCTTGGCTCGCCCCTCGTTCCGAATCCCATTGATACTGAACGGCTCTTCTACCGGGGGCGGAGGCGCTGGCCGAGGAGGCGCAGTGCCAATGGGCTGCTTCGCCGGCGGTGCCACCCGCGACGTACCGGCTGCCCGCGGGGGTGGCACAATCTTAGATGATACAGATGGTGCATTCTTTGTCGCTGACTTCTGGAGTTTCGGCTCGGGTGGAGAAGGTTTAGAGGGCACCGATGTACGAGGTGCAGCCCTGACCTGTTTCCGCGCAGGCGGCTCCTCCGGTGGAGACGCAGGCCGCTTCTTGCCCGTACTTGCTGCTGCCTTGCTCGGGAAGATAGAACGAGGAGGAGGTTCAATGATTTGTACCTCGTCGTCGCTATCGTCGATTTCAACCGGACCATTGAATGAGTCCATGTCTTCCTGCAGCGACGCAAGGTCGACGGCGGATAGGCGAGTGGTATCATCCCCTTGTTTTCCGCGTTCGCGTGCCTTCTGGAGGAAGCGATCGAGTTTCTTGAGAGGGTCTGCAGCGGGCTTGGAGTTGGTGGCGCGAAAGCAATCAAAGATGTCGCGCAAAAGGTTCAGACTCTGATATAGCAGTTCGAAGTCCGTGAGGCGCAGCCAGTTAACGACTTCAGTCAGCACGAGCTGAAGATCTTCGACCATTTTCTTCCCAGCGTCCGACAGCTTCTGCGGAGACGACATGGCGCCATCCTTCGATTCGGCGGCCAGAATGGAGCCCTCGAGGATAGATCGGCACTTCAGCAGGTCCTGCCCGTAGATTAGGGCATCCCGCATCCATACGGTCATCTCTTGATTCTCGTAGAATGTGGACCATGACGGCGTCCTGCTGAACACGACCGCGAGCGCCTTGCACATCGACGTCCAGAGCTTGCCAATCTGCTTTGTCGGGCGTCGCGTCTCGGACGGAAAAACGAATTGCTTTGCGAAGAGCAGCCCGCCTGGCCGCGCGCAGAGGATGTCCAGCACGTCAGTGAGATAAATGACCAAGGATTTCGCCAGGCTGCAGGCCTCTGTGAGATTCGTTGCCAGGCCAGAGAACGACTCGTTGATGCGCGTCAGCGCCTTCAGGCTGGCTTCGGGCGACTTTTCCATCAACGCGCGCAGACAGTCGCTGCGGCCGTCGACACCGTATGCCTGCGAGACGATCGTCTTGCCGGCGCTCTGCAACCGCGCGGACGGCGAGAAGAGCAGGCGGAGCATAGGTTCAACGATCGCGTGCTGGTTGAGCATGGACTCCAACGTGCGCGGGGTGGAGCTCTCGACGAACAGCTCGACGACGCCTTCGAATTCCTCGTGGATGTACTCGAGCGCGCCGTTGATGCTTGTGCGCATGGTCGAAAATGCTGTCCGTAAGGAGCTGGTCTTGGGCGCCGCATAGGACTGCGAGCGTAACTGGTCGTACATGGCGCTGTGTGCGACGATCGGGATGATGAACGCCATCGCAGTGGCCCCTTTGCCCCGGAGCTCACGAAACACCAATTCCCACAGTGGTTTGCTGAATGCCAGAGCGGGCAGAGTGGACACGTCCGCTTCTTTGATCGTCAGTTTGGTGAGCAGGTGCGCCTTGTCGTCAATATCCCGAATGTCGGCACGAAGGACGTGGTCCAAGAGCGAGCGAGCAGCATCAACAGCGGAAGCCCAGTTCTCGGATGACGCAGAAGCGAGCGCCACATTGACGATGGTCTTTGCATGAATATCGAAGGGTGCACGAACCGCTTTGAAGTGAGTAGAATCCTTTGAGTCGCTCGACTTCGTCATCACTGCGAGTATCGTCTACAGCATGTAAGTAGGATATTCTGACCATAAACGCATGCATCTTACCTTGGACAAAACACCGATTATCATCGGATGCCACCTCTTGAATCGTTCGTGTTGGAGCTCCTCGCACATAAAACTAACGACCAGAGCTACAACATCGGCAAAGCCAGCCTTGTTCCACAAAGACATGACAAACGGCTCCAGCCAGCGGAAGATGCGGGGCTCGCTAGATGGATCGGTTGCCCTGATGAGCTGGACAAACGCAGGGTTGTCCTTGATCGAAGAGAAAACGACCTGAGGATACTCTTCGCCCTCCCGTGTCCATAGGTCACTGGATAGCCTGGTCAGAAGCGTGGCAAAGGCATCCAAAACCAGTTCGTAATCTGCGAGCGATAAATAAATTGAAAGTCAGAGCTAGTAACGTTGTACATACGTGCGCCGCCATCATTGAGATGTCCGATCACAGCATGGTATGTGCGATTATGAGCCGTCACCTGCGAGTTCAGGACAGAAGCTGGATAGTTATCCAACAGCGTCGAGAAAGCGGACCACAGTGTACTATCGTCGGTAGCGAGCAAAGACTCCCAAGTAGTTGGTTTTCGCCGAGTACCGGCGTTCAGTTCATGTTGCGGGAGAGCCGCGCATGCAAACGAATCAAGCACGAGCTTGTAGTCCTTGCACTTAGCAATATGATCCTCTGTCAGAGGCGCGCATATTTTGAGCTGGTTTGTGGCCCACGTGCGCATGTCCTCGTTTGGATGCGCGAGGAGCAGAAACAATCCTGGCGGTACGGGGCGGGACGACCATTGCGAGATCACAGGGGAAGGGCAGAATGTAGCCAGCATCGACCATATATCCTGATTGGCAAGCAGAGCAGGGTTGGCAACGCAGTGGTACACAATCGGCGGCGCCAGGGAAACAAGCGTCATTTTCCCGTGCGTGGTGGACGGCATGCCGAGCAGACGCAGCTGATCAAGGACACAACCAGCTTCCCACTGGTCGATATGGTCGAAGAAGTCGTCGAGCAGGCCTTTCTCGAAGCAGCCGAGGTAGCTGGATGACTCAGATGAGGACCCAAGTGCAGGTTGTGGCGAATTAAGCACGTACGTGTCTCGAGACGACCATTTCTGGACCTGGAACCCCTGCACGCAGTCACAGCATTCACCCAGGACGATTGTCAGCCGCTCCTGCATGCTCTCGACCTGTCTGGAGGTATTGTAGGCGAATATCCGGAGAGCGAAGGTCGCAGCCTCCTTGACGAGCGGCCGCGCGGCATGACAGAACCAGTGGTAGTGGCCGCCTTTCTTCGGGTCCTGCAAGCAGACGTTGAGGATGTAGTGCAGGAGGTCGGTGGAGACACCGTCGAGACCGGCGGGCGAGTCGCGCAGGTCGGCGAGAAGACGCTCGAGCTCGGCATCGTTCTTGGGCACGGGCAGGAGCTGCGAGCCGGGTGCCATGAGCACACCGGGCGAAGCGTTGGGGGTGGATCTGAGGAGGCCGGAACGAGCGCCGCTAATCGCGGGCGGCGCGCCGATTTGTAGCTGTCCAAGTCTTGCGACGCGATACCAGACTCCGCTCCGCCTGGCTTAGACCGTGACCACCATCACCACCACGACTATGAATGCTCAGGACTTTGCCTTCATCGAGAATGCGCTCTCCTCAGACGCCGAACTGAAAGAGGTGTGGCTCGCTGCCTCTGCGCTCGCTGCTGCTGCGACCGTTCAGCTGCTATTACCCTCGTAGAAACTGCGCGATGAAGTGCATGAATTAGAGAAACATGTAGGCAACTGCACCCGCACGGCCTCGTGTAAGCTCAATAGATCGTAGCTGCGACACATGTCTGGCACGCTCAATCGGATCCACTCAACTCCCAAGCCGGAACGTCGGTCGCTCTTCGTGAATTCAGTCCAATGCATGGCGCTCATTGGCACCGCGCATAGTGCCGGCACTATTGGCTACCATCGAGCCTGGTTTCGAGCAATGCCGCACGTGTAACGGTAAGCTCTGATGAGCTATATGAACCATCTTCTGCCTCACATTCCGCAAGCCAACATTGCAGCGCTCGTGCCCGAGCACCAATATTGGCGATGGAAGGATCAATGGTCCCGCCACCAGCAAACTGCAGTCTTTGTCGTTTCCTTGATCGAATACCTCTCTGCTGGCCAGCTCGTGAGCCTCCAGGACGCAGCGTCGCGGCTGGGATGTGAGTGATCCAGAACTCGATTGAACATGTTTGGCATTCGAATGCCTTGAAATTCAAAGTTCAGGATGACTGGAAGGACCGTTACTACTTGGCTGCAGAAGACTACTTGCAAGGCGTGATCTCAATGGTCAATGAACTGGTATGCTTGTCCGTACATTCAGGTTTCTACCACTCAACTTCCCAGTCTCGCCTCGCAGTCAACTCTGTGACCATGGGTGACTTTGAGGAGCCGTTGAAGGTTGTTTCCTGAAGAAACTGTTCTGCTCAACTCTCCGCTGACGCTCCAATAGATTTCAGCCTTTGTCAAGGTTAGTATGCCAATTTTCGGCGTGTGTCGCTCAACAAGCTCTGCAGGAATTGTTCTCGGCATTCTCTCTGGTAAGGAATTGCATTCACTCCATACACTTTGCTTTGTTAACCTCGGCTGCAGTTGAACCTGAAGAATGACTCGCTGCGACGCAAGTTTGATAGTCTGAAGTACGACATCAAGAAGGTAAGGGGACCATTGAAAAGTGTATGACAGCTTATCGAATTCATTTGGTTCCTCGCTTAGTTGGAGGAAAGTATGTGACCCAACGCAGTCATAATCCTTTCAATGATCTAACATTTCGGAAAACGCAGTTGTATACGATATCTCGCTTAGACAGCTTGTTAAAAAGGGCACGGAAGAAGCGCACAAGGAGTAACGAGCACTACTGTATCATGAGCTGTAGATTACATTGTCATCCTCATCTCATCTCTGTACAATGATGCGAAGGTTATAATTGCGTGAGATTTCTTATATTGGGAAGGTTCCTTCAGCAGTAATGCCCTTCTCCAGGCCTCCTTGACGAGCCTGCTATATTCGGAGGCAAACACGTTTTCGGACAGTCGAACAAAAATGCGTCGGAGTTCGGAAAGATCCATTCGTGCTTGTCTTCCCGGCTTGACGTGCCTTCCGCACATACAGATCTACATCTATTGCTTTCTCCTCAGGCGTCTTTGCTTAACTATGGATCACCGTCGACGCATGGCGCAGAAACGCCCTCCGCCCTCTGAGGGTAGGTGCAAAATCATGAACTAGAGTAATCACGTATTGAATCGGCTAGAACACGACTTATGGTCCAAGGCCGCAACCAAGCTCACGAATGTTGGCGAGACCTCCGCGTCGCAGGCGCTCTCGGACCGCATAATACGCGTGAATAAGTTGATGCTCGAGGTGGAAGAGGCCGTCGCGACCGACGACTTCGATCGTTTCCGGACACTGCAGAAGAAGCTCGCCACCTCGCTCTCTGAAATGAAGGTCGCCGCTGAAACCGAGCAAATGTGCTTCAGACTCATTATTCAACTGTGTGGCTTTGGATGCTTACCTTTGCGACGACCGCAGGTCTGTAACCGAGGCACTGGAGACGCTTTCTGTGCTCAAGGGCCTCCGGACGGCTGTGGAGGCTACACCGGTACAAGGTAACAAACTTTGCGCCGCGATAGCCATAGAGCACGTCTGACGGATTGGATTGGTTGTTTAGACAAACGCGCCAAGCGCCAGCGGATGTCGCCCGCCGTCAACCAGGCCACAGCTCCCGCGCGCTCGTCGCCGCCACTTCTGCAGGCCGCCACGCGTAACGCCCAGGCCAACGGCAGCAGTAGTCGCCAGAAGAAGGCCATCCTCCGCGAACGCCGCAATATCGCGTTTCGCGTCCCAGTGGGCGAGAACCGCGACGCGTCCGAGGCGGAATGGATCCTTGCCAGCATTGTCAAGGCTATCGATGCCAACAACTACGTCGTACAAGATGCCGACCCGGAGGCTCCCGCGCCACCACCGTGCGCCCTCCGCGTCCTGTGTCGTGATTGAAGCTGATGCTTTTGTTTTCGCCAGTGAGTATACAACTACGCGGGCGTCTATACTGCCCCTTCCAGACATGGAATCCAAGGACCCGTTCAGAGATGTGCCAGTATTTCTTCCTGGGCATATGGTCTTAGCTCTCTACCCCGAGACGACGAGTTTCTACCGCGCGCAAATCATTTCGGGCGGCCCGAGAGAGCGAGTAAGTCGGTCAGCCGTCCGCTTTCGTGACGACCTAACCATGAACCTGCAGAATGCTGGTGCAACCAAGATCGCGCCTGCATATCGGCTCAAGTTTGACGATGACGAGGACCAGGAGAAGCTGGTCAGCGCGCAGTGGGTCGTGGAATACCCGTCCGCGCAGTGATGTCTGCATCGTATCCGCTATCTTTTCGCACATTTTGCTTGCCATGCTGTGCTGCATTCTCGCCACCCGCATCTGTATATCACCGCATCTTGCATTGGATACAATTACGATCCACGCGTCATTTGGTCCCCGACGATCCCTTTTGCGCACGGCCTGGCACTCCCTAGCACCACAAAAGGCCAGCCCAACAGCCCCCAACAGCACACCGTGTGTATTCCCACTGGCCATCAACCATGTCTCTTCCCACAACCCACCACGACCAGGGCGTCCCTCCTTCGAACGGTGAACCGCCCCCCCATTCCAAGCCTCTGAACTTTGGCACCGAGATCGAGAATATCAGCACCACTTACGACGCGCTCAGCGGCGCGGTCGTCGGCGGGCTTGGTTCGGCTGCAACACTTGTTCGCCAAGCTTTGGGTAACATCACCAGCGCCGCAGCGAGCGATGCGTCTGCTAGCCTTGCTACGTCCTCTGCAAGCACGGCGAACCATGACGCATGTGGGTGTTCTGTCATCGGCGCTCGGGGCCTACTGCTGACAGGTGTTCAGTGGCAACTGGCGCCGCAGCGAACGATGCTACCCTGCCCGAGCCTGCGTCGACCGATTTGACTGGTACATCGCCGCAAGACGCGGGAAAAGTTCCTGCGATTCCTGATACTGGCAATGGTGGAGCGTCTCAACCAGACCATCCCTTTGGGCCGCCCCGCGGCCGTCCCGTGCCCTGCGAGGCATTCGATTTTGACTTGGACCTACTGGAGAAGATACTAGCAGAACAACGCGAATCGCAAGCTGCATCAGCAGATCAGTGCGCCTCTGAGGATACGCCAACGCAGACCGCTGCGAGGATGCCCCTTCCGGCCAGGGCGTCTTCGACAACGCTGCCTTCGCAGGTGGCCCCGATCTCAGACCCGCCGTCTAGCGCTGCTGCAGCTCCTGATACACCCACTGCGCCGATCCTTCACAGTGGCCACAACGTGGGCGAGTTAAACCCCGGCATATCTTCTAGTGCTGCAGGAAATACTCTTGGAGCGGACCGACCGGTGCTGAGAGCCGCCTCACCATCTTCGCTCTCCGTCACCAGCGTTAAGAGCGGGGTACTCGGGACTGCGCCTCATGATACCAACGCCCACGAAACCACTTCTAATGTGGAGAACTGGTCTGCGGAGGTTTCAGAGGCGTCTAACATCGAGCCCACGATGGCTGATGACACTCGAGCCACCACGAATCCAGATGAACGCTTAGTCCTCGACCCAGCCAACAAGAGTTCAGCCAAGCGTTCGCTGTCAGCGCGCGTAGTCCCTCTCTACGACGGCTTCTACCTGACTGAGCCGTCGCCTCCCGTCAGCGGGGACGTTGCAACGAGTCCTCGTGAGCAAGAGGTACCTCGTCTATCGCATGCAGGCCCGGACGAGGACTCTCATTCGGATGTTTCCGATGTGGCAGAAGGCACGAACAATGTCGGACTCGAGAAACGCGTTTCTCTCTCTAAGCGCATTCGTGGCGAGGCGAAGGTCATTGCGGGCAAGCTCCGCAAGGACGATGTGAAGGTTGCAGAGGGGCGTGCGCTCAAAGGCGGCAGGCTTCCTTGACCATAACGCTGTCGAACTGCAGACGTCCACGTTGTTTTCTTGTGTACTATTACCAGTTGTTTGGGATCCATTACTTTCTTGTGCATTAGTACAGTATGTTGTTTGGTATGCAATCCCTGATACCGTAGAATTGACGTAGC
The DNA here is from genome assembly GCA_037042915.1 of Auricularia sp. M13. Lineage (NCBI taxonomy): Eukaryota > Fungi > Basidiomycota > Agaricomycetes > Auriculariales > Auriculariaceae > Auricularia > Auricularia sp. M13. The sequence goes on along the minus strand of CM073195.1, from coordinate 2,805,998 downwards.
TATACTTGTCCGCCAGGGGGAATCATAACTTTGAATTCTACTCGGCCGTACAACTATCTCTACAACAGATCAATGGTACACGAGTACAATATACGTCTATGCACTGTTCAGTCCAGGATTGGCCGCTTGGTGAACACGGTGATAGTCTGGCCGTCTGGCTGCACTTCCAGTTTGCGCACAAGAGTATAACGACCCATTCGAGGCAGTATGATCCTCCACAGCAGCCAGAAAATCGCACCAAGTATAAAAATGGATATTCCGATGACCACATGCAACTAAGCGATCAAAGGTCATGAGCGGCGCACACTGGGAGTCGATGTCTGTCTGTGACTCACCCAGTACGGTAAATTCTTATACGGCTGAGACTCAGGCGTCGGAGGTACCAGTGGCGCGAGCACAAGGAAAACGTTGGCGAGCAAGTAGAATACTGTGGCAGGCAGACCTGCGCGAAATGGAGGCTGCCAATTCCACTTCTCTCGCAGGTGGGGGTGGTACAGTAGGATGAGTCCTCCAGAAATGGCGGCATTGATTACCGCGGACGGGTAAGATATGACTGTGAGTAGCTGAGTGACAGTGAGCAAACGCGAGCGGGGAATGGGCTCACCGTTAATGACCACGTTGTAGGCATCGCCCGGGGGCGCGGCAATGAGGATGGCCATGCAGGCAGCCCAGTGAACGACTATGCCGGCCAATGGTGTACCGAAAGAACTGGTCTGCGCAATGAGCGTCGAGAAAGGTACAAGCCCGTCTCGCGCGGTCTCCTGGTTGATGCGTGCGTGTGCGAAGAGCACAGAAAGGACTGCTCCAAACGCGGATAATGCAATGCATACGCTAAGAATCTGCAGTTGCGTGAGCCATGAGCTGCCTCGCAGGGATATACCGTACCCGTTCTGCAGAGTCGCCTAGAACGTGACGGAAGAACTGCGCGCTGAAGGGCGTTCAGTAAACGTCGAATCTGTGCGCCAGAACCCACGCGACTATAGTGCCTCCCTCCATCATCTCCTTCTTAGGTACCGCTGAGAAGTATGCCAAGTTGACCGCAATGTACAGCGCGGAGACAATGATAATGGCCAGTGGTGCAGCACGTCGGATAGTTGGCACAGGGTCCTTCACTTCAGACAAAGCTGCATTGGCGTTCGCATATCCAACGAACGACCTTTATACCACCCGAAGAGTTAGGTCGTCTTCGAAAGTCTCGTCAGTGGGTGCGTACCAGATGATTTTATACAGGCTCGTCACAATTGCGTTGACCGAGGTGTTCGTGCCTTGAAATGGATCTTTGAAGTTATCGAGGGCGTCGCCGTCGACCTTCAGCAAGCCCATGAGGATTGCAAACCCGGCTAATGCAATGGCGGCCAACACGGACAACTTGAAGGTCCCAAAAGCGTTTTGTACCCACAGGCCCCAACGGACGGATGTGCCATGAAGCACCATTGCGACGGTCAAGCAGATAGCGCCAATGAGCCGCTGGTTCCAGGCATTAACGGGGACGCCGAGCGCGTGTAGCGTATACTCCCCGCAAATTATCGAGTTGCCAGCAGCCCATCCCATTAAAATAGCATAGGCAGCGTACGCCGAAGGGACGAGATACGCTGGCGTTGGATACAGAAACGTCAGGTAGTTCTTCTCCCCACCGCTCTTGGGGATGCCCTGCATCCCGAATGAGCTCCTCAGGCGCGTCGCAGATATTGAGGATGGCTCACCGTTCCAAATTCGACAAAGACGGCAGTCCCTGCACCAGCGATGCAGGCTCCCACGAGCCAAAGGAGCAAGCTGTTCCCCACGCTGCCCGCAGACTGAAGGACCAGCGCAGGGGTAGCGAAAATTCTGGAGGAGGCGCGAATGTCAGCGCATGCTCTGTCTACATCGAGCGGACCGTGGCCGATGCACACCCTGTGCCAATAATGCGATTACATATCAAGAGCGCGACGCTGGGGAACCCTACTCGTGCGGTGAGCGTCAGGTCAAGCCAGAGCCGAAGGAACGCAAACCCATATGGCGCGCAAGACCATCGTGCCCGCTTGCTTCAGGATCCCGTCTATCAGCTAAAGGCAACGGTAAGCGAGGTCGTGGGTGCGTGGCATTGAAAACACGAACCAAGGGCTGTCGCGTTCAGACCGTCGGTTGCAAGGAGTGGTCGACGTTCGTCCGTGCCATGCACGTTTTCGGCAGCCTGACGCTCCTGAAGCCTCGGAGGACTGCTATCGTCCTTTGCAACGCGCAGAGCGCCGTCCATCGAGGACGACGTCGACATAAGCAAAGGCGCGATGATTGCTCATGGTTGAATTACGCCCGACACCCGGCAAGCGGATGCAGAAGCTGAATTGATCTGAGCAAGAAACCGAATACAGCAGGACCTCAGCAGGACCTTGGTGCAACATAGAGGGCACAATGTCGTGCATAGATTACGCAAAAAATAAAGAATGAATTCTATACTATACTGTTACAATGAGCTGGGGGTTGCGAGAGTCAAAAGCGGAACAATGCATGCGGTGCTGGGGTAAAGACTGTGAAAGACAAGCTCATAAAGGCTTGGCAGAGAGCGTGTCGGAGGTGGGCGTGCCGGTGGAGGCATGCCTGAAGAATGCATGAGAGTCCATGATCAGACCAAAAGAAAGGAGACAGACCTTGTTTTCGAGTCCTTTGCCAGTATCTTGTGCGACTGCCTGACGTACTCCTCCGCCTCCTCCCTTGAGAATCCGGGCCTTTCCCCCTTGACAAACATATCGGGCTCGCGGATGGCGAAGGGGTTGACGTCCTTCTTCGCATCGATGTTGGCCAGCGTGTGGTTGACGAAACGATGCGTCGATTCATCTGACCGGACGGCGTAGATGACGTCCAAGAGCGTAGCGTCCTCGGGGAGTCGCCAGTAGTCAATGGCAATCTCTGGTGCGGGTTTGTTGGCCCTGTCATACACCAGATTCAGATCAAACGACTTGGGAAGAAAAAGACAAGACTGACCACTCCGGCAAATGCCCGTTCTCTATATCGCTGATACAGTGGGTACTGTTTTCTCCGGTTAATTAAACGCTACTTGACGATCGCAAGGCTGGCACTCACTACGTGTACACGGCCTCTTCTTCAAGAATTCCGACGAAGCGATGGCACGTCTTCGGGCTGAACAGATAACTGAAAAAGAACAGATTGTAGAATACGCCTGAGGTACGATAAACATCAGCATGTCGTGTCTGATGGAAAATAGCACGCATACCTTGTGCGCCGAGAATGAGAGCGCGGAACCAAATGCCGGGGTTGCGCAGGGTCATGAATGTCCTTGCACCGATGAGTCTCACGATAGAGAGGAATCATTACACGGCAACTCACATGAGATGCATGCGCTCGTTTTCAGCCTCCTCGAGAAGCGTGTGGATCCACCCTGCGTCTCGACGCATAAGCCGCAGACTGCGCAGGTGACGGCAGGTAGCTGCGACCATCCCAGGGACGCCCGCGATGCTCTCCAGAAATAGTATGCGCTGTGAGAAGAGGTGAGCGCCAATGAGACTAAGTAAGAAGCATTAGACGCGCGTTAAGCCACATGTGGGGGTCCATGGTGTAGCCGCCCTCGCGAAGCTGCTGCAAGCTCATGGTGGAGTTAGGTGGGATTTCCTTGTGGTGGTAGCGCGAGACGATGTCGAAGCCCCGTCGTAAGGATTTCACAAAGAGTGCGGCAAGCTTGTCGGATATCGTTTTCCGCTCGTGGCGGACGACCTGAATGGCGGTGAGACGCGCGATGAGAAGCTGCGGGAGCGGTTCAGACCTTGACGGCCTTCATCTCTTCTCGAGTATAGGCAGGATGGAAGAGAACCCAACTGTGCCGCCGCGTCAGAGTATGCGCGCCACCGACACGAGACAAACGTACTCTCCCGTAGGCACGTCCGTGGAGGTCTTGGGCTCGACGCGCGGCGCATCACCTAGAGTACGTATGAGCGAGAGAAAGACATGTTATCGCTGCGAGGACAGCTCACGATAGTGAGGGCCCTCACTGCCCTTGACGGGAGTGCTAAGCTCGCCTGGCGCGAAGTTGCGCGCGGTGAAGGAGATGCCACGGCTGAGAAGTGCGCGACGCGCCAAGGGTCTCACAGCTGGGAGCACAGCGCAGCGGAGCATGATTGCAAGTGGGACGCTAAGATTTGAGGTGCGCCAATGGAGGCTTGGTCAATTATACTCGCCGCTATTCCGGGACAACCCGCGGAGACCGGCGCCGAGTCCGAGAACATCCGAGTGAATCCGATTTTCCGGGCTCGGGGCAGGTTTATGAGCATAAGTTATGTGGGTCTGGTATCCCGTAACGGCTTTGCCAGGCATGTCCTGTCATGGAGAAAGGCTTCTCCGCTTCACCGAGTGGTACTTGAACTGGTTGTTCCAATGAAGACCTCCTTGCCGTGACGGAGCGATGCCGTATCACGGCCCTTGGGCGCCAGGCCATGCTCGGGCATGTCGTCAGCCAAGAAGATCCGGAGGAGTAATTACATAGCCGGCTTGTGGACCCGATTTCACCCATGGAGAGTCGGGGAGAGCGGAGGAAGCGCGGACTTTGAACACGAGCGCAGCGCGCCATCTCCGCCTTCCGCCACATTCAGTTCTTCCGGCTCAGCAATGGCGTCGCGCCGTTCAACCACAGCACCGCGCAGGGGCAGGCGCGTTGAACCAGCGTCAGACGAGGAGGACGGACAATCTCGGATAGACGAGGAGAACGAGGACGAAGAACGACCGCGCAAGTCCGCGAAGAACAGCAAGCGGTCCACCGTCGCGCCAGAGGTCCCGCCCGACGACGAGGACGAGGACGATGGCATTCCTGAAATTGATGTCAATAAATTCACGGACCAGCCGCTTGAACGGACGGCCGCGATGAAGCTCAACAACGTGCTTCAGGATTGGAAGTCGGCCGAGGAGAAGCTCAACAACGGCGCCGGCAACAACCCATTCAATGTCGTTGTCGGCGCCGCAGAGGCCGTCGCAGAGTACGGCGAGGACCAAGCAGAGCCTGTCAGTGGACTTGGATTGCCTAGCTGGTTGCTCACACCGTTGCCAGATCCTCGATCAACTGGACAAGGTCATGCGCGAGCTCATCGACGCTTCCGTCGAGATGAAGCTTCATCAGACAGTTCTTGAAGGCCTTAGGCAGCGTATCCAGCAGGGCGACGAAATTGTACGACGTCCTGTTGCTTTTTGCCCTAAAGTCACTGAACACGCTGTACAGGATGATGTGCTTGACCAGTGGGAAAAGGGTGTCAAGGCCATGAGAACCGATTACATCAAGAAGACTTCGCGACAAAAATACGGCAAGGACGAGCGTTATCAGCGATTCAAGGAAAATGTCTGGGTAAGCACAGCGCATACCCGCCATGCTCAGCACTGCAGTTCTGACCTGGCACATGTAGAACGTTCAGCATGAAGAGGATGGAAAGGCAATGCCTCCTTTGAGCTCATTCATCGCGAAAGGTTCGTTCATCCTCGTTTTGATACGGGCTATTCTAAAGCGTCTTTGTTAGAGGATGGCGACGAAGACGATTCGGACGACGAAGTCGAAGTTGGCGGTGTCACGCAGGACTTCAAGGACCCGCTCACGATGACGATCATGAGCGACCCAGTCACGTCGTACGTCTTTCATGCACCTTCAGCCGTAGCACTACTGAACATCTAGTCGCCGACAGGCGCATTTGCAAGCACTCTTACTCCAAAGCCTCAATCATGGAGTACCTCCAACACGGCCCGAAGAAATGTCCCGCCACAGGCTGCAACAAGCAAATCTCGAAGGCAGACATGTACACCGACTCGGACCTCTCGCGCAGAGTCAACGCGTTCAAGCGTCGCCAGCAGCGGCGCGACGAGGACGAGAGCCAGCAGGAAGACGACGACGACATTGTCGACTAACCTACATATCTTTTTTCGTGCAGGTGTACTGGTGTTCTCCCGTGTATAAATAGTGCATATTGAGTATTGACAGTTTATCCAGATAATCTACGCGTAACCAACAGACCATTAAAATCTACCTAGAGCTCACAACTTGGGCTTGGTCTCCGCCTGAGCGGCACGCTCCATCATTGCGCGAGTTTCGTTTGCTGCCCACTCCAAAGCCTTCTTGAGCTCTTCCGTGTTCCGCTTCAGACTTGTGATCGTCCAGCGAAGGTAGTTATCCCCAATGGCGTACGACAGACCGTAGCCGTCTTCGACGACTGCAAAAGAAGGGCACGAATGAAAATTCCACTCTAGAAACGGAGACATCATGGACGCACCTTCACCGTACCCCCATCCATTGATGTAGTCGCTGGACAGCTGGCTCGTCGACAGCTCCCAATGGTTGGTCTGCGAGAACGCCTTGTCGGTATAAATCTCGGGAACATCCTCGCCCTCCTTCAACATGCGCTTCAGACCAAAGAGATGGCGGTCGACGCCCTGCCCGTCCGCTGCCCAGGCGGCGTACTGCGCGTGCCGCGTGTTGGCGGCGCGCAGCAGCCGGGCGCGCTCGACGTCGGACACGGCGGGGTCGAGCATGGCCTCGGCCCACGCCTTGCTCTCGTTGCTGGCCGCGCGGATGACCTCCGTGCGCCCGAGCGCGAAGCGACGCGTCTGGCACGACTCGTAGCACACCCCCGGACGCCCGAAGAGCTTGTGGAAGGCCAGCTGCTTCACCATCTGCGCCCACGCATCGGGCGAGATTTTGAACGTCTTGATCAGCGCCTTGCCGTACGCGTCATAGTGCAGGACCTGGGATGCACAATCAGTGTGAAAAAACATAATCCTCAATGAGCTCTCACATGAAGGTCGTGCTTGCTGATCAGCTCGTCGAAGCGCTTTTCGGATGCTGCCACGAGCTCCTGGACCTTGGCCGTCTCGTCGAACTTGAGTTCGACTGGGGCAGGCAGCGCCGAAGATACTTCAACGGAGCCGTGATCAATCTTGCTCTTTGCGAGGCTACCGAGCATGAATTCGTTCATACGAAGTGTCGGCGTTCCGTCCTGGTGAACGTGATTCATGAGCTATTCTTCCATCCCAATGCGTACTGCTGCCTACCATGCACGAATGCTCGCCTGCGGGGAATTAGAACACGCTGTAGGCCGTAAGGAATGAACACACCAAGGAATCCCGAGCGACCATTCTCAAAAACAATCACTGTCGGCAGAACAGGTCAGAACAGAATCTACGCTCCAGCGGCAGCACGCACACTGGTGTTTGTCGTAGAACCGATTGCGGCCGTCGCCAGTCCAGCATGCCCAAGAAGTCTCTTCGCGAGAGGTCGGTGCGGTGTCGTCCAGGGCAACGATGACCATCGCAGATTCTATGCGCTTCAACGACTCTGCCGATTTTGGCGACTTGACGAGTTCTGCGCGCGCCTATCTCAGATTATCAGCTGCCTGTCGCAGGTGAGTGCATTAGAACACGCACATCCGCCCAAAGGTCACGGTTGTCGCTCGTGAGTGCGCCAATGGGGAGAGCTTTCGAGCTGCCCGCAGCATCGATGACCTTTTGTATCTGACTGCAGTCTGGCGTTAGAAAAGGATAGTGAATGGGGAATGCCGCATACACTTCGAGTTCTTTCGTGCTTAGCCACTTTCCATCAGGATGCGCAAGCTGCACTTCGAAAAACTTGTTCTTGCGAACAAAGACGACGTGGTTGTGCGTCCTGGGGTCGAATTTCTCTGCCGTGTCCGACGGCTTGACTGGATACCGACATGCGTGGAAGCTGCGCTGACGGTCAGCATCAAATCTGCAGGGTGAACAGAATACGCACAGCCATTTGAACGAGGCCATGCTGAGCGCCTTGTCGCGGACCATGTCGGGCGCCAGCTGCTGGCTGTTGATAGATGAGCTCACGAACGCGTGCAGCAGCAGGAGCGGACTCACGTTTCCACAAGCTCTCTGAAGAACAGCATGGCCCTGAGCAACGACGCCGCCCTCGCCGCGGGGGTCGTGGGCGCGGGTCCGTCGGCGTGGATGAAGAAGTAGCTGACGTAGACGACGACGGGGTCGCGGTACGCCATGTACGCCACCTCGTTCCACCAGTCCGCGAGCCAGTTGATCATCTTTGGGTCCGCGGCGCGCGCCTCGAGCCTGCGCTGCAGCTCGTGGGCCAGCGGCGACGCCGCGAACTGGTGGACGATGCGCTCGGTGCGCTGGTACTCGTCCGCGGTCAGGTGCGGCCGCACGGTCTCGAGGTACTTGGCCGTCGTCGACGACAGCGTGGGCACCGGCAGCCGCGGCAGCGCGCGCTCGAAGCGCAGCATGGGGCCGACGCTGGGGTCGGGCGTGTAGCTGCCGGGCACGAACTGCGACTTGAGCGCGGCCGTCGTCGCGAGCGTTCTCTGGAGGGGCTTGGTCATCGTGACGGTGCGGGAGAGCGTAGTCAGCGGGCGTGCTGCGAAGCGCATCGGATGGTGTCCTGGCACAGTATCCGGTCAACTCCCGCACCGTGCAAGTTGCCGTTTCATGCTGCCCCGCCAACAGCGCGTGAAATCCAGTTCCCCGCATGGCTGCCCGGTTCGGCCCGTTCCTCCGTCAAGAACCGGGATACACCAGATCTGCAGCGCGTCTTCTCCTCTGGGACGCGTCGATAGTGCACCCGCGTTGCCAACCGTGTAATGCTTTCCGAAGAAGCACGACTCAACAGAAAGCGAAAGGCTCGAATCTCAGTCTCTCTCAGGTCTCCGAGACATGCAATTGAAAGTCAGAGAAAAAGGGAAGGATTAATTTATGATAGAATAAATACTAGTACGGTTAGTGGACACCTACAATGCGTACAACATGATGCTCCCATGGGTCGAGAATTTTACGAATGACAACACAACCCAGCGCCCTCAATCCTCCTTCTTGTTCGTGAACTAGTTATACGCGTCAGCATATCGCACAGGCCTCCCAAGGAACACAATACTGACCACTGTGACAACAGTGCCGTCCGATAACGTCTCCTTGTGCGGGACGAGCTCGTAGCCAAAGACGCGAGGGAGGATGACCCGCCATGTGGCCCAGTAGATGACACCGAGCAGCATGATCCCAATGCCGACCAAGCAGTACCTGTCGACTCATTCAACGCCACGGTAAGAATAATGGAGGAAGGACTGACAGGTAGTAAGGGAGCGGCGGAGTGTCACCAACACCGTTGGCGGGCTTGAGGAAGGGAGCGACCATAACTGCGTGGCAAAAAAGTGAGAACCCGTGTATGGTTGGTTGTCAACGATGTATACTTACGGAAGCATGCAGCGACCAAGAAAAATATAGCAAGAGGCAGCGAGACCTTGAATGGCCGCGGAATTTCGGGCTTCTTCCAGCGCAGGTAGATCAACCCGATGACGATGAAGAAGTTGATAATCTGCTGCGGGTAGCCCTCGACTGCACGGCCCATGTCAGCTGCTGTCAGCGGAACTGCAGGAGTTCCTTACCATTCAGGATGAAGGGATAGACGACGGCGGGCGGCGGGGCGATGATGATGACCACCGAGGGAATCAGGTGCACGATGAGGCCGGGCATGGGCGACTTCCCAGTGGGCCAGTTGGACGCCCAGAACTTGTTGCCGAACGGCAGCGGGATGCCCTCCTTCGCCAGCTCCTGATTCACGCGGGACGCCGCGTATGTCACTGTAATGACATTCCCCAGCGCACTGTCGCCGACGGGCGTGAGAACTCGAAGCACAGCTTCAGGGACGCGTTACTGTACCTGAGGGCGACAAACACCGACAGCGCGCGCTGGGCGGCCGTGCCAAACACCTTCTTGAAGAACAGACTGGCGACGGTGACACCGCTGTTGAGGATCTCCTCCTTGGACGCGGCGCTGAAGTAGGCGATGTTCGCCATGAGGTAGAGGAAGGCGCAGATGCTCAGGCCGAGGGGGCCAGCGATCTTCAGCGTGCGGACCGGGTTCTTGACCTCACCCAGCACGTAGTTGACGTTCGACCAGCCGGCGTAGGCGTTGAGCACCTTGAACATGGCGGTCGCATACTATGTGCGATGTCAGAAAGGCTTCGGGAGACCAAGTTCTTCTGGGCGTACATCGTTCGAGGAGTGCGAGGAGCCGGCAAAGGCGTCTCTGAAGTTGATGTGCGGGTCCTCGATGCTCGTCTTGCCAGACAGCACTACCCATCCGGTGATCACGACGAAGATCAAGATGACCAGCTTGAAGACGCTGAGGAACTGACAAGGGGTGAGACTTTGTAGGCAAAGACGCAGCAGGTGCGATTACACACGTTCATCAGGTACAGACCGAAGCGCGGTGTGAAGCCATGCAGGAGGGTGACGAAGACGATCACTGCACGTCAAGGTCAGACGAAGATTTGCAGGATGTTCAAGGACCTTAACACACCTCCCAAGGCAATTCCACGAGCAGCCCAACGTGTAGCTGCTTGTCCAGCAACGATGAGGATGCTACAAAAGGCTATCAGAGTCATGTGAAAAGGACTGGGGCAGCAGACGCACTTGTTCGCAAAGACCTAGCCACACAAAGGTCAACACAAGCGCCAGGCTAGAGTGTTCCAAAAATACTGTACGTACAATGCACCCGCTGTCGCAATTGATCAGCAATCTGAGCAAGGCAAGGCGAGAATCGGAGGCTCAGAGGCAGACTCACGCAGCAGTGAAGCCCAGGAGGATGGCGTTGGTGGCGAAGATGACGGTGACGAGGTAGCGCGGCTTGCGGTAGATGCCCTCGAGGTAGACCTTCTCGCCGCCCGAGCGCGGCCACATCGTCCCGAACTCCAGCCAGACGAAGAGGCCGCAGAAGCTCAGCAGGAAGCCGAGCACCCACAGCATCAGCGACGCGCCGACGCTCCCTACTGAGCCCAGGATCGACGAGGGCGTCGAGAAAATGCCCGTGCCGATGATCCGGCCCACGCTGTAAGTGCGCAAGGACTAGTGTGAGTGGGCGCTTGGTGTTGCGGGAATGGAGGCGGCGCACATGAGCATCGTGCAGCTGAACACGCCCAGATGGCGGCCCATGCCTCCCGCCGTGGCTGCATCGCAACTTTCGTGAGCTCTACATTCCGCAAAACAAGCCTCTACGTATGTGCGCACCTTCTTCATAAGTGAGCGAGCCGGGGGTGAGGTCGGCGTCGGTCTGATCGACGGAGTGGATGCTGACGCTGTCGCCGGCATGCTTCAAGTCCTCGGAGCCTCTGCTGGCTTTCTCGCTCGACGCGACCTTCGTCAACGCAGACATTGCAGCAGCAGAACGGCGTGGCGCGTAAGAAGAAGGAAAAGGAAAGGGATAACCGAAAAAAGCGAGATAAGGAAAAAGGACAGACGCGCCGCTGCTCGGGCCCACTCGAAGCCTCGGGCTTTTAGAAGCGCCAAAGGGGCGCGGAGTATGCACGCGTGCGATGGCGCGAGCATGAGTCGATACTCGACGTGATTGGAGTGCTGATCGCGTCTGTGGCACCCGTCGACGTCGGCGCTCGCTGGACACGCGTGGGCCCTTCAGTGTGCAATCTGCGAATGCTAATCTTGCAATTGAACGACTCCAAGGGGGTATACTGTCACTAGCAAGGGCCGAACGCGCTTTCCAGCTGCATGTCGTCTGCGATATGGGTTTGTTGCATCAGTGATCAACAGGACGCTAACGGATCAGGATCTCCAGTTTTATCTTTGGAACAGATTTTGAGATTGATGTACTTGTGCCACGCGAGTTTGGCCATTTGCAGACTTGCAGACAGAACATTGTGAAAATGTGAATCGTACAAGGAGCATAAGTACGGGCAGAAAGGCCCCTAGCATCACCCGCCGCGCATGCGGCAGTGGTGTATTGATGAATAGCGCCAGACGCAGCGCGCGTCGCGCTGGACTGAACGATTGTACAAGTTCTATCGTAGCTTCACGTGAATGAAGCGAACGAATTTGATTCAGTACATACAAAAATTGAGTGCCCAAAGTGACACTCCTTGAGACCGAGAGCCCCTGCATGGCACCGCAAACATGTCCAAAAGATCCATTGCCAATGGAACGATGTTGACGGTACACTGGCCATTCCGGAGAAGGTGCGAAGACCTGTTTGAACCGCGCTAGCTGAGGACAGGGGGGATTAAGCAGGGACACAGCTGCTCCGGGTAAGCGCGAAAAGGGCAAGAATAGCCAGTCACATGGGCGGGTGGTTGTCAGTCTGTGTCCTGGGCGTACAGAACGCGGTTGACGAGGCCGATGGGCATGTCGTAGATCTCTGGGATGGCCTGCGGGTCTAGCAGGGCCGTGTATGGGTTCTGTCCGGGCGGGACGGGGGGGATGTATCCGCGGGAGTCTTGCGAGACGCGCCGGAGACGTGAGTGCGCTGGGCGGGAGCGGGTGTGTGGGACGTGCCTGTGAACGCGCGGATGTCTGAGAAGCTGGGCGTGCCGGAAATGGCGAGCGCAAAGTAGGTGAAGTACGTGAGCAGGACGACGACGACCGAGTACGCGGGGAGCAGCAGCGCCCACTCTCTGAGGCATTATGAGCCAGATCTCTCGTAGCAGCAGGGCTGGCTGACCGACTGGGATACCAGAGCACACCAGCAGCCTGAATGTACGGGTCCGGCAGCAGCGCCCAGAGCAGGTACAGCACAAAGGCGATGGCGGTCGCAGTCCAGGCGACAAAGCCGTAATACTCGGGGGCTCTGCTGCGGGCCCGTCCGGGATACGGGGGGTACTGGGCGACGGGCGACTGGGGCGAGGTGGCGTCTGCGTCCGCGTCCATTGACTGGCGGTGCGAATTGGGCTCCGCTCGCCGCCGTTTTATCCAGCTACGCTCGCCGCACTCGCGCCCCGCCCCGTCCCGCCCCGCCCGCGTGCTGAGCCTGCTAGACGAGGCCGGCATCCCGCCCTGCCCAGCGACCGTTCCCGTATACGTACTCCTGCACCATGGTCAGCCCCAGCCAAGTCGCGTGCGTGCTTGCTCACACTCCAGCGCCGTCCACAGGGCCAGACTCTCTCACAACCGAGTGCGTGTGCCGCCCGCCAGCCCGCCCCAGCGCTGACAGTCGCCGAAATCTCTGACCGCCAGTCACGGACAAGCACTCGACGTCCGGCGCCGATGAACGCTATCTGTACGCAGTCTCGGAGATGCAGGGCTGGCGCATCTGTGAGTCGCCCGCACCGCCCAGCAGCCCTGCCCGCAGCCCGTGCCACCCGCATCGTCTCGGCCGCGCTCCGGGCAGGCGCGCCCCATCCGCATGTCTGCACGGTCCACTGACTCACCTGCGTGCCCCCAGCCATGGAAGACGCCCACACCACCGTCCTGCGTCTCGGCCAGGACGACCCCAACTCGTTTTTCGCTGTCTACGACGGCCACGGAGGCGCGTCCACCGCCAACTCTCCACTTGCCGCTTACACGATGACAGGTTCATCCGTAGCACGATATTCGGGCAGGAACGTGCATCAACGGCTAATCAACGAGGAATCCTACCACGAGAAACGGTACGAGAAGGCCCTCAAGCAGGCTTTCCTCGGCACAGACGAGGATATGCGCGCAGGCAAGCAAACTCGTTCTGTCTCGTCCAAATCGCATACTCATGCTCGCACAGACCCTGCCTTCATGCACGATCCCTCGGGCTGCACCGCGGTCGCTGCCCTGATTGCAGACGACGGCAAGATCTATGTGGTACAGTACTTGCAGCTTCACTTTCTTCATGTCTCACGTGGGACTGCAGGCAAACGCAGGCGATTCGAGATCGGTGCTTTCGTCACAAGGGACAGCCAAGCCGCTCAGCTTTGATCACAAGCCGCAGAATGAGAGTGCGTGCTGAGCAACTGACATTTTTTTTGACGTCTAAATTTGCTCTGTAGCCGAGACAGCGCGTATCAAGGCTGCGGGTGGATATATTGAGTATGGGAGGGTAAATGGTAAGCTTTTGAATTTACAGTGCGAACGGCATCCTCACACGTCCAGGCAACCTCGCGCTGTCACGTGCCCTCGGCGATTTTGAGTTCAAGAAAAACTACTCTCTGGGCCCGGAGAAGCAGGTCATCACGGCTGACCCAGATGTGACTGCGCACGAGCTTACAGAGGAAGACGAGTTCCTTGTGCTCGCGTGCGATGGTGGGCAGCCTGCTTGATAAGCCACGGTATCTCGCTGACACTGTGCAGGCATCTGGGATTGCTTGTCTTCGCAGCAGGTGATCAACATCGTGCGCAGACAGGTTGCGGAGGGCAAAGAGTTGGCCGACATTTGCGAGTTGGTACTGGATCGCTGCTTGTCGCAAGACTCGAGCATACAGGGCGGCATTGGGTGCGACAACATGACCATGGTCATTGTGGCGCTCCTGGGCGGCCGCACCAAGGAGCAATGGTACGCCTGGGTGAAGGACCGCGTCGAGCGCGGACACGGATTCCCGACGCCGGCCGGTCTGCCGGAGCTGTATCCACATCATCGCGCACACTTCAACCCTGTGACGAGACAGAACGGCGGCGTCGTGTCGCGCGGCCTTGGCGGCGGCATTGCGTTCTACCCGGGCACGGGCCTCTTTGACACGTCGTCGTACCAGTATGATTCAGAAGACTCAGAACCGGACAACGACCGCGACGACGAGGCGGAAGACAATGCGACGGCGTCGGCAGAGACGAAGGCGGCGCCCGCGGCGGACTCGGCCGCGGCGGACGACACCGAGTACCCGTTTACGCTGCGCGCGCCTACAGTGAAGCAGGTAGATGTGACGCCGGCGGCGTGGCGCGCGCAAGGGGACGGCGCGAAAGCCGCGGTGAGCGAAGATGCGGACACGGACAGCGTGATGACGGAGGAAGGCTCGGACGACGATGGCGCAGAGCCGCGCACGAGCAGCCAGCTGCTCGGCGCGCAGGCGAAGTACAAGGTGGTCGGCTCGCCGCTAGTACCGTCACCCGAGCCGCTCGCGCTGCTCGTTGGTGGGCGGCGGGCGGCCACGCCGCTCGCCAGCCCCACGGCCTCCACGCCGCCGCAGAGCGCGACGTCCACCCCGGCCTAGCCCAAACTCGCGCGTCCGAGGGTCCTAATTGTGCCGTCTTTGTCCTTTCCCCCCCGCCGTGTCTTTGTTCGTGTCAAACTTACAATAGTGCTTGGTATCTGAGATCTCTGTCCCCCCCCGCTGTATGTTGTTCACTTGTCGTGTTCTGGGTGTTCTAGTCTATTACCCGTGATCCTTTCGACGACCTGAGTCTGAAGTATACACTGGTTGCAAAGGCAGTCGTGCGAGTCAGACCGCCGTCGTGGTCCAGGCGCTCCTTCGAATTCCATTGCGTGCTGCTCACGTAGCTCTGCGCATTGTCGGACGCGCCAAACGTGTCTTCTAAAAGCCTGTTGGCAATTTTAGACGGTAGGCGTCTTCGCTGTTGCTGGCAGCATGGCCGATAGACAAATGAAGCTCCATAGACGCTTGACGAGAGCTGTGGGGTTCATCACGCGGCCATACAGCGCGAGCCAGAGCGCTCAGGTGACGCTGCGACGCGATGTTGCGGAGAATATCGAAGGCGCGAGTGGCAAGCAGCAAACGCTTCGTTCGCCTGGTCCGCGGCGCATTGTAGGTCCTATGACGCAGATCTCCGCGGCTTCTGCGTTCAGTGGCTGACGCGAAGGCGCAGGATTTCTCCTTGAGTCTTTGCGCGCCAACGCGGTGTCCTTGCTTCCCTGACCGTGACGCTGCCGGATTGACCACCAACTGAAGAATCAGGATCGCTGAGTTCATGTCCGTGGGCGCGGGTGACGTAAGAAATCGTCAGAAAGACGAGTTTCGCCCGCGTGCCCAGCTCCAGTTTCTCTCAATTTGTCCGGGCGTCACGCGCGCACGCTGTGGCTGCATATCATGCGTTGGAACGTTCGGAGCGAGGACCGGACACGCTCGGACATCCTCAGCGGCCGAGGCTCTGGCTGCGGCGGTTCTCATGAGGCTTCACATCACATTCGTGACTTGTCTATGATAACGTAGTACCCAGGAGTGATAAGATTGCAGCAGAACGACAACTATACATATGCGGCGGGAGAGGAGTGACGGACATGGTGTGTGCGCGAGGATGCAGACGTCTATAGAAATGCAAGATGCCAGGTCCGCATGGCAGGGGAGGCGGGGAGGGCGGAATCGAGAGCGATGATGATGGTGCACACTGCAAAGCGAAATGTCGAAGAAGCCGCGCTATGCCGCAAGTCCCTCGCCGCCACCGTTGCGTCGCCGTATGAGCGCGGGACCAACCGTGGTCGCAACCTTACGGTTGCTGCGATCGAAGAAGATCACATTGTATGAGATGTTGCGCGCCTGCGACGGGTGAGGACGCGCGAGACTGCACTTGGGCACAACGTACACTCTCGTGCTTCGCAGCGTTGTTGATGGAAAGGACGGTTGCTTGCGTCCATTGGCTGCCAGTGCCGGCGCCATGCTCTAGTTGCGTCCAGAGCCACACATTCTCACCACGCTGCAAGGCAAACGCATGAGCTCCAGCATTGCCAACAGCAACGCGGCACGTACAACGAACGTTGGGACGGGGTCCATAAAGTGAGATTGTGGGTGTGGAGGGCGTGCGTGGGTAGTGGGCGGATGTCAGGACCGGAAAGCGAGGGCTTATAAGCTCTCCTCGGCTGAAGTGGGGATTTATTCGGCACTGACTATCTCGCGGCCGTATGGACGGCTGCAGAGGCGAGCACAAGCAACCAATCACGCGCGCGAGTCGCGAACTTCTACGCCGCCGCGGAATGGCCGAGGATCTGCCTGAAGCGCCCAAGCGGCTAGATAAATGATACGGGCGGGATACGGCGTGCTCGATATGGTATCGCGATGCTAGAACACCGTGCGCTTTCGATACGAGCGCGACTCTCGCTCTGGTAGCTCAGCGTTCAGTTTCAGAAGGACGCATGTGAGCAAGAGGGCGGCGGGACTTCGGGGCCGGCTTGTCGCATATGCGCTGCTGCAGTCGGCATGCACTTGCCCGTTCTATGCGAAAAGGCGCGCCGACGTATTAATACCGCGCATGAAGGGCCCGGCTACCTCACTCCGTCGTGCTTGACCAGTTAACCAATTCAAATCCCGGAAAGAGCGTGGGAGAATTGTAGGGTCGACATGTACAGAGCCGATCAAACCGCCGGGCGAGGAGAGATAGGTAGTTAGTCGTATCTTCCTTTACCCACTTCAAAGTTCCCCGCGACCTTTTGCCTGAGGAACTCGCCATAGACCACCGGCTCGTGCTTGAAATCCAGGCTTGCGGAAGCTGGCCGACCGCCCATCTGCTCCAATGCACGGACGGCGGCCGGCAACGGTTGGACATGGGCCGTGTACGAGGGCTCGAAGAAGAACGGCACTGATACCCTGGAAGGCGGAGAAACCGTTTATAACCACCGAAAACAGCCGCGACGCAGGGAGGGGGCACGGACCGGTAGTTGGCGCCGCGATGAATGACCCTGGAACGCGTGTTGGGACCGTGGCGCAGACATTTCGACATCCACATACCTATGAAGGGTGCTTCTATAAAGGCCATTCGTCCATATCTCCCACCTTATTGCAGAACGGAGGACGTCAGACATAGCAGCAGCGGCAAATCCATAGGCGGGGAGTACTTACATCTCGCCAATGTTGCAGACAACGCAGCCGGGCTTGGGGTTGGCAAATAGCCAACGACCTTCTTCCTGTCCCTCCTCCCTGGGCAGCGCATCTTCTAATTCGCGTGCGGAAGCATCGTTGGCAATCTGGGCTTCGGCTAGCGCTGGGCTGGATGCAGGCAGGAAGACCTGGAGAGCAGATGGCGTGGAATCTGCGTGGAGGAAGCTGCAAGCACTCAGAGTGTAAATCCCCCGCGACGTCGCAGCCTAGAAAAGCCAGGCACAGCGTACGTTAAGCAGCCGTAGTCCCTATGCGAGCCTGCGGAGATTGGTACCGCAACACAAAGAAAGACGCGGCAAGTTACCTACCGCAAGAGAAGCCGTCGTGCTCGTTCGGCAGCGGTGGGTAGCCTAAAATCATTTAGAGAACGTCGGTGCTAGTCGCCGTCTAGGCCAAGACGCAGGCGCACCGATGACCCGCATGACCCAGAAGGAGTCGTCCACCTTGCTGCGGAGGTCGAGCCACTCTTCGTTCGACATCCCGAGCCCAACCGCCATTCTACGAAGTGGGGCAAGAGTGGTACTCAGAATGGATATGTTGCGCTAGAAGCGCAGCCGCGGATGACGTCCAGAGCACGGTCGCTCGCAGCGCTCCGTGGCGCGAGGAGCCAACGCGGTGAGCCCACGAGTGAAACGAGGTACTCACGCCTCCATCTGTGGAACGGTTCAACACACAGTGATGACGCCGCGGCCAGAACGCACCACTATCAGTCCCAGTTCCTTCATCTTCTCGATCCAGGCTTCGTACGTGGCCTTGAACCCAGGGACGTGCTTGTCCGATGGCCATTGATTCTCGCCCCAGAGCGGCTTCGTCTTGTCTGGCTCGTCCACGGGGCGATAGAAATCGATGCCTTCATGTGCGTCCGCCTT
The DNA here is from genome assembly GCA_037042915.1 of Auricularia sp. M13. Taxonomy (NCBI): domain Eukaryota; kingdom Fungi; phylum Basidiomycota; class Agaricomycetes; order Auriculariales; family Auriculariaceae; genus Auricularia; species Auricularia sp. M13. The sequence goes on along the minus strand of CM073195.1, from coordinate 2,787,623 downwards.
TCCATTCGTCACGTTCTGCTTCAGCCGTTGGTAACCTGAGTACGCCTTGAGCGCCGTCCTTTCACGCGTACACCATGTTCGAACGCACCGCGTGCAAGATCCTGGTTCTCGATACTGATCTCGTCCTTCACCTCCTGCGGCAGCTCGAAGAACTGATGGGCCAATCGCTCGAGCTCGTCCGTTTCGGCGCTCGTGGCAAAGGACGAGATATCGAGATAGAAGAAGCCGTACTCGACGCACGCCTTGTGCAGCGCCGCAGATGTCGCGAGGCGCTCTTCGAGATTGTCATCCGACCGGTGAATATACGGCGCAATAGAGATAACTGGAAGCGTCAGTGCCATTGGTGCGGCGAATGAGGTCGATAAGGTGTGCTGCAGCGCAAGCTGGGTGCAAGAGGATCGCCCCGGGCAGCGGGCCGAGACTCCGCTAATAAAGCTCAGATTATCCGCCCTGCAGCCTGGCACTGGGCAGCAGGATGCGAGCAGACTACTCGAGCACTGTCGAAGTATCAGCAGGCTAAGGTTGTTTCAGGCAGGACGAACTGGAGCACAATGAAACGGACTGTTGGCCTGCGAACGCGAAAGCAGCTCAATAGTATTATGAACCCTGATGTACTCTTACAGTAAGGTGCACAAGGAGGCGGACAGCTGGAGCAGAGAGCGGGACAAGGCTAGCTTAGCAGGCGAGGATCGACGGATGGTGTGTAAATCGTTCGTCCTGGGCCTTGCGGGAATTCCGGGAATGGGCCATTGGGAGATGCTGGGCGGTCGTGTTCGTCGCCGTTGACGTAGGGTCCACCATTGCCATTTGTCGTGGCCGCGGCCGCTGTGTCGCTAGAGCGGCGGGATGCACGGCGTGAAGATCCGCTGCCGTTGGCAGGGGCACCGGGCGGACGGTGGCTCTGGGAAAGCGGGTGCGCCTGATGGGTCGGCATAGGCGGGACACCGCGTAAGTGTGGAGGCGCAGGAGGCATGTGCGGGTGTGGCATCCATTCTGGAGGATGCATCGGTGGTCCTCGCATGTAGGGATGCGGCATCATGTTGGGCGGAGGCGGGCCCCAGCCAGGATAATATCCGTTCGCGTATACGTGTGGTGGTGGAGGAACCCAATGCATCATTGCAGCTTCTGCGTCAGGGCCCATCCAAGGACCGGGATGGTGCTCTTTTCCGTTGGATTTGCCATTGACGATGAGGTTGACGCGCGCTTTGCCCTTGCCTTTGATCGCGCGCCGTTCGGAGGCGGCGTGAGAACCCTCGCCATTGGGAAGATCGCCTTCCTTGGCCTGACGTCTTTCGAATGCCACAGAGATGGGAATAGCAGGAGGGATCGTATCTGAGGACATGTGAAATGGAGCTGTGAGCTGAATGGTAGCAGCGAGGGAAAGACAGGGCCCACCCTGCAAGAATTGCATGTTGTCGGATCGCTCGACGGCCGTGGCTAGACGCATACAGGTCAGTATACGCACCCGAAGCACACAAAGCCCGGCCGACCTGCATCCCGATAATTTATCGTGGTTCGGCGCTGCGACTGCGCCTGCTTGTGAGTGGCCTTGGTTAGCTTTTTCAAGAATTCCTCCTAGAGCAACGGATGGTGAACAGACAGCGTAGCAAGGGCGCATGAGAGACGAGCAGACGCGTACCGTGGCGACTGAGATTATGTGCAAAGCCTCCTTGGACACGGGCAGGAGGTCGCCTGGCACATCGACCGTGGTCAGCGAGAGCATCGGGGAAGGTGGCGCACGGCAAGCTCAACTATCTGTCTTCATGATTTTTTGCACGCGTGGCAGCGGCAGCTGGGTGTGGCCCGGAGTGCGCTCTACGGGCTTCGGGGGCGGCTTTGGCTTCGGTTTGGCGGGCTGGACAGGCGCCGGTCGGATTGGTTCAGCCGCGGGTGCTGGCGGCTCTGGCTCTGGCTCTGGCGCAGGCTCTGGCGGAATGGGCGGCGGCGAGCTCGGAGCAAGCTCGTCGAGCGTCGCAATGGGCGGCAGTTCCAGCGACGAGTCCATCAAAGCCAGGAGGGGCGGTGGAAAACCAACAGGGCCGCGAACGGGCTTTGGTGCGCAAATTTCGAAGCCAGCCCGCACGCGTTTCGTCCTCACAACGACACTCGACTTATCCTTTGAGCTGGGAGCTGCTTTACATTGGCGAACTATGGATACAGTATAGATACAAAGTTCATAACGAGTGCTTTACTCAACGGGGACCTTGACCGTGCTCAGCTGGCCCTCGGCCTTCGGAACCGTGACAGTCAACACGCCGTCCTCGAGCTTGGCTGTCACCTTCGAGCTCTCGACCGGCTGCGGGAGCCACACTGTGCGCAAGAACTCGGAGCTGCCGACGAACTGCCTCTCGGTGCTCACTTCGCGCGTCTCTGATGCTGGCAACAACCGTCAGCCACTGGTAACCACAACTGCCGCGCTCAAACCCGGCGACTTACCAGGAGCCCCTTCCGTGCTCGCGCCTTCTGGTGCGGCCAGCGACCGCGTAACGACCTTGCCCTGTATCGTGATGCTCTGTCCGTTGTCGCCGACGCTGACCTCAACGTTCTCCTTCTTGACGCCGGGCAACTCCGCCTCGACGATGTACTGGTTCCCGTTTTCTGTCAGATCGACGGCCGGGCGCAGAGAATTTGCGCGCTGCCAATCGTAGCGGTGTCGTCCCAGGCCATTGCGGCCACCATGGCGGGCACCAGCACCGACGGCAGGGTTGAAGAAGGGGTCTTCGAGTACGCGGAAGAGCGGACGCAGCTGCGAGCGAATGTCAGTACCCTTTGCGCTATGCTAAATCTTATGGGCAGGACGTACCTCGTTGAAGAACTGGCGGGTAATCGACATTTTGCGTAGACGAGGTTGTTTGAGGTGGTTGCGATGAATTCTGCTCTCAGACTACACGACCTAGCCCTTATATAGCCGCTTGCGTCAATGTTCGGGAACGGGCCAGAATATGACTACCAAGATTCTTGGCCGGAGCAAACGCGTTCCATGGTGTCTCGCCGATTCCAGCATTTTCGGCGCCCTGTCGGCTCGACCCGACATGACGACAACGGTGAAGGCGTATCATCAGCAACGTATCGTAGGCAGCAACGACCATTCCAATGGGCGGGTTCCATATAAGACTGTGTAAGCTTCGGGCAATGCTGTCCGAGTGGACTTCAACCTGGCCTTGAGTGTGCAGTCTGCAATGGACTCGGAGGAGGCTTGTCCAGAGAATTGCATGAATAAAGCCCAAGAATGAAGTACACGTGGTTTGACAGACATATGCAGCCGTCTATTTGAGTGTGCCCACGTCTCTTGCTGTCTGTGTGCAAACGCGGGGATAGTGCATGGTATGCCCGGTAGATCACTCGGGCTTAGCCGTCGATGTCGGGGTAAAGCGCCAAGACGTCACTCCTTTCCATCGTGCGCGCCTGTGAGGGCCATGTCGACAGAGGGGGTCAACCTCGCTGGATCGACGACCGTCGTGGACCAACCACACCCGCGGCCGTCGACGGTTGTGGGCCCCGTGCCGGCTCCTGAGGTCAAGGCCATGGACGACAACAACCACACACGTGCATTCCGTCGCATCTTCATAGGGCCCATGCCCGAGACCGTCGCCGTCGAACGCAAGCACGAGCGGCGGCTCTGGGGGCGGTCGTCGGAGACGGTTGCGACGGCGACCTCGGCGGGCGACGAAGACGAAGGCTTGCTCGACCGCATCGGCGCCGAGCACATCCGCGCCTGGTTCCTGCGCCACGGCGGCAAGCCCGAGGAATGGGGCGCCGAGGAGGAACGCAGCGTCCGCAAGGAGATGCTCAAACGCTGGAACCAGTCTGGCTGGGCCGCCGTGCGCAGGAAGGAGCAGCCCAGCCGGCACAAGTGGACGGGCAACACCTTCGAGGTCGGCGAATTTCTCGGCGTCAACCTCATCCACGAGGAGGCCGCCGAGGAGCGCACTGCAAGGAGCATACGCTCGTCCAAGGCCCATTCCCTGCGCACTGTGACCAGCAATGGCTCGCACAACGAGCAGCACGTGCGCCCTTCGTCGACGGTGCGCTCAGACACAGACGCATCGTTTGTCACGGCCGCGTCTACACCACTATCCTTGGTCGACCGTGTCGGGACGCCATCTCCAACGTCAGACCCCAGCGAAACGCATGACAACCTGAACTTCGCATCGACATCCGCACTACCGCTAGTCCGCACAGAATCTCCCACTCCGGCCCCCGAAGAGCCCAACGGCACGGCCGTAGAAGCCTCCAAGAGCGACGGCGCGCTGCTTCTCAGGCCTCCAGCTCCAGCTCCCACGCGCTCAGCCCTCAAGCGCGCCGCGGCGGAGGGCGCGACGCCCAGCACGGCGAAACGCACGGTTCATTTCCCTGAATCCCCGCGAGAGCCAGGGCCCAACCCCACGCGCCCGGCGAATCTCCCGCCAGCATCACCAGGCGAAGTACTCGCTCGCGACCCAGACGAACTGGAAGACACGAGCGCTGGTGCAGTAGCTGCACAGGAGGCCGAAGCTGCCCAAGAAGCGGAGCGTTACAGCGACATCATCTTGAGAGGTGCTCTTATGGTCGTGTTTTATGAGGTGTGGTTTGCTCACGTACAGCAGACCGTATGCTCGTGCGGGTCTCGTACACCAAGGTGGAGGGTCTCCTCGTTTTTGACGAGTCAGTCGCCCGTGTCCAAAAGGACATGCAACCAGAAGACTGGGCTGAATTCATGGTTGTCTGGCGCAAGAACCGACTCGAGCTGTATGAGGAATATGTGAGCTCTTCATCACATATGCTTTTGGAGGCCTGGTCGACTGAAATGTGTAGTCGACGCCTGGAAAGGAGTGGCTAGTTGGCCACAAGGATCTTTCATTCGTTGTCCCGCTGCACCATTCTAATACTTATTTGTCGCTCTATTCGGCCACTGATATGTCGTTTGCGATAACATGCACACCGCGGCCAGTACGCATGCTTACACGGCGCCGCGCATTATTCGCATCCAGGAAGACCGGAACAAACGTTTTCGTCTTCAAGTCCAAGAGCCGCTCTCGTGCTGTAGACTGGATATGGCGGTTATGGTGCGCTCCTCATTCTTGAAGTACTGGCTTTCGATTCTGATGCCTCCACAGGCGCGAGCTAGGCGGCGAGATACCCGATTTCATTGATATCCGTGCTCCCACTCTGGGCACTCGCATTCGCCTCGACATACCCGATATTGACGATCCTGATGTACGTCCTTCTATCGACGACATTATCGACTTGTGTCGCTCGTCGTTCAGGTCGCTACCCGAATGGCAATTCCTCATCGACGACGCTGTAAAGCGTGGCCAGCGGCTTGCTCTGTGTTGGCGAACGGACACAAAGCTCGACTGGGTTTGGCTGCCGACAGACGTAGAAGACAAGGAGCGCCCGTGGGCCGTATGGTACGGCATTGCGCTCCGCCAGGCTGCTGCATCCAACTCGCTTGAAATACGGCTCGCCCAGCATTTCCCCACGAAAATTGTGCTTCGGGATGGGAAAATCCTCGTCGAGCCCCCCGCCATCGAGGGATACCTGCATTACGTCCGGCCGAACGGCAACCGGACAAGGACCTATCTTGCCTCTCATGATGGAAACATCTTCTCGCTCCCCTTTGCGCGCGCAAACCCGCCGCCACCTCCCGCGCCTCCCATCATCGTCGACGGCGAGCCGCGCGCTGCGGTCACCTCAGAGAGCGAGGTGCGCAGAGGCACGGAGCAGATCCTCGCGGCCGAGGGCTTCCTCGATGTGCGCAGCATCGTGTCCGTGCGCCGCGCAGAGACGCTGCAGGTCCCGGCGAAGCACGATGTGCCTATCTCGCTCAGCGCACGCAGCGAGCTAAACCTTGCCGCAACCGTGGACGAGCCGCCCCCGCCGCCAGAGCCGGAGCGATCGGGGAGTGACGATGAGGACGAGGGCGGCGATGAGGGACTTGCCGCTGGGGCGGGCCCGAAGGCACAGATGCGCATGAAGCGCAGCTTCGAGTTGTGTTTGCGCTCCGGCCAGGTCATGCGGTTCGAGGCCAACTCGCGTGGTGACGCGCTCGACTGGATCACACGCCTCAACGAGCTCGTGGCGTACTGGACGCAGCGGCACCGCGTCGACGCGCGCAATGAAATGGACCTCGTGCAGGCGACCAGCGGGCGGCCGCGGTTCGTCCTGCCGCGCGACAGGAAACATGACGTTCCTGAGGCGACGCCCGACCCGGACGACGCGTCGCCGTACCTCGGTGTGTTCTGGCATTGGTGTGTGCTGGAGGGGTGTCGGTCTATCATCAAGGCTGGGCGACTATTCATGAAACATGGTCTGAAAGGGCAGTACGAGTGAGTCTGGCAATCGTTGAAGCGAGGTGGGAGATGGTCGTTGACGCGCGAGCAGGTACTCGAACCTCGTCCTCGTTTCGGGACATCTCATACAGTTCCACATCGCACCGCGCCGCTCGGAACACCATCCGCGCGGCGACACTATTAACCTGTTGGACGCATACGTGTGCTCTGGCTTATTTGCGATGCAAGCGCTGCCTCGGAGAGAGTTTTTGGTTCCTCTGGCCCCGAAGCGGTACCAGGACGGACTGGAAGCCGACGATGCTGAGGAAGACGTCACCTTCATGCTTTGGTAAGTTGCAGCGTGATAGTTCACTGTCTCAGCTCAATAATCGATACAGGTATCACCGGTACCCTGGCGCTGGAGCCGACCGCGATGCTCTTGCACCCAAGGTGGCAAATGGCACGGTTCCCAAGCTCAACGCCAAACGGAGCATATTGGTTCTCAAAGCCCGAAGTAAGCTAGAGCGCGACTCGTGGTGTTGGGCCATCAACTGCGAGCTGGAGCGTATCGTGCGTAGCAACAGGGAGCGGGAGAGGAGGGTGAGGGAGATTGGCGGCCTAATCAGCTAATTCGTTCGCATTGCATGGTTTGTTGGATTGGAGAGCATTGACTTGGGAGCATTTTTCGGACTGCATTGTCACTCTTTGCATCGTGTCGCTGTGTTCTGGCTGGCTTGTGCTCATCATTATGATAATATTATGCAGAGGTATTAAGCCTTCGTCTTTGGCTTTTTGAACTGTTGAGCGAAAAGTATGAGCTTAGTTCGCATGGTCATGTATTGCGCACCGACCTCCATATTTACTCCGTGCAGTGGAGCGGTTGACGACGCCTGCGAGATCCATAGCTCCCCGAACGAGTTTATAGCTGCGCGCAAAGTAAATGCCACGCCCCGCAGAGCTGCAATAGGTTCTACGCACCGAACACCGGGCAGGTCCTGCGCGCGACCGCCACGGACGAGGACAACTGAGTGGTCCTGGAGATTGTGACCCTCGCCCATGATGTAGGCAGTGACGGTCTTGCCAGTGGTGAGCTTGACCTTGGCGACCTTGCGCTGGGCCGAGTTGGGCTTTTTCGGCTTGCGGATCTCAATGGACGCCACGACGCCCTTGCGCTGATACGCGCCCTTGAGAGCGGGCGACTTGGACAGCCGCGTTTTCTTGGGCGGCTTGCGCTTTATGGACTGGTTAAGCGTCGCCCAGCGCTGTTGCTGGTGAAACGCTATGCATGCTGGTGCCTGCCGCAGCAGCAAAGGACCGGCACGAATGGGGCGTGCTGCAGGAGCTAGCCGCGTGCTCGCTGACGCTGCTGCACGCGCGAAGAGGGAAAGCATGTCGGTCGCGGTGAAACTCCGCCAGACGCGCCTTTCCTTCCAACGGTCATTGGCACACTCCATTTCAGTCCAGGCATTCTTCTTATTTGCATGGCCGTGTCATTTCCTGCTGCTTGCTGTTGGCCTGAGCTCCCGCATAGGCGCGAGAGCTGGCTGCTTGGCCTTTGTCCATTCTCCTGGTGGATCCATTACCAGCCTTTCGGAAAAGCAGCAATCGCATCGTTTATCTTTCCTAAACACCATGATTTCAGGTGCCTTTCTTGCCAATGGTGCTCGCGCCTTTGAGGGCTCGCTGAGCACATATTGACACAACCATTCGGCTGCCTCATGCTGCGTTTCTACTTGTGCTCAGCCCGTAATATGTGCCTACTGGCGACGAACACCTGGTACAAGCACTACGGCTACGGAGGAGCTGGCTTCTTGTCGAATCGCCTGTGGCAGTCTACACATACTATGCTTGGCCTGTCTTGTCTCATGTGCGCTTCATTGCTACGCCTGATGCTACACATCTTCATCAGGACTCAAAGGAAAGGCTATGTTCGCCGTGGCTATTCCAAATCTCAGGCTCGGGCCCGGTTCCCCCTGGCTGACGTGGAGGGATCGCGCAATATGATGGACAGCCGTATTCAGCACATACTCAAGATCTCCAGCACAGAACCACGTCTGCGAGGGTGCGTAGAAAGACTGTGCCACAGTGCATACTTACGCATGCAGCCCAGGCTGATGCAGCGTTGATGAAGCGAGCAGAGCGTCGCCTCAACTTGATCTGATCCCACCGTGATTTTTTTCGCAGCGATACTGTCGAACACGGACATGGTAGCTTTGCCGTAAATTCCTAGGATTAGGAGGAGGTGAATCCCCCGCAAGCCCCTGTGTGAGTATAGACTCCCGTCATCATCTTCTGGGCGGATTCGCGTTATTTGGGTTCGTTTGGTCAATTGCTTCTTTTCGCCAGACGATCTCCCTGGGCGCGTGGTAGCGGGCTGAAATCGTGCACAACGCCGCGTTGCACTGCAGCCTCGCTGAGCAGCGTCAAGCTGCACCCCCTGGAAGCGAAAATCCGTTGCCAAATGCAGCGGGCCCGGCGAGAATCTGCATCAAGTTATCAATGTGGCATCATGTCGCGTCAGGAGCGGCCGTAATTGGCCAAGCGGGATGCAGCGCGTGCTTCTCTTCTTATCGGCCTGGGAAAGTTATAAAAGCGGGCGTGCGGGGCGCAGTTACGGCCAGGGTCCCTCTCTCCCAGGCTCCCATCTTCGCTCCGGCGTAGTCGTTCATTCGCTTCGACTCCCTCTGTCTTTTCGACGCCATGAAGGCTTTCTCCTCAGTGCTCGCTCTTGCGGGCCTTTCTTCTGCTTTCGCAGCCCAGGTTGAACGGTGAGCTGAGCGCGTCGGGATTCACAGCGACCACCGGCCTGACACGGTGCATACAGCAAGGTTAACTTCCCCAAATACGCCGAGGGCAAGGTCATCGTCGAGCTCACCTCGGCGTCTGTCCTTAACGGCAAGCGCGAGGATGTGCGTTGCCAAATTCTTCTGCTGTGCGGCATGCGGGCTGACAGCCCTGGGCAGGTCCACGCCCGGTTCTTCGACGAGCTGGACAAGCGCCTTCCGCCCAACTCGTGGGCGACCAAAAAGGTCTTCGACTCCGCTGTCTTCATTGGCGCAACCCTCACGCTCAAGGTGCGTGCGCGCTGGAGATGGATCCTCGACATATTCACCCACGCCACCTTGTTCGCAGACGCCCGAGGATATCGCGAAACTTGGCACCATTAAAGGCGTCAAGGCCGTGCGCCCCGTACCCCTCGTTCAACGCCCGGAGTGAGCCTGCTCCGCATAGTCGCGCGATCTAGCAGGACTCAACTTGTTGCGCTCATTTAGGATTCGCGACCAATGGTTTCCGAAGACGAGCGACCTCAGTGTTGCGGCTGACCTTTTCCCTCCCAACATCATGACTGTTCGTCGCAGTTTAGTATTTCAGTGGTGCCGGCTCACTGACTCGGCGTGCGACCGCAGGGAGTGGACAAGGTGCATGCGACTGGCAACTTTGGCAAGGGAATCAAGATCGGCATGTGCGTGGTGTGCCTATCATGGCAAGATTGCGTTCCAACTAACGCATGATCATCTTGAAATCGTGTTGCTATCACCTTGATTCAGCATCGACACCGGTGCGGTGCCTCGCTCCTTGTCCGTGTCGCATGCGCTCACATGCCCTTGGAACAGGCGTTGATTATGACCACCCTGCTCTCGGCGGCGGCTTCGGTCCTGGCTTCAAGGTCGCGGGCGGATACGACTTTGTCGGCGACGACTACCCTTCCAGCGTCGTTCCCGACGATGACCCGCGGGACGTATGCGCTGGCCACGGAACGCACGTCGCTGGCATCATTGGCGCGAACCCCACGAACGAGTTCAATGTCACTGGCGTCGCCTACGAGTCGACGCTCAACGCGTACCGCATCTTTGGTTGCGTCGGCGGCACTGACGACGATGTCATCGTCGAGGCGCTCCTCCGCGCCTACACCGACGGCAACGACGTGATTACTCTCTCCCTCGGTGGCACCGACGGATGGACCGAGTCTACTTCATCTGTTGTCGCTTCGCGTATTGCGGAGCAAGGCCGCGTCGTCACCATTGCCGCGGGCAATGAGGGCGACCAGGGCGCCTGGTTCACTGCCAGCCCGTCCGGTGGTATCAATGTAATCTCGGTCGCTTCTGCCAACAAGTGCGTTCTACCGATACCAGCTGACTTTTTGCATGCCTAATCTGTCAACGCAGCATCGTGACTGGACCTCTCCAGACTGCTGTCACGTCCATTGCTGGCTCGTCGCCCATTGTGAGTAGCTTTGAGCTTCATCAAGGGAGTCATATATTGAATATAAAATCCAGCCCTACATCACGGACGGTGGTCTGAGCCCTATTCCCGTCGGCGATGTTGCGCTTCCGCTTTATGCCATCTCTAAGGACCCGACTGTTGTCGACGATGCCTGCAACGCTCTTCCTGCGAACACGCCCGACCTCTCGAAGTACGTTACCCTCGTTCGCCGCGGCACCTGCAACTTCGTAAGTCCATCCTTAGGCAGCGATTGAATGCCCGTTAACTCGACACCCAGTCGGTCAAGCTCGCCAACATTGCTGCCAAGGGTGGAAAGATTGTTTTGATCTACAAGTGCGTGTTGTTCGTGTCAACTGCTTCTGCAAGAGCCTGACATTTCGTAGCAACGGCGGCTCGTTCTCTCCTATCACTACTGGCTCTGACACGGCAGCGCTTATCCAGGACGCGGACGGCCTCTTCCTCCTTAACGCGTTCCTCGCCGGCACACAGTTCACCGTTTCGTTCCCGCAGTCTGGTGGATTCGTCAATGTTCCCAACGTCCAGAACGGCGGCCTGGTCTCGGATTTCACAACCTACGGCCCGACCTATGATTTGTACTTCAAGCCCGCCGTCGCTGCTCCCGGTGGTGGTATCCTTGGCCTGTTCCCCGTCCCGCTTGGCGCGTACGCTGTCCTCTCCGGCACGTCGATGGCTACGCCGCATGCTGCGTGCGTCAACCATTTTCACATTCATCGATCTGTAGCTTACCGACTTCAAGTGGCGTTGCGGCACTCATTCTTAAGGCCAAGGGCAAGGGTGTTGCACGCGGCATCCGTGATCTGCTTGAGACGACCTCCAAGACCATCCCTCAGTCTCTCGACGAGAACGCCGCGCCGCAGACCCTCTCGCAGCAGGGTGCCGGCCTGATCAACGTCTGGGATGCCATCAACTACCAGACTATTGTTACCCCCGGCGAGCTCCTCCTCAATGACACTGCGCACTGGAAGGGTCTGCACACCATTAAGATCAAGAACACGAGCAAGAAGCCCAAGACTTACACGCTCAAGCACATCCCCGCCGGCACGGCCTACTCGCGCGAGTCGGGCTCGATTCAGCCTGCGCTTGGCCCTGTTCCTCAGGACAACACCGTCGCAGCGGAGGTCCACATCGCGCTGAACAAGGTCACCGTCCTCCCGGGCTTGACATTCCCCGTGCTTGTGACGATCCAGCCGCCGAAGAAGGCCGACACGAAGAGCATCCCTGTTGTGTCGGGTCACATTGAGATCGCTACCGCCGGCGAGACGCTGCATGTTTCTTACCTCGGTGCGGCGACGGACCTGCGCACCGTCGAAGTTGTGGACACCACGCCCGATGTGCTCGGCCTGCCGCTGCCCATTCTCCTTGACGAGTTCGGTGTCCAGGACGGCCCGGAGAACTACACCTGGGTCGGTGAAAACTACCCCGTGTTCGCGTGGCGCCAGGTGTTCGGCACGGCCGCTGTCAAACTTGACCTCGTCGCGGCGGACCTCAAGCTTTCCACCAACCTGAAGAAGCGTGGACCCATCCTCGACCTGATCTCGTGGTGGTGGCCGGGCATCCTCAAGCCCCTTGGCGGGTCCTTCGCCAAGGTGCCTACGCTCGGCCCGCTGTTCGAGTACGACTACCTGCCGCGCAATGACCTCCTTGACTTCCCCTACTACGAGACCGCTGTGCCGAACGTCTTCGCGAACGGCACTGCCATCCCGTATGGCCAGTACAAGCTGCTGCTCCGTGTCCTTCGTGTAGGCGGCAACCCCGCCCGCGAGGAAGACTACGAGGTCTGGCTGAGCCCCCAGGTCGGTGTCGTCGCGCCGCAGTAAACGCTGAGGTTCGTTGCTATCTTGTTGCTATTACTTATATATTATATCCACGGGGTCATACACCACGGACTGTCGTTACACATGGGTTGGAATACTACCAGATAGAATATATTTTTGGATATCAGGCTTTCAGCTTTGGACTCGAGCTGCAAGTGCGGGACTCCGCCCGGCGCGTCTTCCCTTCTCTTCACCGTTCTGCAGGATCTGCCCCGACTGCTGGATATTCTACATGCTTCGTCTTCCTGCATGCATAGCATGGGCATGCCTTTCTTTATTCGAGCTCGACCGGCAGAGACCCCAAGGCATTCATCGAGCTTGTACCTACCTTCGCGCGCGTCTTGCTCCCGCTCCTCAGTCAAACATTGCCAGCCAGCCATCAGTGCGGCCAGAACAAGCAAGCTGCGGCTTGTCCAACCAGCCAATTCCCTCCCACGCGAAGCGCAGAAGGATGGATGGCAGCGGGATCGTCGAAAGCGCTCGCCGCTCTTCATAAATTTGCATCGTAGCCGGTGACTTTCGCCGTGCCCACAGTTGTGCGACATGCTGGTGCTCGCCTCTTGCATACTTGGCTTGCTCGTCCCTGTGTTCAGCGCGTTTAACGATGATTCGATTTCTTCATTGCGAAGCTTCAACAGCACGGTTCAAGGTCGGCTCGTCGCTGTCCGGCCCTTCTCCGCACCATGCTTCACGCAGGGCAATGTCGTTTCCGCCGAGTGCGCTCAGATACAGGACAACTACGCCTTTGGCCTGTTTCGCGCGGACCATCAGGGCGCCTTCCAGAATACTCAATGGGAGTCGTGCCAGAGCTCTCATGAGCAGTGTCAGCTCGACAGTTCTGATCCTACGAATCCCGCAGCCTTCTCCAACTCCAACTGTGTGCAAGGGAACGTACCGCCGCTCTACGTGCGTCTTGAACCATTACTGTATTTGGCCTGACGAGGATTGACGATATGTCCAGCTTGAAGTGCACAGTGCCACCGATGTGCAAGCTGCTCTGAATTTTTCTCGGGCATCAGGCATTCGACTCGTCGTGAAGAACACGGGGCATGACTACAAAGGTCGTAGTGCAGGCAAGGGAAGCCTCGCTCTGTGGGTCAGTCTTTTCCTTCTGACTGATCGCCGACAACTTTGACAACATGACACATGCAGACCCATAAACTCGACTCGGTACGCGTTGACCTCGTCAGTGAACTGACGCTGACCTGACCTGCCTGCAGCTGTCATTCCATGACATCTTCGTCCCAACAGGCTGCCCCGCAGCCACCACTCCCCGCAAGGCAATCACACTTGGTGTGCGTCGCAGCGTCTCGTCTTCGAACCGGCGTTGTCTGTGTTTGGTTGACGCTGCATCAACGCTGCATAGTCCGGAGTCATGTGGCAAGACGCCTACGAGTTCGCCGATGTGCATAACGTGACGATTGTGGGCGGCTATGCACAGAGTGTTGGCGCGTCCGGTGGTTGGCTTATGGGTGGCGGCCACAGCGTGTTGAGCACTCACTTCGGTCTCGGCGTCGATCGTGTCGTGCGTTTTGGTGCATCACTGCAAAGGCCATCCATCTGACATGCCAGCGTTCGAGTTGGAATTCACCGTCGTGACACCGGACGGCGAAGTGCGCGTAGCCAACGTCTGCCAGCATTCAGATCTTTTCTGGGCTCTTCGGGGCGGGGGTGGAAGCACTTTCGGTGTGGTACTGTCCAGCACCCAACTCGTTGAGGATGTGATGCCACTCACTGTGTCAGTAACGCTCGTGCTGCACTCGGAAAGTTCACCAGCTGATAATATCTCGTAGCGTGTCCACATCGTGGTCGCCGACGACAGCCGCCACGCCAGAACTCCTCCGGCTGCTCATAGAAAGCATTCCCACTTGGACGAGCGAGGGCTGGGGCGGACATGTATATGTGAGTTTGCGCGTCGTGTGTGCGGCTACCATGTTGAACAGCGGCTAGTTCAACACCGTCATCAATGTCCACCCCACGATGACTGTGGCTGAAGCAGAAGTTTCATACGCCGACCTGGTCGAGTTTATTCGCGCGCACAACGGCACAGCTGTATTGAGCGGGTGCCTTCTTGGTTGACGTTCTTCAAAAGTTTGTTGTCATCGCTCAATCGGTTCGCGATTTTCCCATCTTCTCATTCAGAGTTTCACTGTATGCACAATTGACAGGGTGTTGGGGCAAACCTTGCCCTAGGAAGCCGACTCATCCCAAAAGTTCATTTTAGCAGCGACGCGAGAGTCAAAGAGGTCGCCGATCTGGTCGTTAGTATATACAACGAGACAGGCACCTCTCCAGGGATGCTCCTTACTACACCCTTCAAGTACAAATTCACACCGGGCGCAACAAGCATGACCCCAGCCTGGCGTACCGCTCCAGTTCATGTATGTTCAGGGACCTTGGTTCGACCGGAATGTCGTTGATCGATTTCAAGATGTCCTTCGCTCAGCGGTGGTTGTTCAATGCGACGCAGGCTGAAGTCCGGGCTGCCTATCAAACGGTTCACTCTGTGGTCAAGCGTTTCCGTACGTTGGCACCAGACTCAGGCGCATACCAGGTCAGCTGCGTGTCTGGCCGTTGGTCATAATCCGATTCGTTGACGGGGTTTAGAACGAGTGCGATGTCCACGAGACCGATCACGAGCAGTCATTCTGGGGAGACAACCATGCACGGCTGCTCAATATCAAGAAGAAATAGTGAGACGGCATAGCTGGCAGCAACTGGATGTTTACCTTCTCCACAGCGACCCTCACCATCTCCTCGACTGCTGGCAATGTGGTGCGTTTTCTCTCCAAAGCATCCTCCCAAAGGCTGCTATCTGGACATCCTTTTGCCGGATTTTCTAGTCGGGTGGAAGGGTCGGTCTGATGCGCTGTTCACGTGCTACGTGTAGTCATCGCTTGAATTCACGATGGAAACGTCTACCGGCGATTGCCGGAGTGACCGATGTTCGGAGGCTGATTACCTTTGCTCCGCTTCTACGAATACTTTTGCTTTTGGCAACTATGAATACAAGTGAATCCGCAACGATAATTTATGCGGGTTGAGACATCCGACGCGGTCCAGAGGTTCAAGCCCTCCCAGCCAATGACGATATTAACACGTCATACTCGACTTTGGCAACTACGATGATTGTGTAAATGCCAGACCCACGATCGTAATGAGATGACATACCTTTGAGTATTAACTTGGTGAAGAGTTTGGCTAGATCAGGTTCTGCGGTGTGCATTCTTTCCAACTCGTCGATGGAGAGCTTCCACAACACCGATGCTCGTTCAGCGACGACGGTGGCGTTTCTTGGCAACTCCGCGAGCGCAGACAATTCTCCGCTTATGGTACCTGCTACCATGCATTCTTGCACAGCAGTTGTATGGGAACCAAAATCGTAGATCGCTCTGAGAAGGCCGGTTTCGACGAAATAAATGCCGTCCGGCTGGTCCCCTTGGTTCCATAATTTGTGCCCTTCCGGGACAGGCGTTCTGCGCAGGTAGGGCACCACCCGTTGAAAAGTCTGCGGGGTCACGTCCGCGAGTGACCAGAACACCTTCATGAGCGTTGGAATCGGTTCTGCCGTCGGATCGGATGGAGTCGTCGAGAGCGCTAGCAGAAAATCAACTTCGAGTTCGAAAGAAGGTGTAGGCAAAGATGTACTTCGCGATATGAGATCCTGACCCGCATCCCGTAGTTGATTGCGTCGCGGAGATCCCACATACGACTCGCCCCACGAAATGGGAGTTCGTTCGACAGGGGGCACTATATGACGTTCACCAGTGGTTGCCGCGTAGGTCTCGATTGAACGTACTAATGGCCTTGTCCATCACAGGGAACAGCTTGAGCACCTTGCGAGAGGAACCAAGCGCGTATATAGGCGTTTTCAGTCCCTGTATAAAGCCTGCTGTTAGTAGCTGGGAGCAGGAACAGTTATATCGGCGCACATTCAATCGCCTGCTCTAGAGTATCAAATTGCTCAACGTTTCGTTCGTTGAAGATCTCGACGTTCTGGAGACTGCGCCATACCGGAGAGCCGTCCGCTACTCCGCAGAAGATCATCATCACAGACTTGGAATCGAGCAAGCGCTGCAAGCGAACGAGCGCCTCGGCCGAACTGATGTCCACGCCGAGAACGAGACTGAAGTCCACGACGAGGAATCGGATGGGATTGTTGGTCCACTGTGCTGCGTCCATGAGTTTCTTGATGCTCGCCTCGACCTTGGTGATCGTCCCAAAGAAGATGAAACCTAAAGATTGTTCAATTGGATCACATGCGCACAGCGTTTCCAGGACTGACCTTGCAGTCGCATGATGGCAGTCTGCTTTGCCACTTTCTTGATGTACTCCCGATGAGCTGGAGGGCGACGCACGGTCGACATGGCCGATGAACCGGTGTACAGAGAGCGGATACTGCGCGCCTGGGATGTTTGGATAACTGCGCATCTTTTGAGCATTGCCGCCCGCGAAGATTCTGTAACCCCACCAAAGAAGAAACCTGTCCATGAAGGATTAATAGGCTATAACAGCGCGCAAAGACATGGCGCACAGCAAAACACGATGCCAGCTAGGACGCCAATGACGAAGTCCCAGACGCTCATAACGAAGATGATGGCCCATATGGTGACTATTCTCGCCATAAGTCCAGCGTTGCAGTTGTAGTGCGGGTTGGCAACATACCATACTCGAACCTACACTCGTTATGAGAACCGCAACAAAGACAGTTCAAGCAATTTAAGTCTCACCGGCTTACGCGGTGTCGCGTATCCCAGACAGCCTGCGTGGAAAATGATGAGAATATCGGCACAACATCTTAAAATTTTGGTCGAACCTCCTTCATCAAATCGATCCCCAGAACAAAAATGAGCGCTCCAACCAGCATGACAGCTGCATTTCGTTAGCCATCTCGTCCACACCAACACTATTCACGCACGGATATATGCAATTGGACCAGTGCCTATCGAACTGTCAGCAAACCTCGCCGAAAACTACAACACCACTGAGTACTGACCGATGATGAGTAAACCGAATGTAGCGAGTGCGAGAAGAAATCCAGCAATCCGAGAACCTCCGCCCACGCGGTAAAATCTTGAACACAGAGCATGGTTCAGCGCGAGTGGGAGAGAGTAAATGGGACGCTCACAGTAGCGAGTTAACGTAAACGATGTAGTTGGGGACAGTGCCGAGCAGACCGGCGAGCAGGTTGGAATAACCATGGGCTACAAGTTCTTTGTTCGTATTGACATGGTGGTCCAGGGATATAGCTGAGTACCGAGCGTCAATTAGAAGCAGTTCTGCCGCCCCGAATCGTTGGAAACTGACCGAGTGCGGGGATATTCAACGGTGGGTGCAAAAGATTGAAAAACAGCCTACGAAGAGTGCGGGTCAGCAGCGCGGCACTTTGGGAGATCCAAAACGTACAGTGCGAGCTGAGTCGGCATCGTAATCCAGAGGCAGTATAAATTAGTCCGACCGAAGTCAAAGTAGGTGTAGAATTTCCACCACGGGGCACCGTGCCCCGCGTCGCCGAGATCGAAGACCCATCCGTCCCGCCGCAGCATTCCCATGTCAAAGCGGCCGATAGCGACGACGATGTAGAAGATAACGCAAATGGAAATGAAGTCTGCGCGCAGCTATCGTCAGGTCAACAGACTCGTGTGCAGATAACACGTACACATGGGAAAGATGAGTTGGTGGTCCCACCGGTGTGTAATACAGCGCAGAATGACCGCGAGCAGGAGCGCAGGGAGCCACAGCGCAAGGACGTGAGGCTTGAGAAAGAAGTACGAGAATTGTTCCCAGTTGTACTTGAAGGATTCCTCCTTCAGTCCGCCGCAAACTTCCAATCTGTTGAACGGGAGGTGAGCCCGTGAAGCCCTGCGAAGAAGTAATTTACCCAGTCTCAATAAGAAACCAGCCGACACCTCCAATGCATCTGAAAATGGTGTCAGAAAGAAGTTCGCGCAACATCATTCGGCTGTCTCAAGCGCACCCTATCAGAATATGCCGAGGGAAGAACGATATAAGGTTTCCAAGTTTGAAGAATCCAAGCGCCAGGAATGCGATCCCTATCTCAATGGTCAAACAACGGCAAGCGGGACGCGGATTCGCCGACCTGTTAGCACCGACGACAGAGCAAATGCGACCATGGTGGTTGAGATAATGTCTCTCCGGTCGGCGTCGGGCCCGAGTTCTTGGATGATTGCAGTTGCGATGAGGTGAAAGAAGGGCTGTGCAATTATCAGCTCGGCACTGACTCGTACCAACATTTACGACGTACGACAACTTCGATTATCATACTGCCATTTGCACCTACAAGAGTCAGTGTGAGCTAGTTGCATTGTCATGGCCAGAACCATACCTGCGAACCCGCTGCCGCCAAAAGTGTATACCAACTGGGAGATGACAGTCCTATTAACCATTAGTATCGAGCTGAGACAACTTCGGGCGTCCTCACGTCGCGAAGAACATGCTGACACCGATGGCACCGAAGCCTTCGAACACGGGAGCCGGAGGGAACATGATCAAGCCGTAGGAGACGCCGTCGAGCACGTTTAACAGCATGCCGAGGAATACCGCTGGCACTGCTTGCAACCCTGTGCGCAGGTATGGTACAAGCGTCTTTCTCGTGGGAAGCAACGATGGTGCGCTCTTCGGAGAGCCGCCGCCATTGTGAGATGGAAGGAGTGGCGTGCGCTCGCTAAATGGAGGAGAGCGTGGTCGGGGCGTCTCGGCGTCCTCGGAAATCGTTGCAGGTAGAGTCATTTCGAAGGGATTAACTTCCTCGTCCAGCGGAAGGGGTCGCGGGGTAGTCAGGTCTTCGTAGTCTTCCTCGACAGAGTGTAAAGACTGGGTGAAATGCTGGGATGCGTTCGAAGGGAGGGAGTCGGGAGGAGGAAGCGCCGTCTGTACGCTTATAGACGGCAGATCGCGCGACGACGCGATTCCAGGCACGGGTTGTGACGCGTGTTGGGCGAAGAGTAATGAAAGGGCAGAAGGAGTGTGGGTGCGCGGGGGGTCGACCCTGGGCGTGCCTTTGCTGAACGCGTTGCTCGTGGAAGGAAGAGGGAGACCGTTATTATTTTTCGCGTTCGTGCTCAGCCGCCGTCGGAGACCCAAGCCTGCGGCCGAGGCTGTGGCCGGCGTCGGTGTGTGGGGTGAGGGCGCTGATGTTGATGGTTCGCGCAGGCCAAATACCGGCGAGACGTCTGGCTGCCGCTGTGGCGGTTGCGATGACGAGCTTGCTTGCGATTCCTGCGCATGCTGGGCCGGGGGAGCGCGGAAGGCGGGTGAGAAGGGCAGACTTGCGAGATGCATCGTGCTCTCTCGGATTACGGCAGCCGCTACAGCCTGAGACCCTGAGCTCTCTCCAGCCTGCAGCTCGTCGGCCGACCGGTCTGAATGCCTGCGCTGGATGCTACAAGGGACGCGCGCCACAGTGAGCACTCAGCCCTGGGGAGCGCGGCCCTGGGCTACGTACGGGCGTGGCTTGGATTTTGCGCGTGGCGGTAACTCGTCTGTGGCGCGGTCGTCTGCGCGCTCTTCGTCTGTGGATGCGCTCTGCGCTGACTCGCTGCTGACCGTTCGATGCGCCGTTGGTCTTTTAGGGTCCTCGTGGTAGCTCGTAGACATGCCGGGCGCTGCGAAAATTCGGGGCGTTGGCAAGATCGAAGGCTTATCAGCATCCGTCATATTGACGTCGTCTGCTCTGTACCCATCGGTCGTTGCCCGCTGGCCAACTCGCTGCTTGCAGGCTTGGAGTCATAGGTACACGGGGGGAGCGCAGCATGCCTGCAACAGTCCACGGCTTGTCAACTATGATTACGGGAGGCAGAGTGACTGTTCTGGCACTGGCCGATGTGGCGCGAGCACTGCACCTTCGACCACGAACAAAATGCAATCAACTCCATTGTAAGAGCGAGACGACAGGCGGAAATAACAATTATGCGTATACTCAAAAAGTGGGGATGAAGTCGTTGATGCGGTCCTTCGCATCCTGCGCAATGCACTCCGCAATCCACGTGAGGCTGCGGATCTCCTGCTCCTTCAGCTTCACGTAGCTGTAGAACACGCCGAACTGGAACTGCTGCAGGAACGCCTGCTTGTTCAGGTGCACCTCCGTCGCGAAGAACTTGTCCTCCAGCCGGCTGATCGCAGACGAGTCGTCCAGGTCGCCGTTCGAGTGCGCGCCGGGGCCGGCGTTGTCGAAGAATGTCCGATACTCGGACACGCCCTCGCACGCCTGACGGACCTGGTCGATCTCGTCCGCTTTCGCGAGCTGGTTGTTGCCTTCTGGGAATAGACGGCCAATAGTGGGGAACAGCTTGGCGCGCTGCTCCTTGGAAAGGTCGGTCTTGAGCGAGTTTATGGTGATGTTGATCGTCCGACGGTCCGCCTCGAACGCGAGGATGTCGTACATAACGTCCGCCGTGGGACCGCCAATGGACTTGCAGAAGTCGTAGAAGTCCTCGAGGTACGCTTTGTAGAGCGTGTTGCGGATAATTTCGATGTTCAAGTCGTCCAGGTCGGCAGCCGACAAGCATTCGCGGAAATAAGGAGCTACGCAACAAATGAGAGGTTATTCAGTATGAGAATAACGAGCGCACCAAGTGGTGTTTCTACGAGCACGCTTTGGTACAGCTCTTCCACGTTCGTAGCTACGCAGAGCGCCGGCATGGTGTCGAATACGCCGAGTGGGTGGCAGCGCTCAAGCAGTTCGTGCGTGTCACGTTCGTGCAAGGTGCCGGTAATGAGCAAGACGACGTTGTCAATCATGTAGGCGTAGCTGCAGGAGCCGCGCTGAGCACGGTAGAACGACGGCGCGGGCAGCGTGAGCTCACGTCATGTAGTCCAGGAACTTGCGCAGCGGTTCGACAGCGTTTGCGCGCAGGTAGTTGAACTGGTCGACGAGTAGTTGGGTTGCCTTGTCTGCGATGGTCGACGTCGTTATGGGCAATGGCTCGTTCGCGAGGAAGTTGCCATAGTCCGTAGACGACAACTGCATGCGAAAGTCTGCCAGTGCTATCAGGCCGCAGAATACGGCAAATACACCAAGGCATACGCACCATCCAATGTCTCGCATTGGGTCAAGTTGGCGTAGTTGCCTTGGGTGAGCAGACCGCTCTTGTAGCCGCGCACGATGCCCTCAAGGTATCCAGAAGAAACCTGGAAAGCGTGAGCTTAGGCCACAGAGACCATACTGCAACATACGTTGAAAAAGAGAGCCTCCATGAGTGCGAAAGTGGATGGGCGCTGAGCGTCGCAGAGGTCGGAGGTATCACGCCGCTAAGCGTCCAAAGTCCGACATGGTCCTTGGTCTTTCTCTTCCACCTTGCCGTGCTGAAGTTATGCACCAATGCTCTCACACCCTTTCTTATCTCTGCGAAGACATATTCTCGTGATGGCTGTCCGTATGCTCAAAACGGGGGCAAGCGCCGCAAAGAGCGACACCGACAATCGCGCAATTTGTAGCCGTCTGGCGCAACTCCAGCGACAGATAACAGACAGAGCTTCATGCGGTCTCCTATATAAGCCGGCGCGTAGAAGACGCGAATGTTTGCCTTCGACGCGCCATGGCATCGAAGAAAGCGCTCGAAGGTGGCAGCGCGTCCACCGACTCGGTCTCCGTTCAGCCAAGTGCTGTCGATCCATACGACACCGAAGAGGATAGAAAGCTGCTGCGCAAGATCGACAGAAAGCCAGTCGCCTCGCCAGCTTGCTCGAGCGCTCAGTGGTGTACTGACACTCTTCCTCAAGCTTGATACCCGTCCTCACCACGCTCTACCTGCTTTCCTTTCTCGATCGGTGAGCTCTGCTCGTGGCTGCCATTTTGCTAAAACTCAAGTGATATTCCCCGAAGATCCAACATCGGAAATGCAAAGTAATGTTGCATCCTCTGGAGAAGTGTTTCTGCTAACATCTTCCAGGCTTGATGGTCTGACCACGGTGCGAACATGTCCCATTCTCAAAGCTCGAATCGAACCTAGCCCAGGATATACACGTCCCCGGAGCAAATTACAACACTTCTCTGGCCCTTTACTTCGTGGGATATGTTCTATTCGAGGTCCCGAGCAATGTAAGAATAAGGCGTCCTCTGCACCTGCCCCGCTGACGCACTGTATCTCATCTTTAGATCGTGTAAGCTCGTCAGATGAGAAGCCCTCGTGTACTAATCGAGCGTTGTGATCCAGTCTCAAACGCTTCAATCCTCGGATATGGCTTCCGCTGTTGACGCTCACCTGGGGCATAGTCTCTGTCTGCCAGGGCCTCATCCACAACCAGGCCGGACTCTTCGCCGTACGCTTCTGTGAGAGACGACAATTTCGATGCAAAACCATGTGGATAACTCACTGCTTTCAGTCCTTGGAGTTACTGAGGCCGGCCTGTAAGTACAGTATCATATGGTCCGACGAGCGATAATCGTCTTGACGAATTTTGACCCTCAGATTCCCCGGGTGCGCTGCAGCCGGGCTTGCCGGGCTCGCACTGACAGCTGCGCTCATAATGATCCCAGGACAATCTTCGTTTTCTCGATGTATTATCGACGGTAAGCATCCAAATGTTGCCTTGCCACAGACAAGCTGTGGCAAGCTATGACAACTTGTCGCTAATAGCTCGCCCCGTCAGGTCCGAAAGACACTTCCGCGTGGCAATCTTCTTCGGCGGTGCCGCTGTCGCAGGGGCGTTTGGTGGTGCTCTGGCGTACGGCATCGGGCTCATGGACGGCGTCGGTGGTAAACGTGGATGGGCATGGTGAGCACATTTAAACCGTGATGTCGGCTGGGAATACTGAATTTATCTCTACAAAGGGTGCGTCTAGTGTTTTAGGGAAATTTGAGCAGCAAGCACTCATCGCTTCAACCAAGATTTTCATTCTTGAGGGGCTGCTGACCATCGTCATATCGCTGTTGGCGTTCTTCATCACACCGGATTGGGGACATTCTGCATCCTTCGTACGTATATACACAGCTGGTCTTCACATTGACTCACAACGAATGTAGCTCACTGAATCGGAGCGAGCCCGCCTCCTTGAGAGGTTGGCAGCAGATTCGGATGCGGGGCAGCAAGAAACATTCAGATGGGACCTCGTGCGCAGCGCACTCACTGACCATCTCGTATGGGCCTATGCCTTCCTATTCCATGGATTTGCGTGCGTGGCGTTCGTATGCTGCACGGCGCATATCTGACGACACCTCTAGCTTCGTTCTGTATTCCTTGAGCCTGTTTCTGGTACGCAATGGGCGGGTTTCAGGGAGATTTTCTCAAATTTGCGTAGCCTAGCATCATCGCTGGACTTGGCTTTGCGTCATGGAAAGCTCAGTTGATGACTGTTCCCCCGTATGCAGTCGCTGCTGCATCCATCTGGACTGTAGCGGTTATAGCGGCTAGGTACAAGCGGAGGGCTATATTCATCATTCTGTCCGCTTTCGTCGGCATCCTTGGTCGGTGTGATCTTCCTACTATTCCCAATAATGCTCACGTATCCCAGGCTATATCGTCTTAATAGCTACAAAGACTGGTGAGCTCGGCATGGAAGAGTCTTCCAGGCTATTTCTCACAACCGGGAAGCTGGGAGACAGTATGTCGGCGTCTTTCTAGCCACCGCGGGCGTCTACACGGGAAATGCTCTACTATTGAGGTACGTGCGCGGTGAACCGCTCTTTGTCTCTCTGCTGAGACGAGAGCTCGCAGTTGGCCCGGTGAAAACGTATCCGGCCAGACGAAACGCGCAGTCGCAGTCGCGATTGCAAATATCCATTGGGGATATTGGCGCCATCGCCGGCGTCCTCGTGTACAGGCCTTCCCTGTCAGCCCACCGGTTTCGCACACCCCACATCATCTCGATTGGGTACCTTGTCTTTGGCGCGCTGGTCGCAGCTTATCTCTGGGCTGCGATGGCGCGTCAGAACAGGCTGAGGGCCGCAGCTCGGCAGAACACGGACGCAAGCCTCGGTGCCGTGGAGAAACAGTCCGAGGCCAATTCGCACAACGATAGCGAGGAGCGGCTTCTCCAGGGAGACAGGCATATCTCTTACACGTATCAAGTTTAAAGACGACGGTTTACGTAGAATACATGTGAGGCACGGTTCACGACGTACATTTACTGGATCACAGGACAAGAGAGATGGGGGCCATGCTCGTTCTGATGTCAACCGAGCCGGACGGAGTGTCCTCGCCTTTCTCGCCCCAGTAAACTTCCCTTCCAAACCCGACCGACCCACGGTGGAGAACACCACGTTCCTCTGACGCCCGCGGCCAGCCGGGTCCTCGACATCGTCGCTTGTCTTGACATCCGGCCTGAAAATTACGGTCGACAGGCGGAAGACACCTATCCATTATGGCTCAGTACTTTGTTGCTGCTCGGAGAACAACATGCACACCTTCGTAAGATGCAGGAAGGGCGACATCGACCGGTCCATTCACTGATCTCGCGGTATACTCGAGCTTGGAGCCTACGGGCGTAGAATCGATGATAACGCCGACGGGGGCGTTGGAGGTGATAGTCTCAACAAGGAAATCGCCAGAAATATCGTCGCTGGCGGTGGCGAGGGTGATGACGGCTTTGAGGTTGCTGCAATCGATTTCAGCAGACTGATCTTCTAGGAAAGCTTGGAATGAGCGCGTACGCGTTAACCGTGCGCAGAGTAAGCTCGGCGGGGCCTTCATCCTCCTTTAACCTGCTAGTCAGGGCAACTTTGACGTCAATGGGTGCGTTCGCGGTGATGATACTGAGGCTATTCGTTGCGTTGAAGGAGCCTGCGATGATGGAATTTATTGTCTTGACTGTCGCAACGTTGGTGTTCACCGACTGGATATACGGAATTTATAAGAAGCTGTACGCAGTGCCTGAGATGACCGGTACGTACCCCGGCCTCAATAGGGGCGTTGGCAGACTTCAGGTCAAGAGAATCTATCTGGAGAACGTCGCCCAGATCTCCGAATGCGTGCCGGTAGAGGGGCAAATGCGTTTCGAGACTCTTCAGGTGCAGAGGCGCCTTAGACTTGGGGAGTCCGATGACGAGCTTGACGCGGTTGTTCTCGACGGGATGGCGGCGACCGGGGTGATGAGGATGGTGGGGATGGTGAGGCTCGTCGTGGCCCTCCTTGTCATGGTCGTGGTCGTGGTCATGGTCGTGATCCTTGGGCGGAATCTACGGATAGTATGAGGCTACTTCGAACGAGAACACCCCAATCAAATGCTCACCACTACGCCAACGCCAAGAGCTCCATCCTCACGCTTGAAGGTACAGACGTCCGAAATGAGGCGACGCTTGTACCCAATTTCTGCCTGGACAGTGATATCCTCCGCTTCATCGGTCGCAGTGAATATAATCTCGCCGAATGTAGCCCCGCGATGGTGATGGTGATGTTCCTTAGGAGGACCGTCCGCAAAGAAGTACAGAGATTCCGCATCGAGGGTGAAGGCGGGCAGGGTGACAAATTTCCACTCGTGGTCGTGGTCAGGATGGTCCTCGGAGCCGCGTTCTGGCTCAGACGCCTCCTCGCGGAAGCACTTGACGAGCTCCCCACGGTCGACGGCATCGATCCACTGCAACATAGAGTCAGCGTAACGAGCATCTCACTGAGGAACACGACGCACAGTGGGCTTCAGCTCACCGTCCGTAATGGACTTATTATGGAGACGATGACGTGCGGCGCCGTGATACGCATGCAGGAGCACGAACGCAAGACCGACGGTGAGTCCGACCCGGATGACTTTGCGGGCCAGAGACCTCTGCGGCTGACGTCCGACGATCAGCTCGACCTCGCGTTCGTCGATGGGTTCAACGTGGAGCGGTTCGTACTGGTAGCCCATGGTGAAATGTAAGGGTTGAGGAATGGCGCGGGCAATCGCTCGTCATTCAAATACCTTCGTGAGAGCTGCGGGCGCAGCAGGCGGACATTCCGAGAGTGAGTCAGAAGATCGTGACCGTTCTACGCCAACGAGGTGGACGATGGCGCCAGGAACACGTGTTTCAAAGAGCAACCCCCCATATTCCAGAGCTTTCCGAAGTCCCACGCAGTCAAAAGAGGCATGTGCCGGTGAGGAGCTTTCCCATGGGGGTCGTTGATCAATGGCCATTGACATGGCTTTGAAGTTGAGCACTGTGGACTGCCATCGTGCACTGTCTTCAGGGTTTGTTTATCGCAGTGAACGCCGGAGAGCTGAGAAATGCTCGCCTTTTAATATGACATATATTACCGGTTTCCAGACTCTTGGGCTCCTCACGGGTCCCGACAAACTACAGGCCATCCCGGTGCTCAAAGTCAATCGTGCAAAATAAGCGCGGACGCGTTAACGCGGGAAACCCAATGCAACGGTGCCTGATGCGGCCAAGGTGCTGTGTTGCCAGATCCTTACATTGCTTCAGCAGCCGCTAACGGTTGCTATCTCCTCCATTCTCCCAGCAACGACGTCCGTAGTCGATTTCCCTTGCCCGCACGTCCCACGGAGAGGTCTATAGGTGTGTGGCAATCCTTTTGGCTTTTGGCTGCTTACAAACAATCCCGCGGTTGTGTGTGCAGCCCGCAGATCTCGCGGGGGGGACCGCCCGGCGATGACACGGCACGGCGACGTCAAAGCTGACCGCAGACGCCATGCAATAATCTGCACGCACCCGATTCTACGCGAGCTGTCGTCGTTGGGCCTGCCCGACCTGGCCAGCCTGGCGAGCACTAGGCGGCCGCTGCTGCCCTCGCCCGGTGCCGATGACGCAGCGAGGAATCTGGCAATGATCGGGCGCGGATCTGCGGCTGCGAGCTCGAAGAATTCTTCTGCGGCCGCACTGCCTGAGGAGGTCGTGCTCCAGATATTCACCCTTGCTGTGGACCCAGAGTCTCCGAGGTCCGTCTTCCAGCTTGCGGGAATATGCAGGCTTTGGCGCGACTATGCGGTCAACTACTCGCGTCTCTGGGCAAATATCAAGATCGGAACGACTTACTCGCTGGAACACATTGGCCCGGGCGTGGGCCTGCCTGCGCATATCCAAGAGCGGATGAGGCATCGCAGTCTGTACATGCTTCAGCTCCAGCTAGAGAGGTCTCGCCGCAGCCTCTTGAACATCCGTATAAGATGTATTTTGTGGTCAGACCACATCCAGATGCTTGCGTCCACCCTTGCCATTCACCAATCGCGCTGGAAGAGCCTCAGCTTGGAATCTGAGCGGGAGGCCGATATCGACAGCTTTTTCTCGTCGTGTAACGGGCCGACTAACCAACTGGAGTCCTTGTCCGTCCGTGTCGGTAGCCACATCGAGCCCAAGTCGTTCTCCGGGACTCGACTCGTTGAAGGCTTGTTCCCATGTCCGGCATTGCAGACAACAAGCTTTACGCATTGCTTTCCGATATTTCCCCAAGACGTGGTACCGTGGCACCTCGGACAGCGGAGGGGCTCGCGACCATTTCCCAATGTGACGCGTCTCGAAGTCACGTCCCCGCCAACCAATGCACAGGGGGACCATTGGCGCCTCTTGCTCTGCGCGCTGCCTCAGCTCGAGAATTCCATCTCACCATCTCCGACATACCTCATCATCTGCACACGTCCGGATTCACGTCCTATCCCACCGTTCGCCACTTCTCGATCGACGCGTCAGCGCGCGCGCTCTGTATTCTACACCACTTCTCCTTCCCGCGCCTCAAGACGTTCACGCTGAACTTTCCCCTTCTGCAACTGCGCAATGCGCGGCGGGCGCGGAGCGCGCTGTACAGCTTCCTCGAGGGCAACGGCAGCCCACACCTCGTCATCAAATGGCCGCAGAGTATCAGCCGGGACGACGCCGCAAACACCACCGTTGCATTCGAAGAAGTCTGCAGCGCGGTGTTCAGCTCTTCCGGCCTCGAGCACCTCACGATCGAGATGCAGGGTCACCACGGGCCATGGACCCAGCTGCTCAAGTACATGGACGGGCTCTCCGCGGAGATCGCGAGCTCCCTGGGCGCCGCGGACTTGCGCAGACTGGAGATCGTCTTCAAGAACCCGCGCCCGTGGTCGGCCGAGCCATGGATCCCCGTGGAAGAGCTCGGCCAGCTCTCCGTCGCCTTCCCAGCGTGGGAGACCGTGTTGCATGGCGAGGCAGGCGCGGAGGAGCTGTTTGCGTTGTGGGTCGCCGTGGAGGAACCGACTCGTTATTTCTCGGAATTCTCGCTTGCGAAGTGGATGATGGGGTGAGACTCACTGCAAGAGGGCAGTTTTCGTTCTCGCTGGCCTGGGTGCCGATTTGCTGGCCAATTTAGATGTACGATGTCCGCATTGATGTATTTGTAGAGCAGTAGTTTATGCTCCTTTTCGCTTTGGGAAGTCTATGTTAGCCTTTTGGCCGCACACAGTGTGAAGAGGCTCACACGCGCCTGTCCGATTCACATATCCGGGATGACACAAGACACCCTGCGAACGGGCGATGACTACGCCGCGGCCAACACTTGCAACCAAAAATCGCTGCCAAACAACCACGTCGTGCGCTGCTGAAACGGTTCCCACAGTAAGCCTTCGTCAGGCTTTGCGGGACGTCATTGCAAAAACCGAGGGATGCGTAGTAGCCGCGTGCACGGCGTGTTCAGTCAAAGCCGAGTGCAGGAAGGGCTAGGAAGCGCCGCGACGAAGCACGTTCGCGCACAACCACATTAAAACCATCAAGCATACGCAGCTGTTGCGCAACGATAGCCGCACGAGAAAAAAGGCGCTGAGCAGCGATGGTGAATCGTGGGAGAAGCAAGCGCGTCGCGACTTCAAACTCCGGTCAGCGAGCTTTTTCTCCTCCTTTGTCCTTCGGTATGCCTTGCTCTAGCTGCGCGCCACTTAGTCTATTCGCAGCTGGCTTCTGTCCTCGCGTGATGTAGCGAAACTCGTGCTTTCCTACGTGACTCTGCCAGGCCTTGTCCGTCTGCATGCTCTGCGCACACTGTTCCCGGAGCTCGTGACCTCGTGATCTGACTGCACACGATGTCGAAAACGTTCGTTATCCGCGCGGAGCTTTATTCTGACCACCGCCCGACGACGCCGGGCGTGTGTCAGCGCAGGATCGGACTGTCGGACTCTCCTGAATCTCTCCTCTCGCCAGAGATAGCCCTTCTCTACCGCCTACCATCAGCCAAGAACCACCATGGTCAAAGTCACGCTCGACGGAACTGTCATCGCCGAAAGCAACTCCACGGTCGTCGTCGAGGGAAACCACTACTTCCCTCCTGACTCTGTTCACAAGGAGTACTTCAGCGACTCGGGCACTCAGTAGGTTCTATAGTAGCCCTGCTGGACGATCGACGCTGACGGTTAGTGCAGCACGACGTGCCCCTGGAAGGGCCAGGCCTCGTACTACAACGCCCAGGTCGACGGCAAGAATGTGAAAGACGTTGCGTGGTAGGCCGATGTCGTGAGCGCTTTCGTCGTCGGGTGGCTTACTCAGTCCACCAGGTATTATCCGACGCCCAAGGACGCTGCGGCGAACATCAAGGGCTACGTCGCGTTCTACAAGAACAAGGTGTCCATTGCCTGAGCGTGCTTGTATGATTTTCTGTGTAATAAATAAAAAAAAGTGAAAGAAATGATGGTGCGATGACGTGAAGCATGGATGGGGCGGAGTCTATTGCGGGGGGCCATCCATGTTCCAGTGAGCGGCGTTCCGCTCGCGCGTCCGACTCTCGCGCCGCTCTCCCAACCGCGAGGGCATGCAGCGCTCCCAGCCGGCACGCACGAGCGACGCGAAGCCCAAGCCCGAGCCCGAGCACGCGAGCGCGCCGCAGCACAAATGGTACTCGTCGTTCGCGGCAGGCGGCGCCGCGGGCTTCGTGTCGTCCGTCGCGACCTGCCCGCTCGACGTCATCAAGACGCGCCTCCAGGCCCAGCGCGTCCACCACGCCGGCGAGGGCTACCTGGGCGTCGCCGGTGCGTTATCCGCCGTCTAGTTGCTTCGTGTCGGCCGACCAGCCATTGCAGGCACCGTCCGCACCATATTCCTGCGCGACGGCCTCAAGGGCTTCTACCGCGGACTCAGCCCCACGCTGCTGGGCTATCTGCCCACCTGGGCCATATATTTCTCCGTGTACGACGGCATCAAGAACTACTTTGGCGAGCCGCCACTCGGCGCCGTCGAGTCTGC
This sequence comes from Auricularia sp. M13, assembly GCA_037042915.1. Classification (NCBI taxonomy): domain Eukaryota; kingdom Fungi; phylum Basidiomycota; class Agaricomycetes; order Auriculariales; family Auriculariaceae; genus Auricularia; species Auricularia sp. M13. Next base: position 2,757,236 of record CM073195.1, on the reverse strand, counting down.
CCAGTCCCAGAAGCGGCGCGGACAGACCTCGATCCTCCCCGCAGCGCAGGCCAAGGGCTACCAGCCTGCGTTCCGGGAGGGCTCCTGGTCGCTGCATATTTTGTCCTCCGTCGGCGCAGGCATGACCAGCACGCTCTGCACGAATCCGTTCTGGGTCATCAAGACGCGCTTCATGGTGCGTCCGTCTCCGTCTGCAGACAGCATCGCAATAACACGCTCATACGTTATTCACAGACGCAGCCATTCGAGGAGCCGAAATACAAGCACACGCTCGACGCCTTCCTCACCGTCTACCGCAATGAAGGGGCGCGCGCGTTCTACCAGGGCCTCGCGCCCAGCCTGCTCGGCCTCGCCCACGTTGTGGTGCAGTTCCCGCTTTACGAGGAGCTCAAGATCTGGGCGCGTGCGCATGATTTCCTCTTCCCGCTGCCGCTCGCTCGCTGAGAATCACGCTTGCAGGCGGCGACTCGCCAGAGCCGCTAAGCTCGAGCACGATCCTGCTCTGCTCGGCCGCCGCGAAAATGGTCGCGTCCGTCGCGACGTACCCGCACGAGGTCGTCCGCACGCGCCTGCAGATACAGAAGCGCCCGATCGCCCAGGCGGCGAGCCCCGGCGCCGCCGACAGGCTGTACCGGGGCATATTCCACACGGCGGGCATCATGATACGCGAGGAGGGCTGGCGCGGATTGTACAAGGGCTTATCCGTCAACCTCTTCCGGACGGTGCCCAACAGTGCAGTGACCATGCTCACGTATGCGCGTATTTTCGTCCTTGCTGTCGGTTTAACCGTTGACGCAGGTACGAGATGACGATGAGGCAGCTCTCGAAAGCGAGCGTCCTGCCTGCGGAAGACTCTGGATAGACTGAGGATGCGGCCTGGCGGGTCGTTTGTTATGTACTTATTGCGTGCTGTCTGTATAACTAATCTTTTTCCTTGTCGCCGATCATGCCCTCCATGATACTTTTATCTGCGCGGCGTCGGCGATGCGCAGCGTATTGTGCGCCTGCTTGATCATCGGCGCGTCGACCATCTGCGTGCGGCCGTCTATCTTGAGCGCGAACGAGCCGCGCGACTTGGCCTTGGCGCGTTTCATACCGCGGATGATCTTTACGGCGCGCACGATTTCTGGTGCTGGGTGTGAGCAAGGGACAGCCGTGGGTCGAGCAGAGACGCCTCACCCTGGTCGGTAGGGCTTAATTCCTTGTGGATTATGGGAACCTGGACGGGGTGAATCGCCTGCTTCCCGTCGAACCCTAGCCGGCGGGCGGATTGGCATTCCTGCACGAGGGTCTCTTCGTTTTTGTAGTCGACGCAAACCTGCGAGTGCGTCGGGCGTGAGAGGGGAAACGGCTATGCACAAGGACGCACCATGTCGATGGACAGCAGCCCGGACGCGCGAGCGGCTATGGCGACGCTGGTCCGCGGGTAGACGAGCTCCTCGCCGGTCTCTGTGCGCTGCATTCGCGTGTCGGCGCAATCTGCGGGTGTGAGCGAACGACGAGCGCTGCTGCTCAATGACGCCTACAATCTTCTGCTGCGAACTGTGCGTCCGGCGCGTGAGCGAAGCTAGCCATTGAACGCATTTGCCCAACGCACAAGAAGACCGGACATGGACAGGCCGCTCCCGGGGATCTGGGACTTCCACGCTGCAATGTCGCGCAGGCCGACGATGGCGCGCGCGCTCTCGATGCTTGCGACGATGTTGACCGGCCGGCCGCGCGAGCCCACTATGCGCTCTATGGCGGTGAGCTCGTGCGCGCCGTTGACCTTGGGCAGGACGAGGGTGTCGACGTTCGGGAGCGCCAGCTAGCAGCGAGGAGAGTGTCACAGCAGGCATGCGGTTCAGATTGGCGGGCGCACGACGTCACGGAGGTCCTGCTCGAAGAAGGGCGTCTGCAACGCGTTGACGCGCACGGCGACGCGTTTCTTGTCGAGCGAGGAGCCTGTTCCCTGCCATGCATTTGTGCTGAGTTGAGTGCGAGGCAAGGGGATGGACGCGCACCTTGAGAAAGTCGAACAACATTTTGCGCGCATCGTCCTTCTGCGCGTCGGCGACCGAGTCCTCCAGGTCAAAGATGACCCGGTCGGCGCGCGTGGTCAGCGACTTGGCCAGCATGCGCTCGACATTCGACGGGACTGCCCATGCAAAATCATGCCTCAACAGCGATCCAGTAGGGAAGCGCGCGTACGCACTATAGAGCCATGCGCGACTGAGCGCCTCCGACTCTGCGGGTGCGTGTGCTGCAGCTGTCTGCAACGAGCGGGTGAGAGCACGACGTATCATCGGATTCGATTGATCCCGCGCCGAGCGCCAGCGCTTGCCGTGTGGCACGCCGCGCACCCGAGCTACGTATACTAGAAACATTCGCTGGGCGGCGATGGACAAGCAATGCCACGTACAGGGCGCTGCGCATCTTACACGCCCTATATAAGTCAGCCCTCGAGGCAGTAGGGGCAGCATCTGTTTCTTTTCCGTTGGGTTTTCGTCTTTTCGCCCTCCAAGCTGTTCTCCTCGTCCTTGGACCGCTTTTCTTTTTATCTATAATTCTTTCGCATACAAGGATGAAGCTCTGCTCTGCCACCTGTTTTGCTTTGCTGGCCGTCGTCCTCGGCGTGTCTGCCGCCCCGCAACCCGAGCCCACTGAGCTCGACGTTAACTCGCTGGCTAACGCGACCTCGACCGACCTGGTCGACGGCCCCGAGTTGTTGGGCGGCGAGGCCTACTGGCAGAACGACATCGACTTTGCCGATTTCGAGGACGCCCACGACGAGGTGGAGTTCGATGTCGACGTCGAGTCCGGCGACGAGCACGAGCACGAGCTGCAGAGCCGCGCGCTCAGCCGCGACGCCAAGACGTACCTCGCGCTGCACAACAACGCGCGCAAGAAGTACCACGCGAAGCCGCTCAAGTGGAACGCCCAGCTCGCGTCGATGGCCAAGACGTGGACGAAGAAGTGCAAGTTCGAGCATAGCAAGGGCAAGCTGCGCAAGGCGAGCTACGGCGAGAACCTCGCGGCCGGCACGGGCAGCTACAAGGCCAAGGACGGCATGAAGGGCTGGATGAGCGAAGCCAGTGCGTTCTGTCCATTTTGGCTTCAAGGCTAGGCTAAGGCTGATGCATCGTCGCCGCGCAGAGGACTACAACCCGAAGAGCCCCCAGTACTCCCACTTCACCCAGGTCGTGTGGAAGGGCACGAAGGAGGTCGGCTGTGCGTGGACCAAGTGCCCTGCTGGCAGCATCTTCGACAAGAAGTACGGAAAGGCGATGTATCATGCGTGCACCTACAGCCCGCCAGGCAACGTTATTGGTCGTTTTGCGTGAGTAATCGTCTGATCAGGCCATCGTAAGTTCCGTATTGACCCATCGCAAAGTCAAAACGTCCAGGTCTGAACCAGAGTTCGAACGTTGCATTGCAGAAGGAAGTCCTTGTAACTTATTTTTCTCAAATGGCAATATGTTGAATGTTGCCCGTAACGTTTCTCAATCCTGAAACACTGCGCAAGTGGTTTCAATCAACTGTTGGCTGCGATGAAAAAACGCGGAAGACAAGTGACGAAGGAGAAGAGAGGTGACGGAGTTCAAAGTCGTGTCAAGCCTCTTACCCACGACCCCATTTCGCTATGTCCGTTGTCAAAGCGGCCCTGCGATGTATGGAAAGAATTGCGCCCCTGCGCTTAGCAGGGTCCTGGGATAACGTATGCAGCACCCCTCTCAACAGCCATGCTATGAATGCTGAAGTGCTACTGGTGCAGGTCGGCATGATGATCGGTGCATCCGCCCACAACCGCGCAGCACACCCCGAGGCTGAAGGCTGAACTCTGACCTCTAGAGGCCCCCTACCCCGTCGAGTCGCACAAGATCCTGATCACGATAGACCTGACGACGGCGGTGACGGACGAGGCGCTCTCGCTCTCCCCGCCGCCCGCGCTCATCATCGCGTACCACCCGCCGATTTTCGGCGCGCTCAAGGCGCTCACGCTCGCCACGCCGCTGCAGGCGAACCTGCTGCGCTGCGCCGCGAAGGGCACGTCGGTCTTCAGCCCGCACACGAGCGTGGACTCTGCGGTCGGCGGCGTGAACGACTGGCTTGCGCGCGCGTTTGGCGAGGAGGCGACCGTGCAGGCGCTCCGCCCGACCGGCGAGGGCGAGGGCGACAGCTCGGTGGAAGGCATGGGACGCTTGGTCACGCTCGCCAGGCCTGAGTCGCTCGATAAGCTTGTTGCGAAGATTAAGACGCATCTTGGGCTGCAGCATGGTGCGTTTGGCCTGTTCCTCTGAGGAGGGTTGTGCTGACTCTGCGGCGTCAGTACAACTGGGTCGTTCTGCAAAAGGTAGACCAGAAGTCGCCACGATTGCACTGTGCGCGGGGAGCGGGGCTCTGTGCTCGGTGGTGTTCCCGCCGACCTCTTGTGGACTGGCGAGATGCAGCACGTAAGCTTCACCGTTTCTTCTCACAATTCTGCGCTCATGTCTTCGTAGCACGAGGTCTTGGCGTCTGTGGCTTCAGGTTCACATGTCGTACTTTGTATGTCACTCATTGAACCCGCGCAAATTAATCGCACTGACATACGCGTCAGGTGGACACACAAACACCGAGCGCGGATATCTCAAAGTGCTGCAGGACCGCCTGCAACAAGAACTCGCATCCGAATCTGGGTTACAAGGCAACGTCGAGGTTCTCGTCAGCAAAGCCGACCGTCATCCGCTCGACATTGTATGATCAAGCTGTACGAATCGAATAATGCGGACGAGTGCGCCTCCGCTCTACTGATTAGGAATACTATCCAATGCACCGGAAAGCAACATCACATGTACACGCGAAGCCCGAAAACTAGAGGGATAGCCCGAGCCCAAGCGGGCCGCTGCGCAGGCCGACGCAGATGTTGACCCAGCCGTCCGCGCCGGCCATGCACGCGCCGAGCCACGCCATCTCGGTCTCGCTGGGCGGGACGATGCCCTGGACGATGGCGTACGCCAGCGCGGTCGGCGCTTCGAGCGCCGGCGTGGGGAAGAGCAGCGGGAGGTGTTTGTTGAGTATTGCGCCGAGAGTCGTCGGCCGCCCGGCCTCGTCGAGCGGCGACACGGGCTCCTGCAGCACCGGCCGCCGTCGGGCAGGTAGATCTTGACGGGCACGTTGCGCACGCTGTACGCGCCGTCCGTTGCTTGTGGTCCTTGCGTGCCGTGCGAGATGGTGCCCGTGTGGCCCGCGTGCGACCCTGGTTCTGTGGAAGAGGGCCGGTAGAGCGCCGATTGCGAGCTTTGCGCCAGCCCGGCGACCGGCGGCGACGTCGGCGTTGTGGTCGGCGTGATCTTGGACGCCACGCGCCAGTAGTCGTCGAAGTTGTCTGCGCGGCGGGGGTCAAATAGCTGCTGAGGAACAGTATTGCTCCCTTACGATCTCGTACGCCGTCCCAGAGCCCGTCGTGCTCTGGTTTACGCAGTCCTGTGACGCGTTTCGTGCTTCCCCACCTTGAGAGCTGCATGAGCAGGGATAGAAGAGGCAGCACGGAGTAACGCACCGCAGAAAGTCAGCCTCTTGAGCTGGCCCATGAATGCCTGCTTGCATGCTTCTATGGACGGGCTGAGGAGGAGCTTGTCGACGGGCGGGGCGGCAAAGTGGAGGGTGAGACGGAAGGGGAGGTAATGGGTCGTTTGTGCAGACGAGGACGCGACGGCTGGTGACACGGAGGTCGAGTAGTGGTCGTACAGCAGACCGAGTGGCCAATGCCTGGTCCGCCGGTTAGCTGCGCTGGGGCTCAGCTGGGACAGGACGGACCATTTCATGAGAACGCCGCCCTCGGCCTCGAACCACCAGTCCTCCTCCTTGAGGAACTTCGCGCCCTGCTCGTCCAGCACGAGCTCGGCCAGATGGCGCTTGATGTCTGGTATCAGAAGCGGCAGGTAGCTCACGCGCGGTGCCTGGAAGCGTGCGTGAGCCGCTGCGCACGCCGGTGGGAGAGGAGGCCAGGGCGCACCTGGACATAGTAGCTCTCGAGGCCGCGGTCGCTGCCAGCAGGCAGCTCCTTGGAGTCGATGCGGATTTCGAGCGGCACGGTGCCCTCCCAGACGAGCCTTCTGAAGAGCGTGGTGGATGCGGGGGTCGTGTACGCCGTCTGCGGCGAGCTCCCCGGCGCGTGCTTTGGGCTGTAGGTCGCCATGGCTCAGGCTGAACCGGACGAGCGCGCCGGAGCTCGCCGCTTCAATTGGCTCTCACGCGTTCTTCCCGATCCCCCATTCAGCATTCAATGAGCAAGGTCGAGCTCTACGTCTACGATCTCAGCAATGGCATCGCCCGCCAGATGTCGCGCCAGCTCACGGGCAGGCAGATCGACGGCATTTGGTGCGCCCTGGAAGCCTCGCAGTCTATGAGTACTGACGCGTCGCGTGCGCAGGCACACCTCCGTCGTCGTCTACAACAAAGAGTATTTCTACGGCCAGGGTATCATGATCACGCCCCCGGGTCGCTCGCATGTATGTATGCCCTGAGCCGGCACGCAGCTCGATTGACTGGCTGATGACGCATACACTCGCTTGCAGCACGGCCAGCCGCTGCAGATAGTCAACATGGGCGAGACGGCCATCGACGAGGCCACCTTTGAAGAGTATCTGGCCGAGATGCGCGAGCTGTATACGGCAGACAAGGTGAGCCCTTTGCACCAGACTGAGACGCGTCTTGGGGATGCTGACGCACGCCCGAGCACAGTACCATCTCCTAGGCACGCCGCCCATCGCAGCCTTGTTCCCGCTCGTTCTCATCAACCTTTAACAGAATTCAACTGCAACAACTTTACAAACGACGTCGTCGGCTTCCTCACCGGGGGGAGCATCCCTGACTGGATAAAGGGTCGGTGGCCGCTTCTCAATAGCGGTCCCATCGCGTCTCACACGCGACACCGTTCACAGATCTCCCGTCCGACTTCCTCTCCACGCCGTTCGGCGCAGCACTGCGCCCGACGATAGACGCCATGTACCGCCGGCCAGGCGCGGCCGCACCAGCAGCGCCAGCCGCGCCACCCGTGCCAGCTGGCATGCCCAACGACCTCGCAGCAACCTTCCTGCAAGCCGTCGCCGCTCAGGCAGCCGGCGCATCAGGCGCCCCGCAGCCCTCGGCGTCCGGCGCTGCCACCGTTGCTGGCCCGCTGCAGATATCGACCAACGCCGCGTCGTTCGCGAACATTCTTGCGACGCACAGGGCCGTCGCCGTCTTCTTCACGAGCCCGACGTGCGGACCGTGTAGGCAGATCGAGCCGCTGTTCGAAGAGCTCGCAGAGCTCAAGCAGAACCCCGGCACTGCGTTCGTCAAGATCGACATGTCGGTCGGACGGAGTATGGAGGTGGCGCAGAGGTACAACGTCCGTGTCACCCCGACCTTTATGTTCTTTGTGGATGGCAAGAAAGTGAGTTGGATTTTTCTCCTTTACGGTTATGCCAGCTGACATCTTGTGCATCCTTCAATAGACGATGGAATTCAAGGGAGCGAATCAGCCCGAGTTGCGCGCGCAAGTCGACCTGCTGATGTTCACCGCATTTCCAGGTAGGCACCAATACGCAATACGCTAATCCCTAAATCTCACACATTCGCAGCGCACTTGCACATGTCGCAGCATCTCCCGACAATCCGGGCGCTGTCGACAAATTCCATCCTTTTCTCCCAGGTGCCTGCACTTGACGCGGCATTGGCGAAGTTCGTCACGTTCATCGACGCCGCGCCATCGTCTCCCAATTTCAATAAGACGGCAATAAAGACGACGCTATCAACTACGTTCGTGCCGTTCCTCAAGAAGCGGTTCGCCACGGCGGCGAGCAAGGCGGCCGTCCCGACAGGCATAGTAGCGCAATGGGCAAGCGCGTCCATCACGTTGATATCCGTGCTGCCCGCGAAGGAGCTCTTCCCGCTCGCGGACTTCTGGCGACTCGCGGTGCTGGACGTGACGGTCCAAACGTTCCTGACGGGCGACTCCAGCGTGCTCGTCGCGCTTTTCGCGAAGGCAACGGAGGCGCTGGACGCGGCGGACGCGCGGAACCTCGCGCTGACGGCGCTGCGCCTCGCGACGAACGCGCTCGCGCCGGACGTGCTGGGCCGCCGGCTGCTGACGCCCGCGACGGCACTGGTCGTCCCCGCGCTGCTGCACGCCGACGCGCGCGTGCGCGCGGCCGCGGCGAGCCTGGCGTTCAACGCGGCGGTCATCTTCGCGCGGCCGCTGATGGACTGGGCGCGCACGGGCAAGCGCGGCGTGCCGCCCGGCGGGCTGCGCGACGCCGAGTGGGAGATGGAGCTCACCAGCGCGCTTGTCGAGGCCGTGCGCGCCGAGAAGGAGAGCGAGGACGTCGTGCACCGGCTCACCGCCGCGCTCGCCATGCTCATCCACCTCTCGCCGCACTTCATCGAGCAGGGCCGCCCGCTGCTCGACGTCCTCCAGGCGCGCAAGGCGCTGTTGGCTACGCTGGGCGAGGGCGGCTGCGTGAAGAAGCCCGAGATCAAGACGCTCGTCACGGAGGTGGCGGAGGAGCTGTGTCCGGATACATGAGGCCTGCAGCAGCAGCAATTTGTTTGGTTGTAATAGTACAGCGCTAGTAGAGAACATTGGACAGAAACCAAGTAGTTTGGATCTAGGATGTGGAAGCACGCGTTGTGACGATGTGGCCGCCGGTACCGGGCACGCCTTCTCCCTCGCGCAAGTCGATCTCGGGCTTAAGGTCGCGCATGACCTCGTGGAAGCTCTCCCAGAGGTCGGCGATGGTGGCAAACTCCTTCTTCATGCCAGACACCTCCTCCAGCTTGCGGTTTAACAGGTTGTTGTTCGTCAACAGCTCCTCAAACCCTGCATGATTGAACAACTGCGTCGCTGCTGTGCAGATACAAAGCTCACCATAGCAATTTCCAGCGTGAGCCTACTGATCTCTTGGTCAAAGAACGACGGCTGGTCGGTCGGCGCGGACACGCTCATTGTACGTAGATCGTGGATCAGGTTCAAGTGCAGTGCACGTCGCTGCGGGGCTCGAAATCGCGTTTGACCCTTCTCTTCCTGCCGAAGCCATGGCCTTTTCTGAAAACGACATATTCGGCGACGACGAAGACGACGGCAGCAACGCGCCGGCCCTCTCGCACGCCGAGCGCGAGTGGAACAAGCTGCATGCCGAGTTCACAAACGTGCGCCGCCGGTCCTCTCCCCGCGCTTGCCAACACGCCGTGGACAGGCGGGCTTCCGCGAGGGCGCCATCGCCGGCAAGGAGGCCGCGCTCCAAGACGGATTCGACGAGGGCTTCGCGAGCACCGGCGCGCCGGCCGGCAGGGCGCTCGGCCTCCTGCGCGGCCAGGCGGCCGCGGCGCTCGCTATGGTCACCAAGCACGGCCCACCTGAGCTGGAGGGCGAGCTCAGGGACATAGTCAGCGCTCTGTCCAACGTCCGCTTGCATGATATCGTCAAAGACGATGGTCTGTCAGCCACCGTCCCGCGCGCTGGCACAAATGCCGATTTACTCGAGGTCCAGCCCAGCGCGCAGCTGGAAATGGATCAGCTTGAGGCAGCTCTCGGTCAGCTTAGTAGTTCTACTACCGCGATACCGAGGGATCCCATTGCAGAGCTACGCGCCAGGCTGTCCGCAGTTTTGAATCAGCTAGGTCTGCCCTTGGACGTGTAAAATATCTCGTACATTGGAGGTCGTCTGGTGAGTGGTCAATCCTCCGTCATCTGCTTGACTAACGCCAACTGTGCAGTGTATTTTCCTGTAACATGTAAAATCTGAAGACCTTTGACAATCCAAAACACAACTTTGCTCACGAGTTGCTTCGCTCATGAAATCGATGACTGAAACCAAGCACGCGTGCACGAACGGATTACAGGTCAAGTGCATTATCATATTATTCTACGCTACCGCTACAACGCACAGTCAAGTCCATTCAAGATTCGTTGGTACATGTTGAGCGCTGCAAGATACTTCAAGGAATGTACGCATTGGGTGACAGTTTTCGCGGGCTGGAGTCAATGTTCGCTTTTACAGGTCATCAAAGGTCATTTTCGATGCAGGGTCTTCACGCGCGAACTTTCTGGGCGGATGCGGGTTGCGTCGTACCGCCAGGGACGATGGAGAACCTGCAACGCGGTCAGTCAACGCAGCGCGTGAAATTCGTGACGAAACAACATACGCATCGGACCGCCATCCTTCACCGTGCTTCGCGAGCTCCTCCTTCTCGTACTGAATCTTGCTCCAGCCGGACTCGTGACCCTGGTCAGGCAGCAGCATCGACTCGCGGCGGGGCACAATCTTGAACTTGCTCTCGCGCTTGCTCTTGACGCTCGAGACCTTGGACTCGGCATCCTCAGCCTTCTTGCTGAACATCTGCTTGAGCACCTCCGTGCGCGACGCCGAATCCGTCTGGGACGCCTGAGCCATCTGGTCGCGTACTTGCACGAGATGCGTGTCGACGACTTCGAGCCCAGTGCGGATGCCGTCGCCGATGGCCTTCGCGATCTGCTTCTTAATCAAGCCAGTGGCGAGTGGCCGCAGCGTCTTGTAAAGGAAGCTGTGCTTGGCCTATAAAATGTCAGCGTCGGGAAATCGAACCTCAAGATCGAGCACGTACATCTTTGATTGCGAACTTAAGAGCGTCGACCTTGACGTTGACGTCCTTGACCTTGAAGACGCTGGTGGGGTCGTTCGAGGTGCTGGCGATCTTGACCTTGACCGTGATGCCGTGGCCGCCGAGGAAGACGTCTGCCAGGCCCTGGTCGCGGATCTTGGGGAATCCGGACTTCTTGTTATACTGGGACGACAAAGTCAGCTACGTCCCGACAACGCGACGCGGGTGCTACTCACGTAGAAGGCAACATCGCGCAAGTCGGCCTGGATTTGAGTCATGGTCAAGTTGATAGTGTGGTGCTGCTCGTCCTTGATGGAGCCATACGGGCTCATCTTGAAGTAGTTCTGCGCCTGGAACTCGACAACGCTGGGGCAGCGTCAGAATTGCGACACGAACGATGCGGCAGGTGACGTACTTGGGGAACAGGTTACGGCCCTGGAGCGTCAAGTTCTCGATGACAAGGTCGAGCGCCTTGTCCGTGTACTCGATGCGCGGAATGGGCACATATCCAACCTGGCGGGCGAGCTCAGGCATGATGACGGTGCGCACATCGTTCCACAGCTAAAAGCGCGCGTCAGCCCTGCAATTCAAACCAGACAGAGGTAATGCACGCACATGAGCCTTGTACGTCAGGTTGCCGTTCTCGTCGAACAGCAGGTTCTTCGTGAGGCGCGCCCAGTCGTCGCCGAAGCGCTTGTTGAGCGGGTCGTCGCCGAACGCCTTAAACCACGCCGAGATGGAGTCGAACAGCGCGTCCTTGTGGCCCTTGTACTTCTCGTCGAAGAAGCGGTGCGAGTCGTCGCGGATGCCGCGCCACTCGCTGTTGCACTGCGGCTGGAGGATGAAGCCCGGCTCGAGCAACGTCTTGCGGAACGTCTTGTCGACGCGCTCCCACCAGTGGCGCAGCTCCTCGTCGTCGCGAGCATCCTGCCACAGGCGCTGGACAGCGTTGATGATATCGTCGAGAGACTTGTTGTTCGCGAAGCGCTCGGCGAGCGTGCGGAGCTCGTTCGTCGCCTGCTGAAGGGCAGGGTCGTTGTGGAAGAGGTTGGCGTTATGGCCATGCTGGTCCTTGGCCACGTTCTTAGCGTTGCCGAAGTACTGCTCAAGGACATCGAGGAACCACTCCAGCGACGCCTTGTAGCTGGGGTGCTGCTGACACTCAACGACGACCTAGCCCGAGAGTCAGCGACTGTTCAGATGACTCAATGAAAATCTCGCATACCTTCTTCAGGCGGTAGATGAACTGGTCACGGCGCTCCTTGGGGAACTGCTCCTTGAGCGAGTTCTTGACGCCCTGCAGCTCTGCAGTAGCACGCTCGCGGTGCTCCTGAGGAACCTTGCCAGTCATGGCCTGGAAGCGAGACTTGAACGTCTTCTTGGTCTGAAGGGCTGGATCCGACGACGAAGCGGACGAGTTGGGCTCCGTGGCCCTGTCGATCTGAGAGACAGCGCCGGGCGCAGTGGCCTTGATAGGTGCGGCCGGGTCGTGCGGCGGGCTGGTCGTCGGGATGTTGGGGTCAGCGCGGGCTTGCTGGGCCGCATGGGACGGCTCAGCGAGGTCCTTGTGGTGTCCTTGAGGTGCTCCTTGAGGCCCTGTGCGGCGCCCTTGTGGTCACCGTCGAGGGGCTGAGCGGTGGCCCACTGCTCGGACGGGGCGGCGTCGTCGACGTTGGCCATCTTCTCGGGGACGGACGCGCACGCTCGGCGACGTTGGCAGCGCCCTGAGCGAAGAGGTCGCGTCCGATAAGTGTGGCGTCACTCAGGAGCTTGCGCGATTCGGAGTTGGTGAGGAGCAGCTGAAGTAGAGTGCGCAGGTGCTCCATAGCTGCAGAGAATGCATCAGTTGCAGCCGTCTCTGCAAGTACATCCCCAACTCACCCTGATTGCCATGCTGCTTAAGGTCATTCTTGCCCAGAGGCGCATCTGCGGTCTGGGGCTTGACACTAGCGTCGCTGGTATGGTAGACGAACTCCTGGAAGAGCTCGTCCGCGTTCTTCTCGAGGACCATTTGGCGTGCCTAGGAAATGCGAGTGAGCACTGAGATTATCTGAGACAGGATGTGGTGCATACCGTCTCTATGATGTCACGCGTGTCCTCGGTGAGCTTGCGGCCCTCGGGCGAGAGCTTGTTGACGTCGATGGGTGGGTGGTCGCGGACGTAGGCGAGCGTCTCGTCGATCTGAGCGTTGGTGGGCATGCGGCCGCTGCGGAAGGCCTGGATGACGCCGTAGAATTTCATCTTGCGCTGGACGTCGGCCTGAAGCGCCTTCGGGTCGTTGGGCACGGTGACCGCGTTCGCCGGCGGGTTCTCGGAGACGTGCTTAACGGCGGGTGCGACGGACATGATGATTAGAGTGCTGGGTGTGTATTCTGGGTCGTTGAGTCGTGGCAGGGGTCGTCAGAGTCAATTGAGGGGCCTCGCAAGACCCACCTGGCGCTTTTTATGCTCGGACGCGTCCTGACGTCACGCCTCGATCATCGCTGGTTATTATGCACCGCGTCCACTTTCCCACGCTAACAGCCGAGCGCGTCTCACCCTGCACAACGCCAGGGTCCTGCCTGCCTGTCCTCGCTCAACGCGGCACAAGTACATTCAGGGCACACAGCAACATACTGTAGATACAACCCAACGGGTCCAGCGCGGCACAGTTTCAAGATCATTCGAGGCCCATCCATTTGCATTCTTGCTCCGCAACCGCCATTTGGGTCCCCGCCGCATCGTGAGGACACGACGTCACTTGCACGCCTTTCACCGTCGCAACTGTTCGCTAGTCGCACCAACCGCCTTTGGCATCTTTTTGTCTCCACCGCCCAGCTGCTCCAAGTCCGTCGGCCTGCAGGTTCATGAGAAATTGGACTAGTCACATTGCGAGGAACGCGAAATAACCCACTTGAAGAAATGAGGAGCCACTTCGAGGAGCCATGCGGGCTTAATTTCCATCACTTGCCTATGAAAAGACCAAAGCAGCCACACAGATGGGCAGGACCCTTATCAGCGGATGAAAGCGCGAACGTTCACGCCAAAAACACTCACCGCATGAACGATTTTGACGTCATGACGAGCTCATAGTAGAGCACGAACGTCGCCGGCGGGATCTTCTTGAAAAGCGACGACGACGGATGGATGTGCACCGTCTGGTTCGTCTTGGTCGTCCGGTACGAGTCGCCGCTCTTCTGCAGTCGCGCGGTGTTGTAAAAGTAGCCGGCGGTAAGGGCTTTCTGGATTGGCGTGATGTCGTTCGAGTTGGGGTTGGCTTTGACAATGACCTCGACGCGGTCGCACAGACCCGCCAACTGGTCCCGGATATCCCGCGCCCGGCTCAGGGACTTGAACTGCAGGTACTGCTCGTAGCAGAACTGCTGCGAGTAGTTCGTCTCCGACCATTGCTCCCACACGTTGAGCAGCGTGAAGTGGTCCCCGCCTGGCCGAACGAAGTTCTGCCTGGCCTGGTCCGCGTGCAGCTTCTTGTCCTTGGGCCGATAGAACAGCGAGCCCGATTCAGACAGCATCGCAATAATCGTCAGAACCTGAAAGACCCAAATTCAAGTCAACAGACGATACGCGGGAAATGAATCCACAACCACGCAGCAAACGCACCTCCTCCGTGCACTCGTACGTCTCGCTCGCAATGATAGCCTTCGACAGCATCGGATCGACAGGGAACTCAGCCATCCGCCGCCCGAGCTTGGTGAGCTCGCCGCGGTCGTTGAGCGCGCCGAGCGCGTACAGCAGCTCGAGCGCGCGCATGAGCGTCTCGCTCGGCGGCGGGTCCATGAACTCGAACCGGATGAGGTCGTTGATGCCGAGCGACTTGAGCAGCAACACAACCATGCCCAGGTTCGTCCGCTGGATCTCGGGCACCGTGTTCTCCTCCAGTTCGTTCGCAAACGCCCACTTGGTGTACAGCCGGAACGCCTTGCCCGGCCCTACACGACCCGCACGACCCGCACGCTGATTAGCACTTGCCCGGGAACACTGCAGGGACAAAGTCAGCCAGGCTGAAGGAGATGAAAAATCAAAACGGCGATTTGACTCACAGGAACGACCATGAGGCTTGCCATTCCCGTGCGGGGATTATATGCGTTTTGCTTGACAAATCCCGGGTCGATGACGAACACCACGCCGTCAATAGTGATACTGGTCTCGGCAATATTCGTCGCCAGCACCACTTTGCGCGCGCCCTCGGGGTGGGCTCGAAGATCTTGGCTTGCATGTCCGCCGGTAGATTCGCGTAGATAGGACATACAATCATTTCCTTGACCTTGTTCCCCAGCGCGCGTGTCGTTTCCTGCAAGCTTTCTGCTGCGGCTTCGATTTCATCTTGACCCTGCAAATAAAGAGATGTTTAATATCATACATGTGTCAGCTTGACGGGGGAAAGACGCGTACGGTAAGGAAGACGAGGATGTCGCCTGCAGGCTGTGTCGTGTGAATCTGGAACACAGTCGTAATCGCAGCATGCAGGTAATTTGCCTCTGGCTGCGGCGTATAATGGATGTCGACAGGGAAGCGACGGCCGGGCACTACGAGAGATTAAGACACTTCGTCTAAACGGAAAAGGATGTGCATCCGACTTACCGAGAAAGATAGGCGCATTGTCGAAGTACTCGCTGAACTTCTCCGCGTTCATGGTGGCACTGGAAATCAAAACCCGCAGTTCAGGCCTAAAGCGTGCAATATCCTGAGCCCAAGTCAGTACTGTCTGGCAAACACATCCATAGAAACTCACCTTGACCAAGGCAAACAAGATATCCGTTGCAAGTGTCCGTTCGTGGGCCTCGTCGATAATGATGGCAGCATAACCGGCCAAGTCGGGTTCAGTGAGGAACTCACGCAAGAGCATGCCGTCTGTCATGTACTTGATGACGGTTTTGTCGCTCGTGCAGTCCTCGAACCGGATGGAGTAGCCAACTTCGTAGCCGACCTTCGTCCCCATTTCCTCGGCGACACGCGCGGCAACACTCATTGCGGCGACCCGACGCGGCTGCGTGCAGCCGATCTTCTGGCCGTTCTTGGTGTAACCGGCCTCATGCAGGTACTGCGTCAGTTGGGTTGTCTTGCCCGACCCCGTCTCCGCGACGACAATGAGCGTTTGGTGGTCCGCGATCGCGCTGAGCAAGTCGTTGCGGTAGTCATAGATTGGCAATGACTTGCGCGTTTCCTCAATAGTCTTTGCTGCATTCCATATTTCAGTATATCAGGAGTCACAGTGTGAATGATAGACGCACCTCTTTGCTCCGCTTCTTGTATCTGTTGCTGGATCATCCGGTCCCGCGCGCTCATCGGCTGCTCGCCTTTGAGGACGGTGTCCATGACGAACTGGATAGTCTGACTTTCGTCGAAGACATAGTCGTACTCCTCCACGAGCACAGGTCGATCTGCAGCGCCAGCCTTGAAGGTACTGTTCCTCGTCTGGTGCGCCTCCCATTGGTCAACGTCCGTCGTGAACTGCCCTTCTTTCTCTTTCTCTTTGGCATCCTCGTAACGTTGGTAGAGAGCACGCTCTTTGCGCTTCTTGTCGATCTTGCCCTGTTCTGTTAGATAGTCCTCTGGTAGCGCGTAGCCATCATGCTTGTTAACTATCGTCAGCGTTGCACATCTAGCCGCTGAAGAGTTGCAGCTTACTTTATCATCGATGTTGAGCCGCTCCTCGGCAAGGCGGAGAACCTCCTTCTTGTACTCCAAGTCGCGCAACTCGCGACTGGAGACCTTCATGCCGCGGAACATGGCTTCTTCGTCCTGTATCTCGCGTCGGAGGAGCTCGATCTGCTGCATCTCGCGCTTTGTGAGATATTCTCTCCGCGAATGCTCGCGAAGTGCAGGCATGGCGGCGACGCGTGCAGCGGCGTCGTCTGCATATCTCCGGCGTTCAGCAGCCTCGGCGGCGGCTCCAGCAGCTGCACGCGACGAGCGGTCTTCGACGAGCTTTTTCGTCTTGTCGCGCTCCTTCTCGCGCATGCGTTTGGCGAACTCGTCGCGCTCTTTGAGGTCCTGCGCGCGCTCGCGTTCCCTGCGCGCGGCGGCCTCCTCGGGCGTCTCCATCGGCACATCTTCGTCGCCGTCGTCCTGCTGCTCGGGAGAGTGGTAGCGCGTGCGTTTGGGCTGGGGCGCGTCCTCCGGGTCGGACTCCCAGTCGCGGCCGTCCGTCTCGCGTTTGCGCGAGGGCCGCTCCTTGCGCGACGAGTCCTTGTCCTTGCGCTTCACCGGCGCCTGCGCCTGTGCGGGCTCCTCTTCGTCCATAATGAAGCCATAGCGTTGGTTAACGAGCGACTTGGTGTCCTTCTCGGCCTGCTTATGCGCACCGGACGCGTGCTTGTGCTTGCCCTTCTTGGGCGCGCGCGCGTAGACCTCGGTGATGAATGCGTGAGCGTCGGGCGAGTCAGGCAGGCCTGCGCCTCGCAGCGAGTTGAAGAGCGCATCGGGCGACTTGGCGGACGATGCGGCCGCGAGCACGAAGTCGACAATGCTCTTGTCAGCCAGGCCGAACAACTGCGGGACACGGCGTCAGCCTGGGGGTAATACCAGCCTCTGAGTGCACCTTACCTTGAGCGAGTTGTCCGAGATATACCGCTCGAGGTCCATGGCGGGCGGCGGCGGCAGCGGTGAGTGGGTGAGTCGCCGCGGCCAAGTCCGGCCGCGGCTGTCATCCTCGGACTGCAACCATGAACAGCGAATTCGAGCGTGGATATGCAAGCACTCTGGCCGCCCTCCAGCGCCCGGGCAGCATAGAGCCCGGGACAGTTCTGGCGGCGCTGTCGCATTACCTGGCCCATTTGGCCGTGCCGCACCAGACCTCGCTGACCCGCGCAGCGGTGCTCTCGCCGCTGCACGCCACGCCGACCTGCGCGGCCCTGCTTGCTCTGGCGCGCGCTTTTGAGACTGCGACGCTCCAGCGCGAGCGCCTGCTCGACCAGAGCCCCAGAAAGATATTCTCGCGTTCTGCCCACGGCGAGCTCTCGTTGTGGCTACGCGCCGTGATCGAGGGCACAACCAGCGCCCCGGAGCTGGTCAAAATTGCCATCCTCGGCGGCACCCTGCAGGCGCTCAGCGCGTCCAAGCAGCAGTACGGTCGTGCAGCAGGCAACATCGAGAACGAGCTCGTGGTCGCGTTCGCATCTGCTATGAGCAACCATGACAATTCTACTGCCATCGTCACGCGCGTGCTCGGAGCCACATTCCTCCAGTTTGTACCAGACCAAAAGCTGGCGGCTCTGGACCTGCCGGTGAGCTCTTTTTTGTCCACTTCGCACCGGCGCTTACTGTGACATGGCCAGGTGTTGACCACGTTTTTCTTCGAAAGTCTCACGACGCTGTACGGCCCCTCCAACTTCGTCACCTTCCTTAGCGCCGTGTCTAAGGATGACGATGGCCTGCTATCAATTACTGTGCGTAACCTCGTCGGCGTCCTACGATGTTCTGATTGCAGCAGCCCAATTCGCCTCTCGCGCAAGCGATCGACCGTACAATGCAAGACCCCCAGTATTCCGTTCTTCCCGCCATCTCGCGACTCATTGCACGGGCGGTGTCCATCCTCGCCGAGGAGCACTCCCGACGCCTGCCTCGTGTCATGGACGACATAGCTCGCGCATTGGAATCGCTCTCTGCCCGCGTAGAAGCCACCTGGAGTGCTTCCCCGCTGTCCGCTACCGAGTCCGAAACGGTCATTGGTATGTGGAACGACAACTGAGTACCTTTACATCGCCTTACAATAGCAACAGAGCCCGCATCGCGTCCACTTACGCAGTCCATCTGGACGGCATTCAAGACTCTCCTCTTCGCCACGACGTTGCTGGAACAGTCGATACTGTCCGTCCTCATCCTCGAACCCCACTCCTCGGCCCCGGCGCTCGCAGCAATAGCATTACGGACGTTTGCCTCTCTTGCTTTCGTCCTTGCGCAATTCGGCGGAATTGCCGCGCCGGGCGGCGTGCCAGAGTTGCGAAGAGCGGCGTTTAATGCCCTTGATATTGTCGCAACCGACGGGGCAGAGAGCGACGTTCTTGTGAGAGCGCTGGCGGACGACGTGCAACGTGAGAATACTGGTCCACACTGTTTGCATCATAAATGCTCATCGTCATACAGAGTCGAAACTTGCACACGACCATCCGGTCTGGCGAGCAAAGACGGCTTATGCGCTGGCGTGCATCGAGCAGCTTGTCCCCGTCCTTTCGGACACATGCATCCAACAGGTCGTCGTACCACTCTGTGAGCCGTACGCATCGCGCCATGCTGTCATTGGCGTCATTTCTAACCGCGGTCCAGACACCTACGCGACCCATCACACCGCGAGACATTCGAGGCTGCGCACTCGACAATCCTCGCCATATTTGCGTGGGCGGGACAGCGGCTGGAGCGCGGCGATGTCGGCGTGTTTGGGCGCGAGCTAATTCCGGGTTACGTGCAGGCGTTATCGGAGGTGCGTTTTGTCGGGCGCACCATTCAGGCCTGTTTGACTGATGGAGGGGTGAAATGCAGAATGCTGGCGAGGGTGGCCTGAGGCCTCCGCAGCTGCGATTAGCGGTGACTGGCGCCGCGCGGGCGACCATGCACGAGCCCGCGTTGGCGCTCTTGCTCGTTGACAGCGTGCTCAATGCGCCGATTGCGCCTCCGGCCTCCCCCTCAGCTTCAACACCAACCTCATCTACACCAGCATCGACCTCATCTACACCTTCCTCCTCGTCCACTGCATCTTCTTCGTCCGGCGCGCAGACCCAGACCCAGTCCGACACCTCCCGGGAAACCCTGCGCAGAGGTCTCATGCTGGCCTCCCTCCTGCCTGCTCTCCCGCCCCGTCTGCTTCCTCGCGTGCTGACAGAGCTGCGCGCCACGGCGTCGAGCCCAGCATTATCCGCCGAGCAAGTGCAAGACCTGGGCGATGCGATCTACGAGGAGATATCCGAGCGGTCGAGCGACGCGGCGCGCCCGACGCTCGTGCGGTGGTGGATGGACAACGAGAGTATCTTTGTGCCGAGGAAGGCGGCGAAGCTGTAAGGATAGGTACATGATCTAGGAGATTTCAATTTTGGATGTTTTCGTACGAGATAGGAGACGACATTTCGGCAGGGAAGGAGGCGAAGCGAGCAAAGAACTTTACTAAGTAAAGACTGGGGGACACGCCTTTCGGCATCGCCCGAAAGCGTGTCGCCACTCGTTCCTGCCCGTCCCCGATGCCGCGAGCAAAGAAGAACGATCCGTACGTGCTCGCAATGAATGCGCTGCACGTTGGCGCGCGTCCAGAAGAGCTGCCTTGTCGCGCAGCAGAATACGAAGAGATCTATAAAGCCGTGACCAACTTACTGGAAGAAGGCTCGGGTGGCTGCATCTGTGCGTCGCCAGCCGACGCGTTTTTCGTCTCTCTAACGCCGGTTCCTAGACATATCTGGCGTACCTGGCACTGGAAAGACTGCCACTGTCCATAATATCGCGCGTAAGCTTCAGCAGCTCGCGAAAAGCGATGTATGCCACCTGCGCCCTGGCTGCCATGAACAGTCGCTAAAGTGTTGTTCTGCAGGAATTTGAGCCATTTAATTACGTCGAGATCAATGGCCTGAAGATACCTGAGCCGGTGGCTGCCTATGCGCTGCTTTGGGAGGCGGTCTCTGGCCACGACGCGTCCAAGCACGGGCATTCGCGCATCAGTGCCAAAGAGGCGCTCAAACGGCTCACTCGACATTTCGATACTGGTGCTGGGGAGGATGATGCTCCTTGGTACGCGTTTGCCTCATTTTGCTGAGGTTCAGACTCTGACGGATGAACAGTGTGGTTCTCATGGATGAGCTTGACCAACTCATGACCGCCAAGCAGGACGTTGTATACAACTTTTTCAACTGGCCAACGTTGCCGGGCTCAAGGCTCATCGTCATCGCCGTTGCGAACACGCACGATATGCCTGAACGCGTAATGAGCGGCAAGGTTCGCAGTCGGTTAGGTCAATACTTTCATTCGTTTCGTCCTCACGTGGCACTCATGATGCTGCAGGCATGCAGCGCATCAACTTCAAGCCATACCGCTGGGAACAGCTGCGTGAAATTGTCGAGGCGCGGTTGAACAGCGCGGTGCCGAAGTCGGGCAAGGCGCTGGAGATCCTGTCGAAGGATTCTATCTTGTTCGCCGCGAAGAAAGTGGCCAGCGTCAGCGGCGACGCACGGCGCGTGTTGGACATATGTCGGTGCGTTTTACTCATTTTGGGGGTTCCGTGCAGGTTGTCGATGCTAATAACCATACAAGCCGGGCCGTGGAGGTCGCCGCGGAGACCAAGAAGGTTGTCAAGGCTGACACGATGGACAAGGTCATCAAGGACATGCAGAACAGCCCGACGGCGGCGTATATCGGCCAGTGCAGCCTGCACGAGCGCATCATGCTCGCCGCGTTGCATAAGTGTGTCCGACGCGAAGGCGTCGCGGAAATCAAATGGGCAGACGTGAGTACCTATGCCGCTGCCGTTCGGTCTCGCTGGTTTGCTGACCTAAAGGTTTCTATTAACCAGGTACAACACCAGCATGGGCTCTACGTGAACCTGCTGACCCAGGATGACGAATCGACGCGCAAGCCCACGCCCGCCCAGTTGTGGATGGTGCTCAACTCGTTACATGCGAGCCGCGCGGTGCTCGTGGAGGACGGACCTGCAGCGTCTAGAAGACCGGACGGGGACCGCAAAGTGATGCTCAACGTAGAGGCCCCGGAGGTGGAGCGCGTCTTGTCCGACTTGGGCGGTCCCAGATGGAAGAACGCTTTGGGGATATAGACGCCGATCGGGAGACGCGGTAGGTATCTTCGGTTGGACCCTTGTTTTTGTATGCGGTACTGGTTATGCCATATCACTGTATCTCTAGCATTTGGCTGGTTATGCCGGCGGCCGTGAGGGGTTCGACGCTGCACGGCAGACTGCAACACTACTGCTTGCTTATGATTATGTGTGCAAGGTGGTACGAGCGGCGGCCGTCTGGCCTGGCCAGCGCGAAACTCTATATTCCGCTGACAGTGATGGTGCGATATGTGCGCCCGGCGCGAGGATCATACGAGAGTTGAACTGGGCGTCCCGGAGCAGTTTTAGGGCATGAGAAACTGTTGCTTTATTGAGAGCGCGTGGCACTGCATATCGTCGTATAATTTCCAGAGTGTCGAATGGCACGGCTGGATGGCAGGACGCTGCGCCCGGGCGCCGTGTTCCGGAGCAGCGTCTGGGAGCGACAATTTGCATCCGCTGTCTGGCGCTTCTGAGCTTTCTTTCTCTGCACTCATAAACCTGGGAGGACAGGTGCGCCCGCGACCCCATTGCCCCTTGCTCCGTGCTCACTGCCGGTCATGTCCAGCGCCAGCGCGTCGCTGCCGCTCGTTTCGTCTCCCGCGCCCGTCCACGCAATGGCCGGCGTCTCGTCCGACGTGTACATTCTCGCCTTCGGCGTCCTCGCGGCCAGCCTGTACCTCTTCCGAGGCTCGCTGTTCCCCGCCCAGTCCAAGCCCAGTGCGCCGCTAGCGTCCCGCGATGCAACCGGCGGCGGCGACCCCAGAAATTTCGTCGAGAAGATGAAGGCCGGCGTGGGTCATGCCCGCTTAGCGATAGCGGCATAGACGCTGACACGTTGTCCTGCTCACAGAAAAAGCGGATCGTCATCTTCTATGGCTCACAGACGGGCACGGCGGAGGAGTACGCGATCCGGCTCGCAAAGGAGGCAAAGTCGCGCTTTGGCCTCGCCTCGCTCGTCTGCGACCCCGAGGAATACGACTTTGACAACCTAGACCAGATCCCAGAGGACTCGTGCGCCTTCTTCGTCGTCGCCACCTACGGCGAGGGCGAGCCGACGGACAACTCGGTTCAGCTGCTGCAGAATCTCACGGACGAGTCCTTTGCCTTCTCCAACGGCGAGCACAAGCTCGAGGGTCTCAAATACGTCGTCTTTGGCCTTGGAAACAGGACCTACGAGCACTACAACGCCATGGCGCGCAAGGTCGACGCGGCACTCGAGGCCGCCGGCGCGAAGCGCATCGGCGAGCGCGGCGAGGGCGACGATGACAAGTCCATGGAAGAGGACTACCTCGAGTGGAAAGAAGGCATGTGGAAGGCATTTGCAGAGGACATGGGCGTCGAGGAGGGCGTCGGCTCAGAGACCCCGGACTTCGCGGTCACGGAGCTCAAGTCGTACGCGCCCGAGAAGGTGTACCTCGGTGCGTTCCCTTGGGTTATACCCGTGGACGTGCGGCATCTGATAATCTCTTCTCCCACGCAGGCGAGCTTTCCGCACGTGCCCTCACCAAAGTCCGCGGCATCCACGACGCCAAAAACCCTTTCGCCGCCCCGATTACGAAGGCTTACGAGCTCTTCGCCGTCGGCGGTGATCGTAACTGCGTGCATATCGAGCTCAGCATCGAGGGCTCTGGTATCACGTATCAGCACGGAGATCACTTGGGCGTCTGGCCGTCGAATCCGGAAGTCGAAGTGGACCGTCTGCTGTGTGTGTTGGGGCTCAGCGAGAAGGAGCGTCGTGAACAGGTTATTGGCATTGAGTCGCTGGACCCCGCGCTTGCCAAGGTGCCCTTCCCCGTTCCCACCACCTACGAAACGGTTCTGCGCCACTACATCGACATCAGTGCCGTTGCTGGTCGTCAAATCCTCGGTGTTCTTGCCAAATACGCGCCGACACCCGAGGCGGAAGCTCGCTTGCGTCAACTCACTGATAAGGAGGAGTTCCATGAGACGGTCGCGCTCGGCTGCCTGAAGCTCGCGGAAGTCCTCCAGCTCGCCGCCGGCGACGATTTCAAGGCCGTTCCGACTGCCGAGAACACTACCGCATGGAAAATACCCTTCGACATCATCGTGTCCAGCATCCCGCGTCTGCAGCCGCGCTACTACTCGATCTCTTCTTCACCGAAGATGTACCCGGGCGTCGTGCACATCACCGCTGTCGTTCTCAAGTATGAGTCCGAGAGCACGAAGCTGCCGAAGAAGTGGGTGTACGGTGTCGGCACGAACTTCCTTCTCAACCTCAAGTACGCGGTTAACAACGAGACTGCCTCTGTACCTTTGGTCACGGAGAACGGATCCTCGGAGCCGGCCAGCGTTGCCTTCCCCACGTACCGTATCGAAGGCCCCCGTGGCTCGTATCGTCAGGAAACTATTTACAAGATCCCTGTTCATGTTCGCCGGTCAACATTCCGTTTGCCAACGAACCCCAAGAGCCCGGTAATTATGGTTGGCCCTGGCACTGTATGTTTTCTACTTCGTACGCTGGCACATCGCTGATTCTCGAGCCTAGGGTGTTGCACCGTTCCGCGGTTTCGTTCAGGAGCGCGTCGCGCTTGCCAAGCGGACAATCGAGAAGAACGGAACCGAGGGTCTCGCAGAATGGGGCCGCATGACGCTCTTCTATGGCTGCCGCAAGGCGAACGAGGACTTCCTGTACAAGGACGAGTGGCCCGAGTACCAGGCCGTGCTGGGCGACAAGTTCTCGCTGCAGGTCGCGTTCTCGCGTGATGGCGCGCGCAAGCCGGATGGGTCGAAGATCTACGTGCAGGACCTGATCTGGGAGGACCGCGAGCGCATCGCGGAAGAGATCCTCGTCAAGAAGGGCTACGTGTACATTTGCGGCGACGCGAAGAACATGAGTAAGGCCGTCGAGGAGGTCCTCGCGCGCATCCTCGGCGAGGGCAAGGGGGGCTCTGCCGAGGTCGAAGGCGCGCAGGAGGTCAAGCTCCTCAAGGAGCGCTCGCGGCTGCTCCTCGATGTCTGGAGCTAGATGGCTGGTCCGCTTGCTGGCTGGCTGGCTGGAGGAGGGTCCCTGGTATGGTCTCTGTCGCGCATAATTTCGCCTGCTATTACAATCGTTGAAACGTGTCCAGTCGTACATCACTCCCCTCTGTCATAGATTTCACTCGCAATGCCCACACCGGGAACCTATTCGTAACCTTAGCTCTCGAATGTGCGACCACCAGCGCATGAGCACCACCCCGTAGCTGTATGAACGGTCGTGACCCCGATTGAAATTTTCTGAAGTTGAGGTGAAGCGGCAGCCTTTGCTCCGCGTACACCGGTTACTCGCTGATTAGAGCTTGCATTGTACTGCTCTTCACAAGCGCCATCGTTCAATTTACTGTCGATCCAACTCTATTCGCGTCGCAGGAAATGCAGAAAATCGACCTGTTCATTTAATGGACGCGACCGTACAGCATCGTTCAAACTAGTCCTCCGATCTGGGGCCTACGCCGTAAATCGGTACCTAGTGATCACGTTAGCTGTCAGAGGTTTCACTGAACCATGGCACCTACCGGGGTGCGCTTTGGCAGATCATTGACCATGTCCAAATTGCTGAGGCCGTCATAACAGGCCCCGCACAGGGAAGTAGAACTGCCGATCGTCGGGAGGAACCTCACGTTATCCATATCGGCCCTTTCCAGTATTGCTTGCAGGACACGCATCGCAGCATGCGTACGATCTGTAGCAGGCTGCTTCTCCAATGGCGGAGTGCCAGATTGGCCCAGAGCGTCGTGATCGTCGCAAAACTCGAATGTTACAGATTGCGACGCGAGAAAAGCACCTTCTTTGCAGGCAAAATCGACCAGATGCCTCGCAAAACGCACAACCGCAAGTATGTTGACGACGTAGTGAATCAATGAAAATTCTGCAGCGCAATGAGCAAAGAAAGAGCCGATTGAAAGGGATCGCACCAGGGATGAGCTGACCACGATGGTCTTCAAGTTTGTTCAGGTCGCCAATGGCGAGGTTCCTAGACGTGTCGAATAACTGAATAGATGCACGATAGCCGATGATGTGTTTATCTCTCAACCGGAGCGCCGACTGCGATGCTCGGAGGCACACGAGCTGCTCGAATTCTAGAAGGGTGCGGACAAGCCCCTCGACATCCTCGGTACGCAAGTCCGTTCCAGAAAACACAGTTCGGGCCTGGCGCGTGATTCGTTCTACTGCATCCATGACGTCCTGGATGGCGGCAAAACGAGTCGGCCCAATCTCGTCGCGAATTTTCGCAAGACGTGCGTTGAGGGTAGCGCGATCGTCAGGGTTGTCGTGTAGCCGAAGCATCCAACGCTTGGCTTGGAACGCCAGAATAAGAGAAGCTATATCGATTAGCGCATTGTCGTGGGTGACTGCGTGGGCCAGCTGTCCACCTTGTGCCCAGTCGCGCAAGCGACCGAAGAGCCGAGGAAGAAATCCTCGTGCTTCAGTAGTAATGGTGGGGTTGCCTGCGACGATCATTGTTGGCTTTTGCTGGTCCTGGACATCCAAGAAGAGCGCAGCCGCGATGTCGTCCCCTGCACGCTGAACACAGATTGAGCTGACCGACGTGAGCACTGTTAGAGCCCTCTGTGTCCTAGCATTGTGTGGAGCGATGTAGTTGCAGAATCCCGAGCGTTGTAGTGCTCGTGGTACAGTTCGCAGAACGCCTTGGCGGGGCTATCATAGGTCAACATGGGGCACTTCCAAACCCCGCGTTGGCTACTCGCGGCTGCTCCTCGATGTCTGGAGCTAGATGGCTGGTCCGCTCGCTGGCTGGCTGGCTGGAGGAGGGTCCCTGATATGGTCTCTGTCGCGCATAATTTCGCCTGCTATTACAATCGTTGAAACGTGTCCAGTCGTACATCACTCCCCTCTGTCATAGATTTCATTCGCAGTGCCCACACCGGGAACCTATTCGTAACTTTAGCTCTCGAATGTGCGACCACCAGCTCATGAGCACCACCCGGACTGTTGAACGGTCGTTTGACCCCGATTGAAATTTTCTGAAGTTGAGGTGAAGTCGGCACCCTTTGCTCCGCGTACACCATTTACTCGTGATTAGAGCTTGGATTTTACTGCTCTTCACAAGCGCCATCATTCAATTTACTGCCCCGATCCAACTCTATTCGCGTCGCAGGAAATGCAGAAAATCGACCTGTTCATTTAATGGACGCGACCAGTACAGCATCGTTCAAATCGTTTTCCTCCGATCTGGGGCCTTCGCCGTAAATCGGTCCTCATCACGTTATGCTGGCAGAGGTTTCACTGATCCATCCGCACCTACCGGGGTGCGCTTTGGCAGATCATTGACCATGTCCAAATTGCTGAGGCCGTGATAACATCTCCCCAGGGAAGTTTTCTGCCGATCGTCCAAAGTCGGAACCTCACGTTATCCATATCGGCCCTTTCCTGTTTGCTTTCGGCGAAGACACGCATCGCAGCATGCGTACGATCTGCTCGTGCAGGATCTTCTCCAATGGCGGAGTGCCAGATTGGCCCTAGAGCGTCGTGATCGTCGCAAAACTCGAATGTTACAGATTGCGACGCGAGCAACTGGCACCTTCTTTGCAGGCAAAATCGACCAGATGCCTCAAAATGGCACAACCGGAACGTTATGTTGACGACAAGTGAATCAATGAAAATTCTGCAGCGCAGTGAGCAAAGAAAGAGCCGATTGAAAGGGATCGACGATATGAGCTGACCACGATGGTCTTCAAGTTTGTTCAGGTCGCTCCAGATGGCCAAGTTCTTCGACGTGTCGAATAACTCCAAGAGATGCACGATAGCCGATGATGTATCTATCTCTCAACTGGAGCGACGACTGCGACGCTCGGCGGCAACGAGCTGCTCGCAGTCGAGATAAGGTCGGACAAGCCCGAGGTCGACATCCTCGCTATGCAAGTCGGTTCCAGAAAACACAGTTCGACCAGCGTTAGTCGATTCTACTTGGATCCATGACGTCCTGGATGGCGGCAAAATAAGTCGGCCCAATTTCGTCGCGAATTTTAACGCAAGACGAGCCTTGAGATAGCGCGATCATCCAGGGTTGTCGTGTCCGAAGCCGTCCAACGACTACGCGTTTATTGAACGCCAGAATAAGACCGATCCCATATCGATCAAATCAGCATTGTCGTGGGTCGATTCGTTGGAGAATGCAGTCTAGAACTAATTGTCCCAGTCGCGCAAGGACCTTCTTTCACTAGAATGAAATCCTCGTGCTTCAGTTATTAATCATGGGGTTGCCTGCGACGATCATTGTTGCCCTTTTGAAGTCCTGGACATCCAACCAAAGGCGGTAAAGATCAACTACGCGCCCAGCAAGGCATTGCAGATCAATGAGCTGAAGAACTTGTCGCTGAAGGTGGACCCTCTGTGTCCTAGCATTGTGTGGAGCGATGTTTCCAGAATCCCAGCGTGTGTAGATGACGTGGTTACAAGTTCTGAGAACGTTTATGAAGCGGCGACGCGGAAAGTCAATCATGGGGAGGCACTCCCCAAACCCCATTGGAACGACGAAAGTTATAGATGTTCGGTTTTGGTTACGTAACGGCGGTTGTTACATAATGTTGATGAATCAAATGTGCTGGCGTATGACAACACATTCATGAGGACTGTCAGACACAATTGTCGCAGACGAAATTCGGCACAAGATCGGATGAGAACACAATGCAGCCCAGCGGTGACACAATGGGAGCGGACAAAAGTTCTGCGACCGAGACACTTCGAAGGGTTGCATGTGACGTTGAGCACGGCAGCGCAGTACGCAATAAAGCGTCTTCCCAGCGAGGGGCAAGTGGCGGAGCTGGAGGGACGAGATGGAAGGGGCGACGATTTCGCCGGTGGGACGTCAGCTTGCTGCGGTAAACGACGTGGGATAAAAAGCACGATCGACTTCCATGTCGAGCCGCCTAAGGAAGAAACGCCGAATTCGCCGGTGCTCGCGCAACGACTCAGAATCAAAGCTCTGACGCAGCCGCCACTGGCGCTCAAGTCCCGCACCGTAAACTACAAGTGATAAAGATCTTATAATACCTGCTGCCATGCTTGTTGGGAATTTATGGCATGTCAGAGATATCCGGCATCGGAGCACGGACCGTGAGCAGCAGAGCTCTTTGAGCGTGACATATCCCTGATTAAAGTGATTTTACCGACCGGCCGCGCGCCATCATTCAATTTACTGTCGATTTAACTCTATTCTCCATTCAATGGACGCGACCGTACAGCATCGTTCAAAGTAGTATTGTGACCTGGGGGCCAACACAGTAGATGGGCACCTAGTCATTACGTTAGTATGTCATGGGTTGCACAGACCATGTCACCTACGGGAATACGCTCTGGTAGTGCCTTGACCCTGTCCAGATTGCTGAGGGCGTGATAACAAGCCACGCAAACAGAAGTAGAACTGCCGATAGTCTGGAAGAACCTATGGTTATCCAGATCGGCCCTTTCCAGTATTGCCTGCAGGACACGCATAGCAGCATGCGGACGATCTGTATCAGGCCGCGTCTCGAATACCACAGTCCCAGACTCGTCCAGAGCGTGTTGCCGGTCGCAGAAATCGAATACTAGAGATTGCGACGCAAAAGCACGTTCTTTGCGGGCAAAATCGACCAGATGCTTCGCATAACGCACAATCGACAGAATATTAACGATGTATCGAATCACGGAAAACTCTATGTGCCGATGAGAAAGACGCAGCGCGGAGATAAAAGGGTATCGCACTTGGAATGAGCCGACCTTGATCATCTTCAAGCTTGTCGATGTCGCCGATAGCCAAAGCCTTAGACATGTCCAGGAGTTCACGACAGCTAGAGTAGCTGACAATGAATCTGTCTGTGAACTCGAGCGCAGCCCGGGACTCTGGGCTACACACGAGTCGCTCGCAATCTAGGAGAGAGCGGACAACGTCTTCAACAACCTCGCTACGCAAGCCCGTGCCAGAAAACATGGTCCGCGCCTGGAGAACGATACGTTCCACTGCGTTCATGACATTCTGGATGGCGATATAATCAGTTGGGCCTGTCGCGTCGCGAATGGTTGCAAGGCGTGCGTCGAGGGTAGCGCGATCCTTGGGGTTGTCATGTAGCCGCAGCATCCAACGCTTGGCTTGGAACGTCAGGAGCATCGAAGCGATGTCAGTGAGTGCAGAGTCGTAGATTTCTGCGTGGGCCAGCCGTTCGCCTCGCGCCCAGTCTTGCAACCGGTCGAAGAGCCGAAGGAGAAATTCCCTCGTTTCTGTGGTGATGGCTGGGTTACCGGCAACGATGATGGTTGATTTCTGCTGGGCAGCGTCCAAGAAGACCCCAGCGGCGATGTCGTCTCCCGCATGCTGAAAGCAGATCGAGCTAACTGATGTGAGCGCTGTCAGAGCTCTTTGTGTGCGACTATTGTGTGGAGCGATGAAATTCCAGTAATCCAAGCTCTTGCAATGCTCGTGGTACTTCTCGCAGAATGCCTTGGCCGGGATATGGTACTTCAACATCGTACCAAGTCTATTACTGAGCGACGGATAAAGCTGATTTTGTAGAGGATTGATACTAGAAATATCGTAGTCAGAGATGTCCAAATTCCGTTTGAACGCTCGCACCGACATAAAATTGTGTCTGCAACGCGGTGCTGTGCTCTACGAAAGAGCCAGCAGTCCGTATTCCGAGGACTCAGAGGGACTCAGCAGGAAAAGATGGTCCCGGCTCGGCCCCGGCCGACACCACATCTTGTCGTCGAGTCCTGATTGCAACGCCTTTACTTATCAGTGAAAGCCGTGTCTCTGCAGGAAGAAAGTTCTGTTCTTGCACTCTATACTCGCATTCTCTCCTCATATATTGTTCCTACCGTGCATTGTCTCCCCCGATGCATACCGTCGTTGGCTAGTCTACCCCAGAGGAGTCAGAGCGACGTTAATACAGCGATCCCTCTTCCGGCGGTGCAGCCGGGGTCGCTGTATAGCGTCGTTGGATCTCAATGCAGACGTGGCCTTTCGGCCACGTCGCAGGCCGCTCCCCTCGTCACTGCTGACAGCCGGATCATCGAGCAGCGATGAGCTGAGCGATACGCAACGGACGACAGTCCTGGCCAGTGGACAACACAGCAGTCCATCATTCCATGTTGCGATGCATCGTGAGGCCGAGGCGAATCCCTCGGTAACGACGCTTTTCGCAGAAATCCCAAAAGCGAAGTCTACGAGACTCAGCGTTTTGCTGGACCCGAGGTGGCCAAATGATGGCATAGTTAACACTTTCAACAATCATAGATAAACAAGTTAACGTTGTTAACACAGCCTCAGATACTGCCGACGGCAGGGTTGAAGTTGTACCACTCGCAGCCGGAGTGGCGGATGCCCAGGTTACCGTGCCCAGACTTGACGACCTCCTCGCCGCGCAGGATCTGGAAGAACGGCGTCTCGTCCGTGTCCGGGAAGGGGATCGACACAATCGACGTGCCGGCCTGCACGGCGAACTCGCCGCTCGACGCGCCGGCGTCGATGCGGATCGTCGCGGGCTCCTTGAGCATGGCGTACGCGAAGATCTCGTCCGCTACAAAGTCCTTGTTGCGCACCTCAGCGCCGCCCGAGCACTGGATGTTCTTGGGGAATTGACGGTACCAGTAGACGATCGTCTCCTCCTGAAGTTTTGTGTCAATCGTGTATGAATATATGCGTTATTGGCTCGGTACGTGCCTCAACAGGGGGTGCGCTGCAGGATCCCGGAGCTGGCGCGGGCGCAGGCTCCGTGGGCGCGGGAGTAGTAGACGGCGGGGCAGGCGCAGGCTCGGAGGAAGGAACTGGAACGGGCTCAGGCGACGGCGCCGGAGCTGGCTCAGAGGACGGTGCTGGAGCAGGCTCGGAGGACGGGATTGGGGCGGGCTCCGGGTCGGACGACGGGGCGGGAGGCGCTGCAGTCGGTGATGGGGGCGTAGCGCTGCAGTCGCAGTTCTCGCCACACCGCTTCTTGCGGAGACCGCGAATGCGGCGTGCGGGAGCAGTGCCGCACGACTTGAACCACTGAATGTAGTACTTGGCGGGAATTTGCCACGCTGAATGGTCGACCCCGGTCACATAGTGCGGCGCATCGGTTCCCAGATTCACGATGGGGTTGACGTCCGTGATGTCTGATGGTCCAAGAATGAGAGAGAATTCACTGAGGGCCACACGAGACGTACAGTGCGATTCGCCGTAGTCGTTCCAGGTGACGATCTCAATGATATCTGGCTTCACCTCTGTCATTGTTCAATGTTGTCAGACATTGCGATGGAAGCGAAGAGTGCAATATTGTTCTCACCACTGATCGCCTGCTCCCAACGATACTTCCAGAGGTAATCAGAGTTCTCTACCCAAGCCTCTCCGTTGATGTTCTTGAACTGCCATGGTGAGACGGACATGATATACGGTCCGCCGCGCGTGGCAACGGCCTGCTTGTAGGCAAGGTCCGTATCGGTGGTCAAATCTAAAAGGCGTCGTCAGAAACACACGATCTCCGAGGAAGATCCCGGCATCACTCACTGCCAGGCTTGTCCTCGGGCCACGACCACCAGTTGAAGAAGCCCTCAACGCTGGGGAACGAGTCCAAAAACTCCTGCGCCTTCGCGGGGTCGCGGAACTTGGTGAGCGCCGGCGCGAGGACGATGTCGACGCCCTGGGCCTTAAGCCCGCTCTTGATGCCGCCCCAGAAGTCCTCGCCGCGCGGATCGCCCGGCGGGAGAACGAGGACACGACCGGCCGGCCGTTCCACTTGTACGTCGCGCTGCTGTTGGCTGTCGCCGCGACGAGGTTGATCACGTCCGCGGGCTGCCAGTCGTACGACGTGTCGAACGAGTAGAGCAGCTGGAAGCCCAGCTGCTCCGCGATGGGGTACGCCATCTTGATCTTGTCGACCTCGTAGTCGTTCGCGGCGATGTTCATCGCGAACGCCTCAATGCCTATCGCCTTGGCTGCATAGAAATAGAAATTATGTAAGAAACCGATCTTGTCACTCTGCACGTGGGGAAATGCTGCTGCTCAGCACGTGGCTCACCATCTTGCATGTCCTTCGTAATGTCGGCCTCCTTATAATCGTACAACTGCTGTGCCATGTAATGCGCAATGCTGTCGCGGACGGCGGGTGTTAGCAGCTCTGAACAATGCGGAATAACGAAAGGCACGCACACAGACTGCGAGGCGGCCATACGCGCCGCGGATAGCAGCGCAACGCACTTGAAGGAGGTCGAACGCGAAATCATCGAATATGGAAGAAAAGAAATGGAGAAAAGTCGAAGGGTGAAAGTGTAAAGAGGAGTTTGTGGGAATGAAGGCGGGTCCGTCGCCGTTCTTATATGGCCATGGGCGTCGCGGTGGCCATGCAAAGTTTCAAATCGGGATGATGATCACCGGGAGGCCAGAAACGCCGCACAGCCCCAGTGTGCGTCACTGCATCGACAATCCGACCAACTGAGCTCCTCGCGGATAATCCGGGATCAGCTGGCTGGGATTCTCATCTGAAATCCGTTGTAGTTGTGGTCGTGGAGATCCAAAGGGGCCGTAAACGATGGCACCTGGCGGAAGGTCGTTCAGGTTTTCAACGTCCGCAACACTCGGCTCATCATGTCTGCCCCCATTCAGCTGCTCCGAGCAGCGCTTCCGCACATACACACGCATGGATTCACGCGTGCTGCACTGACTGAGGGAAATCAGATCACGCATACGGCCCTGGGTGCGCTTTTGGGCCGCGCGACGGGCCCGAACGAGCGCTGTTCGAGGAATGGTGCGTCGCGATTGTGGACGGCCGCTGCATACGTAGTCCAATAAGACTTGTCAGGCTACGTGCTGGGCTCGAGGATATGCGACTCGGGAGCGTCGAGGGCGTGTCGAAGCAGACGGCGTTGAAGGCGTCGTTGCTGCGACGGCTGGACTGGAACGCGCCCGTGCTGCATCATCTGCCTTTCGTGCGTCCCCTTGCTGTGCGATGGCGCGCATCTATTCAATCGACATGCAGGCGCTCAATGCATGGAGCTCGATACCTGGCCCCGTCGTAGGCTCCTTGAAGCTGCCGTCGCTTGCGAGCCCGAGGCCGGTGCTCGAGCATGCGTTTAGTGTCGCGGATGAAGCGCTTGTTATTGCTGGCGATGAGTCGCGTGGTGTACGCCGCACTCTATATCAGTCTGTGCATGCTCACTGACCGTGTTTTCGTAGCCCGAATGGTATGCGCGGAGAGCCGTTGTGGGCACTATCTACGGACTTGCAGGTGCGTCCGCCGCTTCTCTGTGGGATCCATCCCCGTTCATGTATTACGCAGAGTCGCATCAACTACGCGCAACATCTGTACGCGACCGGTCGGCACAAAGTCTGCTGAGCCGCCTGCTGGACGAGGCCGAGCGCGCACGCTCCGCCAAGGAGGAGGCCGGCGTTTTTGCCGAATATCTTGTGCGATCTATAGCCGGCATTGCACGGAGCACCGGCGCGTTCGTTCGATGAGCACTTGTAAAGAATTACAGCAATGGTCGGAGCCCGAAAGCGCGTCTTTGTCGCGATCTTATCTCCGCGTGGGCGGCGGATCTATTTTTTGCTTTCTTTCCCGAGTGCCATGAGCGGCGTCAGCCTGCGGCATGTCGCCCGACGGCCACTCGTGGCTCGTTACCCACACGTACACTTGACACGGCGATGGAACTCGAGTACACAGCAGCAGCAGGCGCCGAAAGAGCCCGAGCAGCAGCAGCAGCAACAACCGAGTGTTCTGGAGCGTCTGCGCGGGTTGGTGTCGCTGCGACGAGAAGTGCTCCAGTCGCAGGTGGGCGGCTTTGTGTCGTCGGCCAACTCGAATTTCGCGCAAATGGGCCTCGTGTTGAACCGTATGTCCGGCTACGACGAAATCCAAGGACTGAAGCAGACCGTTGTCGAGAATGGTGAGCTGAGCCGTCTTCGGGGACAGTGACTGCTTGCTGAAACGCGCTCAGAGGCACGCATCAGCCAGGCGCGGCAGGCAGCGCGCGACGCCAAGGCCGCGTACGACAAGGCTGCTGCGGCGCGGGTGGAGAGCCAGCGGGAGGTGAACGACCTGCTGCAGCGCAAGGCGTCGTGGAGCGAGGCGGATGTGTCGCGCTTCACCGCGCTCGTCCGGGCCGACCACGTGCTCGAGCAGGAAGAGACGCGCGCCAAGGACGCCGTCGTGCGCGCCGAGGACGCCGTCGAGCACGCGCTCAGCGCCTCACGCAGTCCATCCTCGCCCGCTACCACGAGGAGCAGGTCTGGAGCGACAAGATTCGACGGCTGTCCACCTACGGCCAGCTCGGCGCCATGGCCCTCAACGTCCTCGTCTTTGTCACCGCCATCATCTGGGTCGAACCCTGGAAGCGCCGGCGGCTGGGCGAGACGTTCGAGCGCCGCGTCGAGGCGCTGGAGAAAGAGCACGCCGCCCAGCTCCAGGAGAATATGGGCGCGGTCAGGGCACGACTCGACGCGCAGGCGCAGCTGCTGGAAACACTCAAGGTCGCGGACGCTGGGCCAGCTCGTACTCTTGTTGCTGAGGCGCCTGAGGGTGCTTTGCAGGACGAGCGACGCAGACGGCTGGAGGCTCTGGCGATATCTGCTGTAGGCGGCGCTGTGGGCGCTGGTGTTATTTCTCTCATAATACAGCTGGTGTCGCGGTAACACCACTTAAATTAGATTCTGCAATCATGGAATATTCATGAGCCAAGCTTGCGATCCCGACGCGGTCTTGACGCGCTTTCGCAGCCGCTTTCGCAGCCGACGGGCGCCTATTCCGCTCTCTGCCAGTCATCACGATGTCTGCACCGTACGCTGCGCCGCGCGCCGAGCTGGTGCGGGTGATCACGACGATCGGACACGTCGACCACGGCAAGACGACGTTCGTGGACTCGCTGCTCGCGGCCAACAACATCATCTCGGCGCGGCTGGCGGGCAAGATTCGGTACATGGACTCGCGCGAGGACGAGCAGCAGCGCGGCATCACCATGGAGTCCAGCGCTGTCTCGCTGCAGTTCAAGGTCGTCGGCGGTGCGTAGCGCTGGGCCAGCAATGCGGCTGAACCGCTGCTGACAAGCCGTAGCCAGTGCCGCGCCCACCACCTACGTCGTCAATCTCATCGACACGCCCGGCCACGTCGACTTCTCCAGCGAAGTCTCCACCGCAGCACGTCTATGTGACGGCGCGCTCGTCATCGTCGATGCCGTCGAGGGCGTGTGCACGCAGGTGCGCTGTTCCCACGAAACACGTTGGGACCCGAGGACTCAGCGCGGCGCATGACTAGACGATCACCGTCCTGCGGCAGGCATGGCTCGACAGGCTCAAGCCCATCCTGGTCATCAACAAGTTCGACAGGCTGATCACAGAGCTGAAGCTGACGCCGGCGGAGGGCTACCAGCACGTGCAGCAGCTCATCGAGGAGGTCAACGCCGTCATGGGCAGCTTCTTCGCGGCCGAGCGGCTCGAGGATGACCTGCGCTGGAGAGAGGCGCGCGAGGCTCGGCTCGCCGCACGCAAGGACGCCGCGGCCGATGCGCCGGCCGACGACGGCGAGGACTTCGAGGAGAAGGACGACGAGGACATATACTTCGCGCCGGACAGGGGCAACGTCATATTCGCGTCCGCCATCGACGGCTGGGGCTTCCGCGTCGGCAAGTTCGCCCAGCTCTACGCGCAGAAGCTCGGTGTGAGCGAGGCGAACCTGCGGCGCGTGCTCTGGGGCGACTTTTATCTTGACCCGAAGACGAAGCGCGTCATCGGTCACAAGCAGCTCAAGGGCCGGAACCTCAAGCCGCTCTTTGTGCAGTTCGTGCTCGACAACATCTGGGCTGTGTACGAGAACGTCGTGATCCACCCGTCAGTCCTCACTTCAGCATCCCAGACATCACCGACTGACATCTGCGCGTGCAGGAATCCCGAAAAGATTGAAAAGATAGTCAGCACGCTGAACCTCAAAATCCTCCCGCGAGACCTCAAGTCCAAAGATGCGCGGCACGTGCTCGGGCTCATCTTCGGCCAGTGGCTCTCGCTCTCGACCTGCACGGTGCAGGCGGTGATTGACGTCGTCCCGCCGCCGTCCGTCGCGCAGCGCACGCGCGTGCCCAAGATGCTGTACCCCGACCTGCGCGAGAGCACCGCGACCGTCGAGCCGAAGAACGCGCTCGAGCGCGACCTGTACGCGTGCAGCGCGGATGACAGCGCGCGCGTCGTGGGGTACGTCAGCAAGATGTTCGCCGTGCCCCGCAAGGAGCTGCCCGAGGCGAAGCGCAAGCCGATGACTGCTGAGGAGATGCGCGCGCGCGGACGGGCGGCACGCAACGCTACCGCCGCGTCCGAGTCGCCGCTGCCCGCGGCCGCAGACCCGGAACCCGCGCCAGAGCCGCCAGCCCCAGAGGACGCCGCGCCCTCCGTCGCCGAGGCCGAGGAGGAATCCGAAGAGGTGCTGTTGGGCTTTGCGCGCTTGTATTCGGGCACGCTGCGCGTCGGCGCCCAGCTTGCGTGTGTGCTGCCCAAGTACAAGGCCGAGCTCGGCAGCAAGCATGCGCGCAACGCGAAACACCTGGCGCACGCGACGGTTTCGGCGCTCTATATCATGATGGGCCGCGAGCTTGTCCCCGTCCAGGCTGTCTCAGCTGGCAATGTGTTTGCCGTTGCCGGTCTGGAGGGCAAGGTCTGGCGGAGCGCGACGCTGTGCAGTGTCGTTGGGGAAGACGAAGAGGATCTTGTGAACTCTGGGTGCGGTCACGCGACAGGTGTGTCTCGCTTGTCATATTGATTGGTGAACCTGGTCGTTGACCTGGAGAACAGGCACCGCCTATCGTGCGCGTTGCTCTTGAACCGGTCATACCATGTCAGTCTCCTTGTTCGTAAAGCAAGTATCGGTATGGCTGACAGAATTTTCAGCGGAGATGCCGAAGATCGTACGCGGCCTGAAGCTGCTCAGCCAGTCGGACCCTTGTGTGGAGACCTTCCAGCAAGCAACCGGAGAACACGTCATCCTCACAGCGGGTGAATTGCATCTCGAGGTACATAGTATGAACATCGTTTCCCGGATATGAGGCTGATGTCCTGTTTTTCAGCGTTGCTTAAGGACCTCCGGGAGCGGTTTGCCAAGGTCGAGATCACAGCGTCTGAGCCCATCGTACCATTCAGAGAAACAGCAGTGCGTGCGGCAGGTAAGAAATTCCAGAGTCTTAGAGCTCTCCACCTCGCTCACTCATTGTCATTTGCGCAGATATGGCTCCTTCCAAGGCGGGGCCCGGCAAACCGCGAGGAACAGTGCAAGCGACAGCGTTCCAGGGCCTCGTCAAGTGCACATTGCGCGTCGTTCCCCTTCCGGAACAGATCAAGCAAGCTCCTCCTGGCAACCT
This sequence comes from Auricularia sp. M13, assembly GCA_037042915.1. NCBI lineage: Eukaryota > Fungi > Basidiomycota > Agaricomycetes > Auriculariales > Auriculariaceae > Auricularia > Auricularia sp. M13. The sequence goes on along the minus strand of CM073195.1, from coordinate 2,719,597 downwards.
CGCTACATTGCAACGCATGCGTGAGCAACCTGTGAACCCCGACTCTTTCCTGGAATCGCAGGAGGCCGATGTGGAAGACGACAACGAGGGCGTCGCGCAGGCGAGCCTTATGCGCCCAGAAGAATTCGTGGAGGCGCTCAAGCGGGCCTGCGAAGAGGTCGGCGGCGAGTGGACCGACGCCTACGAGGGACTTTGGATGTTTGGCCCGCACGGTGCTGGCCCGAACGTATTGCTTGACCGACGGCCCAACGAGGAATCCAGGCGGCAGTAAGTCTTTTTTTTATTCCCTCCTTCGGTGCACTGGACTCTGAATACGCGTGGATAGTTTTAGCAGAATCGGGAAGGACCATGGAATCGGCTTCAAGCGCGACTTTGAAGCAGCCGTCGCGGCAGGGTTCCAGCTTGCCACCTTCCAGGGCCCGCTGTGCGCCGAGCCGATGCAGGGCATTGCTGTCGCGCTCGAGTCGCTCGAGTTCGACCCGGACGCTATCAGCGCTGAAGTTGGTGGGTACTGTGTTTGGGTTGTTGCACCGTGCTAAAGCAACCCAGCCCAATCTCGCTCGGTTCAGATTACAGGCTCGCTGACGTCCAGTGTACGCGATGCGTGTCGAAACGGGATGCTCGACTGGTCGCCGCGGTTGATGTTGGCCATGTACTCCTGCGAGATTCAAACCTCGAGTAAGCACGGCATCGTGCTCGTTGCAATATCTGACAATGTGCGCAGCGGAAGCTCTGGGCAAGATGTACGGCGTGCTTGCGCGACGACGCGGCAGAGTCATATCGGAAGACGTCAAAGAAGGAACGAGTTTCTTCACTGTGCGCGCCCTTCTTCCAGTCGTGGAAAGTTTCGGCTTCGCAGAAGGTAGATACTCCGTTCGTCACGCTTCGTAATCGACTAATGCGAGCTGCAGATATCCGCAAAAAGACGTCAGGCGCAGCAAGTCCGCAACTCGTGTTCAGCGGGTACGAGCTGCTCGATGAAGATCCATTCTGGGTGCCCACGACCGAGGAAGAGCTCGAGGATCTGGGCGAAAAGGCGGACAGGGCGAACATCGCGCGCGGATACATGGACGCCGTGCGCAGCAGAAAGGGCATGTTCGTTGAGAAGAAGATCGTCGAGTTTGCAGAGAAGCAAAGGACGCTCAAGCGCTGAGCTATTCAAGGAGTACATTAGCTGTCAATCGTCCATGAGTACAATACAAGCCTTTGACGATAGAATCTTATGGCCAATTATCACTGTCGAAGCATCGGCGTCCAGTCGAATGGATCGTATTTCTTCCTGAACGCCTGCACGCGTTGCCTGTTTTGGGCCGCATCGATGCGCCTTGGATGTCTCCACAGGCGTGGTGGAAGATCGAGGACATTACCAATGACCTCCGCAGCAAAGTATCTTGGGAACGCGCCGCTATTGCCTAGGCCTTCGTCGACAGCGCCGTCGGGGTCATCGCCCCCACCTGCGGCATCGCTGACACCTTCAATAACGTGCCCGTAACCCTTCTCGCCCTTGTAGTCCCACTGAATGGCAAAGTACGGCAGATTGGGCACCATGGCGCGTCGGAACCCGCCTGGCCGCGCGCTGAAGTCGATGAGCTTCCTATGCTGGGACCATTCAGACTCTGACGATAGAATTGCTTCCTTGTATCCCTTATGAGCATATTTGTGCACAACTATGTGCAAAAGTACTTACTTTGAAGTATTGAGGGATATCTTCAAAGACAGTCCACGGCACGGGCACGCATTCGATGAATGAGTGTTGCTGCTTCTTAAGGCTAATGATCGTTTCGTAGAAGAGCACGCCCTTGTCCTCCTCGGCGAACATACGCATCAGGCATTTCATGAAATTCTTCAGGATGATGAGCTTAGACGTTCCTGCCGCAGGGGTAGGCTTGGACGTACTCGAATCTCCTCCCAGAGATCATCATCGCCCTCCAGCATCGTCAGATGATGCTGTAGCGGCACGATGAGGCAGTGGCCGGGAACCAGCTCCTCTTGGATTGTGCAGGAGAGGTAACAACGTGTGCCGAGCGCTATTGCAGGCGCCTTGGGCATCGGCTCATCCTCGTCTGTGCAGAACGAACAAGACGCCAAAACTCTCTGGGTGCGTGCATGATCTATAGTTGAAGTTAGATCGGCGTCAAATATACGATAGAGTGAAAGCACCTTGGATTGCAAACATGCGCTTCATGGCGTCAGACTTCATCTTTTTGCGACCCAATCTATCAGCGTTATCATCCATATATTCGAGGTTGTCCTATAAATTCAAACGTGAGCACAAACGGGCGACGTGTTCGAAATGGATACTTGCCTCGAATTTGGCGTCGGTCATGATGGCGCGCGTGAGCTGAGCGTCCACATCCTTCTGGTCGGCACGTCCGGCGCCGAAACGCTCCTGTCTGAGCATGTCCATGACGCTGATATCCTCCTCCTCTCCCGTGTCCTTGTTTTTCCGCTGATGGCGCAGAGCGTGAGCATCCGAAGAAAGATTATTGATGAGAAGGGAGCTCACGTTTCCAGGCTTGTGGGCGTCATCCTTGCCCGAACCCACGTCGTACACCTGGCCACGAACGTTGTGCGTCGGCAGCATAGCGATGCGCGGTGCGTTCTCAGCACGCTCGCGCAGTTCTTCGTATTCTTTTTCCATGTCGGCCGCAGCAGGGTCTCCGAGGAGCTTCGCCTTGAGCACTTTAGCCTGCATTTGGTTGAGCTCGCTTTGAGTCGGGACACCAGCGGCTGATGGTAGTTGGACAGATGGTGACTGCACAGTGGGCACGGCGATGGCTCTGGGAGTCCCTGCACCACGGGAAGATCCAGTGGTACGTTGAGGCGGAGGCGGGCGACCAAGAGGTGTTGCAGGCCTACTACTGTCTTCACCTGGTCGTCGGAATGATGTACTGCGGGACGACGCTCCGCTGCCTGGCTCGTGCATATCTGTGAACATAAACCGCCGCTGTGGACCGCCAGGACCAGACGTCGGTGTAGATGCGTGCGAACCGCGCTTGCCCGCGCGCTGGTCGAGCACCCGGCGCTCCTCCACGGCCTCCTGGAAGGCCTCGAGCGAGCCGAAGCGGTCCAGAGCGACCTCCTCAATGGGCTTGCCCTCCTCCTCAGCGGCTTCATAAACCCTACGCAGCTTCATCATGCGCCACTGCGAGCCAGGTCCGCCGGGAGTGGGCGCGCGCTTTGGCGTTTCAATCTCTCGAACTGCTGACGCTGCTGCAGCTGCCGCTGGGTCGCCGAAGTATGGATTAAGCTCCTTGGCGCTGCGTTTGACCTATGCCCATTAGCAGTGCTACAGACTGTGACTCAAAATTGAGTCACCTCTGAAGGGTCAGGAGCTGGCGGCCGTTCTTTTCGTCGGTGCTCGGTGCCCATGCTCGAGAAGAAATCGACCTCGTCGCCGGGTTTGCGTCGAGCAGCATCGTCGTCACCGTATCCGTCGGTCATATCGTCTCCCTTGTTGAGCCTGGACGACGATGACGGGGCCTGCATCCATTCTTGGCGCTCTGCAGCTAGTTTGGGCTCGGAAAGCGCTGGCGGGGCCGCTGCAGCAGTGTCGACGTTGCTCTCTTCCCAGTCATCGTCCGAGTCAACGCGCGCCTTCTTCTTGGAACGGTGACTGTCGTCGCGATCGTGGTGTCGTTTGTGCTTGGCCATGACCGGGACCCGGATGCTTATGTCAGCCGACCCTCAGAAGCTCCGATCCTCCTCAACTTGCGGCTCCGCGCTTGGAGTCACGCATTCCTCGGATCGCGGTTTTAAACGACGCCGTCGGTCTCAATTACAATGCTCATCACCGTGACAGCGTGTAGGCCCCGCTCGTTCTCTTCATCTCGCTCGTGACAGAGAGCAATGGAGGGATCGGAAAACCCAGCACATGTCCTGACAGCTTCAGGCTCGGAAAAGGACAACGTTTCCACTCGTGTACCGTCTGATCTCATCAACGAGAAAGACGACCCAACTGCTGCTGTGGGCTCACCAGGGATGAGATCCAGTATCCTCATGGAATCCTCTTGTGGGTTATCGTCCTCGCCCTTATTCTCGCAATTTTCCTGGCATCTCTAGACATGGTATGTCTTACCCTCATTTACCATTTCCCAGCACAAAATCTGAATCTAGGTAGACCATCGTCGCCACAGCAATTCCCAGGATAACGGACGAGTTCCACGGCATTGACAAGGTGTCGTGGTACGGCTCCGCCTTCTTCATGACGAACGGCAGCTTCCAGTCGTCATGGGGTAAAGCTTATCGATACTTCCCGCTAAAGACCACGTTCTTGCTCTCCATAATCACTCTGGAGGTCGGCAGCCTGATTTGCGGCGTCTCTCAGAACTCTGAGACCCTCATCGTCGGCCGCGCCATCACTGGCCTCGGCGCGTCTGGCATCGGAACCGGCGCGTACACCATCATTGCGTTCATTGCAGAGCCTCGCAAACGGGCCATGTTCACTGGCTTCGTCGGTCTCTCTTTCGGTATCGCGTCCGTGCTCGGTCCCCTCATCGGCGGCGTCTTCTCCGATAAAGTCTCATGGCGCTGGTGTTTCTACATCAACCTGCCAATTGGCGGTCTCTCTGCATTCATCATCCTCTTCTTCTTCCGCACGCCGAGCGCTGCGAAGCCGGTGCCGGCGACCTGGAGGGAAAGGTTGCTGCAGATGGACTTTGGTGGCGTCGCGTTGATCATGGCGGCCATCGTGTGCTACATGATCGCTCTCCAAGACGCCGGCCAAGCCAAGGCATGGGACAGCAGCCAAACTATCGGTCTCCTCGTCGGCTTTGTCGCCATCGTCACTGTGTTCATCGTCTGGGAGTACTTCCAGCGTGAGCGTGCCATGATCGTCCCACGCCTCTTCAAGCAGCGCCGAGTGTGGATCAGCTGCGTCTTCGCAGCATTGTTCCCAGGATCGTACTATCTGGTTCTATACTACCTGCCTATCTACTTCCAGAGCGTGCACGGAACCACCCCTGCCATGTCTGGCGTCAACAACATCGCCCTCATCGTCGCCCTCACCGTCGCCATGATCTCGTCAGGTATCTACATCTCAGCGACTGGTCTTGCAGTACCGGTTCAAGTCTGCGGCGCCGTGATTGGAGTCATCGCATCCGGTTTGCTCTACACGCTTGACGTCCATACCAGCACCGGCAAGTGGGTCGGCTACCAGATCCTGGGTGGCATTGGCTGGGGAATGGCGTTTCAGATCCCCATCATCGCGAGCCAGAGCGACGCGGACCCAGCAGACCTGTCCACGCTCACCGCAATGGTCCTTTGTACGTCTTCCCCCCTCTTGGTGTTTCCGTGGCTCATCACAGCACTTGCAGTCTTCCAAAACGCAGGCGGCATGTCGCTCATCACTGCCGGCCAATCGGCGTTCGTCAATACACTCCTCAAGAACCTCCCAGCGGGAGTCGACCCCGCAAAGGTCGTGCAAACGGGTGCGACGCAGATTCGGTCGGCGTTCCCTCCGGAGCAGGTGCCGGGCATCGTCAACGCGTACATGCGGGGCGTTCAGGTCGCCCTCGCCCTCTCGATCGGTGGTACAGGCCTTGCGCTCGTCTTCAGCCTTTTTAGCAGATGGACACGACTTCACGCGAGCTCGGCAGCTACTGCTGCGGCATGAGATACTTTACTAGACGGTCATGTTTGACTCTCCCACCGAATATGACATTTTAATCTGGGAAAGGGGCGAATTCAATCCCACTCCGGCAAGAACTTCTCCATGATCAAAGTCTCCGTAGCATGCTTCATCGCGGCAGTTGAACTGAACTGCGGGGAGGATCAAATTTCCATGTGTTCTGTAGCGCAGGGTCATTCAGTCTTGCAGGAGCAGGACACTCGACAGAAAAAAATCGTGGATTCATTCGTGCAAGCGGGTCGTATTGTGACAGGACGGGACGAAACACACAGGCGGACAGCAAACAGCAATATGAAACATGTATATCCAACAAGACGGATTGTACAACAGACTGGGGGTGGTAGGTCATCGTTCGCATCGTGCACGAAACATATCTTTACTGCCCCTGCTGGAGCGGAACTTGGGCATCTGCCCACGTCGCGACCTATTTCCCAACGCCATGAGCGAGCGCCGCAGACGAGAGGTGCAACACGGCTTACCCAAGAGAATCCCTCGAATTCTGCCTGGTCGCGCGCGCTAAGCTGGCCATGCACGGGCGTGAGTGTCGGTTGCTCTCGCGTGAATTCCTGGTCGAAGTTGGACGTGTCACTAGCGCTCGTCTGAAATGAATTGTCAGTGCCAGGCAGCGACATATTAATGAAAAGGGACAGACAATCGTGGGGAAGTAAGGAGGCGGTATCCTCTTGTGTAATATGTCGTCAAAGTTAACATCCTTGAAGAAAGGATGTCTTTTGATTTCCTCGGCGTCGGTTTTGCTAGAGCCAAGCCGGCGCGTAGGGTCGCGCGTCAACAACTGCGAGGGCATATGAGAATCCAAAGAGAATACCAAAGTCCGGAGTGCACACCTTCTGCAGGATCGACACGGCGTCGCGTGGCATCGTAATAGGGTACAACGGCTCATCCTCTAAGATGGCGTCGAAGATTTCGTCTTCGTCGTCGCCACGGAAGGGCGATTGCCCCAACAACATCTCGTACATGAGCACACCGAATGCCCACCAGTCTACAGCCAAGCCATAGCGCTGCTCAAGCAGGATCTGCGGGGAGTTTAGACAGCCGCGCGGACAAGGTGCTCGGCATCTCAGCATACCTCAGGCGCCATGAATTCTGGCGTTCCGCAGAACGTGCTCGTCGTCTGGCCCCACCACATCTCTTCTTTACACAACCCGTAATCAGCGACCTTTACATGCCCGTCCAGCGTCAGCAAGATATTGTCCAGCTTCAAATCACTGCAGATTCCCTGTCAGTCGCTGGCCGCACAGACATGAGGAAATGCAAACAGACCGATAGATAATTCCATTTTGGTGGAAATACTCCAAGGCGAGCAGCACCTCGGACGCATAGAACTTGGCCTGCCGCAGCGAGAACTGCTTGCGCTGGATGTGCAGCATGAGATCGCCACCGGAGACGTACTCCATGACGAAGTACACGCGGGTCTCGGTCTGGAAGCAGGAATGCAGGTCGAGCAGGAACGGGTGGCGCTCGCGCGCGGCGGCGAGGAACACGCGCTTCTCGGAGCGCGTGCTTTCCACCTCGTCGTTGTCGATGATGAACTCCTTCTTGAGCACCTTGATGGCCCACAGCCGGCTCGTCGTCTTCTCCTCGGCCAGCATGACCTTGCCGAAGTTGCCCTTGCCGAGCACGGCGAGGAAGTTGAAGTCGTCCAGCCCGACCTTGCGTTTCCGCACGGCCACCTGGCCCTGAGGCTGCGTCGCGAACGACGGCTTCTTCTGCGGGACCGGTTGCTGAGCGGGCGGGGCAGCCGGCGGTTGCGGCTGTCGTGGCGGCGAAGCCTGAGGAGAGTACTGATATCCAGGCGGTGGAGCTTGCTGCGGAGCTGCTGCTGCTGTGCGAGATGCGTCAGTTGCTTCCCTCAGAGCAAAGGACACGGGAAGACGCTACCTGGGTGTACTGGGAGTACGGATCGCCCGGCGGTGGTTGATCGAACGAGGGTCGTCCAGGCGGCGGCTGCCCGTCCGTGGGGTACCGCGGAGCAGCCGACGACTTGGGCGATGCCGTGTATGGGTACGGCATTTGCTGCTGCTGCTGCTGCTGCTGTGTCTGTACTGGCGGGCCCGGCGGGCGTGAGGCGGCGAAGGGGTCGGGCCCAATGCGCATGTCGCCCATGGCGCTGTCCAGCGTCTGCGACACGTCCTGCTGGTGCTGCACGGGTTGCTGATGCTGCATGATAGGGCTCATGCCCGGCGGGCGCATCGACGACGTCGGGCTCTTCTGGCGCGTCTTCATATCCTTGATGTCCTTCATCCTAGCCAGAAGCGCGTTCGCCTGCTGCATCGACATGCCGCAGAAGTCGGGCACGAGATGCGCGCACGTCGCGTGGCACGTGATGTCGCACTCGCTGCATTTCTTCGCGTTGCGTCGTCCAAGAGCGGCAGCATGTACCCACAGTGGCAGCACCAGTTCGCACCCATATTGGTAATGGTCTCGAACCGATGGGGGATGCGGTGGTTGATCTTCTCCTCGTCGCTTGCCTGAGAAACGGTCAGCAAGCGAGAGACGACTCGCAACACACGCGATGCTCACGAAATCCGCGTTCGATTTCGAGATACACTTGGTGACGACCTTCTCGTAGCACTTCTTGTGGCAGGTGTATCTGCAATCTTCGCACTGGTATCCGGCAGCGTTGAGAAGGAACTCGTTGCAGAACGCGCAGAGCATGATCTGGTAGAACTGGCGCTGGATGAACTTGTGCCCGTTCATCTCGTGGATCTCCTCCTTCTTCTTGCGCACGGCGCCCTGTCGTCCAAGACCAGCATCAATAGGGCGCTTGCGAACGTTCTCTTTCACTGGAAGATGATAGTGTCAAGAGCTAGTAGCATGCTATGACGGCGGGGCGCGCACCAAAGTTGAGATGCAGGGCGATGGCTCCGGCGGGCTCGACGGCGAACCAGGCGTCAATACCTTCGGGCTGGCCGGCTGCGTTCGGAGGACCAGGCGCGAACTGCGGCGCCAACGCGTACGAAGCATTCGGGTCCGCACCAAACGGTTGCTGGGCTCCTTGGACAGGGAACGCGCTGCCACCACCTCCATTGTACGGCGGCGCGGCACCCATGGCGCCAGCAGCAGTCACCCAGCCGCCCGCGCCCGCTTCCTGTTCAATCTTTTGACGACGCAGCGCCTCGACGAGGTCCGAAATACGAAGCCAGAGCAGGCCAATGGGCGTCGGCTGCTCGCCCACCTGTTTGTCAGTGATGGCGATTTCAACTTCGTTGGCCTTGTCGATGGCAATTTCAAAGCCCTCGTTCCATCGGTCCGTGCGGGAGGGATGGGTCTTGGTCTTGAGGGTGCCTTCGACTTTGATATGGACGGAGGTGTCGTTGCCTGCCTTTGTGGAGCGCTTGAGGAGCGGTGCGTGGTCGAGATCGCGGGCAGCCTTGACGGTGACCTGGAGCTTTCCCGAAATAGGCTTCCGAAGGTTGTCCTTGCGCTCTGCGCTTTCGCCGGGCATCTCTGCACGCGGGAGAAGATCGGTTGGCGGGCGATGGTAGAGGGGAACAACGGACGCGAAGCACTCACCTTCGTCCTCCTCGGCGTCGTCGAGGATGTGCAAGTTCTTGTAGCGCTTGAGGGCGGTCTGGAGGAGCTGGATCTTCTTGTCGGACTCGACGCGCTTGGACTCTGCGTCGATGCGGGACCTTTTGTCGCCCTCGGCCTGGTAGAGCTTGACCATCTTGTCGATGCCCTCCTTGTACTTCATTTCGACCTGCAGCTTGAATTCGAGCTGGTGCAGCATGCGCGAGATCTTGGCGGTGGTGTGGGGGGTGTCGGCCTTGATAAGATCTGATGATGACGACGGTCAGCGCCTGAGCGAGGGCGGGGGCAGCGGCGGCGGCGGCGGGCAGGACGGACCGAGGTTCGAGTACTGCTTGGAGCGCGGTGCGCCATCGTTGTAGTGGGCGGGCTGCGATCTCGAGGGATCCAGCGCGGCCGGGTCGGCGGGGTCGTAGTCGTGCGAGGCGGGCGGCGGCGGGAGGGCCCTGTCGCGGTCTGGCGGCCACTGGCGCTGGTTGGGGACGGCTGGGCTGGGCTGGACGCCGGGCGGGGCGGAGGCGGTCCTGGTGGGCGGGGAGGTCTGGGCGGTGTTGCGCTTGCGCGCCTGGAGCTCGCGCAGGGTGTCCTGGAAGTACGAGAGCGACTGCTGGGCCTCGCGGATTTGCAGGTCCGTCTTCCTGAGCACGTCCGGGTTCGTCGCGACCTGGCGCAGCGAGCGGATGCCGTCGAGCACCTTCTGCTCCGTCTGGATGCGCCGGTACACGTCCTGGATCTTTGCATCGAGCTCGCTCGCCTGCAGCACGCCCGTCAGCACGGCCAGCCACGCCGCATACAGCCAGCCCCGCGGCGCACCATGGGAGTATCGACCCGGGTTTGCGCCGGCTGCCGTGCGCGGGGAGAGTGGGAGGGAGATGGGAGCGGGATGGCGGCTCGAAACTCAGCCTCGGCGGCAGCTTCCTGTGCAACACGGCCCTCCACAGCGTCGGTGCCTGGATACTTCTACTCACACAGCCCGGGCATGCTCGTCCTCCACCATCTCACCGCCTCGTCGTCCAAGTCCCACTGGCGCTCGACGCCGCCCCCGCGTCTTGTCCCCGCCATTGCCACGGGCCCCGTGCGTCTGCTGCTCGTCGTGGCCGTCGACGGCAACAGTCTTCCGCCCGCCAGCATCGTCGCAGCGCCCGCAACGCGTCATTTGGTGCAGACTCTGAGGCTGGTCAGCTCGCGGCCGCAAAGCGCGTCTGCCGTATTTCTGAACTGCGCCGAAAAAAGCACCAGGACGCGCTCAACGTGCAGCACGTGTCGGACGCGTTCGTCGAGGACGGCAGTGCTCAGAGTGCGCGTGGCCCGGCACGGTCTTGCTCCATGGCTTACGGTTTCCGCCAGTCGAGCTCTCGCCTGTGCTCTTCGCCGACTCGCCCAGAGTGCACACCCAGCTCTCTGCTCTGCGTCTCTCCTACACCTGGTCCGCAACGCGTCACGGTCCGTCATATGCTCCCAAGCATAGTCTCTCTCTCTGTATGCAACGGCAAAACCTAGACTGCCATCCCTGGGCCGCCCAACACACGCTCCTGCTTCCTCACCGCGAAGCACTGGACGACATGCACGCCACCTTGATCCAAAAGCATCTCCTAGGGTCCGCATCTCGCATCCCAGCTAAATAGTCTCGCTGCGAACTCAAACACCCTCCTCTTGCTCTGCTGGCAGCTCCTATCCCTACATCTTCGGCCCGTGGCGCAAGGTCCACGTCGTGCTGCCCGATGTGCACTTGCCGCTTGCTGACTGAATGCCAACAGGCCCTGGAAGCGGAAAAGCCGGCCATCGCCTCGCTCGCGCGCTCCGTGGCCCGCATCGTGGCCCGCTCGCCGAATCCGGCGTTCACGCGCACGGCCGCTGCATGGCTCGATGTACACGCTCGTCATTGGTTTGGCTAGCATACTGATACTTTTTTTGCCTTTCTTCGGCAGCGTATCGCCAAGCAGAACACGCAGGCCATGGACGCCGCCCGCAAGGCCCTCGGCAAGAGGGCTGCCGTGGGCGGCAAGTCTGATTCGCCCTCGGGGCATGAAGACATCATGCGCACGGCGCTGCTCGCGCTGTACACGCGACGCGTCCGGCCTGCGGCAATAAACCGCGTGCGTCTTGCCCGTCGGTTTCATGCCGCCGCCTGCTTATGATCACACGCCGGCAGATATCCCGGGCCACCGCCGGCAAGGCCACAGAGAGGGCAGCCTCGCCTTTGTTGCAGCTCGACGATGACGATGCCGATGAACACGCAGAGCTGCTCGACCTGTCTGATCATGAAGGGCTCGACCTGCTGACCTTCGACGATGAGGCGACCATGCTAGATGACGACGATGCCTCGCTGCTGCTCGAAGTAGAAGACGAAGACTATGATTACTCTCAGTCTGCCGACCCAGGGTTGCCGGCAGAAGACGCTGCAGAAGCGCTGACCATGCTTGAAGTCGACGATGGCCTGCATCTGGATCTGGATCTGTTTTCGGAGGAGGTCGATCGTGACACTGTCTTTTCGGACCATGAGCATAGCTGCACCGACGCCGACATGCCCATGGAGCTTTTCGCGGACACGGAACTAGAACACGATCTCGCTGAACCGTCGCCGCGGTCCTGGCACTGGCAGCTTGGCTCCTCGTCTCAGGGTTCTTCCTCTGTGACGGCAGCAGACCATCACAGCGTCACGTTCCCTATCTCGGCGTGCACGGTGCCTGATTATGACATGCTTGACTTTGGCTTGGACGTGGACGTGGACTTGAGCCAGAGCGCGGTCGACATCGATCACCTGGCAAGCTGCGAAGGACAGCCGTGCGAACTGGGACAGAAGGCGGGGGCGGAGGGGCTTATGCATCTTGTTGACGCTGACAGCGATATGGATAAGGAGCGCGAGGACGCGGCGGGCGAGGAGCTTTCGCTGTGCGCGTTCTGAACTGAGAACGGCCTGCGGTCCGTGCGCGCCCCGTTTTGGCTGCGGTCTGGATTTCCCGCTTCCCCCCCTTTTTTCCTGTTGCTGACTACAAGACTTGCTTTCTTTGGGCGTTCTGAATGACGTGCGGGCGCAGTCGAGTGTGTAGTTAGAGGTCGCAAACAGAGCGAATGTAGCCATAGACGTCGAAGAGAACATTGGGTGTATGCTTGTCGATCGACGCGAGGAATACAGATCAGCCCCCCCATCGCTGCGCCGCCGGGGGGCATTGATATGAATGGCCAGCGTGGGATCTTGCCCCTGTTAGGTGGGTCGGCGGGGGCGCGGCGTCATCCGCGGAGGCAAAAGAGCGCGAAGGACAAGTAGGGCGGGATTGGAAGTCCGACGTGTGTTCAGAAACCGGTCTCTCCCTTCGCGCACCACACCACACGCCCTACGCCGCCCGCCCGTCCTCCGAGGCTCGATCCGAGTCAGATCCCGCCCGCCCCGCCCGTTGCCCGTTCCAGTGACTGCGATGCTGCCCGCCAAAGCCAAGAAAGTGGACCTCAGCGTGCGTCCTGCCGGCCGTGGCGCCTCCAGACACTCACTCACTGTACGGCCGCAGAGCATGACGGAGGAGGAGAAGAAGCTCTTCCGTCTGTACGGCAAGCTGCCGACGCACAAGAACGTCCTGACCAAGATGCAGAAGGTGGGCTCTGCTGCCGACTGCCGACTACCGACTGCTGACTGTTGACTGCGCCGGGCAGGACCGCAAGTTCTTTGACTCGGGCGACTATGCGCTCTCCAAGGCGGGCGTCGCGCCGCAGACGGCCGTCGGCACCGCCATCCCGAGCCCGGAAAAGTGCGTCCTTCCCGTCCGTGGCTGGCCGGCCCCAGGCTGATGGCCCATCCGTCCCAGCATCCCGCACGCGAGCTCGCCGCCGACGAGCCACTCGCCCATCTCCTCCTCGCCGACCAACAGCATCTCCTCGCCCGTCAAGGAGAGCACCCCGCTCGCCGAGGTCTCCAGCTCCGAGGACGAGTGAGACGCCGTCGTCCGCGCTGCTCGCTGTCCTGGATCCTGCTCTGTTGTCGTGTCCCCCAAGTACTCCCTGCTTTAGTTCGAACTGCCCCCCCTTAAGTCTTCAAGTTCCTTGCCCCAGCCTTGCCTGTCCCAATGCACCCGTCGTGCAGTGTACCTGTAGTTCTCGGTCGGTGACGAATGATCACGATATGGTCCCCGCGGGCGATTTAGAATTCTGCAGTGCATTGCGAGCAGCTGACCCGTCCGTTGTCGTCGCTTCCTTGACGTTGGAGCCTCAGGAGCGCGAGTGGAGTGGCAACGCCCAAGTTTATTCCTCTTTCTGTGGCGCAATCAGTGCGTCCGCGGACCGACGCCCAATGACAGCGGCTGCGCGGAGGGGCGCGAGTTGCAGCTCCGACCCACTTACCCGCGACATGGACGCGTCTAAACTGCGCAAAGACCTCGCAGCCCGCTTCGAGGGCGCGCTGGACGACGACGAAGACGCGATGCGCGAGTGTGCGTGCCGCCTGGAGCCCTGTACGGCGCTGGCTGACCGTGGCGGGCAGGCGTCGAGATGTGCAGGACGTTCCATCTGAGCCCGCAGGACCTGTTCTTCAAGTGGGAGGCGTTCGCGATGAACAGGAAGGGCGCCATATCCACCATCGATGCCGCCGGCGCGCGAGAGCTCAAGGCCAAGCTCGCCGTCCAGCTCCAGGCCGCCGCCAAGCGCGCCGACGCCGGCCGGGCGCGCCAGCGACAACTCGCGGCCATCGCGCCTGCCCGTGCGTCGGGCTCAGGCGGGCGGCCGTCCGGCCCAGGCGCCGCGGGGGATGTCAAGCCGTTCGCGGGCACCAGCGCGAGCGCGGCGTTTGTGCCCGTGGCCCCGTTGTCGACCGAGACGAGATGTGCGTCCTCCCGCGCAGGCAACAGGTCCCATTTATGGCTTACGCACGCGCGCAGATAAATACATGTACGAAAAGATACCCGGACGGAGCGAAAGTGCGTGCCTCCGCGACAGGTCGAACGTTGCGACTCACGTGCTGTCGGTCGCAGAACTGGACGAGCGGATCGAAATGTTTGAGCATCTGGTGGCAGACCACTACGGCTTCCCGCGGACAGAGCTCAGCGACCCGTCCGTCGTCACAGAGGTCTGTTCTTCACTTCGCAAACACGCCTTCCTCTCACGCCGCCGCACACAGGACAACGTGATCGTCGTGGGCCGCATATGCTGCGACGCAGACGCCAAGATTAACGAGGCCTCCATCGTCCTCGAGGTCTCGCGCGAGATCGGCTCTGGCGCGCGTGTGCCCATCAAGTTCGCGCCGAACGTCACCCTGCGCGGTGGCGCGCTCGCGCCGGGCCAGACAGGCGTTGGCTTCTTCCCTGGCGCCATGGCCGCCTTCCAGGGGCGGAACGGCGGCGGCGGCTGGTTCATCGTCAACGAGATCCTGCCCGTATGTGCATTCCCAGTCCGTCCGAAAGCAGACTGGCGGCGCTGACGTCGTCGCAGCTGCCCAAGCTCGCGCGGAACGACAAACCGCTCCCGGCGCGGGCGAAGATATGCATTGCGGCGGGACCTTACACGTTCGAGCGCGACCTGAAGTTCGAGCCACTGCAGCGGCTGCTCCTGCGCGTGCAGCAGATGGAAGAGAAGCCGTCGGCTCTTGTGCTGGTGCGCACTCCATCCGGCCATGCTTGTGTCGACTGAGTGCGCGCTTGTTCTCTTTGCCCAGCTCGGGCCGTTTGTGGACGCGAACCACGGGCTAATCAGACTGGGCGACGTGGACGAGCACCCGCGCGAGACGTTCCGGCGCGAGGTGCTCGACCGGCTGCGCGCGCTCGGCGGGATCGAGGTGTTCCTCGTGCCGAGCGTGCGCGACGTCGTGTCGAGCCACGCGGTGTTCCCGCAGGGCGAGCTGCGCGCGGAGTGGGCGCTGCCTTCGGTGCGCGGCTGGGATCGGACAGCGGGTTCCTGAATGACTGACTGACTGACTGACTGAATGGCTGACGGCGACAGAACGTGCGAATGCTGCCCAACCCCTGCGTGGCAGAGATCGGCGGCCTGCGCGTGGGCGCGAGCAGCGTCGACGTGTTGTTCCAGCTGAAGCGCGAGGAGTTCGTCAAGCCGCTTCCGCACGCGATGAACGGCAAGCCGGACCCATTCGCCAGCGTCGCACGGCACTTGCTCGACCAGCGAAGGTAGCGGATATCATTGTCTTTTTTTTAAGTACGCGCTGAGCAGGCGATTTTTCCAGTTTCTACCCGTTGTTCCCGGCGCCGAGAGACGAGGACGAGGTCAACCTGGACGTGACGCACTCGGAGCTGCTTAGCATGGACGCGCCGGCGCCAGATGTGGTGGTGCTGCCGAGCAAGTTCAAGGAGTTCCACAAGGTGGGCCGGGCTGTACGGTTTTGGAATCACGGCGGCTGACAGGAGGGTACAGGACGTGGGTGGCTGCGTGGTTGTCAACCCGTCGTTCTGCGCCCGGGCGGACACGGTGGGCGGGTATGCGGAGGTGCACTGCAGGGGCGGGCATGTGAGCGTCGAGCTGCAGCGACTGTAGTGTAGTGTAGATAGGCACGGCAGGCACATTGAATGACGCACGGCGGAAGCAGAAAAGCTGAGAGAGCGCCGGAGGCAATCCGGCGGGAGCAGTTGTGTGTCGTATTCTCTCTCTGCGCAGCCGTTGGCCGCCTTGCTCTCTTTTCCCCGTCGCCCGCGCCGCCCGCGATGGCGAGCACGTCCATTTCACGCTTAAAACGCGCGCCGTCGGACAGGTGCAGGCCCGTCAACGTCCACTGTGCGCGTCCCAACCTTGCTGCTGCTGCCGCCGCCCGGCCAGTGCACTGACGCCCGCCGCAGACCCCGCGTGCAACAACGTCGGCAACGACGTCCGTACCTGCTATCCCACCGCCAACACCGTCATCAACCAGGACGAGTGGACAAAGGTCATCTGTGAGCTGCCCGCGGCCTGCTGCGCCCATCAGCCCATCACCCGCTCACTGCTCTTGGCCGCAGGGAACGTCAACCACCCCGTGCTGCTCAAGTTCGGCGCCGTCGACGTCTATCTGCTCTCCGCCGACTCGGACACCCAGGTCGCGAACTGGACAGGCATCGCGACCGGCAAGGGCGAGCAGTCCTCCTGCGCCGACGACGTCTGGCTCGCCAGCGCTGGCGCCAACACCTTCAACGGCACCGCGCTCGATTGGAATTTCCGCTGGCTCGTCGTCCAGGCCGGCACCGTGCTCACCGGCGCCGAGCCCAAGGAGGCCGTTTTCCGTGTCCGCCGTGAGTGCTGCCGGCCGCTTTGCCCTGCGCCCTGCACGTGGCCGCCCGCTCACTTTCACCCCGCAGAAACGCACGAGCTGGATGCCCAGCTGCAGGCCAGCGCCTCGTCGGCCGCCGCCGCAGCGTCCTCCGCGTCCGAAGCGAGCCGGACGCTCACCGTCCCCGCGCCCTCGCAGACCGGCGGCGCCGCAGGCACCGCACCCGGCGGCCTGCAGAACGGCTCGTCGTCCGACTCGTTCCCGCACTGGGCCATCGCGCTGCTCGCCGTGCTCGGCTTCTTCGCGCTGCTCGGCTTCCTGTTCTTCACCTTCTTCATGTGCCGCGATTTCCGCCAGCGCAGACGCCGGAAACACCATATGCGCCGCGAGTCGGTGGGTTCAGAGTCCCCCATGATGGCTGCAGTCGGTGCTCCTACTTCCCCGCAGTCGCCCGCCGCCGCGCTGCTGCCCTCGTCCCAGGGCCACGCCGCCGCGCCCCGTGGCTCCTTCCCGCGCTCGTACCGCCACGACGCGTCCAGCACGACGTCCCACACCGACTCGGGCCCGTTCTCTGCTGGCGAGGCCGCCTTCGTGGCCAATGCCTTCCGGGACGCGCTCCGGAAGCCAGACTTCAAAGACCGGCCTTGGAAGAAGGCGAGAGCCCTGATGCGCTGCCGAAGGAGCCGCCGGACGTCGTGATGAGCAAGGAACTCGCAGAAGAAGGCAGGGACATCCGCAGCGTGCGCTCGGAACGCGGCGTCAAGGTCGAATCTTTGATTGACCACGAGCACGACGAACATGGCCGATAGACGGCCGTTGTGCTCTCCCATCTACCATCGCTCACCCCCCTCCGCCCTACAGCTACTGTACATTTCCCTCCTCCACCACCATCACCACCTCCTGTGCTCTCACCCCAGCCCCGCCCTCTCTTTGCTCGCCTCCGTGGGATTTCGTCAGACATCTTTACATTGTTTTATTGCCGTACTTCTTTGACCGCTCCCCTGCCCGTTCGTGTCGACCACAACCGCCCCCGTTTTGTGTCCCGCCTCTCTACCTATGTGTGATTGGACTCTTCTAGGTTTCCCCCTGCAGAGCAACGTTACCGCCGCATTCCGCCGCACCCACACCGACACCCGCACCGCTACGCCTTTCGCATCCCGCCTCTGAGTCGCCAGCCACTCTCGTCGCTCATTCCCGTTCTTTATTATTCCCTCCCCCACCCGCAACGACGAGACGATTTCATGCATGATGCCGCACCCACCCACCCATCATCCCTTCCTCATTTGCCAGGTCTCATCGATCCAATCCGTCAGACTTGCATTGCCCCGTTGCTTTTGCAATCGATGTGTGTGTGTGTGAATATACAACGTACGCTGCTGCAGTATTATTGCCCGACGTGTCATGAACTCTCCTATCCGATGATGTGCCTTGGCTGTGCTACCCCGGTTAGCCTTCGGACCAAGTCGGGATAATGGTGCGAGTACAGCGAGAGCATATTGTTCATAAGCTGAACGTCTTTGGGAATCTCGAATGTACTCTTCATCAGCGCAGGGACGTGGAAAACTGAAATCATGATCAGCCGTGCTTGGGACCTAAATTGTGGCTTCACCTGTATGCATATGCTAAACCAATTACCATGAGAAATGCTGTGACAGCAAGAGTAATCTGGATGCACACCGTTAAAACTCCAGGGGCATATTCAAGGCGAATCCCGAGGCCTGCAAGGGCCACGCGATGATTGTCAAACTCCTGAGCCCATCTGTCGTATAGGAAGGGAGCCACGATTCGAATACATTCGAGAGCAGGTAATCCACGGGCCTGGACAAGCCCGCGAAAACATGCGACCCATGCCCATGGCGGCTGGAAGGGCGAGTCAAACACGAGGTCAATGTCTCTGAGGTTCTTGTGTGCAAGCTGCCCACGGTGATTTGGGTCAAGCCAAGTAGGATCCGGCACGACGAAGCCCAGATATCGCAGGTTTGGCACTCGTTCTAGCTGCGCTAATGGGTCAACGTATTGGGCAGTAGAAACCGTCCACGAGTGCAATTGTGGCCCTATGCGGGCTATGGCGGCTGACTGCACTGCGCGATGATCAATGCGCTCCCATGCCTGCGTGTTGGCACCAAACGAGGAATGGAGTGTCGTCAGAAGCGGTATGTCCCACCGTCGCGTGAAGTCGATGTAGTCGCCGATTTCGAGAGTATGAAGAGATGGAAAGCGCACTGTGCTAGAAGAAAGGAGGGTGCGCCATTGACGTGCCCTACCATGCGCATGTGCAAAGCTGTTCCTTTCGTTGGCAGACATTGAGGGCAAGGCTTGCGAAACAGTCTCCTTGGATAGGATAATGCGGTTGACGAGGGAGTCCAAGTCATCGGAGAGGTTATCGCTTTCGTAGGCGTCTTGTACTGCGAACATGCCAGGCACGCACAGTACCTCAAGTCGAGGACACCTGGAGGACAGATAGCGCATCCCGGAAAAATGCAGGCCGATAAGCCCACGCATCTCCAAACGACGTAGCCGTTGTCCATACGCATCGGCAATTTGAATCAGAAGCGACACAGGACAAAGGTATCCTTTCCGACTGAACAGGGAGATGACGTTGACGTTCAGTATTTCGAGTCGCGGGCATGCAAGAATGAGCCCCCAGAGTGTGGTTGCTCCATGAAGCCACGTGGAGCTTTCGTCGACCAATATGTCGATGTCCAAGCGACGGCAGTAAAAACCATGCGAATGCTCCATGAAGCTGCCATGCAAGTGCAAGTAGGCCAGCAAAGATGGTAAGCGACTTGGGTCGTAGACCGAGACAACCTCGTCTACGCGACGAGCACACAGTCTGTACACCATATGGGAGACGAGGAGCAATGCAAGCTTGGTGTCCTTCAAGCTCTCGAGAGCCGAGGCCGTGACTATACGCGCAGTCGGATGCGTACATCCTGGACTTGTATCGAGAGCACCAACGGTAAGAGCCTGGTCGACTACAAGTTCGATAATATCCTCTGGCAAGCGCATAGGGACGCGAAGAACGATGGAGATCAGGACGGCGGTGTAGCCGGCGACGCGGCGCAGAGCGGAGTTCGACACGTTGTGCTCGAACCCGCTCGGCGACCTCGCGCTCGCATTTTTGTCACCCACCCACCCGTCCCTCTTAGTGTCAGGCGAATGGGGTTGTCGGGCCTCCCGATTCGCCGCACACTCGAAGGTCCACCGCCGCCTTGACGCCCCGCCTTTGCAGGAGCAACTCAGGGGCGCGTCTGGACGGCCCCAGCAAGATAGGGGCGATCAGGCAGCGGCGACCTTCTCCCACCCAACTGCGAGAAAGAGAGATCGTTCAGATTGGATGATATAAGACTCGGTTGGCTCTGTGGAGCAAAGCCGTAACAACTAGATTGCGCTTCGGTCCGCCACCTGCCCGCTGCCCCTCCCACCAAAGTCATCCTGGAATTTCAAAAATTGAAGCATGAAGGCCGAATTCCCAATGGCACGCTATATTTATACAAATACTCGGTGACGCTGTAAGCTAGGGGAGAGAGGAGGAGCGGCAGAGAACGAAGTACGCGCAGAAGAACTGAAGGGAAATGTGTCGTCGATTATAGACATAAAATGCAGTGGAAGGCACGGTAGGAGTTGCGGGCGAGCGAGCGAGCGAGCAGCAGAATACGGACACAGAGCGCCAGGCGCAGGAGCAGGGATCTACCAGACCGAGGGCCATCAATAAGTCGTGAATACGGGGATGGTGGTGCGAGGGATTGCGTTGGGTAGATGAGACTGATTGCATGCAGAGGATGATTGAAGGATGGTATGGTATGCGGTCCGTTTCGTTTTGCACATGAGTGGCGTGACGGCGGGTAGTAATGGCAAACCCAGTGTTACAGCTTTAGCTCTGTAAGCACCCTGCGCGCGAGCATCTGATACTGCCAGACATCGCCGCTGACTCGACGGAACTGGATGCCATACAGCGGCAGAAGCGGCACCTATTAAAGGCAGGGAAGATTAGCACAACGAGATAACGACCAAGTTAGAATGCTGACCTTAACAACATGCACCTCAAAGCGCACACCCAGCGGATTCGAGTTGTTATCCTCAAACACAGCGGGCTTTTCTGGGGCCAAAGAAAGAGCAGTGGAAGGACGGTCGATTGGCGACGCTGCAAAGTCGCGCGGGATGGGCTGCGTGAATCTGCCCTTCGTCGGCGACGCCGAACGCGAGACGGACGTTGATGGCGGCCCATTATTCATTCCGTTACCGTTGAGCTGGCCGTTCATGAGCACCTGTGACCGTTGAGAGCGCGCATCATCATTCTCAGCAGCTGCACCGGCAGGCGAAGCAGGGCCAGCAGAGGCAATACCGCCAATGTTCAGGAAGCTGGACCCGCTCCTGCTGACGCCGATGCTCGGCCGCGGCGGTAAGTCCTTTTCGGTGTCAAGCCCATTGCGAGAGCGGATGGAATCGGCATCCGAGCGCCTGAGGTTGACGAACGACAGCTTCGAAGTCTTCTTGCTCAGCTTTTGGCCTGACGGTTCGCGCGAGTGGCCGTTCAGCGGCGAGGGTGGCACAACGGACGCAAGGTCGATGGACGGGGCATGCATGCACTCGAACCCGCCTTTGATTTCGCGATGCTGGATCTGCATGCGGTCCAGGACGCGGCGAATGTCGGCGTGCAGCACAGCAGGCGGTTTTGTCGAGGTCGTCTGCACACTTCAGAAACGGTTAGAAGTTTATAAACTGATGGGCGGGACGCATACCTGAAGAGGCCTTTCATGAACACCGGTTTGAAGTCCTTGTCAGTCTGTTCAAGGGCGTCATCGTCCGTCGTCGTCTCCTCATTATCATGCCTCTCCTCCCGGTCACGGTCAACGCTCGGACGCGTCGAATGTCCACCAGGATTCCACCTTCTGCCAATAGTGTTCGCACCGAACAATCCAAGGCCAGGACCAACGCTGCCTCGTCTGTTGTGGAGGGTGGTATGTCCCTGGGTCTCCAGTACGGTCGCCGCGCGCTTATGCGCGCTCTTCTCCGGCGGCCGCTCCTTCTCTGCCGCACTCGCGCGGGGTAGAGGCATGCTCTGGCTGGGCGTGACGCCGCGCTTTACCGTCTCCTGCTGCACATCGCGGTCCTCCTTCTCCTCGCGCTCCCGCTGCTCATCCACGCTCTGCCTCGGGATGAGCAGGCTTGCGCGTCTGCGCTCGCGACCATCGAGCATGCTCCCGAAGCGGCGGATGAACGTAGTGCCCTTTCCACTGGCCGAGTCCGGTATTGGCTGCTGCTTGTCCAGGTCGCCTTTGCCGCGTTCACGGTCACGTTCGCGGTCGCTGAAAGAGCCTATGGTGGGCCCCGCGGTCTTCGGCGGTTCCTGCGGTAAACGCTCGCCATGTTCGCCCGTACGCGCCCAAGGCGACAGCGCACTGGGCCGCTGCGAGAGGGACTGGCTCCTGCGATGCGTCGACGCAGGCGGAGCGCGCAGCGTGACAGAGCCGCCGTGGCCGATCGTCCGCGCTGGCGACGACGGCGCTGGCGAGGGCAGCGCCGACAGCGCGTCCTCGGGTGCTTTGGCGCGCGACGATGGATGGGCAGCGGCGAGCGGCGACAGCTGTGCAGGTGGCACAGCCTCGACGCCGTTGTGCACAAGCGACGATTCGGGGATGGCGATCGGCTCGAGCGCGCGCTGCCGCTCCTTCTCCGCCTCGGCCTCCTCCAGGCTCATCTTGGATGATGCGAAAACATGGTGCCCGTACACCCGCTCGCGCTCCATCTTCTCCCGCACCAGGAAGTAGATGGAAATGAGGGGGTGGAAGCCGCGCGTCGCGTCGATGTCCAGCGACGCCGCGATCGAGCTGGGGTCAAAGATGGACGATGTCGATCCTGCGTGCGGGAACACACCATTCGTGACAGTTCCGTTGGACGAGCCGGACGAGTTGGACGTCTTGCTCGACGGGAAGAGCTTCTTGCGGTAAAAGTCGAACCCGAGCCCGGAAAAGCGGCGCGTCTTCTTGCTCGGCGAGTCGTCTGAGGTCGGATGGACGATGGTGGACGCGCTGTCCTGACTGCGCCGGAGAATGCGCTGGTAGGCGTCGGACTCGAGCACCGCCGTCAGCTTGCGCGTGATGTCCTTCTCCGAGCCAAACTCGAAGCCGGTCATCCCGCGCACGACAGCCGGGTCGATGTCCTCGACGCGCAACGGCGTCCGTTTCGGGCAGTGCACTGATTGAGGGCCTGAATGGCCCCTGAGCATCCAGGGGTGGTGGAAGATTTCGTGCATCGTCGCGCGCAGGGTGGGGTTGGTGACGAGGATGCGGCCGAGGAGCGACTTGCAGTCGGCGCTAAGCCATACGGGATACTCGACTACGCCACGCTTGATTTTCGCGTGTAGTGCCGGCATGCTCTGGTCGTCGAACGGGACCTTGCCGCAGACCAGCACATAAAGGACGACGCCAAAGCTCCACACATCCACCTCGGGCCCAGTGTAGACCTTGGCGTTGAGCAGCTCTGGCGCGGCAAAATAGAGCGAGCCACAGAAGGTGCTGAGGTGGCTCGCGGGATTGTAGAGGTTGGAGAGGCCGAAGTCAATAAGCTTTATGTTGCCGTTGGCAGAGATCAGAATGTTTTCGATCTTGAGGTCTCTGTGGACGACATTGTTGCGATGACAGTACTCGAGCGCTGAGCTGATCTGGCGGGCGAATTTGCGCGCTACCCGCTCGCGGAGCCGGCCATGGGAGATGATGTAGTCGAGCAGCTGGCCGCCGTTGACGTACTCGGAGACCATGAAGTAGTTGTGCGGCTGGACGATGAACTCGCGCATGCCGCAGATGTACGGGTGGTGCAGGAGCATGGAGAGCGACGCCTCGCGCACCGAGCGAATTTCCTTCGACGCGTCCTTGGCCAGCTGCTTGGCCTGGGCCTCGGGGGTTGCGCTCGTCGTCGCGGGCGTGCTGGGCCGTGGCACAATCTTGACTGCAAGCTGTGCGGGGGGCGGGCGTTAGTGGCGGCTGGATGCAATGCAGCAATGCGCGGCTGACCCGCTCTCCGGTGTGGATGTGGTAGGCGAGCTTGACCTTGCCCATGCTGCCCGCGCCGAGCGTCTTGCCCAGGCTGTACTCGCCGACGACGCGGGACGACGAGCGACGCGGGTCCTGGGACCTGTGCTTGCCGTCGTCTGCGGAGCGCTTGTGGGTGTGCGACGGCGCGGAGCTGGTCTTGACGTTCATCTGCGGCGGCATGGACATGGGGCGCGGCTTGGACGACGGGACGGTCGTCGAGCGCGGGATGGGCTTGCTGACTGCGGCGGCGCTGACGTTGGGCGGCGGGGCCTGGGACGGGGCTATGGGCAGGTCGAACTCGTGGCCCGCGACGAGGCCACCGTGGGAGGGCGTCGTTGGGCCGGGCTCCTCCGGCACGTCGTTGAGCGCTGAGCCTGGCACGCCCTGGGCCAGCGACGACGGATAGCCAGAAGACGTCGCGGATGGCATCCCGACTTGAGTCGGAAGTTCGGACTCAACAACAGTTCAACTGCAGCTCAACTCTTTCCTCGTGCACCGCGCACCCGCGCCGCATTGTCTCTCCGCAATTTGGTTGCTTGGCTGCTCTGCTCTTGCCCCTCCTATCGGACATGCCATCCTAACCCCGCAGAGACCACGTTCTTATCCCCGCGTCCCCTCCGGCTGCCAGCCACCAGCCCCCACCACCGTCTTGAACTCCCAGCTCCGCATGACCTCATCCTTCCCGTCCGCAAGTAACACCGGACGACCCATAGCGGGCAAGAGTACTTCCGCTTGCTTCCTCCAGACAGCTCACGACATTGCTGGCGCTCTGCGGCCAACGTTCGTGGTACTGCCTTGCAGGGGCCGCTTATGACGGTCTCTTGCGTTCTGCTTCGCCGTCTACCGCCCTGCCTGTGCCGCCCTGTCTTCTCCGCTGACCGCCCAGGCGACTCGTTCTTCCACCGATCGGCTCTCCAGATCTGGACACTCGATTTGCATTCTTTGCGTGTGCCTGCGTCTCGGTATTGCTGCCTAGTATGGGCCCTGCGGACCGTCGACCTAACTGGACGTGCATAGGACAGAGAGCAAGACTACCCTAACCTACCAACCATCGCAGACGTCGCCACCACTGGCTATCTGGCATGACGCTGAGCATCTTGCTCACGGTACGCTACAGTCGACTCCCTCCTCATGCATACCTGCCATAGTGCATAACCCCGCATAGTGCATGGTGCACAGGTCAAACCATCATCTCCCTCATTCTGCATACACCATACTCGGTAGGGCGGACCTTCCACCGAGGGGTATGCATTATAAGGGAGTCGACTGTACCTGGCAGGATGAGTATTGCGCTAGCATGTGCGACCGTCATGTCTCCGGAGATCGCACGTGCCATGCAGGGGTACGATCTGGATATTAGAAAGCCAAGGCATCGTTGGATGATCCCACTTCCTTCAGTGACAATGAAATCCCGTATACCAGCTCAACCAGCCCGCACGACGTACCGGCAGCGGCGAGAGTGTGGGTGCCATCGTTGGCCGTGCTGTAAGTATAGTAGATTTTCTCAGATACCGATAGGGTATTGCCATGTGGCGGTGCACGCGTGCATGTCCGTAAAGCGTGATTTGCAACGGGAGCAGTGCTTGTTGGCCGTGATCCCGTCATCCCGACGCGCACAACGCAACCCCCACGCTCGTTCGCAACAACTCGCTCGTTAGCAATCCTAAGCCTAAATACCCAGTCCGCCCAGTCCGTCCATCATACCTCTTCCTTTCTCCCTTTTTTGCCCCCGTTTTCTTCCACACCGCCCCAGCGACTGCTCTTGAACCATGGTCGCTGCTGCTGGCGCTTTTCTCTTGACTGCTTTGCTCGCCGGCACCGTCGCCGACGCGCACCCCCAACGGCCGGGCAACTTTGAGATCGGGGGCCCGCGGGGCGCGCAGAAGGCGCCCGCGCCAACGCCGAGCCCGCTGCTGCCCGACCTCGGTGCCATCTTCAACAGCACGCGCATGCGCCTGCGCCACTCGCGGCTGCGCCCGCCCAAGGCGTTCGGCGAGACGGCGGCGCCCGCGCAGCCGGACGAGACCCTCGACCTCCGCATCCATCTCAAGAAGGGCGACCGCGACGGCCTCGAGCGCAAGCTCCTCGAGATCGCGACGCCCGGCCACGAGAACTACGGAAAGCATCTCTCCAAGGCTGAGGTCCGTCTCTCGCACTCTCACTCTGCGGTCTACACTTACACTGACACTGACACGGTCACTGCCAGCTCGACGCGTTCGTGCGTCCCTCAGAGGAAACAACCGCCAAAGTCAAGGCATGGCTGAGCCAGTATGGCCTCGAGGCCAAGGCCGTCTCCCCCGCCGGAGACATCCTCCAGATTACAACCGCAGTGAAGCAGGCCGACAGCCTCATCAACGCGAACTACTCGCGCTTCACCCACCAGAAGTCCGGTCTCACCGCCCTGCGCACGCTGTCCTACTCGCTCCCCGAGGAGGTCGACGACCATGTCCTGCTCCTTGAGCCGACCACTGAGTACGCAGCAGCCTAGTTTCTCTTTCCCAGCGTTTGCTGAATGAACGAGCGCAGCTTCATCATCAAGCCCAAGATGTGGGACCCCATCAGGTTCGCGACTCACAGTGCAGCGAACCTGACCTCCTTCATCGGCGATTTCCTGGGTGGCGGTCACCTCAAGACCATCCTCGGCCAGAAGGACAAGCGCATGGAGGATTTCTGCAACCAGTGGATGACGCCGCAATGCCTGCAGGAGCTCTACGGCTTCCCCTTCTCCCAGGGATCGGGTACCGCCAGCATCGCCGGTGCGTGCTTTCCCACGGCGCATATGGAAGACTGGTGCTAATGACATGCGTAGTGACTGGATTTATCAGTGCGTCTCGTCGACGGATCGCAGTCGCCTGCGCTTCGTCTAGTGGCTGACTGACATTTGCTGTAGACCAGTATGCCAACGAAGCTGATCTCGAGACGTTCCTGACGACGCTGCGCCCGGACATGTCCAACACCACGACGTTCACGCTGCAGACCATGCACGGCGGAGAGAACCCGCAAGACCCCACGAAGGCGGGGACTGAAGCCGTGCGTGTCCCCTCGCCCGAACCGGCAGTTCACTGATACGAAAACTACTTGCAGAACCTGGACGTGCAGTTTAGCGTTGGCGTTGCGGGTCACACTGTTCCTGTGACCTTCATCTCCGTTGGCGACGAGGGCGACAACAAGAACGGCTTCCTCGACCTCATCAACAGCCTGCTTGAACAGGAAGAACTTCCCCAAGTCTTGTCCACGTCGTACGGTATGGATGAGTCTGCTGTAGGCCCCGATCTTGCGAAGTACGGGGAAGGATATGCCTGTTGCTTGCGCAGTGCTTACTCTGCCATAGCCAGATGTGCGACGCCTACATGCAACTCGGCGCGCGCGGCGTTTCCGTCCTCTTCTCCTCCGGCGACTCTGGTGTCGGAGCCGGCGAGTGCGAGAGCTTCACCCCGACCTTCCCCTCCGGATGCCCATAGTGCGATCAACCTCGCCCATGCGTCTGCCGCCTTGCTGACTGGTAGCTCAGCGTAACGTCCATCGGCGCGACCGACGGCTACTCGCCCGAGAAGGCAGCGTCCTTCTCGTCCGGCGGGTTCTCCAACATCTTCAAGGCGCCGGCGTACCAGAGGGACCACGTGAACGGCTACCTCAAGCAGCTCGACGGCAAGTACTCCGGGCTGTTCAACGTCACCGGGCGCGCGTTCCCCGACATCAGCGCGAGCGGGACGAACTTCCCCGTCGTCGTCGGCGCGGCGTGGCAGCCCGTGGCGGGCACGAGCGCATCGACGCCGCTCATGGCCAGCATCATCGCGCTGCTGAACGAGGAGCTCGTCGGCAAGGGCAGGAAGCCGCTGGGCTTCCTCAACCCGTGGTTGTACGCGAACACGGCCGCGTTCACGGACATCACGACGGGCAGCAATCCCGGCTGCTCTACAGACGGTCAGTACCTGCTCATATTTTCTGCCTCTGTCTCCGCGAATTCTGATCTTATTCTTTCGCGTAGGATTTGCCGCATTGTCGGGCTGGGACCCGGCAACTGGACTCGGCACTCCCGTCTACAGCGCCCTGCGCAAAGCGGCTGGCCTCGACTGATCATCGCGCTACCCTCACTACACCACCCCCCATCTACCATTGGAGGCCATCTCACTTGGATCTCAATAAATTATCTCAACCTGGATGGCTCTCTTTTGCGTGTTGCTCTATTTATAACCGTTCGGAATGCAATGCATTGCAGTCTCTTCTCAACGTTATGAGGTTAGATGATATGGAAGACGTGCTTACCGTCAGAGGTTACGGTTCATCTGAGATTTTTCAGGTTTGTGGGAGAAGACGCGATTTGAGAGTCCGCCGCGTCCGAGTCTTCGCGTCACAACATGCCGCACCAAACACCTCGTTCTGCTGCACTGCGTTGGAGCCAAGCCCCGGCACGATACAGATTCAGAAAGTGAACCTCAGGCGGAATGGGATCGCGCGTTTCCCCTCTTTCTCCTGGCTTAGGTCCGAGCACTCAGGAGCCTCGCCCTCACTCTCTTTCTCTCTGGCTCGTGGCTGGCGGCTCTATCGCGTCCTCGCCTTACCATGGTCTCGTCTCCCGCTGAGCAGACTTCTGCGGCACGCCCGTTGCTCGTCAAAGGACGTCAAGTACCGCAGGACCTGTCTCCTGGCTCTGGCGCGCTGGCGAAGGACCCCTTACAGCCTTCCAGCATGGAGACCTCCTCTTCTTCCTATGACTACTGGTGGCCGTATCCCCCTGGTGGCGTCGCTCCTGCATCCTCGACTGCCCAACCTGCGTTCAACGATAAGGGCGAGCGTATAACCCCGACTACCGCAGTCTCCTCGACCCACAGCGATGCGCCGGCCAGTACTGACAGTGTGGATGCCCCGGACGCTGACTCCAGCACCAACCTCATTCACATCACCGCCGCCGTCCCAGCGACAGAAATGTCTGCCTCTTCCACAGCGACGCCCACAATCATTTCCGCCTACAAGCACTCACGCTCGTTCAACCTTATATGGCTCGCACCGGTTTTACTTCTTCTCGGGATCCTCATCGGCGCAACGGTCGCAGGCTGGAGCTACGGCAGATGGGCGCGACGTCGCGGACGTGTCAGCTCGATCTCTGCCAGCAAGCGACCGGAGGACGACGACCCTCGTGGCGCCAGGGGGTCGTACGCGCAGCTCGCTACGGGTATGCGCGTTGTCAGCGGCACGCGGCGCGTCAGCGCTCGCCGTCACGATTCGTACGAGGACATCAAGCTCATGTCCACCGACGACCATACCATATCCGAGAAGATGCCGTCCACGCCGCCGCGCCCCCACTTCCCGTCCGACGACGAAGACGAGCCTCCCGCCACTGGATCCAAGCTGCGTTTCTCTGCTACGAGGACGATCAAAGGATGGATTGCCTCGGTGCGGTCTACTGGCTCTGTCGCTGGCATGGCACGGTCTGGGTATAGCCCGCCGAGGGACAAGTTGCAGCATCTGCACCTGAGGGAAGCGGCTGCCACGTCTTGCGACGGCCATAGTGAGTTGTTTAGTCAGATTCAACATTTTATTTACGACCTGGCAGGTTTCTATTCTGTCCATCGCCACGCTACCGTCTACCGCGCATCTCCCGACAATCGTGGCGTTGAGCTGCGTGACGATGGAGTCAAGCCCTTGCGACCCGCATCAACTATCGACGACGATTATGCGTCCACGATATTGAGTGACTTTCCAGAGTCGATGGGCTCCCCGCAGCGCATTACGTCTGAGGCCGGCGAGGCGCTACCAGCGTCCACCGGCTCTGGCTATACCCTGCAGCAACGCGCCCTAGCAGCAAGCACACCCGTATCGGCAGCGTGGCAGCTAGCGAGGGCACAGACGACGGCGACGCTATACGCATTCGCCAGTCCATCATCGACAGAATGCAGCTGCTGAAGGACGAAGTCTCGGTGGATAGCATTTATATGGTCGACTCGTCCGACGATGAGTGGCAGTCTCTGTCGCCAAGCCGTGCCTCGCGCACTCGCTCGAAGTCAATGCGCCGCAGTGTTCTGGAGAGTATACAAGGCAGCCCGGTTGTGGATGACGCGCTCGATACCATGCGTCTTTCCGCAGAAATGGCCAGGGATAAAAGGTTCTCGACCGATAAATCCCGTCGCTCGTTGCTGCCTGCGTCCGCGCCCGCGACGCCGGGCCCTTCCGCGTTACTGACACGCATCAAGGCAAGATTCGAGCAGCGCAAGGTAGAAGACGAGTTGGAGCAGACTCTGCTCTCGCCGACTCCCTCAGAAGCGCTTATCGGCTCCGCATTCCGGGACCCAGTTCCCCCTCGACTTGCTCCCACCATATCACCTCTACGGCCGAAAAGCAAATTGGGTCAAGGCACCACCCTGGACGCGCTCCTTCGCAATGCGGCTATGGACGCTTCCGTGAGCTCGCTCGAGTTGGACGCGTCACCCCCTCAGTCACAGCTACCGTTTGGCCTCAAGAACCTTTCCGCATCACCTAGCCCGTCCGTGCGCAGGAACGAAGTACCGCATCCCGCTCGCCTGTCCCCAGCCGGAAGGCCCGTGGAACCAGCCACCATTAGGCTTACTATCTCTCGCTCCAGCTCGTCGTCCGTCACATCGCTTCAAAACGATTCCACTGAAGTGCATGCTGCTACGCCCCGAGCATCTCGTCCTTCGGCGCAAGCGCGGTTATCCGCCTCTCCATCGCCGTTGTCCACCCCGAATCGCATCCCACGTTTGCAGGGCTCGCGCCCGGTATCCGAGCTGCCTGGACGGACACGCGCAGGTTCGGACGGGTTGCGGACGCCGTCACCCCGACTCCCATCCTCGGGCTTCATCCCCGAGCCTCAGACGGCAGTGACTGTCGATAAGGGTGCTGGTTCTAGTTTGAGACGTGCGTCCGCTCGACGTATCTCAGCTACAGCGGATGGTCTTGGTGGTCGGACAATCAGCGCGAAGTCAGCGGCGGCGCAACCTGGTCGAGAGCGCGGAGCCAGCGTGACGGCTTCGCGCCTTCTTCGTGCGTCGCAATGCCCTTCTTTGCAAATGGAGTACTGAACGTAGTTTAGCAGCGAAACCTGCGACTGCATCTGCGACTAAATCCCCGCCAATATCTACGTATCATGCGACTCAGCTCCCAGGTCCCAGTGCTCCATCATCGAGCGCCCCTTCGAACAGACGTGGCACAATCGCGACAAGTGCGGGACGCGCTCCAGTCGCATCCGCCGCGCGCGCCACGCGTTCTAACACGGCGCCATCTCCAAAGCTCGACACGCCGTCTACTTTACGCAGGGCTGCATTGGGACGCGTCGACGGTATCGTTGCCCGCTCCTGGTCCGAACGCGAAGGCCAATCCAACAAAGGATGGAAAAGCCCTACAAATTTCGGTGCCGATGTCCCTTCACTTGCTCAGGCTTTCACTCGTTCATAGATTTCACCGTTCTTTCTATTGCCTCCATAGCTCTGCCACAATTAGATTTGTATCCATAGCCGCCACATGCTGTATTTTTGTCCTCGTCTGTGTCGTTGGCGTCTTTTCCGTGCATCAATGCATCTTTCTGAAACTCCCAGTCGAATGTCTCGGCCTGGACGTTGCACTCCGCCCTTCCAGTTTGGTGCACCGCCGGGGATAGCGATGTGGCATCGCTGCCTCTGGAACAGATTCAATAATTATGACATTGCACAAACAAGCGCTGCTATGAACTACACAGAGGCCAGTACAGTAAGATCGTTACAGCATGTCAGGGGTGCTAATTGGCTACAGGATCTTCTACAAATACTTCGTCAGCCGCCAAGCGGATGAGATTCAATACCCCGTCGGAGCGCGGTGTGATGGAACACTTGAAAGGGAGCGGTCCGCTATGAAGGGGTGAGACAAACCCCAGAGAAAGATTGAGCCACCTGCCTTCCGAGTCCTGTTCTCATCTCTCCACTGGGAGGGCCTTCTGGTCCGGGAGAAATATTGAAACAAGCGATCAAAGATACAAATGCTAGCCACACAGCGGCATCCCCGTAATGGCGTCCCGGGCACATCCTGCAGGCGCGTTTGTTATCAATGACACTCGCGTGCACATTCATGCGCTCGTACCTCCGTCCGAACCCAAACGCCGCCGTTCGTGGGTCCACAACATCGGGATTCATGAGCCCCTCTGCCGTGAGAAACCGTTCTGGATGGAAGCGGAGCGGTTCATCATACACGCTTTCGTCGTGAAGCATCGCCCTTGCGTAGCCGACGCGATATTAGCTTCAGATTATATTACACAGTGGCTTAACGCACCATATATTCCCCAGAACCGTGGTCCCCTTTGGTATTATGTAACCGTTGTATGTGTCGTCCTCCATCAAACAATGCGGTATTCCTCCATGTCCGGCCAAGAGCGTCAGAATGGTGAGAGTACAGAGTAGGATGGAATAATCACCAAGTGGTACGGGAGGATAGAACCGAAAGACTTCGGCCAGGAACGCCTCGACGAAAGGGAGACGTGGTCTGTCACTGGGTCCGGGTAACCTATCGCCCCCGACAACGGACAGGATTTCTCTGTATGCACGTTCTTGGCTCGCTGGATTGAGCACGAGAGCGAGGATTGCTGCGTTTACATATGACATGACCTGAGAACGCATCAGGGAAAGAGTCAGTGAAGGGTTAGGTAACGTTGTACGAGAAGAAGCGCCTACAGTGTCAACTCCGGCTAAAAGCGGCAGGGTCCTCGGTGTTAGTTGATGATCAGCGCATGCGAACGAAGGTGCGGTTACCTATGTAGGTCGTCCCAGCGCACGCCTTGACAATGTCCTCGTCCAAGGGCGTGTTGTTAGGGCTTGTCAGTTGGTCCGCAACCCAGGAGCTTGACGCACTGCCCGCCAACTTTCTGACGCTGAGCTGGAACCCGCCATTAGACTGGTTAAACGTACCAACGACTGTTTGGTATGTTCGAAAGGCTTCAGAAGCATGCTGGAGGAGAGTTGTTTCCATTCGCGGGCCTGTCGTTTGAAACGCGCTCCTGGCATCCATGTTGGGACGTATTTCACTGTAGCGAAAGAGATCGAGTTGTTACGCCTAACGCTGGGCGCAAATGACACGGGACTTACGCCAACTGATCCAGTCGACGGCGTACGTGCCGGGTACGCCTGCCTCGACCATGCTCTGGACTCCAGCGTCGCACAAGGTGAGGTAATCGCTGTCCTTGTCAATATCGATCCCATAGGACATCATGAGCAGGCCAGCTGCTGCAGCACTGATCCCGCGGCGTGAGAAAACCGGGGACTCTACATCGGCACCGTGGGACGCATTTAGCTCACCAATGGGTATGCTGCATGAACTCCTCGGGCGAGTGCACAAGTCCGGCCAGAAGTTTGACGTTTGCGCGGTGCTGCAATGCGTGCAGGTGCGGCGATAGCGTTCCTTGCCCGAGATGCGCCTGAAAGGCACGGCGATGCATGCGCCACCGCGGGCCGTATGACATGAGCGTGGGAGCCCACGACCACCCCATTCTGCAATAGATAGGTCACGTGTTTGGTCGGCCGCGTCACTGTGTACGCTAAACACGCACAATTCTCCCAACATCGTGAACTGGGGACGGTCGGAATAGATAGCGCCTCGATGACTCAATAGATCCTCAGCGACGGAGAGACTGTTGATGATAAGGAGATGCTTGTTGAGGACTTGGAGGTGCAATAGAGGGCCTGCCGCAATCTCAGCATTAACGGGGGATGGGGGGACGGAAGGCATCGTAGACTCACCGTACGTCTTCGCCATCTCAGCATACGTCTCAGCTTCGTGAACAGTAGGGATATCGGCAACATTTCCAAGTAGCCAGTGAGGGCGAGGTCCAGGAGGGTAAGGAGCCTTTGCACGTCGGCTGGTTGCGCGGAGGAAGGCATACAGCCCGAAGGCGGACAGCAGTGCACAGACGTCGATGGGCTGGATCGTGAGCATGATGGAGCGTCGTGAAAGTGGGGTGAGAGGGAGAGGAATGGTCAACAGCAGTATCGGTCCGTCACGGTTTATGTTCTCGGCGCCAGCATGGGGCAAAAGATTCAATCTGCATCGAGATCGCGGCCAGTGCTGCTGGGCTGGGCTAGATATTAAATTGCGGGATCCTCATCTGCGCCGGCGATTTCCCAGGCACGGCCGCGGTGGACAGTATGCTACGGCCTGACCAGGCAGTGATCCGGCTCATGGAGTGCAGGGACCATGGCCATCGATGCAGGAACTCGGTGATTCTTCCCTGATTTGGGATATTTTCTGGCTCATGTGACAGCGGAGGACGGTTCCGGACAGACCGCAGTGACGCAGGACACCTGCCACAACTATACGCAAGTCTGCACAGATCAGTATTATTAGTTGTATGCAGTGATCCTGAGAGCACGTATCAGGGTGGAAATTCCCGTACACGTTCCCGTACTAGTGGCCGGCGTCAGACCCGGTCCTCATCGGCGTCATCAGCACGAGATTACTATAGATGAACACTGCGCACGGTGCACAGGAGTCGGAGTCGAGGTCCACCCCATAAATCTCTGCGCGCCCCGGAGCTGTAGACGTTGAACAACCGCGGCGCCCACGCAGTCCCGCGGCGATGGCACCCTGAGCCGTCCACCACATCGACCAAGCGCTCCGCGAGCAGCGTGCTCTTTCAACAAAGCCACCTGATCAGCGGCGTTCGTGCACTCGCAGGGCGCCCAAAAGCACTCGCTATGAGTTCTGCGGCGGGTAAACAGCGCGGATTTAGTCACCTCTTGTTGAGACTATCGGACCACGAAGCGGCACCGTCGATCGTCTCAGGGCAAGCATGTGCAGTTTTAGCATCGACACTCCAACCTACCTGGTCGATGGGGCACGCATGTTGGGTCTCATATCGGGCCCGCCGACGCGAAAACGCAATGGGCTCCATATCTTCACCCCGTCGGCGTGTTACACCAGGCCTATATCGGTCACTCTGAGCGCCCACATTCCCCAAAGGGAGCGATAGTACTTCGGGTTACTGTTAAAGAGCCCGTAGGGCATGGTCATAGTCAGGGATCCGTCGCCTTCAAGCTGTCGGGCAGCTAGGATATGGACCGTCCAGCCCAGCCCGTTGACGGCTTCGACGGCCGTGCGATAGGTTTACGGGCTGCCCGACGTTGACGGTACTCCATAATGATTCTGGATGTCCGAATCGTTCCTGAGCTCAGATAGCCTGTGATTGCATGAAAAGTGTCTGACATAGTCGTAGCCACGAGGCGGTAAGAGATACCCGAAGAGGTTCAAGCTCACGTTGCTCACCTGTCGGTTCTGAGAAGCCATTACAGCTCGTCCCCGTGCCAACCCGTCGTCTCGGCGTTGTAACATGAGACTGTACATAGAATGGTTCGTTCCCCGGGTCCTCACCCGTGTCGAGGCGTCACCCGTCGACGGGACAGCTTACGTCCCTAGACACAGTGAACAAAGCACATGACACGCGGTCTGTGGGTTCCCGAAGAACTGTACGCCGTCGACCGCAATGTCCTGCCGACTCTCAACTGAAAGAGCAGGCCTGTCAGAATTTCGCTAGACGGCAGACATTGAAAAAGTAGGGAACTTCCGAAAGCCAATGAGTATCGAGCTGGGTCTAATGGTGCATGAAATTGTGAATGCCTTCGGGTGGTGCGCACGTGGCCGGCATCTCGAGGGTATTAGTCAGCAAGCGGCAGACATTGCCTGACAACGACACCCGCAGTGCATGCCACTGTCAGACTCTTTTCATCACGCAGTCGAGCGCCGGTTCAGTGTTCCGCCGAGACAGTGAGCACTGGAGACCGCAGTAGATGGGTGGATTGGACGCAGGGATTACGAGCCCCAGTCGAGTTGGAAAACAGTGAATGGATGAATGATCTTTGCCACGGTGTGGTCTGGGCCCCAGGGTTTAGACAGGCGAAAATCAGGAAAGCGGCCGGTGTGGCCAACGAGCGAGAGCTCCACCGGCGTCCGGAGAGGTGCCAAACGGTGGTGAGAAGGTGATGGGCAGCCTGGTGATGGCGATTGCCGTGCAGACGGGTCGCAGTGGGCGGGGCAGGGCGGGGGTTGGGGGAGACGACGAGCAGGACGGCGGTGGGCGGGTGAGAGATGCGGGAGAGGGCAGAAATGAAATGGGGGCGGCGAGTCCGGGCGACGGAATGGCTGTTTTGGGCAGGAACTTGGCATCTGATCGGCGAGAGCGCGCAGGTGTGCCCAAAATCTGCATCCGCGAGCGGCGCGGTTGGACCTCGATGCCCGCTGCAGCACACTTTCTCGGCCTCGAGCTCGCGCCGGACGCCCTCCGCGCCGTCGTCCTCGACGACTCGCTCGATCCCATCGCCTCCGAGGCCATCGAATTCGACCAGTCCGTCCCCGCGTCCCCCATTTTTCGCTGACTCTTGCTGACTGCCCCGCGCGCCTAGAAATGGCGAGCAGCTCGCGCCCGTCGACGTCTGGGTCACTGCGCTCGGTGCGCCCAGCCCTTGCCCACTGCCCTGCCCAGCTGACACGGTCCCAGACGTCCTGCTGGAGAACCTGACGCGCAAATGCGACCTCGGCAGAGTCAAAGCCATCTCGGGCAGCGCACACGTTCGTTGCCCCGCCCGCCGCCGCCGTTCCCGCAGCTCAACGCCCCGCAGAACGCGACCGTGCTCTGGTCGACCGAGTCCGCGTCGCACCTGGCCAATCTGTCGCCGCTGCACCCGCTCAATGCCCAGCTGACGTTCCCCACGACACCGAGCCCCGGCGTTGCGCGCGCGACCGGCGCCGGAGCCTTCCTGGCCAGCCTCTTCCTCGGCCGCTGGGCCGCCGCCAGCGAGGCAGAGGCCCTCTGGCGCTCGGACGTCACCGGCGAGGTCGAGCGGTTCGGCGGCCGCGTGCTGGGCACCGTCAGCCCGTACTTTGTCGCGAAATACGGCTTCGACAAGGACGCGTTCCTCGTGCCCTTCATCCCCACGCCGCTCGCCGCCTACCTCGCCCACGTGCCCGGCCCAGGCGACGCCGTCTTCTGCTTCGGCCACGCCGACTTCCTCATGCTGCCCACGACGCCCAACATGGTGCGTGTATCTCTGCGCAACCCCTATCCCGCACAACGCGCTAACGCCTTCGCGCGTTTTTTTCCTGCACGGGATTTAGAACTTTGATGCCGCAAAAGCGGAGGTATGGCCGCATCCCGCCCTCGACCTCCAGGAGCCCCGGCGCTCAGTCGTCGTGCTATCCAGTCGGTAGGTGCATCATTGCTGCACGGCGCGCCGGTCTCCACGGGACGCATCACTGATGGAACCCGTGCCGCACCCCTATGCGCGCCCTCCGCCGTCCCGAGCGCCCGGACTGACGCGCTTCGCAGCAATGCAGATGTCCCCCGAGCTCTCGTCCGCGACATGTACACCAAATCTTGGAGTGCGTTTGATCGTCTCGTCGCCGTCGTCCCGCCGGGCGGCAGTATTGGGTCAGTCCTGCGTGCCCGCGTGCTCCTCATCGTCGCGACATGCTTAATGTTCCCGTCCAATAGTTTGGACGACAAGTTGTTTGCCTTCTGGCTGCTACAGGGAGAAGGGCATGTCAAGGGTATCTTCCGATTCGAGACGGGCGTCAAGGTTGGCGAATTCCGCGACCTGCGCGCCAACCCGCGGTGAGCTCATTGCTGTGCGATGCTCGCCCCATGTATACTCAGATTGCCGTAGCTGTCTGCTGGAGTCGCAGATATTGTCCATGCGCGTGCGCCTCGGCCGCCTTGTAGCGCCGGCGCCGCTGGATTTGCACGATTCGACCTTCCTTCCTCGTCGCATTCTCGCCGCAGGAGCGGCTGCCGCTTTCCCGTCCATCGTCAACCTGGTCGGCGATGTATTCAACGCAGAAGTTCTCGTCGCAGACACCCTTCTGGATGGCGCCCGGCGCGCTGTCGACGGCGGATGGTTCTCCGCGACGGCCGCCAGCGCACTCTCGCCCGGCGGCGCAGGCCCAGGCCTGCCAGTAGCAGAAGGTGCGGGCCTCGCGCTGTCTGGTGGTGCAGGCGCGACGGGCTCTGCGTACCTCGCGCGGTGGGCGTGGCGGCGGCTCGTCCGGCCGGACGAAGCGGGTGCGTCCTTCGAGAGCGAAGTGCGTGCGGCGCTCGCGCGGCGCCTGCGGGCACAACGGGCGGGCGTCACCATTAACGCCCCCGGCCTCATCCGCACGCGCTCGCATCTCGTCCCCGAGGACGACTACGCTGGCGCCCAGGGCGCTGGCGGTGCCGACGCGATCAACGGCGCTTCTGGGAACAACGCGGCGTTCACGCCCGTCACCCCCTGCAGACATCCGAGGCCGACGCCGCGCTCGGCCTCACGCGCGTCGCGGAGCCCGACGCCGATGCGTTCGCCATGTACGCCGCGCAGGCGGTGGAGTGGAGCAGGCTCGAGGGCCTCCTCAGCCGCGCGCTCGTCTGAGCGGGCAGGCTATCTATTGGGCATATCGGTAGGATAAAGGCGGGAATCTACTTGAATACTATAGGCACCCCATGGCTGGAAAAAGGAACCTGTCGATGTAGTTTGTTCATCGCCGTCCACAACGCCTAGATGCACAACTTTCTTCACGACACGCTACGAGTGACTGTTTCTCTTGTTGTATTTATTCTGCGAGAACGCGTCGTTGATCTTGCTACCCTATCACAAATGTTAGACCTCACTCTACGTACATACCACACCCACATCGGAGTTACATGCTTTGATGGCCATATTTTTACGCTGTTTGTTTGGTTGACACTTGCCACGCGAAGGAAGAACGACCGATTTACCTAAGCACCGTTCTCGGATGTCCGACGATGTCGATCTTCATTTCCGGGGATCCACATCCTGTTCGGCCCTGACCCTCTACGGAATTTATTCGCAAAAGTACACGAGAGCAAGTACAAAGGTAAAGCAAGCAATATCTGAAAGCAAGGAGCAGCGGCAATAATACAAAACTTTGGCAACGGTCTATGGTGTTCGGCACGGCGGCCATCAAAAGGGAAGAGCAACCGGTGGCCTTGGGCGAGCCGGCATAGGATCATTACTGGGGGAGCAGATATGAAGGATGCAGAGGTGGCTGCTGCCCTTGGGCAGGAGCTTGTTGCTGGGGCTGCTGCTGCGACGTATACGTGTATGTCGGCGCAAAAACAGGCATTTCCGCTTGCCAGCTGTAGCCGGGCATCATCACGTTGTTCCAGAAGTTTGGGTTGTCGAGGACGTGCATGTTGGCGAGCATTTCGTCGGCCCCGAGTTCTTCGGGCGGCCGCTCGACAGTGGCGTCCGTGCCAGCATCCGACATCTCGTAGCCCTCGACTTGCAGGTGAGTCCCGGACGGCACGAGATGCTGCTGTTGTGCTTGGACGCTGGATGACTGTGGCTGCAGGAGACTGGTCTGCACACCGCCTTGTGGGCTTTGCTGGGCTGATTTAGGAGTGGTGCGACGAGTGCGGCCCCGGGCGTCCTTTGCTGCCTGCTGCTGTCGAGCCAGGAGGCCGGCCAGGAAGCGCGAGTACAGCTTCGGCGTATGCTTGTCGTCAATAGAGATATCTCGAGAACCGAGCACATCGATGACTCGCGAAACGAGAGCGGTAAGCCTATCCCGCTCAGCCGAGTCCAAGAGGTGAACGTAT
Organism: Auricularia sp. M13; assembly: GCA_037042915.1. Lineage (NCBI taxonomy): Eukaryota > Fungi > Basidiomycota > Agaricomycetes > Auriculariales > Auriculariaceae > Auricularia > Auricularia sp. M13. Next base: position 2,680,652 of record CM073195.1, on the reverse strand, counting down.
TCCTGACGAAGCATCTTTACGGCAGGCATGAGTGACTGGGACAGAGGAGAAAAGGGACCGAAATAACGCGCGCACCTTGATCACGAACGCCGTTGCGAAAGCAATAAAAACGAAGTGGCCATCCGGAGCAAAACGAAGATATCCTGACGGTGCTAATTTCTCCAATAAGATGGTACAAACCCCACAAGCGGCTTCCAGACACTACAGATGTTTAGAAAACTGAAGCAATTGAATAGGCGCAACATACCCTCTGGAAGAAAATGTCGCCTTTTGCGATGCCACGATCGACGGAGGCTTGGAAGCCAAAGGAGTGCATCACCAATCTAATGACGCATTAAATATTAGGCATTATGCCTTAGAGCCGAATTTAATACGTACCGCGAATACGACAGCAAGCTACAAGACCAGTCAATATGCAAGATAATTTTACAGCTAGGAAACTCACAAAGGCAGAAGATAAGTGCGATAAACACAACTGGGATCTGAAAAGAGGTAAGTTTATGGCAATTATTGCGTGTTGCGATTTGTCCTTACCATCTGGAGGGCTAGTCTCTGCAAAACGCCTTTGTTGGTCCGTCCCCCACGCCGCAAGCGCATCGTCGTGGCGCTTTGTAACCTCGACCCAATCAATTTTCTGTTTGAGTCAGTAGGCATACCATGTATTTCCTTATATGCAATACCTTGTTCAGACCAGTCCAGCTATTCTCGTCCGAGAAGACCTCCTCCATGAAGCGCGACATAACGCGCAGCAGCTGCGTGTATGCGCAGAGATGTACGTCGTATTTGCTGTTGTACTGGCTGCTGCGGTACCAGTCGGGCGAGCTCCTGACGATGTAATCTTCGCGCAATGTGGACATCTTGCCAAATTGTGTGGACGTCGACCGATCGAGGTTGAAACAGATCAACCAAGTACGCGTCCTGTTGAGCACTTCGCGCTCCTGAAGTTCGTTCGTTGATGGGGTCGTCGCCGGCAGGTGCAGATTCAAATCAGTTGCGATACTAGGGGCTGGTCAACATCACGAAGACATTTGACAATGCAGAGCTATTACCGGATCGCAAGACCTGGGTCACGTCAGCAAGGCATGTAAAATATGATAATCCATTTACCGATGTAAAGCCAGTTGCGATCCTCTTCCCACTTCTTGGCAGGAACAGCATATGTCGCCTGTTCACATTTAGCCAAAAGCGGGGAGTGGGTCAGCTGCACCTACCATGATAATGTACGCCTGACATAGCTCCACGCTCTTGAATCCTTGGGTCAGGCTCTGAGCCGCTGCTTCCTTGGCAAAGTGCATTGCGATTGCATATAGCTCTGGTTTCTTCGCGTAGTATCGTGCCGCGGTCGCGCAAACGATGGTGAACAAGAAGGGGCAACGTGCAAATGTGGACTGGAAATAAATGAGTATAAAGGCTAGATAGTCAACTCGGGACTGACCGCGGTGTGTGTAGAACAGGGTCGAGAATAGTAAGAACCACCTGTTCTCATATGAGCAAGGTCCATGCAGAGTACAAGCTTTAACTTGCATTCAACCGCGAAAAAAATCTGTGAATTTCTATGAGCAGTTAGACACGCAAGGCGAGGCAGATCATACATTTCAAACAGCTCATCCACCTCCTCGAAAGTCACCAAGCCCTTGGTAAGTATTTCAGGTCGCGCTTGCTCGTCGCCGGCAAGTCTCCGGGCGTCCATGGCAGCTGGAATAGGAGATCAGTCAGACGACGGCAGGTTCTGCGGGCCTCGTACGTACGTTTGGGGAAATAGTCGCTCCGTGCCACCCCAATCTCCCCCTCGCTATTCTCCTCAGGGTCGCCAACGCTGCTGCCCCCGCGACTGTGATTGTCGCGAATGGCCAGGTTGGCGAGCATCCCCAACGGAGCAGGCTCCGGAGGCAGCGAATGCAAGGGCTGATCCATGTCGGTCACATTCACTTCTATTCCCGGTTCGCTGTCCAACCCGGCGCTTGGGGAGCGGCCCGCGCGGGCGAGCCAGTGCAAAATCGCATCCGAACGTTCGTTGCTGTCTGTGGACGGCGGCTCCGCGATGGATGGATTGAAGGTCGACGATGTAGGCGGTGACGCCGCGTTCGCAGGCGCTCCTTGAATGCCCTGGATCTTCTGGAGCAAAAAGGAAATGGTGCGATCTTTCTGACGGATTTGCGCGAGAAGATACTCGCGTTTACTGTTCCCAACAATCAGTGGCGCGCAACGCAGGCGGATGTGACGCACTTGGGTGCCGTGCGCGGCTTTCGGCCCTCTACAATGCAGTCGTGGCCGCCAGCCTTGCATCGCCGACATGTATTCTCGTCGTCGGGAAACTCGCATTTCATCTGGGGCGAAATAAATGATATCCTTGGCGAGAATGCTGATGAGGAAAACGTGCCTTTAGCTTCTTGCAGTGAGTGCACGCGCCAGGACTGGTTGGTCGTCAGATGAGACGATGAATAAGAGATGATCGTCACGTACAGTCGAGTGGTCTTGCCATCGTTGTCGCTGTCGTCTGAAGACGTATCTGCGCGTGCCCGCTGCCGCTTGCGAGGCTTGCGCTTGTCCTTTTCCTTGCGCGGAGGCTGGTCCTGCGGGTGCATTGGCGCCGCATGGGCCGGCGCCTGCTGTGGCACGAGAGCGGACATCTGCTGCTGTTGCGGGAACATGGCCGCGGCTGGTGGGAGGAAGCCAGCTGAAGCATGCCTGGGCAGCTCCTGTTGGTAGTGTGCGACTGGCGCAAAGTCGGAGGGCGCGAAGGGCTGCTGTGGCTGCTGGATGTGCTGCTGGCCCTGCTGTGGCGCAATCCACTGCGACTGCTGCGACTGGTACTGGTGCTGCATGTCGTTGTAGAACTGGTACTCGAGCTCGATCCCTGGCTGCTGGTGGGCGAAGGGGTCATAATAGCTGGACGAAGTACCGATCATAGCATTAGATGAGGCTCGAGGACGGTTTGGGCTGAAGATGCGTGGTGCCGGTACAGCAGTCATCACGGTGACAAGTCCGGCATGCGGTCGTCGCCGGATCCACAGCCTCGCAGTATTGACCGCGGATGTCGATCGCAGCAGCTCTCCCCAAGTCGGGTCTCAGCCCAACCCGAGTCCAGTCAGCTCCTGCAGAGCTGACTATTGACCAATGACTCTCATTGAAATTTCACTCGCAGTCGTCGTTTGCCACCTGAAACTCAAGAGCCACATGGCGCCCAGTTTGACCACAGCCGGAATATTAGGTCAACCGCCTATTCTGCGTAGTCGTGCAGAGATGACAGAACCAATTGTGAAAACATGCACGATCCATGATTCTCTGATCAGGCTGTAGCGGGAATGGTAGCAGTGCTCGTCACTGCCGGGCTAGGATCAGGGTGAATGCCAGCGCTTGCCCTGTTCTTCCAGTCCGCAATGCGGGCTTTCTCGGCCACCTCCATCTGGCCGTAAGTCATCAGCCGCCTAGGAACAAGCCTACGCCGCTCGCCCGTGACCTTCCACGACGCAAGTCGCCCAGTGCCTTTGTTCTCATCCCAGGCGCCAAGTGCGCGCAACGTCTTTTCCTCCACGAGGCTATATTTGCCGTCGATCCTGCCGAAGCAGAAAGGTTCCTTGAGACCGACGGGAGGATTGGTGATCACCCGTACGGCACGTCGCCAGTTGCGGGATGCGCTGTGCAGCATGAGCGGGTGCATGAGGATGACGTCGCCGACATTGCCAGTGAGCTCCGTGAACTGCATATTGGGCGTCTTCGAGACGTCGCAGTACGCAAAGCGCTCCGGGTGCGGCGCGGGCGGCCACGGGGCCGGACTGTTGTAGATGGGTTCATCGTGGGGATTCTTCGGGACGCCTGGCGGCAGTTCATGTTTTTCGAGTTTGGGTCCCCAAGTCAGGAGAGGAGAGTTGACAGACGCAAAGCCCCCGCCGGTGGGAACAACTCCTCTGGATGCTGCGCGAGGTATTGTGCCATGTGAGGAATGGCAGTCGGGCAAATATACGTCCCGCCAGATAGCGGCTCAATGGTGGTGTAGATGGGGATAACCAGAAGTGCTGCGTGGTATTATAAGCAAGAGACTAGCTTTTAGGAGGCACTCTGACCTTGCTCAGGTGAATCCAAGAAATGTACCTGAATTGCATACCTCGTTTAAGTCCTCTCATACGCTTGTCGCTGAATCCTCAAACTCACGAAGAAATCTCCATCGACATGCCAGTTATCCAGGTCAGCCGGGTTCATCATGTCGTCGCCCTTTGTGATCGACCTGGTCTTCGATTTCTCTTCATACATCTGAGCCCATTGCGGTGTGCCGAGATTGACAATGAACGAGTCTCCCCAGTCCGCAAACATGGGGTCGATGCGCTCTTCGCCACCGAGGAGATCGCACATTGCGCCCCAGGCCTGACATTCAAGTCGGACGTCAGTCAGTCTATTATGAAAACCGTAGCCTGCAGACCTTAGGAGCGAAATTTGCGACATGCTCGCGTCTGTGCCAAGGCATGTGGGTTCTTTCGTTCCATGTTGATTTGTCCGCGGGATCCATTCTGGATGGAAGTGTTTGAGTCTGTAAGCCTTGTCCAACAACAGGTGCTCAGTGTCGTACCCAAGACGAGCCCAAAGTGTAGCCGTCCATTCCGCCGCTTGCTCGGGTGTGAATGCCTTCTCGATACGTATCCACCCGTTCTGGAGAAATTGTGCGACTTGCTCGTCTGCGTCACACCGAACATTAGCCCGCGAGAGTTGCCATAGTAGTCTGCGCACCGGTAAGGACCTCGTATTCCTTCGTCATTTTCTGCTGATAGAAACGATGCGCTATGAGAGGGAGCAAGAGATGGCGTGAGGGTACCACGCCGCAGTCACGGGAGAAAGAATGCCTTCGCCCACAGTCGGCCAGTCGGACCGACGGAAAGCACGGCAAGCCATTCCACTGCAGGAAGGGCCCGCCAAGTTTCGCACAATAGGAAGCGAGATATGGTGGTCTACACTTGTTTGACATTCCGTGTCAGGTGACGTTAGCCACGGAACCTCTCCTTGTCTGAACCGCTACCAACGGGTGAACTGAATGAACTATGAAGCCGACCTCGTAGAACGTCCAAGCCTGAATGACACAGAATGAACCAGGGGTTTGGAGGCGAGATTTCAATGCAGCCATGGCGAGGTTTCGGATTCTGCAAGATCCAGACCGGCAGCGAGACACCCGGGGATCCAACGGGGATCAGAACCTGCATGCAAAGAACTCAAAAGATATTCTAGGTGAATGAGCCCATAAAAAGCATTTAACAGGCATATACAAAAGGCGAGGGAAAGCATGAACCATAGCGAAAGACAGACGATTTCTTGCTCGTCGTGATGCGAGTTCTTGACGCAGTTGAAGAGACCAGCTTCAGCAGCGCCGCCAGGTGGGTCAGCGCGTGCTATAAGCCGCTCAGGTTCAGTGGGACTGACGCAGCCGTCCGAAAATATAGTTGAGTGGAGCGAGTGCTAGCATGGACGAGGATTTTCCTCGAGGAGAGTCGGAGTACGCGGGAGTGTCGGAGTTGAACATTTGCACCCGCTCGTTGTTCCATGCCCATTAAAAAGATAGAAATCCGTTCCTGATTTCGTAAGAGTCTAAATGGGCACAGAAAACTCTCAATAAGATTACTGTAATGGAGAATCCTGGTGTATGACTGAAGGCGTCATCGTTGCGGCCTCGTCATATCAGACTTGGGGGAAAGTAGTTGCCATTGAGTTCACCAGCGATTTCCATCAATCCACTTGCTTCATATAGCAAGACAGCTTGGATAATGGTATAACAGTGGCAAAAATCAGCTGGTATCACCGGGCATTCAGCGCCTTCCTTGCAGGAGCCCCAGATCGCCTCACACAGTGCATTAACAGTCTTCCGCATGACCGCACATACGTTGCTGTGTTCGTTGGTAAAACTATGTTTGTAGATTCGCATGTTAGGCTTCAGTGGGGACGAAGGCAGTGCTCGATAGGATCGTCTTGGGACGAGCACGGAGTGTTCTTCGTCCACTCTTCAAGCCTGTTCTCAGCAAGCTCCAAGCGACCATAATCGACTAGTCGCTGAGATACGAGCCTACGTCTGTCTCCAGTGACCTTTCACGACGGCACCCCGCCTGCGCCGCTGTCTTGGTCCCATGCGCTCAGCGCCATCAACGTCTTCTTTCCACGAGGTTATAGGTGCCGTCGGGCCTGTCAAAGCAGAAAGGTTCCTTAAGACCGACAGGGGCGTTCGTGATTACCCGTACGGCGCGACGCCAGTTGCGAGATGCGCTGTGCAACATGAGCGGCTGCATACCCCGTGAGCTCTCTGAACCGCATTTCGGCCTTCTTGGAGATGTTGCAGTATGCAAAGCGCTGCGGGTGAGGTGCGGGAGGCCATGGAGCAGGGTTGTAGTGGTCAATGCCGCAGTCATTAGCAACGTTCTCATGCCTCGACGTACCTTGGGGGCAAATTTTGCAGCGGGCTCACGCCTATGCCAAGGCATGTGGATGCTTTCCGTCCAGGTCGACTTGTCCGCGGAGTCCATCCTAGATGTGTGAATGCAATTAGCGGATGGTGAACGCTACTGTGAAAGCAAAGACGTGCCCAAGACGAGTCCAGAGAGTCGCAGTCCATCCAGCTGCCTGCTAAGGCGTGAACGCTTTCTCAACCCGAAGCCATCCATTCTCGAGAAAGTGAGCGACTTGCACGTCTGCACCGTGGCAAAGTCAATCAATGCGGCGCAAGGTGCGGCAGTTCGCGTCGCAGTGAGAAATTTGTAGTTTTGAGACATTATACGACGCTGAGATCGAGAGCTGTAAAACCCCACAGCTGCGCTGAGGGGCACCAATTCTCAGTTAGTAAGAGCGAGAGCTAGTAGAAGCAAGGGAACAACGGCCGGCCGCCTGGCACGAGATTCGGCGAATAGTCGGGCAGGCAGAATGTCGGCTCTCCATGTTTTCTGCAACATTGAGGAATTCAGGAGATCGAACATTGGACGACTGGTGCAAGAGGATGCGGAACCCTTGAGATATCTGCGATCCAACCTTGGTCTGCGTTCATAGCTGAGCAGTCACGGGAATGCATCCTATCCAAATAGCTGGCTGTTGGGCGTGGCAGCAGGCTGCGCATGGCCACTGGCGAGTACGGATGCAGGGGGCTCGACAGGCGTCTGGAAGGTAACTGCCAAGAATGGACGGGAACTCTGCAACATTCGTGCTCCACGTCAGGAAACAGAGCGGTCAGGGCGTCTCGGAGAGCCTGAATTTGAGTTGTCGTCAGGTTCAGGCCCAAGAACAGTAACCAAAGCGACACGCAGGAATGAGCAGGCCTCGTCCAGGACGTTCAAGTCAACCACGGCACCAGCCCAGTCGATATATAGGACGCGAAGGCAGTCAGACACCGAGGATAGTCGTTGCCACATGCACTGGTAGAACACCGATGAGCGAGTCTGTGCAAGGGGCTTTGTCTGAAAATCAAGCGGCCCAACAACCGAGTCGCAGTCGCACCGCCACAGGCAGCCTTTTCTGGCCCGGGCCACGGTCGAGTCTCCACAGACACCCCACACTCGCTCACTTTGACAAGCACGCTCTTTTCGATTTTTCTTTCGCTTTTTGACCATGGATCGTCTTCCTCTGGACATCAGGGCCCTCGTCGTAGACGAGCTGGACCAGCTGGCCGACGTCAAAACGCTCAGCCTATGCTCCCGCGACTGGCACGACGCTGCGATCGCCCGTCTTTTCCGCTCCATCAAACTTGGCAGCTCGCACACCCACGCCCTGCTGGCCCGCATGGCACGCTTTGTGCCCAGGAATGGCCACTTCGTTCGTAATCTCACCCTGGACCTCGCATTCACACGCCACGCCGGTCACAGAGGCTATGTCGATTACAGCTCTGAACAAGCGCACAAAGCGCTGGCCACGGCACTGGCCACCGTCGTTCGCGGTCTTCCCCGTCTCGAGACGATCGCTTTCGTCTTTCACGGCTGCCGCGAGGCAGTCCCTGCTGCGGCATATACTGGCCTCATGGCCGCGCTTGCCGGTCTGCGTCGCTGGAACACACTCAGCATTGCGGGTCCGCACGCCCTGGCCGACCTCCCCTTGGCCGAAGAGCTGTTCGCCTGCGCCGCGCCGCGCCTCGCGTGCCTGCACATACAAACGCCGCATAGCATGTCATCGCTCGAGCATGTACTTGAACACCGCCCATTTCCCAAACTGCAGCGCTTCTCGCTTACTGTCTGGCGCGATGGCGGACGGCGGACAGAGGAACATGCTGCATTCACGCAGACAATTCATGGAATCGCTGTCCATGTCGAATCTGACGAGGATGACAGAATGCCCTTCTCTGACCTCTCACTCTCCAAGACCGCGTTAGGTGGTCTGGAGCTGGCCGAGCGCTCGGCCAAGCCCATGGAGATTATGTAGCCATAGCAGAATTATTGGGTCAAGGTTCTATCACGGTCTTTTCTTTCGTTCTTTGCCCTACATCCGGGGTTATTTGCTTAATTATTTGCTTTCGCCGCCCGGACTGTACATTTTACTGCTTTGTGTACGCTGTACAAATCGTTGTCTGATACCTACTCACACTGCTGTCGATACCAAGTCAAACCTCGATAAATTCAAAGGCTCGTGATCTTCTGTCACGTGACTGTTTATCTTACCTCGTAGCCGTGCAAACCATTCAATCGCCACTGCAAGTACGGTGACCGCCTGCACTACCTATTGCACCCTATTCGTAGTGAGATGAAAACCTCCAGAGCTGGTCGGGAGTATGAGCCGAAGATTTTCGGCAAGCCCCGCTTTCTGCCACCGTCCCCAAAACTTGCAGTGACTCACTGAGGATACGCTGCGATGGCCGGCTTGACGCACTCTTCTATCAAAGGTGAGATTGCAGCTTCAGATGTGTACTAGAGTGCTGAGAGAAACGCGCAGATGGCTGGTTCCGCGAGATCTCGTCGCAGTGGCCAGGGCAGGCGATGACCCTCAAGGTCAATCGCATTCTGCACGTCGAAAAATCGCTCTACCAGGACGTGCTCGTCTTTGAGTCGGAGACTTACGGCAACGTCCTTGTGCTGGATGGCGTTATCCAGTGCACGGAACGCGATGAATTCTCGTGAGTGCATACATGCTGCTCGATGTAGGCTCCCCAACGATTTTGCAGCTATCAGGAGATGATCGCGCACCTTCCACTTGCCTCGCACCCGAACCCCAAGAAGGTCCTGGTCATTGGCGGCGGAGACGGCGGCGTCGTGCGTGAAGTGCTCAAGCACGAATCTGTCGAGAAGTCGTCCTTTGCGACATCGACGAGGTATTTGAACCCAATCCAAGCCTGATTACCCGATGCTTAATGTCCGTATCCAGGCTGTCATTCGCGTATCCAAGATCTTCCTGCCCCACATGTCCGCATTGCTCGAGTCCCCGCGCGTCAGGGTCCACATAGGCGACGGCTTCAAGTTCCTTTCGGACAACACGTCTACTTACGACGTGATTATCACCGATTCTTCGGACCCTGTGGGTCCTGCGGCCTCTTTATTCCAGAAGCCGTACTTCCAACTACTGCACGACGCGCTCGCACCAGGGGGTCATATCTCCACCCAGGGCGAGGCAATGTGGCTGCACCTCCCGCTCATCCGGGAGCTGCGCCAGATCACCAGCAAAATATTCCCCGTGTCAGAATACGCGTTCACGACCATTCCAACATATCCTTCTGGGCACATTGGCTTCGTTGTCTGCTCAAAGGAGAAGGGACGTGACCTGCGCACTCCGCTCCGCACGGTGAAGGACACCCGGTACTGGAACCAGAACGTGCACCGCGCCGCCTTTGTGCTGCCCGAGTTTGCGCGCGCATTCATCGAGGACGGAGTGGACCTGCGGCCCAAGTTCGGCGCTGCGCTTCAGCAAAACGCGAAGCCTGCCAAGAAAGTCCTGCTGCTGGGCAGCGGCTTCGTCGCGCGTCCGTGCGCGGAATACGTTGTGCGCGATCCCGCAAACCAGCTCACAATTGCATGCCGCACCCTCGCAACCGCGGAAGGCCTCGCCCAAGGGCTCCCGCGCGCCACCGCCGTGTCCATCGACGTCGGCAACCCGGCTCAGCTCGATCCTGCTGTAGCTGCTGCCGACCTTGTCATCTCACTCGTGCCGTATACGTACCATGCCACCGTGATCAAGGCCGCCATCAAGGGCAAGACGCACGTCGTCACGACGAGCTACGTCTCGCCTGCCATGCGCGAGCTGGACGCCGAGTGCAAAGCTGCTGGTATCATTTGCCTGAACGAAATCGGTCTTGACCCGGGCATTGACCACCTGTACGCCGTCAAGATTATCGACGAGATCCACCAGAAGGGCGGCAAGGTTAAGGAGTTCTACTCGTTTTGCGGCGGCCTGCCCGCGGCAGAGTGCTCCGACAACCCCCTCGGCTACAAGTTCAGCTGGTCGTCCCGCGGCGTGCTGCTCGCGCTGCTTAACAGCGCAGCATTCTTCCAGGACGGCAAGGTGGTGGACGTGCCGGGCGTGAACCTCATGGAGTCCGCGAAGCCGATCTACATCACGCCCGCGTACAACTTCGTGGGCTACCCGAACCGCGACTCGACGCCATTCCGCGCGGCGTACAAGATCCCCGAGGCGCAGACGGTCATCCGCGGCACGCTGCGCTACGCGGGCTTCCCGCAGTTCGTCAGCGCGCTCGTCAAGATCGGGTACATGGACGCCGCGGCGAAGCCCTGGCTCACCGACGCGCTCACCTGGGCGCAGGTCACGCAGAAGGCGACGGGCGCGGCGGACGCGTCGCCCGCCACCCTCGCTGCCAAGGTTGTCGAGCTCGTCAAATTCACGTCCGACAGCGAAAGGAGCGCATCCTCGCCGGCCTGAAGTGGATCGGCCTGTTCTCCGACGAGAAGGTCAAGCCCCGCGCGGGCAACCTGCTCGACACCCTCTGCGCCAACCTGGAGGCGCGCATGGCGTACGGCCCGGGCGAGCGCGACCTCGTTATGCTCCAGCACAAGTTTGTCGTCACCTACCCGGATGGGAAGACCGAGACGATTACCAGCACGCTGGAGCGTCTTGGAGAGCCCGGCGGCACGAGCGCGATGGCGCTCCTCGTCGGTGTGCCGTGCGGCATCGCCGTTCAGCAAATCCTAGACGGCCAGTTCACGAGGACGGGCGTTCATGCACCTTACGACAGGAGCATCTGCGACCCGATTCGTGAGGTCCTGGAGAAGGAGGGCATCCGGATGGTGGATCGTGTCCTATGATCACTGTAAACACCTAGCATCCCAGTAGACACAAAAAAGCAAGGATTGTAACACTTTCGGTGACCATAGGCCACAGAGGACGACCGCGAACCAATCAAACAGACTGCGAGAAGGTTCCTTCGCGAGCAGCTCACGTGAAGCAAAACAAACAACTGGGATTCCCAGAGAGGAGATATGGTACGATGAGACTATGGATCTGTAGCACACAATGTTGAAAGGATGCACTAGGCGCGAGCCCTTCGAATAAAGAGACGAGCAAGATCTGTGCCGGCAGAGCTAAGCCGGCGTTCCAAACGAAGGGGTAGTGCTGGCCGGCGAGGCAGTAATAATGCAAAATCATGGAAACATTGGTGTGGTCGCGACAGAGGACGAGATGGAGGAAGGAAACGATGCGCCCAATCCGGGGGTGCCTGGGAGGAGAGCGACTAGCGGAGGAAATAATGGGTAAATGGAGCGCGCTCAGAAGCGGCGGGGGACGTCGTCCTCCACGCCATCGTACCCGCTATCGACGGTCGGGGCCAAACTCTTGCGGAACGGGTTACCGTCGCCGTGCGCCTGTCCCTGCGGCGAGTACAGGGTGCGGCTGGCGGCCGGGGACGGCAGAGTCGGGCTCATGGGCATGGGGAACGACATCTGCGTGGCCGGGCTCATCGCCTGCTTCCTCGCTGCGTACTCGCGGAGGCCAGCGTCGGGCGAGAGCGCGGAGCCCATCATGGGCATCATGCCGAGCGGAGACTTGGGCGTGGCGGTGGCAGCAGGGACCGGCGGGAGGGGCGCGTCGTGCGCGACGAACATGGGCTCGCTCGCGCCGTCGGCCTCGCGCATCATCTGCAGCGCGGGCTGGACGTCGTTGCCGCTGTACTGCGACGCGCGGTTGTCGATTTCGTACGCCGAGAGCGTGAAGGCACCGGCCTGCTGAGTCGGGGAGAGGGTCAGGTTTTCGTCGCCGGATCCCTTGCGCGTCGGGATGGGCGGCGCGTCGCCAAAGTGGTACGAGCGCGTCGGGCCGGCGGATATGCTGGTGCGCACGCTCTCGCCGGCGTTGGACGGGCGGCCGTACATCGACTCGGGCGCGAACGAAACGCGAGTGCCGGAGCGCGCACGCGTCTGCTGCGGGCGGGGACCCGAGCCCACCGTGTTGCCAGAGTGGCTCTCGTGGCCGAGAGTCGCCACATCCGCGCTCGGACGACCGAAGGTGGCCATCGAGTTGCGGATGGCGGCCTGGGCGCCGGCAGCGGACATGGACTGCCAGTTGGTCGAGATGGTGGACATGCGCTTGTCGACCATGGTCGAGAAACGCTGGCGCTTCTTCTCGACCTGCTTGCGGCTGCGACGGACGTAGAAGATGGTTCCGACGACGAGGGCAATGAAGATGAGCGGGCAAATGACTGCTGCCGCAATCTGTCCACCGGACAGACCCTTGATGAAGTTCTGGAGTTATGGCGGGTTAGAGGAGAGTGTGGTTATCGACATTGAGGAGACAATGCACCTTGACCCAAGTGTATCCAGTGTCAATGATGCTCATGTCAGCCTCAGCGTCGACCTTGCCATCAGTGCGCGGGGTGTAGGTCGCGGTGAACTTTGGGCCGAGGCCGTAGTAGCCACTGAAGGGGTTGCCGGATTCCTGGATGAGGAAGCGCAGCTCGACCTTCTCGGTGTCGTTCCACCAGCGAGGGAACAGCTTGACCTGCAGCAGAGTTGGGCGGACTAGCAGCCACGCGACGGGCCATCTCGGCGTACCTGGTAACTGCCCGGGGCATACGGGACCTCTTTCCAGATCTGGAGCCTGGCGCTGTCGCTGATGTCGGGCGCGTAGAGGCGCAGGTCGACAGTCTGGGGTTCGTGTTGAAGCAGGTCGTGTCCCAGGACACCGTCAGCGGCTCGGCCGAGTCGATCACCTGGCCGGCCGTCGGCGCCTTGTACAGCGTCGCGGTCGTGCAGTCTGCACACAGTACACGGCAGTTAGCATGCAGTCACAACGGCCACCTGCTGCTGCGGGTGTACAGGGGCTCTGGCGCTTCAGGGCTCAAAACTCACCGGTTTGGCGTTTCTGGAAATTGTATGTCCGCTTGTGCCCGGACGAGCTTGAAGAAAGGCGGGAGGTCATCTTGTAAACGAATGTAATGCGGTCGCGCGGGCGACGACGGCGGAAACGGGGGCCTGGAACGGCGGGGGAGCTCACAACAACGCTCGAGGTCGAAGGGAAGTCAAGCGGCCCGCCAAATTCGTTGCCGGTGATGCAACGATTTGACTCCGGCAGTTGCACATGGACCCCGCGAGCACAGGAAATAGACTAATATTAAGCTGTATGCCGATGCGTATAAAACTAAAGTACAAGTAGCCTATCGCTAGGGAAAGGTTTTTCGTCAAGTGCGAGGAATTCCGTGACTTTCCGTCCAGTTGAAGGAACTACTACATGAAGCAGGAGAAAGCCATCACCTTCAGCACGCAAAATCCCCCAATGTGCACGCTCTATGGCCTGGCGCCAGTCCAATCAACGGTCATTGGTCTTCAGTCTTTACGCAAAGCTCGGAGACTTTCCTCGACGTCGAAAGCGTTCCGAAGCGCCATCTCCCATTTATCACGTCTTCAGACAAAGCAAGTTGACAGCAAGAGTTTGTCTGCAAAACAAGGGCTGCACGTGTTTGGGCACCAGAAAAAGTAGTCGTCTTCCAAATGTTTTATGAACATCGGGAGACATCGACCCGGTTGATGTTGGGGACTCTCCGAGCCAGGCCGAGCTTGAAAGATTCTGAAGATTCGCAGACTCGTCGGTACATCGGCCAGCGTCGGCGAGCACTGCACGGATTACGCAGAGCAATTGACGCAGGTAACGGCGGCCGACTGGCACAAAAAAAAACCACGAAGCGTCTTCCGGCTCAGAGATATGGACAGCCATGGACGGGTCCAGTCGAACAAGGGCAATGCAAGCCAGGGGAGCAGGATGCAGTCAGGAATCGAGTGGTGGTGGAACTGTGAGAGTGGAGTTGCCTGACGCCTGAGTGGCATTCGACAGGCCAGCGACAGCCTTCAGAGACCGCGTCCGTCGTCATCCAGAGCGTCTCAGGGCCCAAGTCAACAGTGAATACCCGTTTGTGTCTCGGATTATTAGGAGCGTATTGGGCGATTGACCGACTCAGAACGGGGCGCAGTCAGTCCAAGCTGGAACGATCGGGATTTCAACCGCAGTGCTCATCCTCATCGCAACCTATTTCAAGCCCGGGGGCCGGGCAAGAGTGCCGCATCCTTAATCTGCTGCCCAGGCCAGCGTGTACAGTCCGCCTGCCACAAGCGCTATGTCCAACTCCTCTGCCACCTGCCCAGAGACCAATGCCGCCAACATCGACCAGTCCCAGTTCTGGCAAGATGTACGCAGCTGCTCCGAGCCATTCCCGTCTCCGCGTACTGACAGTGTCGCTTCTCAGGGCTCTCTGAATTGGTACGCGATCTGCTGCTGCCCGTTGCGTCGCAGACAGAAGCTTATTGTGCTGTAGGGACGCGCATAGAATAGGATGGGCCATCTCTGGCGGCTGCGCTGCATTGGTGCGTCGCTTCGCTGGTGCCCGACGCCGTGTCACTGACTTGCGCTCCAGACCGTGCTCATCACTATCTTCACTGTGCTCGGCCACGCTCGGTGAGGACCTTCGCGGCGTCGGCGGCACGTTCTGACCACGCCTTGCAGCAACTACCACGTGCCTGACCAGCAGCGCCAAATGTGTGTTGTGCCGCTGCGTTCATTCCCGTTGCACCGCTGACGCTCGCCCCGACAGCATCCGCATATTGTACATGCCGCCGAGTGCGTCGCTAACCGCCGGCGTCGAAGCGTGCCACTGACTGATCTTCGTGCAGTATTCGCCATCATCAGCTTCCTGTCCTACCGCTTCTTCAGAGCCTACACCTACTACGAGCTCGCAGAGGTCGTCTACGAGGCCTTCACCATCAGCGCCTTTACGCTCTTGATTATCTCGTATGTCGCCGAGACCGCGAGCGACAATACTGCGGAAGCTGCCTTGCAGCGCAAGGACAAGAAGCCGCTGCCCATGCCCTTCTGCTGTTGGCGCTACCGCCCTACGAAGGCGTACTTTATGTACACCGTCAAGTGGAGTGTCATGCAATACGTGATTGTCCGGCCGCTGGCGTCCATTGCGGGCATCATCTGCGAAGCCTTCGACGTGCTGTGCGAGCAGTCCTGGGCCCCCATTTCGCCCACATCTGGCTCTCGGCAGTGGACTTTGTCTGCATCTCCATCGCACTGTATGGGCTATGGGTGTTCTACACCCTGACCAAGGCCGAACTCGACGGCAGGCGGCCGTTTGCCAAGTTCCTGTGTATCAAGGTGTGTCCCTCCTACTTGCAACAGAAGCGCCTGCAGCTGCTCATACACCATTTAGTTGATTGTGTTCTTCACATTCTACCAGCAATTCGGTGAGTTGTTCTAGCTGGCATCTTGAGCGTAGCTCACACTCTCTTCCAGTCTTCTCGATCCTCCAGTACTACGGTATCATTAAGGCGACCGAATTCTGGACTGTGACCAACATCACCGACGGCCTAAACGCTCTCGTGACAACGATAGAGATGGTCATTTTCGCCCTGCTCATGGCTTGGGCCTATCCGAACAGCGAATACCGCAGCAAGGGCGAGCGTACCAGCGCTGGACGCGCGCTCTTGGACAGCATCAACTTCTGTGCGGCGTCTCTCTCCTCACACAACGCCTGCGGTACTGACATTATCCTGCAGCCGATTTCGCCGCAGAGATCTGGGCATCGTTGAAGTTCTTCTTTGGCTACGCCCGCAACGAGCCGGGGAAGCGCACGCCCAAGACCGGCAAGCCGCACGGCGCAGACTTTGGCGACGCGTTCGGCCTACACGGGAAGCCGCAGCAGAACGGCGGCGCGCAGTTGCCCCCGCCGCAAAATATACCCATGCGACAGCCGAACGGCGGAGCTCCGCGCTACCCTCCGCCGTCGCACTCGCAGTCGCAACCGCGCCGCGGCGACGTAGAAATGGGATACAGCCACCCTCCGAGTGCCATGCGGCCCGTGTACCCCCCGCAAGGGCAGCCATGGGGCCGCGTTGAGAGCCCGGAGGGCCATGCTGGCGCTCAGGCTCCGGCCTCGAGCCGCCCATCTAGAGACAGCGTCGTCTATGGCCAGGCGATGTAAAATCCCCGGTATCTTCCTTCTTCCTTATGCTGCTTTCGCCCTCATTTCGACTGTTGTCATCCTTTCGAGATTGTTCACTGCACATTATCTTACGAACTTTGATGACACCCCTCCCGCACATGTAATAACTCGTACATACGTACATACCTCGCTCTGACCATAACCACCAACCCTCGTTTGACCCATCGTTGCATCGACATATATACAGTGTGTTTGCTCTGCATGGTGTTGTAAAAGTACTTGGAAATTTATCTGGAGTTTCAACCTCGATGCCAACGATAAATATTTGTACCAACTGATTCTCCTGCTCCTGCACCCGGCGCTCTGTGTCCGTGTTCTCCTTCTCGCTCACTGACTCGCGTGCAATTCATACATGCAACTCATTGTCTATAATTGACGACACTTCTGCCTCAGTTCTTCTGCGCCTGCCCCATTCTCTGCTCCTCCTCCGCCTCTAGCTTACGACGTCACCAATGATTGTGTGTATATAGCATTCCAATGGGATTTTTGGCCTTCTACTTATTCTTTACAGTAGGGTTTCGTTCAGCGCGGCATCCGGGTTTCAAGCTGGGCGGAACGGAAGCAATATACCTGTCGACGTCGACCATGATTGCAATTATCGCCCACCCGCTCTTCGAGGCCATGCTTGCGCAAACGCCTGTCTACCACACGACGAGGACCCCGTGCACGACTAGCCATTCTACCTGACCTCGTGCGATGCCTCTGGGTCGGAATACGCTGGAGTCAGGCCAGTTGCGGCGAACGCGTTGCGCATTTCCACCAGCAGCGGTTCTGCGTCACCTCTGTCCTTCAGTGCAATGCGGGGAAACACCATGCCAGAAACAAGGGCGATTGATTCATACTGGCTCCGGATGATGTGTCGGCGGGATGCTATTGTGTTCAGCGCTTCGCGACCCTATAAAGGTCTCGCTCGCGCGTCCTGCGTGCATCTGCATCGCTTCCCGGCTTTCTGCCTGCCTGAACACCGCTATGTCCACGTCTTTGCGAGATATTATTGCGGCGATGAGCATTCACCATGTCCCCCTGCATCAACTAGCCCCAGAAATGCCCCCAGACGATAAGACGAACAGCACTCTTATGTGTCTGCCACTCGTTCCGCGTAGCATGCGATATCTTCGGGTGATTCAGCCAATTCCGAAGGAGGAGTTTGATGCCCATGTCAGGCAATGTCGGCGTTTTCATCTGGCCCTGCGTTGAGCGCACTGACGTTCCCCCGCTGACAGACGTTGAAGACATGCCTGAAATATATCCTACGCTGGATGACGAGGACAGGTTCCGGATACCAAGATGTGAGTTGCAGTCTCTACTCGCATTCGAGAGCAATTCTGATAACTATGCCAGGTGTAGCGGGTAGCTTCAGACGCGACCATCAAATCCGTTTGTGCGTAGATATCATCCTTGACATACTCAACGCTATTATGGGGAGGATGGATCCGACCATTGCCGTGCACGACTTTGACATAGAGTGGGACGGTATGTGTTCTTTTCACGCGGTTCAGTTCGAGCTCTCTGAGGCTTTTGACTTGTGTTAAGCGCCATTACATTGCGGCTGGTCCAACGTGAATTGGGGCCATCCGCACGGGTCACGTCAAAGATTAGCGGATGTCAAGCTCGTCACAGTGACCCTCCCGATGTGGTGCTTTGCGAACAAGTCAGTGCGCAGCATACTTTGATGCCACGGAACGCTGACTCGTATTCAGAGACATGGTGGACTTCACTACGCATCAGCAAGTGAGCTGCACCGTATGGCGGTGCCCCAATAGCTAATGGCTTCACACAGTTCGTAAACCCATCATCTTTGGAAAGAGAAGATTTACAAAAAGTATCGTCGGCGACAAGATTATGGGCTCGGGTGAGTAACTGTACTGCGTCGATTGAGCACCATCTAACTGGGTTTGTAGTTGCACGATTTCTGTCACCTTCATGATTCGCACTTCTTCGTCGTTTCCACATATAACCAATGGGCGTTCGGTGCATTTTCAGCCCGTAAGGACATTATCTCGCTGTGGGGGCTAAACTCATAGTTCCATAGGATGGACCACGGCGTATGTTACACCGCCGATAATGCTCGATGCGCAAGGCCCAAATATCGTACAGTCCATACTGTTCTGGATGCACTCGTCAGTTGGGCATTCCAGGGGCTACAGAATATCCAATGTTTGCGAGACATCCAACTTCGTAGAACAACCTCTCCGCTATCATCACCGGTCTGTACTGCACCCGCGAGCAGCGTATCATCTGGCATGTTGCTCATGATGCATTTCTCAATATTCCTGCCGTTTCATATATAAATATATAGAAACATTTTTTTGCACATTCAAAGCTCAAGTATCATAGGTTCACATGCCGCAAGGCACCGGGGGCGGGGGTGGCTCACGGGTTCAGCTGCCACTGCCACGGTTAACGGTGTTGTAACCGGAAGTTTTCACCGCTGCCGTCTCTCTTCCCCCCCACAGAGTCTACACAGTCGCGAGAATCGGCATTGATGTTGCCCTCGGTACAGCGGTGCCTTTGCGGACATTACCCTGTTGTTACCCTGCATGGATGCTCAGGTTGCGAGCTCGATACGGGGTTGATGGACCGGCGCGATATCCTGCGGTGAACAACAGCCCATTGTGTCTCCTGACTTCAAGAACAACGCTGGTCCAAGAACAACTGCCGGATCTGAACCTCATTGACGTACTTGTTGTTCTTCATGGCACCATAAAGTGCTGCGCGCTCGCCCTGCATACCTTATCCTACCCAGCTCTTCGCATCGCGATGTCGGCGTCTTTACAAGACATTATAGCCAACATGACTATCCACGAAGTCGAACTGCATAAACACGCGCCACCAATGCCCATCGACGACGAGACCAACAGCACTCTCATATGTCTACCCGTTGTGCCTCGAAGTATGCGATATCTTCGGTGGATTGTACCAATCCCGATCGAGGGTTTCCGTGCGGGCGTCGGGGAATGTAGGTGTTCTCATCTCGCTTGGCTGAGCGCATCGATATTCACCTACCTCCAGATCTCAAAGACATGCCCGAAATATATCCCACGAAGGAAGAGAAAGCTGAATTGATGTTACCCCGCCCGAGCATCGCGTGTGCATCGGCACATTCGTCCATCTACGACGCTCTTGTTCCAATACCTAAGAAATGAGGGTGACTCGCCGATTCTGGCTCCGGATGATGCGTCGACAGGCTGCTATTGTGTTCGGGGCTTCGCGACTATAAAGTCTCGTCTGTTGGTCCGGCTTGTGTCTGCACATATTTGCCTACCTTTTCGTGGATCGTCATGGCAAGAGACCTTCGAGACATCCTCGCGGAGCTGATCCTGGCCGAAGTGGGCACGCCTGCAAAGTCAGAACTGGTCCCCAAGGATGTCGACCGCACCAATAGCACTCTCGTGTGCCTACCCATTATGCCGCGCAGTACACGTCGTCTTCAGTCGATAATCCCAATCTCAATGGAGGGTTTTTGCGCAGACGTCAGACGATGTAGGTGTTCCTACTGGCCTGTGTCGAATACAATGGTACTTATCAGCTGCCAGACGCTGAAGCTCTACCTGAAGTAATAATTTTGCCAGAGGACCAGAATGATTACGAGGTACCACGCTCAGTATGTGCGTTGCACCTTATGCTTGCGCGCCAGCACAGTTCACATCAACCATAACCAGTTGTGCCTAAAGTTTTCCGGACGACTTCCGATGTCCGCATCCACTTGGACTTAACGCTCCAGTTGGCCCATTCCATCATGGCTAGGATGGACAATGCCATAACATCGTACACCACCGCCTATGACAAGGACTGTATGTGAAATGTTCTACGCGATGAGACTGAGCTCTGATAATTCTGGATCAAGCACCAATGCGTTGTGGCTGGTCTAACATAAATTGGGGTCCATGTGGGACCCAACGTCGCGTAAACGATGTCAAGCTTGTGACTGTGGGCATGCCATTGTGGTACTTTACAAATAAGTGAGCATGCCACAGGTTTGTTTCCATCGTCGCCTCATGTCGTTTCCCACTTAGAGACATGGTTGACTTTACGGCCAAGCAAGAGGTATGTTTTTCTGTGTTCACATCGTGTGGTAACCAACGACGACGTACAGTTCAGAAATCCGGCCTCACTGGAAAATGAACATTTGAAGAACGTCTTAGCTCCGACAGAGCTTTGGGCGCGAGTGAGTGGCTCGCCGACATTCTGGCCTGCTTGATATTTAACTGGTCTGAAGCTACATGACTTCTGTTCCAGTCACGACGCACACCATTTCATAGTCACCACATATAACCGATGGGCGTTTGGTGTATTTTCGAACCGTATGGACATACCTCTTTTTCCGTCGCTCAACTGACCGAGAGTCACAGACTGGACCGTAGCGTATGTCACGCCGCCGATGCACATCGATGCCAGAGGCCCGAACATCCTGCAAACCATCATGTTCTGGTCACATTCGTCGATAGGGCATCCGAAGGCCTACAATGTTATCAATGTTCCCGAGACGCCCAACTTCGTTGAACACCCCCTGCGTTATCGCCACCAAGCTGTGCTTCAGCCGCGAGCAGCGTACTGCCTTTCGTGTTGCTCATGACTAGTAGCACTACCCCGAACATGTTCAGCTTATAGTACAGTGTACCAGACACGACTAGTCCAATTATCACTAGCATCTGCACCTTCCAAATTGTTCTTCTGTTCTACGACTGCTGCTGGTCGCATGTTCGAAGTTACACAGTGCCTTGTCGTTGATTATGATTAGTCATTCCACCGTGTCTCCCTCGGATCTTTCCAGGCCTTGTTCTTTCTCTTCCGCAAATGGCATGCACCAGATCCGCTCCGTGGAGACAATGGCCATATTAACACGCCTCTGTGCGGTGCCAATCGCACAGCTGGTTTCAATGGCGCGTTCGAGGCACGTTGCAACAGCCCTGCTTCTGCAAAATCGTTGTTCTTCAACTTGGTGCAAAAAACAACCAAGGTTGTTGGATCCAGATTCGCGTCACACACCGTTGTTCTTCGCGCATCTATAAAGTCTTGTTCGCATGATGGACATGCATCTCCACACGTCGCCCTGCTTTCTTTCGCATCGCCATGTCTTTCCGAGACATCGTCGCGCAGATGACCATCCCCCCGGTCCCACTTCATAAACTCGCGCCTCCAATGCCCCCCGACGACAATACAAATAGCACTATCATCTGTTTGCCGGTTGTGCCTCGTAGCATGCGGTACCTCAAGTGGATTATGCCAATCGCGAAGGAGGACTTCGATTCGCGTGTTATGCGATGTAGGCGTGCTCTCCCTCTATCGAGCACTCTGATCTTTATCATTCTGCCAGACGTCCAAGACATGCCCGAAATATATCCCACAGTAGATGAGGAGGATCGGTTCCGGATACCAAGATGTGAGTGTCGCATCTTCTGTTCGTAACGCGCGCTTCTTACTTATGAGCAAACTAGGTGTCGCGGATAGATTCAAACGCGACCATCAAATACGCTTATGCTTGGACTGCATCCTGGAAGTAATTGGTGCTATCATAGCCAGGATGGATTCGACCACCGCCGTGCACGAATTCGACAGGGAGACTGACGGTATGTGTCAGACCTGTGCGACTTGGTTCGAGCACTGACAGCCTTTGGTTAAGCCCCGCTTCATTGTGGCTGGTCCAATATGAACTGGGGACACCCTCATGGGTCTCCTCATCGCTTGGCGGATGTCAAGCTCGTGACTGTGGCCATGCCAATGTGGTGCTTTGCGCACAAGTGAGCATGCAGCCCGGCGTACATCTGGTTATCTATACATGCTCAATACCGAATCTTATCCAGAGACATGGCCGATTTCACCGCGGAGCAGCAGGTTAGTTCACTGCGTGACTATCGCGATTGTCACTGACTCTATACAGTTTAGAAACCCGTCCTCTGAAGACAAGGAAGAATTACAAAAAGTCTCGTCCGCGACAAGATTATGGGCGCGCGTGAGTGCCCTCGATTCATTTCGGTTCGACCGGCTGACCGGTGTTGCAGCTGCACGATTTCTGCTATCTTCATGATGCACACTACTTCGTCGTCAGCACATATAACCAATGGGCGTTCGGCGCCTTTTCAACTCGTAAGGGCGAGCCTTTCTTTTGCGAGTTGAAACTGACCTAGCGTCGTAGATTGGACAGCAGCATATGTCTCGCGGCCAATCAGCTTCGACGCTACCAATCCGAATGTCATTCAGTCCGTGCTGTTCTGGATGCATTCGTCAGTTGGGCATCCAAACGGCTACAAAGTTCCCAAGGTTCGCGAGACATCCAACTTCATTGAACGCCCCCTCCGCTATTGTCACCAAGCTGTGTTACAGCCGCGAGCGGCGCTTCGTCTTGCGTGCTGCTCATGACATTATCTTCACCCCGTCATTCTCCTCCTGCTCTATCTTCGAGTTCTTCCGCACATTGTTGATCTTTTTCATGTATTTCTAGGTACTTGACGAATCTGAACATGATGATTTTTCCAAATACCGCAAGGGGAAACGAAAGGCGCGAGACAAGGGCGACCAGGACTGCGAGTGGAAACAGATGGCGAAGCGTACTCGCACGCATCATAAATTCCCCAAACTTCCAGATGCGTGGAAGGTGCGTCCCATGCGCACGCTCTTCTTAGTTGCTTAAGACCGTGTTTCAGGACCCAAGAGCCTTCTTTGGATCTGTCCGCGATGATGCAGAGCCCGGCCGCAGCCCTGTCCGCGAGAAGATGCACATTTCGGCCTACGGCAACTTCGGTACCTCAGGCAGGCTGCCTGCTCCTCGCGTCGAGCACATGGATTCATCTTCACAGACCACCGGTCCACTGGCGGGACGGCCTGCACCAGGCCCTCAGCCATCAACTTCGATAATCCCTCCCTACGTTCCCCTATCCGCTCGCGCTGGATTACCAACGCAACTTTCTGTTCTGTCGACGGACAAACCACAGGTGCAGGCACCGTGTACTGCGCCCCTGGTTCCGCCGAACGAAACTGAGGTTCAAGACCCTTCAGGTTTCGCAATTGGCACCCTTGGACCCGGGGTTCGCGCGCCGGCACCCCTGCCCTCCCGCGCAGACGCCGATATGTGTGCCTCTCTCTTCAGCGTGATCAACCTAGCAGGTTCGGCACCAGCTATGCCCTTCTCTATGCCTGCTGTTCTTCCCCAGCCTGTCGGCGAGACTAATCTTCCGAAGGACGACAGCGCAGTGCCTTTCACGAGGAGCACGACCACGATTTACTCTGGCTTATCGACTCTGTCCTTGCAAGGCGGGTTCCCAGCAGAGGCGTCAGGAACTCAATTCTGATCAGCAGATGTGTGCGACACGTCGTCTCCTTTCCCTAACCGCCGCTCGTACATCTTGTGCGCCGTATGCTGCTGTGACGCCTCTTTGGACTTGAATTGCTTATCGGGCCTATTATTGTTGTGATCCTACGCTCATTTCAACTGGTGTACAGGTTATTATGATTTGTCCTACGTAGCAAGGTGATGTTTACCTGCCATATGGACTCTATCTCCGATACGTAGCACGAAACCCTTGCCTGTGGTCTCTGTGTGCTTATACTTTACTGTGTTCAGTAATACTTACGCCATGTCTTCAATGAAATGACTGTTACTCAGTATTCACAGTTTGAAGGATTGAAGGTCTCCGTCTCCGCCTGAGACGCGTTTAGTTATCCCTGCCGAAGGCCTGGCCTTCACACACGGGAGCCTTCTGCAAGCCATGGTCAACGGCGGATGACATCAATTCATACACAGATCGGCGGCTAGATCACTTGGCGGTGCAAGCCTCCGAGTCCGGCTGCCGACCTCGGCGTCACCTCTTGCTTCACGACCGCCATGTCCTCGCTCTTCACCAAGCTTGGCGGCCTCGCCGACAAGGTCGAGGAGGGTGTTACGCGCACTAAGGACCAGGTTTCCGGCCTGCTCAACCCCAACCGTGCGCGCATTCACGGCCTGTCGCGTGTCTCTGGACTGACAATCGCGATTGCGCGCGCCAGACCGCCACGACGAGGCGCACGAGAAAGAGCAGGACGCTATCAGAGCCGCCATTAACCGCTCTCACAGGCGCGCATCTTTTAGACTGCTGTCCACCCGCTCAGCCGACTGACCGACTCTGCCAGGTTTGAGAGCTTCGCCGCCGAACGCGACGTCAACAACGTCAAATGGTGCGTGCCCAGCCGTCGTCGATAATCCGCTATCAGTCGCTGAGATTATCGATTGACCATGCAGGCACATTGATGGCCACGGTACGCGCTCGCCAAGTCTCTCCGATGACCACCGTCGCCAACCGTAACTCTCCTAGATTTCTTCTGGGCGATGAGCGAACTCTTGGACTCGGCCAAGGAATGCATCTTCATTTTGGACTGGTGGCTCAGCCCAGAGCTCTACCTGCGCCGGCCGCCGGCTTACTACCCTGAATGGCGCATCGACAGACTTCTCAGGCGCAAGGCAATGGAAGGCGTCAAGATCTATATTATCGTCTACAAGGAGGTCACTCAGACTATGACTATGAGCAGCCATCACACCAAGGTGAGAGGGCAATGAGGATGCTATATGCGTGCTGAAACACCACAAAGGATCATCTCAGTGCCCTGCACCCGAACATTGCAGTCATGGTGCGTCAGCCCTCGATGAATTGACAATGGTTCTTATATGTCCCTCTGCACAGCGTCACCCGGTAATCTGGTCCAATTTGCGACCTCGTAATCGAAGCTCATCCCCTGCAGGATCACATTGGAGCCAGAGATACCGTCGAATTTTGGTCGCACCACGAGAAGGTCGGTTTGTTGAAAACCCCGGGAGCGTCAGCTGAGTGACTGTAGTTATGTATCGTCGATAACCATCGTGCAACTGTCGGCGGTCTCGACGCGTGCTTCGGACGATGGGATACCCACAACCAGTATGAGCTTATCCTTCGATATCATTACTGTTTATTAAATGCCCTATAGTCCTATGGCAGACTGTCACCCGACCGAGTTCAAACGCACGCTCTTCGCCGGACAGGATTACAACAACTCGCGTATCAAGGATTTCCAGGAGGTGCAAGATTTCGCAAGCAACCAGTTGAGCATCCTCGAGACTGGTCGCATGCCTTGGCACGACGTCAGCTGCACCATGGTCGGCCCAGTTGTCCTTGACCTTGTGCAGCACTTCGTTGAGCGCTGGAACGAGGTCAAGAAGCGCAAATACGCTAATAAACCGTGCGAACATGCCATTAATTTGCGAGCTTTGCACTAGACATTGACGCCCTTCAGCGGTTACGACTGGCTCGCGCTGCCCCACGATGTCGAGAACGCTCCGAACGAAGCTGTTGCCCGTATGGTGTAATTCATCGAGTGTTTAGAGATTAATCGTTTCTTCAGAGCACCCCCATCGAGAGCATTGGCACGGCATGGGGAAGCGCTTCCGCCAGCACTTCCACAGGGGCCAGGAGGAGCAGCACTTCGACGAGCAGCGCTACTTCAAAGCGCCGCATGGTACATGCAAAGTTCAAGTCTGCCGGAGCGTCAGCGACTGGAGCCACGGCGTCTTGACCGAAAGGAGCATTCAGGCAGCGTGTAAGTCTTTTATTGCACTTATCTTTTGTGATTAAACAGTACTTAAATTATGCTCCAGACATTCAGCTCATTAGAGAGGCCAATCACTTCATCTACATTGAGAACCAGTTCTTGTCAGTCCTGTTCCAAACTGAACTTGTCCCGCCTGTTCTGATCTTGCTCCTAGTATATCGAATACTGGTCACCAAGACCCAGTCACGAACTTGATCGCAAAGGCTATCGTCGAGCGCATCATCAGCGCCCATAGCTCTGGCCAGAAATTCAAGGTTCGTTTCGTATATTGCAGCTTCAATCGCAGAATTGACTTTGTTCAGATTATCGTGGTCATTCCCGAAGTGCCAGGTTTCACTGGCGACATCAAGCAGACCACTGCTATCCAAGTCATTATGAACGCCCAGTACCGAACTATCAATCGCGGCGGGCATAGCATTTACGAAGAGCTCCGCAAGGTCGGAATTGAGCCGTGCGTCCATAACTCGTTCGTGTCGAACTCTACCGAGGAGAATTCGCGACAGGCTTGATTACATTCGTTTCTTCCACTTGCGTGCCTTCGATCGAATCAACTCGCCCTACGTGCGTCCGCCTTTTCACTGGATTGTGAATTGGGGTGCTGACGACGAACATGCTTTGTATAGGAATCCTTCATCAAGAAGATGGAAGAGAAATCGGGCATCTCGTTCCACCAGGCGCAGGTTGCGCAAGCGCGCAAGTGGATTGGCGACACATACGGCCAATGGCACCAGGAGACTATCAAGGTCGCCTCTGGCACTACCGGTGCACGCGACTTCGGCGATGGTGGCGAGCAGTCCGGTGGCGCCGTCGGTTTCGGTGGTCCCGGCCAGTTTGGACCTCTCAGCAAGCTCCAGCAGGCGTTTGGCGGCGGCACGAAGGCCACCCCGAAGCCTGACTCGGACCAGGTGGAGGCCGTGCCTGTGCCCAAGGACGAGGCGGAGTGCGAGCGCCTCATCGAGCAGTTTGAGCGCGGCGCCGATGGCTTGCGAGGAGATGAGAACGTGTCGGACAGCGTTGCGCAGCACGTCCTTAGCGACTCAACCAGCCTCTTGGATGAGAAGTGGTTGGGAACTCCGGAGGAGGAGAAGGCTGCGTATGTTGTTGTATCTTCGTGATACTTGGGAGGTTGGCTGAACAATCTTTGCCAGCTATGTCACGGAGCAGCTTTACATCCACACCAAGCTCATGATCGTGGACGACAAGCGCGTTATCGTACGTGATATCTTGGTCTGTTTCAAACCGCGGCGTCCGTTGACTACGCATATAGATCGGCTCTGCGAACCTCAATGACCGGTCGCAGAAGGGAGATGGCGACTCTGAAATCGCAATCGTCATTGAGGACATGGACCTCTTTGAAACGAAGATGGACAACAAGCCTGTGGGTCGCTCAATCATACGATTTGCCTTTCGCTGTTTTCTGAGCAACTGCAGTACATGGCTGCTCGCTTCGCCGCTTCTCTGAGGCGCAAGCTGTGGCGCGAGCACCTGGGGCTCATCGAGCCGCAGACCTGCGAGTCTGACCGCGACCCAATTACGTCCTTCATGCACCCTTCCCCGGTCCCCAACGTGGACGAGTCGCATCTCGACCGCGCAGTCGAGGACCCGCTCAGCGCCGACACGATCAACTTGTGGAACCAGACTGCCAAGAAGAACACCGATATCTTTGCCGAGGTCTTCCATGTCGTTCCCACTGACCGCGTCAAGACGTGGGACGAGTACCTGGTATGTTCCCCGGATGGGTGCGTCGACGATATAGTACCTGACACTCTTGCTTCCAGAACTACATCCCGAAGGACACTGCGCTCGGCCACATCGTGCCCGAAGTGTCACTCGACCAGGCGAAGAGGCGTCTGGCGGAGGTTAGGGGCCACCTGGTGGAGATGCCGCTTGGATTCCTCGAGAACCAGAACGACCTCCCGTGGAACCCGCTTGACCCGACGCTGCCCATCTATATCTAACGAGCGAACGAACGATGTACGGAGTGATACCACTTGTTGTACATTACGACGGCCGCAGAGCCCCCAACGATTGACCAACGCAGATCATCTTTGTTCAAGATAGCCGACACTGGTTAGGTCCCACTCGCCGCTTCGCGGTCGTAAACCTTGGTCGCAAGAACACGTCGAGCATTCTCGATTAGAGGTGATACATGCGGATAGATGAATGCAAATGTCCACAGCGAGGCTCAGGCCTACAAGTAAGTATAAATTAAGCTGACAGCCACAGAAAAAAAAAACCACGCCAAACGCCGTTCCAACGGGTAGAGGACCCCAAAGAATCATATAAAAAAGTCAAGAACTTGAAGAAGAGTGGGGGTCGCAATCAATGTAACGCAGTGAGAAAAGCACTATGCCCATAAAAATGCCAGGAGAAAGATGAGGTGATAGAGGAAGCTTGCGGAGTAGTCCAGGAAGAGATGTGTGCGCCGTGCTGGGGGAAGGTGGACAGGGACGGAGGATCAACGCCGACCGTGCACAGAGTCGTACGTGGGAGGCAGGACGTCGTCGGCAGGACCAGCGTCCACCTCGTGTCGGACGGTCGACTGATACGACCCGGTGCTCTCAATGTCCGAGAACGGCCGCTTCTCGTCGCGCGTGGGCACGAACATGTTCTGCGATGGCTGCGTCATGTACGGCGACGGCGCGGACCTGAACGACATTCGCGGCTGGGTCTCGAGGCTGTGATTCTGCGCGGACGATAGCGCCTGCGGCTGGGGCTCGATGGTGATGCAGCCGTCGTAGATCGAGGAGCGCGGCTCGCTCGGCGCGGGGCCCAGCGCGGCGACGCTCGCGTCGACACGCGCCTGGTGGCCGCCGTACTGCGTGCGCTGCTGCGCGCCGAACATCTGCGCGGCCATCGCGCCCGCGCTGGAGCCGGTCATCATCGTGTTGAAGCCCTCCGACGCCGTGGGCGAGCCGAGGGGCAGCACGTTGATCGAGCCCGAGCCTGAGCGCAGCGCACACTGCGCATGTCCGACGCGGGGTACGACGGCGTGGCGAGTTCCGCGGGGTGCACGATCTTTGCGTAGCGCTCCTGCTGCCGCATCTCGCGCCGGCGGCGCAGGAAGATGAAGATGAACAGGCCGAGCAGCACGGCAAGGCAGCAGGCAAAGACGGCGCCGACTATCACACCGGTCGGCGCGTCCTTGTCCTGACTATCGCTGCCCCCGGGAAGGTTGGCGTTCGCATTCGCCCCACCAGACGCGCCTGGTAGCTGCCCGTTGCCCGCGGGCGTGCTGGTCGGCGCCGTCTCGCCACCTTGATTCGAGTTGCTGCTGCTGGCGATGAGATCGCCGACGCTGCATATCATGATCACATATCAGATGGGCATAATAGGGGCCGTGAGCTGGCACGCACGATGGGCTCGCACCATAGACGGTAGCTCTGGCGATGCTCAACTGATTTGATCATGAGTCGACGGACGGACAAAGATGAGAGCGAGCATACCCTGCTGTTTTTCCGGTCGGGCGTGTTGGTGATTTTGACGGTATGCGAACCGTCGTCAAGACCACGTGCCATGTAGAGAATCTGGCCCGTTTGGCGATGATTCGCGTTGTATGCGGTGTAGGATTCCGGGGCGCCCCCGTCCAACGACACGGTGTACGCGCCGACGGTGTTGGACACGAGACCATAGACGTCGACGGCGTTGCCGCTGAAGCTCAGGGTGACGGAGGCGCCGTCTACGCCTGTGTACCTGCAGGATGGTTAGTGACGATGAGCGAGAACGTCGGGTGCCATGTACCGTCCGATATCTTGGTCGGTCCACTTCTCTTGAAACTGGAGGTAACGGAGTTTAGGGGCATCGTCGCAGCAGCAAGGCATGACTGACGACAAAGGCCTTGTCGCGGATGTCGACAACGAGCGTCTTTTCACCGACTTCGGTCGTGAGGTCGATCTGAATGGCGATGAGCGATGGCGCATAATAAGGGAAGGTGTATGCGGACCTTGTCAATGTCCAGGTAGGGCCGGGCGGTTGTTCCCTCATCGTTGATGACGAGCAAGTGATCACCGGCGTTGACGGAGTCTCTGAAGAGCGGTTCCTGGAACAGCTCGGGCGAGCTCGCGTAGCCCGTGTCCTTGGTTTCCTTGCCGTCGAGGACAACGCGGTAGTCGCCTGGAAAGCGAGTGAATACGCGCGAGCGGACGCGTCGAAAGCGAGAATGACGGACCGTGGTTGGAGCGCTTGGCGCCGTAGACGGTGACCTCTCCAGGACCATGCCAGCGCAGGGAGGCTGTCGCGGTGTTGTCTGTGGTGAGCGTGAAGGTCTTGGCATAGTACCTGGGCGGGCGTGAGTCGGATGGGATGGAAGGGGCCGTATATGGATAGGTACTTGGGGGTGGCCGCGTCCGGGCCCGCCGAGTTGCCCGCCCTCCAGTTGCCGGCGTACTGGATGAGGGGGCTGGTGTCGTCGAGCGTGACCGTGACGGAGGGCATCGGAGGGTGACGGGGAAAAGAGTGACAGAGGGCGCACGGAGCGCGCAGATGGAGGTAAGCAGAGATGGCGGCCGCGGCGGAGTTGAGCCACAATTCAGTGCGCATGTCCCTCTAATTACGACTCGTAGGCCGCACTCCGATGCGCCGCACCCGCCACGCCGAGCCAGACGACAGCGCCCGCACGGCGAGCAAGAAGCAAAAGGTCCGCAGAGTAACGCCCGTCCTGGGGCTGCTTGTGGCGGCCGCGTTCCGCTCTCAACTCTCTTTCCTTTCTTCCACAGACAGCCAGCGCCAGCCCCGCAGCGCCCATGGACAACGACGACGGTGACTACATGGACACAGACGACTACGACGCAGCGCCAGAGCCGCCCATGCCCACCCCCAAGGCGACGCCCATCCTGCGCGGCCGCAAGCGCTTCCTCGCCGACGTCGGCGACCTCAAGGCCGCAGTGAACAAGGGCTTCGACGTCGACGGCATGCGCCTCAAAGGTCAGTGCCCCCCGCCGCCCGCGCCCTCCGATTTGTGGCTGACCGTGGTGGCTGCTGCGCGCCCGCCACCCAGGCCTGCGCCAGGGCGACGAGGAGGGCTCCGTCGAGTTTCGCGTCATCCACGACGGCGCCACGCTCACCTCGCTCAGCCTGACCGTGACCGGTGCGTGACGCCGGCCCCGCGCGCGTGCGATCTCTGACGCCGCGCCAGACACCTCGTCCTATCCGAACGATCACAGTTACATCTGCTTCGCCCTCGACGACATCCCCCAGACCTGCTGCCCGTCGTCGAGGCGATCGGCGCCTATCCGTCCAAGCCTCTCGACGTCACCTTGACGCGTATCCTGCGCAGCCTGGCGCTTGCCGCCGCCGGTCAGACTGGCCAGGACGAAGACAGCCACTGGTCGCTCCAGGATGACGGCAGCGAGGCCGGCGTCGAGGGCATAGAGGGCTTACGACGAGGATTACATGTTCATCACACAAAACAGCGGCCCAGACGATGCAGCTATACAGGCTGCGCTAAAACGGTGCGCCACATTCACGCGTCTTGTTCCCCCTGCTGTCTTGTTCACACACTCTAGCGATTTCCTTGAGGTCGTCGCGGCGGGTTTCCAGCCGGGTTTACTGCGGTTCGGCGGCGACGATTTCGTCCTCTCGGTTTCGGTCCCGGTTCTGAACCTCAATGTCCCAACCCGCGCTTTAGTAGCCTGGGACCGCCGTCTCTTGTCTGCTTCGCGCCATCTGACCCTCATAATCTCTGGACTGCATGCTCGCTGGCCAGCCATTGCCGCGGATGGTAGTGTCCTGGGTGTGGCTAACTTGCGCTTCCACGTGGGCCTGTCGCCGCAATACAAGCCCAGTCCTGCATCTGTGACCCATGCCGTGAAGAACTTTGCCCTCAAGGACGACGATCTCGAAGCGGACGTCGAACTCGAGCCTGAAGTATTCGATCCTGACCTGGATCCGTGGGAGCAAGAGCTCCGCGCTCAACAACGAGAGCGCGAGCGTTTGGCGGCAATGCCGGTGGACCATAATGCTTTCGAGCGCTTCAGTCTGAGCTCCAGTCTCGATTCTCTGCTGGACCAACAATTGTTGGCGATCGTGAGATTACGCTTGAAGTTCGGGCTGGGTTGGGCTGGTGCAGAGCTGTTGCACTGGAAGTGCGACAAGATGCAGCGTCCGGCAGAGGAACTGTACAACTACTACAGAATGGTTCGTCCGGCCGTTGGCGAACTGTGCATACAGCTGAAACGTGTTGTAGGATTTGGTGCAGGCCGACAAGGACGAGCAGGCTGTGGCCCGGAAGTACAACCTTCCCCCAGATCCCATTCGCGACCGCGAGGACTCTCAGCATCTCAACTTGCTCTTGATAGCCATCTGCTACCTTGTGCGGCGTCTGGCGGTGTGTTCTTCTTACAATCTGTCCGTGCTCAGCTCACCGTTTTGTGGCAGATGTGCACGCGTTTCTGTCTTGTCTGCCATAGACGGATCGAGTCAGATTACGAGGCGCTCAAGCCCTACGTCTGCTCGGACAAGCTGTGCACGTACCAGTACTACTCGCTCAACTTCGGGCCCAGTATTGAGGTGCGCGGCCGTTCCAATTTATGCGTGTTTTTTTGTCATTGACGACTTGTCGTTGTCGCAGTATGAAGTCGAGGCGAACACGGAGGTCGTCGATCTGCTGGTCAGCCTGACATACGTCTCGTGCTACGAGGGCCAGCTGGAGCACGGGCTGCCCATCGGCATGGGCCTGCGCGTGCCCGTCCCGCCGCAGGGCATCAAGGCGGTCGGCGCGCCGGCCTGGGCGGGCCACATGGTCGTGCCGGCGGCGGCGTCGTCCCGGCGCCGTACGCGCAGCCCGCGCTGCAGCAGCAGCACGCGGACGTCCCAGCGCCCGGGCCTGATGGCTTGGTGGACTTCGACATGCTGCCCTTGGACTATCAGCGAGCGGCTGTGGTGCAGCTGCTCGACTCGCTGCCTGCTATTGCCGATATGAAGAAGTATCTGGATAAGGCGCGCGGGAAGGGCAAGCTGAGGTTGTCGAAGATGGACCCTAATATCTTGCCCGCTGCATGGAGCGTATTCCGTTGGTATGTACGACTTGGCTGAACTTGGGAGATGTCGGCGCTGCTCACAAACATTCCTCCTGGATAGGGCCATTGCATCTTGCACGGCGTATTTGGAGGAGATTCAGGACGAAGACGACATGGTACATAATATTGGTGCGTGCTTCAGCTAGGGTTCGGGCCGGACGCCACGTTTATTTACACATTCTCGCAGACAAGACTTGGCGTCAGTTCCGGTTCAGCGTCGGTGCGCCGGACGCGGAGGCGCGGTTCAAGACGAATGTCGATTTGGCCATGCAGTCGGACGCGAATGCAGCGAGATATCCATCGCTCTATGTTCGCTTTTGCCCTTCGTTAAAGGTTCTATGCCAAACTCATACGTCTCACAGGCATTCCATGGCAGCCCGCTGCGAAACTGGCATAGTGTTGGTTGATGTTGATCCTTGTGGGATACACCAGCTCACGATTTCGCAGATCATTCGAGAAGGCCTGCAGTTGCGGGCTCCTCTGCACGGCCGCGCTTATGGTCACGGTTGGTGGTAGTTCATCCCATACATGCAAAAGTCTGAGGTCTCGTAGGTGTCTATTTTGCCAAGGACGGCTCGATCTCCATGGGTACATATGCTGCTCGAGGTGAATATTTCTGAGCTTAAGGTGGCCATCCCACTCACAAATGCCAGGCAACTGCAAGTGGAAGAACAGCGCCATGTGTCCAACGGCATGTGTTGCACTGGCTGAAATCGTCAACTTGCCCGACCAATTTGTATGTCGCCTTTTCGCCAATGCGGCGGGGGTTGCTTATTCCTTGATTCTAGGTATCGAAACAGCCCTTACTTCGTCGTTGCGGAGACGTCGTGGATCATCACGCGCTACCTCCTGGTGGCGACCGCAGGCTACTCGCCGTCCGCGTACGGCCTGCCGCCCCAGCCGGACACCAGCAACGCGCGGTCGCAGCAGGCGCCGCAGTTCTTGAAGCTGGATCCGCAACACCCGCTCGTGCTCAACTCGAAGGTCGTGCAGATCCCCGAGCAGCAGCACAAACTCCAGCGGCTGGTCGAGACGCGGCGCTCGGAGATGAAGGAGCAGGTGTTCGACGAGGAGGATGTGAAGATCTTCGCGGCCGGCGACGCCCCGCCTGCGGGTGCGGTGTCGCAGTCTGCGTCGACGGCCACTGTGACTGTGCGGGCTCCCCTGTCAATCTCAATCTCAGTCCTGACTGGGTGCGTCCCGTCGTGGTTCCTGCGCGTGGTTCCGGTTCCTAACGCAACTGCAGGTGCACAACGAAGCATGGGTCGACCCCTCGACGTATCGCATCTTGCCGCCGCCGACGGACGCGTCGTCGTCGGCGACTATGGCCGTGCAGCGCGAGTTGCGCACGATGCTGAAGGAGCAGGAAGCTGCCACGCGGCTGGACGAGCTTGGGTGGTACATGCCGCCGAGCTTGATGTCCGATAATCTCTTTCAGTGCGTATCGTCTGGTTTGTGCAGCGCTGTTGGTCTTTGACGCGTGTCTAGGTGGATGGTCGAGATGCATTCGTTTGACCCAGACTTACCCCTGGCCAAGGACATGAAGGAGAAGTTAATAACTTGATGAGTTGACGGCGCTGTGTGTGGCTGACCCCTCTCCGCAGGGGCGTCAACTCTTTGTTGTTCGAGGTTCGGTTCCCGTCGACATTCCCGCACGCGCCGCCGTTCTTCCGTATTATCAAGCCTCGTCTCTTGCCGTTTATCCAGGTCTGTATCTTTGATCGCTGTCATTTCACTGGTATTCATTGCTATTGTAGGGCGGTGGTGGTCACGTTACTGGCGGTGGGTGTTAATTGAATGTCCTGTTATGTCGTACTCAATCTAATTCAGGCGGCTCCATATGCATGGACTTGCTTGTCGCCGATGGTGCGTTCTCCTCCGTCTTTGAGTGTGCCCTGGTCCTTACATTATGGTTCTCAGGCTGGCTGCCAAGCTACAGCATCGCTGCCATCCTGCTCCAGATCAAGCTCGCGATCTCGAACCTGGACCCGCGGCCTGCGCGACTTGCGCAGAACTGGAACGTGTTCGTATTGGCGTCTTTCTGTGGTTCTGCAGCTGATTTATGCGCGCAGCCCATACGACATCAGCGAGGCGCTGGAAGGCTACAAACGTGCTGCGCGGACGCACAACTGGACTGTACGTGCACTGTTCCGGCGTTGTCTGGATCTCACGTCGCCTTGCTCTGCACAGATCCCCGCCAATCTCGACCGGCTTGTTCGCTAATCGTCTCTGTGTTCCCTGCTCGCTCGACTCCTCCACAACATTTCCCTCACTCGTGCTTTCCACGTCGATTTTTGATCTCTAGCCATTAAGATGAACTGCGTGCTCAAGCTGTAGACGTATTCGTGTAGTCTTTCCCGTCGCAATATCTCACTCTGGACCCCTTTGCAATCGAACGAACATGTTTGCTAACGCACGGCGGCCGACGATAGACTCGGCCATACATAAATGACCCCTTCAAGTTTTCAACGTCTCATTCGTCCCCACCGTCGACGTTGATATTGGGATTTACAGAAGCGGGGAACCAGCCAAAAGCGGCGAGCGAGACGAGCAGCTCGCCCGTGCGGCCGACGGTGACGTCGACGCCCTCGGCCTCCAGGGCGTCACGCTGGCGCTGGGCGCCGTCTGTCCCTGGGCCACGCGAGGAGATTGCGCCGGACGAGGAGACGACGCGTTGCCACGGCACGTCGGTGCCGGGCGGGAGGAATTTCAATGCTGCATATACTCAGGCTATTGTATTGTGAGTGATGGGTAGACTTGCCTTGGCCGACGTGGCGCGAGTGCCCGGGCATCCCCATGAGCTTTGCGATGTGGCCTGGGCGTGGCGTCCAGCGGATGTCAACTGAAACTCGCGCAGACTAACCGTAGGATGTGACCCTCCCGAAAGGAATTTGGCGGATGATGTTGTACGCCTGTGCTTTGACTTGAGCGCGTCGCGGTACTCGTTTGTTGCCACTCACGAGGGCGTGGAACTCTGCGCTATCCATTTTGCCACATGCACTGGCAGGGAGGCTGAGTCAAAGGCTCCGGCAGCGCTGTTTGTACTCGACCACCGCGCCTATCGCGATTCGCGCTTGCCTCCGTCACAGAAGGACGGGCACAGCTGCGCAAAGTTCAGGACGGGCTGCGCAGAATGCCACCGTCCCACTCTTCCTAGTAGTCTCTCTGTTCTAGTGGCACGCGATGCGGGCCGTCGCGCTGCTCGTTCTCTCCCTCAGCGCCGCCGCACGCGCATACAGCCGCCTGCACGATGGCACGCATACACACCGGCTCGTCAAGCGCACGGCGGCAGACACAGGCGAGTGCGCCTGCCCAACAGTATGGAGTATGCGGCGCTGACGAGACACATTGGTAACTTAGCGGGCGCTGTGGTCGGCGTGCTGCTCTTCTTCCTCTTCGTCGGCTTCTGCTGGATCATGTGCCAGCACCCGCAATGGAACCCGTGCGGCGACTGCCAGTGCTGCTGCTGCTGCTGCTGCGGCCGCCCGCGGCCACCCCATCCCGCCGTCGCGTTCCTCCAGCTCGGCCCCGCGCACTGGCTGTACGTGACCTCGCGCGGGCGCTGGGGCACCAAGGCCGAGCGCCCGCCCGACCTCGAGATGCAGGCGCTCGGCGACGACTTCGTGCAGCAGCATCGCGCGCCGTCGTACGAGGCGCGCGAGATGCGCGTGCCGACGCCCGCGCCCAGCTCGCACCGCTCCTCGCCCTCGCCGCCGCCGCCGCCGCCGCCCGCGCGCATACACATCGAGACCGGCTGCAAGTGCCCGAGCGCGCCGCCCGCGCGCACTCGCCCTCGCACTCGCGGACGCGCTCCGAGGCGGCCGAGCGCCGAGCGCCGCCAGAGCCGGCGCACGAGCGCACGCTCAGCGACCCCACCGACCGCGCGTTCGCCGACATCTTCGGCGAGGGCGAGCCGCGGCCTGCCCCACCCCCGCTCACCAAGGGCCGCGAGAAGGCCATCGACCGCTGGCGACGGACTGTGGCCGGCGAGTAGACTCTGGCTTTTGTATATATCGTTTGCGTATACGGACTATTACAGGATCTGCTTTGCGGGACGGCTGGACACTTCTTACAAAAAAACGCTCTGGGTATCTATTGCTGGCAGGGTGGGTCCAAGAGTCGTGAAGAGTTCGTACAGTAGTACAGTCTGTCCGAAGATCGCAAACCTGCAGTTGCGAGCGCGCTCAGACGAATTGGTCGGCCGCCTCGGCACAGAGGCCGCAGCTGATGCACTCGATGCAGGCTGGAGAGCAGGGTGAGCTTTCGTCCGAGGGAGGAGGCTGGACGCACCGAGACCGCCACACAATGCGCAGCAGTAACACCTGGGCACACAGCGGGTGTCAGCGTCTTTGGTAGCGCGCAGGGCAGTGCGACAGCGGCATACGGGCAGCAGAGCGGGTTCTCGAACGCGCCGCGGCAGCACCAGGCGGCGAGCATGACGGCGGCGACGAGGCAGAGGAACAGGCCGACAAAGATGACGATCAGGTACACTAGCCGCGGGTCAGCGACGCCCGACAGCCAGTGAATTCGGGGGCGAATGCGCACGCTTGTTCCTCACGAACGGGGTGTCCGAGCCCGTGCCGTTGTCGGCCTGGCGCCGCAGCAGCGAGCCATCCTTCCACCCGCCGTTGAAGAGCGCGTCGGCGCCGACGGAGGGGTCCGTCAGGGAGAGCCCCAGCACGACCAGCAGCGTGACGAACGCGATGGCCGCGCCGACGAGCGCGGTGCGGCGGCGGCGGCTGGAATGGCATGCGCAGTGGGCGTGGGCGCGAGCCGGCGGCGGGTTGTGGACGCTCATGGCGAGCACGGCGGGGAGCTGCTTCTCGACGACGGCGGCGGACATGGCTCTTGGGTGGGTGCTGGGGGAAAGGGAAAGGATGTGCAACGGGCTGGGCAACGGCGAAGGAGAAGAAGGATCGCTTGCACCGCCGCGGCTTCAACATTTTTGCACGCTTGGCTTCTGACGTCAACCTCGTTCTCCGCTGCACAGCGACAGTCACACCGAACGGCCTACAATAGCAAGCCGCAATACTGAACAATTCTTTCACATGGTTTCAGAATGGGCAGCATGGTTGCACATTGGCATAATTTCCAGCTTTAGGACTCACGAGCGCGGCTCGCGCGGGTACTTCTCTCTGGCCTTCTCGTACTCCTCCGCGTCCTCGAGCGCAAACGTCAGCGGCATCGTGAGCGGCTCAAACTGCAGGCCGTGCCGCTCGATAAGCGCGAGGCGCTCCTGCGTGGCGCGCCGCGCCCGGTTGACGCTGTACAGCTTGATGCGGTGCGCCGACGACGTGACGTGCAGGTCCCAGCTGCCGCACCCATCAGCACTCAGCCAGCGCGGGAGGAAAGGGCTATGGCGCTCAGTGCTCACTTCCAGGCGGAGCGCACGTAGGTCGGCTCGGTGTTGCAGCTCGAGTCCCACGTGCGCACGCAGAACTCGAGCCAGCCCTCCGCGTCCACGGGCACCTCCACGTGCCACAGCCGCCACGCGTGGTAGTGCTGCGGTTCAGACGGTCTCAGTCGGTCTGCGCATCGCGGCTCGGGCGTACTGTACCTTCTCGGTGAGGTTCTCCGGCGGCACCTGGTACCACACATGTCCTCTGCAGCAAGGGCATTGGCCAGAGTGTCATCGCGCACCCGTCAGGAGACACCTCCACGCGCTCGACCCAGTTCCCGCCGCCCGAGTACGCCCAGCCGCTCAGCTTGATCTTGCCGTCGTGGATCACCACCGTCTTCGTCAACGGCTGCCTGTAGTGGCAGTCTAACATTTAGCATCCCTCATCGCAGTCGCTACCGGGCTCACAGAATGGCACTCCTACCCAACGACACAGTCAGTGCTATGCAAGGACACCGAGGACAGGACGAGCACGCACGAGACGGGCATCTGCCCGATGGGAAAGCCGTTCGAGTACTTCGCGTTCTGCTTGCCGATCTACTCACCACCAAATCCTTCAACAACGCGTGCTCTGGACGACTGAAGAATGGCGCACCTGCGACGTGTAGTACAGATACTCCTGGCGCTGCACAGGGCCGAGCGACGCGTGCGGCAGCGCGTTGATGCGGTACACCCACTTGGTCGACCGCGCGCCGATGTAGCCCGCGACGACGACGCGCAGCGGCGCCCCGTGGATCTTGGGCAGCGGCTGCCCGTTCATTTCCCACGCCAGCAAAACCTTCAGTACACGGGCGTTTTTCAGTCCACCTTCGCCGCACGAGTTGGATTCTACTCGGACCTCTTCGCCCCTGTTCGCGCGGACCTTCCGGTACGGCGCGGAGACGGCGTAGTTGAACAGGTGGCCCTTCCTGCGACGATGGTTATCTGACGGGCTGGAGTGGAGGAGACGGATACTCGCTTGAAGTAGGTGTCGGCGCCGATGAACTCCAGGTGCTCGCACCCGGGCTGCACCCCGCCGCACGCGAGCTTCAGCACCTTCTTGAGCGCCACGCCGCGGTACACGGCCGTCCCACTTCCAGCGGCGTCAGCGTCGCCGCCACTTCGAACTGCGAACTCACATCGCGCCCTCGCCCCACGGCGCGTTGATCAGCTGCCGCGCTCGACGGATTAGCCTTCTTCATTCCTACTGCGCGACTTCGGGCAACCCGTGGATGCGCACCTCGTCGCCCTCGCCGGGGTACTCGTTGATCTGCTCGATGCGCCGCGTGCCCGAGCACTGCAGCGTCACCGTGACTTCCGTCTGCCTGTTCGGAATCCGCCACGGTCATTCATCATGCATCATCCGCGGCCTATCCGCCACAGCCACTCACGGGAACTTGCTCGGGTCCTTGAGGTCGGACAGTTTGAGCTGTACAGGCGTGTTCACCAGCCCGCCTGTCCATCAATTAACGACTTGCACGCGATATCCCGCCGGCCGCGGCGTGCAGCACGTACTGATCTCCAGTGTGAACGCGTCCTCGTCGATATCCGGGATCCCGCCATGGTTACGGACGCTGGGCCCGCGGTCAGCACCCTGATTGCGCTGAGAACTCAGAGAACCCACAAATGGTGTTTGTTCTCGGTGATCTTCGTCGTGAGGTTCTCGTGCCGCGTCTCGCCGTTGTAGGGGAAGTCGAGCAGGTGGATCATGTTCGCCTTCTCGCGCTGCACCGTCTCCCAGCTGTAGTCGACGATGCGCTTCAGGCCGAGGTGCTATAGTACCATGATGTTTCACGCGTTGAATCAGTTCAGGTGCATGTAAATGAGATGGGTCCGTCACGGCGCCTCACCTCATGCTCTTCCTTCCAGCGGTGGCCCACGAGCACCGGGTTCGTCCTCGGGAGCGGTGCGAACTGAAACTCTGCCGGCACAAGCAAAAAGCGAAAGCGGAAATGGCTCAGATTTCAGTGAAACCGCATCTCGACCCGCTCGCACGCACCGGGCGGCGGCGTGAGTTTGGCGTGCTTCATCAGCTCCGCCGCGATGCGTTTCTTCTCGGGGTATTTCTCCCATTCGACGTAGCTGGGCGGCACAACCTCAGCAAAGGGCTTCGATATCGTCGCAAGGAGATGCCATATGCCATATGGCCTCTAGCAACTGAATCTCACCCTCGCCAGCCGGCCTTCTCATCCGCGAAGAGCTGCGACACAGGAACGCCCTCGTAGCTCGCTTCGGTCTCGGCCATACTGCGTCTAGTCCCAGTGACGAGTGCGAGGGTGCACGATAAGACGAGTGCCCCGCTCACTCAGTGAGGCTGTTATAGCAGGGCCAGGTGCTCGGAGCGCCGTCAGGCTGCTTCTTGCGTTCAGTCGGTGACGAGCGTTCAGGGCTTCTCAGGCCGCGCATTCGTCAGCTGGTACGCCACAGACCCCAATAGGGCCTTCGGTAAGAATTGTATTCCGGCGGGGGGAGCTGTACTACTTACCCAATGTCGTTCGATGCCTGCCATTGCGAGAACGCGGAGGCCGGACCGAATGCCGGTGCAAAAAGGACGATCGGGCGATCCGTGCAAACTTCTAATAGACACTGCTGGAAACCATGATTTTTCCGAGCTCATGGAATAGGTCAAATTTTGCAAGGCTTGGAAAAGTCTGTTCAAGATTCCACATTTTGCGAAGCCACAACCATTTGGGCCCTTACTGATGGCAGAAGTTTAAAATTTCCGAAACTCGGAGAAGCCCGCAGGATTTTCCCGGCGACGGACATAACAGGATGTTTGTGTTCGCAAAATTCCGGCTCAGGCGGCTTTTACGGTTCGCAAAATTCAATGTTGTGCCTGATTCGGACAATCCGGGTCAATTCTCCGAGTTTCGGAAATTTTGAACTTTTGCCATCGGTAAGGGCCCAAATGGTTGTGGCTTCGCAAAATGTGGAATCTTGAACAGAGTTTTCCAAGCCTTGCAAAATTTGACCTATTCCATGAGCTCGGAAAAATCATGGTTCCCAGCAGTGAGATCTGCACAGGCACACCTGCAATCAGGAATCTGCACTACAGTACTGTACAGTGTAGTCTGCACCTATTTGCTCGCAGGCACGGTGTGATCGCTCTTCTTGTCCATGGTGTTCGTGTTTTGGAGGCAGGAATACTAATGTGCAGTAGTTTATGTCACAAAAAACCTCTTGCAGTTATGCAAGTCAGGAGGGACTGCGGTCGTGAATGCGAGTGAATGAGTGAATGCGAGGGAAGAAAGGTCCAAGAAAGTGTCTGAGTGTCCAAAATGCCCATGCTAGTGTCCCAACCAAAAAAAATCCCAAACAGAAATATCAGTAGGTTGTTTCCGCTAATAGCCTTTCCATGGCGTCTTGGAAGTCCTGTGAGGATGTATCTTTAGTAAACCATGGACTCCGCGCGCTCGAACAACGCGGGTACCTATCGGGTGTGGCCTCCGCGAGGGTAGGGAAACGATACCACGAACACTGGCCATCGGGATCGTCAACGTCGAAAGTCTGTGCACGCAATAGGCGCCGACGTACGGAAGCTTCAATATCCCGGGAAGACTTTCCCGCGGGATACGTCGCCGGTTTGTCGTACACCTCCGGTGTGGGGATGACCTCGCTGCAGTCGTACAGCGACGAGGTCCGCTGGCCAAGGACCGCGAGCTTTTCCATGGCTTTCCCGAATTGAGAAGACATGAGCTTTTGGTCGTCTGCGCGAAGAGCTTTTGAGTTTCATTCATCAGACCTGCAGAGGGAAGGCACGCACTGATGTAAGACTGCCACGTGCAGCTGGTGAGGGGGTGGCGTGCAAGAGCGAAGTCGCTTTGCAGACGAATCTGTTTCTCGACCGGCGCGGGCTTTGTGCCGTATACCGTCTGCCCTTCTCAGTCCCCTTCAGCAGCGTCTCGAGGAAGAACTGTGAGTCAAGCTTGTTCGGAGTGGTGTCGAAAGTGTATCCGCGCTTGCTCTTGTCCACGTTGTCCTGTTGGAGCTTTGAGCGCGAGTTCTTCGCCTCGAAGGTGATATGACGCGTACCTGGCCTCCCAGAGAATGACTGGCCATTAGAGCTACTACCTCAGAAGGAGTGAAAGTTGCGTCTGCCATGCGTAAAAGGATCTTTGGGACCGAGTCGAAGGGCGACGGAAGCGTATTTTCAGGAGCAGGCACGGTGGCGTTCGGCCGCCCGGCCAAAAATTGATCTTCGGAGACCCGGGGCAATTTGCAAGTGCTACTGCGCCTGCGAATTGGATGATGTCTCCGTAGGAAACCTTGTGAGCGTCCGCGATGTTCTTCTGCTCATCGGCGATGTCCGCGAGGCCGGCGTTGCCGTCTAGCACAAAGAATGAGAACATGAACATGCGCATTGCGATATTCACACTCACAGTACTCGAGCTCAATGTCGCCGAATGTTATGATGGAGCCGTCCGCACCACCGGGAGCCCTTGAAAGAACGTCGGCATCACCGAAAAAAAAAGCGCACAGCACGACGCACTTGTTCTTCTGCCCGAAGCTCAGGAGGTTCGAGGTTACAGAGTATCCGATAGCTGACACAACTTGAGCATCACTCTCTGTGGATGGCAAGACCCAGCGACGTACGATCATGGAAGGACAAACGCAGGCTTTCATGTGCTTCCTCGCCACACTGGCCACCATCAAAGCTGCGCGACGATCAGCCGATCCCATTTGCATGCCTGATCCACGCTCGTACAGATTTTCCTGCATGTCGTCCAGAACGTCGTACCAGACGCAGCACTACAAACAAGACGGAAAAAATAAAAATAAAATGAGCGACTACAGTTAGTGGGTCAGGTCGTTGGGAACGCACCTGCGGATTCTGTGCATAGTGGTTGTTGCCTGGGCACTTGGCGGGTCTGCGGGTCGCGCGTTCGTTGACGTGGATTGCAGCGCCTGGGATTGGCCCGTTCAGCCATTTTCGTTCAAGCGAACATCAAGCGCACCTTCTGCGATGGCAGCCAGAAAGAAAGTGATAACGAGCGTGACGGGGAAGGAGAGACGGGTCTGCATACTGCAGAGCTGAAAAAAGGTGAGCGAAGGAAGGGGGGAAGAAGCGAAGGAATTTCTGCCTAGACTTTTTTCAAGCGAAGTCTTTCACATCAGCTTCGCCGCGCAATTGTACGTAAATAAGGGCCGAGGCCGGACCTTGCTGCTAAAGTAGTCTGAAGCCTATTCGCCCGTACCTCTTCGCTTCAGGATATCAATGATACTGAAAAACTACAGTATTGTGAATGATGTTATGGATACAATTATTACTTTACATTAAGAAAACGAGTGTCTTTGGGTCGCTGTGGAAATCAGTTGCCCGCATCTAGAGGAAATATCACACCGTGAAAACGAAAGACAGAGTAGAAAAGGAACAGCAAACTGATCCTCCGCGCATACAATCTATTGCG
Organism: Auricularia sp. M13; assembly: GCA_037042915.1. Classification (NCBI taxonomy): domain Eukaryota; kingdom Fungi; phylum Basidiomycota; class Agaricomycetes; order Auriculariales; family Auriculariaceae; genus Auricularia; species Auricularia sp. M13. The sequence goes on along the minus strand of CM073195.1, from coordinate 2,636,915 downwards.
ACTCTGAAGGTATCTTCGAATTCACGTGCCTCGTATTACACGGCGAGATGCCCATCCTGTAGTTGCAGTGGCGCACTAGTACGCGCGTCTTTTTCATCACTTACCCCTCCAGACCCCATGAGAGTGGTATCGCTACCTATGCTAGACCGCGATTCGGAGAGTTTCAAGCCAAGCGCCGAGTGCGATGAATGAGCGCTAGGTACCACGATCTCCGTGGCCTGTGCCTTTACGCCCTTATTCACCGGCTGAGCAGGACTAGGCTTGACCTTCCGCTTGGACAAGCAGCAGCAAAGGACAACAAGAATAACGAGGACCGCCTCGATCGAGCCGAGTACGATCCAGATTATAGAGACCGTAGATAGGTGATGAGATACTGGCGCGTCGAGGATGGGCACCGCGGCGGCAATGGTGGAGTTCAAGCACAATAGAAAAGTCTGGTTGATTGATGCTGGTAGAGTCAAAGCCGCAGCACTGTCGGTGTTCCCTGAGTAGGAATCAAGTGCAAGGGCAAAGCTCGAGGCGCGGTAGTACTGTATGACTTGTGCGGGGCCAGGCATGGTGTTGTTAGACGTAGAAAGGTCGTAAGGCGTGACAGTCGAGTTGAAAACGTGACATTGGTTCTCGAGCGCGATGAGCACCTGAGACACCGAGGTTTGGTCGCCTATGATGTGATATGCCTGGTTGGGCGCTGATGCGCTCGCGATCAGGGCAGTCGACATCACACCGCCAGGACGGGAAGCGTTGGCAGCGGGTCCGTACTGTGGGGGACAAACTCCTCAATATTCGTAAAGGAAGGTTAAGACGGTATTTACCTCGTCAGAGCCGTGGTAACCTGGGATAACGTAGACAGGCCAGAACCCAAATGGGAATCCTGCACCTGTGACGGAGCCGGTTGCAAAGCCAGCCGGATACCCACTGCCAAATTGTGAAGTGCCATAGATTTGTCCTCTGGTTCCTCCGCCAAGTTGTCTGCCAGAGAAAGGCCCAGATGGGACTACTGTGGGCTTCCCGCCTCCGTGCGAGTAAGATGAAGCACTTCGGCTGGAAAAGGACACATGCGAGATGGAGGGCGAGTGTGATGATGCGCCGCTCTCAGAGCTTGCCTTTCCAACGCCGCTTCCACCTCTTCCGCCGCCTCCACCATGGCCCCCACCCCCGCCTCCTCCACCTTTGCGTGGTTTGAGAGAGGGTTCATGAGGGACGGATGATGAAGATCGTCGGAGAGGCACTGGCAGGTTAGGCATTTCAAGTTGTACGTGCGAGTGCTGGGAATGTCAGCGCATCGTAAGTGCAGCAGACTTATATAACCTCTCCCTACTGAATAGCCTCAACACGGGTTCTTGGGGTTTTGCTTTGACAAGGTTAGAAATGTCTACACCGCTTTGGGGGCTTTTGCCGAGTCACCGAATTGGGCGGTAACCGGTGCCGCATAGCGTCTCAAATCCCTTCGGATCCGCTATACCTCAGTTGAAGCCACTAACGACCCGGCCAAGGCAAGAAGCTGGCGCTGGCACTGTTCATCTCGGTCTCCGGCGTCATCGGAGAGAAATGATTGCTGATTTATTCGTGAAGCCAACACGACTGCAGCGCTTGATTATTATGGAGAGAACAAAATACTACATTCAACGTCAACCGATAGTGTTGGCCGCAACCGCGCGCACCAGTACATCAATCGAAAAGCCACCTCAAGCAACACAGTGGACTCTGGATTGCTGAATCTGGAGCAGAAGTCTCGCGGCGGCTAAGCATCGACGCTGCGCCCAAGCTCTTCCCATTCTCCATCGGTGAGGCCCCATGCCTCGGGAGTTCCTGCCTTAGGTCCCTTGGTTCTCACGAGATTCTGGACTCCCTCCTTCACGGGACCCTCAAACGACCCTCCCGCCTGAGCAAACATCAGAAAAACGCGTATGATTTTGTCGGAGAGGTCTTCATCAGGTTCTTGAACGTTGACGGCGTCCAGCATCGTCTGAAGTATTCCGTGCTTTGATAGAGCGGACCTGGCAAGTGGCGCAGTGGATGACAGGCGCTGAACATGAGGCGAGCGTGGATCACTTGACGGTGCGTCGGGCAGCAGAAGAGAGTTGAACAAAAACGCTGCCTTGCGGCGGATCTGAAGATTGTCGTCTGAAAAAAAAAAAGCAAACAGCAGAATGTCAGTCACGAGCTCATTCCTGGGGAACTTTGCGGGGAGCCGACAAAGCAACAATGCACGTACCGTTCAAACACTTGTTGAGCAGCGCCCAACCGTCCAGCTCCTGCAGACGCTGCACCGCCGGCTCGCTGAATTTGAGCAAGCCCGAGAGACAGTACAAAGCTTTCGCGCGAACTTCCGCGGACGGGCTCTCTGCGATGGCGGACAAAAGCAGTGGGATCGGGTCGCGCGACAGGAACTGTAGCAATTGGTAATTAGCGTGCGGATACTTAGGGCCCGTACCGCCGCCGCAGACTCACGTCGGATTGAGCGCGCGGATTGTTTTGGACTGCAGTGCCGAGCACCCAGAGCGTGTTCGCGATAATCGGCTCGGAATTCGTGCTCGAGCTCAATAGAGTGAGCAAGGGTGTCCACATGTTCAGTTTTGTCATGTCTGTGGATGCATGCGTGTCAGATCGATAAAATATATCAGGACGGGCACGAGCAGTGAGCGTCGTGGCGGGTAGCCGCGCACCGCAGGTCGCGCAAGTCGCTTACCGTTCGCGTTGTCGATCGACTCTATCAGCTGAACAGCAAGATGTCCCATGAGTCAAGAGCGCCCAGGTACTTGCTTGCATAGAGTACACACCATCTCGAGATGATCTAGCGCCCCGACGCGCTCATCCTCCGTCTTGGAGTCATCAAGCGCCAGTTCCAGCGCTTCCTTGACTGTATCAGCACTAGTATCAGCAGCCTGCGATGCAGGCCCGCGCGCACCTTCATCTGAACGGCATCCGGCTTGCCCAGGATGAAATCGATGATGCCTGGGTCCAGTGGCTGGCGCGGCGCGCTTTGCGCTTGCGCCCGCTCCTCGGGACTCGAGTTCTCAATTCCCCAGCGCAGAAGGTTTTCCATCGTGGTGTGTGGCAGTTGAGAGCAATGGTAAGGGGTACAGTGAGGGCAGTGAACAAGTTTCGAGCTTTCTATATCGTGCAGGGAGTCAAGACATTCGCGAACGTTCCCGACTCCGCTCGTTCACCCGTGCAACTGCATGAATCTGCGAACTGAGCTCGCCGTCGTTTCGCACGCACACCGAAAGCAGGGGCTACACAGGAAGTCTTGACCAACGGTGCTTGAGGTGTAAGGTCGATCGCGGGACATGAAAAAATTGCATTCTTTGGAGACAGGTATTTAAGTACAGCAGTCATCGAGTGCACAGTCTAGGAAACGGTCAGCAAGGACGAAAGACGACAAGAAAAAGAGTCAGCTATCGATGAAAATCAACATATGCCAGCCCATCCCCATTAATTGTACACAGGGGACATAGCGGACTGGCTCTGTCCGCCCATCGAAAGGATTCATCACAGAAGAGACGGTGGAATATGAACTCACACTATAATGTAGTCCGGGTTTCTGACGCTCGAGTTGCCTGGGAAAGAGTCGTTAGAACATGTAGAATAGACGAAACGAGATAGCGGGTATCAGACAAGGCTGAAGTTTATAGTGGTCCACATGAAGATTCGGAATGTGGTAAAGTATGGTATATGTGTATATCATCACAGTGTTGAAGAGGGCAGGAGGCGAAGCACTCACGTAGATGTCCAACTGGCGACGACGACGGAGAGAGAGGAAGAGACGAAAAAATTGTCGGAACAGGCCGGCGAGCTTTTGAAGCCGGTGGACGTGTAGACTCCGACACTCGGTTGAGCTTTCTCCGCCACGGTGCACGGCTTCTGTTCGACCCGCCCTTCCCCGCACGCCTGGCCCTTAACACTCTGCTGACGCTCTGACCTCTTTCTACGTTCTATATCTGATATCTGGTCGCTGCCTCTTCCTCGTCCACTGCACAAGCCATGTCTCACCGAGGTGGCAAGAGTAAACCAACCGGGGGCACCCACGCCAGCACGGGCACCCCCAAGATTATCCAGACTCGCAGCCAGAAGGCTGGGCTATCGGTGAGTGCTCATTCCGCTGGCTTTGAATGCGTCCTGCAGCCGTCTGACTGCTGGTCAGTTCCCCGTCGGTCGTATCCACCGCTACCTGAAGCGCCGCACGCAGAACAACATTCGTATCGGCGCCAAGGCTGCCGTGTATACAACTGCCATCCTGGAATACCTCACAGCGGAGGTTCTGGAGCTCGCTGGTGCGTACACGAGCATCTATGATAGTCCCGGACGCTCACAGTATGGTGTACCTGCAGGCAATGCGTCCAAGGACCTGCGTGTCAAGCGTATAACTCCGCGCCATCTTCAGCTCGCCATCCGCGGCGACGAGGAACTGGACACGCTTGTTCGTGCCACGATCGCGGGTGGTGGCGTTCTGCCGTTCATCCACAGGACGCTCACCCAGCCCAACCCGAACAATAAGCCTGCTGCCGTTGCCCCTCCGCCCGTTTGATATTTCCTGTCTCGGTCCGCTCTGTCGCTTCGCGTGCAGCTGCTCGCAGGGGCTCTGTTGGCGGCCGTGGACTGCTGCTTCGCCCTGCTTTCATTTAACTGACGCCCGCTGTATGTAGTACTTAGGTAGTAAAGCTGTCAATATGAGTTGATGTATTCTTCTGGCCCATGCAATAGGGTATTGCCTGTTGGCGGTCACGGTGGTAATGACGAATGTTTGATTATCGGCTGCAGTCGAGACGCGACAGCTCTAATCTCTTCCGCATCCACCCATCCAGCATGCCCGCAAAGGTCCAGAACAAAGTCTGCCTCATGTGCGTCTCTTCACCTTGCGCGATTAGGATCTGACGATCGTTTTGTAGCGTGCACGATGGCTGGGGACTGTCAGATGCGCCGGCAGACAAGGGCAACGCCGTTGCTGCAGGCAACACGGAAAACATGGATTCTATCGCGGAAAAGCACAACTTCCGCAAGCTCGCTGCGCATGGTCTCGCAGTCGGTCTCAGCGATGGGCTCATGGGTAACTCTGAAGTTGGGTATGTGATCGATTTGCATGCCATGCCACCGATGGCGATTAATTGAATATCTCACTGGCAACCCACAGGCACTTGAACATTGGCGCGGGCCGTATTGTGTGGCAGGATATCGTCAAGATCGACCAGAGCATTCGGAAACGCGAGTTCCACAAGAACGAGGTCATCCGCGAGAGCCTGCAGCACGCAAAGGACACCACCGGCCGCGTCCATTTCATCGGCCTCGTACGTTTTCGCGTTGCACAAGCGCCTGATTGTGTTGCCGTTCTCACCCCACCTTTTCCCCTGGCGTTGGCGCTTACCGTAGATATCCGATGGCGGCGTGCACTCACACATCACGCATCTCTATGCGCTCATCGAGACTGCGCGCGAGGTCGGCGTACCGCACGTCTTCATCCACTTCCTTGGCGATGGACGTGACACAGACCCGAAGTCGGCGAACAAGTACATGCGCCAGCTCCTGGACTTCATAGCGAAGGACGCGAAGCAGCACAAGGACACGACGGTCGAAGTTGCCACCGTCGTCGGCCGCTACTACGCCATGGACCGAGACAAGCGCTGGGACCGCGTCAAGCTTGCGGTGGACGGGCTGGTGCAGGGCGAGGGCAAGGATATTGAGGTCATCGAGGTCGCGAAGGACGGCAATGGTGATGAGCTCGTCAAGATCATCGAGCAGCGGTACGAGAAGGATGAGAAGGATGAATTCTTGAAGCCCATCGTTGTCAAAGGCGAGGGCCGGGTCAAAGGTATGCGATAGTACGATGAGTTATACCCTGCTTTGCTCATCGTCTTGTACGCAGACAAGGACACAATATTCTTCTTCAACTACCGTTCGGATCGTATGCGCGAAATCGTGTCTGTCTTTGGCCTCGAGCCCAAGCCTATGGAAGTGCAAGTCCCCAAGGACCTGGTATGGAGGATACTTGCTGAGATCGCTCCTTGAATCTGACATTGCGATGGCAGCACATAACCACGATGTCCCGCTACAATATCGAGTTCCCATTCAACGTGGCGTTCCCTCCTCAGGGCATGAAGAACGTTTTGGCTGAATGGCTTGCTAGCCAAGGGGTGAAGCAGGCCCACATTGCAGGTACTATTTTCATCCCAATCGCTCCACGTTCACCAATTGATGTGAGGGTTTCAGAAACTGAAAAGTACGCGCACGTTACGTTCTTCTTCAACGGCGGTGTCGAGAAACAGTTCGAGGCCGAGGAGCGACACATGATCTCCTCTCCCAAAGTCGCGACGTACGACTTGCAGCCCGAGATGTCTGCGCAGGGCGTGGCCGACAAAGTGGCGGAGGTGGTCGCCGAGGGCAAGCACGAATTCGTCATGTGCAACTTCGCGCCGCCAGACATGGTCGGCCACACGGGCATGTTTGACGCAGCGGTGAAGGCGATCAGCGCGACGGACAAGGCGGTCAAGACTATCTACGACGCGTGCGAGAAGGCGGGCTACATCCTCGTCATCACGGCCGACCACGGCAACGCGGAGCAGATGCAGAACGCCGAGGGCACACCCCACACCGCCCATACGACTAATCCCGTCCCGCTCATCGTCACCGGCGGAAAGGAGCGCTGGAGTCTCAAAGAGGACACCAAGGGCTTGGGCGTCAACGATGACATTGACGCTGAAGTTGGCGCGCTGTGCGACGTCGCCCCGACCCTCCTGGACATCATGGGTCTTGAGATCCCGAAGGGTGCGCTGCCCGGGTTTATATGTACACTGCCTAACCCCTCGTTTCAGAGATGTCTGGTCGGTCGCTGCTCCAGCGCAAGAAGTAAATGGACCACGACCTGTACTAAGACGATGCGAACACTCAAGATTGTACTGTAACACAACTCCTGCACATATAGAGGCAAACTTAGAACCGAGGCTGAGTGCAAGAAGGTTCCTGATGCAAACTGTCTTGGGGACTCGTTGCGTCACTTGCGTCCTGCGTCCGATGGCCTGTGGTCGTGACGCACTGCTAACTGTTCATGCCTTTCTGCAAAAACTTTGCATGCCAGCAAGCTTACTGGCGTCATAAGGACAGCCTCTTACTCGCCGTCGCCTCCCCGTCGGGCAAGCAATGACGCTTGTACTCTACAAATCCTCGTTATCGCCTTTTGCTCCAGAGACGGCCCTTATTGCGCGTGGGGGAACAAGAAGGCACGTGATATTTCTCCTGGGAGCATCGATATGCTTTGCTAATCGATTCAATACGTGGCGTCTCCAGGTCATTCGCAGGTCTTGCGGCCGCATTTGAACACCACTGACGGAGCTCGAAGTTCTTCTCTCGCAATTTCCACGCAGCATCAGCCAGTGGCAGACCCAATCTTGATCATGCTGAACTCCATACCGCAAGCTCCGGCGCGGACTATTTGCGTGGTCGGTGTTGTCTTGCAGCGTGGCGTGGTAACCGTGGGCGCCGGCTCGGTGGCCACGGTGCTCCGTCGCGCACAATGTGAACGACCGGTTTGTCTGTCTGCCCTCGCCCAACCCTTCCTACGCTCTCGCAAGTCACCGCGGCTATTCCAATCTCATCTAGGGGAGGATTGCTCGATTCTTGGACGACAGCGCGCGGCTTCTGCCCCTCCCTCCGTTCCCACCTGACGACAGGGTACTTGCTCGTCCGCCTGGCGCATCGTCAGCAGACGACACCAAACGGACTTATACCGCACTATCAATCTGTGGTTGCTGGGCCATATGGTTCCCACACATGACTTGCCGGGCTTGCTGCAGTCGTGGCTTACTCTCTGCGTGCGCCGGCCAGTCGAGAGCAGCTGAAGACCTGGAGCCTAATTTGAAGGAAGAGTGGAGCGCCTCCAAAATGGCAATCGCGCCTCTCACGTGGCGTCTGTGCTCCTTTTCTTGTCCTTGCGCCGGTGGGCGCGCCTCAGCATGCGCTCCGTCGCCACTCTTGTGCACGGGCTCCACAGGGACACGTTAATGACTTCAAATCGACCGCCTAATTACCTTGCCGATTCCCGAATATCCCTGCTACGAGGATATGGAGATGGCAAGCGTGCACGACGGTAGGACACGTACCGTGTCCTGGAAATGCTCGTCATATGATTCGCCGCGAGCGCCGGACTTCGCTCATGGGTTTCCACAGTCGACGCTCGCCAGCTCAAAGTGTGTCATATGGAGGGCTCCGGATATGTTGGCGTGCGTAGATGTGCTTGTTTAATCGGTCTATCGGGCCCGCGAAGGCTCAATGAATGCGTTGCGAAGGGACCATGTGCCGGTGCGGCGCGCTGGGGTTTCGCCAGCTCTATTCTTCCACGCCCAGCCGTGCTGGAGTATATAAGCCACTCACATCGATTTTCACGATCTGCACCACTGTGTCACCCTCGCCCCTCCCTTTACTGCATAGCGACATGGTTGGCTCCTCCGCATCTTTGGCACTTGCTGTGTTGGCCGGTCTGCCCTCATTCACTTGGGGTGCAAGCTACGGTCTTGCGGATTCCTACATCGGTTCTGGCTTCTTCTCCGGCTTCGACTTCATGGCTATCTCCGATCCCACTCATGGGCGCGTGGTTAGTTTTCAACAGATATCGTATGTCCTTCACGTTTGCTGACTTTTGATGCAAAGCAATACGTTTCCCAGAGTGCAGCTCAGAGCGCCAACTTGACGTCGACGAGCAGCAACACCTTCATGTACGTGCTGTTTTTGTTTTTCGTGAATTGCAGTTCTTCTCACGGGGGTATAGCATGAGAGTCGACTCCACTATGACGCTCTCAGCGAGTGGAGCAGGTCGTAAATCCATACGGATCCAGAGCAAGAAGCAATATACTACCCATGTCGCTATCATGGATGTGCGCCACATGCCTGAGGGCTGTGGGTACGTCATCTTATCCCCTTGCTGTCGCTCTGTTGCTGACCGGAGACTCTGTATAGAACATGGCCCGCATTCTGGGAGGTGGGGGCGAATTGGCCGTTCGGTGGTGAGTATTCCAAGATTATACACGTGCAGAACTCGGCCTTGACCGTGCTTTGATTTAGGCGAGCTCGACATTATTGAAGGAGTGAACAATCTCACTCCCAACCTGTCAAGCCTACACACGTCGTCGAATTGTACCATGACGGGCACCAGGGACATGAAGGGCACCGCCGTGTCGAACGACTGCAACGTCGAGAACGGTGCCAATTCAAACCAAGGGTGCGGCGTCAAGGGTGACAGCCAGCGCGACTTTGGTCCGGCTTTCAATAGCGCTGGCGGCGGTTGGTTCGCAGCAGAGCGAACAAACAGTCAAATTCGCACCTGGTTTTGGAGTCGCGCCGATGATCGTGAGTGGCACTTTGTTCCCGTGTGCCTCTCATGCTTAATCCCACGTGTAGGTGTCCCTGCCGAGGTCAAAAATGGCTCAGGGTCGATAAACACGTGAGTTTCTGTCGGATACTATGAGCGGCGGTAATAAGATAACTTGCAGTTCAAACTGGGGCACACCAACCACTCTTTTTACGTCCAACTCTTGCAATATAGCATCTCATTTTGGTCCGCACAACATTATCATCAACACGTCTTTGTGCGGTGACTGGTAAGTTCTGGCCATAAATTTATCTCCTGGATTCGGACTCATTTTGTGCAGGGCTGGTGGCAGCTCTTACGGTCAAGCAGGCTGCCCGAGCACATGCGTTAACTACGTGAATACCAACCCCAAAGCGTTCGCTAACGCATACTGTGAGTAATTTAGTCGATTCTCGCCACCTTCACTCACGCTGGAGCAGGGGACATCGCTGCCTTACGCGTCTACAACTGAAGTTCCTGAGACCTATTCCTCACGACTTTTCACGACGACGACGACGAAACGTTCTCTTTCTCGCTTACTCGGGTTTTCATTGCTCAGTTCTCAGGTCTTGACGTTTGTATCAGGTAGGATGTAAGCGCTCGGGTAGCGTTACCAGTTGTATCAGCCATTGTACGCGGTGAGGATGTTGGATCAGTCCAAATAGATGCCATTGCGTACACAAACACCAGTTGAGAGAAAATCAAGAGCAACTCGCGCACTACGCGATAGTGAAAAGCTGTTTTCCAGCGAGGTTAGACATGGCCGGATCGTGCATGCAAAGGGATCGACGAACCTGAGCACCACTGGCATTGGCGGGATTGCAGTCCTGCAGATCCAGGCCGGAGCCGTTGTCGAACAAGCACTTGCTTCCACGGCCGTTCGCGGGGACGAGCGGGAGGGTGGTCGCGCTCCCGTCGAACGCGAAGAGCTGCGAGTCCGTCACTTGGCCACCGCCGTCGGCGCGGCCACCGCAGGAGAACAGGAGGACCTGGTTTCCTGGCTGGCGACGCTCGTCGACGTTGAGGCAGCCCTGAGTGAGCGCCGAGACGATGAGCGCATTTCCAGGGCGGTCGTTGTGCTTGCCCGCGGTGATAACGTCGAACTGCTGGTTCGCGCTGCCATCGCACGGCGCAGTGTTCACGGGGATAAGGTTCTCACGGAAGTCACCGGCGAGAGGGTCGACCGTGAGGCACTGGCCGCTGGAAGTCTGAGAGTCTTGATTAGTCGCGGTCTTCCCGTCGCCCGATATCAGTACTTACCTTGATGGGCACGGCGCTGAAAGCACGGGTCGCGCCATTGTCGCGCTGCTGAGCCTCCGCAACGGCTTGCGGGTCAAGCTTGGTGGTGCCCTTGCTGGGCTGAGTAGGAGCGGAGGGAGTCTCAGTGACGGGGGACGGCGAAGGGGCAGGCTGCTCGGGCTCGGGGCTGGGCTCGGGGCTTGCGGCAGGAGGAGCAGCATTTCCGCCGTCTCCGATCGTGAAGAGCTGCAGCATAAATGAGCTTGAGGGGCATATCTGCGAGCATGTTTGCGGCATACCTGGTCAGCGGCCGGCTGAGAAGCATCGCAGTCGCTCTGGTCTAGCAGACCGTTGATGACCTTCAGGCACACGGAGCCCTTGCCGTTCTGAGGGACGAGTGCAAGGGTGTTCGAACCGTCGAACGCGAAGAGCTGGGAGTCCGTCACCTGGCCACCGCCGTCGGCGCGGCCACCGCAGCTGAACATGAGAACAGTGTTTCCTGCGCGGCGGCGACCATCGACGTTGAGGCAGGAGTTGATCGAGGATGAGACGATCAGAGCCGAGCCTGGCTGGTTGATGTGCTGGCCTGAAGTGATAACGTCGAAGCGTTGGAACTCGTTGTTGGCGTCGCAGGCAACCGCCTGAATCGGGGTCAGGTTCTCGCGGAAGTCGCCACTCCGCGGATCAACGAAGAGACAAAGTCCGTCGCTGGTCTAAAGACGAGACACTATCAGCACGCGGTTGAGGTAAGGCATGGTTTTCTCACCTTGATGGGCACCCCCGAGAACGCACGGGTTGCAGTATCGTCGCGACGTTGAGCTTCCGCAGTCGCTTCCTCGTCGATGTTGGCGGTTCCGGGAGGAAGCACTGTTCCCGCTGGAGCAGAGGCAGGAGGCTCATCCGCAGCAGGGGGGTCGTCGGCCGGCGGAGCATCGTTGGAGGGCGCGTCGGCCGGGGGAGTGGGTTGCGACGGAGCAGCGTCGCCAAGAGTAAACAGCTGTCAGAGTGATCAACGAGGTTTCTAGTGGTTGTTTCCCTGGGTCACGAACCTGGTCAGCGGAAGGTTGAGACGGGTCACAGGCAGACCGGTCAAGCTTCCCGTTCACGATCTTGAAGCAGATGGCGCCATCCCGTAGGCTGTTCAAAGGAGTAAGAGCGATGGTCGTCGCGCTCGGGTCGGCAAAGGCAAAGAGCTGAGAATCCGTGACGGCTCCTCCGCCGTCCGCGCGGCCGCCGCAGCTGAAACATAAGGACCTGGTTCCCTGGCTGACGGCGACCATCGAAGTTGAGACAGTTGGAAAGCGCCGTGGAGACAATAAGGGCCTGTCCCGGCTGGTCATTGTGCTTCCCGGAAGTAATCACGTCGAACTGCTGGTTGGCGCTACCGTCGCACGCAGCGGCCGTGATGGGGATGAGATTTTGCCTGAAATCTCCACCCAGCGGGTCCACCGACAGACACTGTCCGTCGGACGTCTGTCACGCGGAGGGATTATGATGAATGTTCGAGCCACGCGGTGACAGAACAACGCATACCTTGATGGGCACGGCACTGAAGGCGCGAGTGGCGCCCTCGTCGCGCTGTTGGGCTTCGGCAACGGCCTCTGGGTCGAGCCGGGTCTGACGGCTGAGGAGAGGCGCGGCGTTGGACAGCGACGCGGAAAGCAGAATGGTTGAAAGCACGGATGCGAGCATTTCGTGAAAAATGGGGTGACAAGGACAGTGGATCGTGCGTGTGCAGCTTGAGTTGGCAGTAGTAAAAAAGACTCGACCGAAGCGAGTGAAGCAAGCAGGAAAGGCCTCGTCGAGAGGAAAGGTGGGTGAGTGGGTAGCTGGCAGGCCAGGACTAGAGAAACCCGGCCGCCCCCGCCCTCTTCTTATAGAGTACGCCGGTCATCATGATCAGCGACTCGCGGTTGCAGACATAGCGCACATCCGTTGCCTCGACGACCGACTGCGGGATACCGGATAGGCTAGGGTAAGCAACATTGCACGCTCCAACTTGTCCCGCGGATCCGTCAGGGCGCACATTGTATGAACGCTCGTTGCAGCCTTAACAACTCCCTGGACATGCTGGGACCGCTGGAAGCGGCCTAGCCATACGATGAACGTCCGGGCATGGTTGCAGCAGCTTCCAAACTTGCACCAAGTCGTTCCGCTGATTCCGCAGTCGACGTTCCTGCAGATAAGAATTGATTAGATGTCATGTTACTGTTCGGGTCTTCGGATTGAGAGCGACAAGGAAGACTGATCATGACCATCCTCTTCAGTTGAAATCCTGATTTGCCACGACTCTGGAGCGCGAGGTGCAGCATCTCCAGGAGTACCTATATAGATTAGCCCCAACCTTGGTCACAGGATACTTGCATGACGTGATGAAATACTAACCCTGGACTCGAGATCAACAACCCACAGCCTCGCACTTGACGAACAGGTGCAAGATGCAACAAGGCAATTGACACAGCACAAGATCAGGAGCATTGCGCACGTGCTTTTCCTCAGGTCGCCTTGGTGGGGGATGATTTGTAAGTTAGGATTAGGTTTGGATCCTCAAAAGTTAGGATATATAGTAGGCCGATGAACATCCGATAGTGTGCAAAAGCTTGAATATAAGGACAGCAGTTAGATTAGGCTATGACTGCCGCCGAAATGTCCGCAAACCACGCGCTTTGGTCCTGCTCGCTGGCCCAGTCGACAGTGCTGCCGCCGAAGAACGTCTGGAAATGGCTACCGCGGAACGTGGTCTCGTTGTACTGGCGGATGACCAAGTTCTTGGCCAAATCTTGCTCTCCCCGTTGATGAACAGCTCGAGCTCACCGTTGGCGGACCCAACGTCGTTGAGCTTGACGCGCTGGGCGGCAACCGCCCATTCGCCCGTTGGCCAGGTGAACGCACCGCGCGCGATGCTGAAGCCGTACGCCGAATCTTTGACCGAACCCTCAAGATCCAGAAGGACATCGTTCTCGTCGACTATGGGGAGGTAGGCGTAGATCTCACCCATGCCGTCCTTGCGGAACATGAGCCTGAGGTCGAAGCACTTGTCGCGATCCTCCTGCCGTCCGCCACTGCACGCGAAGGAGACATCCTCATCTGAGCCACCGTACGGCCCTGGAAACGTTCAGCATACGAGGACGCGCCGATCTGGAAGTGTACTGACCAGGCAGCTTGCCGCCCTTGTTGAACATGAAGCCGGGCTGGAAGTACGTCGCATACGAGAAGACGATCTCGCTCGCGCCCTCAAAGCTGAACCCGTCCGGGGAACCGGTGTAGAACCCGAGGCCGCCGCGCGGCGTGCCAGAGGGGTTGTAGGACCCCTTGGGGTAGTTGGCCTGGTACGCGAGAGTGCCTGGCGGCGCATCGCCCGGCGCATCTACGATGTCGTGCGTGACGCCGCTCATGACCTTCTTGACCTTGAGCGCCTTGTCGTCGAGCGGCACGCGGAGGACATCGTCGTTCTGCGGCACGATCTGGTCCTCGGGCAGCGTCGTAAAGCCAGTCTTGAACGGGACAGGGAAGAAATATGCTGGGTCCAGCGGTGCCATGCCTGGGGTTCCTGTGGGCGCTGGGTCGGACGAAGTTGGGGTGGGCTCAGGCTGAACGGTGCCGGTTTCCGTTGCCGTCGCACAGCGCTTCTTGACAACGCGCGCGTCGACCGCACCGGCGGCCAGTCCAAGAGCAAAAAGTGAGGAAAAGCGCATCGAAAATGAAGGGGAACAGAAGGGCAATAGAAGCTAAATAGTGAACACGCAGATATCAGGTTAATCCTTTATAGTTGCGTGCCCAACACAGGCAGCGCTTTCGGCTACGGGCAATGAACGCCGGCGCTCTGCTGGCATGTATCCAGGTTCGCAACAAATGCAGAAACTCCGTGCTCCACGCAGGGGCGTCCTGTATGCAGTTAGCAGCGCTGGTGGGCTGGCAGTAAACTGGAATTGTCGATTGAGAGTCGACATGGGGACAAGAGCGAGTCCGGGCGGACTCGCACTTGCTGTCCGTCCAGTGATGGTCTTCATCGCAAACTCGGACGACACCCCGTGGCAGTCCCATATAAACAGATATTTCAGGATGACGAGAGTAGATCGCAGTGAAACAGAGACGAAACACGACAGCGCTAATACACAGGAGAAACAAGCCGCAAGCAAGATTTTGTTACTTCACACTACTCGTCGCCAATCTTAGGCGCGAGGTAATAGTGGATGTGGCCCTGGCCGAAGTCGTAGGCGACGAGGAGAGGCACTTCGTTGCTCATCTTCAGCTCGACGGTTTGCGAGAGCGAGGCCGACTTGGCGAAAATGACGAGGTACTTGAGGGAGAACGTCAGAGTGACCGCCTGGGTCATGTCGATCAGAACGCCGCCTTGCTCGCCGTCGTCACCGCCCTTCTTCGCCTTCTTAGCCGCTGGATATGGGTAAGTTTTCTCGGTACGACAGCAAAAAGGCACGGGAGCCGCTCACGCTTAGAACCGCCCGACTTCTTGCGCTTCTTGCCAACCTCCTCCTCTTCCTCGTCGTCCTCTTCCTCGTCATCGTCATTCTTTTCGTCGTCGTCCTCTTCCTCTTTGGCCTTGAAGGCGCCACCGTCGTCCTCCTCCTTGTCTTCATCCATTGCCTCTTCGTCGGCGTCTTTTTCCTTCTTCACCTTGCCGTTCGCCTTTTTCTTGCTACTGCTGGCCTCCTTTTCTTTGCTAGCGTACGTCCGCCGCGCGGAGTCGGTCTGCCGAAGCAGTACGGAGCCGTTCGCAGCCTCACCATCGGCCGCGAACCGCACACCGTCCTTGTTGACCTCAATGCGCACGGACTCGCCAAGGTTGGACAGATCGCGGACGATGCGCAGGAACTCGCCTGCACCCATGACGACGCGCGCGTCGTACTCGGTATCGGGGATGCCCAGCTCGTCCATGTCGATGTCCATAAGCTTCATTTCATAGTCGGCCACGCGATCCTGGGCTATCAAGGCAATAAGCTGCCATTCGGAAGGCGCGTCGAATGCGCGTCGCGGCTTACTTTTCGAGTTGAATTGCAGCTGGAGGACATCAGCCGAGTCCGCTGCCTTGAGCGTGACCTGGTCATTGTCCTGCGCGCATTTGAGGACCTTGGTCAGTGACGCCAGGTTGACGCCGAGCGGCATAGGGCGGTCGCAGCGGTACATCTGGAAGCCGGACACGTCCATGTTGACGCTAACAAGGGCGACGTGAGAATTATCCATCGCTTGCAGTTTCTAACAGACACAGTTGAACGCGTCAGTCCATGCAGCGGTTGGTTACAGAAACACTGACCAGGCCTTCTTCGTTGCATTCGAAGTTGGCGTCGCTGACGAGCTCCTTGATCGCTACAAAGAGGTACGCGTCAGTGGATGATTGAGGCTTCCTAAGGCCTTGAAACTGACCATCGAGGAGCTTCTTGAGGGTGGAGGCCGCATCTAGACGTGCTTCAAGCATGGCGGGCGCAGGGGCGGGATGTGGAGGACGCGGATGCGGGAGTGAAGCAGAGAACGGGATGTCACGCTTTCGTACTCCGATTCAAGTTTTGAGCTCCCGATGGCATCCCGCCGGAGCCGCCTTGCCGGTTCCCACGGACGCGAAATGTGAGAAAACAACATAGAAGGGTTCTGCGAGGCCTGCTAGGGAGTCAAGGTGATAAAATGACTATATTATCTTGCGCTGACATAGAGTTGTCATAGGCGAGAGTTTGAGAATATAGAGAGTAATGAAGTAGAATCAAGTAGAGGCGTGGCATTGGCAGAGACAAACTACAGAAATACACAAAATTGGGGCAACGGGAGGCGACTGGAGTGAGTTCAGAAAAGCGTACAGAACAGCATGGCAAAAGTCGTCTTCGGGTTATACTCTGTGACGTGCGGCGCGACGCGCACCCCACGACACCTTGTCGCCAGCCAGCTTGTTGATGGCGGTCAGTAAATCGGGTCTGCGTAAGGGCTCTGCGAAGGCCGTTAGCGGATACAACGAGATGGGTTAATACAACGTACTCGTGATATGGTCGTCCATGCCGGCTTGCAAGCAGCGTTCGCGATCGCCAATCACTGACAATCGTGAGCAAGTGGGAAGAGGGAGAGGGAAGGCATACATACTGGCATGGGCCGTTAACGCGATGATGGGCGTCCGCGGCAGGTTCTGCTCGCGCTCGTACGAACGAATCAACTCCGTCGCCTCCATGCCTCCCATGAAAGGCATGGAAACGTCCATCTAGAGGGACCGGCATGGTCAGTCATGTGTAAACACAGCCGATGGGAATTAACGCACGAGGATGATGTCGAACATCCGCCCTTGCGCTACTCTTTGCTTGAACGCGTCGACCGCAAGTGCGCCATTCTCCGCGATCTCGACAATGTGGCCATACTTTTCGAGGATCTTGACAGCTAACTTCTGGTTGACCATGTTGTCCTCAGCCAACAGAATGTCGAAAACGACATCTGTGGGAGCGACAACAGGGGCAACTGTGTTAGACTCCATTGCCGTGATGATGGCAGAGGACAGGTCCTGCATTGTTGCCGGGGTGGTGATGACGGACGAGATGCTGCTGTCCAAGCACCATTTCACTGGTATTTGTCAGTGCGCGAAGCTAGGGGGAGAGAAATCGCTCGAGGCGCTCACAGTTGAGGCGAGTCGCACTCTGGCCAAATATCTTGTCAACGTCGGTCGTTCGTTGCTGGTCATGACGTACCGAGCTGGAGAGCACAACAGGTATATAGCGCAGGTGTTCGTACTCTCGCAACTGCTCGGTCTAGAAAATGCGTATTAGCCAAACACAAACCAGGGCGGAGCGCATTCACAATTGTCAATGAGTCAGCCAGGATGGTATCGACGTGCGGACAATGGTCCTTGTCCGCCACCTCTGCGATGCCGCGAACGACGTGCAAGTTGAGGCCAAGTTCACGAATATGTTTGGACAGCGTAGAGGAGTCGCCCGTCGTGTCGATCAACAGGACAGTTCTCGAGTGGAAGGGCGCCATCTTCGTCTGGATAGACTCAATCGAAAGCTCCGATAGTTGCGAGGTGATCGTGAAGTAGAACTTGCTGCCTTTGCCGAGCTCGCTGTCCACCCACATGTTGCCCTGCATGAGGCTGACAAGGCGCTTGGAAATCGATAATCCAAGACCAGTACCACCATATTCCTGTGATGTGGTCAGCCAGATCAAAGTCATGTGGTTTTATCGCAACGTACTCGAGTCGTCGAGCTACACTATAGTTAGAAGCGGATTCAGCGAATAATGATGTGGACTCACCCGTCGGCCTGAGCAAACGTGTCGAAAATCAAGTTCAGCTTGTCCTTAGCAATACCGATACCCGTGTCCGCGACGCAGAATTCGAGCGTGACGCTCTGCTCGTCCATGGCCAGTAATCTGCACTTAAGCGAGACCTGACCCTTCGTACGTGCAGCGGGTTTTGAGGGAGTGAACTTGATAGCGTTGCCCACAAGGTTAGTAATGACTTGTCGCAAACGAAGCGAATCGCCGATCAGTTGGTCTGGGATGTCGGGGTCCACATCATAGGTGAGGTCGAGGTTATTCTGACTAGCGCGGACGACGAGGGTCTTGAGGATACCGAAGACAGTCTGGCGTATCGAGTAGGAGACCTGCTCCATTGTCATACGGCCAGCCTCAACTTGAACTCACTGTCAGCCACCATAAAAGACGCGCTCGAATGAGAAGACTCACTCTTGGAAATATCCAATATGTCGTCGATGATCAATAATAAGGACCGTGCGAGGCTGTGAACTAATAACAAGCTCTCGCGTTGCGAGCGGTTGAGGTCACTGTCTAATGTGAGCTCGGTCATGCCGATGATGCCGTTCATCGGGGTTCTGGGAGCAGATAAGCACCTTGCAACACAATTCCGCGGTGCACTTCTACGCACCGAATTTCGTGGGACATGTTAGCCAAGAATTCGGACTTTGAGCGGTTAGCCAGTTCGGCGGCCTCACGGGCAGCGCTGTTCTTCTGTATACTCTCGCGCAAGTTGACGACCATCTGGTTGATCTGCGTCTTCAACGAGTCCATTTCACCGCTCGCCTCGACAGTGATGAAGCGTGTGAAGTCGCCGTCCATGGCTGCGGCAGATATCTGCGCGAAGCCACGGACTTGAGTCGTCAAGTTGTTGGCCATAGTATTGACAGACATTCTTCAAGGCCGTCAGACAATATGTGCATGGTGGTCTAGCAAGGACGTACGTGATTTCCTGCCATGTTCCCTGGACGTTTCCGACTTGCGCCTGAACACCGAGCTTGCCCTCAGTACCGACTTCACGAGCAACCTTCTTGACCTCCGCCGCGAAGATGGCCAACTGGTCGATCATGCTGTTGATAGTGTTGACTAACTCCAACAACTCGCCAGACACCTTCACATCGGTGACTTTCTGTGTCAAGTCGCCGCGAGCGACAGCCGTGGTAGCCTTTGCAACAGCGCGCACTTGCAGAGTCAACTGAAAAACAGTCAGATGAGCCCAATACTATGGCGCCTGGAACTCACGTTATTGGCCATGACGTTGACATTGTCGGTGAGGGACTTCCATGTGCCGCCGACGTTGGGGACATTGGCGACACCGCCCAAGACGCCATCGGTACCGACTTCCTTGGCGACTCGAGTAACCTCGTCCGCGAATAAGCTCAGACTATCCGTCATGCCGTTGACAGTTTCCTGTGCGGCAGTCAGACAAATGATGCAGGAAGACTGCAGACTGCAGAATATTTACCTTGAGCTCGAGGATCTCGCCCTTCACGTCGACGCCGATCTTCTTCGTCAAGTCTCCACCAGCGACGGCCTTCGTGACCTCGATGATACTGCGCACTTGTGTCGTCAAATTGTCGGCCATCAGGTTGACCTAAAATCCATTCTAGTCAATCGCAAAGGTGCGGATTGTGAATAGCACATACGTTGTCGGCCAAGACCTTCCACATGCCCTGCACGCCCTCGACCTTCGCCTGGCCACCCAGCTTGCCCTCCGTACCGACTTCGAGCGACACGCGGGTGACTTCGCTAGCGAGCTCGTTGAGCTGCTTGACCATGGAGTTGATGTTCAACTTCAAGTCCAGCATCTCGCCCTGCACGTCGACTTCCACATATTTGCTCAAGTCTCCGCGCGCGATGGCGTTCGTCACGGCGGCGATGGAGCGCACTTGTATCGTCAAGTTGTTCGCCATGTTCTGCACACCGAAGTCAACATCAACCGTGGGATGATACTGGCGTAAAAGCCACTCACGTTCACATTGTTCGTCAAATCAGCCCAAGCGCCTTGCACACCGGCAACACGCGCTTGACCACCCAAGACACCCATCGTACCGACTTCCAAGGCAACGCGGGTGACTTCGCTGGCGAAAGTGCTCAACTGCGTGACCATGCGGTTGACGGTGTCCTTCAACGTGGCGATTTCGCCTTCGGCGTCGATTTCGACCTTGCGGCTCAAGTCTCCTTGGGCGACCGCGGTGGTAACAGCAGCGATAGACCGCACTTGGTTCGTCAAGTTCATGCACATACGGTTGACCTAGGATCAATCAGTTCCATTCAGGTCAAGAGGTCAAGCGCGACTCACGTTGTCAGTCAAGTGTTTCCATTCGCCGCTTAAGCCGTCGACTTGAACTTGTCCGCCCAGCATACCCTTCGAACCGACTTCCAAGGTGACACGGGTGACCTCGCTTGCAAAGGTGCTCAATTGTGCGACCATGTTGTTGATGGTGTCCTTGAGCGCCGCAATTTCGCCTTCAGCATCAATCTCGACTTGCTGCGTCAAGTTGCCCTGTGCCACGGCCGTCGTGACTGCTGCGATAGACCGCACTTGATTCGTCAAGTTCATGCACATCCGGTTGACCTGAAAACATGCCCGTCAGGATTATGAAAATGACCGATCATAATGATGAAAACGTACGTTGTCCGTCAAGTGTTTCCACTCTCCGCTTAAACCGTCGACCTGGACCTGACCACCCAGCATGCCCTTCGAGCCGACCTCCAAGGTTACGCGCGTAACTTCGCTGGCGAACGTGCTCAATTGTGCAACCATGTTGTTGATAGTGTCCTTGAGCGCGGCGATTTCGCCCTCGGCGTCGATTTCGACTTGCCGGGTCAAGTTGCCCTGCGCGACGGCCGTGGTGACCGCGGCAATGGAACGCACTTGGTTGGTCAAGCTGTTGCACATGCGGTTGACCTGCGCGAATAGACGATGAGCACCCGCCCACGGAAGAAGTAGGGAGAATGCAAACATTGTCCGTCAAGTGCTTCCACTCGCCGCTCAGTCCAGAGACCTGCACTTGTCCACCGAGCATGCCCTTAGAGCCGACCTCCAAGGTAACACGCGTCACCTCGCTGGCGAAGGTGCTCAACTGGGCCACCATGGAGTTGATAGTGTCCTTCAATGTCGCGATTTCACCTTCGGCGTCGATCTCGACTTGACGTGTCAAATCTCCTTGGGCGACTGCTGTCGTGACCACTGCGATAGAACGGACTTGGTTTGTCAAATTCATGCACATCCGGTTGACCTGCATGCGCATTAGAACCGTTGCTCATGCATGTGACGGTTTCGACTGACGTTGTGGGTCAGCTCTTGCCATTCACCGCTTAATCCTGGCACCATGACCTGGCCACCGAGCTTGCCCTTGTATCCGACTTCGAGTGTAACACGGTGACCTCGGCAGCCAGCGCTCGAAGATTGCCCACCATGCCGTTCACTGTGTTCTTCAAGTCCAGCATTTCGCCCTTGACGTCGACCTCTATTTGACGAGACAAGTCGCCGCGGGCTACTGCCTTCGTGACTTCTGCGATAGAGCGGACTTGTAAGGTCAAGTTGTTGGCGAGCTTGTTGACGACGTTCGTGAGATGTCTCCAGGTGCCTTCGACATCGACGACCATGGCCTGACCACCGAGTTTCCTGCAATTTCCGGTTAGCGGCGCCTCGGACCGTCCGAAGGAAGCGCTGTGCTGTGGAGCACGGCGCTCTGCGCTGCCACTCACCCTTCCGTGCCGACCTACGAGGGTAATGAATTCCATCAGCGAACATGCTTTTGATGGAGGAGTTGAGGAGCAATGGCACCGTACCTCATGTGAAACGCGTGTGACCTCTTCTGCGAATTGTCCGAGTTTGTCCACCTTTGAGACAGAATGAGCCGGAGCGGTCCAAGTCAGAGGAGCGCAGAGCACAGACCATGCTGTTGATTACGTCCTTGAGCTGGACCATGACCACACTCTGGACGGGGATAGTAATCTTCTGGGACAAGTCGCCGGTGGCGACAGCCTGGCAGGATGGCGACTTGAGTGACAAGCTCCGAGAAAAAAAGGGCAGAGCTCTGACCTTGCAAACGCGTGCGACATCCTGTACCTGGTCTTTGAGCAGTTTGAGCTCCTCAACGGCGCTCATTCCGCTCTCGAACGCGGCATCCATGAGCGGGCCTGGCGGAACGATTTGAGGCGAGCCTGAGGGAGAATGGGACGTTGTCCTGAGCTTGGGCGGCGAGTGCCCACAGACTGGACACCGACCGACGCCGTAGCCGTATGCGTCCTGGTATATGACAGGCTTCGATTTGGCCTGCTGCTGCTGGTGCTTGGGTGGCACGGGCGTGGGCTGGTCGCTGGACTCGGCCTCGGTGGACGCAAAGTCCGTGGGCGGGAGATCCGCGAGCGATATGCTCATGGGGGTGCCCGAGCGCGTGAGCCTGGCCGAACGCTCGCTGTGGGCGTCGTCGAGCGAGCCGTGCGAGTCGGCCGTGCCTGGGCGGCCGTTGTGCCTAGGCTCTGGCGAGTCGCGCGACGGCAGAGGCTTGTTGGCGAGGGCGGCCTCTGCGTCGAGCATTCTGCGCGCCATCTCTGCTATGCCGCGCTCGATGGCGTCCGTCTGCCAGTCGTGGGGGCCATCGTACTTGGGCACGCTCGTCGGCACCGGGCTGAGCTCGTACAGCGACAGCAGCGCCGTGAGATGGTTGAAGAACGGATGGGCCTGGGTCGCCGGTTCTTCCATGCTCGCGTTCAGGAGACGAGCACAAAGTCAAAACCGGCCAGCGGACTTGCAACCGGCACAACCCCCCGCTTTATCCTCAGGCTTCACTCCCTCCACTCGCACACAGAACTGACGCCCTTGACACACTGGCCAACGCCTGCCGAACGGCCTGGGCGAATGGTGGAGCATCGCAGTGCTCCGGCGCCGTCCCCCACGCGCCAGCTCACCATGACACTGACCTCAGAATCCTCCCATTCCTTCCTATTCAGTCAGCTCTAGACCGGCTCTTATATCTCAAAAACTTTTATTCTTTGTTTTCCGCGCGCCGTCGCAGTCTCTGCAAGCTGTGTGCAACCTGCAGCGAGCCGCAAGCCCAATCTTGGACACAGACGTCATATGCAAACATCCTCACGCTTTTTACGCGTCCGATTGATTGTTGACGTTGATCCTCTCGTCCCCATTGCCTCAACATAACCTGCAAGCCATACCGCACTCACTGCCTCCCGTCTCTGTCTCATAATCCACGCTGAAGGGTGTACGAGCTCAGCGCTCAGTCCTATCGAGCATGCCGGGATCTCGCGCCGTCGTGCCGGCCAAGCATGCCCCGCCGCAGCATCGCATCGCATTCAAACAGGCTCAAACACGACGTCGTCGCAACAAGTCGCCACCAATGCGCTTCCTCCGCAAGCACTCGACCAGAGGGAATCATCTCCGTCTCATCGATCTCATCACGCGCTCTCTGCCCATTTGACTCCACTACTGCCAATCCACAAACGCGCAGAATTTTGGACAACTGGCCATGGATGTCCGATGCCGTCGTCCCTCATCGCCGTCACATGAGCAGAATGAGATAAGGACTGAGATCCCGGCCCAAATCGGGCCGTCAGACAGAAAACCCGGCAGGAAGCAGCAACTCAGGCAATTTCCCACTCTAACGGACTCATTGTTCGGGAATCACAAAGACAAAGGCAATGTCATATCCCTAGGTTTGCCATAGATTGCAAATGGGAACGTTACTACTTATTCCGCCATTCTGAAACCCTCAGGGTGGCAGCTTTAATCACTGGATGACTGCGGGGTTCAATCCTTCTTTATTCCGCACACGTGCGTGTTCAGCGTATGAAACACAGCGTCGAAGACATCTCTCCCGTCTGAACACTCCTTCTGGCCAAGGTTCTCGACCTAGCAAAACATCCGTCCGTTCTCATTGCCGATGCAGGTGTCTATTGTGGAATCAATATCGAGATTGCCGAGACAAATGAAACTAGACTCACTGAGATCGATGGTCGTACTATCCGACTGCCCCGTTCCGTTCTCCTGGCAGCTGCACGTGAGCCTGGTCCCTGAGAGAGAGCAGCCAGTGCACGAGTTCAACGCGTTCCCACTGCGAGAGGCTCCTCCGTCAACTCGACCCTTTAGCTAGAACTGGAACCGCGACGCACTTGAACTGGCACCGCAGTTGGCCATTGATGTTCGTCAAGCATGTGTTGAGCGCAATGACCTGCGCGCCGTTATTTCCCCCGCTCGTGTTGTTGCACGTCGCCTCCAGCTGCGTCGTCGCGCCCGAGCCCACCAGCCCGATGTTCGAGCACGACTGGCCAAAGTTGACGAACTGCGCATTCGCCGCGAGTGCTGAGGCCAGAAGCGCGGCGGCGGCGGTAGCTGTTAATGACAAACGCATCTCTGACTCTGAGACGGGCCGACGAGGAGAATGGGACGCTGCTTGCACCGACAATTATATATGCACAGGAGGTCAGTGCTCCCGAGTCAGCGGCCAGTACTCACCGTGGTATCCGGCGACAAGCGGCATGGACGTTCCCTGGAGCCCGAGACCTGGGCGCTAGCTAGACGATGCGCGTTTGTCGATATTCGCCGCGATTCATTTTTATATCGCTCTTCATTGTAAACGAACACAGGCTTACTCGGTTCAAAACCACGTCTACGAGACGCACCTGAGCCTAAGAGCCCTCGAGGAAGCACTGGACTCGCTGGTCGACAGGTACCGGACAATATCTTGCGCGAGCGCCGCTGTAAAAATGGAATAGTAAAGAAATGGATTGATAAGGAATGTTGGGCTACAGGTCATCCAACCGGCTGGGGAGTCAAGGAGCGACGAGATTGTACACAGATTATCCATAGGTGACTCACATAGTAAAGCCGTAGTACAGCGCGCGGACAGGAAACAGGAGAGCGAGAGGGAGGCGAGCGGAGAGCGCTCAAGCCGCAATAGATGTCGAAAGGCCATGAGGGAGATCGGGGAGAACGGGGTTGGACTCGCCGTCGACGCAGAAGCTGTTGAACAGGTCCTGCCATGACTCGTCCGCCTCGGCGTTAGCAAGCGGCACCTGGCCGGGCTGTGCTTGTATGAGGGACGGGTCGATCGTGTCGTAGCCATTGTTGGACGGGTTGTAGGCCAGCGACGCGTCTTTCAGGAACTGGGTAAAGTCTGGCGTAAACGCTGGCATCTGAAAGGCAGATTGTGGGCAATCACCGACGCCCGCAGGAGTGCCGAACGCCGGGACTTGCATAGGGATGTGATTGTGAGCCGCCAGGTTGGACGGCCCCGCGTGGGGAGGGTGCATGGGCTGCGGAGCGAACATCGGGATCTGCGTGTCGACGTGTGAGTTATCGGGTCGGGATGAAGGCCCAGCCGCCATGGATGCGGGCATGAACGGCGGTTGGAACGGCGGATTTGACGGTGCGGTCATACAGGAGAAATGCATGTTGTCTGCCACATATGAACGCGCTGTCGGATTCTGTGCATTCTGCGCGGCTTCAGGTTCGCGATAGGACGTCATGTCGTTGCGTGGAACCGATTCCTGCACCATTGCCAAGATCATCAGTTCGCGCTCCAAAGATTACTGTCTTCAACATCGACGCACCAGCCAAGGCACCTTCGAGAACATGCGTCGCTTGGAACCCGAAGGTCTTGAAAATTTCTTCCACTCCCTAGATACGGCCTCTCGATGATCTTCATCTGCGTCGGCTTTGCGCTTTCCCTTCCTGCCAGCTGAAGGCGCATCAAGCGAATGATCATTATCCTCCGAATATACCTAGAAATACATATAATGCATCAACATCATGTAGGAAGAAGGCGAAGACGAAGACGTGCGGCTAGGCGGGGGGCGGGAAATCATGAACAGCATGCAAGCCGGTAGGCAGTCTGGGGGTGGGGGACAGCCTGATGGCAATAGCGGAGGGGTTGCTCGACGAAGTTGGGCTTTTCGCTAACCTTCTTGATTGGATAGGCTTTCGGGTGCCCGTTCGCAGAATGTATCCAGCACATTATCGCCTCGACGACATTCGGCCCCGTCGCGCTGAAGTGCATGGGTGGTGCGACGTATGCCGTACTCCATTCTGGAAACAGTAGTTAGCACAGTCCATAGCGGACGGCAATGCAAGGCTCACGATTGGAAAATGTGCCGAATGTCCATTGCTCGTACGTCGAGACAATGAAGTAGTGTGCATCGTGAAGGAAGCAGAAATCATGAAGCTAATATACAGTCAGCCCTGTGACTGAGCACAATAGCGGGTGTACGAACTCGTGCCCACAGCTTGACCGCAGCCGATACGGTGGACTCGTTGCTGAGCGTTGCAGGGTTGGCAAACTGAACAAGGGCGTCAGTACTGACTCTGCACAATTGGAATAGACTAACATCTCGCATATTGACGAAGTCTGCCATATCTCTGAGCGCGGTCCGTCAGTACCCATCATGAACCCATGGAGTCGACGCACTTGGGAGCAAAACACCACATAGGCATAGTAACTGTGACCAGCTTCACCTCGGCCAAGCGATGCTGCGCAACATTGGCAGGGCCCCAATTGTAGTTAGACCAGCCGCAGAGCATTGGTCCTGTACAAAGGTTAAGCACTTGTAAACCAGCACAAGTTAGACGTACCACCAGATTTTTCCTCGCCAAAGGAATGCACAATGACGTTTCGATCCACGAATGAAACCATGTTGTGCACTGTCGCCAGTGTATCTTCGGCGTATTTGCGGATGTGCTCGTCCATGAAGAAATGTGGAATCCAGGCTGCACAATGACATCAGTAAATGCGATCAGCATGAACTCGACGACTGACCTCCGATGCCTGGTTCAGGCAGCATAAAGCGCCGCTGATCGCGTCTATCTACTGGTATGTGCGGCAGCGACGCGAGGTCTAGGGGTCCGGTCAGTCGACGGCAAGTGGTTCAATAGAACGAGGAGACGAACAGGCGTTCACGTTGCGTTCGAAGTCTTCCTGCTCGATAGGCATGATCTTCTTCAAGAATCGTTCGCTCCGGGGCGTGAAGGGCAAGCACGGAATGGAGCTGTTCGTGTTTTGTGGTGGCATTGGCGGCGCATTGGGATGGTGGTCGACCTCGGTCAGGACCATCTCGGCGATGGTCTCGCGCAGGAATTTGACCATTGTGTTCTTCAGGTTGGGCGATCGAACTGGAGAGGTCGGTGGCAAGGATTGTTGGGGGATGTCTCAGATCCCCGGGCCAGGATTTAAAGGAATCAGAAAATACAACGAATTGCCTTTTTGGGTGCCAACAAGGCGCGGAACCAGCGGTGCGTCACCAGGCAACCTGCATTGTTGTACTCGAGCAGAAGCCGAGGGTAAGTACAACCCCTGCTGTCGGCGCGCCTGTCCGGGTCGAATCGTCCAGTGCACATCGAGGTGAGGGTCCTTGAGTACAACGTCCGGCTAACCAACCCTTAGTAGTCATCGCGAGATATATGTTGTGAATCAGCAGGGCGCAACGTCGATTCAATCAATCATGGTGGCTAGCTGGTTCCTGTTGTGTCCTGGCAATTGTGATCATAGAACGTCCGTTCGAGGTGTACGGAGGCAAAGTCACGTGGAATAGTCGGACTTGGAAATGGAACTCTTGCCTCGTCATCATTGCGACCATGGTTTTGCAGCTTCATCATCGTCTGACCCGTTACCTCTAAGACAAGCGCAGGATATTTGCCCACGCAGACGATACTGTGGCCTGCTTGTGACCATCTTTTCTCGTCGCTGCGGCTTGGCCTTGTTGGTGGTCCTTGCCCGCAGCTCGGCCACACCCTCTGAAGTTTGTCGCACCAAGGGCTGGGCGACTGAACGCGCTTTCAAAGTTGTACTGTATCTGACCGTGCTCCTTCACATGTTCACCAGTGCTTCAAATCACGACCCAGTGTCTAGCCCAAACGCCTTTCTACTGTCTGCTCTAGCGTTTTCCTCGAACCCACTAAACTGTTCTGATACACCTTCGAATTTCATTTCTGGTCTGCCTGCCGTGCCCTATTGAGCCGTACTGTGTCTCTCTTTCCCTGTGGGTTTCTGCGCAAGGTCGGCGAAGATGAGTCGCTCTTTACTAGGCAACGTACTGCTGCATCAGGACATTCTTGTGCCTTTTCTGTGCAATTGCATGCATAGTACTGATTCTTGTCGTTTTAGTGGATATTGAAGTCGCCGTCTGCCATATGCCCACGCGACGCTGTTTGGTCAGATGTGCCCCATGGCCGCACATACACTCGATTGCCAGCGCATCACGTGCACATTTCACCTAGAGCTACGGCTGGACAGCCGGGGCGGTCAGAATCATTTGCAACTTGCTAGACTCAGGAGATTGCACGCCACCGGAGTACACTGGCCACGAACATCAGGACCCCCGAAAGTCCACTCACATGTGACATACTGGCGACCCCTTTTGCTTCCGTTTTATACGCAAAAATTTGCTTCCGAAACGTATGAAATCCGTATGTCACATCGCGCAAGCCCAGTTCTATACGCAAAGTTCGGCAAATTCCGGTGGTCCGCGCCAGGCTTGTGCTACCGCTTGTGCGGCCTTCCACGCAATACACGCACATGAAATGCGTATCATAAGGCTATATGCAACTCCCTAAGCTGAAAGATGGCCTCGCTTTCCGTTTCTGGCTGTAACTTGGTTCCGAAACTCACCATACTGCGGAGAACCTGATAAAGCAGCCTATATTCGAGTCTCTGGGCCTGAGGTGCAATGCTGCTGTGTACTGACGAAATATTTACAGCTTGTCATCGTCGACATCCTGTGTTTTTGCCTTCTTGCGCGGATTGAGGCTTCCCGATGCTGCAACAACCTTCGTTTTTTCGCGACAAACAGCATCGGCCCACTTGACCGCGTCCGCTGATATTCTGAGCTGGTTGCCGGTGTACGTTGCTTCGCCGTCAAGTCTGAGGAGGACTTGCCAGGGCTGCAGCTGAAAGATGGTGCACACCCGAAGGCGAGCCCGGGCACCAAAGTGAGCCCTATACCATGGCCCGGCCGAGTTGACAGGTTCGAAAGCTTGTACGACGATGTACGAAAGCGACGAAATGTTGGTGCAAGATTCGCACCATGCGTGATTGACGCCTTTCCCGAGAGTCTTGCTGTACATCGTGAGAACTGCCGAAGAGATAAATCAGTGGACATTTGTGGGAGATTGCCCTCAAATACCTTTTCCGACGAGGATAGTACCGTTTCTCTGAAACAAAATGATGTTGCCTTTCTTCAACGGTTTCAGATGGCTAATTTGCGCGCTTCCGAGGGCTTCTTGAAGACCGACAGAGACGCTGCGGTATGCCTTTCGACGAGTTGCGGCGACCTGGTGCACATCCAAATGAGTGGACAGTCAGACAACCTAGTAGATAGCGCACCTGATTAGCCTTGCTGGTTGCCGCTGCTGCTGCGTTTGCTCGGTCTATATAAAGTGACGCGCAAGTGACGCGCAGTGACGCGCGAGACGCGCAACACAATTTTGTACCCAATACTAACCCTTGTGAGGTCTGATAACATGGACCATATCCACTGAGGCCTCCAAAACAATTGGGGAGGTGCCATCAGCCCAGGGTCTTAGTTAAACGGGCAAAGGTGTAATAGTACCAAAAGGCTTACGCGTCTCCTGCGCGTCTCCTGCATGTCATTGCAAATTGCAATAAATACAGACATTTAAAGGGAATGCCATGTGTAAGGAAGGTAAGACATAGTCTATACTGGTTTCCGCGTTATTTCGATTGAAATTATTGCTCAAATAAACAATGCATACTCAATATGTGACACTCGTAAATAATAGCTTTCTACACACTGCCACCAGTCACTACTGGGTTAATCTATCCACATGTGACAATCCATTACACAGTACACATATTTGGCATAATTACCCTAGTTTGTGAGAGGGTGAATTCACCTAGAGACTCAGTCCAAAATCTCGAAGTCAGTCGTAAATACAGTTACCACCACCCTGGCAATATCATTTTGTCTATACTCTTCCAAATGGCATTTCAAGCTGTTTCTACACCCATTTTGTTGATTCCTTGAGATTCTGAGCTGAACGGGTTGCATTTGTGCAGACGCGTTTTTGGACTCTGACCAAGTCGCTCAGAGTGACACGCCCGTGGAGAGAGACGCGTATATGAGTTGAAACTATTAAATGTATAAATATCAGAGGGAGATGTAACTCATCAACTGGTGATATGTACTAGTGTTTGGAGGTGGAATCCGAACTGGAAATACTGTCTAGAGCCAGCAGGGGATGCATCATTTGCGAGATTTCCTTCTAGTAAAACCTGTTTGGATGCTGGAAACTTTAGGCATCTTCTTGACTGGTTCCTTTACCTCATCCATGTTTGCCTTTGCCTCCTGCATCCAATCTTCCTCTTCCATCTCTGCATCAAACTCCCTTTGATGATTTAGTTCCTTGTTGTGTCATTTGAGTGATTATGACTTACTGCTTTCTTTTGAGAGTTATTTGGCAGAATCACAAAGTAAAGACAGCAGTATCCAGATACTAGACACAGAAGCTAACAGAGCAGAGGCATGTAAGCTACAGAAACGGTCAGGTTAGAGTAGCTTGCGGAATAAGAGTCTTTTGCTTTCGGTAGAGCTAAAGCTCGAGTTGTGAGTTGCTCAAAGTCTCCAATTGCAAAAGAGCTGTCTGAGATGGGCCAGCAGTGAGCACCTTAAATACATCTGAGGAATTACTGAGTCATCTACCTAGTCATCTACCTACTGAGTCAAAGGTGAGTCTCTTGCAGTCACACAAAGGAGATGAGTCGGTCAATAGATGAGTCTCAGGTGCTATTACAGGTTCTCACGTGAATTACATGGTGTTGCAACGTAGGATAAAGTTATTAAAATGTATGTGAACTGCAGCAGGACACACCTGAGTGTCACGGTGTGCTGCATACACCACCGACCAGGAGGCGTAGCCGACCAGGAAGGGTACTCAGGAGGGGAAGGTCGAACACATAATGGACCAGATCCAACCTAGGGTACATCCGAGGGCAATCGCCGGTACATATAGTCCGATCGGAGGCAAACCGGATCCTAACACTCCGGACAACAAAGGAAGCCAACCAACACCAAAGAGAGGTCCGGAAGCGATGGGAAAGGCATCGGGGAAGTCACCGAGGGTAATCGGGAGCCAGTGGAAGCAATGGGGGGTAAAGGGAGTCAAGGGAGGGTCAAGAAAGAGTGAAGCGTCGCGCCGAAGGCGCAGAACGACTCCGGACGAAGGGGATAAAGGATGTCCGTGCCTATGGAGGGTATCGGGCGGGTATCCGAGACAGACCGAGGTGTCCTTGCATGTATGCACGCACCGACACCGGGGCGACCCGACGCAATGGCGAGCGCAGCAGCGAGCGCAACGTGTCGGCGAGCGAGGTACGAGCGCACCACCCAACAATCAACACTCCCACTCCATCCGGACAGCCTCCGGACCATGGACCATGCCGCGCGCGGACCGAGGAGAGTGTGGCGGCCGAGGTCCGAGGTGCCGGAGCGGTTGAGCATCCAGGGGACAGAGGGTGAAGGATGTATGTCGGCACGATCGTTGCAGCTTCACCTGTACTCCCAGCGCACACCGGCCATGCAGGGCAATACCCGAGGTGTGGTGTGCGGCATCTCCAAAGGTGTAGGCCGTAATGTGACGCCGAGGAGACGGACCGACGAACGGCTACACGCTGGTTGGAAATCAACGCAGCGGTGATCGACAACAATGGCAATAGCGCGTTGCATCCAAGGACCGAGGTTGACAGGGGTCCGGTGACGCCGAGAGAAGGTAGCCGAGGTGCCAGCGGTCCGGAGAGGCATGCGGAACGGTATATCGGTCCAACGGAGCAGGTGAAGCGGCGAAAGAGATCCAACGGAAGCGGCGTATGGGCAAGATCGCCGCGCACCGTAACACTGAGAGCAGCTTGAGCCTGACGCGGATGGGTGTATCGCGTGTGCACATGACAGTGCAGACAAGGATTGTTGCCAGTATACGCAGTAGTGTCCCAAAAAGGCGCTGCAAAGGTTAGCAACTGTTCCCAGCACAGAGACACAGGCAAAGTCAGGAGCAGGAATATAGTACTCTATCTCCAAAGTCTGGGATGAGCACAGAGCATCACAAATCAGAAGCCGGTCCGCAAGGTGTAGGATTAACCACTCTCAAATGAGAACAGTAAGATTTTTAATTGTTCTCACATGAGAGCTAGCGCTCAATTAGTTACTGAAAGTTACTAACTTTGTTACTAACTTGTTAGTTAGTAACATGTTAGTAACACAGGTCCTGGAGGAAGGTCGGGTTACTAACTTCGAAGGTACTTAAAAGCCCTTGGCCAGAGAAGGGATCCTGGGCCCTGAAGGAGTCCTGCAATGTGAATCTCAGCTCTCATACCATTTGAGTGACCTGTTCACCCTCTAAGTTGTAAAATATCACTCATGCTGGTGTACCACGGCTTCCCAATGCTGTGGGAAGTGAGTTGGTTGTATTTGAGCACCAAACATACAATTCGGGCCCTCAAGACTTACTTTCAGCACCTCAATTAATCTATCACTAGCCTGGGTGATGTCTAGGATGTACTCTCAACCTATATTGTATTATATAAGCTCAAATGTTATTAAAAATGTTAGTAACACCCTGTTAGTAATACCTAACGTTAGTAACCTGTTAGTTATCTCACGGGAGATAACTAACTGAGCTCTAATGAGAGCAACTAAGGATAAACCACAGGAAGTGATTTTACCCTGAGGGGTGACAAGTTTGAGGTGGAGTGGAAGCAGGGAAGCGATGGTGGTGGGAGGAAGACAAGGAGCAAACAGCTGACTTCGAAATTTGACTCAGATTCAAGGTCAGCCATTCATAGGGCAGAAACACTGCAAGACCACTTCCTCCCAATGCATGACAAGCCTTACTTAGGAACTCATATTTCCTAGCTCATTGTATGTGTCTGGATGCAGGTTAGCCAGAAGGTCTGAGCTCGAAGTTGAGATTGTGCATTTGCATTCAACTTACGTGTGACAGTGACTGTCCAAGAGGCAATTCTGGTGTAGTAAGCCATCTTACAGGCTTATAATATGATTTCATGTAGTTACATACCTCCCATGGGCAGACGCGCATGACGCGCAGGGGGACAATCATTGTCCTCGCGCAAGAGTGACGCGCACATTTAGACATATTAACGAACATTTCCGGATTTAGGGCCTGTAAAATTCACCTAAAATCACGATAATATTTAGAATGATATTGGCTATCTATTGAGGTAAGGATCGTGTGATTATGTAAAGATTTGAGCGAGATACTGTACCGTATCGACCGTAGGTTCATTCCCACGGGGTCCGATAAAATTTATCTAATCTTTGTGAGCCTCGATAAGAGATCGCGGTCGATTCCGCACATCAAACCTTATTTTCCAGAGGTCGGCGTTACGCGTTACTGAACCTACGGTCGATACGGTACAGTATGCTCTGCGCGTCTCTGCGCGTCTCTGCGCGTCACTTTCTCTACCCCCGCGTTTGCTGCGTTACCAGCAGGCGGTGCATCTGCATTGGCCAACCAGCGATCCCGTCGATTTTGACCGCCCAGACTTGACATTCGGCGTTCTGAATCCTTAGCTTTTCGTCTTTCCTCCCGCATAATTTCGTAAATCGAATTGAGGAGCTGGCGGCGCACCGAGGGGCCCTTCTCAGTAGTTGGTGCAGCCTGTGACTGGCGAACCCCGCCTGAGATGTGAGCGGGCTGGTGTTCACGTCGAATGCGAGCGAGCTGCATGAGATCATGCAGAGGATCGGCAGCTGAAGCCTTTGCCCGAGTGGAGACTGTGCATGCCTTCATCATGTCGGACAGAACGTCCGCACCTAGCGCAGCGTCGTCCTCCTCGCCGATTTTTTTGCTAGAATTCTGTCAGATCTGAAGATGCACAATTAAAACGACAATCTTACATCTCAATAGCGCGGTTCGCCTTCTCTGCGGCAGCCGCAAGGAGGACAGCATTGACTTTCTGACTCCCTTCAGATGAAAGGAACCAGACGTCGTCATACTCTTCGAGGATCTGATTGAGTTTCGCGGTACCATTGTCGTTGGTAGCGTCGGATTCGCCATCGAGATCGTCCATATCACAATCGTCAGCCTCCTCCGTTGGTTGTTCGAAGAGGTGATCAGCGCCAAATGTGGAGATAGCTGGGAGGCCGCCAACCGGCGCCGCGGTCTGAAGCACTGCGAGAATGTCAATACCAACGGACATTAACAGATCCTGAGCTTCAGCAAAGCCGAACTTGGCCAGCTGCTGAAGTTCTTCGTCACTAGGAAAGATGGCGGCGGTCTGGAAATTCATTCCGGTAGCGGAGAAGTACGTGTGGTGGTAGCCAGATGCCCTAGCTTTAGCTGAATGTGGGCCTTCGATGTAGTCACGATTGAGAAGGACTCTGAGCTTCGGTTGAATGAAAATGAAGTCGAGAGCGGTGAATTCCTCGAGAATGCGACGGGTTACGCCGTAAACGTGCTCGTTGACCGCAGTTGAATGCATCCAAGGCGCGAACGGAAGTGGAGTGCTGGTGTGGTCACGATAAATGACAAGTAGCGCGAGCATCGAGTCGCAGAGAATCTGGACGACTTCACGAGTCTCCCGGGCTAGTCCATGAGCAGCGGGGTATTCTGCAGCTTTGAGAAACGCATCCCAGCCTTCAAGGAAGAATCTGGCTCTGAATACGACCTTAGCTCGGTCACTATTGCTCATGGAGCGTGAGAGCCAGGCATCGCAGAGCTCGCCGAAGACAAAGAGGAAAGCAATAAGGCCGTTCCAGTCGCCGCGCTTCGTAACCGCAAAGTCAAGGAATTCGGCAGAAAACAGCCGGCCAGCAGCAGGGTCATCCTGTCGATCAGGGTTGAAAACATCGCGCCTGTACAGAGGTGTACCTGGCTCCAGCAGCAAATCGACGATCATGTCGAACGACAGCGTGTGGTCGCCAAGTGTAGCAGCCCGAGCACCGCTGAAAATGAAGTTGCGCAGACTTTTGCGGGCGTGTTCGGCATCCATGCAGTAGGCGAGCGGTTTGCCATCGTACATGGGCACAGTAATTGCAATGTCATCACGGTCGGCCAGCGGGTGAGAGACGGTGATGCGCATAAAGTGCGGCGCCTTCGCAGCAGCCTGACGTTGCACACCACGTTCTGTTTCGGCGCCGTCCGTGGAGTAAGAAGCGATGTGTAGCCCCCGAGTACACAGCCCTTCGATAATCTTCTCGTGCCATGCGAGTAGCTGTGGCACAGAGTTCTTCTCACCGATTGCGAGAGCAGCTAGAACCAAAGGTGGTACCCCAGGCAGGGGAATACCAAGAATCCAAACACGGATCTGAAATCGAATGAGACATGTTTCTAAATGACGATTAGAACAACAAAACCTTAGTAGCTTTGACACGATGGGCCTCGTTAAACAGCGCACGAAGCTCCTCTTCATTTTCGAACACGATGGGGCCATCGACACCCCCAACAAGGTACCATGTGTGTTGCACCTGATCGTAATACGTTCCCCAGTCTGGGAGCAGCTTTGTATCGTCACAAGAAGCCGCCAGGAGGTTGTTGTAGCTGTATCGTTGGCAATAGGCAACAGCGCGGTCAAACGAAGACTGGTTGATCTCCAACGGAAAGCGACCGTCCTTCGCACGTTTGCTTCTACAATGAATAAGTTTAATGAACATTGAGATAGCTGGAATACAACTCACTGAAAGGTCCGCTCTGTAGGGCCGCCAAGTTCTCGACGCACCATATCCGCAACGTGACGAGAATAGCATGCGATCGAATAATGATAGTCTTCCCAGGCTTCATCCCAATCCATACCCTGCATACCGACACCGCGCTTCTGCTTGTCCTCGATCTTGACGGTATTTCGAATAAGACCGAGTAATACAGCATTGTTCGAATATTTGCCATCGGCGACGCCCTGGGCGAACTTGAGGAAGATCGAGCTTGGGTTGTCGGTGTCCATGAGGGATTGGATGCCGCGGACAACGTCCATGTGCTCCGCTTGTTCGACAGGGAGGAAAGAATGGCGAATACGGTTAGCCGTGGCAGCACTCGCGACGGGAGCATTGCTAGCTGTCTGAAATTGTCGATCTCGCAGGAGCGCGAGACACTCGCGACACGCCGTCGGGGGTCGACCTGGGAGACCCTCACGAGTACACTTTGTGGAGTGCACCGTACCATTCTTGAGGTCGCGGACCCACTTCCACTCCGTCCGTTGAGCTGTGCGGACGCGTGTCTTCTGAGACGGTGTAAGCTTCGAGAATACGACGCTGTCACCATAGATCTCCTTGGCAATGACGGTCTCCGAGCGTGCTCCCCCGCCATCCTGCCCAAGTCTGTCGCAGATTGCGGCTGCTCGGACGTACAACGAACGCTGAAGTCCTGGGCATGTGCCATATTCCGGCGGGGGAGGTGGATTTCGAGGTGCAAGCACGGAATCAAGAGTCGACTGCTTGAATTCCGGTTTTAATGGTGTGCGCGTCTCGCTCGGAGGTGGAGCAGAGCAATTCTTGAGGTGCGACCAGAAATTCGCCAGCGTGTATGGGAGCTGAAGCCGTATATCCTTGCCACAGTTGAGGTGGGTGACGATCGAAGCGCAGGGCGAAATGGTGTATGCAACACCCTTCGCGTCGAGCTTTTCTGCCATTTTCGCCAGCTTTAGAGGCGACGTCTCGTAGGAACCACTTTTTACCGTGGCGTGGATGTCGCGCGCTCGCACCGCCGACCGCGAAACACCGATCGGACCAAGGCCCTGCTCCTCGCGGCGAGCATTGACTCTGACAGAATCGGTGTGGTGATCACAGCTCTGCAAAGCTCGCCGTTTGTGTTTTGGGCTGGTTGGCGGGCTGGGACCATCAGCTGGCTTCCGCTTTGGAATGGAAGATGGGGCATCCCTATTGAAAGGCGCAGAAGGCTGACATGGCGGCGTCGGTGTGTGTTCGACTGCTATCTGGCGCATTTTAGGCAGCGGAATCGTCGTGGCCTTCGGCGTAACATCTGAGACGGGGCGCTTTTTCTGAGGGCTGGTGGGCGGAGTCGGCGCGTCGACCGATTGTCCCTTCCGTTTCAGCGTCAAACCGGGGTGAGACGGGACGGAAGATGAGGCGAGCAATGAATTAACATGTCTCTTGAGCGTTGAAACATGTTTGCTGCTCTCGGAGTCAGTCGAGGATGTGTTCGCCCCATGTGCGCTAGAAGTGCTGAGATCACATGAACGAGCTGCCATGAAATCGTAGACATGATCTCACCTTTGACCTTGCACACCAGTAATATCTCCCACTGCATCCAAACTGTTGATTTCCTGCAGGTGAGTCTGACGGAGTACTCAGTTGAGTCCGCGGCACTGCTGATATTGGATTGCGTACCTCATCTGCCAGGGACAGAAATTTATCAAGCATGTGAGCGCGGGCATGCCGCAACTCATCCGCTTTGTTCCCAACGAGTGAACCAGAACGGCTTCCGACTGCAAACAGGACGCGGTCCAATGCCAGTACACCGCAGTTCGAGTTGTCTTGCTGTCGTGTCCCAACAAGATCGGCATAGCGAAATTTTTGCAGTGACATGGTTTTGAACCATGCGGAAAGAGCACCAGAAAGAGTTTTAGGGATGCCCTCAGTGGAGAGAGAGTCATAGTAGAGCACCTTGCGAGCCGAAAAGTCGACGAGGAACGACGCCCAGTGATTAGCAGGCGCAAAGGGCCGCCACTGTAGTGGCTTCCCATACTGTATCGGAACGATAGCGCCGAGGTACCGCAGCTTTCCACTGCGTATATCGTCCATGACAGCCTGCACGGTGCGAGGCGGCCGCTGGCGCGTCTTGCCGACATATAAGTCATAAAGATGATTACAAAAACTGAGCGGAACACAGGTTCCATGCTCAGAAGAAGCCCGTCCTTCGATCTCGAGCAGACCATCGATGATTTGAGACGAAATCCATGCTGTATCAGAGACAAGCCGCCAGAGATCTGCGACTCGTACCGAGACCTGCCTGAGCCCAGGAAGCTCGGACAGAACGATGGCCTTCTCCACTCGAGGCAGGAGCGAGCCCAGCTTGGCGTTATTAAGAGCGGAATCATGAGAGTGAAGCCAGGAGAGACCAGACTTCCAATGGGCTTGGAGATCTGCGAGCGTAACTGTCTGCTGCCAGAGAGAAAGTACCCAGAGTGGGCACACAATTGCCGCATTCCCCTCATGAGCATAGACCAATGACTCGTGCCCGTCCAGCCAGAACTGCTCAGCCGCGGCACAAAGCTTTTCGACAAGCTTTTGAGGCGGGATAGCACGACGCATTAGAACCGACATATTGAACGGCGCCGGTGCTCGGCCTCTCGAGAAAAATGCGGTCAGGACAGGCGGAAGAATTCCTGCACTGATTGGAAGTAGTTGGAAGGATACAAAGTCCACGACAGTGACACCTGCGGGCGGTAGAAAATTTGCCGCGAGGTGTGGCGGGAGTTCCATCGCGTCTTTATACGCTTCACGCACAGCTTGTGGCACTGCAGAAACATCCTTCCCCTTACCCCGCCATCGCGCAAGGTCGAAGTTCGGGGGTGGTGTTTTGCAGACCTCAATTGCCGCTGTAGCCGTTTCTGTGTACTGATTAGCACAGAAGCTCTTCACCGCGGCCTGGGATGCGCACCTGACATGGATTGGGTGATTGGCAGACGTGATAGGGTAGCGATAGGGATGTGGACGCGCGAGGGTGATTGACGCGTAGCGGATGTTCGTGAGCAATAGGAAGCAGTCGGCGGAAAACGAACAGGCGCCGGCCGCAAAAAGGGCCAAGGCGAGACTCGAACAAATGACTTGGAAAGCTCAAAAAGGTCGCTCTGATCGGCGCTACAGCTAGACTATTAAGGAGCTTTGAAGCCTTCCCACACTGGTCTATACGCGTATAGAACGATATCTCACATGACCTCTGGCCCACGGATATACGCACCCGCATGTCACATACCGCTGCTTTCAAGCACATCTATACGCAAAATTATGTCACACGCTGCGTGAAAACCATATGATTTATACGCACCCAGTATGTCACATACTGGCGGACTTTCGGGGGTCCTCGAACATCCGACCAAGAGGCCAAGATTAGCACGTTAGCTTCACACTGGTCATCGTTTCCCGATGCACAGGCAGTAAGAGGGGCGTCAGCTGCGGTCCCGCGAGACTGGAGAGTGAGGTCGGGAGTGTGCTGTATTGGGGAGCGCTGTGCGGCCAGCAAAACGCAGAGTCCCAAGTAGTATGTAGCACAACCGGGATCGTCTTCATCCTTCGCAAGACATTCGGAAGCAACAGAGGTCAGAGAATGCGGATCATCGTCTGCATTTGTCCATGGAGCTGTGCTCGCTAATCGCCAGAGCAACAGCTGATGTCGATGCCCTGATCAGTCGCTGCGGCACGCACCGTTCCCCGGGCTTTCCACCTTGTTCTTCTTCCTCGTCCTCCAGGACGTCCGTGCCCCTTACTTTCTTCTTTTCTCCTCTTATTTTCTCCGGATTCTTCGATGGCCTCGTCAACCACACGCTCTTTTCTGCGCTTCGGAGCCCAAGGAACGTCGTCGTTATCCCAGCTTTCTCCTTGTGAGCATCTGCAATCACGTTCGAACGACGCGTCCCATTCACATTACAATTCCCAGGTATTCTCCTTGACGCCGCGCTTGAGCGCTGCGGTAGCGCGTCGTCCGAACTTGACGCATCGGCCGCTGTATCTCAAGCGTGCTGTGACTTTGAGATAAAACAATTGACACAGGCATGCTGGTATGTGTGCTCGTCATCAAATAGCAAATTCACTCTAATAGCCATTTACCAGGGCATGCTCTAGCGGCTTGCCAGGCGATGCCTCTTGCGCAAGTGCTGCGCGTGAGGCCGATATCGCTATTGGCATGTCCGCATGCGCACCCAGCACGCCTCTGTCTCTTCAGTCTTCTTCCACCAACCAGCAGCGTGTATATGGGTAAGTATGCCTTGCCTGATCATCAGCGCCCAAGAAGGAAGCTGATTGCATACACGCGCAGGCGGGATTTACCTGGCGCTTCACTGTACAATCCGACCACGCTTTTCCTCGTCACCTTCTTTGCTGTGCTCACCATCCTCGCGCTGGGTATCTTCTCCTTCATGGTGCATCAGTGCCGCCGCTCGCGCCCGTACGAGAAGCGCGCCAAGCGCCATGCGTTTTTGGACCTGATGGAGGGACACACGCCCGTGGAGGAGCGCCGTGCTCGCTCTCCAGATCCGCCGCACAACCCCTGGGTACAGTTCCAGCCCGACCGCGCCGCGACGCCGTCGCCCTCACCGGCGTTTGTCCCGCGCAACACTCCCATGGTCGAGGCTTGGCCGCGCTGGCGGACGAGCCTCGTGCTCTCAGGCGCCTCAGATCGCGACGTCCTCGCGGCGCCACCGCCTGCGATGGTATCCATCCCGCGCAGATGAGACCTGCACCCGGAAAGACACGTGCTCGCCGTACCCCGCCCACCGCGCACTGGTTGCTGCAATTTTGTTATGCCTTTCACTTCTTGTTGCACCCTTGTTCACCTTTTTGTGTCGGTTAACTTATCGCGGACGAATATGTATGGCGAAGTCTCGTGTCCCAGTCTCTGCGAACCTGCCCCGGGCTGTTTTCTTTGGTCAAGCGTGTGCACCTTATTGCGGCGTATTTTGGGCAACAGCTGCAACTGCACTCGTCTGTTGCCGGATTCATTCCTTCTAGTCCCAACAGACTCCATCGGGCGTGTTTGCGTGGGCGGACACGGACAGTTGTACCTTCGAACTTGAAGCTCGTCATTCGTTGCTTGACAGGGACTTGGATGTTACAGTGAGACTTGCATTCCGGAGATGGCCTATTCCATCTGAAAAGACCTGTATCTCGATAGACGCCAGAGCTTCCCCACAAACATGCTTAACCTTCGACAACCGGAGCGCCGAAGGGTGCCCGGTTCGCAAAGCAGTGCGTGTCACTGAATGATCACTTACCCGGTATAGACGACAATATCGAGATATGAGATCCCAGCTACTGTTGTTCTGAGGGCCTGCGATGACAGAAACGAGAACCGGGATGCTGGCGTGGTGAATCCGGTTCGGATGTTAACATGGGTCCGGAAATCGTCCGACAGCATGTCTGCGGCCACCATCACTCCAGCAAGCAAAAGCCGCAAGTTTCAGCGCTGATAGGCGACGGGCTCGGGTGCTGTCGCCGCTTTCCTCTTATCCCCCACGTCCGCAACTGCGCAGTGGATGTCGTTGCCATGGCCGACGAAGAAAAGGCAAAGCAGAGCTCGAGCTCCGAGGATAGAATCTCAGTGCACGAAGTCCAGATCAACGCGTCCGGCCATGCCGACCAACTGCCGCGCCAGTATGGCCTGCTCGCCATCTGCGCGACCGCCCTGACCATTGACAACGCTTGGGTCGTGCTGGGCGGTTCGTTCGTCGTGTCTATTGCCAACGGCGGCCCACCTGGGCTCCTGTACGAGCTATTGACCGCCTGTGCCTACTATTTTGTGGTCGGGGCATGCATTGCAGAGCTTGCGAGCTCTATACCGTCTGCTGGGGGAGGTGCGTGTTGCCCGAAAAGAGTCAGAACGCTCTCTTACGCAGTGCGCAGTCTACCACTGGGCGAGCGTGACGCCGGGTCCTCGCTACGGCCGCGTTGTGGGTTTTTTTGCGGGTCATTTGGGCTGGTGGGGCTGGATGTTCGGGCTCGCCTCCATCGTCTATATTCCGGCGAACGTGATGGTGCAGATGTATGCTGTCTACCATCCCGACTTCAACCAACAACCATGGCATCTCTATCTGACCTACGTCCTTGTCACTTGGTTCTGCGTCGCCGTGGTCGTCTTCGGTAACCGCTTTATGCCCGCGCTGCAGACGTTTGGTCTCCTGGTTATTTGCGTCGGTGGCCCGGTGACAATCATTGTCCTCGCCGCCATGCCCAAGAGCCATGCCTCCCATTCTTTTGTTTGGACCGACTTTCAGAATGTCACGGGCTGGTCCAACGGTGGCGCCTTCCTCGTTGGTGTGCTCAAGTATGTGGCGCGCTACGCCGTAATCCGAGTGCTCGTGGATTGCGCGTGCTTACGGCATTCTGTTCTGCAGCGGCGCGTTCACGATCGGCACACCCGACAGCGTAACGCACGTGCGCACTTGCTTCTCCCCAGCGTGCCTGGATGATAATAATAAATCGGCTGTAGATGGCGGAGGAGCTCCCTCATCCAAGGAAGGATATGCCCAAAGCGATTTTCGCCCAATTAGGCCTCGGGTGCCTCAGTACGAACCTTTCTTCTTGTCTTAGTCCCCGCATTCATTTTGACGGCTCTTTCCAGCTTCGTTCTGCTTTGCTATCGCGCTCATGTACGCCATCACCGACCTGGACGCGGTGGTCAACTCGCCCGGCGCATTCCCGCTGGCGGCAGTCTATCAACAAGCAACCCGTTCGCGCGGCGGCACGTTCGGCCTCCTCTTCATTATACTCATCAGCATTATGATATGTTCCATCGGTATTACAATCAGCGTTAGTCGCAATCTTTGGGCGCTGGCGCGGGATGACGCGATGCCATGCTCACGCTGGCTCTCACAATGCAACGAACGCCTCGGATGTCCGATCCAGGCTACCATCGTGAACGGTGAATGCTTTGCTACTTCTTCATTCATCACTTCCTAAATATTGCCTTAGGTATACTTGTGACTGCCTTCGGCGCGATAGCGCTAGGAAGCAAGGTTGCGTTCAATGACCTGGCAGGGTGAGTCTCTGCCAAGCTCTAAATGCCTGCTTCCTCTAAACCTTCGCGCTCAACAGCTCTTTTATCATCTTGACGACAACGTCTTACCTACTTTTCATCCTCCCTCACCTCCTCACTGGCCGAAAATACGCACCCGTCGGGCCGTTCAACATGGGCCCAACCCTTGGCCCACTGGTCAACGGTCTCGCAGTCGTGCTCATTCTCTTCTTCAACGTCGTATTCTGCCTACCGTTTACCATGCCCGTCATTGGGCACGCGGACGCCATGAACTACAACAGCGTAATCCTGGTGGGATTGACCCTGGTCACTGTAGTCTGGTGGTTATCGAGCGCGCGGAAGAAGTACAAAGGACCGGTACTGCCGCCCATGGACGAAAAGGGACGGGTCATCAAGGAAAGATAGCTATCTGGAATTACAAATAGTAATTCTGCACTAAGCTTTGCAAACGGTCGTACGCTCCGCGCTGAAGCGTAAAACCATACATTGCGGTGTTTCCGGCGCCGAATGTCACATGGCACAGTGGGAGACTGGTACGAGACGCCAGCGGCGACATACCTGTATCTTCGTATCGCTATTACGCATGACCCGCATACTTGTGCGCGTGAAGCTGCACTGCGAGCCATCAAATACACCGTGTGACACGATTCGATGCTCGTATTGCGACAGACCCGATTCAAATTTGTTGTCACCAAAAACCTCTTGATTTCCAATAGTAGCAGCGAGTGTGGAGTAAGTTACAAGAATTATTGATGCTTCCAGACTTTGCTGGAGGGAGGGATCGTGCGACGAAGGGAATGTGCGCGAGGTATACAAAGGTATCACCGAATCAAACTATTACAGACCCGAGTCTGTCTTCTTACCCCAATAGAGATCGCCCGAGTACCAGGTCTTCCAGGTCGAGCAAGTGTCCTGCCACTCGTCGTCGAGGGTGACGGTGTCGAAGATCTCACTCTGGCGCTCGACAAGCTGCAGACTGAGACCTTCCGAGACATGCCACGCAATGTGGCAATGCATGACCCAAACACCTGAGGAATATGAGGATATGGTTAAGAAAGAGGCCTGTTGCTACGAACCAGGGTTATCGGTCTGGAAAGCGATGAACAGATAGCCCGAGGCTGGGAGCATCGCGACGTCGCGGCGCGGAGGGTTGTCCCACTTCAAAGTCGCGGTACTGGCGTCAAACGTGCCCGAACCAGATGAAACGATGTTAAAATCGTGTCTGGGCGGTCAATGAGCAAAGGTGTAATCAGATATATAGCGCAATCGACATACCCGTGAAGATGAATGGGATGAGCAATGCCTCCGAGATTCTGAATGACCCAATAAGCCGTGCTGAGTCCTTCGTCCATGAACAACGCATTCTGAATGTCGGCGTAGGAGTCTAATGTGCATCGTCAGACCGTACAAAACGAAGAGGCTGCAAGTTCACGAACTGTTGTTATCGGCCACCTGCTGCAGGGTGGGGTATCCCCAGTCAACGTCCATGGCATGGCCGCTGACGAGCCACCGGAACACGTTATCACCCTGGACAACCACCTGGGTCGGGGCGCTGACGGAGATGTCTTCCTGGGTGCTGGTGGCGAAGCCAGACGAGTCGACTGTGACGGACACATAGGGCTCGAGTCCGACCTCGTCGTCGCAAGAATCGTCGTAGTCGTACGCGTCGGTGGTGGGCAAATCGGTCGTTCCGTAAGTAATGTACCCCGTAACGTCGCCAGCGTTGTCATTCTGGCTGCACGAGATCTGCGGCCAGACGCGGAACCAGTAGCTCTTGGACGTGTCCTGGTTCGCCTCGATGATGACATCGTAGCGCTGGCCAATGGCCATTCCAAGAACGTTGGTCGTGTAAGGCTTGATGGGCACGAAGTCGCTCGCGATGACCGTCATCGGATGGTTGTCTATAGAAACTCTGAAGAACGAGTCGACCGAGGTGTTGATGAGCCTCAGACGGTACTTCTTGCCGGACTCGATTGTCTTGACAAAGCGTTTGCCCTTTGTGGTGTCTGTGGGCAGCGCGTTCGTGCCGCCGATCAGGAAATTTGGCGGAACAGGTGGTCCAGTGCGCTGGACGAGGGACCATGAGTTCAATATGATGCTGGGAAAAATTCTGCGCACCTCTGCTGCATATGCACCAGCGTACGCAGTGATGTGGAACCAGTCTGAGATCGTGATCGGGCCCAGGTCTTCATCATACTTGGACAAACATTAGCCAAATAATGATAGTCGGCCATCAATCGCTCACCTCGTCCGAGGCAGGACCATTGATGACAATGGCGCCGACAACACCATCACCATACTGAGCACTGGC
This sequence comes from Auricularia sp. M13, assembly GCA_037042915.1. NCBI lineage: Eukaryota > Fungi > Basidiomycota > Agaricomycetes > Auriculariales > Auriculariaceae > Auricularia > Auricularia sp. M13. Next base: position 2,592,101 of record CM073195.1, on the reverse strand, counting down.
TCCAAGTCAGAAATATGCTGGTGGTGTACGAGTGTGGGCGTGCGAACCTGTAGTGGCTATGATACCAAGATGTCCCATACTGGGTTGCCTTGAAAGCTGTACACCTTGGTCTGCCCAGGAGCAAGCGGGCACTCCGTGACGCCTAGGAAAGCATTAGAAACTGTCGATATAATGGCCCGGGCGAAGACCTACCATTTACACCGTCGGCGATGGTGTTCTGCAGCTGCCGGATGCCATGCCAATGGATGCTGGTGCTGTAGCCAGTGAATAAATAAGCGCGTCGACGTGACGAAAACATACCCATTGTCCTTCAATGCGTTAGTAACATGGATCTCAAGCCTGTCGCCCCAGTTCGCCGTGAGCGTGGGTCCTGGAATGGTGCCGTTGATAGTCAGAACTTGACGCGAGAAGCCGTCCGGCGCAAGGGTGGTATTAGTAATTTGGAGATAGTACTGTTTCGTGAGAAACATAAGCCACACGCGCAAGAGATGCGGAAATTGACATACAACGACCGTCTTCCCGGTATCCGGTCCATCATCGTAGTAGTTGGTGGAGATGTCGTATGTGCCGTCCCAGCAGAGGCGTGAATCATCGTTTGTGCATGTCTGACGACGATGGAGAGAGCGATGCGGAGCGCGGGTATGAACGAGGGGAGGTCTACACGCAGCGTCAATTGGAAACTATCAAGTACCATAGTGCACTTACACGAGGCTCGCCAAAACGGGGGCGACAGCCGCAAGGATAGCCAGGGACAGTCGCATGAGGATTCGAAGGGATCGAGGACAGAGAGGGGCAGACTGAATGCTCAAGAAATGTGGCCCATCGCTCTATATAAGCTCACGGCGATTGAATGGCACTGGACGGGTGTCGTAGATGCATCTCGCCGCAGTGTTGATTGAAATTCGCACGCGGCTGATCCCGCGGCCAGATTGACGAGTCTGCACGGCTAAGTGTTACTTCATACAGTTACGTCCACGGTTCAATGTTCAACATGTTCGCAGCCTGGGTTTGGGTGCGCGGAATCGCCCTACGAGCCACGGACTCCACCTAGGAAGGCTGCAAGAAGTGAGCACCTGCGTCGGGAAAGGCGGAACATAGCTAAATTTGGGATTGGTCATTTAGTGAGCAACCTCCTGGATATTACGATACCGGTGCGACACGAGACGCGACGCACTGGGGCGGTGCCCTGCCGGAGACGCGTCAGACCGGAAGGTGAATGCTGATGCATGATGAGTCGGCCTTCGAGGCAATTATCGCTGAATGATTTTTTGACAACGGTGTTACCGTTTTACCATTCCACGTCTTGCAGGTACGCAGGTAACGGCTTGTCAGGTGTGCTGAAAGCCACGGTCCGAACAGTCGTGTCCTGGTCGTGTAGATCATAGTTTGGAAATTGCCGTATCGGGCGTTCTTGACGCATCGCGGAACTACTACAAGCTGCGCGCTGTCGAAAGGCAAAAATCACTCACATGGTTGATGTAAACCAAGCGTGAGAAAGCAGATCCTACAAGGTAGACCCTCCGCGTCGACGAATTTGAAGTATGCAGGATTGGGACCAAATCGAGACTGCGTTTGTATTCCCAGAAAAGGGGGATCGGAGGTGAAGTTATACAGACTTACTCCTTTTGGATATCCCGCACATCCTCGCGGTATCAAGTTCTTGAAGTTTCGTGCCTGGTTCTTGCTCAGTTGCCACCACTTCCGTTGCTTACGAGGGTACGACTATCTCAACGCCATGGAACATTCGTTTTCCCAAGCGCAGTGACGGTATCGGCTGAAGCAGCCTCGGTCAGGGGGGTGATGCCAGCGGCGTTGCCAGCTGCGCGAGCCGGACACTGCTGACTTCTCGAGAAATTTACCGCGGATGACCAAGGAGACTGCGAACACGACTGCGTGGGTAGAGTTCAGGGTCGGGTTCACGTTCATCCATCACGTTTCGGGTACCTGTCCTAGGTGATATAAGAAACTGAGCGCATGCATAGCCAGTTTCGACCTTCCCTTGACCAACTTACCATCTACGTAGTCCCCCCGCAATCGTTATGCGCTTCTTCGCTCTTGCAACCACTCTCGCTTTCGCCGTCGCAGCATTCGCACAGGTGCCGGGCACGCCGCTCAAGGGTTCCGCCAAAGTCCTCGTCTCGACTGTTGACAAGGACGGCGTAGTCTCGTCGAGCTCCATCGGCTGCCTCAACACCGAGGGGCAGGTGACCGCCAACACAGCCAACTGCGCGACCTTCAAAATCTCCTCGAAGACGAGTCAGTTCGGTGGCTCGCCCTTGGATGCGGGCAAGGGCGCATGCGGCTTCATCCCCAAGAACCCGCACGGTCCGCTGGGCTGCAACTCAACTGTGCCAGCCAAGTACATTCTGGGCTTCTACGTGAGTCCATTTGCCATCAAATTGACATGATGTTGCTGAAGCGTACCCTCAAGGAATTGGACGGCAAGATGGCGGTTCAGGAGATGTTCACGGAGTGGAACATCGATGCCGCACCCACGGGCAACGAGACGCTGAGCTTATTCAAGCAAGGCCTTCATCCTCTGCGCGCTGTCCTTTCGTGGTCTCCCGTTTGAAATCGTGTTGACTGGCGTTCTTTTTATACCCTTAATGAGTAGGAACATCTGCGTATACACGGTTAGTTGGCAATTAAATGGATAATGGAATGTAACAATTGTTACTCTGACCCAAATCGGCAAGCCCGGGATGCAGCTAAATGGTGCTGGCATCGACTAGTCACCTTTGCATCCTCTGTTGGAAGATGGTCGTTCCAATTAAAGGTGACGACAGGCTAGAAGGAATAGCGCTCGTGTTCAACTCGAGCTTGCTGCTTGGTGCTCAGCACAGTAACTAATGGCAGGATGTCCGGTGTTAGAGTGCGTCAGAGAAAAACCCAAGACGAAACGACTTGAAGCATGTGCGCCGTCATGACGGGTTCCGGAAGAGTCCGAAACGCGCTTTGAACTCCGTCATTGTCTGACTCAAAAGCATCTGCGGTCCGCAAAGTGGACATCCAAAAAACGAGTAAAATTAAATCCCAGTATTATCTGCGTTTTGATCATATTGATTCACAGGCGTTCTCGTTAAGCCTCGATGACGGCGAAAGAGTAGTCAGTGTAACCTTCGTTTGGATCGCCACTGGGGTAGCGATACAACGTCGCCAAGTTCGCAACGGGCCCAGAGGTATCCATTCCCGCTTCCCACTTCCGCTGTAAGTCAGGCTGCGAGATCCACCCGCGTCCAAAAACCGCCGCATCGATTTTGCCCGCCTTGATCAGTGTATCAGCCTCGGAGAGCGTGAGGTCACCATTGAGCAAAATTTTGGCATGCTTGATGAGCGGCCTGTACGTCTCAAGAATGTCGTGCTTTGTGCCGCGCAGGCTGCCTTGTAAATGCGGATAAGTGCGCGCTAGCGGACGGATTGGGAGAGATCATGCACACCGTTGATGACGACGTCCATCATGGGGAAGTAGCGCATGAGTTGGATATAAGAGACCTTCATCTTGTCTATCTCCTGCAAGTAGTAAGAGAAGGTCGCAATTGTTTCCTCGAGAGGCATTCTACGCATGTTAATCAGATGTACTCGATGCTTCGTCATGTGGCATGAAAACTCACCCGACGTCGTTGTAGCCGCCCGACGGGCTGATCTTGACGCCAACCCTATCAGGGCCCCAGACCTCGATGATGGCCTTGAGGGCCTCCAGGCCCAACTTGCAGCGTCCTCGACCGAGCCGCCCCATTCGTCGGTGCGTTTGTTGCTGGTGCTGTCGAGGAACTGATGAACTAAATAGCCCCCCGAAGAATGCACTATGGTATTGCGTGAGATAACTCATCCGGAAATGAGCCTAGGGTACCCTCACGCTCTACACCATCAAAGCCCGCTTCCTTGGCATTCTGTGCCGCGACGCGGTACAGCTCGACGAATTGCCAGGGATCCTTAATCTCCTCCGGCTAAAATGCGTTGTCAGCAGATGCTATGACTTTCAAGACACAGTATGGTGTCTCCTACCAGCTCAAGCCGCTCCTGTAACCCAGTGTCGGGGAAGAAGAACTTCTTCTCACGCGCCGCTATGAGCGACGGTGCGGGGACCACGACAGGTCTCCCAACGGCGTTGGGCATCTGCGAGTGCGCAATGCGACCGACATGCCATAGCTGCATGACGAAGGTGCCCCCCTCCTCGTGCACGGCGTCGACGACGGTCTTCCACGCGGCGACTTGCTCGCGCGACCAGATGCCCGGTGCATGCGGCCACTCGGAGCTTTGGGGTGCGATGAGCGCGCCTTCGCTGAGGATGAGACCCGCGCCGCCCCGGACGCGCTGCGCGTAGTACTTGGCAATCATCGCAATGGGGTAGCCAGCAGGATCCCACCGGTTGCGCGTGAGGCTCGCCATCACGTTACGGTTGCGCAGCTGGAGGGCACCGAGTTGGAGAGGAGAGGAAAGGCCGGCTTGGGACATTGCTGAGGAGTTATGAGGAACGCTGTCTGTCGCAGTTGCACCCCTTATATACGCAGGGAAAGCCGATATCTTGGTCAACTAGCCCGCGTCCCCCTCGCTGTGACTTGGATGCGCTTCGAAGCCCGGCGACAGTTCCCCTGCCCCCAGTGTTATCGGATAAAGACCCCAGTGCCTAATCGTCGCTCACAGTCAGCTGTCGGACTGTCGGAGTCTGTCGGGAAGGCGTGACCGAAGACGCGCTACGTCACGTGGTTTGTCTTCCGGCTACAATAGTACAAAGAGGACTGTTCGTTTCAAGACGTTTCCAGGAAGGGCATCCAAGTGAAGATACCCAGGTAATGCGCAAACCAGCATTTGTGACCAGCGCCTCTTCGTAACGGACAACCGCGATGAGCCGAGGAAGGCAATTTCTGTCCGTCTCCTGTCGGAATGGGGTGTCGGCCATTGACAATGTATAACGTTGGACGCCTCGTTCTCGTCAGCCAAAGGATGCTGTGGGGGCAACAGGGCTTCATAAATGGGCTGGGGTTGCAGAAGGCAATGCGCTAACCCAAACCACAACCAGAGCGCTTCAAGGACGCGCAGAGCATTGACTCGACGATAGCAAAAGCCAGAAATTTTGTAGACAGGTGCCTGAACGATGTCATTCAGTATCCTCGATCTGAATGTGATTTGGCAAGTGCTGGTCGCGACGGGATGCAGGCCCTGAAACACGCCGGCCACGTGGCGGCAATTAAAGCACTAAGCCGACAATTTTGAACAACGCGACAAGCGACGATTGTGGACACCGGGCAGCGCTTCGAGCAAGTGGGGGTTACTTGAGTGTCTGTGGGTATTATTCACCCCAGAGCCAGGGCGGGCAGAGTTTGACGACGGGCACTAGGACCTGAGTTATGACGGTAGAGTCGAGAGGGTCTTGTAATTGGCGCTAAATGAGGGGGGTTGGAGGCAGTACTTATCACGACAGGGCCAGCGGCAGTCGCTTGGCCAGGCTTACGATGCCCCCAACCACTGCAGGGCCTGTGGGTTGTTCTTGTCTGCCTTGCTCTTAAGGGCGGCTGCGACGCGGAAGAAGAGTCGAAGACAACAACGATCAATGGGCGGAAGCAAAATTTGGCGAGGGCCGTTGTTCTCTGTTTTGCCGAGGGTCGCGTTGCTGCTGGGAGCCCTCCGCCCGCACGCACGAGAGAAAAACGGCCGGCCAGGCTCTTCCTCGCAGCGCCCAGTGCCCGCGCCCCGCAGCCCGAGCCCGCCCAGCCCAGTGTGACTGTCACGCCCGCTACGCCCTCCACAACGATCGCCACGACGCAAGCTACACCTCTCGCCATGACCTCCGCATCTACTGCAGTCCTGCCGCCGCCCACGATCAACGGTATGCATCCAAAGGCCCTAGTTTATGCGTAAATTAACGCGAAAATTCTACGGCAGCCCCGAGCGAGAACTGGGACGACGATTTCGAGTTCGGCGCCGCCCACGGACACACGCCCGGCCGCACGACCGACCACAGTCACCTCAGCGCTGGATCGGCCGCCGACGCGCGCGGTCCGCGGAGGCGCGCGTCTGTTGCGCTGAGCGAGACGGAAGAGAACTGGGACGACGACTACGAGGACCCAAACGACAACCAGCCGGGCCCGTCCTCTAGGCCCGCACACGGCCAGCGTCGCTCCAAGGGCTCCACGCGCGAGAACTGGGACGACGAGTTTGCCGCGAGCCCCACCGCCCAGCACGCAGACAACGAGGCCGCGTTTTCTAGCGACGACGACGACGGCGCCGAGTTCGGCCTCGGCAGCGTACACGACGAGGACAAGACCGTCACCTCGAGCACCCGTCACCGCCCGTTCTCCATGGCAGACGCTCCGCCGGTTCCCTTCGGTGCCTAGCTCGCGAATGTCTCCGACGCGTCCGGCTCCTGTCCCAGCATCGCCGACAGTGTCCAGCTTCTCGGCCACGCTTTCCTACGCGCCGTCCAACTACTCGTCAACGGCCCATCTTGCGCTGCGGCAAACCCAATCAGCCGGCTCTTCTGCTCACGGTCGTGCGTTCGTATCTCAACAGCCCGGCGTCCTCCGTAAACCTCCGCCAGCAGCAAGCAACAATGCAAACCGTGCTCGGCGACGACTGCGCAAGAAATCCCGCCCATCGCGCGTCGGAGACGACATTTTTGAGATGGACGACCGTACGGACGACCGCGCCGCGAGACTGCAGAGATTGGCCGAGCATGTCAGCGGTATGACCTCAACCGACGACGATGGTGATTACGACGACGAGGAACGCGACGAGATGGGCTACATCCCGCCCGTCACACCGGAACCAAGGTCATATCACGCACAGCAAACGTCTTCGTCCTCGCGTCCGTCGTCGGCCGCGGCACACAATGCCTCCGTCGTGAGCTTCGCGGCTACGCCGTCCTCTTCCATTCCCATCCCTGCAGGCACGCCGTCGTCAAATGCCGGTCCTTCGTCGCCTGTACGCAGCCCTATCCTGTCGAGATTGGGATCTGTCAAGCGCTGGGCTAAGGGCGCGCGACGTCTGTCGACCGCCCCTTCCGACGCATCAGCGACCAATTCACCGTCTGGCTACGATCTGGGAGAGTCTGGCGGCCATTCACGCCCCGTCAGTCTTGCATATGCACAACAACAACAGGAACGAGCACGTAGCCCGTTGGGCGAGCCTCTCAATCCGAATGTGCATGGTATGTGCAAACATTCTCATGCATGCCGATCCGTGTCTAATCTGCATTTGCAGAGTTACAGCCGCTCGGCACTCTTCATGGGAAGAAATCTGCAAGCACGCTGCACCAGGACGAAAGCTTCACGCAGAAGAGCGGGCACAAGATGTGGTTTTTTCGCCAGGAAAATGGTGGCCCTTTGCGTAATCGAAAGTCGCGCGACCGTATGAAGGACCCGCCGGGAAACGGCAACACCAGCATGAACAACGACCTCGAGCACTGTCCGCCCAACCCCGTGGGGGCAGTGTTTCCGCGCCGCGGTTCCGGTGCCGGGCTTGAAGACGACAAGGAGAGGGAGAAGGACAATGAGGCGAAGGAAAGAGAGGCATCCTGGGTCTGCGGCGCATTAGCTTGATAGGCGGGCATAAGAGGACTCGGTCCATTGTGGACGAGCACATGGCGCCCACGTCGCCGACCGAGCCTGCTAGCAATGCCCTCGCCGGCTTTTCGTTCCCGCCTCCGGAGCAGGTGAGTATTCGTGCGATGCAGTGAGTGAACATGTATGCTCACGAATATCTGCAGCCTCCGACAGATCCCAGTCTTGCTCCGCCAATAGAGCTGTCGCCGCCTTCGCCACCTTCCAACTCGCCACCCCGCCGAAAATCGAAACCGCTCGTAGGATCCCTTTCGGAGCCAGTCGTCCAGGTGGACTCGTCGCCGTCCAACGCCAGTGTCAAGTTTGCCCTTTCCAGCCAGGCGGCATCACTAGGCAGGAATGGCACGCCGACTCAGGAGGCGCAACGCGAGCTTGCGCTTGCGCTGCGCCGCAATTCCCTGGGTGACCTCAAGGCGATGGAGGGCGCTAGTGCCAGTGGGGGACTGAAGATCCCCGCGCGGATAAGTCGCGCGCAGGTCGGCCTCAAGAGGGATCTGGGGCTCGTCAAGGAGTTTGCGAGCTGCGTCGAGCGTACGTGGCTCTATTTGCAGCTTTACTTCACCTCGCTAACGTGTGCGCATATAGAATTGAAGCAGCTGCAATTGACGTATCAGTCCCTCCTCGGCGAGCTTCGTGTGGCGCTCGAGAACGCGGCGTCGCCAACTTCTGCGACCTCTGGATCTACGCGCCTGTTCCACCTCCCCCGCGCGCCCCTTGCTCGCCCCCAGAAGAGCCTGCACGGAAGCTCCAAAATATCGAGCATGAGTACAGCATCTGGTGGGAGTGCGCCGAGGTTCTTATCGAGCTTGGTGGCACTGGCGGTCCAGCGAGCAGCGTTTCCGAGCCCAAGAACTTGTCGTCGACTGTGGACGATCGCGAGAGGGATGTGACGCGCTCGGGAAAGAGGCGCGAGCGGGCTATAACGCTCGTCGGCTCTGAACCACCACCCACCCCCACGACGAACGGGCCACCACAAGCCAGCCCGCCACCTAGTCATTGGCGGGCATCGACCGGGCGCCACGATCTTAGCCAACGCCAGCTGGTCCTGCTCAAGAAGATGCTCAACACTCCTGACCCAGCGACTTTCGTCGTTGGCGGTGTTGTGGCGGTTTCCAGACCCACTATGGCACTTCGCTCGGCACCCCCGCATGGAGATTCCAGCTTTTCGTCATCCATGGGGACTGGTCCTGCGGCTGCTTCGTCAAGCTCTGGTTCGCGCGTCGGGCTTGGTTTGGAGATACCCGAGCTTGACGCGCGCATGTTGGCTGGATCTCCTGCGCCTAGTCAGGGCCCGAGTTCACCGCAGAACAAGGCGCGGCGAGGTAGCAGGGGCATCACGGGTTTGCGCGAGCTCTTGCGGTCGTTCAAGCGTCAGGGCCAGGCGGGTACGTCGAGCTCAGTGTCAAACGCGACGACGTCGAGGATGGATCTTCCGCAAACTGGATCGGCGACTACTTCGTCTGCATCGGTATCTGCGCACGAAGAGGCTGTACGACCGTCGTCGTCGACGGCACGGAAGCCCAAGGCTCGCCTTAGCACTGGTGCTCAAACTGTCGTCAGCGAGCAAGAGGCACGGCGCAAGCGGGAGGTTCACCCAAACTCCCCGTATGGCACTGTCGGTGCGGTGCCAACCAAGAGTCCGCGCCGGCCGTCCCTCGCTTCGCTCTTCCGACTTGCTGGAGGCCGACCGAAGATTCAACGCCAGCCTTCTGGGACGGAGGCGCGACGAAGTGAGGATGCGGACTACAGCGATTGGGATCGTATGGAATCGGCGTCGGACCTCGACCTGCCCAATGGTGTTAGGGATCCTGCCGCACCCGATACCATACGAGGGAGCAAACAGTCGACCTACGCAGCGCTGCAAGGCACTCCTCCTGCTACTATGCGATCGAGAGCGCGGTCACGCTCGCGCTCACGTACTAGAAATCCATCTGCGTCGCGCTCGTCCGTCAACTTGGCTATGCCGCCGCCGAGTACGCCGTCCCCGAGCAAGAGTAATGTCTTGCGCGGCCGTCTATTTCGTCCCCGGTCTCGTCCTGGCTCTCGTGATGGCACCGCTCCGCCTCCTGCGCCCTCGCAAGCTTTTGCCCATGCATTTGCTAGCGCCAACACTGCGACGCCAACGCAAGACACGGAGAACGCGCGAATACAACAGCAACAGCAGCTCGGTCGTGAGCGGAGTGCAACCACTCCGTCGCGACGCCCGGCAGGGTCGCGCTCCGTCTCTGCGAATTACATACCGCAGGCGCCGCATACCGAGCCGCTCCCTCCACTGCCCGATCTGAAAGTCGCCTTGACTCCAGAGAATCTTCGCCCACTCCTCGAATACGCTCGAGAGGTCAGCACGCGACTCGGCGACTGCGTCGTCGAGCTGCGCACCGTGCTTGGCCCGCGGAATGTATCGACTCCGGACATCGGTGTGGCCTCGGCGCCCCTCTGATGTTCTAAATGAAGTTACATACAGGTTACAGACACTCGTATTCTCTTGTATCATCATTTGCCGCTGCCGGTTCGTTCCTGCCTTGCCACTGCTTTGTGCTGCCCTCGCTCCTTCTGCCGCGCTCTCCCTCTCCTCTCGTCGTGCTTTGCGCATCTCCTTTCATCGTTTCCTTCTGCCGTGTCAACATATTTCGCCACCCATCCATCCGTCTCCGGTCCGCTCCCTCCTTCTCGTCATCATCACTGCAGTTTTCTGGTCCTCATCGCTGATGTGTAGCACGTACCCCTTCACGATCTGTTCTCTGGCATGCAATGCTCTTTGAGCATAACGCTCATGTATATCTCTGACGCAATGAGGATTTTCTATCTTAACCTATCATCAATGCTTGCGCTACAATTATGCAGCCAGTTCCGAACTATGCGATACATGTGAAGTCCCCACGCGCAATGGCCTCCCTCTTGCATCCTCGATGATGATTCCTCTTGCGTCCGCCTCTTCGATCTGTTTCCGCCAGAACTGCACGATCGCCTCGTTTGCACACGCCTCGATGCAGAGCACGCAGCTCTCAAGACTGCAGAACCGCAACCGCCGCAGCGACGGAAAGCGCGAGGCGTCAAAATGACCCAGGGTTTCCTGCCAGCGCTCGAGGTGCTCAGCGCGAAGGCCCGACATGACTTCGAAGGACGACTGCACGGACACGTCCTTGACGGAGGGATGCGCCGGTCGAGGAGTCATGCCCAGCGCGTATCGCTGGTTTATGGAGAAGGAGAGCGCGTCGATGTTGGGGCACAGGTGAAGCAGCCTGTCGAGCATGTTGTTGCGCGTCCCCAAGCCGCCCAGAATGGTGAGCGAGCGCAGCTGCGCGCCGTAGCGTTCGAAGAACGCCAGCGCTGCAGCACTAGACCACGGTCGAAGCGGCATCGTGATGGAGAGCGCGTTGAGGGCCGGTAACGAGCCGACGGTCAGAGCTTTGAAGAGGCCCTCGCATCCCGGGGCGCCGCCGTTGAGCGAAAGCGCGTGCAGATGCACGAGCTTGGGCGGGGCGGCCTCGGACAGGTCTGAGGCGACGTAGAGAGTCGTCATGCCGAGCGTGCGCAGGCTGCCGGCCCGCGCTAACACCTGCCACCACGAGTGGAAGCCTGGGCCGGACGCCGTCCAGTGCAGGTGGCGGAGCGTGCTGGGGAGCGCGGCCATGATGTCTCTGTGTTCGGCGTGCATTCCGCCGGCAAAGGAGACGTATGCCTCGAGATGCGGGCAGCACCTGACGATGCGCGCGAGGCCGTGCGATACAGCGTCGCGCGTGGCCTCGTTGTCGCTGTACGACGGGAGCAGCACAATTAGCTCGCGCGCCCACCAGCCCAGGCCGAGTTTCCTGAGACTGCGCGAGGCCTCGAGGCGGTCCGCGAGCAGGAGAACGGACTGGTGCGTCGAGACCGAGAGCGTCGCGTAGAAACAGGGGATCGTCAGGTCGTGCCAGGCCTTGCAGACGAGCATCAGGGCGAGCGTGGTGCGCCGTATCTCGGACATTCTGTCCCAGAGGTAGGTGTGCCCGGCGGCCTCGCCAGGTCGATGCCAGGCTCGTTGCGCCGCCAGGGCATCGTGAAATGGGTGTCCTGGACGTAGGACGCGGCGAAGGCAATGACGACGCGCCATATCTCCTCTGGCGCGCGCTCGAAGGCCGGGAGAGCGGGCGGGGAGGCGGTCATCGCGTGTGGCGAGTGCTGGAGGCTGCAGATACGATCGTATTTATGCGGCTGGCTGGATGCTGCGACCTGCGCATGACAATCGCGATCGCGTGGCTGGCTGCGCGCAAGTCGTCCGATGACCGTTTGCAATGGGGAGTACAACGGTCCTGGCTGCGCCGCGGGCCTGCGACGCTAGTGGGCAAGCTGCGGCTGCCGGACTCGGACTTGCACGCCTTCACCCCGGACATGCAGCCAAACATTCGACATTGGACCCAGTGAGTCGCTGTTCGCGTTTAATCGTGCATATATTCAGCCCAGACATCCAGCATCGGCGCTCTCGCTGACTTCCAGTCGCATTCGCGCTTCCTGCTCACGCTGCGGTCCCAGACAAACCAAAGTCTCTACAAGTCGCTCATCCTCTTCCGTCTCTCTGCGGCCGATGGTGAAGACCAGATATACGCGATGGAGTCTGCCTGTCCGCATCTCGGCGCAGACTTGTCGCACGCGGATATCGAAGATCTCACCGACGACGCTGGGTTCGACAGCGTAGTTGCCGTTGTCCCTGGCACAGGTGCGGTGAGGCCAGATTACACCTGAATGTCCCGATCCGCGTCCTAATGCACAGTAAAGATACGACTTTGATCTGAAGACTGGTCACAGCGAAACTGGTCTTCGAGCGTGCACCTTTGCTCTGGAGTTGCGCCCTGGACTCGAGGACGATGCCCAGCAGGTCTGGATAGAAACGCCAGAACCGACTACAGGAACCTGGGAAATGGTGGAGCGCCGCCCGGTATCTGAGGGTATGTTGCCTGCTCATCCATAATGGCCTGTCGTTGATTCAGATGCGTAGAGTTCGCAACTATCCCCTCGACAACACAAACAACAGTGCCGACTGAAGCTCATGTTGACTGCCCCAATGCTGCAGTCGCAGAGCCCGTCGTTCCAACATCCAACCCACCCAAGACGTTGATGGAATGGGCCGTGCTGGTTCTCAACACGCCCAACCCGACCTTGAAGGTCGAGAGAACGCGCCATGCCGTTCACCTGTTTCGTACCGGAAAGCTCAAGTCCGTCGGCCACAATGCAGGTCAGTCGTCGCGTCCGTCCTTCACACTTTGTGAACTCATCACATGTGAGCAGGGAGCGCGCCTACGCCACCAGATGTCCCCCCTCGCGAATCGGTCACGATGGTCGACCCGGCAAAGACGGGCAAACGCGGCAAGGCGGGCAGCTTGAAGAGCCGCATCGCAATCCTGCACGCTCTGGCAAACATCGAGCAGTGGGCGTGAGTGTTCCTACAATGGGTGGATCGTCGTCAACGTGCTGAGGTTTCAGCAGGATAGACCTCGCGTGAGCCTGCCCGGCGCCTGCGCCACAATCGAGTTGAATAGAGCGCTCACCAGCGCCTTTACTTACTAGCTGGGATATCATTGCCCGATTCGGTCCGCGACATAGAGAGCTGCCCATGGCGTTCTTTAGCGACTTTACGAAGGTGGCGCTGGACGAATCGAAACACTTCTCGCTGCTTGCGGCGCAGCTCGAGCAGCTTGGTTCCCATTATGGCGCCTTGACCGTCCATGCGGGCCTTTGGGACTCTGCGTGGGAAACCCGCGATTCCCTGCAAGCGCGGCTGAGCATCATCCATCTTGTGCATGAAGCGCGAGGGCTTGACGTCAACCCGGTCACGATAGCCAAGTTTCGCAACGCAGGTCTGTCTGTTCTTAGTCCTCCGCTCAGGTTATTCGGGGCCTAACGTCACTGAAGGCGATGACGAGAGCGCGCGCATCCTGAACATAATCCATTGCGACGAGGTCACGCATGTGACTGCGGGCCATCGCTGGTTCACGTTCTGTTGCGCGCGGGGAATCGGCGGAGAGGACGGGCCATCCGTCCCTGCACCGTGCGACCCCGTCGCGACGTTCAGAGAGGCCGTTCGTCGTCATTTTGCTGGCGCGCTCAAGGGTCCGTTTAACGTGGAAGACCGAGCGCGCGCTGGGCTCAGCACCCCGTTCTACGAGAACCTCCATGGAGAATGGGGACAGATACCTCAGGTGGTAAAGGCGGACGAACCGGCGCCCCATGCGGCCGCGCCGCTAACCTTCGAAGGCGATAAAGAGCGCGCGCTCGAGCTCGTCGACGAAGAGGGCCGCGCGAAGGCGAGTATCTCCTATGACAGCTGAATGCGACCCACGTGTGCCTGGCCTCTGGTTCTTGCAAAAGGGATGGAGGGTTTCTATCCTTATCTTTGGCGAATCATCACACTGTTTTCCTGGAAGTGCACGAGAACAGGATGGCTTATGCGGGTCCGCAACATTGTCGTTTCTCAGGCCTGGCAACGGGCTGGTTCAAGCTGCCTATGACACGCCCTGCTGTTACTCCAGGAACATATCTGCCGCTTAATGTCCTGCATGGCACCGGCAGACCGCGCTCAGGGCTTCAGGGCTGACGACGTGGTGCATTTCAAGGCTCCGGAGAACCCCTGCGAATTTGTGCAGGCCCCGCTCGTCATCTGCATCATCCGTACGATGCTTGTACTCGGGGACCGGCTGCAGACTCATCCGTCGCGGGATATCCTCGTGCTGTCTTTCAACGTCGCCGTCAGCATCCGCGTGCTCATCGCGGGAAGGCCTTCTGCACCCGTCCTGTGCCGCGCTCTGAAAGTGGCCCAGAATAAGAACGGCGCCTGCGACAACTGATCTTCGACGCAGCGTCTGGGCGTTAGCTCGGTGAATACCATATGTTACTGTCGCTTGTCGTATCCGCCACCGTTTCAAACTCGGGTGCCCCGGGCCTAGGTGATGGGGAGGGAAATTGAGGGCGACGCGTGGTTTGTGCTGAGGTGTATTAAGCCTCGCGCGCTCGGGCTCTAGCTGCGTCTCCGTGCCCGATCTCCCACACACGCGATGGCATTTCCGTGCGGCGTCGTCCTCAACAGGTCTCATGCTGAAGTCGCCGCCGTGGTCTTGTTCTATATGGTCGCGGCATTAGTAGTGCGTCTAGGATCCGGGATTGCAGTTCTCACATCGTGCTCATATGACATGAAGATGGTCTTCGTGAATAAGGCCGTTCTAATCTCGACCCCTGACCTCCCGCTGCTCTTCCTTCTGGTTCAACTCGTCATTGCTGTCGTACTGCTCCACATCTCAGCCCTCGTGTGGCGCGACAAGGTCCAGCTTCCTAAGAGGATCTTAGATTTCGACAAGATCAAGAAGGTCAATCTGAAGGAAGCTCTGGACATACTTTGACAGTGCTCATAATCTCACAGCTGGCGCCTGTGGTAACCGTAAATGTGGTCGGACTCATTTTCAACACTCTTTGTCTGCGAGGCGTGGAGGCCGCGTTCTTTCAGGTGCATATATCCCTTCTATCGTTAGCAAACAAAGCTGACTTGGATGTCTCCGCTAGATCGCACGGGGTCTTGTTCTTCCTTTGACTATCGCCGTGACTGCGCTGCACACAAGCGAGGCGCCAAGTGGACCATTATTATGGTCGGCCGGGATGGTGACCGTCGGTTTCTTGCTCGGCATCGTGCCTCCCACTTTGGTATCGCCATTCACTTCAGCAGAGGCGGCGCCAGTTCCAGCGTCTGCATTCCTTCATCGCTCTCCTTACTCTATGGGTTTCTCTCTTCTCTCTTCATCGCCATTCACGCCGTCCTGATCAAGACTTCGCTGTCTCATGTCGACAACTCCACACTCGAATTGGCCTACTGGTCAAATGCGGGTTCCGCATTGCTACTCGCGCCATTTGTCCTTGTCACCGGCGAAGTCAGTCTGGTCGTCGAGATGACGCGGGCTACGATTCAGGGAGGCACTTATTGGAATTGGAGCGTATTCCTCTCGGGCTCCCTGATCACGGGGTGCTTTGGTTTCCTCTTGTGTGTTGCTGGGCTTCTCAGTGTCAAGGTAACTAGTCCTGTTACGCACATGTTTTCCAGCGTACGTCGCGTTCTCTCAGTGGTGTTTGTGGCATGTGCCTGACTTTTGACCCAACAGGCTGCCAAGTCAGTCTTGCAAACACTGCTCGGCGTGTGGCTATTCAACGATGTCTTGACAATGTATGTGTGGCATTCTTCAGAAAGGGGCAGTGACCTGATACATTTCTCTTCTCACACGCAGCAATAGAGCAGTGTCCATCCTGACAATCACTAGTGGTACACTGTGCGCTTTGGGGCCGCTAGTTGATCTGCATTACTGACGGAGAGACCAGATACTACACATGGATCAAGACTTCTGGGAATGGCAAGCCCGGGGGCGGGTCACAGAATACGGCGAAATGGGAGTCGGAAGATCTGGAGAGCGCGCCGCTGTTCGAGGCCGAAGAGGGTATGCACGAGGCCAAACAGTAGAACTAGCCACAAATACATGTAATTGTACGGCGTGTTACACAATCTGTCGTAAGGTGTTTGCTACACTTGCACAACTGATGCCGCCCGGCGGCCATTCCGCGCACTGAAGCAGCGAAAAGCCCCATTTAGACCCCCACGGCGCCAAGGGTTATGTGACGCGTGTCTGAATCCCGAGACATTTGGCAGTGTGACGAAGGTCTCGTCTGCTGGATCTGCTTGGCTTAAGCTGTGGGCGTCCAAGCTCCGCCTTGGGGATAGGTCCACGCTTCGCCAGTTGACACATGCGAGTCTGGGCTACCAGTTAAAAGACACCGAGTTGGGTCGATGAGACCATACACGCCCATCGCGCGATTGCAGATGGCTATGGAGCAGCCTTGCCTTGCTGCTGCCCATGCCCCGCTGCCCAAGATCGCCATTGCGCGCCTGGGTGAACACGCCGCGGCGCTTCCGACGCCGCCTCCTGAGGCCTTCGCGTGCCCGCAATTAGGGGATGATTCACGATCGACCCCGTCGCCGGCGTCGCCAAGCTATTGCTTCGAGCGCCGCTTGGGCAACAGCGAGCTCTCGTATTTCCTCCCGTCTCGCGCAGACGGCGTCAACGACATGTGGGTACCCATGTACAGTTGCGGCTGCGCGTTCCGCTGGCTTACGCTGGGGGCGCAGGTACTTGCATCTCGGCATGCGCGCGGCATCGAATCTTCTAACACCAGCCCGGTTCGAGGCTGCGTGGGCGATTTCGAGGCTGCGCCATCCGCTCCTTTCCAGTCGCGTCGACTTCGACCACGGCGATTACCACAGCGCGCGCTTCATGTAAGCTCTGCCCTGCACGCCAGCACCACTTTGAACGTGTTCTGACCTCGCATCTCAGCTACTTCGCTCCAATCGGCGTACAGGACGCGCTGTGCGATGCAAGGGCAAACATGGAATGGAAGGAAGGGTCTAAGCACGGTGTGTTTATTTATTCCCCGACAGCCACCAATCTCACGCGCGGCGCAGATCTCATTGATGGCTACCTCAACGGACCTCGCACGCTGAGCAGCAGTCGACTCTCCTACCTCATCCTCTCATCACCGTCCCCGTGAATCTGAACGCTCCTCCCTCGCCTCCGACGACGCCCGAGCTCTCGCGACCCGGTTCTCCGGCGGACTTCAGCAATGACGTCCCGAACATCCCGACCAATTCAGATGCTGAGCTGGACATTCTCATTGCTGCTACTCATTTCATCGGGGATGGCATTGCTCTGCATACATTCGCCAACGACTTTCTTCAGCTGATAACCGGCGTCGACGAAGAAACAGGCGAGCCCCGTACCGAGGCCCAGTTGTTAGCACTTCTTCGGGAGGAATGGCAAAACCGCTGGGGAGCGCAGTCCGGGCTAATCCAGTCGTTTTCACTGCCTTCGGCACTTGAGCACGGTCTTCCAATTGCGACGACTCGACTTGCGCGAGTTGCCGCCCGGGTCGACTTCCTCAGCGACCAGCAGAGATTTGTGGTAAGCATCACTCCTTTGCTGGTGACCCACTGGATCTTATAACCTTGCAGGGAGGGCAAAGTTTCCCCAGGTCATCCGTCAAGCGACCTCGTCATACCATTGTCCCCACTGTTTCGTTTGATCCCGATACGACGAAGCGGATGCTCAAGCGGTGCAAGGCAAATGGCGTCTCGATATCCAGTGCTCTGTTTGCTGTGGCGAACATTGCCTGGGCACGCGTTGCGCAGAATGACCGTGAATCCAGCAAGCTCCCCATGTATGTACGACCCAACACTCAAACTCCTGGTGTACTCATGCTCTCTCAGGATGGTATATTCGGCCATGAATCTGAGGCCGCAATTACAACTGGCTCAGCATTCATACTGGTTCCTCGCGGTGGGCTACTTCAATGTTGTCCTCCCCGCGTTCATCCCCCACGATTTCCCCATCGACCGCACATTCTGGCACCGCGCACGCTCGGCGAAAGCACAAGCGCAAAGGCAGCCGGTCCCATGGTTTGCTCGCGAGCGCAGCAAATGGCGGAGGAACGCGGCCGCCGCTGTAGGCGCTGGGCTAGGGAAGACGACGGCGTCTCTCCGGACCCTGCAGATGCCGATGTCAGTCTCGACGGTCTCCCGAGGCAGGACGCACCGTCTCGCGCTCTTGTCGGGCTTTCGCTGCTCGGGAACCTCGACGGAATCTATCAGCATGCGAAGTATCCCGGTATCACGCTTCATACGTTGACAACTGGGAGTCGGCAGCGGTCTGGAGGGATGCTTATATTTGGGTGAGATACCATTCTCCGCTTGGGAAGGATGACAGAGAGACTAACCGTTCATCAATAGCTATACTTTCGTTGGCCGCCTTTGGCTCAGCTTCGGTTGGGATATCCACGGGTTTGATGTGCCGGTGGTGCAACGATTCTGGAACGAATTCCTGAGCTGCACCAAGGAGTTCCTCGACCCTGTCCCGAACTCTCTGTCCGCATCGCTGTGAGAACGCTCTGTAGCTGCTACACTTCAGAATGTACTGTTAGTTGCACGGGCAGGGCCCGATGTACGCTGAGATAACTTCGAAGTCCTTTTGTCGCCCTTCGAGTAGAGATAACAGCGTGCTGGCAAAAAGCTCCTGCACACGTCGAGTGATACACGATCTCTCAAATATCAGCCCGAGGTTCTATTGCATTCAGGCGCGCTGCCTAAGTCGGATGCCTCCAATGGCATGGGATTTGCCAGATTGCCACGGCCGTGTACCTTACGCTGGCAAACCCGGTGATTGCCAATCGTATAATACCTGACTGAGCTCCTTTACCACCGCCTGTAACTCGAATTCCGAGTCGTCTCGGCGGTTTGATGTCGAGACAGGACTCAGATCGGCCGGCGCAAAAAGATGATCTGGTCGCCGTCGCAGAGTGTTTCCTTCGACTCTGGGAGCAGGCCAGACACGAAGTAGTCCCGATATGTACGTCCGACGCAAAGGGATGGTCCAAAGAAGAACGAGGTGTGCTATACGAGGTCACGTCAGCAATGTTTTGCCCTACCGCGTGAAAGGATTACTGACAGCAGGCGAATTTTCTGTATTACCAGCCTTGCAGACGTTCCCAACTGGTTGTTGACAAACTGGGCGTTAATGAGAGGCGTAAGACTGGAACGAAACGTAAGCATGGGGACCGTACGACTGCGTTCGGGCGGCACTCACGGATCCAGGTCACCGTTTACGATCAGGATTGGTTTGCGCAGCGTGTGGTTGAATGGTCCCGTAAACCTTTCGGGCAGCTGCTTTGCCACCTTGGCCAAATATTGACAAGCGCCATGACGCTCGAACAACATAGGACTGCGCCTCGGATCAGCAGATTATCAGATAATAAGCAGATGAGACGAACCTCAGGCCAAAACGAGGCGAGACGGTCTTCAGTCGCGCAATTGCGTCGTCTGTCAATTGCTCCACGGTTGGCCAGGTATCCGGCCGATCGGCATCATATGGAGGGGCATCTAGGCAGGAGACGATGGACGCCGCATGGTCCCCTGGTTGCGGCTCAGAGGGGAATACCACTGGGGCTATTGTCAAGCTCGCGAGATCGGTGAAGTTGCCGTGCATTGCGTCGGAGACAGCTTGAGCAACGCGAGGGAAGAACTTTGGAGAGTTGGTCGTTTGGTATAGCAAAGCTGTTAGCCATGTCAATGCATGATATCGAGCAGCTGGATGGGTTTATTGTCTCACCACGCGCCATGCCAGAAGTCACAATACCCAGTCGAGGAGCACGAGGCGCTGCGACGGGGTGCGCATACAACTCTTCCAAGAAAGCATCGATTCTCCCGCCAATTGCTTGTGCCGACTCGCCCTTCGAAAGGGACAGCGCGCAAAGTTCAGGGCCAGCCTGGGAGAGTAATATTTAGTGCACTTGCCCCCTTGAAGGGACAACGACGCACAGCGCTACAGGAGGCCAGGATGGAGTCGAACGCAGCCTCGGTCTTGTGCATCCAGGTGTCGAGCAATTTGTAACCCGGCTCGTTTGACCATTGCTGTGGATTAATCACGCCGTCAATGGCCACGCGGCCGACTCGCTCCGGAAACCTGCAGAAAAATGAAGAGTCAACATCCCGATGCATTGCGATTGATCGACTCACATGTTGACCAAGTAAGATCCAATCAAGGTCCCGTACGAAACTGTGCAATGAATTCCCCACTCCCTACTAAAACTCTAATAACATACTTCCAAAGTAATTACTGCCAGAAGGTGAGCTCGAGAAGGCGCATCTTCAAATCATCGCACATAGAAGAATCGGCTCCATCGAGAGTAGTGGCCATATAATCGATGTCCCGGACAACTGTTGCGGTCGACATATGAACGAGATCTTCGCTTTCGGAGCGCTTTGACACATGTCAAACATGACCTCGCTCCCAGACAACCACTCTCGCATTTGCGACAATATCACAGCGCGGTTTTCGGGTGCCGCGGGGTCTCCAGGGGGAGTTCAAAGCTTTGAGCGAGAGGGTTCCAGCGCGAGAAATTTGATCGTCGGCGAACGTGGGGAAGCATGCCACAGCGGGGCTGTTTGAGCGTTCAATACCAATCAGGAGTCAGGACGTGCGAGGGATGCGAACCGCGTGTTGGAGACGCCCCTGGGGTCGAATCCCACGATGTCGTACCGGCCCAGGAAAAGTCGGGATAGCTGAGCACGGTCAGAGGGTGGTCGGGGGTGCATGGCTCAGCATGCTCACCGGTTTGGCAATATGGAACGCGAACTCGACACCAGAAGACCCTGGACCACCTTGCGTGCAATGCAAGTCAGCTAACGAGTCGCGGAAACGCGTTCGCCATGCGTACCGGGGTCGATGAAGAGGGTACCGATGCGTCCTTTCTTGTCCGTGGCAGGATATCGCGCAATGGCAATTTCTGTGCGCGTCGCAGCAGACGCGTTTCGATAGTCGCGCGGTACACTACGAAGGCGGTGAGGACGCGTTGAGTGGGCTTAGAGACAGAGCGCACCTTATGAAGCCGCACTCGAGGTCCTCATGACCGTTGCATGGCGTGAGGCCCTGGCTGCTTTTGGAGAACGCGACGAGCGCGATGAGAGGCAAAGCGGCGTGTCGCATGTGGAGCAGCTGGGGCAGGGCTGGTCATCATACCTAGGCCATTTGGGATTTTCTGAGCTGCGCTGTCAGACGTCAAGCGGAAGCAATTTCGTTTGGCCGGCGCCCAGGAAAGTTCCGTGGACGCAAGTGGCTCTGTGCCGCAGGCTCTTCTGTTACTCACGCTCTAGTACAACCGTCTATCGCCCACGCTCTCTACCTCCCCCTTTGACGACCTAGATCCAAAAGCCCAAGATGACCGCAGGACCCTCGTCAACCAGCAGCCGCTGGGCGCACAAGCTCGGCCTCACGCGCGAGCAGTTTGAAGTCGCTGGAGTCGTCACCTTCTATATGGTTGCTGCCTTAACGGTGCGCGCACACGCCTGTCTTCATATATTGCCTGTGAAGCTCATGCGCCCATGCCGTCGTAGATGGTCTTTGTGTATGTGGAACGGCCGCGGCGAGCCTATCTTAGCGTCGCTAATTATTCGCGTCTGTGCGCAGGAACAAGGCCGTCCTGCTCTCGTCGCCCACAGTGCCGCTGCTGTTTCTGCTAATCCAACTGCTGATGGCCGTAGTACTGCTGCACGGCTTCGCTTTCGCCTTCCCGCGGCACGTCCAGCTGCCCAAGCTCGAGTTCCATGCGTTCCGTAAACTTCTCCCCGTCATCGCCGTCTCGCTCTCTGGCCTCATATTCAATACACTCTGTCTGCGCGCCGTAGAGGCCGCATTTTTCCAGGTATGTCTTTGGCTCCATTTCCTTTCCCCCACAGTTCATTGACCGCTTGCTTCAGATTGCACGTGGCCTCCTCCTGCCGCTCACAATCGTCGTGTCGGCCTTGTTCACGCGCTCCCTCCCCAACCAACGATCCCCGTCTTTCTTGCCGCGCTCATGGTCACCATGGGATTCCTTATGGGCGTCGCGCCCGATGCGCTGCACATTGATGTGGCAGCGCCTGTCGGCGATGAACCAACCGTCGCCCAGCCAGGTGTGTCATTTCTGTATACCTCTTCATGCTGCAATATGCGCCCGGAATTTGAACGGCGCAGAATGGGGTACTTGACATCTGCCTTGCGCGCCGTTCAGGGAATACCTGCAACGCTTGCAGACGATTCGGCGTGCCTGTCCTTTTCCCTGAAGCGCTTGCTGACCGTGGCGGTTGCAGACCCCCAACCGATAACGTCGAACAGTAATACGATGGGCCTGTTCTACGGAATCATGTCCTCGGTCTTCATTGCTGTTCACTCGTGTTTGATCAAGCAGTCTCTCCCGCACGTCGGCGGCTCCGCACTTGCTCTGTCCTACTGGACGAACCTTGTGTCGTCGCTGGTGCTCATCCCGATCGTGTTCATCGCCGGAGAGGTCACCGAGTTCTCGCGCCTGCTGCATATCGCGGGCGACGCTGCGGCGAAGGGCGTGCCGTCCGAGTGGAACTGGTCGACCTTCCTCTGGGGCTCGATCGTCACCGGCATCTTTGGCGCCCTGCTCGGCCTCGCGGCGATGCTGAGTGTGAAGGCGACGTCGCCCGTGACGCACATGTTCTCGTCCGCCGCGAAGAGCGTGCTGCAGACCGTG
Source organism: Auricularia sp. M13 (assembly GCA_037042915.1). Taxonomy (NCBI): domain Eukaryota; kingdom Fungi; phylum Basidiomycota; class Agaricomycetes; order Auriculariales; family Auriculariaceae; genus Auricularia; species Auricularia sp. M13. The sequence goes on along the minus strand of CM073195.1, from coordinate 2,569,449 downwards.
CTCGGCGTCTGGCTCTTCCACGACCTCATGACGACAGGACGCGCCAGCTCGATCCTGGTGATCCTGATTGGCACGCTGTACTACACCTGGGTCAAGGCGCAACAGCCGCCACCGCCGCCCCCGAATAAGGAGCAGGAGATGGTGCAGCGGGCAGAGGAGGAGGGCCTGCTTGCTGTGGAGTTTGATGCCGACGAGGACGACGACAGTAAACAGAAAGAGCGCGAGCAGCGTCGCGATTAGAGATTGTTGTGTGTGGTATATTCTGGGCCTGCATTTTAACAAGAACACTGTTATCTGGACTCGATAGCTGCTGGCCTTTTCTTCTCTCCGGTCAGCGTCGGTGTGATGTTGGCGGGCGCAGCAGTCTGCGGCTGATGGGATCTGGCAGGACATGTCAGGTCATCGACACCTGCGGACCGTCGATTTTGTGCTGAATTCTGTGTGCACGCAGCACAGGCAGTCTCTGCAATGGCAAGAGCGGCGGTATCGACGGCGGGATACCCGATGTGGGGGTGGCAAGTCATGATCCTCCGCATGGATACCCGGTACGTCGGCGCAGTTCCGAATGCGTGCGGCAGCGCTGTGCTCGGGCGCTGTGACGGCATCTTTTCGTCCCTCTCCTCTGCTCCTCGCCCACATAGACCACATGAAGGTCTCGGTGCGCATTGACGATGGTGCGTCCGCGCTCCCCGGCGTCTTCCGGACTTGGCTGAGGCCTCCTGCGCAGTGTGCCCTTTAATCCAGTACAACGGGGTTTGGCGTGCTGGGTCCCAGGGCGACGACCCTTATTTCGCCTCGTAAGTCCCTGCATTCTCGCGCGAGGGAGTCTCTGAGATGGCCAGATACTCGGACGGGGGTACCTTCACGCTCACGCAGTCCAACGACGCATCCGCTACGATCAACTTCAATGGCACTGGAATCACTGTATATGGCGCAAAGCGCGGTAACCATAATCTATTCAGCACGTCCCTTGGTGCGCGCGCCCTTCTTGCTGCTATTTCTTGCTAACTGTCTGCTTTTGCTGCTTAGATGGTGACGTGCGCACGGGCAACGGACAGTCCACGACAGGCGAGACGTTCAAGCAAACGCTGTTCGAGGCCACCGTCGACAACGGCGCCCATACCTTTGTCATACGCGACGCATCGACCAATCCCGACCCCGGCCAATCCTACCTGGACATCGACTATGTCAGTACTCCTATCGCGTGTTACCGCAGTGCGCCCGTACTCATCTTTCCCCGCACGGACGATTAGGTGGTGTTAGAGACCGAGGTGATCGACACCCCCTGCGGATGATCCCTGCTAGGTGCTCATAGATCGTCAGGTCGACGGCTCGCAGAACATCCATCTCGAGGATACGGACGAGGCGTTTTCGTACGGCCCTGCTGGCGCTTCGTGGAACACGGTGCCGCCACAGCTCTCAGCGTTCAGCCAAGGAAGCGGGCAGTACGTCTTGTTTCGCCGGAGCCGCCGCCGCCAACAGCGCTGACAAACACTGTTGTGTGTAGTTCGACCAGTAGCGCGCAAGCCACCGTGACGCTGGCCTTCACCGGCTCCGCGGTGGACATCTTCGGGCTCGTTTGCAGCACATGCGGAGAGTACTGGGCTGCCGTGGACGGCGGGACGCCCGTCACGCTGACCGCGTACAACAAGGACTGGACCAAACCGCAGACTCTCTCTACATGGCGCGCGGCCTCAACGACGGCCCGCACAAGCTGACACTGACGAACCTTGCTGCGGACAACGGCAACATGTTGAACATCGATTACGCCGTGGTCTAGTGGGTGTCCTACCCTCATGTGGCGTTGAGCCATGTGCACTGACAGCGGGATGTTACAGCGGCAACAATCCTGCCGGAGGTGCTGCCTCTGGCAATGGCGCGGTAATGGTAATGGCAAAGGCGACAGCGGTTCCGACCCGAACTCTCCTGAGCAGCAAAATGGCAACGCAACTTCTTCCAATGGGTGAGTGTGGATTGTGCAGTCGGTCGATGTGTTGACGAAACACTGACGTGCCTTGCTCTGCAGTGTACCAATCGGAGCTGTCGTCGGCGGCGTCGTCGGCGGCCTGGCCATCTTGATACTCGGTCTCGCATTCATCTTCTGGTTCATGCGCAAGAAACGCCGGGAAGAAATGGGCCCAATATCGCCAGCGACGATGGCTACTGGCATGCACGGTCCCGCTAGCATTGCGTCGTCGCGCCTGCAATCACATCCGTTCCACCTGCCGCCTGCTACCCCGCAAGGGTACGGTAGCGCAAGTGGATTCGCTGGCAGTGTTGGCGCGCCGTCGACGTACGGCGGCGCTGGCTTTGCGGGTGTTGGCGCAGGCGCAATGGGCCAGCAACACCCGTACCAGCAGCAGATGTACCCGCAACAGGCCTATCAGCAGCAAGCGTACCCGCAGCAGGGATACCCACAACAGCAGCACTATGCTTCGTTGCCCGTCGGACCGCCAAGCCAGGCCGGAAGCGCGTCTTTGCCATACTTGCAGTCGGACATCAGTGGACCGTCGCAGAGACCCATGTCGACCAGCAGCATGGGCGAAGTACCGCCCAACTACGAGGCGGCGACGCTCATGGGTGCCACGCCGCCACCGGTACCTGTACGACGCAAGAACTAGGCTTGTGCTCGCCGTCTGTGGATTTTGTGGATTCTTCGCGCATGCCGACGTTCGTTGCACGTATTTTATGTATACTTTCTCCTCTCCTGGGATTTGTTTCCTGCAGTCGCTCGTTGTCTACATTGGCTACAGTAGCGTACTCGTATTATTATTCGGCGGGTTGGGGTGTCTATCCCCCTGCCGAGTCTTGGTTCATTCAAGCACGGCCGCGGCCTCCTTGGCTGCTGTTCTAATTGTGATGAGGCCGCGAGACGTGGGATATAAGGGAGCCGTGCCGCGTCTATGCACGCCGCGCGAGGAAGGCCTGGAAAGCGCCGAGTCGGCGCGCAAGTCTTGTCCAGGCTCCTCCTCGCCGGCTGCCCCGATGAGCGAGTCGCGTCTTGCGCCCCCTGGCGCGCTCGGGCTGACTGCCGATGAGCGATCGCTGCGTGGCTCCGGCGGAGGGCTGGGCCCCTCGAGCGCGGGCCACCCCCTGCCGCCGCTCACTCCGTCCGCGTTCCAGGCGGATGCGCTCGACGTCCTGCCGCACTCGCCCCCCACGCCCGCCAGCGCCAGCGCCATGCCCCACGTGACCGCCTCCGTCTCTGCGCCCGCCGAGCAGCGCAACGGCCACGCCGACCTGCGCGTCTGGGAGCGGCCGCTGGGCGACAGCGAGCTCTCCTATTTCCTCCCCAGCCGCCACGAGGGCATCAACGACATGTGCGTGCCCGCCACCAGCCAGGGCCCTTGTCACGGACGCTGAGAGACTCGTTGTCCAGGTTCGTGCACATCGGGTTCCACGCGCCACCGGCGCTCTTCACGCTCGAGCGCGTCTCCGCCGTCTGGGCCATCCTCAGAACGCGGCACCCGTTGCTCGGCGCACGCATCGACCCGCGCTCGTACGACGACGTGCGATTTGTGTGAGTATTTCTGCGTTATTTCTCTGCGGGATGGGGACTTGGAACGCACCCGGCCCAACGCACCAGACGTCAGACGGTTCGCTGTCGCTGTCGCTGTCATCCGCGTTTGGCCAGGGATCCTTTGCGATCTGCGTGCTTGACGTAACCCCGGGGGCGCGGCACGCATCACTGGGCGTGCATTGATCGCAAGGCACCGTGGAACGAATGCGCTCGCCATTCTCCATGGCCGCCTCTGAGCCCGGCCAGTGCCCACATCCCGTCGCTGTCGTCACTGAGAATCGACCTGTCCGTCAGCACCGCTGTGCGAAGAGAACTGATCGTCTCGACAGGTATTCTCCGCCAAAGTCGCCGTCCGCCGCTATTCAGAGTGCCCAAGATAACATGGAGTTCCGCATACAGGCGAAAGACGGTGCGGCGACGTGTTCCAGTGTATCCAAGTCCTACTCATCATGATGCAGACCTCGTGAACACCTACCTGAACGGCCCGCGCACGCTCTCGAACGACCGCCTGTCTTATGTCGTTGTCGCGACACCGCAAGACACTCCCGGCTTCCCGTTCGCGGCGCCTAATAATGCCTTTGCCCACTCACTGGCCGACATTTCCCTCCTACCGCCCATGCCGAGTCTGCAGAACAGCGTGGACGGACCTGGTCAGGAATTCCATTTCCTTCTGGCCGCACCACATTGCCTGGGCGACGGCATGGCCTTGTATCGGATGAGCGACGAGTTCTTCGAGATGCTTGCGAGTGACAAGACAGACGAGGAGTTGAAGGACCTGCTGCACCTGGAGTGGGAGCGTGCCGTGGCGTCTGCCAAGGTGCGTAGTATGTGTGGTTATGTGTGCATGGATACAAGTGACGCAATGACATTGACGCAGACATCGAAATCTCCCATACCGGAGCCGCTGGAGGCGCGGATGCCTGCGCCCGCAGGGAAGCTTGCCCGCGTTTTCGAAAAGTTCGACTACGTGCGCAGTCAGGACCGCTTGATTGTAAGTTATCCTCCAGTAGATCCATCCTGTGCTCAAAGATTGTAGGGAGGGCATTCATTCCCGCGCCCAAAGTCCAAGCAAGGTCCGCGTCATATTGTTTTCCCCACGTACTCGTTTCCGGCGGACAAATCCAAGAAGGTATTTTCACATCTCAATGCGCCAATCGCTGCTAAGAGAATGGGATAGGTGATCAAGACATGCAAGGCTCACGGCGTCTCCTTCTCCCACGCGCTGTTCGCCTTGTGCAACATCGCCTGGGCGCGTATCCAGCATGGCGCACACGCAGGAATTGCCCATGATGATGTACTCCGCGCTCAACCTACGGCCTTACCTCCCACCTGCTGACTCGGCCAGCTACTGGTTCCTCTCTATCGGTTACTTCAACGTCGTCTTGCCCTCCTTCTTTCCCCGCAGTGTGGACGAGCGGAAGATTTTCTGGCATCGCGCACTGCAAGCGAAGAAGCAGACGAGCAAGTACGTCGGAAGCCCGCTTCTTCTTGGGCGCAGCAGGCAGATGGGCATTGAGCGCGCTAAACGGGCGAAATTATGGGCGGAGGAAGACGACGCTGCGTTCGGCGGGCTGGGGAACGCCGCTGTGCAGCCAAGGCACCTGCTGTCAGCGTGCCCTCTGCGCCGGCTGCCGCACCGTCCGCGCCTAAGAAGGCTCCCAGCGTAGCACTCGTCGGGCTTTCTCTGCTTGGCGACCTGGACAGAGTCTTCCACCACGACAAGTACCCGTCCATCCGGCTTCATGCGCTGACGCCCGGCTCGCGCGTCCGCGGCGGCGGCACGCTGCTGTTCGGCTACACATTCGCGGGCAAGCTGTGGTTGAACCTTCCTTGGGACGCGAATGGCTTTGATCGCGCTGCGATTGAGGCCTTCTGGGACGGCCTTGTGCGCGGCGTGGACGAGTTCCTTGTAGAATAATTCAGGTCGACATTTGTGCTCGCATGGTCCGACCTTGGCTGCGGTACACGCTTGCGCTGCCTGGCTTTCTTGCATTGTTGATCTTTCTACTCTGCGCATCGACTGGACTCGTCCCACGTATATATTCTTAGAGGTCCCAATTCATTCTATCCCCTTGGCTGAACGAATTGCGAGCTGCTGGTTGGCGTCTGGGCCGGGGCGGGGCGAAGGCGATCTGACACGAAACCACTTGCGAAAGTGGAGCCTGGGGATTGCACCGCTTCCACTTCAACGGGGGTCTCTGGTCGGCAGCTCGAAAGGTACAACGTCCGTTTCACTGTCACGCGGAGTTATGCTCGGTGTCAATCGTCTATCGTGAATCTTGCGCTACGATAGCGTCGAAGTCACTCAGTCAAGGGCTTACGACGCCCATGGCTCTTTCAGGACGTCTAAACCCCTTTTACACGTGTGAAAGCACCTGTAACATGGTTGATGAATCTCACGCACGCGAATAAGCCAGGCAAGCTGCTGTCTGGCAGCCGGAGGGCCACACAATTCCATATGCCCTGTCTCGCCCGCTGTGGGGTAGCTCTAACACCCACATGGTCATGTGAGAGTGAGAGCTGTGAAAAATAGCTCGGGAGCGGCGCGTACGCCCTGAGAGCTGTCGAATCGGACGGTGCTAGCATTAGCTGCTGCTGGACGCGGGAAAGCAGAGGACTCTATTCTCGGCGTTCAGCACTTCCTGCCGCCCATTCACACAGTTGCTGCGTGTGGTCATTGCTTGAGGTGGGGCCCCACGACGGCCGCCGTGAATCGAGCTGAATGTACTCCTGTTGAAGACTGGGTGGCACCCGCGATCCTCAGGCCTCGCTCGCCGCAGCCGCCGAACGTGTCAGCAAACTTCAAGATCGGGCAGGGCTCCTGCGTTGCTATCGACTTCCAGATGCGTTTGGATAAAACATGGACATTCGTCGGGGACGCAAATTGTTTTCTCAGGAAAACTCGCGGAGGATAGCCCCGAAGTGGCAACATGAGGATAACGCGCTTCATTTACAGGGTCCTTGATTGCTGCTTAATATGCATATTGAGATTTGCACGTTCTTTCCTGCGACTGGGCTCCATTGGGGAAAGGAACTACCGTCATGTCGCCGCCCTCAGATGAGAGTCGCATGATATCCACAGAATCACTTCGGATATTATCAAAGCATTTGCGGTCGTCTGTTTCCACTTTTAGAGCCAGCGAGACCGACAGGGTTGCATATATGGTACCTATAATCATCTTCAGTATGTCCGAATGATCGACAAACGTCCATTCCTCTTTGGACGCAGTAGCGGGAGTTGAGAAGCGGGTCAGCGCCCCGTCGTGCGCGCAACGCTTTCGACGTACGGTGTTGCATTCACTCACCGTGCAACGTCACACAAGCGTCTGGTCTGCAGCTCATTATTGGCTGCTCTCGCCTGCTGCGCGGTATACGCCCTTAGGGCCCTGAGGCCGAAAGGGTCTCGCATGCTGCTGCGTAGGGAAAACAGGCGAGGCGGCCCGCGAATGCGATATCGGGAGCTGTGCCTTACACTCTGCACCGTAACCCTGCACTTTAGCTGTTGGGGGGGGATTTGATCTGCGCTGAGAATCTGGGATATCGTCGTTGACACGCAGAAACGCCACTGGTGGCCCAGCGCTGAAGCCCGAAGCCACACAAGCACGCCACTGAATCTGATAACGCGCAACTGACTTGCCAAGCGAGTTCTCATAGCGGGACGCCGCGGGCAAGCCGGCGAGAGAACCTGAAGTTGGATGGCAGACCTGTCCGGTCGTCCGCGATGACAGACTTGCGGGGAGGCCAACTCGAAACGGATCGCTTAATCAGTCTCATCGCAAAAATATGTATGCAATCTGTTGTTTATCCTGATAGTTGCGCGCCATGCCAGTCCTATTTGCGGTCAAATTGTCTGACAGTTTGCTGCGCCCGTCGCTTGGAACTGGCAGATTTTCAGGAAATTCCCACCGACCGTACCTGTGTAGGTGTACCAGGCCAAAGGCCTCCACCAGCCTAGAGCACCGCACGCAGGGTTCATCTTCCATTCCCGCTTTACATCCTGGTAATATGACAGATCGGCGGTTTGCTTAGTTTACGAATCCACAGGACACCTCCGTATCACCTGCGAGAAGCAGCCTGCATCGCAGGCCCAGGCAGGAAAATCTTCGCGATGCGTAGGTGGCAAAGATATAAGCTGTTGAGCGACCCTGCCGCCGCATCAACGCATCAACGACGGCGGGAGCGTGCTTCGAAACACAGCGCCCACAAGAGGGGGGACATCAAACCTGCAGAACGAAGGACAGGGCGCTAAAACAACCACTCCCGATCCCTTCGTGCAGATCGCCGGGGTTCTCCATCCGAGAGAGGTTTGAAGTCTGACCTGGTTGTATGACCTGTACGCGGCCGTTGCACTGTTCGGGCGATGCAGCATGGAGATGCCGTCAACCATTGGCATGTCGGCGCAGCAAACGGTCATGCCCACAATGTCCTAGCGTCCGTGCCCCGCGAAGGGTCCGATACGATAAGAGGCGCGCACGGGCACTGGCGCCGCCCAACAGTAGTGGGTCCCGCGTATAGCTCGGCCATCATAGTCATTGGTCGAGAAGGTAAGCACCCAGAGTGACGTGATATGCCAGTTTGCGAGATAACTGTGCGGGTTCGAATTGGTGAGCAGGAAGGCCGGATGCAGCCCGAAGCAAAGCGGAGGATAGTCGTCGGTCGAGGAGTGCTTCACCGATCGAATGCGAGCCCGTCCTGTTCTTCCACCACGCTAAAAGAGGCAATCCATACAAGCCGCGCTATAGCAGACCAGGAAAAAAACTTCTTGTCCTGAACCGCGCGTCAAGGACAGCTCCGGTCAACAACTGTCACAAACCCAGCCTTGTGCCAATGCGCGATATAAGACCGTCGGCAAACCTGATGCTGAAGCGGTGTCCCTCCCCAGCAGAGACACCAACCAGAACAGCCGTCTGTGCGACGCTATGAAGTTCACCGCCGTCGCTCTTTTCGCCCTTCTGCCGCTGCTTGCTGCAGCCATGCCCATTGCTGGTCCCGACGCCGAGGCTGCGCGCCCTATGCGTCGCGGCGGCCTTGACTGGAACCCGGCGCCAGTCATCAAGATGCGCGTTCCCGGCACCCCCGTCGCCAGGTCCAAGCCGTCTCCCTCGGTGTGTGCAGTTCAAAGATGTTGCCAACGGCGACTGACACAGCGCAGGCCTACTACAGGAGGGCCGTCTGATCGCGTCGCCTTTCTGCGATGTACGCCTCCGGTGAGCAGTTTTTTTCCTCAAGCAACGCCTCACGGCCTGCAGCCTCTAACCAATAGCCCAGAAGCAAGACTGGTCTATGCCTACCCTTCTGAAGTCGAAGTCGTGTTGCTACCTGCCAGAGTTCGCTGTCTTCTGCCCGAATAATACAGCCATAGACATTGGACTCGAGACACAGCGGCTGGATTAGAGTTCAGCAAACCAATCGAGTGATGATGCACGCGCGGCGATGACGGCGTGCGAGAAAGGCTATGCAAGTCTGCAGCCACACCAGCAACCGTGTTCTATTGTGCGCCAACGACAGAATCCGGCAGAGCTGGGAGAAGTGTGGGGGTTGAAGGCTAAGCAGAGTTGTATGCAAGCCAGCGAGCAGGACCATGCATGCCGCGCGGGAGCGTGAGCTGGGTCAGGGTCCTTGCATCATAGCGAAGGCAGCGACGACATAGGACGGAACAGATAGCCATTATCGGTAACGCGCACGCGAATGGATGCACGATGATGCGTTCGCTCGCACTGCTACTGACCAAGAAGGCACAATGCACGGAACCGAGTAGCTCAGGACTGTGCAGCCAGTTCCATAACCCGAGAGCCATGATGCCTGGTCGTCATAGACGGCCATGGTGCGGTCTGCCAGCTGAGCGTTGGCGGAAGAGAGAGAGCGCACCGGCCCGGACTCATGCAGCTCCGCCCAATGCTGGCTTGTCCGCGCGCGCTTGTGCCACTTCGAACCTGCACTCGTGGTTGCGCGACAGCTGCAAGCTCCAAATACCTGCCACGCCCGCATTTCATCCAAATGGCCAAGAAAAAGTCCCAACCCATCCCGGAAGACGTCCTCTCGCTCCCCGCGCACGCCGCAGCGCTTGCCGTCGCGAACGGCCAGCAGCTGCCTCCCGTCGTCGACACCCACACGCATCTGCTGTCCACCTTTAGCTGGTATCGCTCCAAATACAAGGAGGGCGCGTGCGAGACAGTATGGGACTTTGTCCGTATGACGTGCAATCCGCCTGCGAACGATGCGGACGCGACAAAGCAACGCTCGAAACGACACAGTGTGACTTCCATGGTCGACGTCTGGTGCGAGCCGGCTTCGTGGCGAGACTGGCGCGAAATCGCCGACTCTGCTGTTGACGGCCATCCCAAGAAGGCCGCATGGGGAGGGTGCGAATATTATTTCGCGATGGGTGCGTGCGGCTTCGAGCTCATGGTACTCCGCTCAACCTTCGTCGAAGGTGTTCATCCGTAAGGAATCGGTCGTGTTCCGGCGTTCATTTACTCAATAACGGTCTCCAAAGTCATGAAGCAAAGCATTACACCGACGAGATCGAGGCTGAGATGTCAGTCTTCGTCCCAACGTTGTCCATGCCCTCTCATCAATCGGAATTGCCTTCAGAATCGAGGCCATGGAGCATCCTCGTTGTGTTAGCTGGGGCGAAATGGGGTATGTCACGGCTGCCATATTGTTCGCTGATCACGACTTACATCCCTCCCCCAGACTGGATTATCATTACTCTTTTTCGGAGCACAGCGTGCAACAAGATGTCTTTAGAAGACAGCTCAAACACGCGGTTGCGCTGGGAAAGCCGCTCACAATACACACCCGAGAAGCAGAGGAGGACACCGAACGCATCCTCAAGGAGGTGGTGCCCAAAGATCACAAGGTCCGTCATCCCTGTATTCGCTCGATGATCCACACTCAAACCTTCACGAACACATAGATCCATATCCACTGTTTCACCGACTCAGCCGACTTTGCTGAGCGATTGCTCGACCACTTCCCCAACCTGTACATCGGCATAACAGGCAAGCTGACACCCTCCCTTCATCGCTGTCACTGAGAGATCCCGGACATTTCTCAAGGCGTCGTGACATATACCACCAATCTCAACACATCCGACATCCTACGGCGCCTCGCAAAGCGGGGCAGCACGTTTGACAAGCCCCTTCGTATTCTCCTGGAGACCGACGCGCCGTACATGACGCCCTCGAACATCTACGACTCGCTTCCGGAGCTTAAGGGGAAGAACGGCGGCAACAACGCACGCCTGCCGCTCTGCCACCCGGGGATGATTCCCTGGACGGCTGAGTTCGTGAGCAACGTTGTCAAAGACGAGCAAAACGCTCACGACCGACGCCGTTCTGCGCGCTTCGGCGGCCAACGCGGCGCACATGTATGGCGTGTAGACTATTGTACACTGCTACATATGCCCTAGAGTATTGCAATCGATAAAGACCTTCGCCGCTCAAGTCATCGTTGTGTGGCTTTATTCGTGAAATAGCAGTTACGCAATCGGGGACGTCGCTCAGCCTCCCGCCGCATAGCCTAGTGGTCCAGATTGTGCGAACTCCCTTGATTGAACTTGTGCGTCGCTGACTCACTGGCAGGCCACCAGTCATCATCAGATAGAGGACACTCAATCAAGATGTCAGTGTCCGAACAGCGCGCAATAGGCCCATGAAAGCGTGGCTAACAGACAGAGTAACAGCATCATGTGAGAGCCGGTTGATGAGTCCCCTGTCAACTAGAGCCTGTGACCTTTGACGATCTACATGAGCAGACTGGACAGTCCTCTTGCCCGAAGAGATTTTGTATGTGTTTGGGAGAGTACGAAACCTGGTCAATGCAGATCCCGAGTGGCTGCGGTGGCTGCGTGGAGTCTCTGGCGCGCGCGTAGGTGCAAGTGATCCTGGTCGATCAATAACGAAAGGGATTGTAGTCCCCCGAATCCAGTCGGGTAACGAGCCCAGCGGCATTGGTGGGTAACAAACCCCAAAGCAAGTCACAAGGGGTTAGGTCTGAGCATTGACGCCAGCAGAACAAGGGTCGGGCAGGTCACCAGTGGTCATTTTCTGAAGTGTCGAAAAAGCGTGGAGCGAGTTGACTGACAGAGGACGCAAGGAGGTCTCGGGAAAGGTCCAATCGAGGCACCTTGATACCACTGTCTGTATTGGCAGTGCAGACACGGAGAGAGCGAGATGCATCTGGCTGAGCTGCAGGTGCGGACTGGTCGGGCCGGACTTGACCGCGACTCAACACCATCCTCCGCGCCACACGAGAGCTCTGGCTGATCAGACAGAGACGGACTACTACGCGCTGCTGGGCGTCGATCGCGATGCGTCTGGCGCACAGATCAAGGCGGCGTATCATCGCATGCTGCTGCAGCACCATCCGGACAAGAGCAAGTCTGGGGAGAAGCTGGACTTTGCGCTGCTGAAGCGGGCATACGAGACGCTGTCGTCGGCGGAGAAACGCAGACAGTACGATGCGGAGGCAGCGCAGAGGAGCGGGGGGCAGCGGCCGGCAGAGATCGTGTCGCTGGACGAGTGGGACGAGGGCGAAGACGGGGTCTGGCGGTTCCCGTGCCGCTGTGGGCGGGCGTACGTGCTGCGGGAGACGGAGATGGAGGCGGGGGTGCACCTGGTGGGCTGCGAGGGGTGCTCGGAGGTGGTCTGGGTGGGCTACGAGCTGGCTGACGAGGCTGGGACGTGATTTAAGTAGGATCAGACGTGCAATGGCGGGTTCCGAAGTATCCCAGGATAAACAGCGGGGCCTTCGGTCGTCGCCGGTCGGGGCCTCGAGGAGGAGGCCCGTTCAACTCCGCGCGCGCAATACCCTGCTCGAGCTCCGGTATACCCTTACGGTTCCCGTTCCCGTTCACGCCTGGCCGAGGTGCGTGCTGCTGCTCGTTGCTGGGCGCGTGCTGGCCGTTGCTGACCGTCAGGTTGCTGGTAGATGGAGCTCACGCTGTCGCGCATAAAGCGGCTGATAGGTCTGCTACCGCCGTACGCGCGGCCCACGATCCACGTCGCTGGCACGAACGGCAAGGGCTCGACGACGGCCATTCTCTCGTCCATCTTCGTCGCGAGCAACATCACGTCCGGCCGGTTCAACAGCCCGCACCTGCTCAACGAGTGGGACTGCATCTCCCTCAACGGCGCACCCGTCTCAGAGACCTTCTACCGCGAGGTCCGCGACCGGGTCGAGCGCGTCAACGACGAGCACGACATACACGCCTCCAACTTCGAGATCCTCACCGCCGTCGCCATGCAGATCTTCGAGCACGTCCGCGTCGACGTCGCCATCTTCGAGGTCGGCATGGGCGGCCGCCTCGACGCCACGAACGCCCTCCCAGACGACTGCATCGTGCTCTCCGCCATCACTGCCATCGAGCTCGACCACCAGGCCTGGCTCGGCCACACGCTCGAGCAGATTGCGCGAGAAAAGGCCGGCATCGCCCGCCCAAAGAAAGTCTGCATCGTCGGCGAGTCTATCACCGGCTCCGTCAAGGCCGCCATTAAGGAGGTGCTCGACGCCGCCAAGTCCGACATGATCTCGGCATCGCCCTGCGACAAGCGCCCCTGGGACGACCAGGTCGACGGTCCGAGCCCGCCGCCGTTTTCGTTCCAGCCCAAGTTCGTGCCGCCGCCGCCCCAGCCGGTCCAGGTCACGCAGCCCATGGCACAAATGAGCGTCAAGGCCGTCCTGACCATGCAAGGCGACCATCAGCGCCAGAACCTCGCGACGGCGCTCGGTATCGTCACCGCGCTGCTCCAGCACGCCAGCACGACCCAGTATCGCATAACAATAGCAAACCGCATCATCCAGGCCTCCATAGTGTCGGGCATCAAGCTGGCGCGCATGTACGGCCGTCTGCACTGGGTCCACCTGATATGTCCGACGCTCTCGCCGACCGTGTCTCCCCGAGCTCATAGGCTAAACCACAACCTTAACCTCAATCCAATGTTACAATTAGATCTCACACTTCTCATTGACGGCGCCCACAATCGCGCCGGGTGCGCAGCCCTTAATGCCTATCTGGACTCCTTGCGCTTGTCGGAACGGCGGTACATCATCCTCTCCATGTCGCACCAGCCAGATAAGGACCCGCAGGAGACTCTGGCCCCACTCCTGAGGCGCGGCGACAACGTTGCAATCGTTCCCTTCTCTCCCGTAGACGGCATGCCCTGGGTACGGCCCGTCGCTCCACGGGATCTGTCCCAGGTCATACGGAAACTCGTCGGCAACGAGGGTTCGCTCTGGTGCGCAGACTCGGGAGGCGAAACTGCCGAACAGTGGGAAACGCTCAATCCTGGCGATTACCCTCGCCGACAACTTACTCGCGCTCTTCGCTGGGTCAGCGAGCGGTCCAAGGTCGCTGTGCTCGCGGGCAGCTTGTACCTTGCCGCCGACATGTATCGGGTACTCAAGGATCAGCCCACCAAGCAGTAGCCCGCACCATGTTGCTGTCACGTTCCGCTATCATTTCTGTTGTGCGTTTTCCGTCCTCGTTTTGGTGTTGGGCGTTGCGTAGTTGGCCGCGTCACTGCGGTGTTCTGTGGCATATTCATTTGTGTGTGCGTGCGTGCGTGCTATCTCGCCTCTGACTTTGCTCTCTCTCCTTTCCATATCAGTTTACAGTGCTTTCCCCTGGTCCGTCTACGGTGCGTCCTGTATCCTTGTTCGTAGGGTTTTACGTAGCCAATTCATCTGTTGCAGTTTACCTTTTCACATGCATTCATGGTCTTGGAAGTCCCCCCGCGCCTTACACCATTTTCTTGTCCACCTCGCGCGGTATACAACTACTGCAATTGTATCATAACTATCAGTCATCGCTGCAATGTTCAACCGACACCGAGGCTGCCTCTCATCCCCTCAATTCTCTATCCCCGCCGCCCGTCCAATTGCGAACAACAACGCTTCCAGTACCTGCAAGATGCGTCCACAATATGCCGCCCAGTGCTACGTATGCACCATGGCGGAACGCCATGTTAGGTGCCAGCAAGTCGCGCACGAGACACGACCGTGGAAGTCCGCGCCAATGATAACAGTGAGTACAGCGATCACCAAGCGACGACTTGTCGGTGTCTTGATGTGGTCCCCGCTGCTTGCCCGTGCATACTCAGTGCACTTCAAATTTTTCCGCGACTGTGCTTGATCGTGAACCGTGGTTCTGTGAAGGTGTCCATGTGCAAATGCGCGTGCTCCAGCGCGAATGCGCCCGAGAAGATGCGCCCAGCGCCCATGATTCATCCGGCGTTGGCCATACCTTCCAGCCATGATGGAAGACCGGTTTCTGCCTCCTGAAGTGCGCGCGTATCTCACAGCTGTCGTGGGTGTCCTCCGCTCTACGTTTCAGGACGACCTCGTGGGCGTGTTCCTCGTGGGCTCCGCGTCATACGGCGCATACCAGCCCGGAATCAGCGATCTCGACGTCCAGGCCATCGTGTCTGACGGCATCCCGCAGGACTCCATCCTCACCGTCGCCGGGCGTCTCTCCCACGCGAATCTTCCATGTCCAGCCCGATGCCTCGAGTTCGTGCTGTACACTCTCAGCGCAGCGAAGACTGCTTCGCCGCGCCCGAGCTGGTCACTCAATCTCAACACCGGCCCCGGAAGGGAGACAGACCTCGTGCAGCTCGAGCCCGACGCCGACAGCGGAGGCCATTGGTTTCTCATCGACCTGGCCTGTGCGCGTGAGCTCGGCCGCACTTTGTACGGTGGCGAGGACATTTCCCACGTCTTTGCTGCCCCCGATCGCGTATGGGTGCTCGATGGTCTGCGTGATTGCGTGCTGTGGTTCGCCGCGCACGAGCCAGTGAACCCTAACGGCATACTCAATGCCTGCCGGGCGTGGAGATGGTTCGTCGATGCCGTCTGGGGCTCGAAGCTGCAAGGAGCACAATGGCTGCTAAAAAGGCCCCGGGTCAAGATCACCGCGGAGCAGACGGAGCTTGTCAAGTTGGCCAAGGAAATGCGTCTGGGAGAGTCGAATGGACCGCTGCCTGAGGACCAGGCAAGGACCTTTCTTGACATGGTCGTCGCTAAGATCTCCTCTGCCACCATGGACGCCTAGAACCACTTATGCCCGAGTATCGTTGTAGAAGATATCAGAGATGGATAGCAACGACCCCACAAAGAGCCATACATCGACCAGAAGAAAAGAAACACATATATTCTCATACCGTATGGAGCGGAAGAGCGAACTCCTCTATCCTAAGAGTACTGCGACATCATGCGGCTGGCCACCCGTCGTAGGCAGACTGGCTTCCTTCCAGGCTTTGAAGCCGCCGGCAATGTCAGTCGCATTCTTGAGACCCAAATCGAGCAAAGATGCCGCCGCAAGAGAAGAGGTGTAGCCCTCTTGGCAGAAGACTATAACGCGCAAGTCGTAGCGCGTGGCAATGTCCAACCGTGCATCGCTCCGTGGGTCAAAGCGCCATTCAAGCACATTGCGCTCGATGATGAGTGCTCCAGGGATCTCGCCGTAGTGGTGTCGCTGGGCAGCGGGCCTGATGTCGACGAGAACGGCACCATGTGGGTTGTTATATATGACACACTCGTCAAACGCGTCGCGCGGCTTGAGTCGCGTAAAGCGGGCGCGGGCGGAGGCGAGGATTTCGTCGATGGATTTTGACCCTGGCGGTGGGACAAGCGGGTCGAGTGCCGCATCGTCTTGCGCGATGCGGCGAAGGATATGCCAAAGCGCCTCTTCGTCCAGGTCGTTGTTGGCCGCGCTCTCCGACTCGGGCACGAATGGCGGGTTCTCGAGGATGCCAAACCAGATGCACTCGCCCAGGCTCGCACGGGCGATGCGACCGATGAACTTGGCTTGGGCCAGGGCTGCTGCCTTTTCCAGCAGGGCCTGCGAAGACGCACAGAGGACGACATCGGCAGCGCCGTCCGTGTAGGCGGAGATGGAGAGTAACGCGAAGCAAAAGAAGGTCAGACGGTGGGCGTCGGAAACCGCGCGGGCAATGTCGAGCGAGATGTGCTGGTCGTCGGGCGTGCACTCTGAGGAGCGCGAATAGACACCGATTTTGAGATCGCCGACGGTGCGCATGGCCTTGGACGCGCGAAAAGCAAGGCTCTGGACGACTTGCTGGCGCGCAACGTCCAGAGTGGATTGATACGTCTTTGACGGGCTCAGCGCAGCGTGCTGGTCCTCTTCGCCCATGACGCTAGAGATGCTCGAGATCGCTTTGATGCTCGCTGCCGGCGGCGTCGGGGTCATGCTCTGGTAGACATACGAGCGACGACCGAATGTGCCACCACTGGCAGCAGAGCGACCCGAGCCATGTTCGCTGCCGTTGACGATGATTTTTTCTTGTCGATGTCGCTGCGCGGTCTCGGCGTCGTTCTTCCCGCCGATGAACTCGTGTATGCCGGTGGTGGCGGGCTTTCCGGGGCAACCGGGGCAACCGGGGCAATAGGAACGCCAACGAGAGATCGGAGAGGAGGGCCAGGAGGCGAGCCAGCAGCAGATGTACGAGACGCCTTGGAAGTCGCGCTACGACTGCTATGCAGCGACATGGCTCCAAGTTACTTACGGCCAAACACGAAGCCGCGGGCTCAACCCAGTCCAATCTGGCATATATCGAGCTGGAATCGTTCCTCTGTGCATTCCAAAGCGGCCAGGTTGGCGCATGTTGGTCAGAGGTTAATCGGTGATTGAGATGGGCCAAATATGCGACGCTCCCCGCGACACCCATGTCCGTCGATGCTGCCGAGGCTGCGGCGGCGCTCGGCTCCGCCCTGATAGAGGCCATACTCGCTGGCGAACCGCTGGACCGCGTGAAGAAGCTGGCGAAGGACGCGCCGCTGTGGTACCAGGCTCCAGAGACGGGCTGGTCGGCCCTGCACGCTGCGACGTTAACGGAAAACACTGAGCTTACGCGTTTTCTCGTCGAGAGAGGCGCCGTCTGGAATGCAGGTGTGTGCCTGAGTTGAGGCTGGCGCGTCTGACGCGTTCCCAGTGGATGCGCTGGGCAACACACCGGCCGACATTGCACTGTCGTATAATGACGAAGAGTGCTATCGATTGGTCCGCGATGCTGGCGTACGCACTGGTATGTGGCGTCTTGAGGACGTTTACCGCTGCTTGACGCGTCCACTGCGTTTGAAGAGGTCATTTTACGTGTTCTCGCCAACAAGGCGCGTGGAGTCGATGAAGACAGCGACGAAGACAGCGACAATGCTCCAGCGACTGCAGATGGGGCTATAACGCTCAAATCCCAAGATGCCACAGCAGCAGGGTCGACCACCGCATTCCTAGACTCGAAATTGACCTTCAAGACGGATGAACACGGCCAAGAAATCTGCGTTGTACAAGCTGGCGACGATGAGGAAGTGGGCGTCATGATGGGCTGGGAGACCAACATCATGCGCGAAACGGTGAACAGGCTATGTCTCGACCACGCAGAACTCGACGAGGGCCTGCGTGTACTCAACATCGGTCACGGTCTTGGAATCGTCCGTGCCCTTTGATTCCCTCAGTCTGCCGCAAGCCTGACCAAATCTGCAGATAGACGAGCTTTTTCAAAACTTGTCCACAAAGCCTGTCCAGCACGTCATCGTCGAGCCTCACCCTGATGTCCTTGCGCACATGCATGCAAAGGGATGGCACGAACGTCCAGGCGTCACCATCCTTGAAGGCAAATGGCAAGACTTTGTGGACAACAAGCTTCTGGAGACGGGTGGCTTTGACGTGGTCTACACAGATACGTTCTCTGAGGACTATGATCGTGCGTTGTCCTACTGTTCTGCCACAAGCTCGGTACTGACTGGGACAACAGAGCTGTACAAGTTCTTTCAACACGTCCCAGACCTGCTACGTGATTCAAATTCGCGCTTTAGCTTCTTCCATGGACTTGGAGCGACAAGTATGCAATTTGCTCTCATCCTGATTTCTCGAAGGCTAACATGCGCAGACGCGACATTCTACGACGTATATACACGCGTCTCTGAGATACATCTGGAAGAAGTGGGTCTACGCGTCGAATGGTCTGACGTCGACGTCGGGGTTGACAGCGCGCGGTGGGGAGAAACGCGCAAGTACTTCAATTTGCCATTGTACCGCCTGCCCGTGGCAACATGGCCGCCGTTCGACGCAATGGAAACATAATAAAACCCTCCTTTCCTTATTTCAAAAGAATGTATCACATCCCTACACACTCTCCTACAACTCGCGCTTGGGCAAGTCCGTCCGCTTATCGTACCGTGCCATGCTAGGGCGCTCGCCGCGCTCCTGGAGGTCGTGCGCGACTGCCTCAACTTGCTCCCAAACCCGCAGCAGGTTCCCACCTGCAAGCCCTACGAGGTCGCGTGCGGTCCAACCACGCTTGTACAGCTCGGCGAAGAGGTCGGGGTATTTGGATACATCTTCCAGCCCGACTGGTACGTCGCCGATACCATCGAAGTCGCTGCCAATACCCACACTACGAAAGGCTCGTGAGATACCGAGATTGTGGGTTTGCGGCATAACTTACTGTTTCCTCCCTGCGACGTTGCCAATATGGTCGACGTGATCTGCGACTGCTTCGACCGTTGCCTTGCCGGGCGCGGCCACGAAGAACGGCGCAAAGTTGACCTACGCAGCAATGAGCGGGACACCCAGACCAAAGAAAGATCGGATAATTGACCATAACGACACCGTCCACCTTGCCCTTGCCCTTCCCCAGCAGTTTGAGGATATCATCCGGCACGTTGCGCGGTACGTTGTGCACGGCGCGCGCGGAGCTGTGACTCCAGATGACCGGTGCACGAGTGACCTTGAGTGCATGTTTCGCGGTGAGGTCGGAGACGTGGCTGAGGTCGACAAGCATGCCCAGGCGGTTCATCTCGTGCACGAGCTCGACACCGAGTGGGCTGAGTCCGCCGTGCACTGGCACTGGAGTTTCGAGAATACCTGCGCTGTCCGCGAATGCGTTCGTGCAAGAGTGCGTCAGCGTCATGTACCGCACGCCCAGCGCGTAGAACTGCCGCAACGCTGGGATGGAATTGCCGATCTGGTGTGCGCTGGAGATCAATTTTCAGATGATCTAGAGGTCAGAATAGTACTGCTGTCGTGCATACCCTTCAATGCCGAGCATGCCTGCGATTTTCTTTCTGAAAATGGCGAGCCTGATGTCCTGCACGCTTGTTGCGAGCGAGAACGTCTGCGGGGATGTTATTTCACCACACTATACAACAGTGAAGCTGTCTGACGCACGTCCGAGAATTTCTCGATAAGAAGACGCGAGACATCAATCTGCGTTTCATGTCAACGACCGTGTAGAATCAACCGGTGAACTGGAAGTCAAACCTGCTCGAGCGTGTCGCGCACAGAGTTCGTAGGCGCAGTGAAGTTGACTCCACTCTCCTCACAAGGCGTATATACAGACCTGCATAATAGTTAGGACGCTGTTATGCCCATGAGCCCAGTGAACGCACCAGAAGAACCCACCAACACGTCCCTTGCGCAGTCTGGGAATGTCGACGTGCCCGGGGAAGTCATGCTTGAGGTCCACCTTGTCCACATCGTTTCCGTTGAGCTCGCGCACAAGAATAGGCAGGTCTATTGCCCTGCTGCATTAGTGTTGACTACCGGACGTCGAACACGACCTGCCTATATGCCCGTCCTACATCTCAGTCAGTTTGATTTCGCGGCCATAAATCCATCACGCACGATGACGGGAGCCTTATCCAATATCTTTCTCGCAGCCTTGCCAGGATTGCTGGGAAGGCCGTCCTCGAAGAACCATAGAGCGACCACAAGTCCTGCAATGAATAGCAAGAGCAACAGGCCGGACGCTACGCGCTTGACGCGCTTGTGGGTCGCCTCTTGCTGCGCGTTGGCGTTGGCGCCGTTAAGCAGAGGAGCTTGCTCGCCGCTGCTCATCGTGATAGCTCAGGTCCAAGTCCGCTTTCATAAGCATCCGAATGTCGCGATCAAACGCGGTCACAGTGTCCGACAGCGCAGCAGCAAGCGTCGAGCATAGAAATAAGGACAAAGCGAGCAAAGTCATGTTTTATACAGCCGGTGTTAAGCATAAGTCGACAGCATGATGGATAGAGAGGCACAGAGAGAATCGTTAGCAATTGTGAAGTGGAATGCGTCGGGGACGGATGTAGTCGTGACGGGATGGGGCAGATGGGAAAGCGCGATAGCAAGCATTCTGTATGGGTACCGAAGAAAGAGCGAAAATGACAAGAAACCGCCGGTCGAAAACGTACAAGTATTCTTCCTCGAGAGATTAAAGTTGATGTGTGTGCGTGTTGCATTAGTCCATCCTACTCGGCGAGCAGCTTCATTCAGATGGCTGGCGCCACAGTTCGCCTGTGCTCAGTCGCGCACAATCTTCGCCGACGACAGGCGGCGCGTCGCCGTTCGCCGGGACAAAGGGTTTGCCCGCAAAGCGCCCCGTGGCGAGCCATGTGAAGAGCCCGTGTCGGTCCTGCTGCTCCCCAACGAGGCTATGACGATTCGCTGGCCGCTCCGAAAAGTCAGGGACCTGCAGCGACGGGGCCTCCCACTCCCACTCCCAGGAGACCGGTTCAGGCTCGCCGCGCTTGGGCTTTATCTCGGAGCCCCAGACCCATCGTCGTTTCATAGGCCGGGACAAGTCATCTGATTGTGATTGTGACGCCCACGCGGCTGGCCGCCGTCGGTTGCCCCAGACACTCATGCGCTTCAGCCTGTCGACCAGCTCAGGGTCAAGCGCGGCGTCGCCCTCGGGCCCGTGCG
This sequence comes from Auricularia sp. M13, assembly GCA_037042915.1. Classification (NCBI taxonomy): domain Eukaryota; kingdom Fungi; phylum Basidiomycota; class Agaricomycetes; order Auriculariales; family Auriculariaceae; genus Auricularia; species Auricularia sp. M13. Next base: position 2,548,225 of record CM073195.1, on the reverse strand, counting down.
CCATCCAGCTAGGGATGCCCTGCTTCTCCCGCTGCGTCGGAAGGCGAGGGATGACCTGCAGCCGAGCAGGAATGTACTTGTTCGAGTGCAGCTTCGGAATGAGCAAGACGGGGACCTTGGGCGCCGCGGGCTGCGCCGAATGGACGGGAGCGATGTCTGGATCTGATTCACTGGGAGGCGACGACTGACGAGGCCGTAACGGGGGAGAATGCGTACTCTCGAGCTCGATGGGTCTGGATGCTGCCGGCATGGCGAGGGCTTCTTGCATATTTAACTCTAGCAACGGCGGTAACTCCAGATCCGGGTCGTGAGGTGGCGGAGGCGGCGTCGGCGTACGGGGCCGGGTGGAAGGGATTGCATTCAGAATGAGCTTGGGACGCGCTTGGAAATGAGAAAATCGGAGCGGCGAGGTGGCCTTCCTGGACGCAGGAGTAGGACCCGGTCGAGAATAAGGGGCTGCAGGTCGCTGGATGGGTGCAGGAGGGGGAGGCATGCGGGAGCGATCCAGTTTCGAATCAGATGAGGCTGACAGCACGCCAGCACGCGCGGTAGTCGCCTTATCCGCTTGCGGACCTGGACCCCCGGAAGGGCTGCAATAAAGAGCCACCACCTTCAGGGCTTCTGGAGTAAGCCGTTGAGACGTAGCAGTGATACCAGCATCGGAGAGCGCCGCCGATATCTCTTCATTCAGGGACACAATGTGCGGGACCGCGGTCTGTGTCAACGAGGAGTATGGTGAAGACACTAAAGGCTGTGAGGCAAGCAGATCGCGCAGAGGAAACACGTCGTTATCGAGATCTATTGATGGGATGAGTTTGCGGGCCTTCTGCCTTTGGTTCTGAAGGCAAGTTAGTAAGGGCCAGGGCACCCGGAGTTCCGCGGAGCGGACCTGAAACCAGACCTAATCGCGGAGACGCATGAACAGTGATTCCCAGAGCATAATGAGCGTACGCACTTGGACCTGCCTCCCAGTCAGTCCGATTGCCGCTCCGACCTCATCGCGTAATGCTGTAGCGGGGAAGCGCGTCTGGTGATCCCGGGCGGTGAGAGAAGGCGCGCGCTTCAGCATTTGGACACGAGGAATGCGGATATCAGCTTACAATGGATATGAATGCGCGCAGTACCTGCGCCTGGAACGGTGTTGTGAGGCTGCGGCGCCGTCCTATGCCTGGGCCGTCGTCTTGATCAGAGCCGTCGTTATCGTCCTGCGCAGGCCGCTTTCGGGGCACCACCGACGCGGGCGGCGACGCGGTACGCGCGGATCGACTCTGGGGGACGGCCGGAGCCGCCCAGGCGCCGTAGTGCGGCTCTTTGGCCGTAGGCGCGAGCAGGGATGGTGCCGGTGGCGCCGGTGGCCGTGAGTACATCCAAGCCACTGCGCGGTCGTGTGGCCCGGTGCAGCGCGCAGATGCCGTCGTAGACCGCTGGGGGACGGGGCAACGCACGCGCAGAGCACAAGTCTTGGGGGGCACGGCAATGAGCAGAAGGCAGAAACGGCGGATATTGCGTCCGGCAACTTGCGGATTTGAGGAGAAGATTGAAGATGTGTCATCGGACGCTGCAAACACCACGTCAACCGCTCAATTAAATGCTACCGCTCAGGCGCTGCCCGAGACAGATCTGGCAGCTTAATTGCCAGCACCAATGCGGCGCGGCATCCTCCAGCTCGCCGTTTCCGATGCTTTCGGGCTCCCAAATTCGACCATACGCCGCCCAACGCCTTCCAGCTCGGCCTCCTGGGACCCTTCGCGTTATCGGATCGTAATCACTCGACGGAGGCACGTGCTTGGGTCCGCTTCTTCACCACGTTGTGCAATTTAGCTTGAGGGCCAAAGGAGAAAAGCGCGGCTCGCACGCAGCAATCCGGGCACCTGACAATGCAACATCATCCCGTGGTTGTCAGGGAGCCAACAAGGAACCTTGTCGCAGAATGCAAACTCTAACACCAGCAATGCGCAATAGAGTCGGCATGTGCCTGCAGCGCAGTGGCACGGTGCTGCTTCTGGCACAGAACCAGAGATCCTGCTTGGTCTGTGCGAACTCTTGCCCAGTTCGGATTGTGTGTTCCTAATTGCGTGATCACATGACTGCTCATGGCGGCTGGAGACCGGTCCGCTTTTGGCGGTGGGCGCCCATCCGGAAACCTGCGTGCAGCACGGTGTTCTAGGTAGACCCATTCGTAGGACTCGCGCGGCTGGAATAGGCACCGCAAACATTCCGCCAGTGAGCTTCAGATTGCGGGAGCGCCCCAGGAGCAAGCAGACAGCACGAGGCGGACTGAACATGGACAGAGCTGTCGGCCGCGATGAAGCTCTAGACTCTAGAGGGAGCAATCGAATCATTGAACCGTTGAATTTGGAGGCTGCGAGACACGCCGAATGATCGCAAGCGCCCTGATGGCAACACGCAGCAAAGCATAAATCCTGAAGCTTGAAGCTTGAGCGTGCACTCGAAGCTTGAACTTGCTACGAATATCTTGAAGCAGTAGGGTCGATAGCAGGAAAAAGAGCACATCACGCAGTCGTAGCTGCTTGAGCGAGTGTGGCTCCCGCCATTGAATGCGGCAGGAAGGCGCGCAGACGCCCGCAAAGTGGTTGACCAGGCAAGAGTCGCGGAATTTGCCGATCGTCTTCCCACAACCGCAAGCCGGGTCGAAAAGCACGATGAGCTCGCTCACCGCAGCCTCGAAGCAATTTGTGACTTCGAACGCGTATCAGTATCCGATTAAAGGCATTACCCACTTGTTACACCGCAGAGAGCTCTGGCCTCCGGTCACAAAGCGCATCCTCCCATGCCTCGCGCTCTCCACGGCCGTGCTGGTCATCATGTTCAGCCTTACATACCTGCCCCAGGTCGCAGTTCTTGCCATCTTCAATGGTCCTCTCGCCTTCGTCAACGCTGCAGGCCTCGTACGTGCCAACTGCAGTCTGCGGGTCACTCCTGACGTCATTGCATGCAGGTGCTCAGCGAGTCCTCCTTCATCGTCAACCAGCTCGCACGGGCATTCATCATAGAGGATAGCCTACTGGACCTGTTTGATGCGGTATGTGCAATAATCTCACACTCTGGTCGTCGCTCTCGGTCGCTCACGCCAAATGAATTTGCAGACGCTGATCGAACGCGACTGTGCCTCGTTAGTCTCGCGAGGCAGGGAGCTGAAATCGGGAAAGAAAAACGCGTATCAGCGTCTCGGAAAGCTCGTTATGTCGCCCCTGCAGCGTCTCAGCCCGCAGGCTATCACCATGTACCTCGTGTCGCTGCCACTCAACCTCATTCCCGTGGTCGGGACCGCCATCTTTATCATCTTACAAGGTGCGTCCATCCCCAAGCGTGGTATTGACTTCGCTCATCTTCTTGTAGGCCGTCGTGCTGGACCTGGATACCATGCGCGCTACTTCCAATTGAAGGGAATGTCTCCGAACGAGCGCAAGTCGTTTGTCGAGGCAAACCGTGGAGCATACACAAGGTACGAACATCGCCTCTTCTCTATCAACTGTTTATGTTGATTTCCACCCAGCTTCGGAACCGCTGCAGCTCTGCTCAATCTCATCCCGTTTGTGTCCATCCCGCTCGCATTCTCCAACTCTGTTGGTGCTGCTTTATGGGCCGCAGACTTGGAGAAAAGCACGGGAGGTACACAGAATGCTGCTTCCACTGCGTCTTCCAAGCAGGATCGCGAGCTCTAAACCTCTCCAGTCGCTGCACCTCTGCACACTTGTTATCATTGGCGGCAATTCTCCGCACTCTTTGACCTGACCATCGGACTTTTGAAACACGTTCTCATGACGTAGACTCACGGCTTCATGTCATTGCTCAAGGACTTTTGTAGCTTCATCAAACAGCTCACTGCCTATTACTGTATCATGCATGCAATAAACACCGTTGCTACAGTTATTCCTCTTCCCCTTCCAAATGGCTTGCACAGTGACTGGCTTTCGGGTCGCAATGGCTTTGACCACGGTCCACGAGGAGGGCCCAAATTCAGTCGGAGTTTCATTACGCGTCGTAGCGCTTGATGGCTGCTTTCACCAACCCCTAGCTCTGTTTGGTTGTGCTGCCTAAATATGGAGGTGCCCTTTACCCAGTACGCACCTCTTAGCTTTTTGATACTACTCGTAACTCCATTTCCGCCGCAGTTTTACCGATTTGATAGCGACCTTGTCTCGCATTCCGCCCGCACGGGCTGGACAGGCAGGCAAAGCGTGCCCAACAGATCAAGCACACGTTATATTAGAACGCTGGATACGCTCAGTGCAAGATCATCCGGTGCTGCTTCTGGTCTTGCGCGCGGCTCTGCTTTGGTCTTCTTCCGCCTCCTCTTCCCAGAAGACGACCGCCGGCGCTATGGATTACAAGAAACTGGGCTGGCTGAGGCATTGGTCGATGTGCTTGGAATTTCGGCTTCTGGTCGCGGCAAGCGCTTGGTGCACTGGGGCGACTGGTCGCGCACAGATCCCAAGGTTGGATGTCTTGGACACGAACTGCGCCAGGTTTACGAACTCTCATACTCGGTACGGGCATGTTTGCGATCTTCGAATTTAAGACGCTCACCAGCTGCAACCAGAAACGCGACGGGGAGGTTCCAAGTCTACGCGAGGTGGACGCCCTGCTCACAGAGCTGGCTGCTCTATCACCCTTTTCGCAAATCGCGCTACCCAGCACTACAGCTCCTCGCAGAACGCGCAAGGCCATTCTACGCTCCCTCTACACGTGCGTTGAACCTATCAGCGTCACTTCTGTGATCGCTGAACACGCCCCTGTCTTTGTGCAGGAGGTTATCGCCATTTGAAGCTGCAGTCATCACGCAGATTATCCTCCGAGATCTCAGGCCTATCCTATATCCTGGCACTGCGCCTCTCCATGGCACCGCGGCCTTGATCGACTACAATTCCCGCGCATACCACATTATTACAAAGTGGGAGGCTATGAAGCTCTGGCACAAGGATCTGCCGCGCGCATATCGAGCTCGGGGTTCTTGGGAGGAGGCATGCGTTGCCTGGGACGACAATAAACTGACCGCCGCCTGCAAGCCGCGAATCGGGGTCCCTGTCGAGGTGAGCTTGCAGCTGCGACAACGCTGCAATCGCCCTCAACATGTTGCAGATTCCCAAGACTGTCAAGGGCACGTCGTGCGAGAACGTGGCCAAGATATATTCTCGATGTGACGTCGTCTATGCCGAAACGAAGTACGACGGCGAGCGCATGCAAATTCACGTCGACCTGTCCTTGCCATGGAACGAGCAAATCCGGATATTCAGCAAGTCAAAACGAGACTCGACCGCAGACCGCGACGCCACTCTCTCGTTCGTGGATGACAAATTATACATCGCCTTCGACACTGACGTACGACCTGCAGCCTCATACGGGACGCGTTGCATGAAAGTCAGGCACGGAATGCGATTCTAGAGGCAGAAATGGTCGCTTATTCCGACGAGCTTGGCCATATCGATGAATTCTGGCGCATACGCAGCCTGGTCGAGTCGACTGCCCGCGGCGTGCGCCGACGCGCTCATCCAGAACTCGACGGCGTGACTCAAGATTCGATGGTCTCGAACGCGTCTGCAGGGGGGACCCGTCATCTGGCCGTCGTTTTCTTCGACGTACTCATGCACAATGACGAATGCTTGCTGGACACCACGTATGAAGACCGGCGCGCGCGCCTCGAGGCCATCATTCAATGCTCGAAGGGCCGTGTCATGCTGGCTGAGCGCATTCGTATCGATATGAAGAGTACGGCCGCTTTGTCCAGCATCGAATCCGCCTTTGTTAGTCGCTGCACCGAATTTGAAGGTACGCGGCGGCACGAAGACCGATTGCGGGCGGAACTGACGTCGTTGTACTGTAGAGGGCTTGGTGTTCAAGGCTGCTGGTGGCGGTTACAATGACCCCTATTCGCCATGGGTCAAACTGAAGAAAGGTCTGCACATACAGAGTTCGTCAATAAAGGCTCAGCTGACAGCGTTAAAGACTACATCGCAGGGCTTGGAGACGCCGTTGACCTAGCCATTATCGGAGCTGCATGGGACAAGGAACGCGGACGGGAACTGGGTGGTGCGCTTCTGCCAACATCATCTTGACATTTACGAGTTGGTTTCTCATGACGTCGGCAGTTGGTCCGAGAACATTTACCACATTCTGGCTTGCTGCTCCATGTGGCTACGACGGCGTACGTTCCTCACTCATGCGCGTCCGTGCCCATCGTTGACGCTGTGTCAGACAAAGCCCAAAGTTGAGGTCTTATTCATTGCATCTTATGGCTTAAGTCGTGCGGCCTTGGAGGAACTCAACTTCATCATAACATCGCAAGAATGTATTCCTTGGAGCAAGGAGGTGCGCTTTCGCCCGAGATGGCTGCTTCCTTGACTCAGTCATAAAACAGAAACCTGCACAGTTCTTGTCATCGTTGCCATATGCATGTGAATTTGGAGTTATGATTGAGCGGCCCCAAGTTCTGTTGCGTGTACCCCTGCTCGCCGAAGTTATGGGTGCAGGATTCACCAAAGCCCGCGGCGCAAAGGTTCGCATCTGTCTTACTATGTTTTCCCTGCGCTAATACCCTGCGTATAGTACTATGAATTACGCTTTCCTAGAATCCTCAAGATCCACCGATCTTCTGAGAGGCGCTGGACGGAGGGAGTTGCTATCGAAGAGTATCAAGATCTGGCGCGGTGCGCCGTGGGACGCGAGCGCAAGCACAAGCACGCGGATGACGACGTCCACGCCATGTGGAATATCGAGGCTTCTCCCCGAGTTCGCTCTGAAAGTAAGCGCAAGCGGCGTGAAGACGCCTTACTCGACAAACTCGATAGCATCAACGGCCGTAAACGCAGGAAGACGAATAAAGGCACAGCTGTCAAGTCTACCTGTGACAAGTCACCGATATCGACCGTCCACACTGTAGCACCAGAGAAACCCACCGGGCCGATGACTGTCCCGATCGTATCGACCGCTGAATCAGTCGCTCGACCCTTGGATTTACAGGCAGACCCTCCCGCAACACCACCTGCGTCACCGCCCAAAGTACCGTATCGGATACCACTGCGCGTTTCAAACCATGATTCTGAGCACGTATCTCTTGCACCAACGAACTTTTCGGTAGCAACAAAAGTTGCAACCAGCGGAACGCCAGACAATAACTCGTACGATTTCGGGCACGTGAAAGAGTACTTGGCGACGTCGTTCGTATGCATACTCCAGCCGCGCGGGTCATTCGCAGCAAAAGCTTGTTTTACAAGTCGGCCACGATCACAGCACTTGATTCCCGAGGGACGTTTGTTTCATTCTGTGCAAGCCCTCCTGGTCGCCATTGGATGGCACGGAAAGGATGGTGGTTTACGACATTCGGATCGGGGTATCGTGTTTGTGGACGCCAAGGATGGAGTGCTCGTTCAACGCCTTATCGCCGCCCTCAATCAGCTGTGGTTACCGCAGAACAAGGCCTGCTGGGTTGTTGACATCGCTGTCCTGAACTGGGAATCGTTACCTAACTTCGCGCTCGAGATCGAACAACGAATACTGTGGCGGCCGTCGGCCTGAAGGACTCATGAAGACATCTTCCTGCATCATGGTTGCATTATTCTTTCGCAGTGGACATGGACGTTCTGTTTATTTCTATGTACTGTACTAGTAGCAATGCTACATTGCATCGTCTTGCTATCTTTCAATGGCGCACCAAGGTGAAGGAATGACCGTGGTACGCGTGCGCTGGGCGGATACAGTCGTTGCAAACAGTGTTGTCGGGACACAGATTGCCTGTAGTCACAGAGGTTAGTCAAACTAAGAGCCGCCAACAAACAGGAAGTATACGCACAGACCCACCACTGGCCAACGGTGAAGCGCCTGCATCGTCCGCACGTTATGCCCGAATTATGACGATATTGACCAGGATGGGCTTGCGTATATGGCGGAGGAGGCTGCTGTATTCCTACAATCTGCGGGTGTTGTTGAGAAGCTGGTTGAGTATACGGCTGATGGGCTGGTGGTGGTTGAGGCGGGGCCTGTTGCAGTTGACGCGAAACATTTGAGGGCTCGCAGCCGAATGTGCGTCGAAATGCGTGCTGTGGATGGAGCTGCACGGCACGGGGATAGCAGTCCACGCAAAGACCATAGTCATCACCACCGCAAACGGCGCCTGCAATGAACATGAGTTACCAGTGGAGGAAACTGACGAAAACCCCGGACATTCAAACCATGGCAAATCAGACACTTCCTTGGCGCAGCCATCGCAAACAAATCCACCGCGAGAAACTTTGATGAATAGGTGTTGTGGACTGCGAACGAGATGCTGTTTATGCCTTCCTTGAGTGAAGCAGCTTGGGCAATAGTCGATGCGATTAGGGCATGCAAGGCCTACATTGCTACTATGAGTCTCAATGGCTCATGCAGCGAGACGGGACGCACAGCTAAAGAACTGCTTTCCAGGGACACCTTGCTGGCAGCCTTGGCAGTAGGCGCTCATTCCTTTCGAGGAAAGAACGACGTAATTTCCCGCTTGAGGCACAAGTAGGAACGAATGTCCAGGCGTGTGTCGGTGGTCCACAAGTGCCAAGCATGTTTCCTTTGTGCAGGAGTCAAAATCAGGGCACTGAAGGCCTGGACAAACATTATGCATAATCATCGGCACACCCTACTTGGACTAAGGATGCGGCTCACATTTAAGTCGCGTACCAAAAATATTGTCGCCGCAATGGTTGCAGCTGTGCAGATTCGTGAGATCGAGTCTTCGAAGTATTGGCAATCCATTGCGGTTTATGAGTGGGCCACCACCCGCCGCGGCTGCAGGTTGGGTCATAGCGCCACCACCGAAAGCGTGGAACGCATTATTCAGGTGCTCAACAACGCTGGTACCCTGATGAGGATAGCCGCCTTGTTGACTTTGAGCGTCGCCGGGATTGGCGTCTTGTTGGTCCCCCAGAGAAGAAAAATCCGCGTCGGAGGAGTCGAAGCCTTCGAAACCAGATCCATTAAGAGCATCGGCGAACGAGGTTGCGTCGACAGCGCCCAAGGTAGAGAACGCAGGATCTACGAGACCAGAGAGGTCCTGCGCAGGATGTGAGCGTGAAAAGACATACATATGCCCAGCTCTAGTGAGTAGTGAGAACTGACCATGCCGAAGAGAACGCCTGCCCCAAGCGCGGCGCCAGCAGCGATACCTCCCCACATCGCAGTATTGCGAGACATGGCAGATTGTCGGGAGGGTGATGCACTAGGGCGACGACTTTATAAGAAAGGCCCAGCGCTATTTTTGACCGTCAGTGGGCCGCAGTGCAGCCACTACATCGCAGTGCCATGCGGGTTTTGGCACCAGTCCTAGGTAAGACGCCCAGGCACAAGATCTCCAGGATTGCGTCCGGACATCCAGTCAGGCTGAAGGCAGAGAGATGAAAGATAATCGGCCCCGAATCACTCGAAGTTTTCTGCAGCGGTCTCGCTCAGCAGTAATTATTGGCGGGAAATGCTACGCCGCGTGAAAGTTACACGTTGACTCGACACCTCTACGTACCATACAACATTTATATTTGAACCCCAATCTCTTTACCTATTTCTTTGAGAGCTGCGCGCGCAAGCTGTCGCGCGTCGACTTCTTGCGCGCGCTGCTGCTCGTCGTGTAACAAACTATCCGGCAACGTGGCTGCATCGAGGACCATCCATGCTGCAGGCGGCTTACGAGGCACTGACGCGATGTCACCGAGTACTGCGTAAAAGTGGAAGAGGTGCGCTTGCGAAGAGCGCTTTACTGCATCTGCTATCAACAGTGAAGGCTCGGCAAAAATTCAATGGCTAAGAAATCATGAGTTAGCGAAACCCCACGATATAACAACGACACGTACGCGGAAGTGAACGAGCGTGTTGCGATGGCTGCGACGAAAATGCTGCCCAAAAGGTACCAGGCCAGAGTTTCAAGGAGAGTAGTTTCCTGAGTACATAGAGAATCTCTTCCTCGCGGGCACTGAGGTTCTGTAAGCATCGATAGAGTATCATTTGCTGAGAATGTTACCGAGGAAAGGGCGTATTGCCGCGTAATGCGTCGTCTGCAACATAGCTAGCGAGTACTTGTTGACAGCGTCGCAGCAGCGACGGCAATGCTAGAGCAGCTAAACGTCGCCGAGCCAATTCATCATCTAAAACATGGCGTTAGGCCTACTATCGTAGTGCTACGGATGGGCGACCTTTGGCAACGTTGGAACAGATCAAGAATAGAAGATCGAAACACCAGTACGAGAATCTTTCCCGAGGAAGCAACTTCCCAGGTGAGGTGGAACCAACAATCTCGCGGGGGATGGAGGTCGCAGCGCCAGAATGCGATGATTTAGTGCCGTTCACAGCTGGTCGAGTTAAAGGCGGGGTATAGGAATCCTCATCGCCCTCGTGGAGTATGCTGGCTCGTTGCAACATTTTGGCGAGTTCTGTAATCACGTAGTCTGGAACGCGATCGTCTGCGATATGTGGTACAACATCGATTTCGAGCGTTGCCACTAGGGCCAGATCGAAGTTTTCCTCAGCGTTCTGGACCTCGAGAGGGAACGATTCAGCGAATGAACTATCAAGTTGATAAGCCGCGCATTCATTCAGGCAAGCTGCAAACGGCTTACGTGTCTGCAAGCAGGCCCCCACGGAAGACATCGATTATTTGCCTCCAGAGACCTTCAACGTGTTCGTCAGAAATGCCTATGAATGGATGGCGTGAGCGTGAATTTGAAGCGGTGGAATCAGTTTATCCTCCAACGACTGACCTTCTCCCAACGTCTTAATCCTCGAGGAACAGGTCTTGACTATCTGCAGAAAGTTCGTTGTCGCGGTCTTCCAGAGAGGCGGGTCGTTTCCAAACTTCGATGGCGCCGGGCAGTCGTATTTCAGTTTCAATGGGATAGAATACGCCTGGTAGCATTTGAGCCATATTTTAAAATGACGACGATAATGCGCACCGCCAATACGGCTTCTAATGTGCCATCCGCGTAAATCTGCACCGAGTCCTTGAATTGCATGTAGAGCTCGACCAGCCAAGGCATAACTTTCTTCGAAACTGCGATATACGATACGCGTTTTGACTTCTTTGGCCGGCTTGCAGAAGGTTCTGCCAATATTGCTGGAGGTTCGAAGTCAAAGGCAGCGAGGAACGGCAACGTCGCGTATTCAGACAAGTCCGCCAGCACCACCGACGCGGCTCGCGGTACGTTCAGATCAATGGTGTCGATAGCCTGCAAAACAGCGTCCTAATTGACAGTTAGAGAAGCACAACATGGCAAGTCTCGGAACTCTTACCTGCACAGGGCTGAGCGCATCGATGTCTGGGCGATAATCCGGTGAATTGGGATAAGTTATTACTGCCTTGAGGATGGCCATCATCCGACTCAGTGCGGGTAGGTCCCATTCAACGCCATTCTCGAACTTCTTAGCGACAGTACGTGTCGCGCTGAGCACAGCGAGAAGCGCGAGCAGGCTTTCTTGTGTGAATGGAGTTCTCCCCCCTGTCATAATTTGCGACATCCGATGCGTCGGAGTGGCAGGTGATAAAGGCTGCGATGTACCCGTTTTCTTGACAATGGAGCTACCGATGGTGTCGAGCGACGTCCAAGTACGCGTCCAGACGACATGCGCTTGAGACCGCAGTGTTTCTGAGTCGGCAGAAGTAGCGGAAAGCAGCGACTTCTCGAGGCAGCGCATGGCAGCGGTGCTGACCACGCGCTCGTCGAGAAGAAAAGAATCCTGAAGGTGGGTGATGAAAACGTCCCACGGCTTGCTCAAAGAGTCGAGCTGCATAATCTTCGAAGCGAGGAAATCGTTCATAATACCGCTGATAGCTTGCAGCGCCAAGATCTTGGAGTCCGACCATGGGTCGATAGCAGCTGTTGGATCCAACAAAGGCGTCTCCACGCCGGTGGAGGTTGCGGCCGTACGCATAGCCGTCGTTATCGTCTCGAGAACAGGGAAGACGATCTTCCAGATACATTCGTGCCAGATTTCGTTGCTGAGCGTACCGCCGTATAGCTGCAAGGTCCGGAATAAAGTTTGAATGGCGCCGCCGCGGACTTCACGTCGCGAGTCTGTACAAAGCCCCAAGAGCTCCGTCAAGAGCTGCATCCAGAGGACAGAGTACTGCGGTTCGAGAGCGGGATCTGCTCGTTTCGCTTGTATGGAGTCTGATACCGTCCACAATAACGACGCAGCCGACGTCAGCGCAATGTTCGTATCGGTCTGACGGCCAAACTGGGCGATGGTTCCTATGCAGAGGCGTAGGTGCTCCGGAGAGAGCAGAGACAGAGAATCGCACACTAGCGTCAGACTCTGGAATGCAATCCGTACGAGCACGACATTGGAACGCTCCTGCAGACTGGACAAGGGCGCGGGGCGCGTCTTGATGGACGGCGGTGACAGAGCGGATTTGTCGTCGCTGGCTTCCGAGATGGGTGAACGGGGAGTAAGAGGCGTCGGAGCCTTGCAGACGCTGCTTAGCATCTCGAAGATGATCTCCCAGCCGATGACAAGCGTGTGGCCGGATGTCTGCAAGATTTGATGCAACGACTCTAAGCCCATCTTGCGGATGTCTATGGCGGTGGTATTGCTGAATGGGCTGTCCGACCCGTAGACGACCTGCTTCGACAGGACGTCCAGGACGCGCTGCTGCACTGCAGACCGCAGTTCAGCCCCGGTAGACGTGATATTGCGCGGCACGACAACTAGTATATCGTCAAGGGTGCGCGCTGCCTGTATGCGAATCGAGGAAGGCGCGGTCGAGTTCAACAATGTTGCCAGGAGGTGCGAGGTGATAGGGTCCCAAGCTATATGTGGCGAGCGATATATGATGCGATGAATGTTTAGTTGTGATACGAGAGCCAGCTTTTGGATGCCAAAATCGCCCGTGCGCTACCAGACCTTTAGCATTCTTTTGGAGAATTGCAACAGACACACTAACCAGAGTGCGCGATAGGTGGATGCCGCTGACGCGCCGTCTGTGGGCAGCACCGGGAGAAAGACCAGATTGCGGCGAAAACTGTGGCCCATGCTCCTCCTCGCCTTCCTCTGAGATTATCGAGCTCGCGAGACCACTGTTTGCAGCCTGCATACCCACCATCTCCGAGCTGAGCTTGCAGAGCGCCTGCACGAAATCTCGAAATGCCTCATCCTCAAGGTTCTTGGACGACTCGAACAGGCGCTGGATGGCGGCGAGCACCGCATCGATATCGCCTTCTGGATGGGAACCACCAGACGCGTCCGGGTCGATGCCACCGCCTGTAGGTGTGACTTTTCTCGTCGCCGTGCGCGGCATCCTCGAGTGCAATACGTAGTCGGCGTTCTGCATGGCCTCGAGCACAGAGTACCAACTTGACCCCAGGCTGCCCGCAAGATACAGCGCGCAGGATACAAGGAGCTTCAGACATGCCAGGTTGCGATCTCCGAGGCTGGGAGGGCCGGCTGCTGGAGCGAGCGTCGAAGAGATGTCTGCAAACATGCTACTACGCGGCGTCATGACGGAGTCTGCCCCTTGTGCGTCGACGGAGGAAACAACCTTGCTGGGTATTGCGAGTTTCGCGAGAGATCCCAGGAAAGCGTCACGCGGTGTTGTGAGGCCAAGGACGCCACAAGTTTGCGCAAGTGCGCCGAAAGCTCCTAGTACCTCCTGGAACAAGGGCGTCGAGAGGTTTGTGCTAATCAGGAATGAGTGCGCTGCAAGTAACGCCGGCCATCCTGCCTCGAGCATAGCGTGCGTAGTGCGTAGAATGCCAGCACCAGAAGGAGAAGTGCTTTCGGGAAGCGAGTTGATGTTGAGCGCTGGTGGTGCAGGCGGGATGCCCTGGGTAGATTCTGTTGACAAAATGCTGGTGTAGAGCGGAAGAACGGAGGACGAAAACCCCATGGACAGAGCCGTCAAGGATTGAAGCGCCAGGAGGTATATGTAGGTCTCCGGGATCGGAGGCGCTTCAGCCTTATCGAGCTGGTCAATGCTGCGGTAGACTGAGTATCATGCAGGTACACAGAAACATGAACATCGACGCACCACTGAAGCTTCATCGCGCTATCCATGCTCAAGCCCGCGCCGCTTTCACCGCCCAGCATACCCACCACGCCACTGACAGTGGCCGTAACCATACCAGCCACCGCCGTGCCATATGCACCTTCACCACTCGCCGAAGCAGGAATATTTGCGCCAACTTGCAGCTGCGACGAGCTTCCGAGGAGGGCAGGCTTCTCGCAGGTGAGGCGATTTAAGGCACCAAGAAGGGCGGAAAATATATGGGAGGACGCCTGCTGGTCGTGCAGCGCGTAGAGTGTGCGCATGAGTTCTGCATCTGCACAGAGTCTAGTGAAGTTATTAATGGACATGTACGTCAGTCGCAAGAGGTGTAGGACTCACCCTCTTAAGATTTCCATGGCAAGCACTCGCATCCACGGCTGCCGGGCTTCACCAGAGGAGCCCGATTCTGCTTCGCCAGATACGATCTTGACGAGCAACATAAGGAATATCTCAGATTCGGCTGTTAAGCGATCGGTGAATTGCTTCAAGATGAGGAAGACGACGCGGGTTGCACGGAGGGCGAGTGGGAACAGGCTGGCCGCTCGGAAAGGCATCTCAGGAGCAGCGGACACAGGTGGTGCGGCAACAGCGTCAAGAGTTCGGCGTGCTGGTGGAATGAGCAAGTTGTTGGGAGAATATGCATAGGAGAAGTACCTTGTGGAAAAGGGCATGATAGTTCGTAAGGACGCTCTCGATGAGCTCGAGTGCGAATGTCTTGTGAAGCTGCTCGAGTTTCAGGAAGCGCGGCCGTTCCGCGTTGGCAAGCAGACAGAGGTCTTCAAAGATGGAGAAAGCGTCGCGCGAAGAAGGTTGCAGGTCAACCGTCGACCCGTCGGGAAGCGTCGTAGGTATGAGCTCCGGCGACGACGATTCCTGGCTATCCTCCATGACGACCTTGTCCATGACAAACATGACCAGCTGACGCAGCGTAGCAGCCGCAGTGGAAGACACGACTGCAATGCGCGACTCCTGGAGCCTGAAGCATAATAGCAGCGCCTGCGCCGAGCGTCAGTCGGTGTCAACAAGGGGAACGACTGCACACGCACGTCGCCAAGCAGGTCTCCGTGAACAGAGGGAAAGTTCGTGACGAGGCCAAGTATAGTTTGCAGTATCCTAAGCTGTATGTCGACGCCCTGGCTCGCGCACTCGTTCATCGTCGCGACCACCTGCGGCACCGCAGACTGCGGCACGGCCTTGAAGCCAATGAGCCGCTGGAGGGAGCCCAGCGATATGGCGACTATCTTTGCGTTCTTGGTCGCGCATCCCATGAAGACCGGGCGCAGGAGCTCTGCGGACTGAGGGCCATCTACAGAAACGCTCGATGAGCGCTACGGTTGCAGGGGTTTACCAAGAGCGCACCTGAGGCAAGAGTTGTGCTGGCCTGGTCTGGCGCACTGCGCAGGATTGCCAGCGACTTCTCTGCGGCCTGGCACTGCTCGTCAACCCGGTCAACGGTGCACGAACGCGGTGCGCACCTCGCGGACTTCGGGGTGCTTGCGACGCGTTTCGCTCGCCAGAGACTGATGGACTGCAGTTAAATGCGTGTACCGAATGTCGTGTCGATGCGAGCTAGCTAACCTGAAGCTCTGAGACGAGGAACGCGAGGGAGCTCATGATGGCTCGGGTTCACACGTGTAAGGATCGGCACTGCCACGCTCCCAGCGACTTTGGTGGGCCTCTCAAAGAAATGCCCGTCGACCATCATGTGAAAGCGATGTCAGAAAGATAATTTCCGTATAAATCACAGAGGCACATGCATGTACTATTGTTTAGCTTATACAAATACAACTCATTTTGCCTTGGGCTGATGCAGGTTAAGTATGAGTGAAGCTGACGACAGACAGTTGAACGAAAACTTCGCACCTTGGCTTCGTCTCCGACGTCACGAACCATCACAGCCGTTTTACCCATGCCCGCCGCCGGCTTGTTGCCCTCGTCCCAGCAGTAACTAACACCAACTGCAAGCTTTGCGCCATCCGCACTGAAGGCAAGCGCTGACACGGCTTCCTTGTATTTGGGATACTGCCGCAAACGTTTCTTCGCCGTGTGGTCCCACAAGGATACTGTGCCGTCCGAGCCACCAGATGCGAACGTGTTATGTCTGGCCCATGCATGGTAAGCGTGCGGGACATAGAAAGTAGAGCCAGGCATACACAGGGTGAAACGCGAGCGCGTTCACTGGCCAGACGTGGTCGACGCCATCCACCGTCTGTCGGTGGCATTTGAACGCGTATTTGGACGACTGCGCTTCAGGGCTCGGGTCCAGGTAATCCACAGCAATGCGACCCTCGACAGACGACGTAGCAAAACCTTGGCAACGCTGAGCAGTTCTCCTACTAGCTGACGAGCGAGCGCACCTTTTCCGTCAATCATACACGCGACGGCGCGCGTCATGAACTTGAGACTGGACTCGCGCTTCTGCATGGGTTCGCCCATCTTGCGGGCGTCGTAAATATAGATGTGCCGACCGGCCATGCCGACGACAATCGTGTTGCCCACTGCGTCCATGCAATACACGCGCTCGGGTTGGGGGTGAGTCGCGGTGCACGGCGCCTGTGCTCGCGGATCCCACAATCGTAACGTACGGTCCCATGAGCCTGAAACCAGTGCGTCTGTGCGAGGTCAACGTTGCACTGTGTGACCAAAGGACAGTTTGCCGCGTGCGTACTGGTGTCTTTTATCCAGACGACACGCGAGATCGACTCGGCATGTTGCCCAAGCACCCGCGTCGTTTCGCGTTCTAGGTCAAATCTGGCAGGATAAACGCGTCAGATGGACTCTTTACAATTGAATTGAGCTGGGTACTGACTCTCTGACCCAAGTGTCCAGACCGCCAGAGTACGCTCTGGTCGTGTCACCAAAACAGCAGCTCAACACGGCCGCCTTATGGTCGAATTTGGCCTTCTGGTCGTTGGCTGAGACATCATATAGTCTTACGCACTACATCTCGTTAGCAACATGGCAGCATCGGAGGCAACTCTTGTCACGCACGGCGTCCCAGCCACCGACAAGAAGGTGAGAGGAAGATGAAGGCGAGAAAGTGACCGACGATATGCTATCGAACGGGGGTGAACTCAGCTCAATCTCTGTAGCAAGGTATCAGCATATGGCGTGCGCAAAAATGCGCGGTGCGCGTGACCTTTCTGGTCGGACATGGTGCCGGGCAAAAGCTGAATGGGCGGACTCTGATTTCGCGTCTCCGAATCATCTGTCGCACAAGTTTGGCATTTGAATAGGTCACGGTAACGCTACAATCCTACAGCAGCTCACTTTTTATACCTGTTACTATAAAACGTGCCACAGTCTTCAGGTTACTCCTGTCGCAATAGACTAGAATCGTCATTGGTGTTACCGCCGATTCCTTGCGCGACCCTGTACCGGGAGGAGCGCACCCTTATTGCCAATAGCCTGGTGGTAGCACAGGAGCTTAGCACCAGAAGGCTGCGTTGAGATGAGATCCCGGCTCAGCGGTGATGAACGCCAGAATCCAAGCGACATAGATTCATTTAGTCTCCTTCGCAGACTTTGAAGTTCGAAGATAATCGTTCGAATTAAAGTCTGCATCAATAGCCCCCCCTGATAGGTGGAGGCAATCGCTGATCCGCCCTGATCCGTGACCGGCGCTTACTTCGTTGGGACGCTCGTATGCCTCGTAGAGAAGGCCCAATCCTTCAGGCGAGCAGCATAACATGAGACGAGTCGCGATCCCTCTAGCATTCCCACTTAGCTGGAGGAGAGCCTTTCTTTTGTCTACTCTGACGACGCGTCTCGATCACGAACGCCAGAATCGAATTGGGGGCTCTCTAAGGACATGTGATTTGATAGACTTTCATTGTTGCAAAACTCCAATGGAGTCGTCCGGGTCAAGGTTACAAGTCCCTAGAAATGAGACGCATTCTACACCCCGAATACCACAGGAGTTTAATATATTTGAGGCGATGCGAGTCGCTCGGTGGTGGCAAGCTCTCGAGAACCGCATCCCTGCCACCGTCGAATAGCACGTTTGTACTGTACTTCTGAGCCTGATTACCCGTACTAGACGGACGTAGAAGGGATAGTGAGTGCATAGTCTGGAGTAGCCATGGTCGTGTCGAATGTGGAGATGAACTTTATGATTGGCTGTCGCAAAGAGACTTCTGACTTTCCCGCATACAATAAGTACGCAAGTATTCCTATTCCGTTGACTCTACAAACCTCCATACAGGGGAGCGCCATGGAATGGGTGGCCTCTGGCGTATGTAGCTCAGCACGGCAGAAGTCATAGACGCCCGACGATGACTATGACTCGGGTGGTTATTTCTTGTTAGGACATGGTTAACAAGAGTGTGTGTCCGTGCTCTCAGCGTGTGTGGCAGGCACTAGGGCCGCGTGACGTGTCTCTCCGTGCTCAGGTTCTCCTGAGTCGAGCGAGGCGTTCTAGAGTGTTCGAACAGGAGATAACGTGTCTTCTGCGGTTCTGCAATCAGGTGAGGCGGCGACTGGCATGTGCAGTGGCTGCTGGGCAATTGCAAGGCACAATCGGGCCTGTGTGCCGGGTTGCGCCGTGAAGCTCCTTGCCTCGAGCCTCCACCGCGCATAGTGACTCGACCACGCTTTACCCCCGCCCACGACCACGCACATTCAGGACATTGTTTCGATCCTTGCATTTAAGACTTAACTTCCACATATAACACTGTATTATCAACACCCAACAGAGCCTGAGCCACCACTCGAGCTCGGGCCGTCTCATGTTCCCTTGCACCGTTCATACCCATCTATGCCACACCATGAGCCTACCCATCGTCCAACACACCCGCCGCATCCCGCACAGGGCCATGTCCGTACCCCAATGCTCGCTCGGTGCGTGGCGCTCGCAGCAATCGCCGTTATCTGCCCGCTGATGCTCATCCAGCGAGCCCACGCGCCTGGAGACTCTAGGCCGCTCCGTTCGCAGCGTTATATCGGCCGCATCGCGTCGCGCGTCGTCTTCCCAGCCCCAGCCTCAGCGGCGTGCGCGCCCGGTCTCGTTCGGCGGTGCTATCACTGGCTTCAGCCCCGCTGCGCCGACACCAACGACCACCACTTCGCATGACTACTTGACCGTTTTCAACGACGATGACGACGAAGAGACAGGCACGCCCTTTATGCACGACGACAGCGAACACATCCTGTGGGCCGCATGGGACATGGTGGGGACCACCAGGTGTGCTTGGAGTCTTCAGAACTCAGGCGCCGCTGGTGGCAGCTGACGGCACCTCAGAGTGCTCATACTTGCTTATGCAAGTGGCCTCCAAGTTTGGGATGTTTCTGATCTTGCATCCATTCGGGAGATGCTCAACCTGGACACTACATCCATATCGGTCGGCGCTCTGCTTGCTGCTACGGTCTTACCTGGCTACAAGGACGAGGAAGCACCCATTATTGGCATACTGTATGTTCATCTGGATGCTCGTGTGCAAATAAATGCTGACAATGCTCGCTTTCGCAGGACACCCAGTGAGCTTGTACTCTACTCGCTGCAAACACATCGGGCTGTCCTCCGTCTGCCCGTCCCGCATGCCGTTGGCCTCTCAGCAAACCAGCAGTTTGTTGTCATTGTACGTCCTTGAATCCCAGTGATTGCAAAGCATGTCCGTCTGCCGGTGTGTGCGCGGGAGGAGCGAAATTCCAGTGCACATATCGATACATGAACTGCTTGAGCGACCGCTGGGAGCATGTCCTTCTATGCGCGCGCTGACCATTTTTGTAGTCAACGACGCAGCCAAACGCCCTGCATGTATTCTCGGCGGCTACGCTCGATCCTGTGCACGTCGTGCCCTCAGACCAGCTAGCGGCTACGTCACCAGTCTTCGCTCTCTCTGGCCGCCTGCTCGCGTTCGCCAGCCCGCAACCGCCCGCCAGCCGCGGCGACCCTCCATCGCCCCTTTCGCTAGGAAGCACAGGGTCCAGCCCGGCAGCCAACATCGCGAGCATGGCGTGGCGCATGGGCGAGGGTGTGTGGAGTGGCATCCGCGCGCTCGCAAGCCCTGCGCCTGTGCCGATGCCAATCCATCACGAACGCGGCTATTCTGAGCGTACCGGCGCAGGCGGTTTTGCCAGCAAGAGCGCGCCTGCGTCCAGCGCGGTGTACGAGACGCTCCGTGCGCGCTGGGAGAGTGTCGCCGGACCCGGTTCGGGCTCCCCTCCGTCGCCCACTGCGTCCACCACCCGACGCAGAACTTCGGACACGCTGTCTGACGGCGGTGCCTTTGGGGGCAGCGGCAGCGGCTTCGTGACCGTGCTCGACCTTACACGGCCTACCGCAGCGGCCCTGTGCCAATGGGATGCAGCGCACCGGTCGATTGTTGGCCTGTCGTTCAACACGGCGGGCACGATACTTTCCGTGGCACCTGCGGATGGTGGCGTTGTGCGCCTATTCAACGTCGCCAGGCAGCCCGTGCATATGTACGATTTGCGGCGGGGTTATTCTGCTGCTAGCGTGCGTGCGGTAAGCTGGACTAGCGATATGCGCTGGGTAGGCGTCGTAACGGGACGCGGGACTATTCGTGAGCGAACGGTCTCCTACCCACAGACATACTGACACTACTCAGATGTCTTTCCGACCAACCCGTACGGCGGCAAGCCGGACGAGCGTAGTCATATCCAAGGTGCGGTGCACAACGCCCGCGAACAGGTAAGCAATTGATTTGCTTACTTCTTCGACTTATTACTGACGGCCGCTCAAGCTTTCACATCCTACGGAGCTTCGCCCGCTCGTGCGCTTGCGCCCACCGCATCCCTCCCAGCATCAACAACAGCAGCAGACCCATCAGCAACACCACGCCGTCGCAGTTTGCGCGGCATTTCTACCCGCTCGCTCACAACTACCGCACCTCCTCCGCCCCAGCGCGGGCAGGGCAGTGCAAGACGTGCTGGTGTTTGAGCGTGCGCAAGGCACGCTTTCACTCAGCCGCGTCGAGATGGGTCTCGGAGGGGAGGGCAGCGAGGCTGTCGTAGCGACATGGCGGCTTGGCCGTGGGCACGAGTGGGGCGAAGTGCGCGAGATGTTCCCGTGCGCGCTACCGTCTCCGCCGTCCGCACCTACCGGAAAGTCAGTATCCAGTCAAGTCTCCTCTGCTCACAAGTCTGACCGAGCCATTAGCTGGCTAGCTCAAGCGGAACTCTCGACGTGCGTTGCCACCGCGTCCAGCAGCATCTACCGCGCGCACCAGTTCGGGTTCACTGCGCTGAGGGACGATTTCCACGCGCTCATACGGCGCGGACAGCTGGAGCTGCCGTGTGCGAGGCTGGAGGTGCGACGTGCGCCGCCGCTCGGGCGGAAGTATCGTGATGAGGAGGAGGACGGGTTCGGCGACGGGAGGTGGGCTGTGGACGAGGCAATGCGCTCGCACCTGGAACTCGACCTGAGCGGCGCGGCGCCCGTGCTGCCCATGCTCCCCAACGGCGGAGTCCGCGGCAACCAAGGAGTGGGCGGCGTCCTCGGTGAGGGCCTTGGCCGCATCCGGCGTGAGGTGCGCAAGATGCGCTCGCCGCGGCTCGCGCCAGCGCGCACCGGCAGCGACGACGACCTAAGCGCGTCTGCGTCCGCGAGCTTAAGCACGCCGAGCACGCGTGCGGCGGAACTCGTACCGTTTGGTGAGGAGGAGGGCTGGGAGCCGCAGGATGCGCGGGCTGTCGAGGAGGCCGAGATGTTCGACGAGATTTGCCCAGCCGGGATTATGGATGAGGAGTTGGCCGCGCTCGAGAGCCTCAAGGGGAAGAAGAGCCGGGCTGAGTGATCCGCGATGTCGACATCGACCGACGTGTAATACCACAAGTGTATACTGCCACGCTCGTTTTGCTATCCACTTTGGCTTTGAGTTGCCACACGGTATCACACATGAGAATATACACCAACAAACACAGTCAAGCCAGTCTTCGTTGCACGACAGATCCGAAGGAGACGAAGGCAGATACAGACCTACAAATACTACACAAGATCAAAAGCAAGGGAAATCCAAGTAAGCTGGACACAGAGCAGCAGGCAACATGCGTGACTAGTGATACAAAGCAACACCCAGCAGATTCGACGATGGTGATCAAAGCACGAAAGCGTGTTTACGATAATAGACGGGATGCGAAGATTTCATGCTTCGGCAAACGTGTCTTCACCGCGCAGCGACGCGCGCATCTTGTCCATCATGGCGCGCAAGCGCGCACCACGTTTCGTAGATGATATACTCGTTCCCGACATGAGTGAATTGTCAGACCGCGTTGGGGAGGGTGTTGTCTCATTCGTGTGCCCATTCCCAGTCTTGACCCGTTTGGTGCCGCCATGCACGTAGCCGTTAATGACACTATCCACACCTCGTCAGATTATGTGGCCTGTCGTCTTGAGCATTCTACTCACAAGTTCGCGTCGTCTTCCCACTCAGTGTCCTCCATACTGCGCTTCTTCGCTGTTGTTGACAACGAGAGAGTCGCCGTTGCCGCGGCAGTGCCGTTTGCGTCGTGATACGTCGGCGACTGTGATGGCGACGCTGGAGACGGCGGACTATAACGAATCAAGCCCTCGAGGCCAGCCAGCTGGTTTTGCAGCAGCGTGCGGAATTCGTCTGTGACCGAGTCCGCGGTCGCGCCCTTGGGAAGATATAGATGTTTTACCCTGCGTGTGGCGGTCGAGGCACGGAATGCGCTGGCAATGACTTGACTGAGCCGCTCAGGGAAGGCATAGATGGGGAAGTCTACGCCTGCTGCTGCTGCTTCTGCCAACTGCGTCTTCAGAAGTTGTGCATCAGCGTCTTCCGCCAGAGTGGGATGGGAGAGGAAGTCGAGCGCGGCCTTGAAGGCTGATGGCGAGTCTGTCGCAATTTTCCAGTCCAATGTAGGGATGCGAGGGATCTGAGATACGCAGCTCGTGCCCGCAACGGTGCCCAGGTGGAACACTATCTCGTTGAGCATTGGCAAGAGCACCGTCATAACGGGGCCATAGAGCGACCAGTTGACTGCGTCTGAATGTTAGCAACGAGAAAGGTGATGGACATGGACTCTCACAGCCAGAAAAATCGGTACAAAGGCCCACCCACGAGTGAAGCATCACTTGCCAAGTCGAAAAAAATGCACTCGCGTAATTGTCGATGGACACGCGTTGGACAAGAGAGCCAGTCAGGTCGAGTTTCAGCGACGAGACGGCACGTAAGAACTGCTTGTCCATATCTTGCGTGGCAGACAAAACCAACACACGAGCATCCGCGAGCGTGCCTGCATTGCCGAGTGAACGGATCTTGAACTTGTCAGGCGCACATTCCAATCTCGCACACATTGGCTTACAAGGTCCTTCAGCGAAGGCGCAACCTCAGACTCGGAGCCGGTAAACTTGACCAAGAGGAGTGAAATGGCGTAATGTCGTTGCTCAGGCAGGGCTTGCACGATCTGACGCAGGCGACGGCTGGAAATAAGTAAGCAATTGAAATGTACTCGGACGTTGGGCCTACCAGTCGGCATCTGAGTCCTGGCTGACTTCGAGGACAAGAAGCCCAGGAGAATTCGGAGAGTTGAAGTATTCTTTGCTCGTATCATCATGCACTGTGATGCGATGAACGTCTGTGTCTCCAGCGTCGATTCCAAACTTGGTCTTCAACCAAGCGGATGATGCGCCATCGCTCGAAGATACGGAGAGCCAAACCTCCCAGAGCGGAATTGGGCCTACAAGACCTTGAATGCAGGAGAGGAACGATCCAGGTGCCCAGAGCCTGGCATGACGTGCGGATTCCTGATACGAAATTAGTCAAACCCGACGATCTGAGCACGTCGCTAAATGGTATACCTCTTCCAGAGCTCGCGCGCGATCATCATCGGAAATGGGCGTAGAATTTTTCCTCATGCGCGCAATGCGACGCTGAACCGGCGAGCCGCCCGCACCCGCAACGAGGTCTTTGATGGTGCTCCTGAACTCCTCTCGCTTCTTCTG
This sequence comes from Auricularia sp. M13, assembly GCA_037042915.1. Classification (NCBI taxonomy): domain Eukaryota; kingdom Fungi; phylum Basidiomycota; class Agaricomycetes; order Auriculariales; family Auriculariaceae; genus Auricularia; species Auricularia sp. M13. The sequence goes on along the minus strand of CM073195.1, from coordinate 2,524,283 downwards.
CAGTTGCTCGCGTTGCTCCAGAAGAAGCGCGATCTGGACTGCGCGGTCAGTCCACCGGTTCCACATCTTGCGTAGCATGCGTGCGCGGTTCCACTCCTCCGCGATAAGAGGCATCTCCAGGCGGCGCATCATTTCCTCTTGCATCTTCGCATTGAACGCGTCCGCCTCTGCCTGCCGGCGGGCAGTCTCTGCTGCGGCCGCCAGCGCCTCCTCAGCTCGACGCTGCAGCTCAGACTCCTGCTCCTCGGCGCGGCGACGTTCCTCGCGTTGCTGCAGCATGGCTTTAAGTTCTTGCTCGCGCAGTCGGTTTTTCTCCTTCTCGTCTTCCTGTCGCCGAATAAATTCGGCTCTCTGAGCGGCCGCCAGCTCCGCCCTCACATGAGCCTGGCGCACGGCCTCAGCCTCTGCTGCTGCAGCTTCGGCCTCCGCGGCTTCCTCCGCGGCCCGAGATTCCTCGTCTGCGAGGGCAGCCTGAGCATCGTCCACACCGACTGCTTGAACCTCCGGATCGTCTCCGCCAGTCGGTTGCGAGGGGGAAAGCTTTGCCAGTAGAGAGCCGCTGGCAGGCCATGACGACGAAGAGGTCGCGAACAGTCCGGTTGGTGTTGGTGCAAACTAAGATAGGGTCAGCGTGCGCTTGAGACAAGTGAGATTGCGCGGTGCTGACGGAGCTGGATGCTTTCGTGCCCTTATCCGTCGCGGTGAAGCCGATGCCTGATATGGCCGACTTGTCTGTGCTGCTTGTTGGGTCCACTGCCCGTCCAGACGACGAGGTCGACGCCTGAATCGCAAAACCGCCGCTGAAAGTAGACGCTGCTGGGGCAGGCGGCCATTGCGCTGGCGTGAATGCAGACGCGGCGGGGTTGAGCGTCGACTCCTTCTGCGACTGTCCGAATGGCCCCTTTCCAAATATGCTCGAGCTACCGAAAAACGTCGTGCTGCCGGAAGGAACCCCGAATGCGTTCGTGGATGTCGCAGTAGGCGGCATTGCTGAAGTGGGTGCAGTTGCGAATGCACTTGAAGCTGGCTGAAAAGCAGTGGCGGCGGTCTGCGACGCTGCAGGCAAGGGCGCGGCAGGCGCGTGTTCCCTGAATGTGCTGGTCGAGTATGGCCGTTCAACTGGGCCAGGGCGAGATTTTGCCACATAAGCACCGGGAGCTGCACCAAGCGAGGCGTGGATTGGTATTCCAGACAAAACAGCCTGCGGTAAGGATGTCTGCTGGGCAGGCTCGTAGTAACCATCGATGATGTCGACAACAGACGGGTCGGTCAAAGCGGGCTCCAACGGTGTCTTCGATGCTCGAATTTTGTCGAATGCTGTGGACGAATGTTAATGGAATTTAGGCGCGAAGCGTGACAGAATGGCTGACCCGCGTAGAATGCTTGGCGAGAATTTCGAAAAGCGATGAACTCGGCCTCGTGGGGGAAGACGTGTCCTGCTTTCTTGCCATCGTCGTAAACCTCCAGAAGAGATTGCAAGGCTAGGGTAAATAATATAGTCAGCGAGTGCATGAACGGACTGAAGACCAAGCGTACATTTATCCAGTTGCTCTCTTTCGTGTTTGATGGAGAATTTCGCTTCTTCAAGGTGCGAAAAGCGGAACAAGCAGAGTGCATGGTAGCGGGCGATGCGTTCAAGGATCTCGGCCACTTCAGGGCCATCTAGTCGCTGGATGACGAACTCGCGCCGGATGGCACGCGTGCGGTCCCATATAAACTCGTGCGTGGCCGCCAAGCCATGCTCGGCCAGTAGAGTGTGGAAGAGGTAGTCGAGGGTTTTCTGTTCGTGTTAAGGGGCTGGATGAGCACATTGATATCGGCAGTCGCATTTCCTATCGCACCTGCAGCACAGGCAGAGGGCGAAGGTCTGACGGCAGCGGTTCTGTGCCCTGCGTTGGCCGCTTGAATGCCTTGACTGCGCGTACGTGGTCAATGCGCCTGGGACGGGCGTTGGGGTCGATCTAGCGATGAATGAGCGGGCGGCGGTGACTGGTGGTGGCGGGTGCAAACTGACTGCCTCCCAGCGGTCGACGCTCTGCTGGTACTCGCGCTCGTGGCGCTCAAACTCCGGGCACATGTCCATGCATAGGCCGACGAGGGTGATGGCGTCTTCGAGACGGTAGGACTTGTACGAGTCTTGCATTAGGCCCTCGGCGATGAAGCGCTCCTTCTCGGCCTCGCGATGGTCCTTCATCTGAAACCGCGTTCAACCGCACACATGTGCCTGCTAGCAGGGACCACATACCTCGAGGTATCGGTTGCCCGCCATTCCGCGCATTTCCGCGTCTTGCGCGTGCGCGCTGGCGCTGGTGCTGCCATTCGGCTCCGGCGCGGCCTTCTCCTGATCGCTGTTCTCGTCGTTGTTGTTATTGCGTATCCGACGACCACCTGGCACGGCGGGCTTGCCACCGCGCCAATGTCCCTCGGGTACTGCGGCTGGGCGCGTGCGACGTCCGCGGGATGACATGGTCTGGTACAAGGATCGCGGAAGCGGAGTCCCAATTCGCGGCGCCCAGGTCTTGGCGCGTACTCAGAGCCAAACTCCTCCCCAGCAGACCCAGTGCACGATCGCGTTATTGGGTGACTTCCCGTCGCCGTTTAGAACGACGTTTCTAGATCTAAACGTTTCTACAGTACATTTGCATCCGACCATTCAGAACCCGTTTAGCCTTCTTGCCAAGGGGTGTCCAAGAAAAAAAAAGTTACACAGGGTCCAAAAAACGAAATAAGCTCTCCAGCGGACCCCTCCCTCCCTCCTGCCTAATCCGGTAATATCTTCCCACGCATTTGCCTCCGGATATCTCGAACCGCTAACTCCGGGATCATTGAGATAATCCCAGGGCTTTTTGTCATGCTCCCTAGTATCTAAGTCATCAGCTCAAAACCTCAGCATCCAGACACATAAGTTCTAAAGTTATTCCTGAATCAGACCCAACCTGTCCTCAAGGAGCGGATGGTCTCTAAATGAGCAACTTGTGAATTGTATGCTGCATGTTAGGGTTCAAACAAGGTTCCCACCTCAATTTCAGGTGGTCATATATAAGTCCCAGGACCTTCTCTGCAGCTTTGGGATGGATTCGGAGGCAAATACTCATTTTTCAAAAAACGAAATAAGGTCCTCATTGGACCCCTCCCTCCCTCGTCCTCGTGCTATCGGATTTTGCCGATGGACACCCCTTGCTTCTTGCTGTTCAGTTCCCAAGGGATCCGCAAAAAAAAGACACAGGGCCGAAAATCCGAATAAGCCCTCGAACCTCCCTCCCCCATTTGCTTCCGAAAAGCTTCCGGCATGTGTCATATCGTCGGTTTCAGGCTCTGCAGACTGCTGGGGCTGCTTTGTCTTGTCTGGCGATGGTTTCCTGGCTCAGAAGCAGGCTCGGAACTCTCAGCCATAGCTCCGACAATCTGATCTGGTGGTTCCGCAGAATCCGCAGTTTTTTTGTTTTTTTTTGTGGAGTGTCGTCTCGCACTGAGGCCACATGGTGGTCCAGTCACGAGCCTATCTGTCGACTATGTCATCAGAGCTGGGGGGTGCAACTTCATGTTGCCCGAACATACACACTGACGTCTCCTCCCGGGGAAATCACGCTTAGCACGCCTTCTTGGGGCAGTGTGGGGCTCAGAGTTGGGCGTCTAACCGACACTGCTCGCAACCAGGGTTTTGCAAGGGTCACCCATGGGTAAATTCGAGCTGACCCTTACCCTTACCCTTTTGGGTCTGACCCATGATACTACTACCCATGGGTCACCCAAGGGTCACCCCTGGGTGTGACCCACGGTGGGTAATCATATGAACTGGACTCCCAGTGACTGTCATCTTGTTCTGCCATGTGTCCATGACACATATCCTTAATTGTACACTCCTGTAAGCATACCCCTTGCCTCCAGATATATGAAATCCAGTTCTTCCAGGTGGATTATAGTGTGCTGATGGATCAAAAGGTTCACAGGCCCATGGGTTGAAGGGTCATGGGTCACAAATCTCTGACCCTTACCCTTACCCACAAGAATTGGGTCAGCGACCCACGAAGGGTTACCCAACCCTTGCAAATCCCTACTCGCAACTTGCTCTCCCATACCCACTAAAACCCCGGGTTCTTTTTGGATATTACTTTTCAGGTACGGCCTGTGTTCAGTGTTGTTGCGCCAGGTCATCCAGCGAAGACCAGCATCAAGCGCATTTTTGCCGAACCTTTGCCGGTCTGTCAATCTCAGGTCCAAGAGTACGCAGGTTTTCAGCATTCTCTTCCACCTGGCTTGGACTTGGTCCGTCGTCCATCTCCAGTCAGGGTCTTCCCCATGTTCTATGTGTCGGTGGCATCAGAGTTTCCAAATAAGGAACACCGATTCTGCCACTACGATTTTGAAGGCTCAGGCCAGGCTGCTCGTGCGCTGGTGCCATGTTCCTTCTGGGTGTACGCTCGCGCAGCCCCATATCGCGCCTAGTGATGGTCCGATCGTTATCTGTTTTTTTCCTATGAAAGCCGCTACCAAACACCATATGGTCTCCTGGCCCAAGTCCAGGCACTCAAGTAGTATGTGATTCATCGATTCTGTCACGTGACAGGTGGGACATAGCACGTGCGATTTCCAAGGTTCTGGCATCTTTTTGAAGTAGTCTCCGACTTTGTGCGCATCATGCAGTCCTTTCCAGAGGAATACTCTCGTGCCTGTCAACAGGTCCTTGCTCTGTATCCCTGTCCAGATTTGCTTGTCTGTGGGGGCTGTACCACAGGCTCGAGTTATGTCGGTCTTAACACGTTCTAGGATTGACTTGGTCGCCTTACGCATGCTGTGTCGGGCCAGCTTTGCCTCTTTGATGGCCTGGTGTGCGGATTGTTGGCTCAGGCCTAGTATGCTCAGGCCGGGAAGGTCGAAGGCCTCCAGTGTCGTGCTGTCTATGTTATAGGGGGGGGGGGGGGGGGCAGAGTACTGCTGTTGCTGCCCGCTGCATGTTATCCTTAACCTCGGTGTGGGCTGGGACTTGCTTTTTTGGTACATGTGTGAAGGTTGTTGCCACCTCTTGTTTGTGGAGAGCAGCTGCCGCTGCTCTCATGCACATTCCATCCTCGCGCAGGTTTTGCCAGCCAGTGCGCTCATGATCATGGTGTGACCGGGTGAGTGCATCCGTGACTAGTTTGCACGGCAGCGTGATGTGCAGCGGCTGTGTTTGGTCTACGATCGCTGTGACTGCGCATATTGCGATGGCTGTCGCGCTGACATAGGATTGTATCTTGCCTGCGCAGCTGTGGAATAGGTCGTCGTATTCCCCTTGTGGGAAATGGGCTGAGAAGCTGCTCCTTGCCTCGTCTGTAGGGTTTTGCAAGGGTATATGTACCCTTGGCGGGTTGATACCCGTACCCTCGAGGGTACGGGTACGGGTTACCATTTTAGGACCCTTGACCCGCTTACCCTCGGGTTTCGGGTTGGTACACCCGATGACTCATCAGTAGCAAACTCAATTCACATTCCGGCTGCTCTCTACACCGATGTCAGGGTCCGGACCCCTTTTCCCCTTTCCATTACTCCTTTTCCCTTTCTGTTACCAGCCTGACCCTGTCTTAATACTGTCTTGTCTTCCTTTCTGGCATTCTGGCCCGATTACATAAGCTGGTGTTTGCCGACGCAAACACGTAAATACCGGTGGGTTCGTCAAAGACGAGGACATCATGAAAGTGGTAGTTCTGCCAGAGGTGAGGGGGGAGGAAGAGGCTTTTGAGGAGGGCTGGGATAGAGTATCTGACACAATTGTGATCGATGATTAATGTATATTCATAGAAATCTACTTGAGCAACTTTGGTACCCCCAACGGGTCAGACCCTCGGGTGACCCGTGCAACCCACATTAGAACCCGTACCCGCCTTCTACCCAGAGGTATGACGGGTATGACCCTTGCGGGTAAGGGTCCGGGTTACCACTGCATACTGTTGCGGTCTTCGCGGTCTCCGCAAGCTCTGTCCGTTCGTCCGGGGGTTTTACGCCGCTTCGCCGAGTGTTCGGTCGCTGCTGCATACAGTCGGCATACCGTTTATCCTCGGACTGAGACTCGGCCAGGGTTGTCGACCTCGGGCTGAACGGCTCGGGATATGATCTACGTGCCGCTCTCTATCGGTCTATGGGGTGAGACGACCTCGGCGCATACATCAATTCGGCTCGGTGGAGGTCTCCCACCCTCGGACCATGGTTCGGCTGCTCTCACCTCGCTGTATGCGTCGGGTACGGGCGCTGTAACGCTCGGGCCAGACTCTAGGACCCTCTTCGGACCTCGGACGGGCTCGGCTGGTCACCCTGTGCAGCCCCGGGGGCTCGGGAACGCCTCTATTGGACTTCCCACTGGCGCGCTACATCTCGGACGGATAGTATTGAGGCTACTCTGGCCTGGTACAAGCTTGGCTACACCCTCGGACTCTCGGCTTTGGCTCTCAGTAGCTCGGCACCATCCCTATGCGCCCGTGTGACGCCCCCCCTCCTCGGTCCGTGTCCTCGGTGTGTATGGTATATCTTGGCACCTTAGCCCCGCCTCAGATCGTGCTCGACCGGAGGTTTGGCGGGGAGTCGGTGTCATGGAAGGTGATGAGAGGTGTGTCCATTAGCTCCAGGATCACCCTGGGCCGGATCAGCGGCCCTTGGGGGAGGGGTATATAGGTTGTGGGGTGTAGATGCGTGTACCCTAGGTTTGGTCTGGTCAATTGTACCGCTTGTCCGTTCTTCCTCGTCCCTCTCTCCTCCTTTGGGCGTCGGTCTCGGCGAGTGACGAGCGCTCTGCCGTGACACATACCCAAGGGTATACCCGTGCAAAACCCTACTTGTCTGTGTTTACGTCGATCATCGCAGCGCATATGACAACATCTACCCGCACTCTGTTCAGTGGGGACGCATTTTGTGTGCCTGCTTCAGCATGTAGTAGAGCGCCAACGTCGCGTTGTCGGATAGCTATGGTGTCCGTGAAGACTCTCATTACATCTTCTGGGCGAGATCCCACCGGGGGGGACGGGTTGAATGCTATTGGTTTGCCAGTGTCAATGACCTGCTCACGTGATGGGAGCAGGCGTAGCCACTCGTCCCATCCCAGGGTTGAGTCCGATATTGCCGTATTCCATTTCGCGGTGATCGTGCTCAAGACGTTGTTAGCCAGTTCTTGGCACTTTGCCGGGTTTCTGCATCCCTCGGTTCTGTCAGCCACGCAGTTTTCGCATCGGCAGTTTTGTCGGTGCATGTGGTCCGCGCAGTCCATTTCCGCGATCTCAAATCCTCAACCGTGACCACCGCGTGTTTCGTCCTGAGGCATCTCAGTGGCCCTCTCTTGCGGTGTAGTGTGTTGCCGTTGAGTAGTGCTGGGTGAGACCATACCAGGATACCCTCTCGGACTGTCAGCGGCAGTATGGGGGCGTCTGCCACCACGCCGTACTTGCGGGCTGTCTTCAGCATCTGCCTGAGTATAAATGGTATCTTGAGCATATTCGGCCGCCAGTCTTGGTAGAAGGGGTTTAGCCTCTGTTCCACCGGTACTCTCTCGCGTTGCTCCGCGATGATGGCTGATTCAAATATCCTTTCTGCCACGATTGCCCAGGGTGGTTGGGCGTGTGCTGGTGCCATGTACGCGCTCACCCAAGACAGGTATTGTGCCTCGTTTCTCTCCTCCGCGTGGAACAGGTTCATATCTCCATGCTGTCTGGGGAGTCGTAGCGTTGCCATATTCACGGGGTGCCGTTTGGTGCTGCCCCAGAAGAAGTTCAGTGGCACCTTGTCGAGGCGATGTTCCACGCTTTGTGGCATACCCTGTGCTGCTGTCAGGAATTGTGTATGTCCCCCGATTATCACCCGGGAGACAATGGCACGTCCGCTCAGGGAGGGTTTTGTGCGTTCCCATCGTGAGAGTGTGTTCTCCAGTTTATCTAACATGCTTGTCCAGGCGTTCACCACACCTACACCGTTCCCTGGCCATGCTCCGAGTATCCTGGTGGGTTCTCCGTCCCTCGCTATGCGCACCTGGTCGGGGAATGGATCGTCATCTCCGTTCAGCCTGCGTGACTGGATCATATTGGCCCTGTAGTTTGGTGATCCAATTGGGATTATTTCGGTTTTCGTTATGTTGAACTTTGCGCCAGATGCTAAGCACCAGGTTTGCAGGATCCGGCAGAGTGATGTGTAAGAGTCATTCGCCGAGAGGAACACCGTGGTGTTGTCCGTGTATAGGGAAGCGATCAGCTTTTCTGTTAGGCCGCAAATGTTGATTCCTTGCAGATCGGACGTACACAGCATGGCTGACAGTGGCTCGATTGCAAGGTTAAAAAGTAGGCAAGAGAGAGGATCTCCCTGTCTCACTCCCCTCGTCACTCTGTATTTCTCACTGATGCAGCCGTTGACAATGACCGCCGTTTTCGCATTCGCGTACAGTGAGCCTATCACTTTTACTAGTCGTTCGGGGAATTTATACCCTCGTAGGATCGTCAGTAAATAGTCATGTCAGATCCTGTCATAAACCTTTTCTTGGTCTAACGCTACTATGGCCCCATCCAACGAGGTTGCCTCGGCGTAGTCTATTATCAGGGTAGTGAGCTTTGCTCGGTCCGTTATACTACGCCCTCTGACAAAACCCGCTTGAGATCCGTGGATGATTCCAGGTGCTGCTCTCGCTAGCTTCAGCGCCAGGGCTTTAGTATATATTTTGTAATCTGTGTTTAGTAGGGTGATCGGCCTATAATTCGTGATTTCGCTGCGTTCACCTTTCTTATAGAGGGGGCTCAGCCATCCTTCTGTGAAGTTCGTTCCGCCGTCTACGCCAAACTCCTCAATATCCTTGTATACCAGGAGCAGCGCCCCGATGACGTCAAAGGCCGGTAGGTTTCTTTTTTGCGCTATGGTGTGGTGCTTTTTGAGCTCCTTCCACAGCTCATAAGTCAGTCCATCTAGTCCTGGGGCGGAGTCGTTCTTCCCGGTCCTGAGGGACTCCTTGACGTCTTGTTGTGATATTCTCCGTGCTAGTTCCTCGATAACCTCGGGCACTGCCGGGCGGAGTATGTGGCGTAGGGCCTCATTGGTTGCTTCTTTTCCTCTCCGCGTCGTCGCCATCTAGGTCTAGCTCTTGGATGCTCTCATGGTAGTCTCTGGCTAGTTTCGCCACTTGTTTCGAGTTCGTTGTGAAATCCTGGCCATCCGTCCCTGGTCTGCGGAAGGCGGCAATTGTGTCACGGGGTGCTGGGTCTTTGTGCCAGCGGAACCAGGATTTGCTCATCGTCTCGGTGTCTGCCCAGTTGCTTGCCGACCTTCTTGCGAATCGGTCATTGAAGTTCTTACTCGGATTCTTTCTATTGCTGTCTCCGCTTTGCGGAGTGTTCTGTTCAGGGAGGACTGTTGTGCCACATCTTCTGATACTGCCAGCTGTGCAAGGATGCCCGCTCTGTCTGTCTCCATCTTTCTCAACCTTGTCAGGCGCGCACAGGTCGTTTCCTTCGCTCTGGACTTGGCTGCGGTCGTGATTTGCTTCTTGAGTTCTTGCCAAATCGTCTGTGGGTTCCGCGATGGCGATCTGTTATGTGTGGAGGCTTCTTGCATCGACCGGAGTGCTTCTCTCCCCAGATCGTTTACTAGGGCAATTAGTTTCCTATCTCTTATGAGGGATGTTTGCATCGACCATCGTCCTTCTCCTATTTCTGGGGCATCTAGGTGTGCTATTTGGACTGATACCCGGCTATGATCGTTCGTCGTGATGCCTGAGATCTGCATCGTCCAGTTTTTTGCCAATGACCCAAGTGTGCTTGTGATGTAGATCCTGTCCAGTCTTGACATCGCTGTTCAGGCGGCATTCCGCCAAGTCCATTCTATGGTGGCTGTTGCGGTCATCACGGCCGTCGCAAGCTCTGTCCGCTCGTCCGCGGGTTTTACGCCGCTTCGCCGAGCGCTCGGTCGCTGCTGCATACAGTCGGCGCACTGTTTATCCTCGAACGGAGACTCGGCCAGGGTTATACGCCTCGGGCTGCTCAACTCGGGATATGATCGATGCGCCGCTCTCTACCTGTCTAGGGGGTGAGACGACCTCGGCGCATACCCCAATTCGGCTCGGTGGAGGCTTCTTATCCTCGGACCAGGGTTCGGCAGCTCTCCCCTCGCTGTATGCGTCGGGTATGGGTGTTGTGGTGCTCGGGATGGACTCTAGGATCCCCTTCTGGCCTCGGGCGAACTCGGTGGGCCACCCTGAACGACCTCGGAGGGTCTGGAACGCCTCTGTTGGACTCCTCGCTGGTGCGACACCCCTCGGAGGGATAGTAGGCCGGTTGTCATCGCCTGGTACAAGCTCGGCTACATCCTCGGACCCTCGGCCCGTGGCCTCAGCAGCTCGGCGCTCTCCCCGTGCACTCGGGAGGTGCCCTCCTCCCCGGTTCGTGCCCTCGGTGGGTGTGTATGTGGATAGCATACCTCGGCACCTTTGTCCTGTCTCGGACCAGGTTCGATTGGAGGTGTGGTAGGGTGTTGGCATCATGGGAGATGATGGTGGATGGACCCTTTAGCTCCGGGATCACCCTGGACCGGATCATCGGACCCTGGGGAAGGGTATATAGGTTGTAGGGTGTAGATGCGTGTACCCCAGGTTTGGTCTGGTCAATTGTACCGCTTGTCCGTTCTTCCTCGTCCCTCTCTCCTCTCTTGGGCGTCGGTCTCGGCGAGTGACGAGCGCTCTGCCGTGACATAAGACCAAACCTTCACTCCCTTTCGACCGACGCTCATCCCTCTTCTTCTTCCCCACACGGCCGCGACGTCCTCCCGACTACTATCGCCCGTGTGTCACGCCGACGACCTCATCAGGCTGGCCTCGCCGTCAGCTAGCCGCTGTGCACCGGCCGAGGTCCATTGGCATCCGCATCCTTCTCCCTCGGAGTCGCCACCCACACCGAGAAGCGAGGCGTCCACTGCCAAGGCCCTATCTCCATCCCATCGGCCGCAGCGCATGACCAAGCCCTTGGCACAGCCTCTCCACACGGTCGCGCGGGATACCCCGATCCCGCCCTCGGCGACCCCTGGTGCAGCACCTCCTTCGCACCCTCTACCTCGGCGAGTAAACCGAGACACTCGCCCACGCCCAAAACCCCACCCCGGTTGTCTGGACTTGCGCGCTCAAGCCACAGCTGTTACACCTCCCCTCTCGCACGCCATCGGCAGATGGGGCCTCGGCCGTGATCCGGATGGACTGGATGCACGCGCCGCAACGCCCGAGATATGAACACCCTCGCCCCGAGGACGTCACGAACCACCGGCCGCTGGCTGGACGACATGTACGACGCTTAACGATGCCCCGAGCTCACGCCGAAGCTCCAGCAACCAGTAACTTCACTCGCTGCGCGAACCCCAGCCGCCGACGGCGGATCCCACACGTTCCTTATTTCCCTTATCACTTACGGGTCGGTGCGCAGGCGCAGTCGGACCAACAGGACACAGCACAGGACTGGAATCCAACCTTTCCCGGACCTTGGAGTCGGCCGCAGGATGCCTGGGTCGGAAGGTGCCACACCAGGATGGATACGCCGACGACTGGAGCCAAAATCCCGGACCCGCAGAAAGAAGTCCAATTGGTCTTTGCGCTGGTTCGGACTCCCACTTCGGTCCCAGATTCAAGAAAGCTATTTATATTCTGTACATGCGCCCATTGCGACAAGAAAGACTAAGTACAGGATGCCGAACCGAATCCTCAGTCCATGTCCATCGCTTCCTCCACCTCCTCTACCTCGTCCTCGTCCTCCTCCTCCTCCTCCGGACCCGACTCAGGTGGTGCCGACGCGCGCGAGGAGCTCGCCCGGGTGTAACTGACGAGCGGGACGACCGCGTCGCCGTACCCGCCGCAAAACGAGTGCCGCGGCGCATGGCCGAGCGCAAAGGCACGGACACATGCGACGACGCGGGCGGAGCGGCTCCCCCGGCAACCAATGACCACGCCGCCGCGAACTGCGCCATGAAGTTGGGATGCAGCGGGGCGCGGCCGCCGTGACGCCCGCACTCGGTGCCTCAATAGGCAGCGCAGGCAGACTCTCCTTCGCGGTCCGAGACCGCGAAAGCACGAGACGACGACGACGCGGGCGCCTGGGGTACGACGGACGCGGCGCGGGAGCGAGATGGCGGCGCACGCGTGTCCGACGCCGGCGTCTTGGAACCCTTCCCGGTCTTGGTCCCGAACCCGAGCGGCGCGCGCAGATCCTTCCACGAGCACTTCACCTTCCGGCGCGAGCACTCGAGGCACGCCGCCAGCCCCTGCGCCGGAAGGCACTCATCGTCGCGGTCCACGCATCGGCTACACGGCTGCCGAATGTTAATACCCCGCTACCAGCAGCAACAGAACAAAGTACTTACCGACGTCGGAACCCCGTGGCGGTCGATCAGACCGTCGGCGAACGCATTATCCCACGCCTGACGCCGCTCGCGCAGCGCCGGACGCTCGTACACACCGGCCGGGGTGTCCTCGGCCGTCGCGGGTGGTGGAGAAGTGTCGGCGGTGGTGGCGCGGACGCGGGCGGCGCGCGGCAGTATACGACGAGCGCGGCGGACGAGGGGTCGGCGCCGAGCGCGCAGGGAGAGACGGCCCCGGCGTGCGGGGCGACGACGACGCCGGTGCGGGACGGCGTGGCAACGGAGCAGCAGTGGACGACGACGGCGCGGGCTCCTTGCACTCAGCGTATAACGGGTGCCCGGGCGGAATCCTCAACGCCGAGCAGCGCGGGCGGGAGGCGGCGTCCGGCGGCAACGGGGCAAGCGCAAAGCCAGCGGACGGACAGGGTCGGACGGCGACGGCGGCACGGTCATGGACGGCAGGAGCAGCGCGTCCGACGGCGGCGAGCACGCCGCCAGACTGGCTGCCAGGACACGGGCGGAAGGCAACAGCGCGAGCAGCAAGCGGCGCTCCGTCTCGAACTCAAGCTGGCGGTGGCGGGCCAAGTCACGGTGCGCGGGCGGGATCCCAGGGTCAACGAGCGCGGCGACAATACGGTTGACGGTGTCGCCGAGGACGACGACGCGGGCCTCCAGGTCATCGGGCCGGGCGCGAGAAAGAACAAAGTCGTCCAACACGGGCACCCAGGCGGGCGCCCCGCTGCTGGGCTGGTCGGCGCGGACGTTGTCAACGCGGTCCGTAGCGGGCATGGTGGTGGTATGAGGACAAGAAGCAAACTGACAGGCCGACGCTTTATGTCAAACCGTGAACTGAATTGCTATTCAGTCCGCGGCGCCCTCGGTCCGTTGTTTCGCCCTCCCCGCCTTTCGCCTCCCTCTCTCGGACACTCCCTCGGCTCGCGGCTTGAAGGGGGGGTTATGTTGCGGTCATCACGGCCGTCGCAAGCTCTGTCCGCTCGTCCGCGGGTTTTACGCCGCTTCGCCGAGCGCTCGGTCGCTGCTGCATACAGTCGGCGCACTGTTTACCCTCGAACGGAGACTCGGCCAGGGTTATACGCCTCGGGCTGCTCAACTCGGGATATGATCGATGCGCCGCTCTCTACCTGTCTAGGGGGTGAGACGACCTCGGCGCATACCCCAATTCGGCTCGGTGGAGGCTTCTTATCCTCGGACCAGGGTTCGGCAGCTCTCCCCTCGCTGTATGCGTCGGGTATGGGTGTTGTGGTGCTCGGGATGGACTCTAGGATCCCCTTCTGGCCTCGGGCGAACTCGGTGGGCCACCCTGAACGACCTCGGAGGGTCTGGAACGCCTCTGTTGGACTCCTCGCTGGTGCGACACCCCTCGGAGGGATAGTAGGCCGGTTGTCATCGCCTGGTACAAGCTCGGCTACATCCTCGGACCCTCGGCCCGTGGCCTCAGCAGCTCGGCGCTCTCCCCGTGCACTCGGGAGGTGCCCTCCTCCCCGGTTCGTGCCCTCGGTGGGTGTGTATGTGGATAGCATACCTCGGCACCTTTGTCCTGTCTCGGACCAGGTTCGATTGGAGGTGTGGTAGGGTGTTGGCATCATGGGAGATGATGGTGGATGGACCCTTTAGCTCCGGGATCACCCTGGACCGGATCATCGGACCCTGGGGGAAGGGTATATAGGTTGTAGGGTGTAGATGCGTGTACCCCAGGTTTGGTCTGGTCAATTGTACCGCTTGTCCGTTCTTCCTCGTCCCTCTCTCCTCTCTTGGGCGTCGGTCTCGGCGAGTGACGAGCGCTCTGCCGTGACATAAGACCAAACCTTCACTCCCTTTCGACCGACGCTCATCCCTCTTCTTCTTCCCCACACGGCCGCGACGTCCTCCCGACTACTATCGCCCGTGTGTCACGCCGACGACCTCATCAGGCTGGCCTCGCCGTCAGCTAGCCGCTGTGCACCGGCCGAGGTCCATTGGCATCCGCATCCTTCTCCCTCGGAGTCGCCACCCACACCGAGAAGCGAGGCGTCCACTGCCAAGGCCCTATCTCCATCCCATCGGCCGCAGCGCATGACCAAGCCCTTGGCACAGCCTCTCCACACGGTCGCGCGGGATACCCCGATCCCGCCCTCGGCGACCCCTGGTGCAGCACCTCCTTCGCACCCTCTACCTCGGCGAGTAAACCGAGACACTCGCCCACGCCCAAAACCCCACCCCGGTTGTCTGGACTTGCGCGCTCAAGCCACAGCTGTTACACCTCCCCTCTCGCACGCCATCGGCAGATGGGGCCTCGGCCGTGATCCGGATGGACTGGATGCACGCGCCGCAACGCCCGAGATATGAACACCCTCGCCCCGAGGACGTCACGAACCACCGGCCGCTGGCTGGACGACATGTACGACGCTTAACGATGCCCCGAGCTCACGCCGAAGCTCCAGCAACCAGTAACTTCACTCGCTGCGCGAACCCCAGCCGCCGACGGCGGATCCCACACGTTCCTTATTTCCCTTATCACTTACGGGTCGGTGCGCAGGCGCAGTCGGACCAACAGGACACAGCACAGGACTGGAATCCAACCTTTCCCGGACCTTGGAGTCGGCCGCAGGATGCCTGGGTCGGAAGGTGCCACACCAGGATGGATACGCCGACGACTGGAGCCAAAATCCCGGACCCGCAGAAAGAAGTCCAATTGGTCTTTGCGCTGGTTCGGACTCCCACTTCGGTCCCAGATTCAAGAAAGCTATTTATATTCTGTACATGCGCCCATTGCGACAAGAAAGACTAAGTACAGGATGCCGAACCGAATCCTCAGTCCATGTCCATCGCTTCCTCCACCTCCTCTACCTCGTCCTCGTCCTCCTCCTCCTCCTCCGGACCCGACTCAGGTGGTGCCGACGCGCGCGAGGAGCTCGCCCGGGTGTAACTGACGAGCGGGACGACCGCGTCGCCGTACCCGCCGCAAAACGAGTGCCGCGGCGCATGGCCGAGCGCAAAGGCACGGACACATGCGACGACGCGGCGGAGCGGCTCCCCGGCAACCAATGACCACGCCGCCGCGAACTGCGCCATGAAGTTGGGATGCAGCGGGGCGCGGCCGCCGTGACGCCCGCACTCGGTGCCTCAATAGGCAGCGCAGGCAGACTCTCCTTCGCGGTCCGAGACCGCGAAGCACGAGACGACGACGACGCGGGCGCCTGGGGTACGACGGACGCGACGCGCGGGGAGCGAGATGGCGGCGCACGCGTGTCCGACGCCGGCGTCTTGGAACCCTTCCCGGTCTTGGTCCCGAACCCGAGCGGCGCGCGCAGATCCTTCCACGAGCACTTCACCTTCCGGCGCGAGCACTCGAGGCACGCCGCCAGCCCCTGCGCCGGAAGGCACTCATCGTCGCGGTCCACGCATCGGCTACACGGCTGCCGAATGTTAATACCCCGCTACCAGCAGCAACAGAACAAAGTACTTACCGACGTCGGAACCCCGTGGCGGTCGATCAGACCGTCGGCGAACGCATTATCCCACGCCTGACGCCGCTCGCGCAGCGCGGACGCTCGTACACACCGGCCGGGGGTGTCCTCGGCCGTCGCGGGTGGTGGAGAAGTGTCGGCGGTGGTGGCGCGGACGCGGGCGGCGCGCGGGCAGTATACGACGAGCGCGGCGGACGAGGGGTCGGCGCCGAGCGCAGGGAGAGACGGCCCCGGCGTGCGGGACGACGACGACGCCGGTGCGGGACGGCGCGGCAACGGAGCAGCAGTGGACGACGACGGCGCGGGCTCCTTGCACTCAGCGTATAACGGGTGCCCGGGCGGAATCCTCAACGCCGAGCAGCGCGGCGGGAGGCGGCGTCCGACGGCAACGGGGCAAGCGCAAAGCCAGCGGACGGACAGGGTCGGACGGCGACGGCGGCACGGTCATGGACGGCAGGAGCAGCGCGTCCGACGGCGACGAGCACGCCGCCAGACTGGCTGCCAGGACACGGGCGGAAGGCAACAGCGCGAGCAGCAAGCGGCGCTCCGTCTCGAACTCAAGCTGGCGGTGGCGGGCCAAGTCACGGTGCGCGGGCGGGATCCCAGGGTCAACGAGCGCGGCGACAATACGGTTGACGGTGTCGCCGAGGACGACGACGCGGGCCTCCAGGTCATCGGGCCGGGCGCGAGAAAGAACAAAGTCGTCCAACACGGGCACCCAGGCGGGCGCCCCGCTGCTGGGCTGGTCGGCGCGGACGTTGTCAACGCGGTCCGTAGCGGGCATGGTGGTGGTATGAGGACAAGAAGCAAACTGACAGGCCGACGCTTTATGTCAAACCGTGAACTGAATTGCTATTCAGTCCGCGGCGCCCTCGGTCCGTTGTTTCGCCCTCCCCGCCTTTCGCCTCCCTCTCTCGGACACTCCCTCGGCTCGCGGCTTGAAGGGGGGGTTATGTTGCGGTCATCACGGCCGTCGCAAGCTCTGTCCGCTCGTCCGCGGGTTTTACGCCGCTTCGCCGAGCGCTCGGTCGCTGCTGCATACAGTCAGCGCACTGTTTACCCTCGAACGGAGACTCGGCCAGGGTTATACGCCTCGGGCTGCTCAACTCGGGATATGATCGATGCGCCGCTCTCTACCTGTCTAGGGGTGAGACGACCTCGGCGCATACCCCACCGGCTCGGTGGAGGCTTCTTATCCTCGGACCAGGGTTCGGCAGCTCTCCCCTCGCTGTATGCGTCGGGTATGGGTGTTGTGGTGCTCGGGATGGACTCTAGGATCCCCTTCTGGCCTCGGGCGAACTCGGTGGGCCACCCTGAACGACCTCGGAGGGTCTGGAACGCCTCTGTTGGACTCCTCGCTGGTGCGACACCCCTCGGAGGGATAGTAGGCCGGTTGTCATCGCCTGGTACAAGCTCGGCTACATCCTCGGACCCTCGGCCCGTGGCCTCAGCAGCTCGGCGCTCTCCCCCCGTGCACTCGGGAGGTGCCCTCCTCCCCGGTTCGTGCCCTCGGTGGGTGTGTATGTGGATAGCATACCTCGGCACCTTTGTCCTGTCTCGGACCAGGTTCGATTGGAGGTGTGGTAGGGTGTTGGCATCATGGGAGATGATGGTGGATGGACCCTTTAGCTCCGGGATCACCCTGGACCGGATCATCGGACCCTGGGGGAAGGGTATATAGGTTGTAGGGTGTAGATGCGTGTACCCCAGGTTTGGTCTGGTCAATTGTACCGCTTGTCCGTTCTTCCTCGTCCCTCTCTCCTCTCTTGGGCGTCGGTCTCGGCGAGTGACGAGCGCTCTGCCGTGACATAAGACCAAACCTTCACTCCCTTTCGACCGACGCTCATCCCTCTTCTTCTTCCCCACACGGCCGCGACGTCCTCCCGACTACTATCGCCCGTGTGTCACGCCGACGACCTCATCAGGCTGGCCTCGCCGTCAGCTAGCCGCTGTGCACCGGCCGAGGTCCATTGGCATCCGCATCCTTCTCCCTCGGAGTCGCCACCCACACCGAGAAGCGAGGCGTCCACTGCCAAGGCCCTATCTCCATCCCATCGGCCGCAGCGCATGACCAAGCCCTTGGCACAGCCTCTCCACACGGTCGCGCGGGATACCCCGATCCCGCCCTCGGCGACCCCTGGTGCAGCACCTCCTTCGCACCCTCTACCTCGGCGAGTAAACCGAGACACTCGCCCACGCCCAAAACCCCACCCCGGTTGTCTGGACTTGCGCGCTCAAGCCACAGCTGTTACACCTCCCCCTCTCGCACGCCATCGGCAGATGGGGCCTCGGCCGTGATCCGGATGGACTGGATGCACGCGCCGCAACGCCCGAGATATGAACACCCTCGCCCCGAGGACGTCACGAACCACCGGCCGCTGGCTGGACGACATGTACGACGCTTAACGATGCCCCGAGCTCACGCCGAAGCTCCAGCAACCAGTAACTTCACTCGCTGCGCGAACCCCAGCCGCCGACGGCGGATCCCACACGTTCCTTATTTCCCTTATCACTTACGGGTCGGTGCGCAGGCGCAGTCGGACCAACAGGACACAGCACAGGACTGGAATCCAACCTTTCCCGGACCTTGGAGTCGGCCGCAGGATGCCTGGGTCGGAAGGTGCCACACCAGGATGGATACGCCGACGACTGGAGCCAAAATCCCGGACCCGCAGAAAGAAGTCCAATTGGTCTTTGCGCTGGTTCGGACTCCCACTTCGGTCCCAGATTCAAGAAAGCTATTTATATTCTGTACATGCGCCCATTGCGACAAGAAAGACTAAGTACAGGATGCCGAACCGAATCCTCAGTCCATGTCCATCGCTTCCTCCACCTCCTCTACCTCGTCCTCGTCCTCCTCCTCCTCCTCCGGACCCGACTCAGGTGGTGCCGACGCGCGCGAGGAGCTCGCCCCGGGTGTAACTGACGAGCGGGACGACCGCGTCGCCGTACCCGCCGCAAAACGAGTGCCGCGGCGCATGGCCGAGCGCAAAGGCACGGACACATGCGACGACGCGGGCGGAGCGGCTCCCCCGGCAACCAATGACCACGCCGCCGCGAACTGCGCCATGAAGTTGGGATGCAGCGGGGGCGCGGCCGCCGTGACGCCCGCACTCGGTGCCTCAATAGGCAGCGCAGGCAGACTCTCCTTCGCGGTCCGAGACCGCGAAGCACGAGACGACGACGACGCGGGCGCCTGGGGTACGACGGACGCGGCGCGGGAGCGAGATGGCGGCGCACGCGTGTCCGACGCCGGCGTCTTGGAACCCTTCCCGGTCTTGGTCCCGAACCCGAGCGGCGCGCGCAGATCCTTCCACGAGCACTTCACCTTCCGGCGCGAGCACTCGAGGCACGCCGCCAGCCCCTGCGCCGGAAGGCACTCATCGTCGCGGTCCACGCATCGGCTACACGGCTGCCGAATGTTAATACCCCGCTACCAGCAGCAACAGAACAAAGTACTTACCGACGTCGGAACCCCGTGGCGGTCGATCAGACCGTCGGCGAACGCATTATCCCACGCCTGACGCCGCTCGCGCAGCGCCGGACGCTCGTACACACCGGCCGGGGGTGTCCTCGGCCGTCGCGGGTGGTGGAGAAGTGTCGGCGGTGGTGGCGCGGACGCGGGCGGCGCGCGGGCAGTATACGACGAGCGCGGCGGACGAGGGGTCGGCGCCGAGCGCGCAGGGAGAGACGGCCCCGGCGTGCGGGGACGACGACGACGCCGGTACGGGACGGCGCGGCAACGGAGCAGCAGTGGACGACGACGGCGCGGGCTCCTTGCACTCAGCGTATAACGGGTGCCCGGGCGGAATCCTCAACGCCGAGCAGCGCGGGCGGGAGGCGGCGTCCGACGGCAACGGGGCAAGCGCAAAGCCAGCGGACGGACAGGGTCGGACGGCGACGGCGGCACGGTCATGGACGGCAGGAGCAGCGCGTCCGACGGCGACGAGCACGCCGCCAGACTGGCTGCCAGGACACGGGCGGAAGGCAACAGCGCGAGCAGCAAGCGGCGCTCCGTCTCGAACTCAAGCTGGCGGTGGCGGGCCAAGTCACGGTGCGCGGGCGGGATCCCAGGGTCAACGAGCGCGGCGACAATACGGTTGACGGCGTCGCCGAGGACGACGACGCGGGCCTCCAGGTCATCGGGCCGGGCGCGAAAAGAACAAAGTCGTCCAACACGGGCACCCAGGCGGGCGCCCGCTGCTGGGCTGGTCGGCGCGGACGTTGTCAACGCGGTCCGTAGCGGGCATGGTGGTGGTATGAGGACAAGAAGCAAACTGACAGGCCGACGCTTTATGTCAAACCGTGAACTGAATTGCTATTCAGTCCGCGGCGCCCTCGGTCCGTTGTTTCGCCCTCCCCGCCTTTCGCCTCCCTCTCTCGGACACTCCCTCGGCTCGCGGCTTGAAGGGGGGGTTATGTTGCGGTCATCACGGCCGTCGCAAGCTCTGTCCGCTCGTCCGCGGGTTTTACGCCGCTTCGCCGAGCGCTCGGTCGCTGCTGCATACAGTCGGCGCACTGTTTACCCTCGAACGGAGACTCGGCCAGGGTTATACGCCTCGGGCTGCTCAACTCGGGATATGATCGATGCGCCGCTCTCTACCTGTCTAGGGGTGAGACGACCTCGGCGCATACCCCAATTCGGCTCGGTGGAGGCTTCTTATCCTCGGACCAGGGTTCGGCAGCTCTCCCCTCGCTGTATGCGTCGGGTATGGGTGTTGTGGTGCTCGGGATGGACTCTAGGATCCCCTTCTGGCCTCGGGCGAACTCGGTGGGCCACCCTGAACGACCTCGGAGGGTCTGGAACGCCTCTGTTGGACTCCTCGCTGGTGCGACACCCCTCGGAGGGATAGTAGGCCGGTTGTCATCGCCTGGTACAAGCTCGGCTACATCCTCGGACCCTCGGCCCGTGGCCTCAGCAGCTCGGCGCTCTCCCCGTGCACTCGGGAGGTGCCCTCCTCCCCGGTTCGTGCCCTCGGTGGGTGTGTATGTGGATAGCATACCTCGGCACCTTTGTCCTGTCTCGGACCAGGTTCGATTGGAGGTGTGGTAGGGTGTTGGCATCATGGGAGATGATGGTGGATGGACCCTTTAGCTCCGGGATCACCCTGGACCGGATCATCGGACCCTGGGGGAAGGGTATATAGGTTGTAGGGTGTAGATGCGTGTACCCCAGGTTTGGTCTGGTCAATTGTACCGCTTGTCCGTTCTTCCTCGTCCCTCTCTCCTCTCTTGGGCGTCGGTCTCGGCGAGTGACGAGCGCTCTGCCGTGACATAAGACCAAACCTTCACTCCCTTTCGACCGACGCTCATCCCTCTTCTTCTTCCCCACACGGCCGCGACGTCCTCCCGACTACTATCGCCCGTGTGTCACGCCGACGACCTCATCAGGCTGGCCTCGCCGTCAGCTAGCTGCTGTGCACCGGCCGAGGTCCATTGGCATCCGCATCCTTCTCCCTCGGAGTCGCCACCCACACCGAGAAGCGAGGCGTCCACTGCCAAGGCCCTATCTCCATCCCATCGGCCGCAGCGCATGACCAAGCCCTTGGCACAGCCTCTCCACACGGTCGCGCGGGATACCCCGATCCCGCCCTCGGCGACCCCTGGTGCAGCACCTCCTTCGCACCCTCTACCTCGGCGAGTAAACCGAGACACTCGCCCACGCCCAAAACCCCACCCCGGTTGTCTGGACTTGCGCGCTCAAGCCACAGCTGTTACACCTCCCCCTCTCGCACGCCATCGGCAGATGGGGCCTCGGCCGTGATCCGGATGGACTGGATGCACGCGCTGCAACGCCCGAGATATGAACACCCTCGCCCCGAGGACGTCACGAACCACCGGCCGCTGGCTGGACGACATGTACGACGCTTAACGATGCCCCGAGCTCACGCCGAAGCTCCAGCAACCAGTAACTTCACTCGCTGCGCGAACCCCAGCCGCCGACGGCGGATCCCACACGTTCCTTATTTCCCTTATCACTTACGGGTCGGTGCGCAGGCGCAGTCGGACCAACAGGACACAGCACAGGACTGGAATCCAACCTTTCCCGGACCTTGGAGTCGGCCGCAGGATGCCTGGGTCGGAAGGTGCCACACCAGGATGGATACGCCGACGACTGGAGCCAAAATCCCGGACCCGCAGAAAGAAGTCCAATTGGTCTTTGCGCTGGTTCGGACTCCCACTTCGGTCCCAGATTCAAGAAAGCTATTTATATTCTGTACATGCGCCCATTGCGACAAGAAAGACTAAGTACAGGATGCCGAACCGAATCCTCAGTCCATGTCCATCGCTTCCTCCACCTCCTCTACCTCGTCCTCGTCCTCCTCCTCCTCCTCCGGACCCGACTCAGGTGGTGCCGACGCGCGCGAGGAGCTCGCCCCGGGTGTAACTGACGAGCGGGACGACCGCGTCGCCGTACCCGCCGCAAAACGAGTGCCGCGGCGCATGGCCGAGCGCAAAGGCACGGACACATGCGACGACGCGGGCGGAGCGGCTCCCCCGGCAACCAATGACCACGCCGCCGCGAACTGCGCCATGAAGTTGGGATGCAGCGGGGCGCGGCCGCCGTGACGCCCGCACTCGGTGCCTCAATAGGCAGCGCAGGCAGACTCTCCTTCGCGGTCCGAGACCGCGAAGCACGAGACGACGACGACGCGGGCGCCTGGGGTACGACGGACGCGGCGCGGGAGCGAGATGGCGGCGCACGCGTGTCCGACGCCGGCGTCTTGGAACCCTTCCCGGTCTTGGTCCCGAACCCGAGCGGCGCGCGCAGATCCTTCCACGAGCACTTCACCTTCCGGCGCGAGCACTCGAGGCACGCCGCCAGCCCCTGCGCCGGAAGGCACTCATCGTCGCGGTCCACGCATCGGCTACACGGCTGCCGAATGTTAATACCCCGCTACCAGCAGCAACAGAACAAAGTACTTACCGACGTCGGAACCCCGTGGCGGTCGATCAGACCGTCGGCGAACGCATTATCCCATGCCTGACGCCGCTCGCGCAGCGCCGGACGCTCGTACACACCGGCCGGGGGTGTCCTCGGCCGTCGCGGGTGGTGGAGAAGTGTCGGCGGTGGTGGCGCGGACGCGGGCGGCGCGCGGGCAGTATACGACGAGCGCGGCGGACGAGGGGTCGGCGCCGAGCGCGCAGGGAGAGACGGCCCCGGCGTGCGGGACGACGACGACGCCGGTACGGGACGGCGCGGCAACGGAGCAGCAGTGGACGACGACGGCGCGGGCTCCTTGCACTCAGCGTATAACGGGTGCCCGGGCGGAATCCTCAACGCCGAGCAGCGCGGGCGGGAGGCGGCGTCCGACGGCAACGGGGCAAGCGCAAAGCCAGCGGACGGACAGGGTCGGACGGCGACGGCGGCACGGTCATGGACGGCAGGAGCAGCGCGTCCGACGGCGACGAGCACGCCGCCAGACTGGCTGCCAGGACACGGGCGGAAGGCAACAGCGCGAGCAGCAAGCGGCGCTCCGTCTCGAACTCAAGCTGGCGGTGGCGGGCCAAGTCACGGTGCGCGGGCGGGATCCCAGGGTCAACGAGCGCGGCGACAATACGGTTGACGGCGTCGCCGAGGACGACGACGCGGGCCTCCAGGTCATCGGGCCGGGCGCGAGAAAGAACAAAGTCGTCCAACACGGGCACCCAGGCGGGCGCCCCGCTGCTGGGCTGGTCGGCGCGGACGTTGTCAACGCGGTCCGTAGCGGGCATGGTGTGGTGGTATGAGGACAAGAAGCAAACTGACAGGCCGACGCTTTATGTCAAACCGTGAACTGAATTGCTATTCAGTCCGCGGCGCCCTCGGTCCGTTGTTTCGCCCTCCCGCCTTTCGCCTCCCTCTCTCGGACACTCCCTCGGCTCGCGGCTTGAAGGGGGGTTATGTTGCGGTCATCACGGCCGTCGCAAGCTCTGTCCGCTCGTCCGCGGGTTTTACGCCGCTTCGCCGAGCGCTCGGTCGCTGCTGCATACAGTCGGCGCACTGTTTACCCTCGAACGGAGACTCGGCCAGGGTTATACGCCTCGGGCTGCTCAACTCGGGATATGATCGATGCGCCGCTCTCTACCTGTCTAGGGGTGAGACGACCTCGGCGCATACCCCACCGGCTCGGTGGAGGCTTCTTATCCTCGGACCAGGGTTCGGCAGCTCTCCCCTCGCTGTATGCGTCGGGTATGGGTGTTGTGGTGCTCGGGATGGACTCTAGGATCCCCTTCTGGCCTCGGGCGAACTCGGTGGGCCACCCTGAACGACCTCGGAGGGTCTGGAACGCCTCTGTTGGACTCCTCGCTGGTGCGACACCCCTCGGAGGGATAGTAGGCCGGTTGTCATCGCCTGGTACAAGCTCGGCTACATCCTCGGACCCTCGGCCCGTGGCCTCAGCAGCTCGGCGCTCTCCCCGTGCACTCGGGAGGTGCCCTCCTCCCCGGTTCGTGCCCTCGGTGGGTGTGTATGTGGATAGCATACCTCGGCACCTTTGTCCTGTCTCGGACCAGGTTCGATTGGAGGTGTGGTAGGGTGTTGGCATCATGGGAGATGATGGTGGATGGACCCTTTAGCTCCGGGATCACCCTGGACCGGATCATCGGACCCTGGGGGAAGGGTATATAGGTTGTAGGGTGTAGATGCGTGTACCCCAGGTTTGGTCTGGTCAATTGTACCGCTTGTCCGTTCTTCCTCGTCCCTCTCTCCTCTCTTGGGCGTCGGTCTCGGCGAGTGACGAGCGCTCTGCCGTGACAGTGGCTGGGAAGCATTCACGCCAGGCATCCGTGATTCGTAGGGTTTTTTTCAGAGCTGTGAGCGATTCCGGGTTATCCATT
Organism: Auricularia sp. M13; assembly: GCA_037042915.1. NCBI lineage: Eukaryota > Fungi > Basidiomycota > Agaricomycetes > Auriculariales > Auriculariaceae > Auricularia > Auricularia sp. M13. The sequence goes on along the minus strand of CM073195.1, from coordinate 2,499,660 downwards.
GGGGTTAGCTTTACGGGGAATCTATCTATTGGGTCTTTGTCACAGTTTAGGTCTCCGAGGAGTATCTCTGGTTGGGCGAGCTCAAAATGTGGCCTTTTGAGTTTTTTTGCGTATGTTTTTCCAGAAGGATCTATTCTCGTCTTTGTCCGTTGGCGCGTAGACGGCTAGTACGCAGATGCGCCTGCCTCTGTGCCATTCAAACTCGACGGCAATTGCCCGTCCTTCCACTAGGACGGCCGTTTTCGCCGTTGCCGTGTTCGTCACAAGTTTGTTTAGTATTATCGCTACCCCTCCCGCCCCTGTCGGGTTGTCCGGCAGGGCCGTGTTGAAGATACATAAGTTCCTGTACATCATTTCTGCCTGGTCTACGAGGTCTTTTGTCATGTGGGTCTCCTGGATGGCCATTACTCCAATCTTGTGAGTGCAAATGTTGTTAGCAAGCCTGCGCCACTTGACGCTTCCCCGGATCGTGAGTGCCGCCCCCGCATATTCTCAGCAGCAATGGCGAGGTATGCCTTTGTCTTTTTGCCGCTTGTTGAGAGGTGTCTGGGCCCGCTCTCCACGCTGGTTGATGATGATGTTGGGTCCGTTTGCTCTGTCCGTGGGGTTAGTGCATTATTACTGTGCGGCGGGGCCTGTGGGTTATTTTCCCCGTCGTATGCCCAGCCGTCTGGTGTGAGTATGCGGTCTGCGGCTCTCATTGTTCCCACTGTGTCAGGGGATGGGGGGACGTGGTTCCTCCCCTCAGGGCTGGGTGTACGTACCGGGCCGTTGTGGTTGTCCATGGTATCTTCCCCGTGCTGGAGGGGTTCCCCTGGTCTCGGTGCATGTTGCGCGAGGTCCGTCTCTGCAACGCTGGTGGGGCTCTTGTGTATCTGCTGTGGGCTGTCGGCCTGTGGTCAGAAACTATTCCGGGGAGTTGGTGTGTCCCTGGGACTCCCCTCATGGTGGTGGTGGGGGGGGGTTCCCTCTGCAACCTACTGGCCTAGTTTAGCCTGAGTGGTGCTCCGTGGTTGATTTCTCGTCCTGCTTCTGTTGCAGGTATTTCTCCCGGTGTGTCGGGCGCTGGTGTGCGGTCATTCGTGTGGTTCGAACTTGCCGGCGTTGCCGGTGCAGGGAGGTTCCCTTTTCCATTTCTCCCGGTTTGGGGGGGGGGGGGGGGGGGGGGGGGCAGTCATCATACTGCTACCTGATCTCCATTTGGTGTCTTCTGCGCTGAGCCCGGCAGATGGCAGGCCCAGCGATCTACCAACCTGGAGCGTGACTCCAAACCTGTTCGAAGGGGTTCCCGTGTCTGTTCTTGTTATACTGGCTTGTGGTTGCGCTGATCTATTTCACCTGTTCGGGCCAGCGCGTCCGAGAGGTTGAGTTGGAAAAACGTCCAACGCGCAGGCGATGTCGCACTTTCTTGGAGGTGCGGCCGGCCGCACCTCCTTCTTGTGCACTTCAGTGTCTCCACACGGCTAGCCCTTGACCTCAATAGGTCTCCGTTCCCAGACTCTTCTTACCTGCCAGGGCAGCACGTGGGGAGAGAGTGGGGTACTTGCTCAAAGATTGTACTTAGCTCGGACACCCCTACCAGTTTCCCTCTAGCGCTGGTTCATCCAGGGGGAAACCGGGGCGACAATGTGCAGTCGACCACGCTTAGTGCGTCAGGCCCTGTGTTTTTAGTTTACGCGGATGCGAGCATGGGGGTGGTGCATGTTCGTATTCGGCGGAAATTGAGCTGTCCGCGTCTTGTGGCCAATTATTTCTACTGCATTCGCTTGACAGGGCTAGGTACAGCGTGTGCATCGTCTATGGTGGGGCGGGGTGGATATCCCGAGGGGTGGGGTTGCGGAGCGGAGTGGGGGTGGGGGGGGGGGGAGGGGGTGGAACAGGTTTGCGGGGTGTATTAGCGATATGGGGATGTCCCGTTCACCCTGCTCTGTTGAAACGGGTCCTGCCGCCTGGTCCGGGGTGGCTTATGCGTGACGATGACTGTGCGGGGTTGTTGCGCTGCTGCTGGGGGGAGTTTTTGGGACCAGTGGGGACTGAGAACTTGCCGCGCGGGATCTTGCTCAGTGTTACGCCCGTGCCCTGGTCCGCGGATCTCACGTGCTCTCGGCATCACTCGGCGTCACTCAATGTCACTCGGTCAACTCGGTCTCGGCCAAGCTCCCGAATACCCGGCTTATCTCCTCTCGTGTTCATATACTCGGGATATGTTCTCCTCATCGTCCTCTACCTCTAGACCTCTCCCTCTCATCTTTAGCTCCTCTCCTTACTCGCATACATCCTCCTAACTCGCCTTGTCTCTACTGTATCGATAGTGTTCATATCCGGCTCGCTCCACTTGTCTTACTCATTTGCCTCTCGTCATTCGCCCGATTCCCCGATACCTTACTCACTCGCTCTTACTCATCCTATCGGCCGATGATGAACATCTCTATTGATCTGAGGCTCCCTCTTCTTTGTCTCTAAGATATACTCCGATTACATCAGATCACCTCCCCAGGTATAAAAGACCCTCGACTTTGTATCTAGCTCCCCAGTTACGAAATCGACATAGTCGTGCCCCTCGCACACTCTATCCCTCTCTCTCGACTTCGCCTCTGGGTTCTTCCCTTGCCCGATCTACTCGTCTGAATTCTCTGTTGCTCGTGGTCCCTTCGGTCGTGCTACTCGACGTAGCCGGTGTGCTCAATAACACACCGAAGGCTCTAGTTGTTCGTTCGAGTGTTCTCTGCGCCCGGACGTTCGACTATCCTTGCAACCCAAACCCCAAGGCACAACAGGCTTAACACTCAGTTTCGCCCTGCGCATCGGGCGGTCCCACGTGGGGATGGTGTGTGCCGGGCATTTTCCCCGCGGGTGCCACTTCGAGCTGCATATGCCGCAGTCGTATTGGATGAGGTCGAGTCTGTGGCACACTGCGGCCCCATGGAACGGGTCGGGGACTACAAGGTCCAGCATAGCTGTGTGGAGCGCGCGGCGCTGCGCCGTTGTGATGGTGACTGTGACTGGGACGCCGTTTGGCCCAGGCTTCTTGTACTCGATGGGGCCGGTGTACACGTCGTACTCGATGATCTCGACCCTGCGGGCACCGCGTGGGATGTCTGTGAGCGGGCGAACCTTGATGTCGCGCAGGAAACACTGGTATGCCTTCCCGCCCTGGCCCTCGACCTCCGCCTCGATTTCCTTGAAGATCGAGTGTACTTTCGGTGTGGATCTGCAGCCGGTCCGGAGCCCTTCCTCAAGCATCAGGCATGGCATCGTGGATTCTGCTCATGTCCCGACAAAGTATGAGTTGCGGTGTATGCGCGGGAAGACTACCAGGCAGTAGCGGCCGACATGCACGAATTGGTGCATGGTTCACGCCTTCGCCGTTGCTGCGTTAACGTTGAAGACAAGGAAGAGGCCGGGGGCTGCTGGTGGGGAACCTCTGACTTCGCGACCTGGGGCCAGGTGGGCTGCGCTGTCCAGTTCTGTCGCACGGATCGTGTTCTGCAGGTCAATGTTGAGCTGGACTGTGTTCATGTTCGCAACGTTGGTGTTGCTGTCAACGCTGTGGACTCGGATGCCGAAACTGGGGCTTGCGAGCTCGTCCTATTTCTTGAGGCTCGCCGGGTCGACATTCGCCCACAGGTATATAAGCACTCCTGTATTCAGTATAATGGTCCCAAGTTCCTTATATTACAGACTCGGGTCCCAGGTCCCAATTTCCACAATACAGTCCACCCCTCATATTCCGGTCCCAAGAACCCAGTCCCAGGTCCCAACTTTCCTCAAGTCCCAACTTTGACATAGTAGCAACTTACGGCGCTGAAAAAAATAAAAAAAATGTAGTCCCAAACATGTTCAAATTTAACACTCTGTTGTATCTGCCATAATAAATGTAATACAGTCAGAAAAGCGCTTTTTTTTCGACTCGTTTCTATCCGACGCCTTGCCGCCTATCGACAAATTCAAACTGTGCCATAGCAGCTCTCCTTGCCGCTACTGAATGTCTTCTCACCAGGCGGTGGTAGTCCGTAACACCGAGGTCCATGTTCAAGAACACGCCACGTGAACGGTGCACCGACCGTCGCCTCGCTGTCAGTGTCCTCGGTTCTGTCCAGTCGATGCTTTTGCCATGATCGACCATTTGCGCTCGTCGATGTTCCTACTGTGATCCGAAACCGCTCAAAATCGCGCCGTCACGGCTCAAAAAAACGCGCCTTAATCGAGAACCTGACACTGCCCCCTGGTTCCAGGAGGATTCCAGGTGGAATTCCGGTGGAAAACCTGCTCCAGACAAAATATTTTCTAAGGGGTAAAAAATTATGTTAGACATCACAAATAAGGTTCAGAGATGCACAGCCGCCTCAGAAAACATGAAAACGTTCTAGTAACCTAACCTAACCTAACCTAACCTAACCCCTAACCTAACCTAACCTAACCTAACTCCTAACCTAACCTAACCTAACCTAACCTAACCTAACACTTAATCACAGTTTTTGATGAATTTCCACATCGTTTCCAGTGGAATTCCACCGGAATTCGGCCATTCTGGCCCATCCAATCCAACGGTCCAGTGGAATTCCACCCAAATTCCACCTGAGGGGGTATACCATCAAAATATGATGGATTTGACATTCTGACACTTTTTTTGCATAGTTGCATTTTTCCACCTGGAATCCACCTGGAATTGGGGGGCACAGTCACTTACAGGCTTAATCACTGGTGCCGTCCTCATGCTTCCCATCCCTGCTCTTGCCACCGTGGGAGACTCCGCAGTGAGACGCGCCGTCGACGCCGAGCAGCGAGCTGGGACTCACGTTCTCACTGCTGATGCGCGTGCACTTGCCACTCAGGAGCGGCCACAAAATCGTGTCGTCGCTGCCGATGCGCGCGCTCTCATTGCCGAAGCTCACGCCGCCAACTGTGTCGCCGACGCTGATGTACGCGTGGCCGCCGCCGAGGAGCTCACGCACATTCGGGTACTCACTGCCCACGCGCGTGCCCTCGCCGCTGAGGAGTACGTTGCGGACCGCGTCGTTGCTGCTGATGCACGCGCTGTTGCCGCCGAGGTGGCCGCAGCGAAGCGTGTTGTTGATGCAGATGAGCGGGCCCTCACCCCTCATCTGCAGGCGGATAACATCGTCATTTTCGCCAAATCGCGTGTCCGTGCATCCCAGGGGACGCATCGTTCTCGAGCGCCGTGCCACCTGGACCCCTAGAAAAACGTGCGCAGGGTGCGTGCACACACGTGCGCAGAATTTTGTGTGCGCACAACTTGCGTGCACAGTTTTCACAGTGCATGCGCACAACTTGCGTGCGCAGTTTTCACAGTGCGTGCACATGGTTTTGACTTACGTGCGCAGGGTCCAAAACTCTGGACGCACGCTTTTCCTCATGCGTGCGCAGGTCATGGGTGTGCGTGCGCAGGTCAGAAGTATGTGTGCGCAAGTCACAAGTATGCGTGCGCAAGTTAGACAATGAGGTTGCTAGTGTATTGTATTATACTTGATGGATTTTTATTTTTTGAAATCAGTGGTTTAATCAAGCTTGTGTCATACCCAAGTGTAGCATAATAAACAAGAAACCGCCATACTGTCGAGGGTTAACACACATTTGAGCATAGTAGATTAGAGAGTTTGTAATGCACATCAATGTGATCAATTAGAGATTGCATTAGACTCAAAGGATTGATCTGCACTAGACATTGCAAGTGTAGTGAATTAGAAACTGCCCTCCAGTGGGCCCTTCCTAGCGCACAGTTAGTTACTGAAAGTTAGTTACTAACTTGTTAGTTACTAACATGTTAGTAACACCCGCCTCAGGTGCAGCTCGAGTTACTAACTTCCTATATCTATCAAAACAGCAGGCTTGGGAGTGAATGAGGACAGTGTAACTGGTAATTAGACAACAATATGATGTCTGAAAGTTGCCTAGCATCACTTACACCTTTGGAGAAGGGACTTTCAGGCTCTTCTGGCTCATCAGGGACACATACAGGGCTCCCTCAGTGTGGAAGCAGCAAGACAAGGCAGCTCGTAGCACGAGCCACAGGCAAGGACCTTTAGGCTGAGCACTGGGCCCTCATTCCACCAACCTTTGATGTTCTCAGTACATTTACAAGCTTGCACTATAAAATGTACACTGAGAGTTAATAACAATGTTACTAACTAGGTGTTAGTAACACCTAACGTTAAACTAGGTGTTAGTAACACCTAACGTTAAACTAGGTGTTAGTAACACCTAACGTTAGTAACATGTTAGTTATCTCGTGGGAGATAACTAACTGAGCGCTAGCCCTTCCCTCACTCCCTCCTGCCCAATTCGCTAATGCATTCCCACACATTTGCTTCTGTATATCCAGAACTGCTAACTCTGGCTTCATCAAGATATCCCAGGGTGTTTTGCCATCCTACAGTTGTTGAATTGACATCTCAGCATTCAGACTTGCATAGTCTCTGCTGGGCTCAAAGAAGATTCAGACCTCAATTTCAGGACACTGAACAAGCCTCAGGCCCTTCTATACAGCTTCCAGACGACTATCAGGCAGACTGAAGAAGCGCCCCGCCAATTGCGGCGCCGGCGCCCAAAAGAGAACTGGCAGGCAGACATGCACGCTGTGGACAACGTCCAGCGAAGAAGAAAATCCACAAACCATTGGACCGTGATCCCCAGGCGCCTAAGCAGCGTTGGCCGCCAAGTAGCCGGCGACACACTGCAGGCAGAACATGGCGATCGTGTCCTCGGCAAGAATCATGCCGAAAATGGGCACGATCTACAATAGGGTTTCATTCACAAAGCCCTGGAGAAGTCCTTGACCTTTTTCCTCAGGAGAAATCCTCGTCTCAGCGTCGTCAAGTTTTCCTTGACATCCAGACTGCAGCGGGTGTCAAGCGGCCGGTGCATCTTATCAAGGATATGCCCGTTCGTTGGTCTTCGACGAAGAACATGATCAAGCACGCACACGAGAACCGCAAGGTATCTGTCAATACCCCGCAATTTTTTGGACATGCGCTGACGCACATGCAGCATATTTATCAGCTGATTACTGAGCTTGAGCACGCCGAGCAGGATTGGAAGAAGAAGGGCGCACTTTCTGCGCTGCACCTCTCGGACAACGAATGGTCGCAGCTTGAGCTTGTCAAGTCAGTTAATGAGTTTCATAGTTCCTGATACATCCTCAGCTGCCGGACTGTGCCCAGCAGGCATTTTCCGCCGAGACTTACTCAACGCTCTACAATGCAGTCCCAGCTCTTCTCAGCCTTCTTCATGCATGGGAAGCGCTTCTCAAGGCCAAGAGGTACAAGGATCTACGGGCTTCTTTGCAGCCTGCGATTGCGAAACTACGCGAGTATGTGGATGACATCCGCGCCTCAAAAAATGATGTGTATCACGTTTCAATGAGTATGTATCAAGTTCGTGACTATTCCTAACTGATATGAACACAGTTCTCCATCCTACCATTAAATTTGGCCCTGTCTTTTCGACCTGCTGGGCCGATGTGGAGCAGCGCCGCACCAAGTTTGAGAAACTGGTCCGTGCTGGCTTTTCTCACCCGCGGAGGTACTGACTATAACTAGTTCGCTGCTCAACAAGCGCGGACATGTGCCAGCGCAACCTCCGCACCTGAAAACAGCGGCGCTATGAAGACCGGCGCGCTGCGTTCACTCCTCGCGCACTTGACGCCGGCAAACACGACCGCGTCAGCCACACCCACTGCAGAGGCATGGCAAGTGGAATATGAGAGCTATCTCAATAGCGATCACGACATCCCTGATGGAATGCCACTTGTATAGTGGTGGGGAGTACGTCTGTTTGACTTGATATTGGACACGATCTAACTACCGCAAAGATTAACTCGTCGCGCTATCCGACATGGGTTGCAATTGCCTTGGACTATCTTCCAGCCATGGCGGCATCAACATCGTCTGAGCACATTTTTTCCAGCGCCGGAATCACCATCACCAAACGTCGTAACCGCTTGCAAGGTGACATTGTCAAGGCCATACAGGTCCTCAAAGCTGTGCTTCGTAGTGATCTCCTCGTGAGAGACACACCACCATGCTCCTCACTCGAGGATGTACTCGGGCGGATGGAGGCTGAGGAGGATCGAGCCGCCGTGGACGATGCGTCTGGAACTCCGGACGGTAGTGCTGACCGTGCTGCCGCACTCGAGAAGCTGTCCCTTTCCATTGAACTCTCTGGTTCTGAGGTTGAGGATGACGAGTGGGAAACCGATGAGGAGCTCGTGTAATTAGAACATGATATGATACCTTTACTTCGTACAGATCCAACCCAAAAGCCCGGGCTTAAGCCCAAGCCCAGCCCAGGGCTTGGGCTTCTGAGGGCTTTGGGCTTGGGCTTGAGGTTTTGGAAGCCCAAGCCTCGAAAAGCCAGGCCTTACCCCGGGCTTTCAGGCCTTGCCCGGCCTTTCAAACACTAGAATAGGACTGCTTTTCCTGGACGTTTTAGGCCCAGAAATGCGCCCACGAGGTGGTGCAGACCCAGCAGAACCTGCAAGTTGCCCAGGACTAGCCAGGGCATCTACAGGCCGCTTAAGGGGGGAAAGGGAGGGGGGAGTGGTCCTAGAGGGAGGGCCAGGGCCAGAGGTGGGGCCAGGGGCAGTGATGGGGGCTGGAGTGGCCAGGGCAGGTTGAGCTGGAGCATCCAAGGGCAAGCCCCACTGGGGAGCCATGAGCAGACTGGTTCCGTTGCCGAGAAGGGCAAGGATAAGCCAAAGCGCCGTCCGGTCGGGCAATCCAGCTCTTGAGCTCTCTTTTGGTAATTGAGAGCTCATAATGCGCTTCAATATATATAAATGCTGTATGTGAAGTGCTGTGGCAGCAGGAGAGCAGGATGGGTCAGGAATGCCAACTGGAGGCAATCCGATCTAATCTTATCAGCAGATATATCAGACAAACCATGAAGAAGGTTTTTGGTAAATAAATATGCATTTTTGAGCTCAAGATTAATTATTGAATGGTACAAGGGGCTTCCGGGATTCCACTGCTCGGTGAGATCCTCGATTTGGAGGAGCTCGGCCGTCTCCGAAGACTCGGATGAGCATTCGGACTCCGAAAGACCCGCTCACCCCAACTCTCCAGCCCCCCCCCAAGCACTTGGTTCCCTTCCTTCACAATCTGGAGAATTACTTGTAAGGGTATTAAAGGCAAACCAAAGATAATTTATCTCCATACAGATATTATCAGTGCTACTGGGTGTCACAGTGGAGGTATGAAACTGGGCGAAACTTCAACTGCATACTATCAGCGCCCCTGAGGACTTGAAAAGCAAGATATGTCAAGAAAAAGCCTGTTATTTATGTCTGATAATGTGACACTGCATGAGAAGCCGGAATTGTAGCTTCAGTTGCGAGGAGGTGGCATTGCACCTTGCTCACACACAATAGGGGGTATCACAGCGAGCTCGCAACAGCTCGCAACGATGCTCGCAACGCCTCCATTGACGCGAAGCTGGGTGTCGGCCGCGCACTCCCCGGCACTACCACACCGAGGAGGGCCAGGTCGGCGCCAAAATCAGCGAGCACGCCGACAGGATCAGCCGGCGCCTCCGTCTCCACGCCCGAGACGCCAGGGGTAGTCGGCGCGGCAATGGGCGACCTCCCCGCCTCGTCCTCCATCGCTCGGCCGTCGTTGGATTCGGTATCGTGGTCGCTCCCGCCCGGCGACACGAGGCGCACCGTCTTGTAAGCCCGCCGGTCGTCGACGAGTTCTTGCGTCCATTTGCGAAAATCGCGCCGCAGTGCCGAGACGGACAGTTGGAACCCCTGGACAATGTGGTCGCCCAGGACCTCGAGGTCGGCCATGGTGGCCGTCCCCGGCGACCAAAGCCTTTGGCGGGTGCGCGACCGCGCCACAGATGAGCCGACGGTGTCCACCACGTTGTCCTGGTCCGGATGGTCCCCGTCGTCGCCGTCAATGTCAACATCCGGTCGGGCCCTCTTGCGCGATGTGCCCGACCGGCCGACACTGTGAGAACACCCCACGCGGGACCTGTTGCAGCGAGCACAGGCAGTCGCCGACCCGGACACTTGTCGAAAACACGGCTTGCCGGAGCGCTCGCACTGCTCACAAGGCTGGACCCGGACGAAGGATGTCAGCGCAGGATATACCCCGGAGCAAGAGAGCCTTTGGCCCGGGCGTACCGTGCCAAACGGAGGCCCGACTGTGTCCTTCTCTTCGTCGCCGGTCCCTCGCTCGCCGGCGTCCGAAGATCGCTTAGACCCAGACGCGACCGCTCCCAATGGGCCCTTGCCTTTCGCGGTCGAGGAGGTCGTTTCCGTGCGGCAAACCCCTTCCACCTTCAGCACGACGGGGAGCGAGGCTGCTGTCATGCCGAGGAGGGACACCGCTGTCTCCAGATTGCGGGTCGTGGCGTTGCGTCGGCGCACCTCAGCGTCAATGGCCTCCAGCCGCTGGCCCGCAGACGCGAGCACCGTCCACGCCTTCTCTTCCTCCGCATCCGCGGCGTAGTGCCCGAAGTTCAGCTGGCGCTGGATCGAGGCATGCAGCGTAAACACCTGCTCCCTGAGGTCCTGAAGTTCGCCGAGAGGCTTCGCCGTCAGTCCGTCAGCGGCAGTGGGCGTCATGGGATATTGGGCGGTGGCGGGAAGCAAGGAGACGAGGAGGGAGAAGTACCGCGGTTCGTGTACGGCGATGGCCGAGCCCTTTACGGCATCTAACGCTTAGAGTTTGATCCCGCGGCGGATGGAGCTCAGCCCGGCGATGCTATGGTCCGTCTCTCCACGCCCGATCTAACCCGCACCTCCTCGGGCCATCCTCACCTCGGCCACTGGACGGCTAGAAGGGGGGTTATGTTGCGGTCTTCGTCGGGTCCCTCCTCCCCCGCTGTTTCATTTCGCCGTCCCATGGTCCTTGCACTTCATTTGGGCGCCCCAAACTCCTTGCACCTGGCCCCGCAGCCCTTCTGTCGGCGCGTCCTAGCGGTCTCTCCGCTCGGCGAGCATTTCGGTCTCTTCCCAGGAGAAGGGTAATACGACGGGATGTTTCTGGTTTGGTTGGGCTCTATTTATCCCGGGTTTCCTGGCTCGCCGAGGACACCCCGGCGGTCTCTCTCGGCTTGATCTGTGGCGCCCGCGTGACACCCGGTCGGTGGCGCAATTGGTCAGCAGGCCCCCTCGGCCTTGCTTCCGTAGTATATATACTTGGGCCAGAGCCCCCTCTTGTACCTTAGGTTTGGTCTGGTCTATCATACCGCTTATCCGCACCTCCCTCTCCCCACTCATCCCTACCCCTCGAGCGTCGTCTCAGAGAGTGATATAGCAGTCACTGTGACAATGAGCAGTTTGCTGCTCGCCACCACATCCACCCATCAAGGTTGCTGCCATCAATTCCATCCCATAATATAATCAGTTTGTTATCAATATATGTGCTATTATTCTCACTGTCCTTCTGCTGAGAACAGTTAGGTACCACTATTGTTCCACCCATTGACTGCTGATGGCAGTATAAAATACAGAATTCCCATGTTCTTATAGCTCAAATTTTGCAAAACATTAAGGATAAATAGTATTATTTCAATTTGGAGAAATTTCACGCTGAAGGGAGGGAGGGAGCTGGAGAGTCTGAGCGGGTCTTTCGGAGTCCGAATGTTCATCCGAGTCTTCAGAGACGGCCGAGCTCCTCCAAATCGAGGATCTCACCGAGCAGTGGAATCCCGGAAGCCCCTTGTACCATTCAATAATTAATCTTGAGCTCAAAAATGCATATTTATTTACCAAAAACCTTCTTCATGGTTTGTCTGATATATCTGCTGATAAGATTAGATCGGATTGCCTCCGGTTGGCATTCCTGACCCATCCTGCTCTCCTGCTGCCACAGCACTTCACATACAGCATTTATATATATTGAAGCACATTATGAGCTCTCAATTACCAAAAGAGAGCTCAAGAGCTGGATTGCCCGACCGGACGGCGCTTTGGCTCATCCTTGCCCTTCTCGGCAACGGAAGACTGGAGCCACTCTTTGGAGGGCCAGGGGGACCCCCTGGGCCCCTAGGAGGGCCAGTAGGACGAGATGTAGAGGACAGAGTGTGCCAGAGGTAGACTGACTCTGACTAGGTGGTGGTAAGAGTCCAAGAAGCTGGCCTCAACAGCTGAAGAGTTGACAGCAAAGAACTGAAGGTGGGAGGCCGAGCCCATGGGCAAGTCCATGTAATGGGCAACATGGTCCATGGCAGCAGAGAGGGCATGCATCTCAGCATCATAGACCTCAGCCTGGGACCCCATAGGGATGCGACCGCAAGACTGCTCCTGACCCTCCAGGTAGGTCACAAAAGCTGCACCAGTCCTGCGACCAGTTGGAGTGTCTAAAAGGGAACCATCAGTGTAGATCAGCAGGTTTGCAGAGCTGAGTTCCAGCATCTGCACAAGTCTGACATGGGACTCTGCAGCATCAGCTTTGCTCACACCCTTGGCACAGGCCTGAGGTGGATGCGACCTGGGGGGAGAGAGAAAGAGAGAGAAAAATTCTTGAATTTTAGACAGCATAAGCAGGCTACAAATACAGAGCCAAGACGTTGTGGTCTGTACAAAGTACATTCCAATGGGTCAACATGAGGCAGGCAAGGGGGGGTCGTAACAGACGTGTAGAGGGATCTAGTGCAAACTGGTGTGGATTCTGGGTGTAACAAAGTTGTGAGCGCAGTTCCATAGGGGTATAGGGGCATAGGGGCATAGAATAAATAAAAATATACAAACATACCATAACTTCACACACCTCATCAGCACATGAAGTGACCAGCTCGCCAATAAGCAAGCAGATGTTAGCAAGTAAGCAGCTGCATGTGGCCCTTTACGGTCACTATGAGTGTATCTCTTGGAACACTCAAGAAAAGTATCTTAGAGACTGATAGAGGGTAGAGGGTAGAGTCTGGATGGGTGGGGCTGTAGCCTACAGACAAAAGCGCACCGCAACATGGTCAAAGCCATGTGGAGCCACGGCGCAGCTCATGGTCCTCCCAACCCATTGTATGAATGGTTAAGGGTCCTGCGGTGGTAGCTCACCAGTTTTGGTGAGAGCCTTGAACTCCGACTTCCACCAAGTCTGAGTCAGTGGAGCAATTCTCGCTTTTCCAGCGCGCCCCTTCATCCGCCTCTTTGATCTAACAATCATGGCATCTTCCTGAACCCGCCAGGAGTCTATCGAGCCCGGGCGCCTCCCCCCTGGGCCAGTGGATCGTGAGAAATTGCAGGTGCGAGTTCCAGACAAAACTGGGACTCCTAGAGCGCACCACCACCACCCCCTCCGCTTCCCTCGCTTCCATGGAGCTAGATAACAACCCTGCACACTCCCCCACGGCTCTGCAGTGATTTGGCAGCTTTGTGCGGTTGGGTGTACACCGGTTGACCCCCAGGAGCGGCAGGAGCACCAGAAACGAGCTGCAGAGCAGGCAGCTCACTAGGAAGCAGTCTGAGAGCCCTCCTAGACACTCAGGTGCGCCGCAGCCAGTTCCCAAGCGTTATAGACGCTCCTCCTTTTGTTCTTCACATCCTGGTGTCAAGACAAACCAGGAGGCTCGCTTTGCAGCCCCTGGGGATGACCCCTTCATTTCTGGACTCGATTTTTTGTGCACACACATCTCCCACATTCCCCTCCTGCATTCCACACCATTCTTGGCACCAGAGCGCACTCCCTTCACATCCCAGGCTCGTTTTTGTGCGAGGGTGACATGGCCCCATCGGCTCCGGCCGGAGCGGACTGGTACTGCCTCCAGGAAGCGCCGGAACGCGCAGAAGGAGCCCAGCAGTCCCCTCCAGCCTCCCCAACTCGAGCTGCACACTCTGGTGTGCAGCATCTGGCTGTACTGACTCCAAATTGCTCAGAACACGCTCCTACCGCTTCAGTGTGGCCCACAGTGTCTGCTCCTCGCCCCCTTAGTGCACTGCACACTGGGGACGAGTCTCCTGCACTCACAACATCTGCTGTGTGCTCTGGGGTGTCCAAGGACGCCCTGGGCACAATTCCGGCTTGTTCAACAGGCATTGGTATCGATAACTGGCTGGGGGCATCAGGAAAGGTGGATGGGCTCGTCCTCGAGCAGGGTGCCGCACATCGAGCCACTAGCTCACCTGCTGCACCCAAAACCGTTGAAATGAGTTTGGCCTTGCCAGAACAGGCTGAGGGAGCATCCAGATTGCAGGGCCTCGTTCCCACTGCTTCTGGACGCGCTCCTCGAGTTGCTGCACATGGCAGCAGCTCAGATCGCGCCCCCTCGGTCAGAAATGACTGGGGTGTCGACTCAGCCCCTGGAGAGTCGGCACATAACTGGGGCAGTTCTGCCCCAGGTCAACCACAGGCAACATAGCAGCCGCTCCTACAGCCGCTCCTGCAAAGGCGAGCGCACCTGGCAGCTCCTATGTGTCGCATGCTGCTCAGCCAGCTGCCAAAGGCACTGTGGTGCCTGCTCGTCCCAGTGCGGTGCCAAAGCCACCTCCTACCAATGGTTGTGCGCGCCACCACCCAAGTCGTCTCATCCTGAGCGTCCGTGCCACCTTGGAGCGACTGCTCATGTGCGCAACAATGCGAGCCGCTTGCGCGCCGCAGTGAACACTGCGCTTGCTCCTCACAAGAGCAAGTCGCCTGCCAGGTTGTTACGGCCCATGCCCAAATCCGGACACTCCGGACCTATTTCCGCATTAGGATCCGAAGTCCGGACCTCCGGACCTCCAGCATCCAGACTTCACCGGATCTTGTTCCGCATCATGTCTAGACTCTTCCACTTATGTTCCGACTGATTATGCCTAGTCCTATGATCCGTTCCGGTCATGTATTTAATGTCCTCTGTTTCCAAGCGACTTCCTCAGCTCGAAAACCGACATAAGCAATTGTATGACATCCAGTACTACAGTCAACTAGTCACTTCGCCCCTCACCCTCTTCCTCGTCCTCTGAGTTCTACCTCTGGAGCTCGTCCAACATTTCCAAACTCCGACTTCCGGAGTTACGGACGTCCGGACAACTTCGTTTTTTGTCCGGTCCAGCTCCGTCATCCCGATCCGGATGAGGATTTTACTCCGGAGCACAGCACCGGAAGCCCTGTCACTCGAGCCGGTCATAGGCTTTAACACAAGCTCCCACTTCGTGTCACAAGTGTGGACACCACCACCTCTGGCAACGTTGTGGTGGTTGTAGCAGATGGACTGACTTCAGAAGATCTGGTTGAACATGGAGATGCAATTCCGTCTGCCATCGTGCCAGACTCTGGCTCATTTTAAAAAAGCTTCTTGGACTCTTACCACCACCTGGTCAGAGTCAGTCTACCTCTGGCACACTCTGTCCTCTACATCTCGTCCTACTGGCCCTCCTAGGGGCCCAGGGGGTCCCCCTGGCCCTCCAAAGAGTGGCTCCAGTCTGCTCATGGCTCCCCAGTGGTGTTGCGGTTCCTGGCGATGTTCTTCGCCCACGCCACTCCCGCGTTGTTTTGTCGACGCTCAGCCCGTGCTCGTCGCCCTCCATTCCCATTACCTCGGACCCTTGACCTCAGTCGACACACTCCCGCAATGCCCTTCGGAGTCGCTCGCCGGACGTCACCCCTCTCTCGTCGCCGCGCCGATGCATCCCAGCACCGTCGGCGTGCTCCCACCGCTGTTCGGGCCGTCGGCTGTGCATGCCCGCTATCGGCCTTCGGCACCGACCTCAGTCTTGGTGCTGTGCACCGTGCCCGCTGCACCCTCGGACGATCGGACCTTTCGCTCGGAGTACTTCCATGGTGGATCTCGACCACTCGCCGCGCCGCGGCGCGCGTTCCTCGATCTCGGTCATTCGCCGCGCAGCTGCCGCTGCACTCCTCCTTCTCGGCCCTTCTCATATACCCGCCCGATACCCCCATAGGCATGGACTCTAGTTTAGTATGGTTTCCTTCACCTTCCTTTCGTCACCCCCTTCGGTGATTCCACTTTCATTCACTTCGTCACTGTCCCCTCGCACTGCCGCGGCACCTCGGTGTCCTTTCTATTTGTGTCTTTCCCCTCGGTCGTTGCCCCGATCTTCACCTCTTCTATTCCGCCCCTCGGTCCGCTTTATAGTGTGTTGTGGCTGCGCTTCCATTGCTTCCGGACCCGCTATAGTTACCGGCTATCGCCGAGCTGTGTACCCTAGGTTGGATCTGGTCTATTATGTGTACGACCTTCCCCTCCTGAGTACCCTTCCTGGTCGGCTACGCCTCCTGGTCGGTGGTGTATGCAGCACACCGTGACATAAGATCCAACCTAACCCCGTCCACTCCGGGTACTCAGTTCCCTTCTCCCCCTCTTCCTCTTCTCCGCCTCTCACCTCCGGTATATCGTTTGGACACCCCCCCTTCCACTCGGTGGCGGCCCGGAGGTTCCACCCACGCCTGCGGCGACCACCTACATGCACACCGGTCGCTTGGTGGCCGTTATATCGCAGCCGACCCCCTCGCTCTCTTTCAAGTCCGCCGACTCAAGCCTGACCCGAACACCTCGGCCCTCCGTGGGTAGAGCCCCAACCAAGCGCGGACCCCGAGGTCATGACCCCAACCATTTCGCTCTTTATTCCCAGTCACCCACGACACGTCCATTGCTTTTGACGACGTTCACAACGACCGCCGGTCTCGGCCGGTCCCCCTCGGCAACCATCAATCCCCGCCAGCATGCTCCCCCCGTCCCACTCTCCCTGCCGGACCCCTGGAATCGGACCCTGCGCAGGACCCAAGGACCCCTCGGAGGACCCGTGGAGGATTCCTTTCCCCAATGCTGGACCCCCGAGGCTTCTATGGCTGCTCCAAGACCCCTGACGAACCCATGCCTCGATCTCAGCGAGATGCTCTCCGTTTCGCACGCTAAAGGGCGCGTTCGATGCGCCTCGTCAATGCGCACCTTTCCCGCGCTGGCTGCGACGTTAAAGGAGTTGACCCCGTCGAACGCGTCGCCGATTTCCGCCAAGCACCGCTATCCGGCACTCCAATGCCCACATCTCGCCGAATACCAGCCCGACCGGCGCGCGCAAGGGCTCGTTGAAACCGCACGGCTCAGGCGCACCTTTCACTCGCTTACCCCGTGTTCTGCCGCGCAGTCGTCGCCGAGATCGCGGGCGCGCTCCCTGTGGACTCGGTGCAACACAGATCGGACGATTTCCCCACGCCGGCTTGTCCTTTCGAGGCGTGCGGGGCCTCGTTCGATGCGCATCACCATGCTGCACACCTCCCGCATTGGCCGCGAGTCGCCGCTGTCTACCACCGTCGAGATCGCATGCCGATACTGCCTGGGAGCTGCTCCTACGCTATTCCGGCAATATCCCCTCGACCCTTCGCCCGTTCGGCATCGCGCAGGGCTCTTTCAGTGCGCGCGGCTTGGCGCTACAACACGCGCACTGGTGGTGAAACGGATTTCGCGCTCCCGGATGTCCTGTGGACGAAATTGGTGGCGGACCTCGGACCCACTTGGATTTGGACCGCCGGACCTTGGTTATTGGCCCGTTCCACACGCGCAGGAGCTCTTTATGACCGCACAGACGTCCACCACCATCCGCTCGCTCGGGGCGAGTTCGTTGGTGCCATCCCCGCAAAGATCGGCGGAGCGGGTTGAGGTCATCCGAGGTGGACACTGAGCTGCCCGGCCAACACTCAGCACTGGACCGTTTCATGCGCGCAGGCCCTCGTTCAGACCGTTGCTCGATTGCGCATCTTTCCGTCGCTGGTGGCAAGCTGACCGGAGCTGTCCCCGTCGAGATCGCCGGACGTCTGACTCGTCTCCGACACCCGAGACATCTG
This sequence comes from Auricularia sp. M13, assembly GCA_037042915.1. NCBI lineage: Eukaryota > Fungi > Basidiomycota > Agaricomycetes > Auriculariales > Auriculariaceae > Auricularia > Auricularia sp. M13. The sequence continues at coordinate 2,481,910 of CM073195.1, read as the reverse complement.
GAGCCATATCGTCACCGTCCCCGGGTGGGTCGACACGCGCGGGCCCTCGATGGAAGCGCCTCGTAGAACACTACCTTTCCTCTGCTCGCCCCGAGCCTGCTGAAGCTGTCCTCGCCACGACCGACACTGTTCTCTGCGGACCTTTGGCACCCAATGTCCCATGGTTCCGACGACGGTCCCCGGAACGCTGACCTTCCGCTGCAGAGCATGACCACTGATACACCCCGCTCCGTCGTTGCGCATGCCCGCGGTCGCCAACTGCGATGTCCCTGCTCGCTGCAGCCGGAGGTTGTCCCTTTCCGTTTGGTCGTTTCGGACCGATGGCCTCTCGCGTGTGGTGGTTCCCAACCCGAGGATATTATGGACTCTTTCGCCGCCCAGGTTAACTGCCTCGGACCCCCTGGACCCATTCCGGAGCCCCATGGAGTGCGCACCAACCCCGGAATGTTGCTGTTGCCCTAACGCCACTCGGCCGCTGCGGACACCGTCCGATACGGTCCGATATGACCCGCACGACTTCTCTTTCTTTACCCTCGTCGTGCCCTTAGCCGGGGTTGAGGTTACTATCCACCGGGATGTGTACCGCTCAGCTGTGTCGGTCTCGGATCGGCACACCGACACCTCCGTCACCTTCGGTCCCCTTTCGCCACCTCGGCGATGTCTTCGGCGTACTCGGTGCTTGTGACCGCTTGTGCCCGAGCCGGAGAATGTAGGAGTCGTTTCGGGCGCGCAGCGTCCACCCCCGCTTTCCATTACGATCCGACCGCCGCCGCGCCGTTCGGCCGCTACGAACTTCTCTGCGCCCGTCCCACCCCGGTGCAACCTCCGATGGCCGCTGCATATCGAGATGCTGCGTGGGGATACCCACGAGTGGTGCCCTTCCTATCGGGTGTTTGGCTCGGTTGCGTCTTCCTTGCCCACCGGAACGTCTTCGTCATCCGCGCTGCTCCTCGGACCGCTGAAGGTTAGTTCGTCGTGCTCTTATGGCCCGTCTACCGTCATCCCCGAGCGTGCTCGTCGTTACCGCTGGCACTTCCGACACAAGGAGTCGGACCGGTTCCATCCCACAGGTTTCCCAGGCTTTGGTGCGCCCTTTATTCTACGTTTACGACTCGCCGAGGTGGATGGTCGGATCTGCACCCTTCGGACCGACTCTACGGACTTCGCGTCTAGAAGGGGGGTTATGTTGCGGTTCCTGGCGATGTTCTTCGCCCACGCCACTCCCGCGTTGTTTTGTCGACGCTCAGCCCGTGCTCGTCGCCCTCCATTCCCATTACCTCGGACCCTTGACCTCAGTCGACACACTCCCGCAATGCCCTTCGGAGTCGCTCGCCGGACGTCACCCCTCTCTCGTCGCCGCGCCGATGCATCCCAGCACCGTCGGCGTGCTCCCACCGCTGTTCGGGCCGTCGGCTGTGCATGCCCGCTATCGGCCTTCGGCACCGACCTCAGTCTTGGTGCTGTGCACCGTGCCCGCTGCACCCTCGGACGATCGGACCTTTCGCTCGGAGTACTTCCATGGTGGATCTCGACCACTCGCCGCGCCGCGGCGCGCGTTCCTCGATCTCGGTCATTCGCCGCGCAGCTGCCGCTGCACTCCTCCTTCTCGGCCCTTCTCATATACCCGCCCGATACCCCCATAGGCATGGACTCTAGTTTAGTATGGTTTCCTTCACCTTCCTTTCGTCACCCCCTTCGGTGATTCCACTTTCATTCACTTCGTCACTGTCCCCTCGCACTGCCGCGGCACCTCGGTGTCCTTTCTATTTGTGTCTTTCCCCTCGGTCGTTGCCCCGATCTTCACCTCTTCTATTCCGCCCCTCGGTCCGCTTTATAGTGTGTTGTGGCTGCGCTTCCATTGCTTCCGGACCCGCTATAGTTACCGGCTATCGCCGAGCTGTGTACCCTAGGTTGGATCTGGTCTATTATGTGTACGACCTTCCCCTCCTGAGTACCCTTCCTGGTCGGCTACGCCTCCTGGTCGGTGGTGTATGCAGCACACCGTGACAAGTGGGGCTTGCCCTTGGATGCTCCAGCCCAACCTGCCCTGGCCACTCCAGCCCCCACCACTGCCCCTGGCCCCACCTCTGGCTCTGGCCCTCCCTCTAGGACCACTCCCCCCTCTCTTGCCCCCCTTAAGCGGCCTGTAGATGCCCTGGCTAGTCCTGGGCAACTTGCAGGTTCTGCTGGGTCTGCACTACCTCCTGGGCGCATTTCTGGGCCTAAAAAGTCCAGGAAAAGCAGTCCTATTCCCTCTACCACCTCCCAGCACCTCCCACGCAAAAGGGCTAGCTCTTAGAGTGCCTGGTTGAGCCCTGGTGAGGTGCTGCCTCAGGAGGCTGCACGTTCATTGGTTTCACACTCTGCTCCGGATACTTCCGGACCCCCTCCTCCTGCCCCTGCACCACCACAGGCTCATTTCTCCTCCTCTGGCCTCGATACTTTGGCTCTGGGTGCCCCTAGGGGTGCCCTAGACACTGAGCCAGTTGCTTCTGATCAGGACATGGACTCTGACTCCGAGGATGACTCTGAAGAAATCAACTGGGCTGGTGTTGCAACGATACAGACGGCAGCTCAAGAAAGCAGAAAACGAGCGCGACGCCTTGCTTGCGACGGCGTGTGGTTCTGGTCGCCTAACACGCTCAGGTGCATATCTTACGCACACGCTAAAGAGGCGGAGAGGCCGATAATGTTTATAACAATTGAACATGTATCTGCCTTCGTCGTCGCTGACGCTTCGACTCCTGCTGCGACTTCTGCTGCGATTGCTCTCCGAGCCACTACTTCGTTGTTCTTCTTCGCGGCCCTCCTGTTGCGGTCTTCACGGTCTCCGCAAGCTCTGTCCGTTCGTCCGCGGATTTTACGCCACTTCGCCGAGCGTTCAGTTGCTGCTGCATACAGTCGGCGTACTGTTTACCCTCGGACTGAGACTCGGCCAGGGTTGTAGACCTCGGGCTGAACGGTTCGGGATATGATCTACGCGCCGCTCGCTATCGGTCTATGGGGTGAGACGACCTTGGCGCATACCCCAATTCAGCTCGGTGGAGGTTTCCTACCCTCGGACCATGGTTCGGCAGCTCTCACCTCGCTGTATGCGTCGGGTGCGGGCGCTGTGACGCTCGGGACAGACTCTAGGACCCTCTTCGGACCTCGGACGGGCTCGGCTGGTCACCCTGTGCAGCCCCAGGGGCTCGGAAACGCCTCTATTGGGCCCCCCACGGGTGCGCTATCTCTCGGACGGATAGTGGTGAGGTTACTCTCGCCTGGTACAAGCTTGGCTACATCCTCGGACTCTCGGCTATGGCTCGCAGCGGCTTGACGCCATCCCTATGCGCCCGTGTGATGCCCTCCTCCTCGGTCCGGGTCCTCGGTGTGTATGGTATATCTCGACACCTTAGCCCCGCCTCGGACCGTGCTCGACCGGAGGTCTGGAGGGGCGCCGGCACCCTAGGAGACGACGGTGGATGCACTCACTATCCCCGGGATCACCCTGGATCGGATCAACGGTCTCTGGAGATGGGTATATAGGTTGTGGGGTGTAGATGCGTGTACCCTAGGTTTGGTCTGGTCAATTGTACCGCTTGTCCCTTCTTCCTCGTCCCTCTCTCCTCCTTTGGGCGTCAGTCTCGGCGAGTGACGAGCGCTCTGCCGTGACACCTCCATGGCATCGAGCAGCGCGCTCTTCCGTGGGCTGAGGTCTTTTGCTGCTCCAAGCGTTTTGCGTTTCGGTATCCTTCGAAATTGGGATCACGACCTGGGGCTCGTAAGATAGGCCCGGCCGGGGACTCGGGACATCACGTGATGGCTGACGCCCGGCAGCATGAGAGTCTATTGGCAGCCGGAATAAAGGACTTATAAAGCATCTCAGGCTCTCAAATACTTTATCATACGAAAATAAAGACTTCACTGCGGCCAGAATTTCGGGCTTGAGACTGGTTTAAGTTCCATAACATGGAGGGGTGTAAGCACCCCCGCTTGCCGAGCTAATGGCGGCCCAACAAGACCATGCCCTGACGGCACACTTTCTGAGCAGCATTTCAAGCAGATATAGAGCCCCTCACTGCGGCTGAATTTGCTCATTTAATTCATTTTTTATATTGCCAGAGATCACGTGATATTCTGGGTCCCCGGCTGGGCCTATCTTACAGCTTGATGACGATAAAAAATAAAACACCCAAGCTTACAAAGCTTTATTTATTTCCTCAGCTTTGAAAATACGTCATGTGAGCGACGTGTGTAGCTTGCGAGTTGATCCTTTGGCAGCTCCCGCATTTTGAGCTCCTGCCACAACAGGCGCGTGTCTGCTGTGTTCGTCGTGAGCCGCGTGAGTGCGGGACGCGCGCCCTTGTCTGAAGCAAGCTCTATTATGCCCACTAGCCCCTGGCTCCTTCACGTCTTCCCAGAAGACCCGAGTGCGTCTCCCGCACCCCAGGACTGTTCGGCCACAACCTCAGCTCCAGCAACCTACGACAGTACCACCCACTCCGTTACTCAGGCGTTTAGCCCTGTTAACAGCGATGCGTCGCCCCACGAAATCGAGCTCGCCCGCGCTTCTGCAGAGGACTTGGCGGAGCTGTGCGTCAGCAGTCTGTGCGCACGCCCAGACTCTCACGACCATTGCTTAGATTTCCCATCGTAAACAACGACGACGCTCGAGGAGCACAATCCGTTCGAGTTGGAAACTTCAACGTCGTCGACGTCATCATCGCGCGCGGGCTGAGCGACGACAACGAAGACCTTAACCCTGACCCCCGACTACGTGTTCCGCCGCGAGTCATCCTGCGCATCGTGGAGCGACTCAATCAGCCCTTGATGCCCAAAAAGATGCCCTTGCGCCGCAAAAGACCGGTCGATGATTCGTTCGTTCCGCGTCGAAGCAATCACATCACAGGGCATCCACCACCACCCGTCACCACGACTGCGTCGCCTACCGGCCCAATTGCAAAACACCGCAGGCTCTCTACTGGCTCCATGCGCATTGTAGACGTCGCATCGCGGCCCGGTGTCACGGCAGAGTGCTCGTCACTCGCCGAGACCGACGCCCAAAAGAGGAGAGAGGGACAAGGAAGAACAGACAAGCGGTACAATTGACCAGACCAAACCTAGGGTACACGCATGTCACGGTGTGCTGCATACACCACCGACCAGGAGGCGTAGCCGACCAGGAAGGGTACTCAGGAGGGGAAGGTCGAACACATAATAGACCAGATCCAACCTAGGGTACATCCGAGGGCAATTGCCGGTACATATAGTCCGATCGGAGGCAAACCGGATCCAAACGCTCCGGACAACAAAGGAAGCCAGCCAACACCAAAGAGAGGTCCGGAAGCAATGGGAAAGACATTGGGGAAGTCACCGAGGGTAATCGGGAGCCAGTGGAAGCAATGGGGGGTAAAGGGAGTCAAGGGAGGGTCAAGAAAGAGTGAAGTGTTGCGCCGAAGGTGCAGAACGACTCCGGACGAAGGGGATAAAGGATGTTCGTGCCTATGGAGGGTATCGGGCGGGTATCCGAGACAGACCGAGGTGTCCTTGCATGTATGCACGCACCGACACCTGGGGCGAAAGGCGCTGACGCAATGGCGAGCACAACGCGTCGGCGAGCGAGGTACGAGCACACCACCCAACAATCAACACTCCCACTCCATCCGGACAGCCTCCGGACCATGGACCATGCTGCGCGCAGACTGAGGAGAGTGTGGTGGCCGAGGTCCGAGGTATCGGTGCGGTCGAGCGTCCATGGGACCGAGGGTGAAGGATGTACATCGGCAAGATTGTTGCAGCTTCACCTGTACTCCCAGCGCGCACCGGCCATGCAGGGTAATACCCGAGGTGTGGTGTGCTGCATCTCCGAAGGTGTAGGCCATAATGTGACACCGAGGAGACGGACCGACGAACGGATACACACCGGGTGGAAACCAGCGCAGCGGTGGTCGACGACAATGGCAATGGCGCATTGCATCCAAAGACTGAGGTTGACAAGGGTCCGGGGACGCCGAGAGAAGGTAGCTGATGTGCCAGCGGTCCGGAGAGGCATGCGGAACGGGTATATCGGTCCGACGGAGCAGGTGAAGCGTCGAAAGAGATCCAACGGAAGCGGCGTATGGGCAAGATCGCCGCGCACCGTAACAACGCATCTACATCCCACAACCTATATACCCATCCTCAAGGGCCGCTGATCCGGCCCAGGGCAATCTCGGAGCTAATGGACGCATCCTCTCATCACCGCCCATGGCGCCGGCTTCCCACCAAACCCCCAGTCGAGCGTGGCCCAAGGTGGGGCAAATGAACTGAGGTACAATATACACACCGAGGACACGGACCGAGAAGGAGGGCGTCACGTGGGCGCATAGGGATGGCGCCGAGCTGCTGAGAGCCAAAGCCGAGAGTCCGAGGGTGTAGCCAAGCTTGTACCAGGTGATGGTAGCCTCAATACTATCCGTCCGAGAGGTAGCGCGCCAGTGGGAAGTCCAATAGAGGCGTTCCTGAGCCCCCGGGGCTGCACAGGGTGACCAGCCGAGCCCGTCCGAGGTCCGAAGAGGGTCCTAGAGTCTGTCCCGAGCGTCACAGCGCCCGCACCCGACGCATACAGCGAGGTGAGAGCTGCCGAACCATGGTCCGAGGGTAGGAAACCTCCACCAAGCCAAATTGGGGTATGCGCCGAGGTCGTCTCACCCCATAGACCGATAGAGAGCGGCGCGTAGATCATATCCCGAGTCGTTCAGCCCGAGGTCTACAACCCTGGCCGAGTCTCAGTCCGAGGGTAAACAGTCCGCTGACTGTATGCAGCAGCGACCGAACGCTCGGCGAAGCGGCGTAAAACCCGCGGATGAACGGACAGAGTTTGCGGCGACCGTGAAGACTGCAACACCCGGCTCTTCGTGGAGCCTGGCTTACAGTGTCTTACCGTTGCCAGCCTGCAATCCTGACGCAGCACGCACGTCGTGCGGCCCAAGCACCACTTCATCCGGTGCCTGCATGCGCAAGAGTCGACGTGCCTTGCGCAACTCGAAGAAGAAAGGCGCTCAGCCACCATCTGTTTCTTCACTGCAGCCAACAGCTCAGAACGCTGTGTTCGCGCCCGCGCCCTCGTTGTCATCCTTCGAATTTCGGTACCAACTTGCTCCTTTTGACCGCACATGCCTCGCCAATGGCAAATATGGCACCCTGCCCTCAGCTTCGACTCCTTCCAGCAGTGCAGTGGACAAACGCGTCGGCATAAAACCGCATCATCTTCCTGGCTATTACGAGCAGCGCCGCGCGCTCTATCATGCCTCTCGCCCGACCGAGGCATACTGCCTCACCGCTTCGCCAGCTGGCCGGTCTACCGTTCTTCTTGAGACCACCAATCGCACTAAGCCCGGCTGGCGCGGATATATCCAGCCACGTTTGATAGGAGACGTCCGCAAGCTCTGGGGCACGCCGCGACTGCTGGACCTGCTGCGGGACATGCATGTGTTGCCCTTCACAGGGCGCAACATGTTCGTATGCGACATGGCGGGCCGCGGCGTTGTATTCCGGTCGACTCCTATTCTTGACGACGACCTAATCGAGGCGTTCTGCGCTGAAGCCTATGCGTTTGCACGCACTGCACCTGTATCGGACGGTGACAGGGCCGCAAACCCGCACGGCAACCATTCATTCTGCATAGCAGGCGTGCACCGCCAGTATGCTAAGGTTTGTTTCGGCTCCGAACTGAACTTGCACAATGCTCACAGCCAGCTTAGCGGGCAAGGAAGACCAAGTTTCAGCTGGACAACGACAGCGCCATTTCGCAGCTCTTTCGCGACGGCGGGCCCGCGAGCAGGATAACGTAGGCCCTTTCATCTCCATGCTTACCTGCTCCTGACTTGCTGCAGCAACTATCTCACAGGAATTCTACAGAATCGCTTTCCCCGCATCGTACAGCGCATGAAGCAAAATCACGCTTGGCATCTCCAAAACACTGCCGCTGATCCTGAGCCTTTAGAGCCTCAGTTTGGCCTTTTCTGGAACTTCTGCATTAATGCTCCCCTACCCGAACGGGGAATTCCTCGTGTCTTCTGCGGCCCGCACGCGGACCAAATGAACTGCGCCGTTCTATTATGCGCTCTGTTTCTGTTCTGGCATAAAGGTATGCCTTGCAGACTCTGCTGGCATCAATGACTCACTGGCCGTAGAACTGGTCGGAGAAGATGAGTGGTCCTGGCTTGTCATCTGGGAGCTTGGAATCATCATCCAATCTCCCCGCAGTGCCTTCGTTCTCTACCCTTCCGCCTTGTTCTTTCATTTCAACATCCAAATCGTGAAATGCAAGGCGGGTCAGACTCCGACACCGGAAAACTCAACGGGGATCCCCCTGGAGGGGGAAGGCGGTCGCGGGAGCGCCGTTTGGTTCACCCAGGCTTCCATGCATTCGGTCACGGACGAACGAGATCAATCGACCGGGCACTACCCAAATTACAAGGAGATGGCTCGTATACATTTTCCCCTCGTTGTCCAGCCTGACAGTGATTCACCGACGCGCTACATTTCCGAGCTTTAGCCTTTGTACTGAGAACCTGACACTGCCCCCTGGTTCCAGGAGGATTCCAGGTGGAATTCCGGTGGAAAACCTGCTCCAGACAAAATATTTTCTAAAGGGTAAAAAATTATGTTAGACATCACAAATAAGGTTCAGAGATGCACAGCCGCCTCCGGAAACATGAAAACGTTCTAGTAACCTAACCTAACCTAACCTAACCTAACCTAACTCCTAACCTAACCTAACCTAACCTAACCTAACCTAACACTTAATCACAGTTTTTGATGAATTTCCACATTGTTTCCAGTGGAATTCCACCGGAATTCGGCCATTCTGGCCATCCGATCCAACGGTCCAGTGGAATTCCACCCAAATTCCACCTGAGGGGGTATACCATCAAAATATGATGGATTTGACATTCTGACATTTTTTTTGCATAGTTGCATTTTTCCACCTGGAATCCACCTGGAATTGGGGGGCACAGTCACTTACAGTTTGTACTTGACACGGTTCTAGTGGCAACATCATTTCTTTCCAGCGCCAGCAAAAGCACTCTGCTGCGAACCTGTGCGTTTTATGCAATGAGACAAAATGTCTGAAGACTCCCCCAGCCTCATATTCAGTACGTGCTAGGCCTTTGGAAACGCAAGCTGTTCAACCAGTAGAAATGTTGTGACTAGGCCTGTGCCTGGGATTCGATAAAATAAAGAAACACTTGCTCGGAGAAGAAAACCCTCGCCTCAAATGCGCACCAGCTAACCTCAGTAGGCAAACCACTTGGCCGTTGTCAATTATGTAAGAACATTAACCGGTGTCTCAAGTGTCATGTCCGCTGTCCCGTCGTATTTCTCCGCGACCACATGCAGGCAAAGCCTGACTGTTCCACACGCAGCAGACTTGCGATTTGCGAGAACGGTGTCGAGAAAAAAATTTCTATGGAAACCTTTTTCAAGATGCTGTCATCCTTTGTTGTCAGTGGTCAAATTTGGAAAACCAAATTATGACCTGTGCATGAGTTGGACCTGCGACCTCGTGGAAGTTCCAATTGAACTGAAATCACACATTCTAACCAGTGAACTAACAGGTCTTAACTATACACCGCTTTACTATCCTAAATAACGCAACCAAACAGGTGCCGTCAAAAGCAGGGACCAGACGCTCCCTGTGGTTTGTGTCCTGGGCACTGAGACCAATGAGCAGGGAGATCTGTGCATCAGTAGTGGGCACAGAGCGCTGAGGTGGGCGACTACGCACAGAGGTAGGTGTGCACCATTTTTTTGTGCGTCACTAACTCGCTTATCGAGCTGCCGGGGTGCACGAAGACCGGATTCACGCATTCGAAACGGTCTCTCCTCCGGCGTATATGGCACCATGTTCTTATGCTAGTTCTTGCTCTACTGTAAAATAGCTCCTGGGCAGCAATTCATTGCACGTTAGCAAATGCTGTCAATTCTACAAGGTGCTTAGTTTATAATCTGAGCGTCTACTTCTCCAGGAACTTGAGCATAGAAACCTAGATTTCAAATGAGCTCAACACACAGGCACGCCAAAATCAAAAAAGAAAGGACGCACCAGCAATGCCATATGGTCCTTTATCTTGCTCCTGAGGCGTTTATTGCAGCTCGCGGATTCAATGAGCGCGATCTTCTCGCTTTCATTGAACAGCACGCCTTCATCCCACACAGAGGAGAACTCAGCCATGGTTTTGCCGGTGTTGACGGCTCTTGATGCCACAACTTTGGCCAGCGAGGGGCACAGCTTCTTGTGAGACACTGGCGCGGCCTTCCAGTACATTCTCTGGCACTGTTGGCTGCAGTAGAGCGAGAACATGCAGGCGCCACAACGCTGCAGCTTCCCAATACCACTGACCCTATTGGTGCAGCCCGAACCGTGGTACACGAGCGACGTAGAACAGAGCCGAAGGTGAGTGAACACCAGCTCAGACGGGCTAGCCCGGGAGAGCACGTTCTGGGCACAGTATGTGTTGACGATCTCGGGGAGTTGGAGGTGGGGATTGGCCGTCTGAAGGGCTGAGGCGGCACGCAGCAGGATGCTTTGAACCATCTTGTTCTGCGTGTTCATTGCGTACGGTACAATGGCATCGTAAAGAAGTTGTTCATAGCCGGCAGAAATGACCAGCCAATCGTCCAAGCAAGCGTCAGGGCCGTTGATGATCGTATTTAGAAGCATGCAGGCATCGTATTTGATCCCTCCAGCCTGTTGAGACGAAGGTCTTCCGAGCCCAACATCATGAACAAGAAAGGGCACCACGTGCGACGGGAAGCTGGTGTTGAGCATTTCCCAGTTGCATAGGGCCAGAACAACAGTCACGACAATGCAGTCGCGGGCAGGGAATTGGCGCAGTGTGTCGATGACCTCCAGCCGGGCACAGAGCATCCGGCGCAGAACGAGATCCAGCCCGCTGCACGTGGAGATCGTGCAGGCCCAGCAGACATAAGGCCTGATGCCATTGGGCATCACGTTGCCTGGAACGCAAGGCCATGCTCCCTTTTGGAAGATGTTGGTATATTTTGCGTTGGGCCCGCAGTACAGTGCCAAGTGGAGAAAGGAGCAAAGGGCATCCATGAGGCATGCAACGGGGTCCCAGGTCAGGCTTTGCTTTGTGTGACCAGGCTGGACACAAGATGCTGCGTTGAGAGCGAGGCGAGAGCGCAGTGCTGATAGGTCCCCGGTGGCGCCAGGCACGGAAGCCACCTTCGCACAAGCAGCCCAGAATGCATGGCGAGAGCTGAGCATCATCTCGACTGCGGGAATGTTGACCTCGTCCTTGAGCATAGCCGAGAACGCCTGTATGCAGATTGGGCACGCGCGGAGTGCTGTAGCATCGTCCAGCTGCATGGTATACGCATTGGCGAGTTGCAAGCCACGGTCAGGCGGGAAGGCAAGCACTCCACGGTCGACGATCCTATGGAGATCCATTGGGGGTGTGCTTTCCCAGGGGCGTCTTTGGGCTCTTGCAAGGCGCAGAAGCAACACACACATGCGCGCACACACACACACACACATGTATATATATATATGTGTATATGCCGTACATCGTTTGTTGATCGACAAAGACTCAGTCTTGTTCAAGACGAGATCGCACTGCAGGCTGGTTCTGGTGGGCTTCCTTGAATTAGCAGTCAGAGCCTGGGACGTGGGAGAAGGAGTGATTATACCATAGATTATTTTTGTGTTTCTTTGTCGCCTTTCTTTTCTATAGTACAGCTGCTGGAGTCGCCTGTGCTGATGAGTCAGTAATGCAGGCATCGAACGGGGGAGCATGCCGGACCTCATCGACCTCCGACACACAGAGGGACGGCATTTCTGCCAGACACATTGGCCTTGGGGCCAAGTGCAACTCTGCTCCTGGTGCGGCACAGCTTGGGCGCAGTTGCAGCCTTGGGTGCATCATGTCTGGGCTTGTGCAGCGCCATGCAACGCCGCTACCAGATCTTGCACTGGGAGTCGCGCACAACATGTGCCCCGCCACAGTGAGGGCACTTGAGCTGAGTGTGCTCGCAGTGAGTTCCAGGTGCATGTGCAGGGCTGCAGAACTCGCACTCCATCTGCTCACAAGTGTGGTTGGCAGTGGTGTGGGTGCTGGCACTGCAGACTCCACAGCGCATGGGCTTGTTGCAAATGCGAGCAGTGTGGTCAAGGCTGCAACACCTGTCACAGGTGCGCATGCGAGGCATATCCTCAAAGTAGCGAACTGAGCAGAGGCGTCCAAAGACACTAACTGCATAGCGAGCGTCTGCCTCACTCAGGAATGCCAGAATGACAGAACCTGAGCTCTTGCCAGCAAGGTCTGCTGCACTTCCCAGCCAGCGTGGCATGGTGGCCCAGTCAAACTTGTGAGTGTTGAACTCAACAATGTCTGAGAGGAGGTCTTGCCCAGTAGGCAGTCCCTCAATGTCATGAACTCGAGTCGAGACACCATTGACTGGCACCTGGTGCCAAGACTCGTCGCGAGACGCCTTGATGAATGAGCCAGAGAGAGAGAGAGATATTCTTCATTTTTAGACAGCGTAAGCAGGCCACAAATACAGAGCCAAGACGCTGTGGAGTGCACAGAAGACACATCCAAATGGTGAATAGGGGGCGAGCAGGGGGAAGGTCTAAACAGGGTTGAAGAGGGATCAAGTGCACACAGGTGTGAATTCAGGGGGTCTACAAGAGGTTCACAGCAAGCATAGGGGAGGGGGGGTATAGGGGCATAGAGACCATAAAACAAAACATGCACTCAGGGGGAAAAGCAAATCAAGTCACATCCATGGCAGTGGCCATCTGACCACCACCAGATGTCCTCGTAGTTCTCCTGGGACCACCAGCATGGCGAGTCCAGACGCGGAAAGCTGAGTCGCACATCGCGTGGGACCCAGCACAGTGGGGGCAGCGCAAGACAGTATGTGCACAGTGTGCAAGACCATCATGGACGTCAGCGAAAAAGTCGCACTCACTGCAGCCGTGCTCAGAAGTCAAATGACTCTGAGAACACAGACCACAGCGAGGGGCCTGGGTGCAGGCACAAGCAGTGTGCTCCAGACTGCAGCAGTTAAAGCAGGGGCTAGCACGACCAGAGTCGTGGAAGCGACGAGCACGCATAGCGTGGCCAAGGAGGAAGACACCATGGCGAAGGACGTACTGCAAGTCGTCTTCACGAGTGAAGGAAAGTAGCACAGAGCCAGAGCCCTGCTGGATGATGCGAGTAGGGGGTCCCAACCACATGGGAGGGGCAGCCCAGGCAAACTGGTGGGCAGTAAACTCCTCCACCTCGGCCTGCAACTCCTGCGACGTCGGCAGGGGTTGGCCAAGGTCAGGAGGCACAACATTGGAGACAACGGCCTTGAACCAAAGGCTGTCACGAGCAGCACCAGAAAAGGCGGCCTCCTGGGGCAGGAAGGCAGAGGCGATGAGAGCGCTGTGGGGCTCCAAGTCGGCAGCAGTGAGACCTGGAAGCGCAAAGACAACAACGTTGCCTGAGCGAGTCAGGCCAACACCACTCACCCCAAGCCTGGGATGAGGTGCAGCAGGAGGGGAGACGCTGGTGAGTGTGGTGTTGATGGCAGAGCGAGCGGCAGCAGCGTTCTTGACAGCGAGGCGAACAGAGGCACTGGGCTTGACCATGAGGATCAGGCGGCGAGCGTCGTGGCAGGCAAGAGGGGTAGCTGGGGCTGGCACGCGGGGCACAGCAGGTGGTGGTGGAGCTGACTTGGCAGCGCGAGCAGCATAGGAGTCCTTGGCAGGACGAGCAGGAGCAGGTGGTGCAGATGAAGTTGCAGCAGCAGGCACACCTCCAGGGGCGTCCTTAAGCAAGGCTACCATAGCAGAGAGCTTCCCAAGCTCCTCCTGCTAAGCAAGAAGCAGCCTAGTGGTGGAGGACAGCACAACAGAGTGGCAGAAGTCCTTGATGATGGAAGCAGCCCGTGGAATACACTCCCTGCAATCAAGGAGCAACTTTAGCATGCCCAGAAGCTCATTGACCAGCGTGACAGAGTTCCTGAGGTCACGAGGAGTCAGGGGTGCAGAGGCCCAATTAGCAGCAAAGGCAGCAAGGTCAAATCCTTCATAATCATCCTCAGAGTCTGAGGCCATGTCCTGATCAGAAGCAACTGGCTGAGTGTCCAGGGCACCCCGAGGGGCACCCAGAGCCGAAATATCGACGCCAGAGGAGGAGAAATGAGCCTGTGGTGGTGCAGGGGCAGGAGGAGGGGGTCCGGAAGTATCCAGAGCGGAGTTTGAAACTGATGAACGCGCAGCCTCCTGAGGCAGCACCTCACCAGGGCTCAACCAGGCACTCTGGGAGCTAGCCCTTTCGGGTGGGAGGTGCTGGGAGGTGGTGGAGGGAATAGGACCGCTTTTCCTGGACTTTTTAGGCCCAGAAATGCGCCCAGGAGGTGGTGCAGACCCAGCAGAACCTGCAAGTTGCCCAGGACTAGCCAGGGCATCTACAGGCCGCTTAAGGGGGGCAAGGGAGGGAGGAGTGGTCCTAGAGGGAGGGCCAGGGCCAGAGGTGGGGCCAGGGGCAGTGGTGGGGGCTGGAGTGGCCAGGGCAGGTTGGGCTGGAGCACCCAAGGACATGCCCCACTGGGGAGCCATGAGCAGGCTGGAGCCACTCTTTGGAGGGCCAGGGGGACCCCCTGGGCCCCTAGGAGGGCCAGTAGGATGAGATGTAGAGGACAGAGTGTGCCAGAGGTAGACTGACTCTGACCAGGTGGTGGTAAGAGTCCAAGAAGCTTTGACCATCTCTTGGGTCCCCAGCCATATTGGCATAAGGGGCAATGAGCGTGCAGATGAGTTAGCCAAGGAGGCAGCTCGCATGCAAGGTCCCTCATGGGCCACTGTGTCCCACCTCAAAAGACGAGAACCTTACTCTCCCCCACGTTTCCAGGTGGAATTCTAGGTGGAGTGACCTCCAAATTAAGAAAATTTGACCTAACCTAAGTTAACCTAACCTAACCCCTAACCCATCCCCACACTAACCTAACCTAACCGAACACTGATGCCTGTGTTATAACTCAATCAGTCTGCATTCCACGTGGAATTTGGGAAGAAAACGTTTCCCAACCTAACCTAACCTAACTCCTAACCTAACCTAAACTAACCTAACCTCAATGCGCATGCCATGGCACTATTTGTGTTTACTCCACGTGGAATAGGTGGAACTAGGTGGAATAAAGTGCCGGAATCTCCACGTGGAATTCCACCTATTCCACCTGAGAAACTTTTCATATTTAGGTGTTACACTTCATTTCTGACAACTTTTATTTTTGAGGTGGAATTACACGTGGAATAGTGGGGGACAGTCACTTACAGCAAAAGACGTGCCAAGGAGCGTGTCATGGAGACTTGGGTAGAGGAGTGGGCTGAGTCACCTCCTCGGGGTTTGTATGCCAGGGCAGCCTATGGGCCACCCAAGAGGCACCCTCCACCTCACTGTGGTGAGCTGCCTCGCCGTCTTTATGGACTGGTCATGCAGTGTCGCCTTGGACATGCGTTCATGGGCGAGTACTATCAGCGCCATGTTCCCACTGAAGATGTGACTTGCCCTTGTGGACACCACTTGCAGACACGCGATCACATCCTTAAAGATTGCGAGCGCCATGACGACCACTATCACCACTTTGCCTCCTTCAAGCCTGACTTGCTTGGGACGCATGCACTACTCAGTACGCGCAAGGGCATCTCTGCCTTGGCCAAATTCATTCACTCGTCGGGTGCGTTCACCAAAGCTGGTGGACCACCGCCGCAGGACCCTTAGGGTTGGGAGGACCATGAGCTGCGCCGTAGCTCCACATGGCTTTGACCATGTTGCAGTGTGCCTTTGTCTGTAGGCTACAGCCCCACCCATCCAGACTCTGCCCTCTACCCTCTATCTGTCTCTAAGATACTCTTCTTGAGTGTCTCAAGAGATACACTCATAGTGGCCCTAAAGGGCCACATGCAGCTGCCTACTTGCTAACATCTGCTTGCTTATTGGCGAGCTGGTCACTTCATGTGCCTCATCAGCACATGAAGTTATGGTATGTTTGTATCTTTTATTTTATTCTATGCCCCCATGCCCCTATACCCCCATGCCCTAAAACTGCGCTCACAACTTTGTTACACCCAGAATCCACACCAGTTTGCACTAGATCCCTCTACACCCCTGTTACAACCCCCCCTTGCCTGCCCCATGTTGACCCATTGGAATGTACTTTGTACAGACCACAGCTTCTTGGTTCTGTATTTGTAGCCTGCTGAAGCTGTCTAAAATTCAAGAATTTCTCTCTCTCTCTCTCTCCCCCCCCCCTGGCCGCTCCTATGTGTCGCATGCTGCTCAGCCAGCTGCCAAAGGCACTGTGGTGCCTGCCCGTCCCAGTGCGGTGCCAAAGCCACCTCCTACCAATGGTCGTGCGCGCCACCACCCAGATCGTCTCATCCTGAGCGTCCGTGCCACCCCTGAGCTCACTGCTCATGTGCGCAACAATGCGAGCCGCTTGCGCGCCGCAGTGAACACTGCGCTTGCTCCTCACAAGAGCAAGTCGCCTGCCAAGCTCCCACTTCGTGTCACAAGTGTGGACACCACCGCCTCTGGCAACATTGTGGTGGTTGCGGCAGATGGACTGACTTCAGCAGATCTGGTTGAACATGGAGATGCAATTGCGTCTGCCATCGTGCCAGACTCTGGCTCATTCATCAAGGCGTCTCGCGATGAGCCTTGGCACCAGGTGCTAGTCAATGGTGTCTCGACTCGAGTTCATGACATTGAGGGACTGCCTACTGGGCAAGACCTCCTCTCAGACATTGTTGAGTTCAACACTCACAAGTTTGACTGGGCCACCAGGCCACGCTGGCTGGGAAGTGCAGCAGACCTTGCTGGCAAGAGCTCAGGTTGGTGTTGTTTGTAATCATCGTGCGATGCAGATGCGCGCGTCTTTGACTTGATGCTGCACGGCAATGTCAAGCTCAACCTGCCAATGTTCAACAGGTGCTATTCAGTGGCATAGGGCGTTGCAGGTCGTAGGCAAGTCGGTGCACTGTGAGCATAGGTATGGAAGCCATTCATAGCAAGTACATGCCCTCCCTACTCAGTTCTTGGGTACTAACTTTGTGCAGTAATTCTGTATTCATAGGCCGCTTTCTTATACATTTTATTTTGTGGTTATGTAGTACCAACGCTCATACTGGGGCGGCCAGTGCCTGAGCAGAAGCAAGCCCTCGTGATCGTCGTGATGCTCCGCTTTGTAAAATCTTGGCACTGGCGCTTGCTTTCCCCCCACGACCTCTGAAAAGCTTCTTGGACTCTTACCACCACCTGGTCAGAGTCAGTCTACCTCTGGCACACTCTGTCCTCTACCTCTCGTCCTACTGGCCCTCTTAGGGGCCCAGGGGGTCCCCCTGGCCCTCCAAAGAGTGGCTCCAGTCTGCTCATGGCTCCCCAGTGGGGCTTGCCCTTGGGTGCTCCACTGCCTTGGCCACTCCAGCCCCCACCACTGCCCCTGGCCCCACCTCTGGCCTTGGCCCTCCCTCTAGGACCACTCCCCCCTCCCTTGCCCCCCTTAAGCGGCCTGTAGATGCCCTGGCTAGTCCTGGGCAACTTGCAGGTTCTGCTGGGTCTGCACCACCTCCTGGGCGCATTTCTGGGCCTAAAAAGTCCAGGAAAAGCAGTCCTATTCCCTCCACCACCTCCCAGCACCTCCCACCCGAAAGGGCTAGCTCCCAGAGTGCCTGGTTGAGCCCTGGTGAGCTGCTGCCTCAGGAGGCCGCGCGTTCATCGGTTTCAAACTCCGCTCCGGATACTTCCGGACCCTCTCCTCCTGCCCCTGCTGCCTGGCAGGCTACCTTCAGCTTCAATCTGCCTGATACTCCGGCTGTGGGTGCCCCTAGGGATGCTCTGCCCTCTCAGCCAGTTGCTCCTGACCAGGACCAGGATATGGAGCCACAGAATGACTCTGATGCTCTGGACCCTGATACACTTGCTGCTGAACTGGATGCCAAGCCTGTGACCTCCAAGAAGGCTAGGGACATTATTTCCTTCCTGACCTACTGCCTGGACATGGTCAAGGTGATCTATGATCGCAAGGACCGCTTTCCTAGTGCTGCTGGAGCTGCAGTTGAGGACTTTTGCCGCTCTGTGGTGCAATCCTCCACCTCCCAGCTGCTTCTTGCACAGCAGGAGGAGCTTAAGAAGCTCTCTGCCATGGTAGCCTCCCTTCAGTGCACCCTTGGGTGTGCTTCTGCTGCTGCAACCTCGTCTGCCCCAGCTGCCCAGCCTGCTGCTGCTGCTTCTGCTCGTCCTGCCAAGGACTCCTACGCTGCTCGCGCTGCCAATTCAGCTCCACCACCACCCGCTGTGCCCCGCGTGCCAGCCTCAGCTACTCCTCTTACTCGCCACGACGCTCGCCGCCTGATCCTCATGGTCAAGCCCAGTGCTGCTGTTCGCCTCGCTGTCAAGAACGCCGCCGCCGCCCGCTCTGCCATCAACACCGCCCTCGCTGGTGTCTCCCCTCCTGCTGCACCTCATCCCAGGCTTGGGGTGAGTGGTGTTGGCCTGACTCGCTCAGGCAACGTTGTTGTCTTTGCGCTTCCAGGTCTCACTGCTGCTGACTTGGAGCCCCACAGCGCTCTCATCGCCTCTGCCTTCCTGCCCCAGGAGGCCGCCTTTTCTGGTGCTGCTCGTGACAGACTTTGGTTCAAGGCTGTTGTCTCTGATGTTGTGCCTCCTGACCTTGGCCAGCCCCTGCCGACGTCGCAGGAGTTGCAGGCCGAGGTGGAGGAGTTTACTGCCCACCGGTTTGCCTGGGCTGCCCCTCCCATGTGGTTGGGCCCCCTTACTCGCATCATACAGCAGGGCTCTGGCTCTGTGCTACTTTCCTTCACTCGTGAAGACGACTTGCAGTACGTCCTTCGCCATGGTGTCTTCCTCTTTGGCCACGCCGCGCGCACGACTCCGTGCGCGCACATGGCGCCAGCAGCGGCTGGCCACCTTCTCGTCGCGCTCGGGCTCCTGCCCGGGCGCTGCTCTTCGTTGCGCCACGGCCGCCTTTCTTCGCGCTCGGGCACTTGCCCGAGTGCGTCCCCGTCCTTCCATCGCCGCCGCCGCTGCTGACGTCGCGCGCATGATTCCGTGCGTGCTCATGGCGCCAGCGGCGGCTCTCCTGCCCGCTACTCGTCCTTCTCACGCTCGGGCTTTTGCCCGGGCACTGCCCCTTCTTTTTACGAACATGACTCCGTGCTCGTCAGCGGTGCTGGCGCCGTTTCGCAGACGTTCAGCAAGAGCCAGCGCCGGCTTCATGAGGCACCGGCGCTGGCCTGTTCGTTCTGCCCGCGAACTCCCCGCCTCCCACGGCTCGCACTGCTCGCCCCTGCCCTCCCCTCACCAGTATTCATGAGTAATGCAGGACAAGCCCCGGTGCTTCATGTGCCAAATAACATTCCATGTACGTGCTTACTTTATTCCTTTTCTTTTCCCCACCACCACACGGCGCCAGCGCTGCGAGCACGACTCCGTGCTCGCAGACGGTGCCGGCGCAGCGCTCGTCCTCTCCGCGCGCTCGGGCTCTTGCCCGGGCGCGGCGCGCTCTTTCTCCCCACCACCCACGCAGCGCCGGCGCCGCCAGCACGACTCCGTGCTCGCGACGTCTTCGGCACTCCTCGCTCCGTACTGATTTTATGCCTTTGCAGGCCCGCACGGTACTGCTCTGTCCTCGTCTCACGTTCCCGACGGTGCTTCGCTGGCCGAGGGCACCGTGGCCACCACCAACCCCCACCCCAATTATCGACAAGGTTTAGCCTGGCCCTGCTATTCCTCTGTGTTAATTGCTGAGTTTCCGGTTGTCAGATTACTTAGCAGATCCCGACACATACATGAATACCTTCCATCGGTATTTCCAAGAGTTCAACCGCCTCGAAGGTTTGTCTATTCTCATGTTATCCTTCATTATTTGTCTGACTTGTCTGGACTTCAGCCCACCGTTTGAATCAGCTTGCCTCTTCTGAAGCTTCAAGTCCTGTCAAGGTGCATCGTCCCTATTGGAAATTGGACAAGGCCACCAAAGCTCTCCAGGAGAAAAACAAAGCATTTAAGCAGATTGTAGACAGTGGAAAAGATTGTTTTTTTTTTTTTTTTTTTTTTTTTTTTTTTTTTTTTGGTTTGTTTCGAGACTAGATCGCAATACGAGCACAATTGTTTTTTTGTACTTTATGTCTCGAAGATGGGAGTTGGGGGTTGGGGGTTGGGGGTTGGAGTTGGGGCAGTGGGATGGTATTCAAAAGAGTGATTCAGGTGTTCAGAGTTGGGAGTTGGGAGTTGGGAGTTGGGGGTAATTTATGTACTTAAGAAAGTTTCAGAATACACTATATATATTATATCCGGCTATTACTATATAGGAGTTGGGAGTTGAGAGTTGGGAGGCCACTCCCAACTTTTGGAGCTCTAACATATCCGGGTGTTTTGTTTTATGGTCTCTATGCCCCTATACCCCCCCTCCCTATGCTTGCTGTGAACCTTCTTGTCGACCCCCTGACTTCACACCTATGTGCACTTGATCCCTCTTCAACCCTGTTTAGACCTCCCCCCTGCTCGCCCCCTGTTCACCATTTGGATGTGTCTTCTGTGCACTCCACAGCGTCTTGGCTCTGTATTTGTAGCCTGCTTACGCTGTCTAAAAATGAAGAATATCTCTCTCTCTCTCTCTCTCCCCCACGACCTCTGACCGTCTGGATGCTTCGCCGGCTGACGAATTTCGTTAAGGGGCATTACTGCTGCGAGCACTGTGACCGTGCCTTCCACACCAAGACAGGGCTCAGCGTTCACCTTACGCTGGCCCATCCCATCGAGTCAGACGCTGAGCTCACCGCGGCTGACTGGCAAACTGCCCAGCTATTGGGAGTACATGGCCCAGATGGGTCACGAGAAAACCGTGCGCACGTGCGCGAGGTCCGTGCGCAGCAGTAATCCTGCCCTAGAAGACTGTTCAGACATTATAGAATGATTGTTGAGGGTCATTCCAGTAGCTTACACCTACCCGCACATGTCTGTGTGCACAAACCTATCAAACCTTAAAAACTGGCCAAGATATTGTCAAATTACTGCTTTCAAGTTCCGCGCGCATGTTGCGCACGTTGTGCACGGACTGCGCACGGATTTTTCACACTGTGCACGAAAGTTGAAATCGTGCGCACGGATGAAGGAGGACTGCGCACGGATTGTGATTTTGTGCGCACGACATTTTGGACCCTGCGCACGGATGTTAGAATCATGCGCATGGACATGGTAGACATGCGCACGGACATGCTGACACTGCGCACAGATTTTGTGTGTTGCGCACGGATTCTGTATAAAGCACAACTGCATTATTTTGTATAAAGCACAACTGCATTATTTTGTATAAAGCACAACTGCATTATTTTTTTTTCACTTTGGCACATCTAGGCGACTTGATTGAACTCATTGAAGTTCATTAACAAACACCAACAATTTCCATAAGTCTTGTTGCAATTGACTGCTCAAGTACAGTTTGTTAATACACTACAGAATGTAGTAAACACAGGTAGAAGTGCCACAAAATGGATGTCTATGACTGGATTTGAACTGAGGGTGTTTCGAATCCATTAAGAACATGTACATGTTAACCACTAGTCCAAACTACAGAAAATACATCCTGGTAACTTGAGTATAATATGGTGTGGGCGTGCAAGTCCTCTGTGAGATGGCATGGTGAGGATGAGGTTGGAACCCATCTAATCAACAAGAAGATCTGAGGGGACGGGATGGTGATGTGATGCAGGAGAGTGAGCACCTCTGTGGTACAGAGGTGGTGGAGCAGACACAGCAAACTTTGGCTTGTTCCAGGTCCACTTCACGGCCCAAAACATGTGTCTCGTCTCTCCTTGACCCAGACAATTCATTTGAGATTTTTTGACCAAACTGGGATCAGGGCTTAGAATCTATTAGTGGATGAGTGAATCATGGTTACTCAGGCTGCAAAGGATATTACTCCTGAATTCATGAACCAAAATAACATAAGTTCTAACCTTAGCAAGCTTAATCTAACCTAACATAACATAACTGTATGAGGGTAACATCTTTTGAGTTATGAGTACCTACTTAGAGCCTCTTCAGGAAATCAGCTTAGAACACAAACCAACATGCTGGCTGAATATTTCTGATCCTGTACTAACGTGGAAGTGAAATTTCGAACAAATCATGTAGCACAGTAGTTTATCTAAAATAGTTGACACTAGAGATGTGCACCTCTATCAATGCACACAGTGCCATAAATACATCTATGATATACATCTTCAAAAGATTTTTGATGTTTTTCACACTGCACACGGATTTTGTACTTTGCGCACGGATTGTGAAAACTGCACACAGATATCAGGAGCCTGCGCACGGATTGTGAAAATTGCGCACGAAAGCACATTTCATGCGCACGGATGACCAGGACCCTGCGCACGGATTTTGAAAAGTGCGCACGGACATTTGGACCCTGCGCACGAAAGTTAAACTCATGCGCACGAAAGTTCTAACCCTGCACACGGAAGTTCTGCGCACGGATATTCTTGCGCACGGATGCGCACGGACCCTGCGCACGGTTTTCTAGGGGTCCGGCCCAGATGGGCCGTTGCTGCTCCCTCCGCCCTCTCCTGCAGCCATTCCCAATCCTGACAGCCCGCTCAACGCCGCCGGTGCCGAGGCTATATTTTTCGACGATATGTCCCTTCGTTCATCTCAACAACCGAGCGTCGAGGAGGTGGAGGATGAATACTTCACGCAGCCATTTCCACAGCCGACAGCCGACAGCCTCGGCACTCACGACCTCCCCTTTGAAGTTTGGCAACGCGAACAGCACGACCTCGGCCTCAGTGGATTTGCGCCTTTCGAGGACGAGGACAATTGGAAATTTGCACAATGGCTCATCTCCAGCGGCATTGCTCAGTCGGATACGGATGAGTTGCTCAAGTTGAAGAAGGTCTGTAATTCACTTTCTTTCTTGAGCTTCTCTTTACCTTGTGTATAGATTCGCGACGCCAACCCGTCTTTCCACAAGAACCGCACTTTTCTCAAGAAAATAGATTCTCTGCCCCAGGGAATACAATGGCGTGTCAAATGCATTCGGGTGACAGGCGACCAAACCGACGAGAATCAGCAGCACATGACGGAAGACTTGGCCCGTAGAGCTGGTTAAGGAACTTATGGCAAACCCTGCGTTCCACAAACTTCTTGTGTACAGTCCGCTCCGTGCCTGGCTCGATGAACAGCAAACGAAGCACTGTTATGGAGAGATGTGGACTGCAAACTGGTGGTGGGATTTGCAGGTACGCTGTTTGCACATTGAAGTGTGCAGATCAAGTGACTTTCCTGCAGAAATCTCTTCCTCCTGGTGCGACAATTTGTCCGGTCATTCTGGCGTCTGATAAGACACAACTCTCGAACTTCAGCGGCGACAAGCAGGCATACCCGGTCTATCTCACCATCGGCAATCTTCCCAATGATGTCCGCCGCCAGCCATCGAGCCACGCTTCAGTTCTGCTGGGGTACCTGCCGGTCTCGAAGTTCAACATCTTTGCAACGCGCGAGGCTCGTTCTTGTGCACAGCATCGCCTCTTCCACCACTGCATGTCGATCATTCTTGAGCCGCTCAAGAAGGCTGGCTCTAATGGGGTACGCATTCTCTGTGCTGACGGCCATGTTCGCCATGTATACGTTGTACTGGCGGCTTATATTGGCGACTATCCCGAGCGTTGCATGGTTGCAGGCTGTCGCAACAATCGTGCCCGGTCTGCGTTTGTCCTCCCTCTGAGAGCAGCAACCCGAGCGTATGGGCATATCGAACTTGGGATACAATTCTTCGATTGTTTAAGCGTGGACCCAACGATCCCGGCACACAGAAACTCGGCCTTACCGATATTGTCTCTCCCTTCTGGGCCCACCTTCCTCACTGCGACATCTTTCGCTGCTTTCCTCCCGACATTCTCCACCAATTGCACAAGGGCATCTTTGGTGACCACCTCCTCCAATGGTGCATCAGCATTGTTGGCATGGAAGAGGTTGATCGGCGCCTCATGGCAATGCTGCTTCATCCTGCTGTCCGCCCGTTCAAGAAGGGTATCAGCGTCATCTCGCAGTGGACTGGAGCCGAGTACCGGAACGCCGAGAAGCTCATCCTCGGTGTGGTTGCTGGTCATCACGACAAGCGCCTCGGCCACGTTGTTCGTGCTTTGCTCGACTTCATCTACTGTGCCCGCATGCCGGTACATTCGGACCACACATTGGCCTTCATGAAGGACGCATACGATCGCTTTCACAAGTACAAGCAGCTCTTCATCGACAAGGAGATCCGCGCGCATTTCAACATTCCAAAACTTCATAGTTTGTCGCACTCCATTGAGCCTATTCGCTGGCTCGGCGCAGCAGTCGGCTTCGACACCAAGGCTCCCGAGCGCTTTCACAGCGATTTCTGTAAAGAGGCGTACCGTGCTTCCAACCGCCGCGATTACATTGTGCAGATGACGACTTGGCTGTGCCGTCGTGAAGCTGTCTACAAGTTTGCTTCTTACCTCGATTGGTCTCTTGGACATCCTCTCGTAGGCGCTGCACCAGCATCGCCTTCCATTGACTCGTAGGAGGCAAGCCCCCAACCGGGTGATGGGTCTTCTAGCCACGTCTCCGATGAGGTTCCCGTATCTCATCGTCTCCCAAAAGCTCCGTCCTTCCCTGCCCGCGTTGTTGCTGCAATTGCGGCCGTCCACAGGGCACAAGACTTTGCTGCTTGCGTCAAAGATTTCATTCGTTGGTCTGTGACGCCCGATGACTTTCATCTTTGTCCTGAGGACAAGTTCGATGTGTACAAGCGGGTCTACATTTCCGTCAGCGGCTCCAAACTCGACGACGTTGTACGCGCAACCCCACAGGCACCACGCAACCCTAAAAACCCACGTGCTCTTCCCCCACCGGCAAACTTCGCTTCTTGGACTCTTACCACCACCTGGTCAGAGTCAGTCTACCTCTGGCACACTCTGTCCTCTACATCTCATCCTACTGGCCCTCCTAGGGGCCCAGGGGGTCCCCCTGGCCCTCCAAAGAGTGGCTCCAGCCTGCTCATGGCTCCCCAGTGGGGCATGTCCTTGGGTGCTCCAGCCCAACCTGCCCTGGCCACTCCAGCCCCCACCACTGCCCCTGGCCCCACCTCTGGCCCTGGCCCTCCCTCTAGGACCACTCCTCCCTCCCTTGCCCCCCTTAAGCGGCCTGTAGATGCCCTGGCTAGTCCTGGGCAACTTGCAGGTTCTGCTGGGTCTGCACCACCTCCTGGGCGCATTTCTGGGCCTAAAAAGTCCAGGAAAAGCGGTCCTATTCCCTCCACCACCTCCCAGCACCTCCCACCCGAAAGGGCTAGCTCCCAGAGTGCCTGGTTGAGCCCTGGTGAGGTGCTGCCTCAGGAGGCTGCGCGTTCATCAGTTTCAAACTCCGCTCCGGATACTTCCGGACCCCCTCCTCCTGCCCCTGCACCACCACAGGCTCATTTCTCCTCCTCTGGCGTCGATATTTCGGCTCTGGGTGCCCCTCGGGGTGCCCTGGACACTCAGCCAGTTGCTTCTGATCAGGACATGGCCTCAGACTCTGAGGATGATTATGAAGGATTTGACCTTGCTGCCTTTGCTGCTAATTGGGCCTCTGTACCCCTGACTCCTCGTGACCTCAGGAACTCTGTCACGCTGGTCAATGAGCTTCTGGGCATGCTAAAGTTGCTCCTTGATTGCAGGGAGTGTATTCCACGGGCTGCTTCCATCATCAAGGACTTCTGCCACTCTGTTGTGCTGTCCTCCGCCACTAGGCTGCTTCTTGCTCAGCAGGAGGAGCTTGGGAAGCTCTCTGCTATGGTAGCCTTGCTTAAGGACGCCCCTGGAGGTGTGCCTGCTGCTGCAACTTCATCTGCACCACCTGCTCCTGCTCGTCCTGCCAAGGACTCCTATGCTGCTCGCGCTGCCAAGTCAGCTCCACCACCACCTGCTGTGCCCCGCCTGCCAGCCCCAGCTACTCCTCTTACCCGCCATGACGCTCGCCGCCTGATCCTCATGGTCAAGCCCAGTGCCTCTGTTCGCCTCGCTGTCAAGAACGCTGCTGCCGCCCGCTCTGCCATCAACACCGCCCTCGCTGGCGTCTCCCCTCCTGCTGCACCTCATCCCAGGCTTGGGGTGAGTGGTGTTGGCCTGACTCGCTCAGGCAATGTTGTTGTCTTTGCGCTCCCAGGTCTCACTGCTGCCGACTTGGAGCCCCACAGTGCACTCATTGCCTCTGCCTTCCTGCCCCAGGAGGCCGCCTTTTCTG
The DNA here is from genome assembly GCA_037042915.1 of Auricularia sp. M13. NCBI lineage: Eukaryota > Fungi > Basidiomycota > Agaricomycetes > Auriculariales > Auriculariaceae > Auricularia > Auricularia sp. M13. The sequence continues at coordinate 2,455,592 of CM073195.1, read as the reverse complement.
GTGCTGCTCGTGGCAGCCTTTGGTTCAAGGCCATTGTCTCCAATGTTGTGCCTCCTGACCTTGGCCAACCCCTGCCGACGCCGCAGGAGTTGCAGGCCGAGGTGGAGGAGTTTACTGCCCACCAGTTTGCCTGGGCTGCCCCTCCCATGTGGTTGGGACCCCCTACTCGCATCATCCAGCAGGGCTCTGGCTCTGTGCTACTTTCCTTCACTCGTGAAGATGACTTGCAGTACGTCCTTCGCCACGGTGTCTTCCTCCTTGGCCACGCTATGCGTGCTCGTCGCTTCCACGACTCTGGTCGTCCTCGCCCCTGCTCCAACTGCTGCAGTTTGGAGCACACTGCTCGTGCCTGCACCCAGGCCCCTCGCTGTGGTCTGTGTTCTCAGAGTCATTTGACTTCTGAGCACGGCTGCAGTGAGTGCGACTTTTTCGCTGACGTCCATGATGGTCTTGCACACTGTGCACATACTGTCTTGCGCTGCCCCCACTGTGCTGGGTCCCACGCGATATGCGACTCAGCTTACCGCATCTGGACTCGCCTTGCTGGTGGTCCCAGGAGAACTAGGAGGACATCTGGTGGTAGCCAGGTGGCCACTGCCATGGATGTGACTTGATTGGCTTTCCCCCTGAGTGCGTGTTTTGTTTTATGGTCTCTATGCCCCTATACCCCCCCTCCCTATGCTTGCTGTGAACCTTCTTGTCAACCCCCTGAATCCACACCTGTGTGCACTTGATCCCTCTTCAACCCTGTTTAGACCTCCCCCCTGCTCGCCCCCTGTTCACCATTTGGATGTGTCTTCTGTGCACTCCCCAGCGTCTTGGCTCTGTATTTGTAGCCTGCTTACGCTGTCTAAAAATGAAGAATATTTCTCTCTCTCTCTCAAGCTCATTGACCTTCCAGACATGCCAATTGCCATTGCCATGCATGCAAATGAACACCACCATGTGTGGGACTTGTTTGCGGCCAACTCCTCTCGAGGGGGTGAGCAGATGCTGGAGTGGATGGAGGAGCATGTGTTCTCTGTGCTCAACAGTCCTGATGTGGCCACTTGGCGCAAGGACAACCACTCTCAGTCCTCTGTTCTGGACTTGGTGTGGCAGAATGACCAAATGGCTGCACTTGGTCTCCTGCAAGACTTTGCGGTGTCAGATGACGTCCATGACTTCTCTGACCATCACACTGTCTCCTGGGTCTTTGACCTGGGTGCTGAGGATGTGGACCTTGGTTCTGGAGCCAGCTACAACTTCAAGCATGCAGATGAGGCCGAGTTCAAGGCAGAGTTTCGCTCTCGCCTGGATGGCCATGCAGCAGTGTTTGCAGAGCTGCAAAGTGCTCCCAACCACACTCGCAACACTGAGCTCCTAGAGCGCACTGCAGCAGCACTCCATGACGCTCTCAATGGTGCCACTCAGGCCAAGGTGCCCAAGAGGAGACCCTCTAAGCACTCTCAGCCCTGGTGGACTCCTGCACTCACCCAGAGCTTGCAGAAGATGCGAGATGCAGAGAGAGCTGCACAGGACTTTGCAAGGCGCATGCGCCGCTCCAATGCAGTCCTGACTGCAACTGCAGCCAGGGAGCATAACTACCATCGTCGCCAGGTAAAGCGCACCAAGCGTGACTACTGGAACAAGGTAGTGGAGGATGCCACTGTGGATGACATCTGGGACATGCACAAGTGGTCTCAGGGACGTCGGGGGTACCGTTCTCCTGACATTCGTCGCCCAGATGGTACCTTTGCGCGCACTCATGCTGAGAAGTGTGATGCACTGCGCGAGACCTTGTACCAGCGCCCTCCTCACATAGAGGGCCTGGACGAGCCAGACCTGACCACACCACACCCAGAAGACATTACCTACAGGGAGGTCACTCTGGAGGAGGTGAGAGAAGGCATCTTTGGGCCTAACCCCCAGAAAGCGCGTGGTGATGAGGGAGTTCCCTACACTGGGTTGCGCTGGGCTTGGGATGTGGCACAGGAGGAGATCTATCTTCTCATTGGGCGCTGTGCTCTTTGGGGCTACCACCCTCGCCGCTGGAGACGAGATATGTGCTCAAGAAAGCTGGCAAGACTGATTGGCCTAATCCACGGTCTTACAGGCTGATTACCTTGCTTGTCTCCTTGGGAGAAGTCTTGGAGCGTATTCAGGCAAAGCGCTTGATCTACATGGCATCCGCATGATTTGTGCTGTCTTCAAAACTTCGCCCATTTATGCTCTTGAGTTGGAGGCAGCTATTCCACCTATACACTTGGTATTAGACAAGGCCGATGACCTTACTGCTGCTCGCCTGCACAAGTTGGGGCCTTGCAGTCCTGTCTTGCAGTGCCTGCACCCTGCCTGGCACCAGTCTCCAATGGAGAAGCCACCAGTGGTGCACAGAAAAGCTTCTTGAACTCCGACTTCCAGTAAGTCCGAGTCAGTGGAGCAATTCTCGCTTTTCCAGCGCGCCCCTTCATCCGCCTCTTCGATCTAACGATCATGGCATCTTCCTGGACCCACCAGGAGTCTATCGAGCCCGGCCGCGACCCTCCTGGGCCGGTGGATCGCGAGAAATCGCAGGTGCGAGTTCCAGACAAAACTGGGACTCCTAGAGCGCACCACCACTCCCCCTCTGCTTCCCTCGCTTCCATGGAGCTAGATACCGGTCCTGTGCACTCCCCCTCGCGTTTGGGGTGGCTTGGCAAGGCCAAAGACCTCGTTAAGGCGCAGTTCACCCCCAGGAGCAGTAGGAGCACCAGAGACGAGCAGCAGAGCAGACAGCTCACTAGGAAGCGGTCTGACAGCCCTCCTAGACTCAGAGGTGCGCCCCAGCCAGTTCCCAAGCGTTATAGACGCTCCTCCTTTTGTTCTTCGCATCCTGGGGTGGAGACAAACCAGGAGGCTTGCTTTGCAGCCCCTGGGGACGACCCCTTCGTTTCTGGACTCGATTTTTGCGCACACACATCTCCTACATCCCCTCCTGCATTCCACACCATTCCTGGCACCAGAGCGCACTCTGTGCGCGTCCCAGGCTCGTTTTTGCGCGAGGGTGACGTGGCCCCATCGGCTCCGGCCGGAGCGGACCGGTACCGCCTCCAGGAAGCGCCGGAACGTGCAGGAGAAGCCCAGCAGTCCCATCCAGCCTCCCCAACTCGAGCTGCACACTCTGGTGTGCAGCAGCTGGCTGTACTGACTCCAAACCGCTCAGAACACGCTCCTACCGCTTCAATGCGGCCCACAGTGTCTGCTCCTCGCCCCCTTAGTGCACTGCACACTGGGGACGAGCCTGCTGCACTCACAACATCTGCTGTGCGCTCTGGGGTGTCCAAGGATGCCCTGGGCGCAATTCCGGCTCGTTCAACGGGCATTGGTATCGATGACCGGCTGGGGGCGTCAGGAAAGGTGGATGGGCTCGTCCTCGAGCAGGGCGCCGCATATCGAGCCACTAGCTCACCTGCTGCGCCCAAAACCGTCGAAACGAGTTCGGCCTCACCAGAACAGGCTGAGGGAGTATCCAGAATGCAGGGCCTCGTTCACACCGCTTCTGGACGTGCTCCTCGAGTTGCTGCACATGGCAGCGGCTCAGATCGCGCCCCCTCGGTGAGAAATGACTGGGGTGTCGACTCAGCTCCTGGAGAGCCTCAATCGGCGCATAACTGGGGCAGTTCTGCCCCAGGTGAACCACAGGCAACCAAGTTGTCTTCTGCTGCAACAAAGTTGCCCTATGCTCGCCCTAGCACCTCAATCCCCCAAGGCGAGACTATGTCAGTCTGTGGTGACGAGGACATGCAGTCTGTGAACTCAGTTCAGGACTGGAGGGCACAGAATGTGCCAGCCAACTTGGGCTGTCTGCCAGACGGCACACCACTTGAGGAGGCAGTCAATGACATCAGGTCTGACCTGCAGCACCTCATTGCACGTGCCACTGCAGTCAATGCGGCTGTCTGGAACCAGGAAGACCGGTACTGGCGCTGGGCAGACCTGTGGACAGCAGAGCGCGTCACTGAGCTTGCCAGAGTCATGTGCTCTTCGGCAGCTGCAGGAGAAGCAGAGCAACACTTTGGGTACTTGTCCTGCCCACAGCCCACACTCCTTGACACCCTTGTCTCAGATATGGCTGAGGTCAAGCGCAACATTGCCTTCCTCACTGCCCAACAGGCCTCTGCGCCTTCAAGTGCCCAACAGCAGCAGCTGCCCCTACAGCTGCTCCTGCAAAGGCAAGCACACCTGGTCGCTCCTATGCGTCACGTGCTGCTCAGCCAGCTGCCAAAGGCACTGTGGTGCCTGCCCGTCCCAGTGCGGTGCCAAAGCCACCTCCTACCAATGGTCGTGCGCGCCACCACCCAGATCGTCTCATCCTGAGCGTCCGTGCCCCCCCTGAGCTCACTGCTCATGTGCGCAACAATGCGAGCCATGTTGTAGCTCAGTCCTGCTGAGGACGGTACTGGAGGAATGTTCGAAGGATGCAGCGCAGCAAAGTCTTCAGCTCGGTGGGCTGTTCCTTTCTCGGGAACCTCGGCAAAGGCTCGAGAAACAGCTTCCAAAGCCGGGAAGAAACATTGGAGGTCGTGCATAAGTTGTAATGCCACTTGAGAAGTCGGCTGCTTCTCTCGTAGAAGGCTCATAATCGTGAAGAGGATCTTGTCCTGTACTGCTGCGATTGTCTCTTGACTCTTTTCGTCTAAGCTTGACAGTTGGCTTCAAAACTTTGTTCAGAATCAGGTCAAGTTAATCTCGGGAAATATTAAGACTGCCATACAATTTCCAAGTCTTTCTGAGGCAGTCGGCTGCTGTTGATAGAGATTATCAGGTTCATTGATATGTATCCAATGAAGACTGACAAATCATGTGGGGTGGAAGCCATACGAATCTATGCGAAGGATCTGAAGTGGTGTTAGCATCTAATGATAATTGAGGTGGAAAGGGTCATTTCATATGCAGGTGGAACTGCGCACAAGGATTCCCAACCGTCAGGTATTGAGCTGTGCCGCCTGAACGCAATATTAGGGTGGGCAGCACAGCTGGCCGATGTAAAATTCGGGAGTTGGGACCGGCCATGGCAACCATCGATGCAGGTGGCAAAGATGAGTACATCCCAGTTCAAGACAACCGAACAGGAAAACATAAAAGATACCACTCACGTTTCCTGAGAGGCAGCAGGGCGTGATGGTAGAAAGCAAAGGATCCAATGATGGGCTGCGAAGCTGTGCGCTCAAATCACAACTCCGAAGATCTGCTCGTGAACACATCATCGGAGTATGAAAAAGAATTGGTGCGCGGGGACTGTGTAAGCGTTTTCTACGAGCGTTGATATGCTTCATGTGAGATGGTAATCATATTTTCAACTTGACCACTTCATGAAAATAGGTGATTGAAATTCCAGACTCTACTGTACGGCATCAACCGTAGGTTCAGGAATGCGTAACGACTACCTCTGAGAAATAAGGTTTGATTTTAGAAATATACCGCAATCTCTCACTGTGGCTGAAAAATATTAAATAAATTTTATATGAGCCTGTGGGAATGAACCTACGGTCGATACGGTAAATTGTACCAGGCGAAGTTTAGTGTAAAGAACGATGACTCTGACCCACACTCAGGTGCAAGAAGAAAAATTCACTATTACAACAATGCTGTAAAATTACAAAGAAAATTTTCTATATTGATCCATCGATAAATTTCGCGACAGCGCCAGACAGGTCCGGAATTTGAGCATCCTGGCCAACATACTCCCTAAGTCCAGCTTCGAGTTTGGTAGAGACCTCCGTGAAGGCAGGCCCAAACAGCAACATTTCGGGTCTTCCAGGGCGGGCCAACAACTTAAGGAATTGGAGCAGCCTTGCGAGTACATCGTTGTGCTGCAGCATGACCTGTTCGGCGTCGTACTGGTTGTACTGGTCTTCCTCATGGGGGAAGACCTGGTCAGCAAGGATGACGGCGACAGAGAGCTGGATGAAGATGTCATCCGACGATGCCATGGGAAGCCTCGGCTGGTCAAGGCCGTCATATGCCTCATCCCCAGCCTCCATGAGCCTAGCAAGGGAGGCTGTTTCCGAGAGGAATATCCTGTCATATGCGGCCAGGACGTTGATGTTGTGAGCGGCGTTCGTGAGGGAGCCGTCTTGAGCCAGTATGGCCGCCGCGAGAACGGATCGGGGGATACACTCCAGGGGCAGAGCATGGCCACCGACAACAACCGCAGTCTCCAGAGTAGCAACGAGGTGGAGCTGCCCAGGTCGCTGCCACCTGTTTGAAAATAAGCATGGTCGAAATAGAGCTGACTGTGGGACTCACAGGACGTCACCTGCCTCGATGACGACGAAAACGTCCTTGTTCTTGGCTTTGTCCCGGAAGACCCAAAGCTTCTTGCCAGTGAGGACAAGCGCACACGTAGACTGTCCACTGGCATCCATGTGCTCCTGGGAGTAGGCACCGGGAAGCGCAGCCAGGATAAAGTTGTAGTCCTGGGGGGTATAGCGGACGTCGACGGTATGTTCAACCTCATGAGTGGTGTCTGCCCAGCGTTGACCCAGCCTGCAGAATGACCTGAGCAGTATTTGGTTATTTATCAGGGGAAATATCTCTTGATATAGTCTTCGTACCCTCTCAATGCCTCAAGTTGATCCGGAAGCTTCGACAACTGGCCAGAGAGGACGTTTAGCCCGGCGGCATACGGGCTTTTGCTCAGCCGGATTATCTGGTCCCAGCTCGACGTGCAAAGCCAATCGTTAACGGAACAGTCCTTCTTGCGAAGTACAGGATCTGGAAATGGTATATTGGACTTCATCCACTGAGACAACGATAAACTCACTTTGGACCTGCACTCTTGATGCGATGTTCCCAACATTGCTCTTGATGGCAGCCTCAACCGTTTGATTTTCAGGCTGGACTTGGAAGCCCTTGATGATGAAGTTCTTGTTCATCAGCTCCTTTCTACCCTCAGAACTGGCTGCCATTTTGTCGAATGTCTCCCGGGTAAGCTGCACGAGTAGATCGGCATCCTCTTGCTCATTGAACGCTCTCGCGTTCGCGAGTTCTTGCTGCATGATTTCACTGTGGAACTTCGCTGCCTGGCAAAAGGGCACCTGGACATCTCCCACAGGAAATGTGAACTAGAGAAGATTTTTATCAGAGTAAAATGAAAAATGGACTACAACGTACCGGAGCTGCATTCACCTTCCATGGGCAGTTATCCAGTAACTGCAGTGGGCGCTGAGTCTGCTCTGCGGCTGGCTTCTTGGCATTCTTTTTCTTTGCAGCAGTACGTCTCTTCTTCTTCGTCCTCCTTGAAGAATTTAGCAATAAATACACCTCAAAAGCACATTGATTCTCACGTTGGAACTTGTTGGGAATTAGAGTCTTGTACTGGCTTGCTTCTGTAATTATGTCAGTTTCATAATGACCTCAACTTGATATGTACCGTACTTCTTCCTTTCCCTGAGCTTCCTGACCGGGGACTCAGCGTCATCGTTCTGCCCTGCCCTTGTCATACCGAAGGTCAATATTATATAGGTTTGTCTTTCAAAAAATGAACCCACTTTGTGCCGTTCGCCTCGGTTTCAGAGAGTTCAGTAAGATCTGAACCTTCATCCTCAGTATTCTGGCCGCCGTCGTCTCTGATTTATCTGAGTTAGAATCATGCTGATGACCATGAGGGATATTCACAGGAAGCCTTCCCCAGAAATGAGGCCTCCTGTCTCTGGCTCCTCGCCGTCCTCTTCATCGTCGTCCACCCTCCTGTGTGAAAATTAGCATCATAGGGACGTAGACTACGGGTAATAAAAAGAGACGAAACCTGAGTGATTCCCCGGCAGTCACCTTGTCTGACTCAGCATGGACGTTGATGATGTTGTCCGTGCTGTAGCTGGATGAGTCTCCCTGAAATGATTGGGGAGAGATCTCACCTCTTGTCCTTTTCCATGTTGCCGGGGTCGTCCTCCATAGAGAAATCAAGCAAATTATTCATCTCATCAGGTAATCCCCCTTGTCTGCCGGAAATCATCAGAGGAGGACTCCAACCATGGAAAACATACTCGAGTTGGACCCCATGATCATTGTCGACATCCATGTCATCTTGGCTGAAAGAGAATATTAATACGACGATGATATGACGAATAAAACACCAACCGGCCATCGGGGTCATCTCTGGTAAGAATATTTCCGTCTTCAGTTTGTCGAACGAGACCCAACAGCCATATGCTTACCCAGGGGAAATGGTTGCTTCGTCCACCAACTGCATATCAATAATCTCGTTAAATAAAGAATCTTCGGAAGTTGGTTGAATCAAATCCGAGCTGTGAAGAGTTAATTTGATTGCCACAATGGATAAACTGATATCGAACCTGGTTCCGACAGGGAGCATAGACGGGACATCGCCAGGACGTCCTCCTACCAGTTGCGGCTCTAATTCCGGATGACTGGCCACGTCGTCATCGTCATCATCATCACCACCACCATTGTCTTTGTCGGAAAGACCACTGCAATAAGAATGTCAGAAAATATGGTGAAAGATTTTATTGAAAAGAGGAACTCGGCGTCGCTGCTTAATAACCATTGAATCACTAAACCTGGAGAGAATCCATATAATCTAAAGCCTTTACATACCTTGAAGAGCTGATATGGCCGCCTTCAGAATGTCTACCTGAAACGACCCTGAAGCAGATAAGCAGAACTCCAAAGAGCCGAAATAAAGGGCATACCTGGCAGTCGATGGTCCTGGGCCCATTCCCCACGTACTCCTTGGCAACATGGGTTGAGGTCTGCGACGGGAGTGAGTCCGTATCTACAATACAGATCGCTAAGGCTGACCTGAAACCAAAAGCGCTCTGAGCTTGAAGGACCGGAACGTTTGTTGGCCTGAAACTAAATCAGTGAATCGTCTTAGTATGTATTTTTTGCTCACGATGGGAAGCCATTGCCCTGAAAAATGTTTATATTGAAATTGTTGGTCACCGAGGGTTCAGCACTTCGGAAGCGCTTCGACGGTCGACCAGGGGCAGGTCCATTTTCTTCGAGTTGCCGTTTTTTGGATACTTTGGGGGGTCGGGGGTATTCGGTGGGTTGGGGGTCTTCAGTGGGTGGGGGGTCTTCGATACGCTTGCAGTTGGGGAACTGCACGGGTAAAGACTCGCACATTTCCTTCAAGGCGTCGCAAGCCGGAATTAACTGCTCTATGTCCTGATATAGGTCGTCCAGGAGCTGTTCCGCGACGGGAACAAGCTGCTGTGGGGTCTCTACCAGAGACAGCATGGTGCTGAGGATCTTCTCCTCGGCCTTGAGCAGTGTTTTTAAATGTTCCTTATCGAGATGGGCCATGGCATATCGAAACTGCAATTCTGATGAGGTAATATTCGTCTCAGATGCAATCCGTACCGCTTCTAGTTCCGAATCTGATCCCCCCCGCTGAGAACGACACGCTGGTGTAAATGCGAATACAGCAGATGTCGCAAGGAACGTGAAGGCCAGATTTCTGTGTGCGAAGGCTTTTTTCTCCACCATCTGGGCGAACTCCACCATGGCCGTCATGAAGGTATGTAGTATTTTAATTCTCCAGTAGGACCCCTTAAATTTATCGAGTTGCTTATTGTATATTACCGAGATAGGTGTGGCTTTCATGACCAGAGGGAAAAAAATGTCAGAGTGTTTGATGTTCATGCATGAGAACGCGGAGACATACTCGTCGTGCCGTCCAAGATGATCAAATCCGACCCGGTTTCGTCATGATTGCCATCTGAGGAAGCTGAACCTTTCTCCCGATTTTCTGTGAAAGCAGAAATCGGAATTTTTTTAGATGATATCAAATGCACGGTGTCAGGGTGAATTACGCTTGAAGGCACTAGCCAAGTCGTTGGCCCACATGGACATGGACCGAAGTGGCCCACATGGACATGGACCGAAGTAGCCTCACGTCCACCGCAGTAGGATTGGTTTGGAAGTCCCTGAGATACTTGAATTTCTTCTCTACGAAATTCGTGGTGTCGGCTTCCTGGAAGATTTGGGTCTGCTCCCTGATCCATCGTAGATATCTGTGCGGCTGGGCTGAGGCGGAAAAGAGAACCGTGGCCAGGTCCGTCTTCTTGAAGAGGACGAGGGCATTAGAAGCTCTATAGCAGGATTAACTTCATTTATAACAGGAAAACAATATCTTACGATGGCTTGGGGGAGGACTGAGGGGAGGAGTTCATGTTGATTGAATGACTGTGAACAACAGAATCATATTAGCGTTCATGTCAGCTTTTAGATGAAGGTATCTATGCAGGGTTTTAATATTGTTCTGGCACCTGTAAACACCAATATCCAGCACGCAGCGAATGCATACCAGGGAAAATTGTGCCGACAGCTCGTGCTGAACAGACGACCCTGGAGGCTTGTGCGTCCACAACTCTCGCCGCGCACCTGAACACCAATATTGGGTGGGCAGCTCATGCGCGAGCTGCACACTTATCACCTTGTGCGGTGTATATCAAACATGGCGCCGCTTCAGCAGACCCAGGATGGATAAACGATGCCAGCCCTGGAGGCGTCCGAGTCCACAACTCTCGCCGCACCGCCTGAACACCAAGTTTGGGTGGGCAGCACATGCGATGCCAGAGCTGCACTGAACACCAAGTTGCACGATAGAACTACTATGTGCGTGGCGCGTCCAAGCCAGCGTCGGCCAGAGCAACCGGCACCCGTCTTAAGCACCATTAGCGCCGCGCGCATCAACACACCTGCTGTCACCAGACAGGTTGACCCGTGGTTTGAAATAGACGAGGAAATTTGTAGAACGAAAAAAACAGCGACTCACATTGGGTACTACGCGAGTGGACGTTGGCTTGAACGGAGAGCAAACTGGCGCTTATCGGAATCAGATTACAAGCTCCGCTCAGCTGGCCGCGAGCGAACCGTCGGGGTTTGAAAGCGTGTTAGCAAGTCAAAGATGGCTCTCCCCTGCCTCATCTAGAACTTGAATATATAAATCCATAGATTATAGCTTATATAACAGCCTGAATATTCAATAAATTGGTTCTTCTGCATTCCAGGTTCAGTACCGTTACCGTACCCTCGTGTCTCATTACCGCCCGCACGCGGCCTGTGAGATGAGGTAACCTTGACTTGCGAATCTTCCACTTTCCGAAAGCTGGTATGAGCCGGGAGCCGTGCATGAGATTGGTGAGCCCATGGTCACGGCAGCTTGAAGCTATGTAATGATCTATTAAACCCCTTTCTCTAAATTTTCAGGGAGTGTAACACTCACTAAAACATTACAATGAACCCTCTTCTACAGGTGCCATTCATAGTTCATCACCTGATTCTGACTGGATGGTACATGAAGTTCGTTCCAGAACATTTTACAATAAAATAAATGCTTCATTAAATCAGAATACTACGGAATTTTGAAATTTAATAATTAGGGATCAGGTAATGAGAAGAAGAACATGGTTTTAGATAAGACACAGGTCAAAATATTCTAAGGGGAAAGTTACAGAACACATGGGGAAGTATGGCAGATGAGATAGGCATATAAAGGTGAAATTGAGGAGGACATGGATAACTGGTTTAATTAGAGGTCGAATTATGAAGATAATCACCGGAGGGAATGCGGAAAAGCGGCCAGGAGTCTTCACTAAAACACAAGGGGAATTCTAGCTAATCCGCATACTCTAGTTCGTCTTCATCAGGAACAACAGCACCTTGGTCTTCTCCCTGCATGTTACCATCATCCACAGGTCCTTCTCCGTTCACTTCATTTTCAGCCTCCTCTTCCTCGATGTAGTCAATTTCCACAGCAGCAAATTGCTCCTGGGAACAGAAGAGGGCGACCTTGGGCCCTCGGATGACACTGTCGTGGTCGGGGAGCAGGAGCCACTTTGAGGTAGCTTTCCGAGTGTCCCAGACCCGCTCTGGGGTTGCAAAGGGAAGCCACTTCAGCCTCATGAATGACTTTGACCAGATTTGGGTTCTGCAAGCCTGAACGTCGTTCGGACTGAGTTGGTCGAGCAGTTGCTTCCACAAGGCGAAGTACGCCATCGAGCCCCAGTTCTGCAGCCTTTTCCCTGTGATCCTCAGTGGGAAGTAGATGTCAAACAGCTTTCTCCACTCGTCCTTTGTGCATGGCTTGAGATTGGCAGATACAAACCTGTCGTGGATGTCCAGCATTTCGAAAAACTTCGAAGTAACAGAGCTGGCGTCCTCATTCTCGAAACGAACATAGCACCGTCCGCTGTTGATGTTGGGGGCCTTCTTCGCAATATCGATAGGAAACAGCCTCCAGACTTTTTCGAGGTACTCGTTGACCTTTTTGCCATCAATGGTGACGATGTCTTCTTCGTCATCGGGAGCATCCTCAGCCGACTCTTCGTAGCCAGGATTGCTGGGGAGTGGAATGCGGTTCTTGACCAGGCGGACCTTCCGATGAGTGTAGCCCTGGTCCGGGCTTGGCTCCAGAAGTTGAAGGTTCTTGAACATATCAACGATGGAGAGTTGACCACGGTTATTGGACCTCTGGCCTCCCTGCATGGGCTCATGGGAAGGCCCAAAGCGACCCACGAGATCGAGAAAGGTGGCAGCCTTGTACGAGTTTGCGAGTTCATCCGTGGTCATCACCGACTGCTTGGGGACACTAGGGTACCCATTGCCATAGTAGATGTCGGAAAGGAAGAACAAGCCCTCAGCATCCCCTACGGAAGGATAGGCCTCGATGTCTTCATCTAGAAGCTTCCGACCACTGGCGAGTAGCACGGGCCCATCTTGACGACTGTCTCTGGGTTCCCTGAAGAACAGCGAGTTGAACATCACTGCAAGTGCTGCCCCCAAGGTGAGGGAAACAGGCTGTTTTCGGACAATAGGCGGGCTTTTCAGCAAGGCTTCAGCAACTAGTTTGATCCCATGCAGCCTGGCATACTTGAACATCCTGGTTTGTAATCAGTTTCTTGCACACCATGAGAAAGGCTGCATACCAATATGTCTTGGATTTGACTACAAGTGCAGACCCAGTGACATCTTCAATGACAGTGTCAGAGAAAATATCGACGACCCTCGGGCCAAGTTTGACAGTGGCCTCGATACGAAGGGCACCATCTTGAACTGGACCCTGACCAGGACCGAGACCAGCATTAGCAAGGAGGATGTCCTTCGCTTTATTCATGTCCTCCAAGAATCTCCCCGCCTTGCCTGGGAGAGCAGGTTGGAAGCATCATGATGATAGATTGGGTTATTATGGCCGAAGGTGGTAAATCCGTTCTTCTCCGTCATGTACGCCTTCATGTGCAGTACACCGTCGAAAGAGTTGTTCTTGAACATGGGAGCATCGAATCCGGCGACCTCATAGAGCTGCGAGTTGACGTCGAGCCGAAACCGTTTTGAGTTTAGAACGCGTGTGAGCATTTCGTCGGAGACATTGGGACAAGCAATTTTGATGATGGCCTTGTGGCAAGGTCTGCGGACGAGGAGGCAGTGATCTTGAACACGGATCTCGATGGCAACGTCCACAGTCCAGTGGTCTTCTGCCAATGACGTCCGGTGAATGATACGAAACAGCTCCGTGAGCCTAGCCTTCCTCTGGTGCTCCACGCCGGGTTCATGAGGCGTGCTGTCCTTACGACCTCTGATAACAACCATGAATTTCATTCCTTTGAATGACCGGACTGGACCGTAGTTTGCTTGGTGAAGCAAGTGCTGTCCGAAGAGGCCAACGTTTTCCTGGGTGATGCCGACGCGACGACCTTTGTCCACGCTCTTGAGCGCATCATAAGTGACGAGAAGGCGAGTTGTCGACGGATCAACTCGAGTGATAGAAGGTCTGAGGACGTGGCCGTAGAACTGCTTCCGGAGGGGCTCCGGGATGCCGCGGTTCACAGCTGCACCGTTGTTGGCTTGTGGCTCATAAAGCGCGGGAAAGCACACAAGGAGTGTTGCGTGCTCTCCGAGGTTGGAGAGAGGAAGGTTCGGGACATGGTGTGCGGGGACCGATATGCTATGACCATGAGGACCATCGATGGTGACATTGGCGTGATTGTTGTTGGAAAGGCAGAGTCGATTATCCGCCAAGAGCATCACGTCGAAGCCGTGTTTGAGAGGCATATTAGTGCAGAAGCCGAACGCTGAGTCGTAGTCGCGAACAAGCACTGGCTCCAAGTCATGGTGTTCGTGAAGAAGCTGACCCTCCGTCACATCAACGTCCAGCTTGCGAGTGATGATTTTCATCGTGGCGTCAGGCTCGGGCAGCCTACCACAGAGGGACAGCCAAGTATAGGCCTGTTCGTCATAAGCTTGCGGACCAATGCGCTTCATCACATTGGAGCAGAGGCCAAAGTAACGACGGAGGGAGACCTTCGAGGTGTAGTACATGTCCTCAGCTGGATACGAGTGCGGCACATCGTCTCTCATATCCTCCTTGAAGAATGGGCGGTCGCGATTGTAGCCATCCCATGGCGTGGGATCGAGGAATTCGGCCATGAACAGAACGAGGAAGACGGAGAGGACGGGTACGAGGTTGAGCAAGAGCTGTCGGATCACTTTTTTTCCAACACCGACAGACTGCTCGTGAGCTTATCGTCGGAGTTTCCGCGATGACACCGGAATCAGCCAAGCAGACCATCTTCTACGTTCCTCCCTTATTTTTGTCAATAAAAAATATGCACTGACCCCGTCAACCTGTCAACCCGTCAGACGGCTATTGACGGACCCGTCCCGTGCCGTCTTGGGGTTATACAAGGCAATAAGGCCGTATTTCTGACGGACCGTACCCGTTCTGTCCCGTCTCGAGACGTCGGGACCGCTTACATCCAGGCATAGGTTCGGATCTCGATCCGTAGAAATTTCCATATATCGGAAGATGCAATAGACTATGATAAATCAATATGCGAGGTTTGGAGGGCGATCTTTCCCAGGTGTAGAAATACCGAACTTGCATTTCAGCCAGATTCCCATAGATCTTTCAGCTATAGCCGTCAAATGAAAGTTCATCCCCTCCAACAAACAACAGAGATATAAATATTATATCAGGATATTATAATCTAAATTTCGGTGTTCACACCCGGTGTAGCGCTCAGTTTGTTTTATCCCCGTCGGGGTAACTAACATGTTACTAACACACGGTGTTACTAAAATTGTTGATAACAACCGTATACAATACTACTTACTTATAACCCTCTGGAAACGCGCTACCATGATCTAGAAGAGTTCATTGGACTCTATCCAAGGGTATCATCCATTCACAAACTCTCTCACGTGGATGATCAGCATGGTGTCACAGACAGCGGCAAGTCTGGAGACCTCAAGAGCTCTGTTATCTCGGTCGATAAATGCTTGCCCCATGTTGACCCATTGGAATGTACTTTGTACAGACCACAGCGTCTTGGCTCTGTATTTGTAGCCTGCTTACGCTGTCTAAAATTCAAGAATTTCTCTCTCTCTCTCTCGGTCGATAAATGTCACATTGGCTCTTCTGGACTGTGGGGGAGTTCAGAATGCATAGAGCTTCAAATATAATGATGGCAAACCGTCTCTCGGCCGGCCACTTGGTACACCTCTCCAGTCAGCAACGACACTTGCCCTCGAGGTGTAACTAACAATTTAGAAACATTGTTAATAACCTTGAGTAACTAACTGAGTGCTAATCCGGTGCTAGTGTTTCACCTCGAGCCAGAGCTTGGGCCCGGATTTTGGAAGGGCTTGCTGGCGATGGGACACGGCTCTAGAGAGAGAGAGAGAGAGATATTCTTCATTTTTAGACAGCGTAAGCAGGCTACAAATACAGAGCCAAGACGCTGTGGAGTGCACAGAGTACACATCCAAATGGTGAACAGGGGGCGAGCAAGGGGGAGGTCGAAACAGGGTTGAAGAGGGATCAAGTGCACACAGGTGTGAATTCAGGGGGTCGACAAGAGGTTCACAGCAAGCATAGGGGAGGGGGGTATAGGGGCATAGAGACCATAAAACAAAACACGCACTCAGTGGAAAAGCAGATCAAGTCACATCCATGGCAGTGGCCGCCTGGCCACCACCAGATGTCCTCCTAGTTCTCCTGGGACCACCAGCACGGCGAGTCCAGACGCGGCAAGCTGAGTCGCACATCGCGTGGGACCCAGCACAGTGGGGGCAGCACAAGACAGTGTGTGCACAGTGTGCAAGACCATCATGGATGTCGGCAAAGAAGTCGCACTCACTGCAGCCGTGCTCAGAAGTCAAGTGACTCTGAGAACACAGACCACAGCGAGGGGCCTGGGTGCAGGCACGAGCAGTGTGCTCCAGACTGCAGCAGTTAAAGCAGGGGCGAGCACGACCAGAGTCGTGGAAGCGACGAGCACGCATAGCGTGGCCAAAAAGGAAGACACCATGGCGAAGGACGTACTGCAAGTCATCTTCACGAGTGAAGGAAAGTAGCACAGAGCCAGAGCCCTGCTGGATGATGCGAGTAGGTGGGCCCAACCACATGGGAGGGGCGGCCCAGGCAAACTGGTGGGCAGTAAACTCCTCCACCTCAGCCTGCAACTCCTGCGAACACGGCTCTAGAGACATCATCTTAGTTTGCAGGAACGATTTACATCATCAATCCTTGTTTAATTATAGGCGGACAACTGTCAGATTGAAATAACACAGAGGAAGACGACATCGATATTTGCAGCTTCTCCATTCAAATTGGCTGGCTAGAAAAATAATTGTCAATGTAAATTTCCGCCACAGAGTGATCTCCCAGGTATCGTTGGAAATTCTTCTTGAAGAACATCGCAAGCTGACATTTGTCGATGTCAGTCCAGTCGTATTGATTGTACTCCTCAAGGAAAGGAAGCCGCACTACAGAGAGCCCAGTGAACCTCCTTGGTTGCAGAGAAACCCGAATGTTGAAAGCATTCAGGTCGTCGGGAACAGGCTGCCGGCAGAGTATCGCAGTGATCCTCTGCAGCTGAGGATATTCCTGTCGTGCGGTGTTGCCAAGAAGTGAGCGGAACGCTCTGAGATCGCAGGTAATGTGTGACGTTCTCCGTAGAATATCCGTTATAGAATCGTGGAACATTTCTACGAGATGCATCGAAGGAAGAGTGAGGTCGAAATAACGGCTTTGTGCCCGAATGGAAAGGCGGTAGTAGTCGGACAGGTCGAACCCTGCAGGGCACATGTAGACCATTTCAAGGGAATTATCGGACATAATTCCGACAATATCGTTGAATGGAGCTGTAATGGCACGGTGAACCCAAGAGATGAGGGGCTGTGACACCAGAACATCGTTCATGATAGACATCGCCTTCAAAACAGGCCATTGCGTCGATTCGCGTGTAAATGAATCCAGTGAGGGCCCGATATTTCCTACGATGCTAAGAGACGAGATCCTATTCGAGGCTCCCAGAATCGACGACAGGTACCTTGGCTCTTCGCCGTCAGGTAGGGTGATATCGACATCTAGTTGGAGAGCGCCAGATCGTTCGAGATAGGTATTGACCATGATAAAAGCGAATTCTTTGTCGATTATATCAGGGATTCGGAGCCTCGTCCAGAATGAAGGGCAGCGCAGAATGATCTCGTCCCATTTCGAGCAAACAAGTCGAAGAAGAGCGGGGCATGGCACTTGGAGGAAGACCATGCAATGGATTTCATGTGAAAGGCAGTTCGTAGACATTTAAGAGGGGCGCCGCAGGGGTGGAACAGAGAAGACGAATCATGGTGGTTGGTTGTCTCGGAGAGAGCCGGCGGAGTTTAAACCAACCATGCTCTACCTGAGCGACACCCCGTATCGCAATGGGCTTCTCTACGCTGCAGACAAATGGGCTGGGAACGACGATGAGGTCTACCCGGATCCTTCTGTTCTTTCATGCATAGAGAACCACGTCCTGCGCGAGATATACATCAATGGCCCATTGAGAATGCCCCAAGGCAGGTCGCCAGCCTTATTCGATGTTGTCGACGCTTTCGACTGGTGAGGTGAGCTTGGCAAGGTAGCGAAGAGAGGAGCGAGTTTGACCACGCTTGTGCACCACTGGTGGCTTCTCCATTGGAGACTGGTGCCAGGCAGGGTGCAGGCGCTGCAAGACAGGACTGTGAGGCCCCAACTTGTGTAGGCGAGCAGCAGCAAGGTCATCGGCCTTGTCCAATACCAAATGTATAGGTGGAATAGCTGCCTCCAACTCCAGAGCATAAATGGGCGAAGTCTTGAAGACAGCACAGATCATGCGCAGACACAAGTTCTGCACACGCATGAGCTTCTCAGCTTGCCATGCCCTTTGCATCCACCACACTGGTGAAGCATAGAGGAGGATGGGGAGAATGCAGGAGATGTACAGCCTGCGCATGTGTCCCTGGTGGAGACCACGCACAGTGTTGGCCAGCATGCGCAATCCCATGGCTGCCTTGCGCGCCTTGGCACAGGCCTTGTCCACATGGGCGCGATAGGTCAACTTGGGGTCAAAGAAGATCCCCAGCCAACGTACAACTGGGAGAGGGCGCAGGCGAGCAACCTGGCCCTGAGCATCAGTGTAGGCCATGGCCAAGTCATCATTGGCAGCAATGTCAGCAAAGGAGCCATCCTTGCAACGCCAGGTGTGGTGCATAAGCTCACACTTGTCCAGGTCAGGCTGAAGACCTGCCAGGTTGAACCACTCCCGAATAATGCAGAAGCAGAAGCACAGCTCAGCAGTGTTCAGCTCCAGGCTGTCAGAGTGCACTGTGCATCTCCCATCATCCACATAGAGGAAGAGGGTGGGTGCAACAAATGTGGGATTGAGCTGGCGCATCTCTGCCTCGCGGGCAGCTCGCCTCTGCTGCATGAACTCAATGAGCTCAGTGGAGTAGAATGCAGAGAGTATGCCAGAGACTGGAGATCCCTGAGGCACTCCATTCTCAACTGGCTTACA
This sequence comes from Auricularia sp. M13, assembly GCA_037042915.1. NCBI lineage: Eukaryota > Fungi > Basidiomycota > Agaricomycetes > Auriculariales > Auriculariaceae > Auricularia > Auricularia sp. M13. The sequence goes on along the minus strand of CM073195.1, from coordinate 2,436,786 downwards.
GCTGCTGACTCTACTACCATCCAGGCAGATGGATGCCTCTCTGTCCTGCAAGAAGGATGCAACCCACTGCACAATGGGCAGAGGCACACGCTTCTCTCGCAAGACCAGCAGGAGACGCTGGTGGTTGACAAAGTCAAAGTAGCCCTTGATGTCAAAGGTCAGGGAACTAGTCACGAAACCCTTGTCACGAGCAGTCTGCACATCATGAGTGTAGCACAGAGCAGCATCCACAGTGGAGGACGCAGGCATGGCCCCAAATTGGTTGGGGTGCACAAGACCCATGGCAGATGCCATGTAGGTCAAGCGCTTTGCCTGAATGCGCTCCAGGACTTTTCCCAAGCAGACAAGCAAGGTAATCAGCCTGTAAGACCTGGGATTAGACCAATCAGTCTTGCCAGCTTTCTTGAGCACATATGCAATGGCTCGTCTCCAGCGGCAAGGGTGGTAGCCCCAAAGAGCACAGCGCGCAATGAGAAGATAGATCTCCTCCTGTGCCAAGCCCAGCGCAACCCAGTGTAGGGAACTCCCTCATCACCACGCGCTTTCTGGGGGTTAGGCCCAAAGATGCCTTCTCTCACCTCCTCCAGAGTGACCTCCCTGTAGGGAATGTCTTCTGGGTGTGGTGTGGTCAGGTCTGGCTCGTCCAGGCCCTCTATGTGAGGAGGGCGCTGGTACAAGGTCTCGCGCAGTGCATCACACTTCTCAGCATGAGTGCGCGCAAAGGTACCATCTGGGCGACGAATGTCAGGAGAACGGTACCCCCGACGTCCCTGAGACCACTTGTGCATGTCCCAGATGTCATCCACAGTGGCATCCTCCACTACCTTGTTCCAGTAGTCACGCTTGGTGCGCTTTACCTGGCGACGATGGTAGTTATGCTCCCTGGCTGCAGTTGCAGTCAGGACTGCATTGGAGCGGCGCATGCGCCTTGCAAAGTCCTGTGCAGCTCTCTCTGCATCTCGCATCTTCTGCAAGCTCTGGGTGAGTGCAGGAGTCCACCAGGGCTGAGAGTGCTTAGAGGGTCTCCTCTTGGGCACCTTGGCCTGAGTGGCACCATTGAGAGCGTCATGGAGTGCTGCTGCAGTGCGCTCTAAGAGCTCAGTGTTGCGAGTGTGCTTGGGAGCACTTTGCAGCTCGGCAAACACTGCTGCATGGCCATCCAGGCGAGAGCGAAACTCTGCCTTGAACTCGGCCTCATCCGCATGCTTGAAGTTGTAGCTGGCTCCAGAACCAAGGTCCACATCCTCAGCACCCAGATCAAAGACCCAGGAGACAGTGTGATGGTCAGAGAAGTCATGGACGTCGTCTGACACCGCAAAGTCTTGCAGCAGACCAAGTGCAGCCATTTGGTCATTCTGCCACACCAAGTCCAGAACAGAGGACTGAGAGTGGTTGTCCTTGCGCCAAGTGGCCACATCAGGACTGTTGAGCACAGAGAACCCATGCTCCTCCATCCACTCCAGCATCTGCTCACCCCCTCGAGAGGAGTTGCCTGCAAACAAGTCCCACACATGGTGGTGTTCATTTGCATCCACGGCAATGGCAATTGGCATGTCTGGAAGGTCAATGAGCTTGAAGCGCGCAAAAGTGCGGCCAAGTCGCTCAGCCCCCTCAGGAGCGTCCTCATTGTACATGAGGACAAGTAAGAACGCTGGACGCCTCCCTTGACGAATCTCAAGAATGAGAAAGTCAAGATCTTGGGCAAGGTCATAGCGGTTAAATACTTCAAAGTCACGCCGCGTTGCAGACGCATAGGCAAACACACGTGGCCTCTCAAGAGCAGGCACTACTTGAACTGGCAGGATGGGATACATGCCTGCTGGTTCCTTGACAGAGTAGTGTGGCTCGTCTGGTTCATCACCAACTCGCCACCACGGTTCAGTGACCAGATAAATATCAGATGCATGAGGGGTCCCATAAAGGGAGCCAGGAGTGAAGAGTGCAGACTGCGAGTCATTGAGACGTCGCACATTGGTCATGGAGACACGAATGGGGCGAGTGGTGTCTCTCATGCAGACTCAGTGTCAGGCGCAGGTGTGGTGGGCTTGTCACAGTGCTGCTTGCAGTTGCTGCTGCCTTGGCCGCGGCGTCTGCCTCTGAGCGAGAGTTAGTCCCCAGAGGGACAGCATTGCTGCCAAACACGATGGACTGACTTCAGCAGATCTGGTTGAACATGGAGATGCAATTGCGTCTGCCATCGTGCCAGACTCTGGCTCATTCATCAAGGCGTCTCGCGACGAGCCTTGGCACCAAGTGCTAGTCAATGGTGTCTCACCTTGAGTTCATGATAGGCTCAACTAAGCCGCCGGCTCCGCCCGGCGCCCTCCTCCGGAGGGGCTTATGCGTTTGTGCTCCGAATGGGGGGGTTTGAATTTGCATCCTACCTCCTCAACCTCTTGTTTCTCACCATCAAATATATATATCATCCGAAAGAGGAGAAGCAAATCTATTTTATGGTGATTTCTTCATAGTTATATCTAAGCATTCTGGAGCAAACGAAGCCGGGCAAGTGGTGGTGTTGATTTCAAGCAGCCACCATTTCGCTGGCATTATCGGTGCCAGGTAATCAATTTTGCTTCGGAATTAGGTACTTGAGGCATGTAATAACAGTATTGTCTATGTCTCATGAGGGACATGTGAGGGGATATTACAGCAGAGACGTTATGTGCTCGCCCGTGGCTGACAAGCAACGGGTCGGCTAATGCCGAACAGGTCTGGGTTTCGCAAGGCATCCCTCCAGCGCGGAATGCTCCTCCACACAGCCAAGACAAGCTTCCCTTACGAAGTGCAACTTGTTTATGGGTTTATATAGGCGGAATATAGTTCTATAGAAGCTCCGGTGTACGGGAATAAGCTCTTACGATTTAATTAAGTGTTGAGATGAATTTGCTGTACGGCGAGATGCCGCCTCCCTGCAACCGTCCATTTTGAATATTTGTGTAAACCGAGTGTACAGATCGGTAGAGAAGCTTCTCCCAAACAATATTCCCCAGTATAGCGAAGGGAGAAATGTAGGGGATAAAGAGAAAAATGGAAGATTCAAACCCCCTGTTTTCGGGCACTTTGTCACAAACCCCTCCGGAGGAGGGCGCCGGAACCGGCGCGGTTTGGTCCGAACCTAAGTTCATGACATTGAGGGACTGCCCACTGGGCAAGACCTCCTCTCAGACATTGTTGAGTTCAACACTCACAAGTTTGACTGGGCCACCATGCCACGCTGGCTGGGAAGTGCAGCAGACCTTGCTGGCAAGAGCTCAGGCTCTGTCATTCTGGCATTCCTGAGTGAGGCAGACGCTCGCTATGCAGTTGACCATGCAGTTAGTCTCTTTGGACGCCTCTGCTCAGTTCGCTACTTTGAGGACATGCCTCGACTGCGCACCTGTGACAGGTGTTGCAGACTTGACCACACTGCTCGCATTTGCGACAAGCCCATGCGCTGTGGAATCTGCAGTGCCAGCACCCACACCACTGCCAACCACACTTGCGAGCAGATGGAGTGCGAGTTCTACAGCTCTGCACATGCACCTGGAACTCACTGCGAGCACACTCAGCTCAAGTGCCCTCACTGTGGTGGAGCACATGTTGTGCGCGACTCCCAGTGCAAGATCTGGCAGCGGCGTCGCATGGTGCTGCGCAAGCCCAGACATGATGCACCCAAGGCTGCAACTGCGCCCAAGCTGCGTCGCACCAAGAGCAGAGTTGCACTTGGCCCCAAGGCCAATGTGTCTGGCAGCAATGCCGTCCCTCTGGGGACCAACTCTCGCTCAGAGGCAGACGCTGCAGCCAAGGCTGCAGCAACTGCAAGCAGCACTCGTGACAAGCCCAGCACACCTGCGCCTGACACTGAGTCTGCATGAGAGACACCACTCGCCCTATTTGTGTCTCCATGACCAATCTGCGACGTCTCAATGACTCGCAGTCTGCACTCTTCACTCCTGGCTCCCATTATGGGAGCCCTCTTGCATCTGATATATATCTGGTCATTGAACCGTGGTGGCGAGTTGGTGATGAACCAGACGAGCCACACTACTCTGTCAAAGAACCAGCAGGCATGTATCCCATCCTGCCAGTTCAAGTAGTGCCTGCTCTTGAGAGGCCACGTGTCTTTGCCTATGCGTCTGCGACACGGCGTGACTTTGAAGTATTTAACCGCTATGACCTTGCCCAAGATCTTGACTTTCTCATTCTTGAGATTCGTCAAGGGAAAGAGAGAGAGAGAAATTCTTGAATTTTAGACAGCGTAAGCAGGCTACAAATACAGAGCCAAGACGCTGTGGTCTGTACAAAGTACATTCCAATGGGTCAACATGGGGCAGGCAAGGGGGGTCGTAACAGGGGTGTAGAGGGATCTAGTGCAAACTGGTGTGGATTCTGGGTCTAACAAAGTTGTGAGCGCAGTTCCATAGGGGTATAGGGGCATAGGGGCATAGAATAAATAAAAATATACAAACATACCATGACCCCAGAGCGCACAGCAGATGTTGTGAGCGCAGCAGGCTCGTCCCCAGTGTGCAGTGCACTAAGGGGGCGAGGAGCAGACACTGTGGGCCGCATTGAAGCGGTAGGAGCGTGTTCTGAGCGATTTGGAGTCACTGCAGCCAGCTGCTGCACACCAGAGTGTGCAGCTCGAGTTGGGGAGGCTGGAGGGGACTGCTGGGCTCCTCCTGCGCGTTCTGGCGCTTCCTGGAGGCGGTACCGGTCCGCTCCGGCCGGAGCCGATGGGGCCACGTCACCCTCGTGCAAAAACGAGCCTGGGACGCGCACAGAGTGCGCTCTGGTGCCAGGAATGGTGTGGAATGCAGGAGGGGATGTAGGAGATGTGTGTGCGCGAAAATCGAGTCCAGTAACGAAGGGGTCGTCCCCAGGGGCTGCAAAGCGAGCCTCCTGGCTCGTCTCGACCCCAGGATGCGAAGACTGGCTGGGTATCTTCTTTGACCCCAAGTTGACCTATCGCGCCCATGTGGACAAGGCCTGTGCCAAGGCGCGCAAGGCAGCCATGGGATTGCGCATGCTGGCCAACACTGTGCGTGGTCTCCACCAGGTGCAGAACTTGTGTCTGCGCATGATCTGTGCTGTCTTCAAGACTTCGCCCATTTATGCTCTTGAGTTGGAGGCAGCTATTCCACCTATACATTTGGTATTAGACAAGGCCGATGACCTTGCTGCTGCTCGCCTGCACAAGTTGGGGCCTTGCAGTCCTGTCTTGCAGCGCCTGCACCCTGCCTGGCACCAGTCTCCAATGGAGAAGCCACCAGTGATGCACAAACGTGGTCAAACTCGCTCCTCTCTTCGCTACCTTGCCAAGCTCACCTCACCTGGCAATGAGCGCATTGAGCCCTTCCACATTGCCCCATGGGCCATTTCTCTGCTTGCAGCTTTTCCGGGTCGCATCCACCTCAGGCCTGTGCAAAAGGGTGTGAGCAAAGCTGATGCTGCAGAGTCACATGTCAGACTTGTGCAGATGCTGGACCTCAGCTCTGCAAACCTGCTAATCTACACTGATGGTTCCCTTTTAGACACTCCAACTGGTCGCAGGACTGGTGCAGCTTTTGTGACCTACCTGGAGGGTCAGGAGCAGTCTTGTGGTCGCATCCCTATGGGGTCCCAGGCTGAGGTCTATGATGCTGAGATGCATGCCCTCTCTGCTGCCATGGACCATGTTGCCCATTACATGGACTTGCCCATGGGCTCGGCCTCCCACCTTCACTTCTTTGCTGACAACTCTTCAGCTGTTGAGGCCATTGTCAAGGAGCGTCCTGCTTCTGCCCAGCAGTTTTCCATTTCTTTCTGCGAGCATGCTCGTGACTTCCTTGCTGCTGATGCTTCTCATGAGGTGACCATCTCTTGGGTCCCCAGCCACATTGGCATAAGGGGCAATGAGCGTGCAGATGAGTTAGCCAAGGAGGCAGCTCGCATGCAAGGTCCCTCATGGGCCACTGTGTCCCACCTCAAAAGACGTGCCAAGGAGCGTGTCATGGAGACTTGGATAGAGGAGTGGGCAGAGTCACCTCCTCGGGGTTTGTATGCCAGGGCAGCCTATGGGCCACCCAAGGCGCGCCCTCCACCTTACTTTGGTGAGCTGCCTCGCCGTCTTTATGGACTGGTCATGCAGTGCCGCTTTGGACATGCGTTCATGGGCGAGTACTATCAGCGCCATGTTCCCACTGAAGATGTGACTTGCCCTTGTGGACACCACTTGCAGACACGCGATCACATCCTTAGAGATTGCGAGCGCCATGACGAGCACTATCACCACTTTGCCTCCTTCAAGCCTGACTTGCTTGGGACGCATGCGCTACTCAGTACGCGCAAGGGCATCTCTGCCTTGGCCAAATTCATCCACTCGTCGGGTGCGTTCACCAAAACTGGTGAGCCACTGCCGCAGGACCCTTAGGGTTGGGAGGACCATGAGCTGCGCCGTGGCTCCACATGGCTTTGACCATGTTGCGGTGCGTTTTTGTCTGTAGGCTACATCCCCACCCATCCAGACTCTGCCCTCTACCCTCTATCAGTCCCTAAGATACTTTTCTTGAGTGTCTCAAGAGATACACCCACAGTGGCCCTAAAGGGCCACATGCAGCTGCTTACTTGCTAACATCTGCTTGCTTATTGGCGAGCTGGTCACTTCATGTGCTGATGAGGCGCATGAAGTTATGGTATGTTTGTATATTTTTATTTATTCTATGCCCCTATGCCCCTATACCCCTATGAAACTGCGCTCACAACTTTGTTACACCCAGAATCCACACCAGTTTGCACTAGATCCCTCTACACCCCTGATACGACCCCCCTTGCCTGCCCCATGTTGACCCATTAGAATGTACTTTGTACAGACCACAGCGTCTTGGCTCTGTATTTGTAGCCTGCTCACGCTGTCTAAAATTGAAGAATTTCTCTCTCTCTCTCCCCCCAGGATGCGAAGAACGAAAGGAGGAGCGTCTATAACGCTTGGAAACTGGCTGGGGCGCACCTGAGTGTCTAGGAGGGCTGTCAGACCGCTTCCTAGTGAGCTGCCTGCTCTGCAGCTCGTTCCTGGTGCTCCTGCCGCTCCTGGGGGTCAACCGGCGTACACCCGACCGCACAAAGCTGCCAAGTCGCCAAACAGAGTCGTGGGGAGTGCGCAGGGTCGTTATCTAGCTCCATGGAAGCGAGGAAGCGGAGGGGGTGGTGGTGCGCTCTAGGAGTCCCAGTTTTGTCTGGAACTCGCACCTGCGATTTCTCTGGATCCACCGGCCCAGGAGGGTCGCGCCCAACCTCGATAGACTCCTGGTGGGTCCAGGAAGATGCCATGATCGTTAGATCGAAGAGGCGGATGAAGGGGCGCGCTGGAAAAGCGAGAATTGCTCCACTGACTCGGACTTGGTGGAAGTCGGAGTTCAAGAAGCTCCTGTGGCCACTTGGCGCAAGGACAACCACTCTCAGTCCTCTGTTCTGGACTTGGTGTGGCAGAATGACCAAATGGCTGCACTTGGTCTGCTGCAAGACTTTGCGGTGTCAGATGACGTCCATGACTTCTCTGACCATCACACTGTCTCCTGGGTCTTTGACCTGGGTGCTGAGGATGTGGACCTTGGTTCTGGAGCCAGCTACAACTTCAAGCATGCAGATGAGGCCGAGTTCAAGGCAGAGTTTCGCTCTCGCCTGGATGGCCATGCAGCAGTGTTTGCAGAGCTGCAAAGTGCTCCCAACCACACTCACAACACTGAGCTCCTAGAGCGCACTGCAGCAGCACTCCATGACGCTCTCAATGGTGCCACTCAGGCCAAGGTGCCCAAGAGGAGACCCTCTAAGCACTCTCAGCCCTGGTGGACTCCTGCACTCACCCAGAGCTTGCAGAAGATGCGAGATGCAGAGAGAGCTGCACAGGACTTTGCAAGGCGCATGCGCCGCTCCAATGCAGTCCTGACTGCAACTGCAGCCAGGGAGCATAACTACCATCGTCGCCAGGTAAAGCGCACCAAGCGTGACTACTGGAACAAGGTAGTGGAGGATGCCACTGTGGATGACATCTGGGACATGCACAAGTGGTCTCAGGGACGTCGCACCTGGGTACCGTTCTCCTGACATTCGTCGCCCAGATGGTACCTTTGCGCGCACTCATGCTGAGAAGTGTGATGCACTGCGCGAGACCTTGTACCAGCGCCCTCCTCACATAGAGGGCCTGGACGGCCAGACCTGACCACACCACACCCAGAAGACATTCCCTACAGGGAGGTCACTCTGGAGGAGGTGAGAGAAGGCATCTTTGGGCCTAACCCCCAGAAAGCGCGTGGTGATGAGTCGGAGTTCCCTACACTGGGTTGCGCTGGGCTTGGCACAGGAGGAGATCTATCTTCTCATTGCGCTGTGCTCTTTGGGGCTACCACCCTTGCCGCTGGAGACGAGCCATTGCATATGTGCTCAAGAAAGCTGGCAAGACTGATTGGTCTAATCCCAGGTCTTACAGGCTGATTACCTTGCTTGTCTGCTTGGGAAAAGTCCTGGAGCGCATTCAGGCAAAGCGCTTGACCTACATGGCATCTGCCATGGGTCTTGTGCACCCCAACCAATTTGGGGCCATGCCTGCGTCCTCCACTGTGGATGCTGCTCTGTGCTACACTCATGATGTGCAGACTGCTCGTGACAAGGGTTTCGTGACTAGTTCCCTGACCTTTGACATCAAGGGCTACTTTGACTTTGTCAACCACCAGCGTCTCCTGCTGGTCTTGCGAGAGAAGCGTGTGCCTCTGCCCATTGTGCAGTGGGTTGCATCCTTCTTGCAGGACAGAGAGGCATCCATCTGCCTGGATGGTAGTAGAGTCAGCAGCTGTAAGCCAGTTGAGAATGGAGTGCCTCAGGGATCTCCAGTCTCTGGCATACTCTCTGCATTCTACTCCACTGAGCTCATTGAGTTCATGCAGCAGAGGCGAGCTGCCCTCGAGGCAGAGATGCGCCAGCTCAATCCCACATTTGTTGCACCCACCCTCTTCCTCTATGTGGATGATGGGAGATGCACAGTGCACTCTGACAGCCTGGAGCTGAACACTGCTGAGCTGTGCTTCTGCTTCTGCATTATTCGGGAGTGGTTCAACCTGGCAGGTCTTCAGCCTGACCTGGACAAGTGTGAGCTTATGCACCACACCTGGCGTTGCAAGGATGGCTCCTTTGCTGACATTGCTGCCAATGATGACTTGGCCATGGCCTACACTGATGCTCAGGGCCAGGTTGCTCGCCTGCGCCCTCTCCCAGTTGTACGTTGGCTGGGGATCTTCTTTGACCCCAAGTTGACCTATCGCGCCCATGTGGACAAGGCCTGTGCCAAGGCGCGCAAGGCAGCCATGGGATTGCGCATGCTGGCCAACACTGTGCGTGGTCTCCACCAGGGACACATGCGCAGGCTGTACATCTCCTGCATCCTCCCCATCCTACTCTATGCTTCACCAGTATGGTGGATGCAAAGGGCATGGCAAGCTGAGAAGCTCATGCGTGTGCAGAACTTGTGTCTGCGCATGATCTGTGCTGTCTTCAAGACTTCGCCCATTTATGCTCTGGAGTTGGAGGCAGCTATTCCACCTATACATTTGGTATTGGACAAGGCCGATGACCTTGCTGCTGCTCGCCTGCACAAGTTGGGGCCTTGCAGTCCTGTCTTGCAGCGCCTGCACCCTGCCTGGCACCAGTCTGGAATGGAGAAGCCACCAGTGGTGCACAAGCGTGGTCAAACTTAAGCTCCTCCCCAGCGGTCGCTGCCCACGATCGCGTTAACCACTGTGGAAACGAAGATGAGAGGGGCGGGAGCAAATGAGAGATCCGGCGATTGATTCGGAACTTAAGAGAGCGATGTGGGCAGCTAGACCGCTGGCGCCACAGTTTTTAGCGCCCAGTCGGCCGTGCATCAACCGACCCAGTTTTTAGCGCCCAGTCGGCTGTGCATCAACCGACCGACCGCGCAGCAGCCGACCGTTCGGAGTCCGTTCCGAGCAATGAGATTGCCATCGGACACTTTTTTTAATTTCTATTTTGCGCAATTATAAATACATATTTACCAAAACCGAGTGCAATGTTCGCGTTAAATGGGGTTTCCACTGATATCCGAACGGTCCGGCTGCAGCGCGGTCGGTCGGTTGATGCACGGCCGACTGGGCGCTAAAAACTGTGGTGCCAGCGGTCTAGCTGCCCACATCGCTCTCTTAACTTCCGAATCAATCGCTGGATCTCTCATTTGCTCCCGCCCCTCTCATCTTCATTTCCACAGTGGTTAATGCGATCGTGGGCAGCGACCGCTGGGGAGGAGCTTGGGTCAAGCTCGCTCCTCTCTTTGCTACCTTGCCAAGCTCACCTCACCTGGCAATGAGCGCATTGAGCCTTTCCACATTGCCCCATGGGCCATATCTCTGCTTGCAGCATTTCCAGGTCGCATCCACATCAGGCCTGTGCCAAAGGGTGTGAGCAAAGCTGATGCTGCAGAGTCACATGTTGAACTTGTGCAGATGCTGGAACTCAGCTCTGCAAACCTGCTGATCTACACTGATGGTTCCCTTTTAGACACTCCAACGGTCGCAGGATTGGTGCAGCGTTTGTGACCTACCTGGAGGGTCAGGAGCAGTCTTGCGGTCGCATCCCTATGGGGTCCCATGCTGAGGTCTATGATGCTGAGATGCATGCCCTCTCTGCTGCCATGGACCATGTCGCCCATTACATGGACTTGCCCATGGGCTCGGCCTCCCATCTTCACTTCTTTGCTGACAACTCTTCAGCTGTTGAGGCCATTGTCAAGGAGCGTCCTGCATCTGCCCAGCAGTTTTCCATTTCTTTCTGCGAGCATGCTCGTGACTTCCTTGCTGCTGATGCTTCTCATGACGTGACCATCTCTTGGGTCCCCAGCCATATTGGCATAAGGGGCAATGAGCGTGCAGATGAGTTAGCCAAGGAGGCAGCTCGCATGCACGGCCGCAAACAAGTCCCACACATGGTGGTGTTCATTTGCATGCATGGCAATGGCAATTGGCATGTCTGGAAGGTCAATGAGCTTGAGAGAGAGAGAGCAATTCTTGAATTTTAGACAGCGTAAGCAGGCTACAAATACAGAGCCAAGACGCTGTGGAGTGCACAGAAGACACATCCAAATGGTGAACAGGGGGCGAGCAGGGGGGAGGTCTAAACAGGGTTGAAGAGGGATCAAGTGCACACAGGTGTGGATTCAGGGGGTTGACAAGAAGGTTCACAGCAAGCATAGGGAGGGGGGATATAGGGGCATAGAGACCATCTTGATCCCTCTTCAACCCTGTTTAGACCTCCCCCCTGCTCGCCCCCTGTTCACCATTTGGATGTGTCTTCTGTGCACTCCACAGCGTCTTGGCTCTGTATTTGTAGCCTGCTTACGCTATCTAAAATTCAAGAAATTTTCTCTCTCTCTCTCCCATGTCCCAAATCCTGTCTTCGCACCCACTCAATCGAAGATACCGGTAAAGAAGACCTCTACTGTTGGCCGCAACAAGACTCAGCTTGATTCTGTGGTGCTCGAGTTTGTCAGCTCCCCTGCTCCATCTCAGCCTGGCCAATCTGCTACGTCTCCACACCGCTGCTGACGACTTGTTCCTCGCAGACACTATCACAGCGCAGACGTTCATGCTCCAGATCCCGTGTCTCCTGACTGCAAACGATGCGTCGTACGCTCTCCAACCATATGCTGTGACCTTGACGTGTACGACACCCACGGCTCCCTGCCGGACTCTGTCCCTGCGCTCATCCGCCAATTCTTGCTCTTTCTTGCACCTGAGAAACCGAAGGTTAAGAGGCGTACAGCCGCGCTGCGCAGCCACAAGCCTGGTCGAGCTGAGGAACAGCTCACACTGGCGCTGCGTGACTGGCAAAAACGGCGATGGCACGAGCTGTTTCCACGCTCCAGTATGGGCTCTACGGCTTTGCTCGCAGACTCCATTATCGACCAAATTGTCTCAATTGCTCACCGCACGGTTATCACGACGAAAGAGCGGCTCCCTTTTGAGACTGACTGGGCTTATGCTTCAGAACATGGTCCGGCGGTCATTCAGATTGTCTTGCGACATTTCCCTCCGCGCATAGCAACACCCGAGCCCGTTAGTCTTGCTGATACTATGAACTCACCCAGTGGCTCGCCGCACCGCCCTGCAAAGCCTAAGGCTCCGCCAACCTGCAGCATGTCTGTTGCTGAGGGACAGCTTGAACGTGCGGTTGGGCACTGAAAGCGTGGCCTAGCCTGTCCGTTCAAGGCCAAGTACGACGCTGAGCGCTCTGGGAATGCTTCTCGTCCAATCGCTCCCACTGCTACTCCCTCGCCTGGTCTTCCTGCTGCTCCTCTTGCTTCTCCGGCTGCTTCTGATGCCACTCCAGCGGCCACTGCACCTCCCACTGGTCCTCCTGTCCCTCCGCCTACCTGTCACGGCAGAGCGCTCGTCACTCGCCGAGACGGACGCCCAAGAGAGGAGGAGAGAGAGAGAGAGACGAGGAAGAACGGACAAGCAGTACAATTGACCAGACCAAACCTGGGGTACACGCATCTACACCCTACAACATATATACCCCTCCCCAAGGTCCGTTGATCCGGTCCAGGGTGATCCTGAAGCTAAGGGGTCCATCCATCATCGTCTCCCATGGTGCCAGCACCCTACCACACCTCCAGTCGAACATGGTCCGAGACGGGGCGAAGGTGCTGAGGTACGCCACACACACTCACACCGAGGGCATGGACCGAGAAGGAGGGCACCTCCCGAGTGCACGGGGAGAGCGCCGAGCTGCTGAGGCCACGGGCCGAGGGTCCGAGGATGTAGCCGAGCTTGTACCAGGCGATGATAACCGGCCTATCATCCATCCGAGGGGTACCGCACCAAGGAGAAGTCCAGTAGAGGCGTTCCCGACCCTCCGAGACTGTTCAGGATGACCCGCCGAGTCCGCCCGAGGTCGGAAGGGGGTCCTAGAGTCCGTCCCGAGCACCACAACACCCACACCCGACGCATACAGCGAGAGGAGAGCGGCCGAACCCTGGTCCGAGGGTAAGAAGCCTCCACTGAGCCGAATTGGGGTATGCGCCGAGGTCGTCTCACCCCCTAGGCAGGTAGAGAGCGGCACGTCGATCATATCCCGAGTTGAGCAGCCCAAGGCATACAACCCTGGCCGAGTCTCCGTCCGAGGGTAAACAGTGCGCCGACTGTATGCAGCAGCGACCGAGCGCTCGGTGACGTGGCGTAAAACCCGCGGGCGAACGGACAGAGCTTGCGACGGCCGTGATGACCGCAACACTACCTCAGAGTCCCGGATCTTGTATTATCGCAGTGAGCTATATCTGTTACGCCAGCACCGCGCATAAATTACTATCGGGAGTGGCCAACTCAACTACCAGTTGCTAGCGGTTCTCGGGTGCCCGTCTTAACACCCGTTTCGATCCTGCAGCCTCAACCTGTTCCAGGGCCATCACGCATTCAAGCTGCCCCACAGTCTCATGCTATGTTCCGACCAGCTGTTTCCTTCGTGCCGCGTTTATCAGCTGCTTCACGTCGTGGCTTTGCTGCCAAACCGTCCGCTGCTTCTCTGACCCAGTCCGGCTCGGCTCTCCGTCTCACAGCTGACTGCGATCAAGAAATGCATCCTGTACTACTTCTAAATAAATCATGAATCGTCTAGATCGAAATCATTGAAGTCTATAAGAATCATCTCGTCATCAGGTTCATCAGTTCCCTCAAGACCAGCAACCTTGCCCGCCATAAACATTGACTGTCCAATAGTGATGGCGTCAGGGACTTTGTACTTTGCGCTGCGTCCCGGCACAAAGTCCAACGCCTTGTCGGACCGAATTTCTCGACACAGGCGATCAAGCATCTCCGTCATGTCTGGTGGTGCGTACTTCGTCGTCCGTCCTACGAGATGATAGCTCAGAACAAAGTTCTTGAATGCAACCTTGTACAGCTTTATCAGCGGCGAGACCTTGATAATCTGCTCAAGACCGAAATTGGACGAAGCGCCACTGTGAACCACCTTTGTTGTATCCGTAATTGCGCATCCAAAGTTCACAGCAGGTACGCACCTTCAAGTACAAATTGAAAAGCTCGACTAGCCAGTCTACTCCGCGCCCGCCGTCCGCTTTCCCAGACGGATTTATGGTCCAGCTGGTGAGAAAGGCCTTGCACAGAGGCTCCGGATAGACATAGGTGAGGTTGTTTAGAACATGGGTCATGTGAAAGGCGTACTTGTTCTTCCCAGAGGCTGCGAAGATGAAAAGTAGGTGGAAGACGGCGTAAACGACACATCCAATGTCTTGTATTTTGATGGAATGATAGAGGTCCGTGTGGAGGAGCGTGTGCGCAAGATAGAGCTGCTAGTTTTCGTGCACAAAGTCGCGATCCACATCAGGCTTGGTGCTGGTCTCGTGGAAATTGGCGCCCGCGACGTACTTGTTGGCAATGTCGAAGGAGAGCTTCTTGATCAGCAGCCAGGCATCTTTGGGAGAACCAAGCTTCTTGAGCTCAGTGGCAAACACATCAAGGGAGGTGCAGGCAGGGTTCCAGGCAGTAGCCTCGCGCAGCCAGCACTCTAGAAGCATGCTGTTCATGATATGCGAGAAGCTATCATGTGCGCGGCGAAACGACGGACCGCCAGTGGCTGATTTGAACTTGTTGTGCTCGGCTGGTTTCGGTAGAATGATCTTGATGTATTTGAACACACTCGAGCTGTTCTCGTCGCTGCGGGCATTGGCTGGCAGCACATGAAGGCAGAAGACGGCTTCAGCGCTAGCCATAACAGTGTGGAACAGGCCAGGGACATCGACAATGCCCTTGAATCGTGCAAGTGGAGATGGCTCGATGCTGCGGAAGAGCTGCGCGGAGAGCAGACGCTCGGATCCACCAAGGTCGCCATGAACCAGTGTGACATACTCGTCAGTGATATTGTCCGTGATCCCAGTCTGCTCAAGCATACGTTCGACAGCCTCGATGGTATCAGCCACGGTAGATTGACTGAGATCCATTGTGCGGATGGGATCCCATTCAGTCTTGTGCGGCAGGACGCGCTGAACCTCAGTAGGGTCGCCCAAGAACTTTGTGTAGCAAGAGAAGGCCGCTTCTAGTTGAACAAGAGCACACGGATGTAGTAGGCATGGGAATCGACGAGATGCGAAGGCACGTCCTTGTCGTGGTGCGAACACAGATTGAGACAGTCCGGAATGCCCAGCATCTCGTGGTAAGTAGGCAGTTTTGGCTTGCGCTGGCCGAATAAGCAAGGAAGTTTGATGGCGGCATTTGTTTCCCAGGTCAGAGTAGAAAACGAAAGTGATCAGGCGTGAGACTCGGGTGAGACAAGATATTGAGCGCGGATATCGCGGATCTGTAGAGGTTGTCGCGTCCAGCGGTAGGAACGGCGACCCGCTGCATGAAGTTGAAGTTATCGAACGCCTTCTGCGATGTCAGTGTTGCTCCCTGGAGGAGGAGCCGCTTTTCCTCGGCTTTGCTGAGCGAGGTAACAGCACGGTCGATAGACTTGTTGCTGACGACAATGCCGGTGCGGCTCAGAGTATTGATGACGCTGTCAGAGACGTGCATCATGTGCGTCAGAAAGCCGTAGTTCATCAGCACCGCGTTACAGTTCTGGTTCGTGGCCAGCTGAGCTATGGATATCATTGTCAGGACCCCACCCATCCAGACTCTGCCCTCTACCATCTATCAGTCTCTAAGATACTTTTCTTGAGTGTCTCAAGAGATACACCCATAGTGGCCCTAAAGGGCCACATGCAGCTGCCTACTTGCTAACATCTGCTTGCTTATTAGCGAGCTGGTCACTTCATGTGCTGATGAGGCGCATGAAGTTATGGTATGTTTGTACAAGACAAACCTTCGCTTCGCTACGGTTACTAAAGTATTCAAAGTTCACATTAGTCTGACATTATCTCAAACAAAGGGAGTAGATACGCGGGTGATGAATGTACACAATTACAGAATAAATGAGCATCAGAAGGCACATGAACTAACACGCTGAGTACCGTTCAAACTGTAGAGGGACCAAGCAGACTTCTTAAGAGCCACCGAAGGAGTCTCGAATTCGCGTGAGGGAACAGGCGCTGACTCCTGCGAACCGTCACGGTCAATCGCAGTGACACGCGGGAGATCAGGCTCAGGCGAGGGAAGTTGAGGCGCGGGAGTATGCTGCGGTGTCGTCGGTGAAAGTACGTAGCGCTGATACACAGTCGAGTTGCCAGGCGACGTGGGCGAGTAGCGCGGCGACGTGGGCGAGTAGAGCGGCGACCCGGGCGAGTAGCGCGGCGACCTGGGCGAGAGGCGTGGAGAAGAGGGAGCTTGAACAGGCTCCTGTAATCCCGAATTGACGCGTGGGAAGCTCGGGGCATTGATGTCGTCGAGGGACTGGAAGATGAATTTCGATGGGACGTCTCGCAACGTCTGCGACTGCAGCGGAGGAGTATTCGAGGGGTCAATGAGGGGATCGGGTAACACCATGGGGTCAATGAGGGGATCGGGTAACACCATCGAGTAGAAACGGGCAGCGTTGGAAGTGATGGATGTGCGGAGACCGGCGCTCGGATCGGGAAAGGACGTCGATGGTACAGGCTGCGCGGAGCTGACCACACCGCTTGGACAGGGTAGCACGTAACCGCGGGGCTCAGCGGGTGCAGTCTCATCCTGCGCGTCCGAGGGTGCGGCCGATCCAGACACGGACGACGACGGGTACGTTGTACGAGAACTAAGAGCAAATGAGCGCTCGGACTGTAAATGTGAACAGGTTACTCACTCAACAGTGGCCTCCTCGAAGCCGTCCGAAGCGAAATAGAGAGCCAGCCTAGAGCAAAGTTCAGAAAGGATAGGACGTAGCCGAGTGTGAGCTCACCAGTTGCAGTAGGAGGTGGTCACAGTGTGGGCCAATGAACCGACTCGGGTCAGGGAATGAGCATGGCAAGGTGGAGTATCGCCAGAGCGGACGTCATGGACCCGAACAGCAGGAACGTCGCCATAGACGTCGGTCAACAGGCCCGACACGTTGACAACCATACCGACGCGAATGGAGGGTACTTCCAAAAGATGCGGGCAGTCGTGATCGACCAAACAGCTAAAAAGAAAGGTGAGCACGCCACCGAGTGAGTGCAATGAAGACCATACCTGACGTCCACAGGAGACGGCCATGGCTTTCCGATGTCGACGTAGGTGGTAAAGGACGCGATAAGACCCGCTTGTTCAGCGCGAGTCACGATGCCCTTGAACACGAGCGCGGGACGGCGAATGACCGGGTCCGATTCCGGGGGTGGGTCGGAGACGCAGATGGTCGGACTGTGAACAAAGAAACATCTTCCGATAACATCTGCCGGGCCGAGAACCTGCGCCCATGTGCCGGCTGGCAGTAGAGCAGACCGCGCGTTGTAGACGACCCTCGTGACCGCAACGTCGATCGTAGAACCTAACAGACAATCAGTTTGAATGAAAGACCATCAGTTTGCGGCAGCGTACCGTTGAGAGGGACTGTGGCAAAATAGAGTTGCAGCCATTTGTCATCGCCGCGCCTCGGATTCAAAAGAGTCGGGGAATTCAGCTGAAGGAACGCATCAAAGAAGAAGTGGGCCATGGTGCTCTCATGCCGTTCGTCCTTGCGGGCTTTTATACGCAGTCGAACCTATGACTTTAAACGGCATCTCCGATCTCTTGCAATTCCAAGTCGAAACTGTCAGTCAAGCGCAGAGCCGCTCGGTACTTCTCAATTAGGATTTGTGTCACGCCAAGATTAGGACAGAGTAGATTACGCTAGTCTATTAGATATGTGTTGGGCAATCAATCCTGTCAGGTAGCTTTCCTGAGCGCCAGGACGTCCGCATAAAAGTCCAAGTATCTCCAGCAACACTGCATGACAGTTTCGTTTAGAAACTGCTTCCGCTCTGCGATGCAGTCCGCGTGTTCAATCTCGATCATTAACAGACGGAAGACACCATGCACGATTTCCCGCTGCACCTCGATCTGCTCGTCGAAGTCGCAAATGGGAAGTTTAAGTTGATACGCCTTCGTCAACCACTGCTGTACGTAATCTTGGTCACGCAAACGGGAAGGGATGAGAGGCGGAAAATGTGAGAGGACGCGTGGAAGACGTGCAGCAAGATACTCCTACGCGACAGTGAGAAAGAGAGGTATGACATCATTAGCATGAGATAAACGCACTCCGAGATGCTCTTTGAGGACGTCTGTTATCGGGACTCCGTCGAATTGCTGAAGCGAACGGCGATAGCGACTTGTGCTCTGACTTCCGTCTGGTTTCACACTCGCAAGGGCGGAAACACCCGGGGCGTGGAGCGTGTCGTGGGTCGACATGTGCAAAGGTACCAGAAACTGACGGAGGTTTTATACTCTGCCTCGGAAGCAAGACGGAGCGTTCTCTTAGGTACTTTTTGGTACGAACCAGGAAGTACTATACGATCGAGACTTTTTGGTACGAACCACGAAGTACTATACGATCGAGACTTTTTGGTACGAACCAATCTGACCCTGTACGTCTAGGTCTTGACTGTCTTAGTACCAACCAGCACGTAAGGACACGTGAGATCGTTGGACGGAAAGTCTAACGACCTTAACGTGAACAGAGTCCGGGTCTGACCGAACATTATACTTTCAGACGGAGCACCTTGAGATAATCATAGCTAAACTGGACGTATACATCATTACATTGCTTTGCAAAGATCCATGGCTTTGTTGTAGAAGTCCATTTGCTTCCATAGCCAAGCGTCTATCGTGTCCCGGATAAACTGCCGCTTCTCGTCATCTCCAGACTCGTATAGAATCTCCGTCATCATCAAACCGGCAATGTTCTGAACTATGGACTGCTGCAGGGTCAACCTGTGTGTAAGTTCTTCCACGCAGTGTGTGACGCGTTCGGCGCGACGGATCCAGCGGCGAACATATCCAGCATTATCCATGCGAGATGTCTGAATGCGAGGAAGATCAGAAAGAATGTGAGGCACCCGCTGAGCAATGTAGGTCTATCCAAGTTTAGTAACAGACCCCGATCACTAAGGATGACCAACTCGCCTCGAGATCACTCTCCGCAATCTTGAGTAACGGAACTCCGTCGAATCTTCCAGGCTGCGTTGGCGACGCTCTTCCAGCTTTGAATGAGACTTCGGGGATGTGCTTTGCGCTGCCACCCTGATCACATGAGTCTTTATTTGTGCCCGTCTTCAACACGGGCTTGGCATCCAAGTCGGCGAGCGGGTCTGTGAGCGTCGAAGTCGGCGACATGGTACTGCAGGCTTAGTAGATCTCTCAGTCGAAGCTATGGTTATATAGCCTGCACGCGGGCATTGAACAGAGTACCAGAAGTCTCAGAAAGAACGGGCTTGATTGGTACCATTTCGGGACGAACTCGCGGAGTTCTGAGAAGCTGCGGAAGCTGTGCACTCGCAGTACGAGATTGAACGCATTCCATACCATGCAGCAACGTTTCCGTCTGCTGGGGATCCGGAATCCTGCTGCCAGAAAGCACAGGAAGGACTGGGTTGCGTGGGACTGAGACATTTCAGCATGTGCGCCAGCAGACACAGCTTCTGGTTCACATCGCGCCAGGTTACATCTGCGTGAGAGCATGCGCGCGCGGGATGTGCCCCTCGAACGTTATCGTCAGGTTCTCTTTATCCGGCACCACCCTCGACGTAGAGCAATGTAACTCCATCGCATGTATTTGAAGTAAAACCACAACTCGTTTTTTGATATCTATATGAGCTGAAGCAGAATGTCCGCTAGAGCCAAGGTACTGATCTCCCACGTATAGCAAAAATCGTAAAAGTCCTCCAAGTCGGGTTTATCGCTTCCCCTTAACTCCCAGTAATGCTCCTGTGCAATCTGAGCGGTGATGACCTTGCACCTCAGCAGGTCTTCTCTAAGGTCAGATCCGCCGTCTACAGCTTCCTTGATCCATACTCGTGGATCTGCCACCGTCACGAAGCCGGCGTCGTTGCAAAGAACAGGAGGAAGCCAGCTGCCAACAAAAGGATTCTTGAGAGTCATGTACCACTGATAATTCCGCAGTTAACATATATTGTCGTCCATGAGTAAGATGGGCTCACGGAGAGCCTATTATGAGGAACTTCATGGATAGGCAGATCAGAGAACTTCCGTAGTGACTCGTGGATTTCAGCCGGCATCCAGTCTCCGGAATATGTGTCTTCTTGTTCCATGGCTTCTCGGATTGCACGGGATAGAAGAGCTTGAAAACAAAGGAGCTTAAATAGAACGCTAATTCGGCCGTGTCGCATTCCCGATGCGTCATGTCTTAGATTGTACCGCGACGAACATTACCAGATTGTACCAGATCGTTACGAGTAAGCAAGGTAGCATAGGTCACGATCAACAGAACAGAAAATCGAAGGACACGTCGATACAGGACACATCGATAGTAAGGCAGGAATTTCGAGTGGCAAGGCAGTACAGGGTCGGCGCTGGCCAGTGAGCGAGATGTGCGAGGTAGAAAGGACGGGGAATTACGCGCGCATTCAGACACGAGCAGTTAAGGACAGAATTTCGCTGGTCAGGGCAGAAAGAGAGCCGCGACGTTCACAGATCGAAGGAAAACGGATTACTACCGCCGTCCCACGCTGAAATCGAAGCCGCCAGCTCCGCCTGGGTAGGAGCGACGTAGCTAACGCAGATATAAGAATTACAGCGCGGGAGCCTGCCATGTCGACGTACCTGGGATCGTTCGCAAGTTGTGCACTGCAAGCGTTGGTATATCTGAGAAATTCGTCGATAGCTCTGTATGAATCGCTTTAAGCGAGACGATGCGGCGAATGAACACGGTAAACTGACTGTTGATTAAGAGAGCCGTCCCACCACTTCACCGTGTCATCGGTCGACTTGCAGTGCGTTATATCGAGCGCGGTTAGAGTCTTGTGAGAGTAGCCTCTGTGGAATAATTGTCAGAAAATCAGACGAAGAATGAAACGAGAACGAGTTACAGAGTGCTGGTCGGACTCGCAGAGTCCACAATCCCTGTGGTGCCGAATGTGTTGATGGACTTCTCAAGATCTCTGTAACGAAGATGAGTGTAAACATGCCAAACCACGCTTCACGCACTGCATGAAGGAGATGGTGGACTCCTCGACAACCGGCACGTTGCTCGAGGTGTTAGCTTCGTTCAAGCCGCTGGGGTAAATCTTTTTGAGACTATGCGTAGTGAGCGAGTGAGGCGAGTCGAACCTCGAATTTGTCATGCCTGCTACAAAGCTCTTGAGCTTCTCATCCACCACACTGTGTGTGATGGTCAGTTCCTGCGCGCGATACAAACTCGTCACTCGCTTCAGAGACTTGGAAAGATCGCCCGACGAGTGATGACCATCAGCACGTGTGTCGCCAGCATTGCGTCTAGCACGGTCGCCGACGTCGCCGACCATTTGCCCTCCGTTCGACATGTCCGGAGTAACGGCGTCGTTTGTGCCACTGTTCACGGAAATCAGCCCCGAGACGCCGCGGCAGCGCGAAGTCCGACCTCATAGGCGTTCCCCCGGACGAAACAGCAGGGCCCAGACCTTTGAAAAAGTCGTCCAAACCGCTGGGAATATCAGTTACACGCACTCCCAGATGAAAAGCGACTCACTCCGTTGAAAGCGTGCCTCCATACTGCCAGTTTTGGCCACCGTTTGCGACAGAGACACCATTGAACATAGCATTGGCGCTCATCGTCTTCCCACTGTGAAACGAATGAAAGATGGGGACGCGCTCTCCTATAGCAGTTACACTCACTCGGGTTCGGTCGTCTTGACAGGCTCGGGAAGGGCCACGAAAGGACTCCATCCAAAGTGATCAGTCGAGATAGATATACCAAACAACGCTGCACTCACGGCAGGACGATGGGCGTAACGTCGAGAGGTTTGCTCAGGAAAAAGGTCTTCGTGGTGTCGCAAGGTCTATCGACGCATCAGAAGTACTCCAAACGGTCAAATGTGGTCATACGCTGGCATCTGCTCCTTGGCGGCCTCGGCGAGGTCTTTGACCGGGCTGGGGGCGCGCGACCTGTACAATGTCCTTAGTGTAACGAAAAAATTCAATCATAGAAAATTACCTCAGATCGAATGTATCAAAGCACGAAGCCAATTCTTTACTCGGGCTCGAAGCACGCTGCCTGCCACCTTGGATCAGAAATGGAATATGCAACTAAGGATGAAGTACCACTTACAGCGACGCGGTGGCCTTCGAAGGGCTCGGAGTACGTCCGCGAAAGCTAGAGTAAGCTTAGTTGGTGTTGAATCGATGACACTGCAAAGACGTACGGGCCAATGCCTCGACCGGAGCCTTTATTTGGGCTTCCAGCACGCCTCCCTCGCGTGGAGGTCTCCAATCTTCGCCCGACACCAGGAAGCGGAGCGTTCAGGATCTCAAGTGCGTGAACTTCGATCCAAATAGTGTCGGAGTTGACCCAGCCGCAGATATCAACGGTAATGCTGACGCCTTGCGTCGTGTACAGGGGCGAAAGCGTCTTGAAGACCTTCTTTGTACGGGGCATGGCGCAGCTGCGAAGGCATAAATTCGGACTTCATCGTATATATGACGAGCAAAACATACCGCACTTCATGCTGGGTCGGCATCCCGTCCTGAAGCGACTGTCAACGATACGTGCACATAAAACCATCGGCAAGCGCACCTCGTCTGTGACATCCACAGAAACTTCGAACTCGAACACGCCAGGGCGACCGGTCCATGCGCCCGAAACCAACTCGCGAAGTATGATGGCGTCGAACTCGAGACGAGGCGGTGAAACGTAGGGAGCAAACACGACCGGAACGTAGTCGTCCGGCATGACCTCAGCGTCGTACACCTCGGCCTTGAGAGTTCCACGCCTGATGATCGTGGTGGCCTTCAGACTGAGGACGGTTCCATCAGGATGAGGAGGTCCCGCGACGTGATAGAGCACAGCTATGGAGCTGTTGACATCTAAGCTCCACGTTAGACATAGGAAAATAAAACGTCGTAAGACTGAACGGACCTTTCACCAGAGAGTTGACGATGTATGTCCGGATTTCGTAGCCATCGCGCGTCTCGGTCTTGAGAAGACATTGGTCGTGAAGTTCGAGCATCATCCTGCAGCGAATGGCTCGCATGACGGCAACAGAATGAAAAGACGCGGGGGGGTGGACCACTGCACGCTGCATTTATAGCAGTGCGAGTCGAGCGAACGAGGCTGAGTTTGCAGGAGCGCATCGAGCTCAAACTGGCAGATGTTATTGCAGATGGTCGAGCGCGCTATGTTAATCTGGCGCAGAAGCATAATAGTTGCAGACGCAGTTGGGAAACGGTCAATGCAGAGTCCTGGTCATGAGGTGCAAGTCGTAGTGATACTGTCCGTCGTTTTCAAAGTCCGACCCTTTCCACGCGTCATTCGCCATCACGCTCTGGGGCTCTCGCTCCGACGCCGTGCAAGGTAACGGATTTCATACACCATGGTATGTACACTGTCTTTTTACGAAGACTTAATTGACTCAGGCCCAGAGCTCTCGCCGAACAGCCTGACATCGTTCTGGTGAGCGACACGCCAAGGACACAGTCATCCTTGACTCAGAGGGTTATTTGGCATGAGTTTATGCGGCCGTTTTAATTTTACTTTAATCTAATTTCTGACGCAGACACTAATTTCAGGTTGGTCCCGATAATGCACCGCGTCGCGGCCGTATGGTGTGGGTGCTTTACAACTCGAAGGCGGTCTCTTAATTGGCCACACACAATACAGTACATGTAAGTCCATTTCATAACTTCTGGCGCGCATTACTCAACCTGCTATAGTACTGCAAGTGCGGTTCAGTTCAGAGTACAACAACAGAGTCGGAAAACTTACGCAAGCTGTTTAGCCGATATCTTGAGCATGACTGGTTTACGGAGCGGAATATCCGGGGATGAAACGCGGCAGGACTTGCGCAAACGCAACTCGCGAGACCGAAGTTTCTTGACGGCCGCCTGGCGAACTTGATGGACTGTGGGCACAGGATCCACCCCGGTCTGCACCGCTGCATCTCGCTTGATAAGAGGCCCTTCTTCGAGCGTTACGGTGCCGTTGCTGCTGGTCTCAACTGGAACATCGCGCGGTACACCGTCGGCAGTTGCGTCAAGGAGTCCGGGAGGTCCCTCGTCATCCGCGGACGCCGAAATCGTCCTAAGCGGGCCTTTGTAAGGTGATTCGGAGCAAAGAGAAAGTAGAGCAACATACTCATCGACTGTCATAGCTTCGTCGTCGACCGGAGCAATATCAGCCGGGCTGTTCTCCTTATCCTGGAACGGCGATGACGGCTCTTGGGACGAGCTGGTTGTATACGCGGTCGGAAGGGCGTCCCTTGAAAGGATGCTGCGCATCTTGGACCCGTCGTACATCCCCACGGGGAACAACGCGTATCCATCCTTGAAATGGGCCCGAGAGAACGGATTTGAAGTGTCGGTTGCCAGCACTGCAGGCGGGGATCCGTCGTTGTTGTACGCGAGGGTATGCACGTCGATCATCAACTTGTCATCCCAAGTCCAACCACTGATGACGCCTGTGATAACGATAGGGAGGGCGAACGAGAGCTCTTCGAGGACGTAAAATCGTTTACGATCGCGATGGATCCAGCAACTGTAATATTATCAATGCCTCTGCGAACAGACGTGATGAGCTACGTACGATACTGTCAAGGGGTTACCCGGCCAGACGTCGCGACGCGAGATCGTCATATCGAAGATCATGCAGTCTCTGTTGGTCTCAAGAGTCTTTACTTCGGAAGAAATATACCCGTCGAGGACCAAGCGTGGCAGACAGTAGTGCCTCGGCGGAAAGGGTCCAGGGGCGGACTGGATGACTGCCGGGACGAGCGTAGAAGCCGTGATCAGGAGGCTCCTACCGCTGACAATGGCACTTCCGCGAACGTAAGCCACAGTTCCAGGCGGGCAGCGATGCTTGAGGGTGCGATGTGCAATGCAGATTGGGATGTCAGAATCTGCGCACTATGTCAACAACACTGTCAAAACCTTCTGCACGTGTACACACTCTGCAGGGGCATGGTAGCGTGGTACACATTGAAGCCTTTGAGCCCAGCAGCCTCCGCCGGGATGCGGACTGGTTCGTAGAGCGCGACCACGAGGGAGGTGATGACGAAGGACGGCATGCTGCTGGAATGGAATTCACACTGTTGCAGCAAGCGTTTGCAAGCCTTTTAAACAAAATCTAGGTGTCCGCGCGGAACGTACTGTACTGGGGAAAAACGAAACACTCTGATCACACCAAACCTTATTCGACAACATATCCCGATCGAGGAACCGCCGCTCGCGGTACAATCTGAGACCTAACATGTTGGGATTTCGATCTGAGTGACGGTGGAACGGCAAAATTTTTGGCCCTCCCATAGTGTACACGCCGTACGCAGACCTAGCAGTCGTGCGGCGCATCCAGTGCGCATTGGCTCGGGCGCTTCGGAAGCAGGTTTGACAGGTTCATCGGCAGTTGCCGAAATGACGCTTCAGCATAGGGACGGGGGGAATATACACTGTTGGTCGTGCCGTATATTTTGAATCATAACATATCTACAGGAGAATTTCAACATAGGTTACGTTCTCTGCGCTACTTTGTCCTGCCGGTAATCTCACAATACCGTGCTCACGTCGACGAACACGTGATACGGCGGTGTAGAGCTGACCATGTGAAAACACTGGCCGGCAAAGATCCATGCCTACTAAGTCTAGTGTCAATCCCTGGCAACTATTGAAGGTCGTTGCGTATGCAGGTGCCAACGGGAACTGTCTTCGCTGCAAGGTACGGCGAGTCTCGGGTAGAAAAGTCTCGAACGTGATGCGAGGAATCAGTATATCTTCCGGATCAATCTCTACGCCGGCCACTGTGTCCCTTAGCAGGCGGACGGTGATGAGACGAACACCAACTTCTGTAATGACAACTCGGACATTTTTGACGAGGCCTCGAGCAATGGAAAAGTTTCGCAATAGCCTAAAAACGGCGTTCGTCTTGATAGTCACCGAGTGACCCGGAAGACCAGGCAGATGTGCTTTCGCGGCGTAGTCCAAGCTGGCTACACCGCGCTCCGGCATTCCCGCCTCATCTTCCTCCTTGATACGATCCGCCGATAGGTATGTTCGGGCGACGCCTTGAACACGCTTTAGCAGAGCTGCATTGTACCGATCGATCTGTCTGTTCGTCGGGCAGAGAATCGAACGCTTGAGACACGCTTTGGGGTCGTCAATGACATCCTGGGGGTACACGAAATTGATGATCTCGTTGTCAGTGTGAACGTGACGCAGTAGGTCAAGTGGGACCTGCGGCCCAGCTCCATCTCCGATGGCATCCACCCAGGCTGCATACTCGATGTCTTCAGCATTGCGGATTGGAATAGTCAGTCTTCGAACGGAGAAAAGATCCCAGAGAGGTGAGCGGCGAATAGAAGCATCCACAACCTGCGCTCGAGTACCCCGACGAACGACAGGACACGTCTGACGAAAGTCCCCTGCCAGAATCACAATCTTGCCACCAAACGGAAGATTCTCGCCAGTTACTCGACGACACGTCTCTTCCACACAGCTCAGAGCAGCTCTGTTTGCCATCGGAGCTTCGTCCCAAATTAGTACACGGAACTCCCGCAGCAACTGTGCGCGAGAGTCTCCATACTCAATGGGAGATCGCAGCAGCTCATTATTTTCGTCAACAGGAATCTGCAACACTTTATTAGTCCGTGAACCCGCCGGCAATGAGCTACACACATACTTTGAAACACGAATGGGTGGTCCGACCGCCTTCATACAACAGCGCGGCAAATGCAGATGTTGCAGTTGGTAAGACGATCTCACCGCGGGCGCGCACGAAGTCGCAGATACAGTTGATTAAAAACGTCTTACCACGGCCGGCCTTCCCGTCGATAAATAACAGTAATGGCCTGTTGTTGACAATTGATTCTGTGATGTCGTTGAAAATGGCGAGCTGCTCATGAGTCAAGCGCGGAACTGCAACTGCAAGATTCCTCTTGAACCTCTCGATGTGGGGGTCCCAGCGATCGTGTTCATAGATCGCCTCGCTGATGAAAGTGTCGGGCAATGGAAGATTGAAATCCTGTAGACTGCGGCCAAACTCCTCGAACATAATGGCCAGCTCCTGTAGTGCCCGCGAATAGGCGGCATGTCGCATGCCGCCGTTGTCATAATAGAAATCCATGCTTAACTCGTCGCGAAACAGCTGCCACAGGTTCAAGGGAAAGTCGACTTCTCCAGCGTCATGAACAATCAAGTGCACGAATAGTAGCCGGATTTGACGAGGAGTACGCAGAGACAAAACGGCTTCCTGAAGCGAAAATTGAGCCTCGTTCTTATCCGCAAAAAGTCCCATAGCCTGTGCTGCCTCCTGATATGAATCGTAGGTGATTGTACCGAGCGTACGAGCATCGCGAAAAGAACGTGCGGGCCGATGCTGCAAAATTGCGCGCAAGTAGAACAACTCGCCCTGGGACGGCTTCACAGACGCAATGCGCACAAAGTGTCGATGAGAATCAGTCCGCCGCAGAACGAGGCGCTTCCACTCCCCGTTCTCAACGCCAGACTCTTCGAAGATCCCAGGCCTGCCCAGAATGCGGCGATCCCAAGGTATATGCCGGAATTTGGCGTAGAATTCGGCGTACGTCAGGTCGGAAAAGGCGATGATCTCGCCCCCAGACTCGAAGACACCAGTTGGTCGATGGAAGTAGCGATCGAGAAGAGAGAACGAGCTCGTAGGTCCATTCAAACGGTGATACTGACGGTGCTTTCGCGAGGAATGAAGATGCATAGGAAGCCCCGTAACCCCTGGAGTTTTCCCAGAGACATGAAAGCCGAGAATGCGCCAGGCAGCTTCGCCGGCGGAGAGATATCGCGCGCGCCAGTAATCCTCGACTTCATCTATCACCTCAGTTCCGTCTGGACGAAGCCGAACGTATGCCCGGTCAACACCTGGAGTGATATGAGCATTTAATACACTCAGGATGCTGCGAAGCTTACCTTTCCGAATGTACTTGAAGAGATACTGAAAGATGTGGGACGAATTCGCTACCTCAAAATTTATATGACACTCCAGAGCTCGCAAAAGTGGAAGGCAGTGTGGTACAACCATGCAATCGGCAGGAGAACGTCGACGGTAATGCGGTCGACCATCGAACGAGAACGTAGTCGCGGGTTGAACAGGCTTAGGATAGCCAAAGCGGCAGACATCGACTTCAGCGTCTTCGGCGGTTGAATAGCGGTGTGCGCGCCGTTGACAGTACTCCGGGAGCTTGGTGTTCGTCTTCGCGGCGGCAGAATCGTTCTGCGCTGGGTGGTTATGGAGCATGAAACGATGTACCAAAGCAGCATCGGCGAAATTGGTGGGCATCTCCGCAGAGACTACTCTATCGATGTCAGAGGCGTTTAAACAGTCCTTTTCATACTTGATCAATATATGGCAATGAGGCAGTCCTCGCTTCTGAAATTCGACGGCGAACAGACGATAGACCTGAGAATCGGAGAATCAGCACTGTAATCTCGAGGCGAAGCCCAACATACCACTTTGCCCGCGTTGGGGAACATTGTCTTCAATGTCTTGAACAGAACGTTCAGTTTCTGTTTGAACACACGAGCGACGATGAGAGGAGCGTCCTGCCACTCCTGATGGGGCTGTAGCTTCTCGCGAATCTCCGGCCAGTCAGGGTTGCAAGTCATCGTGATAAAGAAGGTTGGGACTCCACAGTTTGCAGCAACAGTCAGCGCGTCCGCAATCTGCTCAGAACACCACGCGTTGGATCCCAGGAAGGACGATGGCAAAAACACGTTCTCCGACTCGGTCGACATGTCCACTCCCATCAATGCCGCATCCTCGCGACGAGCAGCAAGTTGTCCAGAACGGATGTAGGAAAGTCTCGATTCGATGTTGCGGGTGAACATATCGACGACGTACTCGTTCGTAAGCCGACCAAAAAGGGAGAAGCGTTCCTCGCGAAGCAGACGCGCGCGGCAGTGCCAAAGTTGACTTGTGACATTGTCATCGTCATCTGCGCCTTGGCGCGTGAGCCCAGCGGCTTGTCTTCCCCAACCCAGTGTACCGTGTGGAAAGAATAGCGGATAGACCAGCGGCTCCCAGAATCGGTTAACTGCGGATATCTGATGGACATTCCGCGACGTTTCCTCTGCGCTATGCACAAATTCCGTGCTAGGCCTACTTTTCTTGGAAATTACAATGGATCTGAGCTTTATGCAGGTGAGAAATACGTCAAACGGTGCAAATTCCCGAAATACCTTTGCATCAGATGCAACCGTGTTATCAAAACACATTATCCCCGCTATTTCGTTGGCTCCAGCATCTCGAATCAAGAGCTGAACATTGGGAAGATCGCTCTGCGGGGACTGGCGGAAGACGTTGATGTAGTGGACGAATGGGTTGACGCGCAGAAGCGCGGCTCCCAGAGCGTCAATCCATGCGGGAGGAAGCTTTCTAAACCAATTCGATTGAGCATGCGGTGCGTTACTCGTCAAAAATCCATCGTATAGAAGCCAGCGGACAGCGGAGTTGGCGTGGTTGGGCCGCACACGATGAAAGATGCGTCCTTGTACAGCGAAATGAGAGGCATTTGGTAATGCTGGAAAAGGTTGCGAGGTTTCAAGCTGCGCAAACGAGAAGACCAAGTTGAGGAGGCGAGAGAGTGAAGATATCTGTGGATGGCCCAGGAATACTGAGAACTCGTGCGGGAGAGGCGGCAGTGGCGAGACATCGTTGAGCTTTTCTCCATTGGGCCCACAGCAAAAGCCTGCGTTCTCGCCGCTGAGAAGGTCAATGCCACAGTGTGGGCAGCGGTGTACAGCCTGGGTTCTTCTGCAAACGCCCCACCAGAGGCAATTCTTCTTCAACCTAGCAACCTTCCAGGTGTGATCGACGTCCATGATGAAGGACTCACGTCGAGCCGGCGAAATCTGCCTTGGCTTTTAAGCAGGATTCTCTCTGAGATAGAGATGGTACGTACTGTTTTGGACCTTCTTGCAGCCGTCGATGACCTTTGTGACAGTTTCTGAACGGACCGAGAGGTCCTCGTTCAGACACCGATCACCGGAAGCAAAATGGTCGACCATCTCATCGCCTCGCACGGCGAAGACACCGTGCACGGGCGACGGTGCAGGCTGTCCGTTGCTGATGTTTACTGTGCACGGATGCGCATCTCGTACGCTAGCTTGCTCGAGTCCGCATCACGTACGCTGGCTTGCTCGAGTCCGCATCACTGGCTTGCTCGAGTCCACGGCAACAGTGCCCACACGCGCACCGCCAGCGACCAGCTCTCGTTGCGGCCCAACTGTCGTCCCTACTCCACGTCATTTGCGCTCGCCGCCCGTGTTCCGTGGCCCATGCAACTCTGCGCTGGACAATAATTCCCACCTCATCTCTCGCGCCGACTTGACACCCGTCCTGCTCACTCACCTATGCTCACGACGCGCCCACGTCGCCCGGCCCTACCCACCGCTAAAGTTACCTTGTATCCCGACCACCTACCTCAACTCCCGTTCCTCGTCCTGCCCACGCAGCCAGAATCTCGCAGCCACGCAGCCGCAGACGTCGCGCTCAACTTGAGCTCGCCGTCTGCAGCAGCGCCCGTCGCGCACTCGTGTACACAGACTGTACCATTGCAACGAGCGCGACATATCGTGCATGTGGCTGGTTGACATCGCCAGTCCTGCTCTCATTCTACAACGTTCCTCGCACGGATGAGTGGGATCTGGTCCTTCCTTGCTTCCTCGTCGAGCGTCCCGTTCGCCATAAACTGCCTGTGCGCTGTTCGTCCCGAAACATCTCTTGGACAGCGTCAGCAGCGAGAACTCGCGGCTCAATTTGGCAGCGTGAGCGTTGGCGGAAATGTCTGTCCGCCAACGCCCATGCTGGAGGACTGACAGCGTGAGCGCCTTCGAGACCCCGTCGCCGACTATCACCCATCCGGCGGTCGTGCAGGGCCGGGGCAAGTGGCCGAGCTGATGGCGGCGCTTTACCGCGCGGGATTGTTGGTCAACGCGCTCAGGAGGTCGCTCATCCGTTTTTCTTTCCTGAAGCTGCGTGCTCCACCCGGACCCTCATTCCATTCTAAATGTACGTGCAACCATCTCACTCAAGCTTTAATTCTCACATTATATTTATTTCCCGAGGACCCATGTCTCATCGCACGGCTACGAACGGTTTCGATGTCGTATGTACATTGGCTTGTTCATTATGTCAGTTAACTAATGATACCACGTGCAATCCATGACCAGTTCTACAAATGCCGTAATACTGTATGTCCACGACGCGACGAAATCTCGCAAAACATGAAGTTCACTTTCCAAGCGGTGAGATTGCTGGATCCTTTGAGTATGTTGAGTGATGCTGTACTCTAACGATCTCATGCAGTCCATCATGATTGAATCGACTCTCCCTCCATGTACCTTCACGCTGCGTATCCAACGCTCAAGGTCTGGTATCGACACAAAGCCTGCTTCGTTACACATGACGCGCGGAAGACCACGACGCACGAACGGACTTCCCAGTGAGAAATACAGCTACAACACTGTTATTAATCGCTCATCGCTCACAAATCTGCTTACAGGTAATAGTTCCTTGGGGATCTCATCCACTGCATTGCTCAGAAACCGATCAATCGCTTGAAGCAATCGAGCTCGCATCTCCTGTTTGGTCATAACCATGACGGAAACGAACGTTTCCTGTCACAACTGTACGTCTTATATACTAAAAACTCCTGTTTGTACATCTTTGGGCCGCTGAGACACGTTCAATTACATTCCACACAATTCTCGCAAGGCCCGCGGCAGAGTGCAGACGCGGTCTCGAAAAAAACGATGTGGTCGGCAAACCACATATTAATCTTCTTCCACATCGCACGGCGTTTGCGTTCTGAAAATTCACGCATTCCCAATTCGTGCAACATGAGGCCGCCGATGCCCTCGTAAATGCCTTGCATCAGGCGGAGGCGATTAAGAACCTCATGCACACAGCGGACCATCTTGAGAGCCTGAGAAACCCACGACTTGACATATACCCGACGATGCATGAGCGCAAGGTTTATGCGAGGTAGGTCTCCGACTGCACTTGGCGTACGTCGCTGAAAGAAATCCAGTTGTACCTGGAGAGCGCGCCGCAGTATTAGTACAGAGACAGAAGGCACCTGACGTGATTTCTCACTCTCTTGGCCATGCCGACTTTGAGGACTGTACCGCGTTTGAGATGGCGATACTGAAGCAGCAGTTTGTCTTCGCACGGCCGCGCACTTATACAGGATTCCGTTGCGTGTCTCAGAACTTTGTTTATTCTACGCTGCTTATGGATATGGGTAGAAAGACAAAGACAGAAAGTACTGAATGGTACGTTCACATGTTGTCCGATCACAGTTGCCTTTTTGGGAAACTCGATCAAGTACAGTTCAGCCTGGTCCAATCTGGTTCATGAACATCGTACGCCGCCGCTAGACACGTTGATTGTCCAGCGACGGTTTCCCTGGCTGCACGTGGCGTAATCGACTGCGATAGTTGGGCAAGCATATCCAGAATTCCAGCCATGTAAACGACCACACGCCATGATCGCGCTCGTGTGAGATGCCGTAGACCACGGCAACGGATGCATTTTGAACACGCAACTAATATGAGAGTTAGTCTGCGGTGTTGCTGAGCTTGTAAGACTCACTAGACAGTTCTTCCTCGACCTACACTGACCCGGATGCCATTCTGTGAATCTACCTGGCCATCCACCACTCCCAGAACCGTGAACATAGGTATATAACTTGAAATAAAATGCTCCAATCGCGTGCAACTAATTCTAAGCACAGGCTGAACACGGAGGATCTCCACGTTTGCTGTCTTCGCACATGAATGCCGCATATTTCCATACACCCACACCTCATCCCCGTCTTTATAGCAGCAGTCTGTGTCTTCCTCTGAATAATATGCTCGCTTCCAAGTTAACTTGACCTCCTGCACGACATCTCCGCACTGCAAGGAACTGAGATAGACCTCAACAACGTCGTAGAACCCATTTTTACTCTCTACGACGGAGGATTCTTTGGGGCGTAGTATGAAGCGTCCGGAAATGTTGAGAGTCATAGAGGGCATGCCACGAGACCTTGTCTGCCTTTTAAGTAGTCCCTGTGATACCGGGAGAATCGACGGTATGGGCCGTTCCGCGGCTATTCATACTTCCTCTGAGGCAGCACAAAAAACAATGCAAGACAATGTAAATTCGAGATTAGAGTCAGAAGTCCGTTTATACAACTCGTTGATACATAGGTAGGGCTCAGCCGACTGTTTCCGAGTCAGAGACGCGTTTGCCCCTGGCGAGAGGACTGGACGCCGCCTTCCGACCGCGGCGATGACATCTCACCACGCGATTGGCCACTGCCCTCTTCGCAACCAGCTTACGGCCAGGAGACTGTAGACCTTCACGCTGGGCTGTGTCGTGACTGTACATATGCGTCAGTCGCAATAAAAGCATTTAGTGCAATACGAACTTCGCAACGTTGTCAGGCGCTGGATAAGTTGTCTCACTGTACGGAGGAGGTGCTGCAGCATCGTCAAAGACGGCATAACCTTCCACAATCGCGCGAAGCTGGAACGGATTCGGGAACGTTGCCAGAGGTCGATCAGGTGGGGTTCCGTTATTGTTGCAACGGATCTCATGGACGTCGATCGCCAGCTTCCCGTCCATCCATCCCATCACAACACCAGACACAACCAGAGGGGTGTTCCTAATCATGGGTATGAGGGTACGGAAGCGGCACTCATCGCGGTTGAAGACACAGCTGCAAGCGGCATAAGTTATTGCCGATCTTCGTCATTACACAATGCTCACCGGATCGTTGTAGCCACGTGAGGCCATCGATCCATGCGCTCGACTGTGAGCTCAACGATCAAGGCAGCGGGATTTGCAAAGTTGGCGATGCGACCGGATGATACGTAGCCCACCGCGGTGATGAAAGGCTCGTACAGTCTCGGAATGCCAGCGCGAGTCGAAGGCGTCGTGGCAATGTAGAGCGGGAAGACTTCCGTGGCTGTTACCAACAAAGATTTGCCCACAATGCTGAGACTGCCAATGACGTGTGCCACGGTCCCGGACGGAATGAGCTTATCGTCAGCATCGCCTACAGGGTAGGCAATGGATATGGCAAAGACTGATCCTAAGGAATGCGTCAGCCATCATTCTGCGAATATGTGTTCAAAACGCTACCGTCGATCTCCAGCTCGGACAGATATGTCGCGTACAGAATACCATGTGTAGACGGGGCGAACACAGGGTAAAAGAGGTGGAGGTGGGTGTCAATGTGAAGCAGAGGCATGTCGGCAAGCTTTGTCGTGGGCGCAGCGGTTCAGAATGTGCAAGACATCGACGCTTTCGCGATGGAGTCTTTATAGCGGCGGAATCCTTCCACGCGCACGCGTCTACATCATGCTTCCACCTGCGTTTACGACAAAAAAGGGACTGCGTTGTACCGCACCGTTCCGCACCGTACCAGACCGTACTGAACCTGACGCGCATTCGAAGATATGATCGAGCAAACGGTCATGTCTCGGATCTTTCCCACGGAACCTGGAGGCTATTCAACTTGTGCCATTCACACTCGATCACCTCCCCCTCCGTATCTTCCAAGATTTCCACTTCCAGTGATTCGTAACAGAGATGTAGTGAAAAAAATAACTTCATTCATGACAACGACGAATTACGGACATACAGAGCTCAAACCGATACATGTGCTATCATACGAGCCACCACTACCTCTGCATCGTCGAGAAAAATATGTAAAGTACTAATCCAGGCCTCGAAAGCTTCGCAATGCCGCTTTACGCCGGCATCAGTGCGTTCCGAGTCTACCATCTCCATGTGCACATCAAACTCGAGCCCAAACAAAAGCCGACGAGTGCGACCGAAGCGTCGCCGAACGATGCTAGGATGAGGAAGCCTTCTAACTGCTTGGGCGGCCCACGAGCGTGCGTATCGGGGGTCTGATATGCGCTCCCAGTCGACAGCAGGCAGGCCAACGAAGAATTTGCTCGCTCGCGCAGCAAAGTAGCACTGTGACATCAACTAAGCCGCGGAGAATGATCCAGTCCGAGATTTCTCACCTTCAAAGCGCGACGGGGATAGAAGTGAGCGGCAAGTGTCGTGGACGGTTGGGCGCGATGGAACGCGCAGGCGCAGCCTACATGAAGCCGTATGAGAACAATGAGCACAGAGAAAACGTATACAGCGTACCATAGTATTGCGAGCGCATAAATGCCTTAAAGAAGTGATGGGCGGGGACTGGAGGGGAGTCGATCGTGTGAGAGGTTCTTATATGACGCTCGGTGGAAAGTTCGGAGTTAACGCTCTTTGACAGCTGCATCCGGCGCCAAAGAAGTGTGCGGACTTTGGAATTCACGCTTCTCGAGCCCGGCTCACTTCGCGACTTAGGAAGGAATCTAGTAACTACACGAAGAGATAATCCGGGACCATCAGCGAGAATTTATGGACACCTACACCGCACTAATAATGGATGACGGTAAAATGACAAAGGTTGGTAGAGGGTTGCATACGGCGGATTCTACGACTGCGCTAGAAACATTGATATTCTCCGAATTCATCACTATTATGCGCATTACAGGCTGCTATACAGATTTGTTAGATTTGCTGCACTCTCAAAAACTTATCACACACGCTGTTCAGACAGACCCGTAGCACCATATTGTACTGATTACGCTCACATACAAAACTGCCATGGGATCTAAATATCTGGGAAAACACTTGAGTGTCCATTCAGGTCGCGCAGGCCAAGATAAACAATCCAATTTATAGACCTGCGCCGGGAGTAGTACTCAATTGGTACGCACCTTCTGGTACCTTCCAACCAAGTTCGTACTAACTGTCCTTTCCTCGCTACTTCAACTCAGCCGATCAATTCTCACAGCACTCGATCACTCAGTTCAATCTCTTCGTAGCTGGTCTTGACCAGGAGACGCGTTGCGAGCGGTGTAGACGAGCATCATAGCGTACAACGAGCATCATAAGGTAGAACGAGAGCCTGCAAGGGCAATATTGTAGCGAGCCGGACGTCTTTTACACACGAAGGAAGCAGTTCGATGATATGAAAGAGTCCCTCGGTTATTCACATGCCGCGAAGTGCGAAAGAAGGCTTCTCGATACCGGGCCATCCGTAGAGCCCCTCCTGCAAAGTCTTCCACGACACGCAGACCGCCCTGGAGCGTTCCTCATCCCGAGTGGTCTCAGAAGGTACCGTCGACCTGCGCGACCTTCAGGAAAGACGTCACAAATACAATCTTGCTCACTTTCTCAATTGAGGTACGCAGGCACCAGAGATGCGGCTGAAGAGAACGGAGAACCTGGAACGCATTAGATGACGTGGACGTCCGACCCGACGTTACCTACCAACGCCTCAAAACACTAATAGACGCGCGCGTCAGATCGTGTGCAGCTGACGCCTTGCCGTCGAAATCAAATACGATGTCGTGGACGTCCAATGTCAGTGTCCCTTCCACCACGCCCGTGATAACACCGTGGATGACGACGACACTATCAGCCCCGAGCGCACCCATGGCGTGCAAATGAGAACTGCTGGGGTCCATCTTGCACCTTATCGAGAGCGTCAGGTTCATCGATCCGCAGGGCGTAGAATTTGCGTACCTGATCGACGCTGGCACCGTGCTCCACGACGCGCGACGAGGTACCGTGAGGTCAAGTACCGTGAGCGAGGGTCTGCACAGCTGCGAGCGTGCGCAGTCGATCGTACCGCCCAGAGCGATTATCGGCCAGAGGAAGTTCGGAAGGAACGGTCCGACGGAGTTTGGAACACGTCCCAAAACGGAAATGGCACATGACGTCACAAAAATTGCACCGTGCATAATCTTGTAAGGTCCGTGAACTAAAGCCGTCGTGCCATTTGCAAGAAGTCGCGTGTTCCCGACGTCCGTAATCCGCTCCGCAACAGAGACGAACACGTTCTGCCCTACATGTCGTTAGCCTCGTTAAGTTGCGTTGCGCATGCTCTCACCATCCAGCTTGGTTGCTCCGAAATACACAA
Source organism: Auricularia sp. M13 (assembly GCA_037042915.1). Classification (NCBI taxonomy): domain Eukaryota; kingdom Fungi; phylum Basidiomycota; class Agaricomycetes; order Auriculariales; family Auriculariaceae; genus Auricularia; species Auricularia sp. M13. Next base: position 2,399,747 of record CM073195.1, on the reverse strand, counting down.
AAACATGTGGCTCCTGTTCATGTCGCGGAGAAATCACAGTCGGCCAGTAAAGGTCAAGCACATGGTGGAAAACTTGAGTGAACGCCATCGAGGCCTCTCACGCTGCGTTGCGACGCTGTCTCTTTATACCTGTCGAGAGCTCAGAGGGCAAATAAAATTAATCCGTCATTTACAGCTCGACCGCTCTATAAACTTCCAAAGTCAACCTTGATGGGCATACACATCCGTCCGCCTTGTTCGCAACCTTCGCGTTATACCGTTCTTATGAAGCACAACGATACGACAGTCACTTTGCTGCATACAATTATGCTTCGGAACCTCATCTCATATTCGTCGCTTCGACAGGAAGGGATCATCAAGCCTAGCGAGGGTGTAATGTACAAAGCAACCCTCTCAATGAACGGTTCACTCAGCCTCCTCATCCTGCACGGCCACAACCTTGCGCTTCACTGTGCGTTTCGTTTTTGTCGCCAGAGGACGAGCAGGAGCTCTATTGCAGAAATCAGCAACGATGTGCGTGCGTGCCAAACTCGACGCACGCTTCTTCATTCTCATCAACAACATTCGGAGCACGTAAGGCTGTTCCAGTCGCATTGGAACTTTAAAATTTGGGAGAATACAGTCAACAGCTCGTCGGCGCAAAGAAGTGAGGAACTCACGCAGTGGATTCTTCGGCCGGCTGGCCGTTAGATGTTGTCAACGCGAACCGGCGACGCTTCGCAGGTGGGCTTGCCGTCTCGAAGCGAGCAGTCGAAGACGAAGCCATCGTCACTGTCGTACCCACGTTCAGTTGCACCTGATCAACGTCGATTTGCAAATTTCCGCTCCCGAGATGCACCCCGTGCGCCAGGCCCACAATGAAAACAGCCGCCCCCGACTGAGGACGCGGAGTCTTCTTCCAGCGGGGCTTGGATCCATCGAACCTGCAGCTGGAACAAAAATTAATAGCGAGTTGAACGTGCGCAACGTTGGACTCACTAGACACGAGAGGCCCGCGCCTGGTCACGCACATACTCGGCAGTCTGAACAAAGTAGCCGACAGAAACCGTATCATCCATGGTTTCTGCATTGCCACTCGTATGTCCCAGAACCAGAATCGTTGGGAACGGACGTTCCGGAATCTTGTCCTCGTATTCGGAATCGTTGGCGTCGCCTGGAAACACGCTCATCTGAACAATATCGATCCATGCAGTTGCATTCGGTGGCGCAAACAGCTTTCCAAGAACGTCGACGACGGTTCCATCCAGGAGAAGCGGCTCGTTAGCTGGCGCCCACGTGCGCAGTTCAGCTGCGACATCCACGCCGCTGGTCTGTATCACGGTGTCGTATAGAACATGGTGAGTGACCTTGTGCGTCGTTGGATTTTCCGATGACACGCGGCGACCGTTGCCTAGAGCAAAGTATCCAATGATGAGCAAGGAAGTCATTGCGAGCGTCGCACCTCCTCTGTTGGCAAACTGCAAGGCCTTTATAGGGATGGAAAGCCTAAACGCACAGAGGTTTCGTACCACAGAGAATTGTACTGAATCAAACCGTCTGCAACGGTGCAGGCCCAAAAGGAACTACGCGATCGAGTACAAACCGAGACACGTGTTCGATCAGCCGGTTGTTCCCGAACTATATAACGGCCCAGATTTTCTCTCCTAAAAAGGAAACACGCCAGTCCTTAGAAAGGAAATTAGGTCCGCGTTTGACAGTTAAGAAGGAATTTGGTAACTATACGAAGGTATATTTTTATTTATTCTATGCCCCTATGCCCCTATACCCCTATGGAACTGCGCTCACAACTTTGTTACACCCAGAATCCACACCAGTTTGCACTAGATCCCTCTACACCCCTGTTACGACCCCCCCTTGCCTGCCCCATGTTGACCCATTGGAATGTACTTTGTACAGACCACAGCGTCTTGGCTCTGTATTTGTAGCCTGCTTACGCTGTCTAAAATTCAAGAATTTCTCTCTCTCTCTATCATTGTCAGGATGCGCTGTAAAGCCTGAGATATGGACCAACGGGTTTTGATGCTTACACATACAATCTCAAGCATTCTCCAGTTTCTTATAGCCACATTTGATGGCCGAGAACGTGAGGCCACAGGAGGGAGTTGAACCGCGACCAGTGCTTGCACCTCAACCGGCGCATCAACGTCCATGGCGTTGCCAGGATCATGCGCTGCTGGGCGTCCCGGATTGCCATCTGCATCGAGTTCTGGGGCCAAATTGTCATTGTCAGCCTCGTCAGCCATAGCAATGAGCTCATAGTGTCGCAGAACAGTCGCCGCACCCAATATCCAAGTCTCGTCTGCAGGACCGGCGTCAGAATCAGGGATACAAGCCCAGCGGACGCTCCCTCGCGCGTCGACAAGGTGGGAGAACAAAAGCCAGAGGTTGGGAGTGAGGGTGCGCATTTTTGACGCGAGTGCAGACAGGTTGAACGTCTCGAGCTGCTCGGGCTGCGCGTTTGCGGCATTCGCGTGAAACCCAGCATCCTTGCATGTTATCGTAAGCATTTCCGCAATATAAAGCTGCCTTGAGTACTGGAGAGACCAAGCACTGACAGCGGCCTCGTTGCAGCGTGTAAGCAATGGTAGCAGGGCGGGAACGACAGCCGCGAGAGCATCAGAGAGAGCTGGGCGCCAGCATTCGAGCAAGTCAATAGCAAATTGGTGCGGAGCGACGTTGAGCATATGCAGAAAGGCCAGAACACGGTCAAAGGGTGTGGGCGCGTCGGGCAATAGCAGATTGAGCAGTGGCACGGCATTGTCGCTCAGATGTTGCCTGGCGTGTGCACAACGCGCATCGTTCAAGCGGATGACATCTCGGACGAATATATATGAGGCGGGTACTCGAGCGCGTCGAGTATATCGAGCGCGGTGTGCGCGTTTGGCGCCAATGCAGCGCATGCAAGCCGCTGGATTATGGCCCGGCACTCAGATCGTAACTCGTCGCGTTCTTGCGCGCAAAAGGCATCGTCTGACCCAAGCAAGTCAATTATGAGGGTCAACAGCGTGTATTCGAGAGCACGGAGGGCGGCGAGGGCAGCGCGGACGCGCTGGGCCATTATGGTCACCGTGCTGAGTCAGGTCGCGGAACGAATATATTGTTAAGCCTGCTGTGCCTTGGGGGTTTGGTTGCAAGGATAGTCGAACGTCCGGGCGCAGAGAACACTCGAACGAACAACTAGAGCCTTCGGTGCGTTATTGAGCACACCGGCTACGTTGAGTAGCACGACCGAGGGGACCACGAGCAACAGAGGACTCAGACGAGTCAGTCGGGCGAGGGAAGAACCCGGGGGTGAAGTCGAGAGAGAGAGAGATAGAGTGTGCGAGGGGCACGACTATGTCGATTTTGTAACTGGGGAGCTACACACAAAGTCGAGGGTCTTTTATACCTGGGGAGGTGATCCGATGTAATCGGAGTGTATCCTAGAGACGAAGGGGAGGGAGCCTCAGATCAATAGAGATCTTCGTCATCGGCCGATAGGATGAGTAAGAGCGAGTGGGTAAGGTATCGGGGGATCGGGCGAATGACGAGAGGCGAATGAGTAAGACGAGTGGAGCGAACCGGATATGAACACTATCGATACAGTAGAGACAAGGCGAGTTAGGTGGATGTATGCGAGTAAGGAGAGAAGCTAGAGATGAGAGGGAGAGGTCTTGAGGTAGAGGACGATGAGGAGAACATATCCCGAGCATATGAACACGAGGGGAGATAAGCCGGGTATTCGGGAGCTTGACCGAGTTGACCGAGTTGGCCGAGTGACGTAGAATGATGCCGAGTGATGCCGAGAGCACGTGGGGTCCGCGGACCGGGGCACAGGCGTAACAGTATCCCCCCTTTACGTCCTGAGCCCACGAAGGACTGCAGCAACGCAAGGTGAGTACAAAAAATGAGATAGCACACACTCGAGTCCGAATGGGGCCAAAAATCGGGTCGGGTCGGGACGGGTCGGACGCAGATTAAAAGTGGTTGGGTCGGGGGTTGAATCGTCGAACCAGTCTTGTCTTCTGCCCGTCGCCCACCATGCCCCGCTACGAATCGCTCGAAGACGTCGACGCCGCGTACGACCGCAAGACCGTCGGCACCGTCATGAGGTCGCTCGAGGATGCCCCGACGATGGAGGCGTTGATCGCGACGCACGAGGCCGCGAAGAGAACGTTCGGCGGCCTGCAGCAAGAGACCGTTGACGAGGAGGACCTGGACGCGATCGACGCGCTCGGCGAGCGCAAGCGCCAGGCCCAGGCCAAGATGCGCCTGGCGGCGCAGCGGCGCTTCGGCATGCTAGCCGAGCGTGTGGCCAAGGTTGCAGCAGACGCGGGCGCCAAGGCGGCGAAGAGCCAGGCGTCGCCGGCGAAGGCGTCGACCACGAGCACGAAGGCGCCGGCAAAGGACGCGAAGGGGACCGAGTCACCGCCGAAGAAGAGGAAGGCGTTGGAGGTATGGGTCGAGCTGCCTCGACTGCGCGACTTGGCTAAGGTGCGCTTTTTTGTTATAGGTCGAGGTCGCAAAGACTGCTCAGGCGCCGCGCAAGGTCGTGCCGAAACCCGTGCCGGTCGCGGTCGCTCGCTCGCCGTCGCTCGGGGCGGGCGAGACGCTCGAGGACGAAGACGAGGTCGAGGAGGTCGCGAGCCCGGTGACGCCGGTCGCGAAGCCCAAGCTGCGCGCCGGCGGCAAGTTCACCGACAAGTGGCCGGCAGTACCGTTCGGGACGCGTTTCCCAAGCAAGGTGAGTTTTTTGATCGTTGGTGTTTTGCTCGCCGAGGCTGACGTCGAGCAGTGCGAGGCTTGCGCCAAGCGTGGCGGTCAGTGCGTTTGACAGCACTGGTCGAACACCTGCACCGCGTGCCACCAGACCCGGGGCAAGTGCTCGCATTCGGGCAAGCCCTTCGTGCCACGCCGCGAGAAGAGGGCGGCGTTGCCGAGTGCATCGCCCGAGCGCCCGAAGAAGGTGCGAATTGTCGAAGGGACGACACTGGGGACGAGGGCGGCCGAGGAGCGTGCGAAGACGGCCGAGCATTACCAGGTGGTGGAGAACCACGTCCGGTGGACCCAAAATTCGGTCAACAACATCGAGAGGATGTTGTACCAGATGCTGCAGTGGCAGGCGCAGCACTTCGGTCAGCCAATCGAGGGGTCGATCGACGACCCGTTCACGAGCGAGGAGGAGGAGGAGGACGAAGAGGAGGCCGAGGAGGAGGTCAAGGAAGCGGTCGAGGAAGCGACCGAGGATGCGGACGAGTAGGCGATAGAGTAGAATCATAGCGGGTGCGACCAAAGTCGCCAAAATGTAATAAAGGCCTGTTTCTTGGAACCGAGTGAAAAGCGAGTGAGCGAGGAGAAAGCGAGTGAAAAGCGAGTGCTTAGATGTTCTCGAATTTCTTGCGGATTTGTTGGAATTCTTGATAACTACCGGGAGCGCTGGGATTTGCAGCATAGAAGTCTTGAACTGCTTCTTGCGCGTGTTCAAGATTTTCTGAGCCCATCTCAGTGGTCTCAGGGTCGTCGGGGGTGCCGATGTGACCGATCCAGCAAATGCGAAAACAAAGGCGCGAATGACGATGGCGATTGTCGATGCGTACGCTGAGTACTTCGAGCTCGTACTCCTGCTCGCCGTGGACAACAACGGGCGGAGGAGGTTCTTGATGTTGGCCGGGGAACGCCTCTCGAGGGTGAGGTTCAAGCTGCGAGATGTGAAAGACTGGGTGTACGCGAGCGAGGTAGTCAGGTAGGCTGAGAGTGAACGATTGCAAGCTAGGTTGATCGACAATCGGGAACGGGCCTGGGTATCGATCGGCGAGCTTGCGAGTGGGCTGCGTCGTCTTGATGTGCTCCGAGAGGACGTAGGCCATGTCGCCGACCTTGAAGTCAGGCAGGGGAGTGCGTCGAGCATTCGCAGAGGCAGTGTAGCGTTTCTGAGCGGCAGCGATCTGCTCCTTCAGAACGTCCTGCAATTCGTGGATGTCGACAGCGAAGTCGCGGGCGCGAGCAGAGGCAACGTCGCGCTCGGGGTAGACAGAGATGTTCGGGTGAAAACCCTTGTTGGCGAAGAAAGGCGAGACACCAGTAGAGTCGTTCGGGGTGTTGTTGTACGTGAACTCGGCGAGAGGGAGTAGCTCGGACCAGTTGTCCTGCTCGTAGTTGCAGTAGAGACGGAGGTACTGCTCGAGCGTCTGGTTCGTGCGTTCGACTTGACCGTTCGCCTCCGGGTGGTGACCCGAGGTGAAGTGCATGGTCATGTTGAGGAGCGAGCCGAGTGCGCGAAAGAAGCGGGAGACGAATTCAGAGCCGCGGTCGGTAGAGACGTGCAAGGGAGCGCCATGCTTGGCGAAGACGTGGATGAGGAAGAGACGCGCGAGTTCTTCGGAGGTGATCTTGCCCTTGGTCGGGACGAAGATACCCTGCTTCGAAAGGCGATCAATAATGACGAGGATCGCAGTGTAACCGTTGGACTCAGGGAGTTGTTCGATGAAGTCCATCGAGATCGAGTCCCAGTTGCGAAGCGGAATCGGGAGCGGTTGAAGTCGACCGTACGGCTTGTGTCGTCGAGGTTTGCTGCGCCCACAGGTGACGCAGGCCTGGACGTAGGTACGAATCGAGTCGCGCAGGTCGGGCCAGTAATACTCGCGGGCGACCATCTTGAGTGTCTTGTTCTGACCTAGATGGCTAGCGAGCGGGCGATCGTGCTTTTCGCGAAGGATACGAAGGCGACAATCGAGAGCGTTCGGTACGTAGATCCTGCCCTTGAACAGCAAGAATCCATCGTCCAAGGCCGACCAGTTGATCGCGTCGTCGGTGCCGAGCTTTGAGCGAATGTCGAGAGTGAGTTCGTGCGAGTCGTACGAGGCGCGAATGTCATCACGAATGGACTGAGTATCCATGATTGTGGCTGCGCGAAGGAAAGTCTCTTCAGCAGACGTCACGCGAAGGGAAGCGGCGAACTGTTCCGAAGTAAAAACGGGTCGGAAGTTCTGCGGGTTTGCGCTGGCGTAGCCACCATCCCCCCTTTTGAGATAGACGTCGTGGCGGCGAGTGAGAGCATCGGGTTTGCCGCCGAGTCGACCGGGGCGAAAGCGAATGAGGAGGTTGAAGGTAGAAAGGTACTCGGACCAGCGAGCCTGCTGACGAGTGAGCATCTTCGTAGTAGAGAAATACTCGAGGTTCTTGTGATCCGTGACGACGTCTATTGGGGTCTCGGCCCCTTTGAGGTAGTGTCGCCATAGTTCAAACGCCTCGAATATCGCGAGTAGCTCCTTGTCGTGTGTGTCGTAGTTGAGCTTGGTGGGAGTGAGCGTGCGCGAGTGGAAAGCGACGGGGTGAACAGAGCCGTCCGGGAGGACGTGCAAGAAGATCGCCGCGATCGCGTAGTCGGAAGCGTCAGTCTCGACGACGCAAGGGAGAGCGGGATCAAAGTGGTGAAGGATGGGAGCGCAAGTGAACGCCTTCTTGAGCTCGTTGAACGCAGCAAGGCATTGCGGAGTGAAGTTCCACGTGGCGGTCTTTCAAGTGAGACGAGTGAGCGGGACGACGATATTGGAGTAGTCGTAGATGAATTGTCGATAGAAGTTCGCGAAGCCGAGGAACGACTGGATGTCGCGAAAATTGCGAGGAACGGGCCACTCGAGGAGGGTGGCAATCTTCTTTGGGTCCATGCTGATGCCCTCGGGGCTGATGATGTACCCGAGGTACTCGATGGTGTCAGCATGGAACTTGCACTTCTCGGGCTTACAGAAGAGGTCGTTCTCCCGCAGCCGTCGAAGGACCTCTCGAACGTGTTCCTCGTGCTTCGAGGGATCATCCGAGTAGATGAGGATGTCGTCAAGGTAGACGGTGACCGTGACTTCGAGGAGGTCGGAGAAGATGTCATTCATGAAGCGCTGGAAAGCGGCTGGAGCGTTCGTGAGACTGAAAGGCATGACGAGATACTCGTAGGTGCTGTAGCGCGTTTGAAAGGCAGTCTTCCACTCGTTGCCGGCCACAATGCGAACGTTGCTGTATCCGACACGAAGACTGAGCTTGGTGAACTTCTTGGCGGTGCGAAGGCGGTCGAGCGTAGACGAGATGAGCGGGAGCGGGTACTTGTCCTTCCGAGTGATCTTGTTGAGCCCACGATAATCGACGCATAGGCGAAGAGAACCGTCGGCCTTCTTGACGAAGAGAACCGGGGCACCACCCAGGGACGACGAAGAGTGGATGTAGGGATTTGCAAGGGTTGGGTGACCCTTCGTGGGTCGCTGACCCAACCCTTGTGGGTAAGGGTAAGGGTCAGAGATTTGTGACCCCTGACAGTGAACCTTTTGGTCCATCAGCACACTTCACTCCACCTGTAGGAATATGTTCTCATATATCTGGAGGCAAGGGGAATGCTTACACAAGAGTACAATTAAGGGTATATGTCATGGGCACATGGCAGAACAAGATGACAGTCACTGGGAGTCCATTTCATATGATTACCCACCATGGGTCACACCCAGGGGTGACCCTTGGGTGACCCTTGGGTAGTATTATCATGGGTCAGACCCACAAGGGTAAGGGTAAGGGTCAGCTCGAATTTACCCATGGGTGACCCTTGCAAAACCCTAAGTGGATGTGTCCTTTGCTGAGGTTATCCTGAATGTACTCCCGAAGTGCGAGTTGCTTGGGCTCAGAGAGTGAGTAAATCAGACCGGATGGGAGAGGCTTGCCTTCTTCCATGTCGATCTTGAGATCGTACGGCCGATGTTCAGGGAGTCGATTCGAGGCCTCCTTTGAGAAGATGTCGAGGTACTCGTGATAACACTCGGGGATGCCTTCGCCGGTTTCCGAGGCCGGGTTGGCAGACTCAGAGCGAGCGGGCACCAATGGATCTCAAATGTAGATGGCCGAGACCATCGAGCCGCGAAGTCGACGAGAGGTGTCGAAGGCTGGGGTGCCGATGATCATGATGTCGACGCGAGCAGCGGCCACACGAAGGGCGGTTTTGTCCATCGGCAGTTCGGGAGACAGAGTACGTGGCGCGAGAGGAGGTGACGACGGAGTCAGAGGATCCAAGTCAAGCGAGAACCCAGGGACGAAACCCGAGGGATCCGAGGGCAAAACACAAGTGGGGAAAGAGATGCGGTGATGGAACCAGTCAATCCTAGGATTGTAGCGGGCCAACCAGCGGTATCCCAACACTGCAGAGCAAGTCGGATCTAGAGTGGTGAGGAGGAAGTTGATGATCATCGAAGTTCCGCAAGGGAAACGGACGGGGAGCGACACGTATTTGGAGGTAACACCGCGATAGGAGCCATCGAAGAGCTGGAGGCAGAGTGGTTGATCGAGAGACTTTTGAGGGAGTCGAAGACTCTCGGCGAACTGAGTATCGAGGAACTAATCTTCGGAGCCGGAGTCGACGAGTGTGCGAAAGGATGGGACAGCGTCGGAGGAGAGGACGACGATGAGAGCGTCTTGATCGGTGAGCATGGCAGCGTTCAACCGAGTGTAAGGCATCTTGGGCTTGACGCAGTTGGCCCTAGATGCCCGTGGGGGACTGCCCGTTAGTTTTTCGCTTCCGCCGGGGCAGAAGCGGCGGCGCCTGAGGGAGCGGGAGCCGGCGTCGAGGAAGTCGCGGGTTGAGCCTTAGCGGCGCGACCCTTCGACTCGCGATTGTGAGCGGCCTTGCAGCACTCAGACGCGGTGTGACCGGCGTGGCCACAGTAGAGGCAGAGGTTGTTATCGAGGCGACGGCGTCGTTTGGCGTCGTTGAGCTTGCCGTTCGAGTTGAGGTTCTTCACGACGTCGTCCTTCGACTTGGTCGTGGTCTTCGAAGATGAGCAGGCCGAGGTCGAGGACTGACCCTTCGAGTTCGAGTGGTTGTTCGAGTTGCTGTTGTTGCCGTTGTTGCCGTTGTTGGAGCGCGCGTTGGACTTGGTGTTTGATCAGGAGCCCGATTGTGGTGTGCGGTCGAGGTGGTCTTCTGCGCTTTGTGTGGTTCGTTCGCGTGCTCGAGAGCTTGCTCGTCCTTGTTGATCCAGTAGTTGGCGTCGATGCTGAGGGCGAGTGCTGCGAGCGGCGTCAGCTGAGACGGGCGTTGAGCTACCTGAGCAGCAAAGACAGATTTGATGCGGCGAGGGAGGCCGCGATAGAATTGCGAGGTGAGAGCAGCATCGTCCCAGCCAAGTAGTTTTGCGTATTCGTCGAACTGGAGCTTGTAGCGGGCGACCTTGCCGTTGTCGGCCATTTGCAGTCGTCGAATCTTGACTTCGGCGTGTTCGTGTTCGTTCGTGACGCCGAAGGTGATCGTGAGTTCGTTCTTGAAATTGCTCCAGTCTTTGAGGAACTCGTAGCTGGGGGGCGGATTCGGGACAAGAGGGACGTAGCCGCCCCACCATTCCTTCGCCCGACCCGAGAGATAGGTCGCGGTGAAGAGAATCTTCTCGCGGGACGTCTGGTACTTCCGAGGGTTAGCGAGGAAGTAGGTCTCACAGTCGATGAGGAATCCGCGAAGTTTGTTGGCGTTTTCGCCGTCGAACTTGTCGGGTTTGGCGGCGTCGATGCGAGAGCTGCTGCCGCGGTCGACGAAGTAGACACGAGGGACGTTGTCGTGTTGATCGTGGAATTGTCGTTAGGGATGTTGTCGTGTTGATCGTGGAATTGTCGTTAGGGATGTTGTCGTGTTGATCGTGGAATTGTCGTTAGGGATGTTGTCGTGTTGATCGTGGAATTGTCGTTTGTGATCGACGTCCGAGTCGTAGCCATCCGATGGGGGGTCGAAGGGAGGTCCCGGAGGACCTGGAGGATCGTCACCCGCACCCTGCACCCAATCCTTCTTAACCCAATTTCGGTGGCACAAAAGAGGTGGAAAATCCTTTGGATGGATTTTCTACCTGTTTTTGATGCCTTTTCTCCGTTTTTGGTATTTTCCACTTCTTTTGTGCCACGGAAAATGAATTGATAAGGACTGGCTGCAGGGTGTGACCGCCACCACCGCCACCACCACCACCGCCACCACCTCCGGGAGGAGGGTTCAGGGGGTGCGATCTGTGCGACGAGGGCAAGGGTGCACCTCGACAACCACCACCACCATCGCCGCCGCCGTCACCGCCTCTGCCTCCACCGCCGCCACCTCCGCCGCCTCCTCCGCCACCTCCACCGCCACGCCGAGGCATGCCAGGGGTGCCGGACGGGTAGAAGCCGCGGGACGACAAGGAGTGCTGCAAAAGACGAGGACTCGAGCGAGAGCCGGTGTACGGGACGAGCGCGAGAGGGTGTTGAGAGCCGAGCGAGTGAGTCGAGGGATGTGAAGGCGGTCGCATCGTGTGACTTGAGGGAGGGTAGGAACCGCTTGGATCCGCGCGTAGTGTGGACTGGGCCGGCGAGAAACGCGAGGTGCGAAGCGAGCTGGAGAGAGTATGTTGCAAGAGGATTTCGTCATCATCGTTCGGCGGTTGCGAGTGCCGAGATGATCCAAAGCGGCTAGTGCCCGACATCGAGACTGATGGCGAAGGCGTAGCCGGCTGAGGAGGTTGTTAGTTGCAAAGACGAGCCTGACGACGAGCTTTGCGAAGGATAGCGTTGGGGGAGTCGAGTAGAGGCTGGGGTTCTTCTTGGTTTCTTCTGAGATTCTGTCGAGTCCCAAAGGGCATACAACTCGAGCGGAGCTCGAGTTACGAAATACTGTTAAGCCTGCTGTGCCTTGGGGTTTTGGTTGCAAGAATAGTCGAACGTCCGGGCGCAGAGAACACTCGAACGAACAACTAGAGCCTTCGGTGCGTTATTGAGCACACCGGCTACGTCGAGTAGCACGACCGAGGGGACCGCGAGCAACAGAGAACTCAGACGAATAGATCAGGCGAGGGAAGAACTCAGAGGCAAAGTCGAGAGAGAGAGAGATAGAGTGTGCGAGGGGCACGACTATGTCGATTTTGTAACTGGGGAGCTACACACAAAGTCGAGGGTCTTTTATACCTGGGGAGGTGATCCGATGTAATCGGAGTGTATCCTAGAGACGAAGGGGAGGGAGCCTCAGATCAATAGAGATCTTCGTCATCGGCCGATAGGATGAGTAAGAGCGAGTGGGTAAGGTATCGGGGGATCGGGCGAACGACGAGAGGCAAATGAGTAAGACGAGTGGCACCCCAGGCAGTCACCACGGAGGTCCCGAATACATCCGAAGGGGGGTTTCCCAATATCAGAACAACCCCCCTTAAATCTGTCCGTCGGCCAGATTATATCGGTCGCTGGCGACATCGACTGGCGGGTTGTCCTTTCCGCGGCCGCCGCCGTCGCCTCAACAGCCGCCGCCGTCGCTCCAGCGGCCCTGGCTGCTGTCGGCGGCGACATAGGGCCTGTCCACTGACCGTTGCGACCGTCGTCAGCAGCCATCAGCCGGTGCTAATGGGGCGCTACCGGCAATCTCCGGGGATCGTCGGGCCTGATGTGCGGGACGCCAAAAGCATCCCCTCGCCGGCGCTTATGGCAAATGCCAACCCGCATCAATCCGGGTTTGTTTGCTTCAAATGCGGCCGCCGTTGACCGGATCGTTCGCCGGCAGGCAGAATATTCGTCGGCAGGCGGAATAAAAACATTCCTTCCCCTGCACCCTCTAATACATAGTGGCATACATGTATACAGTAATATTGAATGCAAAAGTGATAGAGAAGAGCCATGCCAGCACATAGATGTGCCTGTTGCTGTACATGATAGTGGTGGCGTGGTTTGGCGTGGCGTAGGTGCGTATGTCTGGAATGTAGGGGGTCACCCTAGTGTTGTTGTGTAGTGTTGGACTCTGCGAAGGTTCGGTGTGGCGTAGGTGCGTATCTTTGCAGTTTAGGGGCTCGCCCTAGTGGTTTTATGTAGGTCTATGCAAAGGTTCAGCGTGGCGCTATCGCTGCAATGTACGGGCACACCATAGATAACTGTAGAGCCTTCACCGAGCAGCAGATGTCACCCGTTGATCGGCGGATGACTCCCGTTCACTATTGATAGTCAGTCTCAATTTAGAACTGGCTGAGCAGAGCCATGCGAGTGACACAGATGTGCCCGTTGTTGTACATAATAGTAGTGGTAGCAGTTAGTTATACAGGTCAATTCGTTGCTTCAGCATGGCCTAGGTGCATATGTCTGGAATGTATGGGGTCACCATCAAGGCAGCAGAAAGTTCGGTGCAGTCAAAGTGTAAGGGACCATTGGCGCGTCGGTGAATCACGCCGGCCGGCGAAAGACGGCAGCCTGTAAAAGCCTAGGGACCATTGGCTCGCCGGTGAAACATGTCGGCCGGCGAATGAACAGCGATAGTTAGCCGGCCGGTAACTTCATTGGCCCGCCGTTGTAACACCTTGACCGCTGACGACACAGATGTGCCCCTTGCTGTACATAATAGTAGTAGTAGCAGTTCATTATATACTGGCTCGCCGCTGAAACATGTCAGCCGGTGAATGCACACGGATAGTTGGCCGGCCGGTGACTTCATTGGCCCGTCAGTGAATCACGCTGGCCGGCGTAAGCCATAGGATCGTCGGCCAGCCAGCGAAAGAGGGACTATTCGCTCGCCGGTGAAACATGTCGGCCGGCGAATGCACACGGATAGTTGGCCGGGTAAACCCCAGAACATCCACTCCCTCGTCTTCGACCGTGCCATATTCCCCTCCAACTTCTTTGAACGCCGCCATACCACTGGGATCGACTTCAACATCCCTGACCCGGTCACCGCGGCTCGCCGGGCGCGGGCCCTTGGCACGGCGCTCGTTCGGTCCTAGTAGGGGGGTTATGTTACGGCTCATTCGCTTTTCGCTCCTATCGCCGTTGGGTTTATCGGACCTCACTCGCGCCGACGTCATACGGACTGAGTCATCAGACCGAGACCCGCCGGCGCCTGCGTGGCCCTGGCTTGCGGTCAGCGGTCCGGCCGGTTCCGGACCCCCTTTATATACCGTGTGCTGTCTGCTCTTTGTACGCTAGATTCGAGCTGGTTTGCCCACCGCCGATACATCACGTCTTTCCTCCCCCACCCGCAGAGCGTCCGTTCGGCGAGTATCCTCGGTCACCGTAACATAGCACATAAAGGCCCATGGACGGTCTCCCATTGGAGCGCCCGGCCTGGGAATTTTACTGTTTCAAAGCCCCCCCCCCCCATGCAGAAAGGCCGACAACCAAAAAAGGAATAGACTGTGTCTATACATTTTTGGAGTCGGTGATGAAGGCTCAGATGGCATAAGCCGGCCGCGGGGGCCTGCAACCGCGCAGACGGTCACCGACTCGCAGGACACTAGGGGGTTTCACGATGGCGGTTTTTGAGCCGTTTTCCGGCCGTTTTCGAGTCTGTTTTCGAGTTGTTTTTGCATCCAAAATAGCCATCAAAAGGAGAGCAAAAGTGTTTTACATCGTGAAACCCCCTTGGGAAAACCAACAGTCAGTGAGCGTTTTCCCGTCCGTCCGTAGGATATGCCCTGAACGGGGAAGGATCGGGGGTCGGAAGCCCCGACTGGAGCCGATGCCAAAAAACAGCGGGCAAAAAACGAAAGGGAAAACGAAAACGGGACGAAAAGCAGCCTCGAGGCTGCTTTGGATTTGGCCGTTTTCGGCTGAATCTGCGTTTTTCCCAACGGTTTCGGGGTCCTGTTTTTGGCAAAAACATGTTTGAAAACGGATCTGAAAACGGCCGGAAAACGGCTCGAAAACGCCCATCGTGAAACCCCCTACTGTCAGCCGGCTGGTACCAAGGGGTGTCCAAGAACAAAAAAAGTTACACAGGGTCCAAAAAACGAAATAAGCTCTCCAGCGGACCCCTCCCTCCCTCCCTCCTGCCTAATCCGGTAATATCTTCCCACGCATTTGCCTCCGGATATCTCGAACTGCTAACTCCGGGATCATTGAGATAATCCCAGGGCTTTTTGTCATGCTCCCTAGTATCTAAGTCATCAGCTCAAAACCTCAGCATCCAGACACATAAGTTCTAAAGTTATTCCTGAATACGACCCAACCTGTCCTCAAGGAGCGGATGGTCTCTAATGAGCAACTTGTGAATAGTATGCTGCATGTTAGGGTTCAAACAAGGTTCCCACCTCAATTTCAGGTGGTCATATATAAGTCCCAGGACCTTCTCTGCAGCTTTGGGATGGATTCGGAGGCAAATACTCATTTTTCAAAAAACGAAATAAGGTCCTCATTGGACCCCTCCCTCCCTCGTCCTCGTGCTATCGGATTTTGCCGATGGACACCCCTTGGCTGGTACTATCGGCAGCCGGGAGAGTCTTTGGACCTGGGATTTGTGCCAGAATTTAAGAGACGCCAAGCCAGCTCTCCTTGCACGGGAGAAAGACTCATGAACGGGGAGTTGAAGCGGACTTCAGACAGCCAGAGACGAGAAATGAAGCTGTCTTATCATGTGGCGGCAGCAGATAGCGATGGGGAAGATACATCTGGCAAAGGAGGCGCAACGAGGGGTACGATCCTGCCGCTACGATAGGCAAAACCTTCGGGGACGATGTCGAGCGAGCCGACGCGCGGCGGGGTAGCGCGGGTGATGAACTCCATGACGCAGGGCAGCTTCGCGCTCGCCTGACGCAGCGCCTCGCGCGCGAGCTCCTCGCGGATGGGAATGCCGCCGATTTCGAACAGGACGCGGTTCGTATTCACGCTGGGCTGCGGTTCAGCGCGTGACAAGTCTGACGCAGCGTGCGCACCGTGTTGCCCAATACTCAAACAATCCCTTGCCGCGGCCCATACGCGTTTCGTTGCCCTTCACGCACACCGGAATGTCGGGGAACACGCGCAGCCAGATCTTTGCGCCCTTTAACGGCTTGAGCTTACGTTTGAGCACGTCGTCTGCAGACTGCAGCTGCTTGGCCGTCAGCCGCTTGCCCTCGGAGCGGATACGGATGCCGTAGTCGCCGAATGCCAACGTTGTGCCCTTCGTGCTGCCGCCTGTGGGGATCGGGATGACACCACGGTGCCGCTTCACAAACTTGACCGCGCGCGGCGCCAGCTGCCCGCGAAACCTCGCTTGTGTGCGAAGAGTGCTGGGCGCATGCGACGGAACGGCGGTGCGCGCTAGCGGCCGTCGAAGGACGTTGAGGAGAAAGGACATGACAGAACGGTTCTGTACTCCGATGGCGTCAGATTTTCACTTCCCATTCGAATCGGAAGACTCGTGAATACTTGAAAGACGAGAGAAATACAGATTCGCGGGCAAGGTGGAGAGAAGGAAAGGAGTAATTTACAGCAGCAGCATAGGGCCTCTTCTAAGTCTCATGCGTGCCATACACGCTTCACGAGCTCCGTCATTCCTGCAATGCAAAACATGAGCCCAGAGGTGGATAGCAGGTGGATAGCACACCGATGTCGGTCGTGTTGAACTGGTACACGCCAACGAGCGTGCCGACCGTCGCAAAGCGCAAGACCCAAGTCAGAATGGGTCCAATGACAGGGAACTTGCGCGGGTGGACGTAGTCGACGAGACACTGGTCGAACTGAATCCATTCAGCATCAGCCAGCTCACAGCCAGTGAGGAAGCTGGCGCTTACCCCGATGTGTGAGTGCATAACAAGCGTTACACCCAGCACGCCATCCAGCACGGCGTACGGACTGGCGCTCGTCGCAAAGGCCGTCACCGTGAGAGGGACAAGCGCGGCGCTCAGCAGCCGCTCAAACGCCCAGTGGTGCGAACCATGCGTGCGCGACGGCGGGGGAAACGGCAAGCCGTCGTTCACGGTGCCGCGCGGAATCGCTAGAGAGAAGCCGTCCGTGGTCAGCTTGGGACGCCTGAGGTAAACTGAGGCAAGCGTACGGCCTCCGGGGGTGTATCCCGCCATGGTGCTCGCTGCGCGATGCAACTGTGAGTGTCACCGAGAATAGGCGTCCACAGGAGCCGCACCTGAGCGCAACACAACCGACTGCGGGCGCCGCCACACCGCGCGCGCTATGGGCATTCCCAGACGCTGTCGCGCGAGCATCGCTAATTATCGTTGCTGGAGTTGAGACGGTGAGGGCAGGATGGCGTGCGGAGTTGTCTCGATGCCGCTTGCCGTACATAGCCGCTCGTGATTCCTGTTTTCCGCGCTCGCTGATTCGCTCGCGGTTGCGGGCTAGAGTCACATCCCTATAGGTATCACTGTGGACGCATAGACTCGCAGTCGCACGGTATAGTATAGACAAGTCCATGTTCGTCAGGTCGTTGCAACGGAGAACTAGTACACTATTATACATTCGCTGCCAGTGTCATACGACAGCATCTCGTCTCTTTCGCCGTCTGCATGAAAACCCAGCAGTCAGGCACAAGTCCCCCAAAATCAGAAGCAGAGCTTGGGGACTTACCCGCAGCAGAAGATGCAGGCCAGGCAGTCGCACAGTCCGACGAGGATAGCCGTGATGGCTACGAATACGTTGAGTGTGCCGTGGACGCCTATACATGAGAGCTTTGCTCACCGTCAACAAGGCATTCGAGGGTACCAGCCAGACAGGACACGATGTCGACAAGCGTCTCGCCGATGCACGAGAACACAGCTGTCGATTAAGGCATTCAGTTGCCTCTACAATGAAGCCCATAGCCACGACGAACCGCTCATGCATGAACAGATACACCTGTTGAAGTGCATGGGTATCTCTGCTGGCCGAAACATGACCCTAACGTACTCACCCCATCGTGCCAGTGGTCGGGCGGTTCCAGAACAGCAGCGTAGCAACGGCGACTGCCGCTCAAGTGCTGGACTCAGGAACATGGCTACCACAGCAGCATCGACACACGCGTTGGACAGCACTCGCAAATCTGATTTTTGACACGCAAGACCTCCAAAAAGCGAGCAACTAGGACGTAATGGGCTACTAGGAGAGGGAAAAGGAAACGTAAAACATAAAAGAGAGTCGAGAGCGATGGAGGGCTTTGTACGGCAGGGATGGGTCGTCGAAATCGTCAGGGTATGGCTTATGGGGCACCAGATTACCAAAGGACACAAGAGACAGGGGAGGAAGGAAGCCGAAGCGTCACATCTACTCCTCCTCCAGAGGCGCCTCCTCCTCGTACTCGACGTCCTCCTCGACGCTGGAAAACAAGATCAGCTACCTGTAAAGCTTTACTGTAAAACTAAAAAAGAACATACGTCGCGTCCTGGTACTGCTGGTACTCGGCAACCAAGTCCTGCATGTTGGACTCGGCCTCCGTGAACTCCATCTCGTCCATGCCCTCTTGCGTGTACCAATGCAAGAACGCCTTGCGCCTGTGAAACGTCAGAGGAATCGCGGGACTCTAAAACTAATCCGCACTTGAACATAGCCGAGAACTGGTCGTTGACACGCTTGAAGAGCTCCTGGATGGCCGTCGAGTTGCCAATGAAGGTGGCAGCCATCGTGTGGCCCTTGGGCGCGATGTCACACTGCGCAGTGAGCACGTTGTTCGGAATCCACTCGACAAAGTAGTTCGAGTTCTTGTTCTGCACGTTGTTCATCTGCTCCTCGACCTCCTTCATCGACACCTTGCCGCGGAACATGGCGGCGACGGTGAGGTAGCGACCATTGCGCGGGTCCGACGCAGCCATCATGTTCTTCGCGTCGAACATCTGTTGCGTCAACTCGGGAACGGTGACGGCACGGAACTGCTTGCTGTCCGCCGCGGTGAGCGGCGCGAAGCCAACCATGAAGAAGTGAAGACGCGGGAAGGGAACTGAACACCGGTTAAAAAAACGTCCGAAAGGCGCATGTAGCTGGGTAGCTGCTCACCCATGTTGACAGCGAGCTTGCGAAGATCCGAGTTCAACTGACCGGGGAACTAGGGACAAGTCAGGACACAAAGCGCTCCATAGTACCGACAACGTACGCGCAGGCATGTCGTGATACCGCTCATGACCACAGACACGAGACGGTTGAGGTCACCGTAGCGAGGCGTGGTGAGCTTCAGGATACGGAAGCAGATCTCATACAGCGCCTCGTTGTCGATGCAGAAGGTCTCGTCCGAGTTCTCGACGAGCTGGTGCACCGAGAGGGTGGCATTGTACGGCTCGACGACAGTGTCCGAAACCTTTCCAACCAAAGTTAGTCGAGAAGTCGTGAATTGAACGGACAGAGCAGACCTTGGGCGACGGTACAACGGAGAATGTGCACATCATCCTGTCCGGGAACTCCTCGCGAATCTTGGAGATGAGCAAGGTGCCCATGCCAGCGCCGGTGCCACCACCGAGGGAGTGGGTGATCTGGAAGCCCTGCAGGCAGTCGGTGCCCTCAGCCTCCTTGCGGACGACGTCGAGCACGGAGTCTACGAGCTCGGCGCCCTCGGTATAGTCTGATGGGCTCTCCGAGTGAGCACATGGGGAGAAGCCGAGTGAAAACTTCGAGACTTACGGCCCTTGGCCCAGTTGTTGCCGGCGCCGTTCTGGCCGAAGACGAAGTTGTCTGGGCGGAAGAGCGCGCCGAGAGAGCTCGAGCGGACAGAGTCCATGGTGCCCGGCTCGAGATCGACGAGGACGGCACGCGGCACATACTTGTTGGCTGTTGGGAAGATTGGAAAAAAGCAAAAGAGGACACGAGCGGATAAGGGCTTACTGCCGGTCTCGTTGTAGTAAACGCTGATGCGCTCGAGCTGGAGGTCGAGGTTGCCCTTGTAACTAAGGGAGGGCGGGTTCGGCGTGAGATTGAGGGCCGATGAAAGGAAGGCTGGCGGCGACTTACATGCCGTCAGGGCCGATGCCGTGCTCCTCCGAGACGACCTCCCAGAACTTTGCGCCTGGCAGAGGGTGAGCGCGGGGTCGCTGGGCGGGTGGTGCGATTCATCTCACCGATTTGATTGCCGCACTAGAACGGTGATGGACGGTGAGCAAAGGGAGTCCGCTGCCGAACACGACGGCGGCGGCGGGGGCACGTACCTGGCCGGTCTGGAGATGGACGATCTCGCGCATGCTGGACACGTAACACTATCAGCCGCTGAACACTGGGCGCACGCTGGGACAGGGCGCACGCGGCGCGTCCAGCCCGCCGCGGGCCAATCGACGCGCGTCGACGTGCTGGACGGCGGCGGCGAGGGGCGCCCCCTGGGACTCACGTTTTGGGCTGGGGTGGATGATGGGAGTGGGAAAGCTCGTCCGCGTCGGGGGTGGAAAAAAGTTTCGAACCCGCGATCTAGCTTTCAAGTCCCGACAGCGCGAACAACTGATCCCGAAGGTGCCCCAGCCCGTCTTCTATCTTCCCGCGTCGCGATGCGCGCTGTCGGTGCATACAGACGCGCCGCCCACGCTCGCCCGTTGCCAGCAAAGCCCCGTTCTCGAATATATGCGCTCGGCGTTTTCGGGCCCGCACACCGCCGTGCGGTGCATAAACATCAACAAGGTGGAATCCGCGCGGCAGTCAGATCGAAGTGAAGGCAAGGGAGCGACAGCCACCGCAATCAGCTCCTGGCTTGTTCTCCGTCTCCCACCATGGCCCCCCGCTTCAGCTGGAACGGCCCCCTCGTCGCCCCAGGCAACGCCCAGCAACAGCAGCAGCAGGCGTGGCCGAAGAAGTGGGTTAGTACGCCGCCCTGTCCATACCCAACGCCCGTTCTCATGCCGCTGCCCGTCGCCCTCCCAGAACCCGCTCCAGATCAAACCCTGGTTTGTAGGTCTACTCGCAACGCTCTTCGTCGCCCTCGCCGTCGGCATCGAGATCGCCTATTTCTTCTCCGTGCGAAATAAAGGTATCCCCGTCGCACTCGCAATATGCACTGCTTCAGCCACTCACGCCGGCTCCTCCAGGCTTCGACGCCAGCGACCCATGGAGTCTCTCTGGCACACAGTTTCTCAAGGCAGGCTAACGCGTGTTTATGCTCCACAACG
The DNA here is from genome assembly GCA_037042915.1 of Auricularia sp. M13. Lineage (NCBI taxonomy): Eukaryota > Fungi > Basidiomycota > Agaricomycetes > Auriculariales > Auriculariaceae > Auricularia > Auricularia sp. M13. Next base: position 2,378,997 of record CM073195.1, on the reverse strand, counting down.
ATTGACCCCGTCCCTAGAGTTTCCTCTCGTCGCTGCTCATAACGCCGCTGGTATATCTGTTGGGCAAGCAAGACGAAGTCATAAAAATGCTTCAGGTATGCGTACCGCAACAACAGTGTTTCACCAGCTAATGGCTTCGCCAGCCATATGTCGACTTGACGGAGGGAAGCGCTACCGCAGAGCGTTCCCTTCTTCTGGATTATATCACCGCAAAGTCTGTTCTCGCCCCGAATGTCTCTTACTTCCATTCCTCTAACCTGCATTCTCTCTGTAGCCCTCTGCGGTCCATCATCAGCGGCACCAAGAACAGGCACGGCGTTATCGTCGTCTCCGCTGGCGCTTGCATCATCGCCATGTTGCTTCAGCCCCTGGCGGGATCACTCTTCACCATCCGCCCAACAGAGGTTCAGCTCCCAAGTGTGTCCTTCAATTTGCTTCTTGTTTATTTGTCTATTTCCTGACATCGTCTCCTGCATAGCCAACACCGTGATCGCACTCACACAATTGGGACTGGATCCAGACTTTTCACAACTGGATGCGTTCGTGGCAGCAGCAGGAGTACGCACGCTAATCGACGCTTGCTCATTGACTGAACAAACTTTTGCCAACGCCATAGTTTGCCGAGGCAGCAGGTGAGTCCTCGTCTCTGCTTTTTCCCGCTTCCTAACCAGATGTCCCTTTTCTAGCATTTCACAATCTGTCAGATCCTCCGTTCGTCTCGGGCACCTGGGCTGTTACCGAGTTTGAGGTTTGCACCCTGACCGATTCTAGCTGGCGCCTCTGACATGTTCTATAGCTCCCGGACAACAGCGCAAAGGGTAACAATGGCAGCGCAACCGTAACGACGGTGGGCGTCCGCTCGGACCCCCACTGCGAATCTCCGAGCGCGCAGACACTCACGCCGCCGGGCGAGGATGGCCAGTACACTCTCGCGTTTTCTTTCTCGACTTGCCAGGGGACGGTCAAGATCGACCCTAGCTCAGGCGATGATTCCGGCGTCGAAGCTTGCGTCGCGCAGCAAGATAGCAATTCCGCGCCCTTTGCACCAGCAGTGTTCTGGTACTTTATTGCTAGCCCGGCCAACGCGACCGTCGTCATGTGCACGCCGCAAGTGGGAATTTTCAATGTCGAGGCGTCGGTAAACGCCACCACCAATGTGCTCTACGACGTCAAGGTATTGAACGACTATCCGAATGCCAATAACGTGTCGAATTTCCTGTCGAAAGGCACGCCCAATTGGTTTGTCCAAGTTATTCCTTTTTCTTCCACGTTTAACAGGTAGATATTCCAACAGGATCAACTTTGGCACGGGTTTGAATGCCCTGCAGCAATCGCGCGCTGTTGCGACTCAATTTCAGCTGCCTTCTGCTGCCCTCAAGGTCGCGAAGCTGCAAATTGGCGGCCTTGAAGCAGTGCAGAAGGAGTTTAGTGGTTTCCTGGATATTACGACTCGCATCTACGTGGGTCCCTCCCTTCCATTGTCGTTCGAAAGAAGCCTGACCTTGCGTGCAGCAACAATACTTAGCTATTGTAGCAAAGTCAATCTACTTCCAACACATCCGTGCGCCCGTAGCGGCAGAGTTGCGCATTTACGAGGCGCGCCTATGGCTCGAGTACGTCCTTATCTTTGCGCATGCGACGCGGTGCACATCGTACTCATTCCGGCTCTTTCAAGCCCCCTCGCGTGCCACGGCCTGGCTGTTGTCCTCATCCTCACTGCAGCAATGCTGGTTTACGCCAATTGGCGTCACCATGGGACACGCAACCGCCTTTACCTTGCTGCTCCACCGGGCACGATCGCGTCCGCCATCACATTGACCTCGAACTCGCGGTGGACGACGCTCATCGGACCCGCAGACGATGAGGCAGCCATTATCCGCAAACTGCGCGGCTTGAAGTTCCGTCTCGACCCAATTTCTCACCACATCATCGTGGAAGGAGAGCCTCTCGGGCAGCCGCGCACGGTCCTCCCGGCGAACTCGCCGATACTTGACCCGCGCGTGAGCGTGTACAGCAGCACGCTCGCCGCGACGCCGACTCCGGGGACGGAAAACAAGCACTTCAGCTTCCAAAGCCAACAGCGACCGATGAGTCAGGTCCAGTCGTTCGTCGCGCCGGAGCAGCGCGGTCTGCTTAGCCCTCAGCAGCGCGTGGAATCATACCACGAAACTGCACCACAATTTCCCTACGCCATGCCTCAGCCAACGACCCCGGGACCGTGATTCGAATCCGATGAACTGTATCGCACTGATGACCATGACTCGTATTGCCGGACAATGCTATGTGACTAGACGCTGGTTAATGCTCGTCTCAACCTCACGGGACCTCCGTCGCCATACTGATACTGGCGAGAGGCTTTCTTGCTTGCAGATGTACGAAGGTGCAAAGTCCGCATGCACGGCTTGCGGACATTTTGCGGACGGCCCAGGCGACCTTGATCAACCAGTGGCAAGTCCGAGGCCAAGTTTTTTTGGAGGTGCTTCCCGGTAAATACATAGGTGGTACATTGCTGTCAACGTGCCAGCTAAGTAAACGGAGATAGGGAGCGAATTGAACCGGAATCAGAATCGCTTCCACTTTCTCTTGCGCGTGCGCGACGTCCTCTCTCTACTATCAGCTTTGCGCCATAGAGTTGCGCATGGCCATTGAAACGGCGACCTATGACATCGTCAAAGATCCGTCTAGTGGAGACAAAGTCGCGCTGCAGGTCTCCGTTCCACGCCTTCAGGCCGACAATCTTTCACTGACCACCTGGGGCTCTTCTTACGTTCTCTCAAACCTACTGCATCGCTTAAAACCAGAAGATCTGCACTCGGATGGAGCGGTCAGCGTGCTGGAGCTCGGTGCAGGCACTGGTCTTGTTGGCTTGAGTGCCGCTACGCTTTGGAAGACCGAGGTTATCCTGACTGATCTCGCGCCTATACTGCCCGGGCTGGAAGCCAATATCGCGTTGAATCGAACGTTACTCGACGCCAACGGCGCGCGGGCATCTTGCGGCACGCTGGACTGGAATGTGCCAGAGCGTTTGCTCCTGGCTGAAGGGGGAAGGGAATTGCGCAACGACGAGGCCAACAAGGCCAGCGTCATCCTCGCGGCGGACACGATGTACTGGGAGCACCACCCGCGGCTGATCTCGCAAAGCATCTTCGCGTGGCTGAAGCGGTCGCCGGACGCGCGGGCGATTGTGTGCTACAGCATGCGTCCGGCGTATCTGGAGTACATGCAGGAGTTCTACGAACGCATGGAGCAGGGCGGGATGGAGCTTGTGCTCGAGGGAAGGGAAGAGCTCGCCGACGACGAGTGGGACGACGAGAAGCTGTACGAATGGAATGTGTGGCGTTGGAAGGAATAGACGGCTCTGCTCCCGGTGGCGTGGGAAAGTGCATAATCGGCGTCCTCAAGCTTGAAGCAGGCACTTGCATGCCGCTGTATGTGCAGCTTGTCATGCTTTTATACCCATACTATGCTCCGATCTCCAATCGCCCAGCGTGCTGGACGTGTGTGCTCACAGTCCTTCGCGGTTGTTCGGGATTGCACTGGCAACGAGAAAAAGGCAGCGGGGCAGGTCGCCGTTAACGCCGAGCATAAGGAGGCCCTCTGTGTGGATTGTTAGCGGCAGTGGGACGGCATCGATGGGGGCGATGGACCAGTATAGAGGCGAGGATTTAGAGGAGGTAATCGCCGGCCATCTCCGCCAAGGACCTGCTTGCCACTCTCTCCCTCCCGTCGCACTCTCGCCCGCACCATGTCCTGGCAAGGTACGGACACGCCCCGCCCACGCAGCATATCGCGCGCTGAACGCCGCCCGCAGCATACGTCGACACGAACCTCGTCGGCAGCGGCAAGGTCACGCGCGCCGCCATTGTCGGCCAGCAGGGTGGCGTCTGGGCCTCCAGCTCGGGCTTCACTGTGCGCGAGATAATCTGCGATGCCGCCCACAGCTGCCCGCTCACCCGCCGCGACAGCTCACGCCGCAGGAGGTGACCGCGGTCATCAACCTGTTCAAGGACCCAACGCAGACGCAGGCCAACGGCCTCCGCCTCGGCCAGACAAAGTACTTCACTCTGTCTATCAACGACCGCAGCTTCTACGGCAAGAAGGCTGTGAGTCCTCCGCGCTCCATTCGCACGCTGCCCGCACGACTCATCCCGTCCTAGGCCGACGGCGCCGTGATTGTCAAGACGAAGCAGGCCATCCTCGTCGCCGAATACGTAGCTCCCATCCAGGCCCCAGAGTGCACCACCGTCGTCGAGGGCCTCGCAGATTATCTCATCAGCGTGGGATACTAGATCGCATATCTCATTATCGCCCTTCCGCTCTCGCATCCCTGTACGATTAGCTTTCAGCGATCGCCTCCGCCTCCCCCCTTCCTCACAACACCCAATCAATTCTTTCTGACCTTGCTATCCCTCTGCAACTCTGCATAAGCATGGCCGCTCAGTCCCGGACGACGGACGATGTCGGGTAAGTGATTGTCATTGATACAGTGTAAACAAAAGCCCTTGTATCCCCAGAGAACGTGCGGTGTCGTACTACAAGATACTGTACAATTGCGTAGTTTGCCCAGAAGAGTCCGGAAACTTGGTCCATTTATCTGCGAACATGGCACGCTGAATCAGCACTTCCGATTATATGCAGCAGCGCGTATGCACTCACCCGGGCACGCCAGAAAGTACCCATCGATGGCCTTGACGAAACGGTCGCGGTATTCAGCAGGAGGGATGACAGTGACCTCTTTGTTGCTGCCGACAATGAGGTTATTGTTCAATCCCTGTTTCGCCTTATACTCGAGTGTCTTAGCGAACGAGTAGCTCCCTGGACGACATGTCAACTTCATCAGCCGCCATCGAGCGTTCAGACACACCGATGGTATCGACAAGTCCGCAGGCTATCTGCTTGTGTTCCTGATCAATTCCAAGGAGAAGACTGAACATGCTCAGCCAGATTGCGAAAGAATGCAGAGACGGTGCTCACGAATAATCCATTATATTATTCTTGGACAAGAAGTCGCAGTCAGACCTGACGGCTTCTTGCAGCACGCGCTTTGAAGGTGACCGCAAGAGCAGCAAGGCACGCTGCTGTCCTAAGGATGATTCAGTTCGCTAGATTAGAGGGGACGCCTCAGGTCACGGTGTACCTTCGATCCATTCTCCATCAAATAATGTACGCGCCGCATTTGCCTCGTCCTTGGACTTGGACTTGACCTTTCGGCCCTGGATGCCTTTAAGATCGAACGTCTTGGAGATCTTTTGCTGATAGAACAGATTCTCCATGACGAGCAAATCCGCCTTGGCTTGCGTGCTGCCCGTATCGAGGTTCTTGATCTCGACAGTGTAATAGCCCATGAGCTTTGTCAATACGGACGCTTTGCTCGCGGCCGAATTCAGGTACGCGAAGTACGCCGGCGCAGTCTCGTTGAGTACTTGCCTTCAACGGATCGATCAGTACGAAGGCGACTGATCACGGTGAAGGCACATACAGGTCTGCCACGTTCCACGCATTAACGAGCGACTTGATAACGAAACGGTCGTCCGCCGTCTTCCAGAAATTAGCCTTGCTCTTGCCGCCGGCCGCCGCCCAGCCAGTGCTCCGAGCAAGACTATGCAGCATATCCTCGCCGATGCCGCAGCGCCGACGCAGCTCGTCGAACTGCCTGGCGTAATAAACCGTGCAGCTGAACCGCAGCCTGTTGCCCAGTGCGAACTCGTACTTAATGTGAGGTTGCGAGTCGTCTACTTCCGTCGCCTGTCCCAGAAGCGGATGAGCAATGGAGCCCGTTCGTCGCGTCGGCGCCTCAGCAAGCCCGCCGGTGCTCAGCACGAATCGCATAGCGTTTGCGAGGGTCGTTGTGAGGGAGCTGTTGATACTGGCCGCAGCGCTGTGACCCAGATCTGATTCGGTGAGCTCGACACTGGGTGTTGACGGAAACGAGTCCTTCGGTGGAACTGGTGGCCCAATGGTTGCAGTCGATCCCTCCTTTCCATGCCCAGCGGTATCGGGCTCGTGGACAGACGTCGGAGTTACCGAACGCGGGGTCTGCACATTGATAAAGGCAGAGCCGGACAAGCCACCAATATCATCGTCGGATGACGACACGCCCTTATTTTTGAGCTGCTGTTCCACAACCTGCAACAGAGCGTGCTCCGCCTCGTTATCGGCCACACTGACTTTACCGTCAGCCAGATGTGGGGTAACTTCAACAGCCGGCTTCGCCCATGCAGATGGTGGTGCAGATATGCTGTTGATAAATCGCGACGCCGAGGAACCAAGGCTGCTGAATCGCGATGATACACTGCCTGTGGGGCTATCCACCGAGCGTTTGTGCCTCAGCACGTCGCGGATCGTGAGAAGAGTCGAGACGTCCCGAGGATGATCGATACGGGAGATCGTAGTCGCCACAGGCTCCGCTTCATGCCAGGCTTCGGCAGCGGCCTCATCGTCCGGGTCAGGCAAAGGCTTGGGAATAGGTTTCTTGACTCTGGAGGCAGTGTTACCGATTCCGAGCAAGGATGGCGTGGATGGACGAGTATCGCCTGGCACCTCGACATGGGCGCGCGACGAAGGCTTACCAGCCTGCATGCACGCCAACTCGTCCGCATAGTCATTCGAGCTGATTCTAATAAGTATATGCACATCAAGTGGCAGGTAGCGACTCACCTAAGAGCGCAAGAAATAATACTGCCCCATTCTCCATCCCGGACGATGACTCTTCCCCCAGGGACCGCATAACACCCCGACTTCCACCAGTCAGGCTCATTGGCCTTGATATCGTCAAAGGGGACCACAGCTGGCGCATGCTTGGCCTGCCACGCTGCCAATCGCTTCACGATTCCACGGGCGCCACTGGCAAAGGCCCTGCGCACGTCGTTGAGCGACGAAGCCGGCGTCCGCCGCAGGAGTGCATAGAGATCCTTCTCTGTTTTATCGAAAGAGTCGCTGAGTTCCTCGAGAAGCTTTGCCGATGACTGCAAAGACGATGGCGACTGTGTGACCGACGACAGCGAGCGAAGCGTGGTAGATGCCGAGAACGATTTCGGCGATTCTGGCGAACTTGAAGCTCCTATATTATCCAGTTGCGATGAATCTGTGGCCGGTTCAGGAGGGAGGTCCTTTTCCGAATCACGGTTTGCAACAATCTCGCTGGAAAAGAACTTGGACTGAAAATGGTAAGCAGATGGTAGTCATACACTCATGGCGCGACTCACCAGCTCCTGCAAGTGAACACGCAGGCCGTCCCACCAGGTATGAATCTCGTTCTGAACCTCCTCCTGTTCCGGATCAAGCTCGGCGCCAGTCACAGTAACATCCAACTCCCTAGGGTCGACATTATCATGCACGATTTGGATCCTAGGGACGCGCAAGTCGAAGACCTCTGTCATCGGCGCCGTCGCAAACGTTACAACCATAGATTCTCGAGCAAAATGTCGCAGGATAGAATGTCGACTGGGCGGTTTGGACTGATGGCCAATATCCGGCGAAGTGTGTTCACAGAGCGAAAGCGGTATGGTGTTGAAGGTCTTGGAGTACGCCAGCATTTCCAAGAATTTGCCGAATGAATATAGGCTGCAAGGTCATCAGTGATTGGGAAAAGGTTACGAGAAGAATGACATACTACGTCGCATCGTCCATAGGCACCGGTGGATTTCGAGCCTCGCAAACGGCACAGCTCTCCCACATCCTCGTCTCCTGATGCGGCTTGGCGTCCTGCACGGCATCTACATTGACGGTGATCTTGACGCCGTCATGTATCCAGGTCATGGAATGCAGCATGCGGGGAATCTCGCATGTTTCGCACGGCGTTTGCGCTGTATCGCATAGTCGCTCTACAGCCGCGCCGAGAGTCTCGTCCGTGTCATCCTGGGGCGCGTAGAACTGATACGTAACCCAGCGCGGGGAGCCACAACGCGTGATGGAGGCAAGGATCGTGTCTGCGCCGGATTCCAATATTCGCGGTGGTTGCGGAATATGCTCTGAATATAGCAGTGTCATCCGTTGGAAGTTTGCAAATGCTGTCTCGAACACGAAGGGGTCGTTCTCGTCCCAGCTCTGTAAATCTTCGAGCGACGTCCGTTCATCGCCCGTCAGCAGAAGTCGCCGCTTTCGTCGACCGCCCTTGTTGTTCTCCTTCTCGCGCTCCGCTAACTTGACAAGCACGGGCGGAAGAGGAATGTCCATGTTGGGCGAGGTTGTCAGGATTGGCATTATTTCTTCTAGGTGCTTGAGAGCGTTTCCAAACTTGCCCGATGCGAGCTGCGCAGGCGCTGCACGGACAGTTTCGATGCCTTCCGTATTATCGTCCTCAGACCATCGCTGAGCATGGCGTGCGGCCGGCATATCGAGGGATTGGCGCTGGGACGCGAACCCGTCAGACGAGTAGCCGCTGCGGGACGATGGGCGATGCAGTAAGCTCTCGGTCTTGCGACTGATGAACGACCAGATTCCCGAAGAGGCTGCAGAGCGAAACCCGCCGCCTACACGAGGAAAGCGCTTGTTGGAGAGCGACGACGGAGGAGGTGAAGGCGGACGCGAGCCGGCGGGGGATGGCAGTGGTGACGGCGTCGGCGGTGGTGTTGGAAGCTTGGGGAACTTGAGCTGAACGTGGAACCCCGCCAGTAGGCGCTGCTCGAGAAGCAGCGAGAGCCGAACGTAAATAGCGAGGCGAAGGACTTTGACGAGGGACACGTAGATCTCGGGCGAGGACACACCGCCGAACGAGAACGTGCCGCCCACCAGACGTAGGGAGAGCCCATCCTTAGACAACCGATCAAAGGCACCAGCGTGCCACTCCTGGAGACCATACAATATATGGCCCGCCGTGTCTGGGCTGCGCGAGCTGGCCGGCGGGAGAATGAACGAGCCGGGCGTGAAGGTGCAAGTGCGGTTGCCTGGCACGAGGTCAAAGTCCATGTCCTCCATCGGCACGACCGGTCCTAGCTGCGCAACGGTGAGGAGGAGGTGCTTGGGCGTGCCGACAGGCGCGGGGACGTGCGATGCGTTGCTGAGCCGCACCACGTCGGCCCTCGCGCGCTTGAGCCGTTCCTTGTCGTCGAGGCCAGCGACGACGACGCTGCTGGTGCTCGTGCTAGTCGTCGCCGAGACGGCGTCCTTGTCGGCGCCGTCATGCGCAGCAGCTCTTCGCGCGCGTTCGCGTTCAGCCGCCCAGGCCGCACGGGCCCTGTGCGTGGCAGCGAGGCCGTGTATCCATCGCCCTCGCGCCAGGGCATCGGCCAAGTCGTCGAGCGCGCCACGGATGAGCGCTGCCCAGGACTGGTCGAGCGCCTCGGCCTGCAGCGCAAAGCGCAACGTCAGGGCGAGGTGGTCGCCAGCCGCATTGCTCAGTCTGTGCAGGTTCTCCAGCCCAGGCGCCGGCGGCAGAGGCGGGAGCGGCTTCGAGCTCGCGGGTGACTGCATCCCATTGAATGCAGCGTGCGTGTGGCTGGGTATGAGTGTGGGCTGGTTGCGGGTAACAGGAGAGCGTAGGTACAGCAAAGCGGGCCAAGATACGCAGGCTCTATGTCATCGATGACACCCGGCTCCGCCCCGGCCGTATGTACTCTGGCTCCTCAACTGACGGTCTAAGCATACACCCTCGTGACCTCCGGCGCCCTCCCGCCTACTCGACGCGCAAATCTCAGCAATGCGACCGCGCCTGCCGGTGTCATGCCCTCCATCCTCCGCGCAGCCCCCTGTTTCGTGTCAGCATCGAGGAACAAAACGGAGAGGCCGCAACGCACGATACTTGCCGGCCGCACGCGCAACAACCGCTCCCTGAGCTCAGAGCTTAGATTGGGTACCGCGTCCCAGTCCGTGTCGTCCGGCAGCTTGAGATCCTCGTCGCTGAGGAAATCCTTAACGTCTGCACTCTGCCTCCGCACGTGTGGCTCGTAGCGCACTTCGACCGCGACGCGCTCTAGCGTCCTCTGAGGAATGCTCGATTGCGCAATCTCTGGCACAGCGGCACAGATGTCCTCGAGCGCGTTCAGTGGGTTGTACAGCAACTCGAGAGCGCTCCGCACGACGCCATCTCTTCGCCGTGTAGGCAGCCCGCGCGCCATCCATTGCTCCGGGGACAAGCGCACACTCTCCATGCACGTTCGCGTTGTCTGCATTTGCTCGCGTAGCGTCTCAAAAGCCGCCCATCGTTCGTTAGATATGATACCTGCGTTGCGGCCTTTGGGCGTCAGGCGGAGGTCGGCATTGTCTGCACGCAACGTCATTCTAAACTCTGCGCGGCTTGTGAACATGCGGTCTGAGGTATGAATGAGCATGTGAACGGGCCACGGCACGTCAGACATACATGGCTCTTCTGCGCCTCGGTGTATCAGATCGTCGACCATGACACCGACGTAGCCATCTGCGCGTCCCAGTATGAGTGGCTCTTTCCCAGTCGCCTTCAAACCAGCATTGGCGCCGGCAAGGACACCTTGGGCGGCAGCTTCCTCATATCCCGTGGTGCCGTTGATTTGTCCCGCAAGGTACAATCCACGGATATTTTTGACTTCGAGAGTCGCTGCAGATACTGTCAGCGTCACATCCTCTCGATGAAGCCATAGTACCCACGCCCAAGCTCGCGCGGGTCGACAAAGTCATACTCGACGCCATACGCAGGCCGTGCCATCTCTGCATGCTCAAGGCCAGGAATGGTGTGTAGAACGGTCTCTTGCAGGTCAACGGGGAGCGAATTGGACAACCCATTCGGGTAAATTAGCTCTGCAAGCCGCGAATGAGCTGGGAGAATGATGACAACAAGCGGGCGGTACGAACCAGAGTCGTAGCCCTCAGGCTCCAGCCATACAGTATGCGAGGCCTTGGCCGCAAAACGCATTATCTTCGCCTCTAATGACGGGCAATATCGTGGTCCTGAGCCAGGGAGCATCTAGATTTGTATTCATGAGAGCGAAAGAGGCGACGAAGAGAGCGCACCATTGATAGCTTCCTTGATATATAAACTACTGCCTATATTTTCTCGTACAATATCGTGCGTGGCTTTTGTAGTATGTGTTTGGTATGTGGGAACTTGTCTGTCCTGGTCGCATGGTCAGCCCGTAGATATGTATTGCGGTTCGACGCCTACTGCATTGGGGACGCTGTCGTGCATGAAACTGAACGGCTCTGGTCGTGCGTCGGGGTCATGCCGTTGTAGCGAGTCAAAGTCGATGCTGCGCTTGTATATCCGTGCAGGAGTGCCCGTCTTGAGGCGGCCGAGTCGAAGGTGAAAGCGAGCAAGCGTAGCAGACAGACCGTCGGGTGGCGAGGCGGGGTCGCCCATCCTGCCCGCCGGACGCGATTCGTTTCCTAAAAAGCGCGTGAGCAGGCATAAGGCACGCTAATGAGACTTTGCGCACCGATGTGGATGACGCCAGCGAGAAAGGTGCCCGTGCAGACGACGACGGCATCGGCGGGTACAGTTTCGCCGGAGTCGAGTAGGACGCCGCGGACACAGTCGTTTTCGAGCACTATGTCGTGCACTGCGGCCTCTCGGACGTCCAGGTTGGGGTAGCTGAAGAGCATTTGCTGCATATGGTGCGCATACAGCGTGCGGTCGACTTGGGCGCGCGGTCCCTGCACAAGCCAGCTCGTCAGCATGCAGCCGTTGTATGCAGCCAGCGGAGCGCACAAAGACCGCCGGCCCCTTGGAGCGGTTGAGCATGGTGAAATGGATGCCTGCCTTGTCTGCAGTAACGCAGCCGTTAGCGCCAGCATGCAGAGTGCACAACGCGCTTACCAGCCACTTTTCCTATGAGGCCGTCGAGCGCGTCGACCTCGCGCACGAGCGTGCCCTTGCCGACGCCGCCTATGGCCGGGTTGCACGAGAGCGCGCCGGCGGCGGAGCGTCTGTGGGTGAGCAGCGCCGTCCGTGCGCCCGCACGCGCGGCGGCGGCGGCGGCCTCGCACCCCGCATGGCCTGCGCCGATGACAAGGACTGTATGCGCGTGAGACACGGCCCGGGCGCGTGCAGCACGATGGGCGCACCGTTGTACATGTGAGACGGAAGCTAAAATTGAAGCCCCTATCCTCCTCCCTCTTTTTTCTCTCTGGACTTTAAATTCCGTTCGCCGTCTCTCCCTTTTCCGACCCCCCAATGCTCAGCGCCCGGAGCCAGTTCGGCAGTTCCGTCGGGCCGTCGACGTCGTATGCGCGCACCGTCGTGGTCGGCGACGACGAAGACGCGAGTGGCGAGGACGAGTTCCCGGAGCCGACGGCGCCGTCGCCGTCTCTGCTCGCTCTGACTCGCTGGCCGTCCGCGTCTACGCCTGTGCTGCTGCCGTCGTCGTCTCTGCCGTCGTCGTCGTCGCGTGCGTCGCCCGCGTCACCGGCGCGCTCCGAGTCGCCACCCGCACGCCCGCGGTCGCCGCCGCTCCAGCTCAAGCGCGAGCACGTGTCGCCGCCGCCCAGCCCGCCGCCTAGCCCTCCCCGGCGCCCCACGAAGCGGCCGCGCGCGAGCTTGCCCGCGCCTGTGCCGAACCTGACGAAGAAGAGCCGCGGGCGTCGGGTGCCGCGGGCGGACGAGCAGCCCGCGCAGCACGTCCTGGGCCGCAAGTACGTGTGCCCAGTCCCGGAATGCGGTGCGCAGTGTCCGTGAGTCACAGCCAGGCCGCTCACACGTTCCAGCCAAGGGCTTTTCCCGCGGAGAGCATCTCAAAGTCCGTGACTCTGTTCTCCCGTGCGCTTAAGCTGCTCCAGGCTGACGCCTCCCTCCAGCGACACACTCGCTCCATCCACACCAACGACCGGCCGTTCTCGTGTCCCGTCGCCAGCTGCGGCCGCACGTTCACGCGGCACGACAACCTGCTCCAGCACCAGCGCGCGCATGCCACGCCCCTCCTCGTCCCCAACACCTGACCCAGCCCTGCCTATCGTACCCTCGCTTTTACTGCTTGCATCCACACGGCCCTGCCCCCCACCCGCATTCTTTGCATTGTAGCTTATGCCCCGCCCTGCGTGTCTGTTTGTCTCATAGTATACTTAGCGTCTCTCCGTTTTCTGCCTAGTGACATAGAACACCCTACTTACCCAACCCAAAACAACCTTTGCCTCGAGGCCCCCAAGCCCAGCCCCTAAACGAACAAGCGCCCAGTGCCTACGGATCAAAGACGCGTTGTTTGGTCGCCAAACACTCTAAATTTTCAGCTATGCTTCGTCTTGCGCGCGCCGGACTCTCCAGCGCCCGTCGCTATTCCACTGCGCCCACCAAGGCTTCCGTGAAGCTCGTTGCTGAGCTGCGCAAGGCTACCAATGTGCCGCTGAACAAGGCGTCCGAGGCCCTCGCCGCCTGCAACAACGACTTCGATGCCGCCGTCGCGTGGCTCGCGGAGGACATGAAAAAGACGGGTGCTGCTCGCGCTGCCAAACTCGCCGGCCGTGCTGCCAACGAGGGTGTCGTCGCGCGCTGCATATTGTCAGACGGCACGCACGGTGGACCTGTCCGCGCCGCGCTCGTCGAGCTCGCGTGCGAAACGGACTTTGTCGCGCGAGGCGAGCTGTTCAACAGGCTGGCGGCAGACATCGCGCACACTGCCGCGTTTTTCGCGGAGCCGCAGGCATCGCAGCCTGCCTTTGCCCCGTTCCCTGTCGAGACGCTCGTCGACGCGCCGTGTCTCGCGCAGGATGAGGCCGCTCCGTCGTCCTCCAGCCGCACCGTGACAGACGCCATACGCGACCTGGTCGCGAAGGTCGGCGAGAACGTGTCCCTGCGTCGCGCAACCGCCATCGTCGCCGACCCGTCCTCGCAGCTCTACACCATCGGCTCCTACGTACACGGCGCCATCCCAGACTTCCCAGCTTCTGGACGCATTGCATGTCTTGCTGCTCTCCGGCTCACCGGCCATTCGCCTCAGCTCTTGCAGGACAGTGGTTTCCAAAAAGCATATCCCGTGCTCCAGCGCGCTGTCGCCCGGCAGATCGTGGGCATGAACGTCGAAACACTGCGCGGCGCCACCCCCGTTGCAGAGCCTGATCCAGGCTCGCCGGCCCTGTACAACCAACCTTTCTCGATGCTTCCTGGCGCATCTGAGGCCGAGACGGTTGAGCAGGCACTGCAATCATGGGGGTCGAAGTGGAGTGTTACTGTCGAGGTTTCTGACTTCACAAAATGGACGCGGGGAGAGACCGAATCTGCCCCTACCTCCGCATAACTGCTGAATGCACAGCGTAGAATTATCATCTATAATTTTATTAATCATAGCATCCAACGATAGAGCCCCACTCAGACGCTGTAGTTTTATACATGAAGGAAGAATATACCTCATCTCAACCCGGCCGCCCTCGCCATTTTGTAGGCGCAGAGAGGACCTCAGAGAAGACGATTTGTGACCCCAATATCGCACTGATAGGTCCCTTAGCATCGGTCGAGCCAGGCTCTGAATATGCTCTGAATGACTTATACGCAGGCGCGTTTGAAACGGACAATGTCTTTCTGCTTTTCGGGATGCGTTCACAAGTATTTCTTGAAGCCATTATGGAAGGTCGTATTTGGTTGCAGCTACGAGCAGAAAGCGCGACATCCAGAAGAAAATGCAGGTAATAAAGTACGCGGATTACAAAGAGGTCATTTCGCATCGTCGCGCGGTCGTAAGGTCAAGCGTCCATATCGCAGACGCTCTAGTAGGTAGCGACTCCTCGGCGACGTCCCCATGCTCGTCTGCGCGGTGCCCCCGTGGTCGTGCCTGTACGACGGCCAGAGCAGCAGCCGCACGTGAGAACGTTGAAGATGGTCACAATTATCTGTAATATACAAGGTCAGGAGGATCGTCGTGGGAGCTTGCGACGACAAGGACTCACCGTGGTGATCGCAGAGACGATCGTCATGATCACGTTCGCAATGGCGCTAATGATAGCGTTGATACCGCCGCCAATGGCTGAGAAGATAGAGCCCATGGTGTAGAGTGTGTGGTAGGTAGTGGGTGGTTTGTGGTGGTGGGTTGGTAGTTTGGAAGGGAAAACGCACGCCGCAGCTGGGCTTTTATAGGAGATCGTGAGAATGACGCGGGTGACGTCACTCGCACTTCACGTCGGCAACTCTCCGGTGGCTCCAACCGCGTCCATTCGGTCACCTGCGCGAACCTGCTCGAAACGGTCTCAATGACATACTGCACTCAGCTCTCCCTCCATGGATCATCCTTCGTCATATCGGTGTTGACAACGAGATCATCCACAAGTACTGTCTACGTCAAGCCCACCTATATTTTGATGTCCAGACGCATTCGATACAAGATAGTTAAACACAGTACTTCGAGGAGGAAAAGTCCGAGATTCTACTTTACATCGCGGTTGGGTTGTCCTTCAACAAAGCTCTGCTCATACGGACTGCGGACGAGGCTCCCAGAGCGGGTTGTTCGTTGAGACGGGCGACATACCGCTTTCGTACCGGCCATCGACAACCAGCTCCAAACTGGGACGGATGTTTTCATTCGCCTCCATGGACCAGAGCACAACGGCTATGGTGTTCCTGCCATGGTAATCCAGTATGCCTTCGTGGACAGGGAACTTCGCTTGCGGCCTGCGCAAACGGATCAGCGGCGCCTCAGACTCCTGTAATGATTCCCGCGGTAACACATACCCCAAGTTCGCAACTCTCTTGCCCATCATCCATCCGTTCACATATAGGTACGCGCGATACGGAACGCCCGTCTCGCCCACACCATCGTCAAAGACGAACGACATGGGCACGTCGAATCCGCGGGGCACGTCCAGCTCGAAGTGTGTCACGAAAACGCCCACTCCCGCGTCTCCTCGCAGCCCATCAGTCAAAGGGCGAGACTCCCAAGACGACACATCGAATCCCGGAAGATGCCACCCTGCACGCTCTCCGAACGTCCCTCCTTCATTAGAGACGCCGCGGACGCGGTCCGTGAAGCTGCAACGGCATGTTCAGTGTAACGTGCAATAGGCTGCAGAAGACCATACTTGGTGTAGCCGCCTAGCTTTCCCTGAACCTTCCAAAACGAGAAGGTGCCGCCTTCAAGCAATGCACCGCGGATCCCACGCGGCGATTTGGACGTATCGGCATCCCCTGCCCAAAGGCGTTGTCAGACGCCGGCCGCGCACAATCACCCCGCACTCACAGTCAATATCCTCTTCTAGCCCTTGATTATCTTGCAAGACCGTCAGCACGTTATCTTCGCCGATCCGCACTGCATCTTCAGGGAAACTATACAGCTCGTTCGTCTCGGCAATGATATTCTGGTTATTCGTGGAGCTGTAAAATCGAAGATTAATTCGTAGAGACGGGAGAGATGGGCACATCGGCCTATGCGCACTTTCCGTAGGTTGTTTTTATGAATTTATCATTGATCCATATGCTGGCAGCAAACGCTAGTAAAAGCCGTCAGCCCGTGAGTTATTGGATGTATCCTCTCCTCACCTTCTCCGCCATTGATAGTCAGGTTGGCACTGGTCGTCTGAGAGCTTCCATTAAAATGGCCCCGCCAGATTAATGTCCCTTCACAGCTGCCGTCGCGATCAATACTGCAACAGACACGAGGCAGGAGACAACTTACAATCCATAGTCGCAGCCGTAGAGCACAGGCGGTGCACCAAAGAGCGGCTTGTACGGAATATTCGTCGTTTCGTGGTCTGCAAGGGCCCAGTTCCCGTCGTCGTAGTCCGGCAGTATCTCAGGCAGCGCAGAGCTGAACTTCCACTCCTGCAGACTGGGAGGCGCAAAGCCCTGGACAGTCCGAGGCATTTCCAACTTCGCGATGAATGTACCGCGGCACGAAATCTGGGCAGCGGCCAACACGTCCAGTCGGAGGGGCTGACCATTCCAAGAAATAGAAGATACAGAGCGAGGTCCGATGACAGTCAGGTATGCATCTTCGCCGATGTCCCCGCGGAGCGCAAGATGAGAGCCACGCTGAACAAGCCTAGCATCGCGAACGAGATATGGTCCTCCGATTATGACGGTATCATTCGTGCCCTGCGACCAGAATGCTCCATAAGGCTCGGGGGACGCCAACACAGGTGCCCAGAACGTTCCGGCGGTGTCCGAGTCCGCGTAGAGCACGAGTTGCGTCTCCGAGTCCCAAAGCGTGACTAGCCCTTCGATGCCAGGCATGAATGATACAATTGTGTTGCCGGTGGAGTGCAGCTGATAGTGAATAAGTGGCGAATTACTCGGTTCCGTGAAGCCAGTGCTGCGACCAGTGAGAGGAATAGACGCTTCGTGCCATTGACCAGGATGCCCGTGCAAGAACAGGACGTCACGTCCGTCTATGACACCTGCAAAGAAGACCTCCGCGGTGGAATACAGCAAGCGCGATGAGCCAAACTTGAAGTCGGTGACGATAACTTTCGACTGCCGACCGAAGAGCTCAACATGTGGGCCGACCACAGGAATACTGAGAACGCCTGTCGAGCACTGAACGCTCAATCTAAATGATACTTGCGCACTGCCAATCTCCATCAGCTCTGCGAAGTCCCAGTAGCGTGCTATCTCACAGTGAGGATGAATTCAGTTGTCGAGAGATGTAAAATCCGGCGTTCGTGTCGGGATTTTGGAGGGTGGTGACGAACACGGCATCGTTGTTTATCATGACGGCACCGCTGCCGTCCGTGCTATTGCCCTTCACCTCCGTTTTCGTGAACTCCACGGCGCTCCGAAGGAAAAGACCCTGCTGCTTCAGTTCGGTGTACTTGGGAGTGAGCTCGCGATTCTCGCGAATGGGACTGCCATAATCGTACGAGGTGTAAACACCCGGGAACGGCAGGGAACCCCATGAGGTCCCCCCGTAGAGCATCTGAAACTCATCAGAAGTAATTCCGGCTGAATCGTAAGCACGCACGTAGATGTTCACGAGTTTAAAGTTGCTCGCCCAAAGGTGCTTGTTGAATACAGATTCGAAGTCGGGTCCTGTGAGCGTACGACAAGCTTCATAGCCCGGGGCGTTAGGGCCCCATCTGCGGAGACAATGAGTTTTATCCAACCACTGTTGAGTGGGTATTGTCACGCACGGATCATATGACCCGCCTTGGAATTCTGGGATATAGTAGGGCTGTCGCGGATTTGCGTGTAGATGGTAGTCGTAATAATCTGTTTTGACCGGGAACCACACTGAGGGATTGGCGCAATCAAACCTCTGCGGGTACGAGTCCACGCCGTAAATGTCGACAGCCGCAGGCCCGGTGACGAATTGCTTGTCCCAGCTCGCATCGTTGAACGTCAGCGGAACAACGATGCCTTCCTTGCGGACAAACGATTTCAGCTGGACCATGTATTCCCCCTTGCCTGGGACCCCCTTGCTTGGATCGGCTGTATACTCGTTTTCGATTTGCCAAGCTCTGCCATGATATTTAATCATGTTGCCAAAGAGGCTGGAGTGAAGGAGTCACGTACATGATAGGGCCGCCCTCGGTGATCTGATTCCCTTTCGAGAGTTCTATGACTGCACGCATATACGGCACCCATGCTGCCTCAAAGTCCGAGTCATTACTTCGAAGATGCCCTTTCACCTCGCTAGTGACCCAGCCAGGAATCCCGCCACCACTACGATTCATCAGCCACTCGGCCTTCTGGATCACAACTACCTACTTGACTTCAGCATTGATATACGGCTGTATGAGTCGATGAGACCGTGCGAAAAATGACCAGGATACACACGTACGCCAGGTCGGATCACAACCCAGAGACCGGTGGCCATACATGCATCGAAGAACGGTTGCAGTGCTCTGAAGCCGTCGAAGTCAATGGTCCCTGGCGATGGATGTACAAGCGCCCTGCAGAGCCGGTTTGCTTGGACGTTCTTCGCAGGCGGAGCAGAGTTACGAACCAGTCAATATAAATGCTAACAGCATTCAGACCAGCAGCTTTCATCTTTTCTAGGATGTCTATCCATAGCGTTGGCACGGGGAGACGGAACGTGTGGAACTCTCCGGACCTGACAGACAAACCGACAGTCAACACGGGCTCAGCGCTCAGCCTCGGCCAACTTCAAGGTAATCACACACCAGAGAAATATGCGCTGCCCGCGCACAAAGAGGCTGTACTGCAGGAATATTAGCCCCTCCATACCCCGCGAAAAATGAACACAGCACGCGCCTCATCCCATTGCACGAGGTCAGTCAGGCCGTTTGAAGATAGCCTCTTACTTCCTTTGGTTGGGACGGAATGCAAGGACGCGTAGAGCGCAGGCAATGTGTTCGGGAGAGCTCGAAGAACCTGGTCCCACGGTATGAAGATGATGAAGCAGAGCGCGGACATGAACCCCCAGAGTAGAGCGTGCTGCTTTGTCTTCGTTCTGCCGGCTAGGGACGCGCTGTTCTCTGCGCAGTGATCCTTCGTGTTGAAATGCGGCGTCGAGCCGTGGCGCCTCGCCGTTTTTTCCCATGAATGGCTGGAAGCCATGGCGGGCAGGAGCAGGAGTCTGACGCGCGCGCAGCCGACGCGTTGCGCCGACTGGCCGGCCCGGACCCCGATCAGACACGCACTTGAGGAGGATTATCTAATCATTCAATAACTCGATGAAGAGAGAAAGCGTAGTCTATTCGTGTATCTCGTGAATGGTGCGGTTGTTTCGAGAGCGATGCGATGCGATGCGACAGCTGAGAAGATACTTTTACAACCCACGGAAGGCGGCCTCGCGCCGCCTCCCAGACCCAAATGCCAAGTAATAATGCCAGAATGCTAATACCCTGTATGCTCCAGATGCCTGGATGATGCCAAATTGTGTTTATGAGTCTCTGCAGCAGGCGTAAGCGGCGAGAGACAGAGGGAAAGAGGGCTGCTGCGTACATATACCATGCAGTGCCGTCTTCCCAGAATAAGCCGCGGACGCCCACCATCTCGGCGAATGCTACGAATGTCTCGTGGTCGCATTGGCCGAGGACGTGGGCTCCTCCCATGAATTCGAATTTGTAGTGCTGGACCTTCTGCCAATATACTGTCGGTGACCGTGAGAACACACGGCGGGAGGCTAGCTGGGGACAGCATGAGCTCACCTTCAAAGGTATTACGCTGCCGCAAAGTCCAGTTGCCCGACCGAAACAGCTTAGAGCCGTGTATGAAGCAATAGTGGCCGGCGGCGTTGGCGGCGCAGGGCACCTCGCGGTCGTCGTTCTCGGGGACCTCTGGCGGCTCCCCAGTCAGACGGCGGAACGTGGGCATGGGCGATGCCTGGGACGGCGAGGGGAGCGGGCGCGCCGACGGAGGGCGAGAGAGGCTCGGAGGAGTTTCTGGCACGTTACACGGAGAGGGGCCAGCCAGCGTCCACTTTTGAGCCCAAAATCTCTGCCTGCCCTGACGTCACCGCGAATATTCTCGCGGGCTCGGCCGCTTCCCGCTTCAAAGCACTGCGGCGTGCGACGGTCATGTGTGACGAGCGAGATCCGCAAATTCTAAGACTGAGAATCGCTCTGCAGCGCCTTCGGACCTACTGTAAGTAGCGCAGAGCAAGCTCAGAAGGACAAGCCGAGTGAGCGGAGTCGCAGTGCCGGGGGCTTCGTTGCACGTTGAATCCGCTCCCGCTTCTCCCGCTCCCTGCTAGTTTTGCACCTCAAATGCGGAGGGTGCAGTGTTTTGCCTGTTTCACGCTTCATGGCCGCTTTGCATTGCTTCGATCTGCCGCGATGCCTCACGCTACTGAGAAGGGCTGTTTCTCCGCGTTATCATCGCTGGTTCCCAAAGATTCTCGGTTCTTCGGTGACCGTACTGGAGTCATCCAGCTCAATCTGTATTGATTCTCCCTGGAAACCACTGAAAATAGATACAACCTTGCGAGAGGAAACGCTCACTGGTGCACTGACTCGGACATTCCAGCTTCCCCAAATTCCACCTTTCCTTCCCACAGGTCTGTACAAGATTTATATGATACAGACCTACCCCTCACACCTTACGCACGAGCGGAGTAAGTGAGGGGGTAGGTTGACGCTTGCGCTTTCAGCTACAGCTCCTCGGGGATTCTACTGTGGTTGAGAAGCAACTCCTCTCTGCTCTGAACTTCATCACTTCACTTCGCCACATGCGTTCAAGATGCCTATCTTAATCCGCATCTCGTGTATTGAATTAGATCAACATAGCAGCGAGTCGGGTGAGTCCTTGCTGAACTTCGCGGCCGTCCTTGCGCAACGATGCCTACTATTAAATTAGAAGCCTTCCACCCTACCAGGTTTTACCTCCTCTATCATGATCGACCTTGCTTTGTGAGGTGCGAAGGAATGGCTACGCGATCGCCCGAAGCTGCCAGCAAGCCTGGAAGCAGCAGCCATTCTGTTCCTTGAGCCACGCACTGTATCTCACGAGGTAATTGAGCCGCATTTGCACGCAGCTCCGAGCCTGCAGAATCAGACGTCCTGGTCTCAGCATAGAAAGGAAGGGAAAAGTTTAGGCAATCAAGCTACTCACCATTCAGAACGGAGTACGACCAGCCCTCAGCCGTGCGCGAGGCTGCCGCACCGTATACCGAACGCAGAAGCCCCTATCACTCGTACAGGAACTTCTATTGGCATGAAGGCGCAAGCCCGTGAACGGGAGTCAAGAAAGTAGGTCAGAACATCCAACACGAGTATATGCCATTGAATATGTTTCCTCATGCGCCCCTCTAGGTATTTCTCCTCCACCTGCCCAGCATTTAGTCGGCAGTCCGGATATTGAGATGCAAAAACGTACAAGTTCAAGAACAGTTTCCACAAGATGGAAAACAGTATGCCCTGCAACGCATTGGCCAGGATGCGCGTCCGCAGGCCGCGACCAAACAACCCGCGAAGGCCGTCGGCAGCGAGGACAGCCCGCGCCGCGTCGCCTGTGGTATGTCAGCATTGGTTGTGAAGAGGCCGGGAGTGACTGACGGTACGATATACGCGTAGCATTAACCTGCCTGTACGTCTTGAGCACGCGCAGAGAATTGCTCGACGTGTCAGAGACAACAGAGGCGCAGAAGCCGATCAACGCCTGCCGGCCCAACAACTGTAGCACTCCATGCGGCTTGCCGATGTGCTCATCGAGGAAATTGTAGGTACCGAACCAAGGATAGTGACCTGGCGCGTGTCTTGGTTAACGACTCCACCAACGGATCGCCGACACGTACCGACAAACGTCGCGGCAGCAGTTCCCACTGCACCGTACCACAGGGTGCCGATGCCGTGGACCTTGCTATGCGCGGGGTCAGTTCGGGATCGGGCTGTGGGCGGAAAGAGCGGGAGCCCACATGCGGTTGCGCAGGAGAGCCCAACCCTGCTCGCCCTGCGTTTGCAGCGTAGTCTTGAGCGTGTCAATGGGTGTGAGGACCATTCTGAACAGTGCCGCGGACAGTGATGCAAAAATGGTCTGAATCAGGATTGGAAGTTTGCTCATGGTCGGGTTGGAGTGAAGTAGGGCGAGAATGCCAGCGTTGGCTGCTGTATCGCCGAAGCGTGCAATGGGCCCTAGTGCACATGTTTGCTCAGAGCCATTGGCACACATGAGGAAGGCGACCCACCCTGGAACAGGGCAGCACCAAGGCCGGCGTAGTAACGCGGAAATCCACCATCGGCGTAGAGTATTGAGCTGGCTTCCTTGAGCGTCGTCCCATACCGGTATTGGTAGTTCATAATTGTGCGAAGCGGCTGTACGAGTTCGTTATAGCGTGTTCGATCGCGCCGCATTCAAGAGCATACCATGAGTGTCAGCACCTGCAATACCATGGCTTGGAGCGCATTCAGCTCGTTAACACAGTATCTGGAAGCACACGCGTACCAGCTGCGCCGCTGAGGCCGCCGCCGAGTGCATCTTTCAACGCGGCTTTCAAGTCGAACTGTAACGGGTGTCAATTACGGTCTTCGCGAGGCCGACAAGCACACGCACATCGACGTTGTCCGCGTCTATGATGCCCTTGATGAACCAGACACCAAACGCAAAGCCAGCGATGAGCCAGAAAGCCCATACAGCAATGTCCCAACGCGTCCATTCGTCGGGTACGTCCTCCAACGCTTTCGCAGCCTCGTCTTCGGGCCGACGCTGGACGCCTTCGCGCAGAGCATCGTGGGACACGTCCTTGGGCGTCGAGGGCCCACTGACGAGCGGCGTGCGCTCGTCAATTGTCGACGAAGACGCCATATCGGTGTCACAGTGCAAAGAGCGATATGTCAGCCGGCGCCGGCGCGGTGGGATCTTCAACCGGGCGCAGGATAGCAATCCGATCTGGTACTGCCGATTATCAGATCCAATGATAATAGGACATGACGATCGCTGTGGTCGACATCGACATCGACGGCCATGCCTGCTACGGCGCGCCTATCAGATCTAGAATCTCTTACTGTTCGCATGCAGCCAACGCGCGCTGCACCCAATCCGAAAGGTTAGCCAAGTACGGCAGCAGACGTTGTTGCACCAGGGACAGGATATAGTACCAGTACGTATACACAAATGAGGAGAGGAGTAGAGCGAGCATGGAAGCAGCGTTTGAAAGCAATATGTATAATATCTGCCGCAGCGAGAGTCGTCCAAGAAATGCTTCAAGAAAACTTCCACCTGTAGTCACATCAGCGGAAAGAAAGTACCAGCCACGGGAGAATTACCTGTTGCCACAGTTCACGCAAGTGACGAAGGTCTGCGAGGTTTCAGACGAGCTATGGGGGACGGAGCGTCGGGGGACTTACAGTCATAGGCTCGTCAGCGCTGCGAGTCTGCGCCTGGCGGTATCGGGTCTTCCACTGCAGCGGGTGTCAGGTGCAAACGACGATTGCAATGGGCGACCAACCTGTTTGCAGCGGCCGCACTGGAATGCGCTTGTCTCGGCCTCTGGCTCACCCGCGCCGAGAGACTTGTGAAAGTTGACCTCCTTGATGGCCTGATCGGCCTGCTTGCGCTCCTCAGATGCCATGTCCTGCGTGCCAATCAGAGTTTGCACGGATCGAGGATGATGGAGTGAACGAACCGCGGCGCTCATCGTCGCGAGTCTGGCAACAGGGAGATCACCGCTGACCACACTAGCGCGCAGGGAAGGATTCCCCTTGTCCTTCAGGTTGAGGTACAGCATGCGCATCTTGGCACGGTACGGGCCTGAGGAGGAGCCCTCGGCGTTGTAGACGGCCTTTTCGAGACTTGTCGCCCGTCCCAAGATCTGGTCCGAAGCTGTGCCAAGCAAGTCAGTCAAGTCAAGCACCGAGAAGAGGACTCACGAGCAGTCGAATCGGAAGCAAGAGCGTCGTAAATCATCTCTACGCATTTGTCGCGTGTTTTGTCGTGGGTGGTGGAGAAGCGCACGCCGTCGGTTTTGTGGTTGCGCGTCGGTGTCGACGACAGCGGGGTGCTGGGGCTGGCGGCCGAGACTGCTGTCGTGGGCGTCTTGGTCTGCGGCATAGGCGGCGGGGGCAGCTTGGGCACGACGACTGCGAGGGCGATGGGCGCGCGATGAGCGAGACACAGTGGGCCATGGTCAACGCACTCACCTTGTGTCTTTGGTGTACTCGTACTATGGCTTGCCGCAGCCTCAGCTTTGGCAGCCTCGACCTCTGACTTCCATTTTCTGACGAGCTCCTTTGCGAGGTCTGCGACTTCCTTTGAGGCGTGGGTCCGTAGCTTGCCCACCGCCAGGCCGGCTTTCGTTTCCTGCAAGGCTCGCAGCCTCGGTTATATACTCCTTATCGCCGCGCAGAACGGGCATGACCCACTCTGAGCAGGGTCTCTGTGGCTTTCACGCTCTTTTTTAGGAGGTTTAGCACGTTCACGGTGTCCTGAGGGGCAAGACGCGTTAGCCACAGGCCGAACGGGACCGAGCACAGGCGCTTACCTGGGGCGACGACGACGCCTGCAGCTCCTTCACGAGCTTTTTCAGGTCACTGGTGTCTGTCATGGCTCTAATCTATCCGGGCTGCTACTGTACACCGGCGACGAACAGGTACAGGTACGTATCTCTCGAAGGTGCCCTGCGGGTATCTCCGGCTGCCCGACGCGCTTTTCATTGTCCACGCCGTGCCACGCGACTGCCACCAGTGAACGCGGGCTCTACTTACAACGGCGTTGCCCAGTGTCTCATAGCTGCAATACAAGTGTCCAATCATCGTCCAGGGATTTGATGGACAATCTATTGTCTGCAATTGGCTGTGCACGCCCTGCTGCGAGCGGCGGCGGCGCAGGTGTAGCGGCTGTCGAGTGCCGATGTGAAGCGCGCTGGCTGGCGCCGACGCTCTGGTGTCTGGCGGCCAGTCCTGTCTGGACCCGGGCCATCGCATCGAGGTCGCGCCGGCATGTCCAGTTGCCGCCCCACCTCCTTTGCTTCCAACCGCCATGTCCAAGGTCTGTCCTGCCCGGCCCCCGCTGTGCATCAGCAACCACTGACCCACAGGGCTCCAGCATGACTTTGTGCCAGACAAGTCGCAGTCGATGCGCGAGCAAGTAACGGCATACATCAAGTCGCTCCAGATTCACATCTGCTCCGCGCTCGAAGCCGTCGAAAACAGCGACAAGAAATTCGTTCCGGATGCATACACGCGCGCGGCTGGCGCAGGCTTTGGCATATCCAGCACCCTTGCCGGCGGAAAACGCATCGAGAAGGCTGGCGTCGGTGTCTCTGTCGTCACCGGCGCACTCTCGCCCGCAGCGATAAAGCAGATGCGCGCCAACCACGCCGAGATCCCAACCAATCTCAGCGACTCGCAGAATCTACCCTTCCTAGCGGCGGGTCTCTCCCTCATCGTCCACCCGCGGAACCCCATGGCACCGACTGTGCATATGAATTATCGCTATTTTGAACTCGTCGAGTCCGTGTCAACGAGTGTGGAGAACAATGTTCCCAAGGTGAACGGGCCGCCGCTGGCCTGGTGGTTCGGCGGAGGATGCGACCTTACGCCCTCCTACGTGTTTGACGAGGACGCGCTTCACTTCCACGAGACGATCAAAGCCGCGTGCGACAAGCACAGCACCGACTTCTACCCCGCGTTCAAGCGCTGGTGTGACGAGTACTTCTTCATACCGCACCGGAACGAGGGCCGCGGACTGGGCGGCATTTTCTTCGACGATCTCGCAGCGCTTCCCCACGCCCGTCTTCCCGAAGTGAACGGCATTGGCAAGCGGCCTGCGACGCCAGAGGCTCTCTTCGACTTTATGCGCGACTGCGGTGACGCCTTCGTGCCCTCCTACGTTCCCATTCTGCTACGGCGCGTGGATATGCCGTTCACAGACGAGGAGCGCCGCTGGCAGCTCATCCGCCGCGGGCGTTACGTGGAGTTCAACCTGATGTACGACCGTGGGACCAAGTTCGGGCTTAGCGCGCCTGGCGCCAGGATCGAGAGCATTCTAATGAGCTTGCCGGAGACTGCCCGATGGGAATACTGCACCGACATGGGCGCCGAGGGGACGCGCGAGGGTGAGCTGGTTGCGCTCCTGCGCAAACCCAAGGACTGGATACCCCTGACGAGCGCCTGAGGAGGGATCCTTCTAGCAAACTACAAAACTGAATAGAAACAGACTGGCAAACCACTAACGTTTGATGAGATGGCAAAAAAAGGACGGTCAGATTTCAGTAGGTACGAACAGCAAAGACGACAGAGGCAGCCAGAGAGAGAGCAGGCACGAGCGATAATACAGCAGAGGGAACGAGAACTACATTTAGTCGGCTGCTGTTGATACACCACCGCCCACCTCTGCACAAACGCCGTCAGAGTCAGACGAGCAAAACAGCGGGAAAAACGGATGCCTACGCTCGACCATGACATCGATGGCGTCGCCCTCTTCCATGTCGAGGGTGGCGGGCGTGTCGTCGTCGTTCAGCCGATTACCATCGTACAGGAAGCTGGCAAGGTTGCGGGTCAGCCAGAGCAGGCGGCCAGCCACAAGGTTGCTGCATACCGAATGCTCGACACATCCTTGCCCACCTTGCTGGCATATGCGCCCTGAAGCTTGCTGAGCTTCGTGCTGCGCTTGATCTTGAAGAAGACCTCTTCGCCCTGCGAGGTCACGACCTACAAAGGTTTCGTTGAATTCCTAGACAGTATTTTTCAATTTTGGGGATAGGGCGGCTACCTTTATATTGATGGGCGCGTTGGGGTCCTCGTTCTTCGGCCGGACCTCTTGCTCGTTGTCAGACATGGCTGTCGATGGACAAGATGAGAGTTGTACAGGGCTCGCGACAGGGAAGGCAAATCCCGGTCGCCTCTTATGGGCCCTGGCACCGACAGCCATGCTCAACCTCGACGAGGAAGTCCGGCCGTACTCGAACAACAACGAGCGCGAGAAGCACGAGAGCCAGGCCACGCTTTTTGGCATCGTCGTCGCCCTGGAGTACCTCGAGCGCGCCTATGTCCGCGACTCGATCACCGCGCTCGAGTACGCAGCCCTCCCCCCGCCCATCTCCGCGGAATTGACGGACCCCCGCAAGATACGGCCCAGCATGCACAAAGCTCATAGGCCAGTACCGCACCATGCTCAAACTGCTGGGCGACTCTGTGCCGTCTATTGAGGACTTTATGACGCGGTACAAGGCGCGTCTCCCCGCGTACCGTTGCACCCCATTGGCCTCATGCTTCGCCTCGATAGATGGACCACCCAGCGGCGTTGCACAGATTAAAAGTCGGTGTGCCCGCGACTGTCGAGCATTCCAGCGACACTGCAGCAGAGTCGGGCAAGTGGGTGGCTGAAACCACACAGGTCAGTGTCGAGATGCTATCCCCCTCGTATCACTCTTCTCATCGGGCTTTACAGCGTTTCATCACGTTTATGGACGCGTTGAAACTCGGTATACGAGCAAAGGACGAGCTGCATCCGATGTTGCAGGAGCTTATGACCGGCTATGCGCGTTTCAAGGGCAGCAAAGATTCTGAAGGTCGCAGTCGAATGGTCGCATGGTCTGCACTTTCTCTCGCTCCGTCGCTTGAAGGCGTCTCTCATGTACCACAGGCTCATCACGTTGAACGGAATGAAAGCCTCGGACGAGATCACCGACGAACAGTCGCGTCAACTGCTTTTCGACGTCGATCGCGCATACTCTGAATTCTTCAGGAGCTTAGAGAGCGGAAACCAGGAATCCTGATTGTCCCGATATCATGGTGGTCCGCGGCGGCGACTACTATACACCCATACCGGGATTTCGACGCTCACTGCGCTTATCACTGTATTCAAACAAGAAACATCGTGTACCATACATGCAAGGATCGTGGTTAGGCTGCGGATATTAGAGCAAGGAGAGGCGATGATGAACAAAAAATGTTAGCATACAACGGCAACAGCAAGATTCAAAAAGAGAGCAGGGGAGTGCACAACAGACAGACAGTAGGCCCAATGACACACACAACATACTTAATCAATACCGACGTGTCCGTGTTTTACGAGAATTAGCGGGGTGTTCAGGCTCGCCGGCCTTGGACAGCTTCTGGTCCGCCTGGGCGAGCGCCATACGTGCGCGCTGGTACTCGCCGTCGTCCTCGCTGCTGTCGTCCCACGCGTCGCGATGGCCGTTCGCGCTCGCGCGCGTCTGCCATCCGCCCGCGCTGCCGAGGTGGACTTCGGCGGTCGGCGTCGGCAACGGCGTGCCCGCAAAGTCTGGCGGGAGCACCATCCGCACGCTCTTCCGCCGCGCGGTCCCGGTGCTGCTGACGGTGCCCATGGTGATGGTGGCCGCCGAGTTGGAGACGGTGGACGAGGACGATGAGCCGGGACCGCCGTCGCGTAGATAGGGCTTGGGGGGAAGGGCAGGCAGGGGAGAAGGTGCACGAATCTGTGTTGGAGCCGGGAGTTGCGGGGTAGACGCGCGCGGAGGAGGAGACGCGGCTCGGGGCCCCTGCTGCACGGTCGGCGATGGCGGGGACATGGGCGCATCGCCTAAGAGCGTCTCGTGGCCCGTCTCGAAGCTGTCCGCGTCCGAGTCTGTGTCTGTCGCTTCGGGCGCATTGGGTACGGGCAACGTCGAGGGGCCAGCGGGCGGGGATGAAGGTGCAGGGCCAGACGCGTAGGACCTCGTGACGGGCAACTCGACACTGCCAGGACTAGGACTCCGATTGGCGCCGTTCCTCAGCGCACTCCGCAGAGGACCCATCCGTGCCTCAGCCTCGCGCGTCACAGGCTCGTGCCGCACAGGCGGCGGCTCATACGTCGCCTCCCTGCCACGTTCCTGTTCCTGGGCCTGCAGCCGCGGCAGCGAGGACGCAACGACCTGCACACTCTCCCGCCGTTTGCTGACAGACCCGTCGCGGCGCAGGGTGCCATTCCGGGACTGCGTACCCTCCACAATGCTCATCAAACTGGGCCCATGATTCCCCTCGAGCACATTGCGGCGCAACGACGCCGGACGCTCCGCCCGCCGCGCCGAGCTGGCGCTAGTGCTGGGCCCGACGTCCGAGCTCGAGCGCGGCGAGCCAGAAACGGCGTTCGCGTTCGCTTTGTTCTTCTTACTGACGCTGGGCGTGCGCGAGAACGCAAACCCACCGGCAGCAGCCTTATTCGCGCGGATATACGTCTTGCTGGGCTCCTCGGAGTTCTTGCGCGAGCGCACGCTGCCCGAGCGCGACACGGCGCGCGTGAGCGTAGTCGGGCCGCCGCCGTCCGACGCCCACTTTGCGCGCTCGTCGTCGGACGAGCTGTCCGTCCGGCGCCGCAAGCGCGAGTCTGTGCGCGACGCCCACGCGCCCTTGCTGGGCGACGGCTCGCGCTTGTGCCCCCCGCGCCCCGCGCCAAACA
The DNA here is from genome assembly GCA_037042915.1 of Auricularia sp. M13. Lineage (NCBI taxonomy): Eukaryota > Fungi > Basidiomycota > Agaricomycetes > Auriculariales > Auriculariaceae > Auricularia > Auricularia sp. M13. The sequence goes on along the minus strand of CM073195.1, from coordinate 2,349,416 downwards.
TACTGGAGATGGAGCCGAAGAACGAGAAGCTCGTCGCGCGTCGGCGCCCCTTTTCCCCGCTGCCAGCCGAGCTCCAGGACGGTGCCCTGGGGATCGTCGGCGCGGGTCCCGGGTGCGGGAACGGCACGACGCCGTTGGGCGTCTGCTGCTGGGATGCGCGGCGCGCTGTCTTTCGGAGCGATGCGTGGGACTGCGCGGCGGGTGGGATCGCGGGAGGAGGAGGGCGGGTGCCGGACTGCAGACTGAGCACGCTCTGGCGCGGGTGGTTCTCGACCATGCGCAGGGTGCCAGACGCGGGCTCTTCTTCGCTACTGGAGCCAGCCTGCTCGGGTTCTTCGACTATATGGCGGTTGAGCGATGGCGCGGTGAGAACGGGATGCGGCTGTTGGTATGAACTGGTCGGCAGGCCGTCCGGGGGCGGTCTTGATAATGAACTAGAACGAGAGAGCGAGGCGCCATGGTCGGTTTGCGAAGCTGATTGCGAGGGAGTGAGTGAGGAATTGTCAGATCCAGGGCCGGGGGTAGGCAATATGATGTGTGAGCCGTTACGCGGGTCGGGCAGGGGTTTGAAGAAGTTATGGGGAGGCGGCGGCGCTGCAGACGGACGAAATTCGTGTCAGCAAGGGTACGCCATGCGGAATATGCACACGGATGCGCACACGAAAGCAGAATGGAGCGCAGTAGACGCGAACGGTGTCATCAGCACAGAAGCGAAGTGGGGGCGAGAAGCGGGAGCCACTCACGCTGCGGATGGGGTTTGGAGGCGGCGTCGTCGAGGGCGTGTAGGGCGTCTTTGCCGCGCTCTGCGCACTGCCAGCCGTAGTCGACGAGGGCCTTGCAGCGTGCGCGCAGGCCGTCGCGCATGGCACGTGCCCAGGCGGTCTCGTGCTCGCGCTCCTTGTCGACGAGGTAGGCCTCGCACGCACGCAGCTCCGCCTGGGCCTGGGCGATCTTGGCGTCGAGCGAGCCCGAGCTGGGCTGCGACGACGCGCCGGCGGCCGGGCGCGGCGACTTGGACACCTTGATGACGCGGTTGATCCTGCGGGCGGCGTCAGCGTCTGCAGCGGCCAGGGGGAGAAGGGCGGGCGCACAGAATCTGGCGGTCGCGCAGGACGACGGCGAGCTCGTCCTCGAGCTCCTTGAGCCGGTGCAGATGCTCGCGCCATTCCTCGAAGCTCTCGCGGTAGCCGATGAGCGCGTCGTCGGCGGCAGCGAGCGCCGCGACGAGCACGGCTATTGGGCGGGCAATGTGGGCGGGCGACGCGGCCGCGTATGCCGAGAGCGAGTCGCGCGAGGAGGCGGCGGCGACGGTGAGCGCCTGGAACGCTGCTGCGTAGTCCTGCGGCCCCGGGCCCGTCAGACTGTCTCAGGGTTGGCGGGCGGGGTGTATGCGCACCTTCTCATGCTTGATGAGCTGTGCCAGCAGCTGGGTGTCGCCGGGCCTGTGCACCATCCACCGCGAGTGATGAGTGTGAGTACGGTGAGGAGAAGCGCGAGCCAAACTCCGCAACTTGTCTTGTGGTCGCCATGGGCAGCACGTTCCTCCCGCACTTGCCCTCCGGCTGGCACGTCGACGAGGCGATCCGGTCCGAGGAGGACCGCGTCGTCGTCATCCGCTTCGGCCACGACTGGGACCCCCAGTGCATGGTCATGGACGAGACCCTCTACGCCGTCTCAGAGAAGGTCCAGAACTTTGCCGTCATCTACCTCTGCGACATTACCCAGGTCCCGGACTTTAACAAGGTATGCTGGACAGCTGCTTGCCTGCGTCGCCTGACTCGATGCGCTGCAGATGTACGAGCTGTACGACCCGTGCACGGTCATGTTCTTCTATCGGTCAGTCGCCACCGTGCATCCTGCCCCGGCCACCGTCTTATGCGCCGCAGAAACAAGCACATCATGATCGATCTGGGCACGGGTAATAACAACAAGATGTGCGTACAGTCGGACGCAGACGCCGCCGCCGCTCACAAGTCGTCGCAGAAACTGGGCCATGGACAACAAGCAAGAGGTCCGTCCGTCCGTCCCGCATCCCCTAGGCCATCGTCTGACGCTCTGAGCATAGATGATAGACATTATCGAGACCGTCTACCGCGGCGCATCCAAGGGTCGCGGTCTCGTCGTCTCGCCAAAGGGCGCGTTGCATTCTCGCACATTCCATCCATCCGTCGCTGACCCTCCGCACGCACAGACTACTCGACGCGCTACCGCTACTGATCACGAATTCGAATTGCTTTCCCTGTATTGTACACCTTGCCGCCGGCCATATACACTTGTACTGTAAATAACCCGTCCTCACATCTCGCCGCATTCTGCGCCACTCAGCATATTGTCGCGGGCGCTGGGGTCGAGGCAAGCCGCTTACCGACGATTTTGACGGCCAGCTTTGGCCGGTTGTTCGCGCCCGTGGCGACGTTCTCGATCTTGCGGACGGTGAGCATGCCCTCGGTGACCTTGCCGAACACGACGTGCTTTCCGTCCAGGAACTCGCAGGGCGCGGTCGTGATGAAGAATTGGCATCTGTGCGGATGAGAACGAGCATAAGCACAAAGTTGGCTGAGGCAGGCGTACCCATTGGTATTGGGTCCAGAGTTGGCCTGCAGGAGTTCAGCAGAGAGTTGGGACAGCTGGGAGTGGCATACCATAGACAACAGGCCTGGTCCTGTGTGCTTGACTTCAAAGTTTTCATCCTAGACGACATCAAACTCTAGCGCGACAACGAAGGGTTCGAATCACTTACGGGGAACTTGTCGCCGTAGATGGAGAACGAGCCCGTGCCGTCTCCGTTCAGAAAGTCACCGCCTGCAGCATCGCTGAGCTTGCAATACGCAGAATACAGCAACATACCTTGACACATGAAGTTGGGCACCCTACAACCTTGTCAGCGTGCAGGCGCCGGATGCGTGCGAAAGAGAAAGACATACACTCTGCACGACGTTTAACATTCAGCTTTGTCGTGAGCATATGCACCGGCAGAGACATACCGATGGAAGATGGCATTCTTGTATCCCTGCGGCCGAGCATTCACCCTTTTCTGGATGAGCAAGAGCAGACGTTCGGCAAACGGGTGGTACGCACCGAAACTCGCCCGTGCAGAGCTGGCGGAAGTTCTCGGCCGTCTTGGGGACGATGTCGCTGAAGAGCTCCATCTTGATTCGTCCTGCGGGCGTCTCGCCAATGTTGATGTCGAAAAAGACGATCGGGCGCGTGGGCGTCGACATGGCGGAGGGCAAGAGGAGGTGACACGCTTTCGGATTCCGCTCCGACGCTCCTGTCTGCGCCCGTTCCTTCATCCGGGCAGCGATGCAGGATCACGTGCAGAATACAGTCACATTCCTTGCATCAAAGTCAAAGGCAACAGCGTTGTCGAGGGGAGTGCGAAAAAATAAAATGGAAGCGCAAAGTGCAGGGCTTGCGGGAGATCTGCGGTGACGTCAAAGCCGCGCCACTGGCCCATGCTCATAAAGGGCGCGTGTCTCTGTCTCTCCTTGGCCTCCATCCAACTCGACTCGCAACCATGCCCCAATTACACGTCAACCACAGAGTCCGTCTGCTCCACTGCACATCCTGCCTGGACTACCCACTGACCCGTGCTCGCAGGTGCACACCTACACGATAATCCCCCGCGTGCTGTACCTGCGCAGGTGGGGAATGCGCTTCTCGCTCGCGTTCGGCCGTTCGGGGCGCGTCACCTACGGTTGAGCCATACGGATTTCTTGCCTGGGCTGATGATCGATGAGGTGCGCGCCGGGCTCCGACTTGAAGCCCTACTGGATTGCTGCTGACCTGGCTGCCCAGCCTACGACCCGTTTTGTATTTCCAACTGCTGCCTGTAATTGCAATGGACATTGGACGCTGTATGCTGCTCTTTCTGTCTGATGGCGTGCTCGGACACTGTGATGGACGCGTTCTCCGCGCTAGACTATAGCAGCCAGCTCGCACGTGGCATGTCCCTGGGCCCTGAGCCTTTTCCCTGAGATTTTCACTGTACAGTAGCTGAGCTGAGCTCGTGAGACGCGTATGAAGATTCAGCGAGCTGAGTGAGAGTCGATAATCCATCGATAAAGTCCACAAGCGTGTATGCACATGGCGCGCAAGTTCCGCCGTCGGAGCCAGCGCGCCCTTGCTCTTTTTTCCACCTCCTCCGACCGCATATAAAAAGGGCGGGAATGGCGACCGCCCTGTTCCCCGCCCCCGTGCACCCCTCCGCCTTCAACAGCAGCATGAACGGCGCTTCGACCGCGTCGTCGCCCACCCGCCCGCTCGCTGCCCCGCTGCCGACCGCCGACGGCGAGCAACCGCATGAATCCGCCGTGCTCGAGCTCAGCGACGGCAGCGCCTACGCCGGCTTCAGCTTCGGCGCGCCGGGCAAGAGCGTCGCGGGCGAATGCGTCTTCCAGACCGGTGCGTCAAGGCCCCCCAAGCTCGGGGCAGCGCCGCTGACGCTGCGCAGGCATGGTGGGCTACACCGAGTCGCTGACGGACCCGTCGTACGAGGGCCAGATCCTCGTCCTGACCTACCCCATCGTCGGCAACTACGGCGTGCCCGCGCGCGACGCCGTCGCCGCGCTCGACGCGCTGCCCGCCGAGTTCGAGTCCTCGCGCATCCACGTCGCCGCGCTCGTCGTGGGCTACTACTCGGACGACTTCTCGCACTTCCTCGCCCGCTCCTCGCTCGCCGCCTGGCTCAGGGAGAGCGGCGTCCCCGCCGTCTTCGGCGTCGACACGCGCGCGCTGACCAAAAAGATCCGCGAGAAGGGCTCCATGCTCGGCCGCCTGCTCGCCAGCAAGCCCGACGCGCCCGGCGTGCTCCAGCGCGCGGTGAACGGCGCGCTGCGCGGTAACGGCCTGGCCTCGCGCGGCGGCTCGCCGCCGTGGAAGGACGACTGGCGCACGCACTACATCGACACGCCCTTCCGCGACCCGAACGCGGAAAACCTCGTGCAGGTCGTGTCGACGACAGAGACGCGGCTGTACAAGCCCTCGGGCACCGCGCGTATGCACCCCACCGCCGGCCGCCCTTTGCGCGTCATTGCCGTGGACGTAGGCATGAAGTACAACCAGATCCGTTGCTTCACCCATCGCGGCATCGAGCTCAAGGTTGTGCCCTGGGACTACGACTTTACGACCGAGGACGAATGCGACGGCATTTTCGTGTCGAACGGGCCCGGCGACCCGCAGATGGCCAAGCCGACCATCGAGCATTTGCGCAAAGCTCTGCAGAAAGGTGACAAGCCTATATTTGGTATCTGTCTCGGACACCAGCTTCTTGCTTTGGCGGCGGGCGCGACGACATCCAAGATGAAGTACGGCAACCGCGGGCACAACATCCCCTGCACGGACGCGCAGAGCGGACGCTGCTACATCACGAGCCAGAACCACGGCTTCCAAGTCAATACTGCCAGCCTCCCCTCGGGATGGAAGGAGCTCTTCCGCAACGCCAACGACGACAGCAACGAGGGCATCTACTGCGTCGACCAGCCGTTCTTTTCCGTCCAGTTCCACCCCGAGTCCACACCCGGCCCGCGCGACACCGAGTTCCTCTTCGACGTGTTCATCCACAACATCGAGGACTGCATCAAGCTGAGCGCGCCGACGCCCATCCGCATGCCCGGTGCGGACGCGCCTCCACCTCCGCCGCGTGTGGACGTGCAGAAAGTGGTCATCCTCGGCTCCGGCGGCCTCTCCATCGGCCAGGCGGGCGAGTTCGACTACAGCGCCTCGCAAGCGCTCAAGGCGCTCAAGGAGGAGGGCATCTACACCGTGCTCGTCAACCCGAACATCGCGACGATCGCGACGTCGTCTGGCCTCGCGGACAAGGTGTACTTCCTGCCCGTGACGCCCGAGTTCGTGCGCAAGATCATCAAGTACGAGAAGCCGGACGCGATCTACGTCACGTTCGGCGGCCAGACGGCGCTGCAGGTCGGCATCGCGCTCAAGGACGAGTTCGACGCGCTCGGGTGCAAGGTGCTCGGCACGCCCATCGACACCATCATCATGACCGAGGACCGCCAGCTCTTCGCGAGCGCCATGGCCGAGATCGGGGAGAAGTGCGCGCAGAGCGCCACCGCGACGACGCCGGACGAGGCCATCGTCGCGGCCAACACGATCGGGTTCCCCGTCATCGTGCGCGCGGCGTATGCGCTCGGCGGATTGGGCTCGGGCTTTGCGTCCAATGAGGAGCAGCTGCGCACCATCTGCGAGAAGGCGTTTGCGACGAGCCCGCAGGTGCTCGTGGAACGCAGTATGAAGGGCTGGAAGGAGATCGAGTACGAGGTCGTCCGCGACTGCCGCGACAACTGCATCGTGGTGTGTAACATGGAGGTCAGTATTCCATCTTGTGCAAAGCGTTCCCAAATTGACCTCCTTTGCAGAACTTCGACCCGCTGGGCATCCACACGGGCGACTCCATCGTTGTCGCGCCTTCGCAGACCCTCAGCGATGCGGACTTCAACATGCTCCGCACGACGGCCATCAACGTTATTCGCCACCTCGGCGTCGTGGGCGAGTGCAACATTCAGTACGCGCTCAACCCGAACTCGCAAGAGTACTGCATCATCGAAGTCAACGCGCGTCTCTCGCGCTCCTCGGCGCTCGCCAGCAAGGCGACGGGCTACCCGCTCGCGTTCATCGCCGCGAAGCTCGGCCTTGGCATCCCGCTCAACGCCATCCGCAACTCGGTCACGAAGGTCACCAGCGCATGCTTCGAGCCCAGCTTGGATTACTGCGTCGTCAAGATCCCGCGCTGGGACTTGAAGAAGTTTAGCCGCGTAAGCAAGCTGTTGAGCAGTAGTATGAAGAGTGTGGGAGAGGTCATGGCCATTGGCCGGACGTTTGAGGAGACCATTCAGAAAGCTATCCGGGCCATTGACGATCAGTTTTATGGTTTCGCTTCGGTGCGTGCAGCTACTGCACGTTGGTTATTTGCTCTGACTGATCGGTCTACAGCACAACTTCCCCGATGATGTCGACGAAGAGTTGACGAACCCTACGGACAAGCGCTTGTTTGCCATCGCTACTGCTTTTGGCCTTGGCTACTCAGTGGATAAGATATGGCAAATGACGAATATCGACAAATGGTTCCTGAGCAAGCTCGAGCGACTTTTCAAGATGGAACAGGCTTTGAGGTGCGTTTTCGTACCGATCTTGCCTGCGTAAACAGCACGTTAACTGTCCTAGCCAACACACTGTAGCGTCACTTACCCCGGACCTTCTGCGCCGCGCGAAACAGATGGGCTTTTCCGACCGCCACGTTGCCGTGTGCCTCAGCTCTAACGAGCTCGCCGTGCGACGCATCCGGCATGAATCTGGCGTGTTCCCCTTCGTCAAACAAATCGATACCGTAGCGGCTGAGTTCCCGGCCTACACGAACTACCTCTACATGACCTACAACGCCGTGGAACACGACATTCAATTCCAGGACCGCGGAATCATCGTCCTCGGATCTGGTGTTTACCGCATCGGCTCTTCCGTCGAGTTCGACTGGTGTGCCGTTAGAGCCATCCGCACTCTGCGCGACCAGGGCCTCAAGACCATCATGATCAACTACAACCCGGAAACGGTCAGTACCGACTACGACGAAGCGGACCGGCTCTACTTCGAGAACATCAGCTTGGAGAACGTCCTTGACATTTATGACGTTGAGAGGTCGCAGGGCGTCATCATTTCCATGGGCGGTCAGACGCCAAACAACATTGCGTTGCCACTTCATCGGCAGAACGTGAAGATATATGGAACATCGCCGGAGATGGTCGACACTGCGGAGAATCGCTTCAAGTTCTCGCGTTTGCTCGACACCATTGGCGTTGACCAGCCGTTGTGGAAGGAGCTGACCAGCTTCGACGAGGCCCATGCGTTCTGCGCGAAGGTTGGCTACCCAGTGCTTGTTCGCCCCTCCTACGTTCTGTCCGGCGCTGCCATGAACGTTGTTTCGACGGCGGACGACCTCTCCAACTACCTCACTCAAGCGACCGCCGTCTCGCGTGAACACCCCGTTGTTATCAGCAAGTACATTGAACAGGCGAAGGAGATCGAAATGGATGCTGTCGCGCGCGACGGCACTCTCGTCATGCACTACATCTCGGAACATGTCGAGAATGCCGGCGTTCACTCTGGCGATGCGACGCTCATTCTGCCCCCGCAAGACCTCGACCCGGAGACCGTTCGCCGTATCGAGGATGCCACGGTCAGGATCGCGCATGCGCTCAATGTGACCGGCCCATTCAACATCCAGTTCATCGCGAAGAACAACGAGATCAAGGTTATCGAGTGCAATTTGCGCGCTGCTCGCTCCTTCCCCTTCGTCAGCAAGGTCACTGGTGTCGATGCGATTGAAATGGCTACCAAGGTTATGCTTGGTTTCCACGTCGATCCCTACCCTGAGCTTTCCCTTCCACCAAACTATGTCGGCGTCAAGGTACCTCAATTCAGCTTCAGCCGGCTGTCTGGCGCGGATCCTGTGCTGGGCGTCGAAATGGCTTCCACCGGCGAGGTCGCCTGTTTCGGCCGCGACAAGTACGAGGCGTATCTCAAGGCCCTCATTTCCACCGGCATTGTCTTGCCGAAGAAGAACATACTATTCTCCATCGGTGGTTTCAAGGAAAAGCTCGAGATGTTGCCGTCTGTACAAAAGCTCCATCAGGCCGGTTACAACCTGTTCGCGACTGCTGGCACAGCGGACTTCTTCAACGAGCATAACATCCCCTGCAAAGTAAGTTGAGGCCCCATAGCGAAGCCCATTCTTATCCATTCGCCCATAGTACCTGGAGGCTCTGGGAAATGAAGCAGGCAATCAGAAGTCCGAATATTCGCTCACTCAGCATTTGGCGAACAATCTCATCGACATGTACATCAACCTGCCGTCAAAGAACCACTACCGCCGCCCGGCTAGCTACACGAGCAAGGGCTACAGGACGCGTCGTATGGCTGTCGACCTTGCCATCCCGCTCATCACGAATGTCAAGGTTGCGAAACTCCTGGCAGAAGCGCTTGTCCGGAAAATGCCTCTGGATGTCTCCGCCATCGACTACAAGACATCCCACACCACGCATACCTTCCCGGGCCTTGTCAACATCATGGCCTTTGCTCCGAATCTCCTTTCTGTGGACAGTCAGGATATGGCGGATATGACAAAGGCTTCTGTCCGTGGTGGCTTTGTCGCTGCTCTCGTCATGCCCATCAGCGCGACTGGTGTCGCAATCGTGGACGGTCCAACGTTGGACGTGGCGCACTCGAAGGCAACCGGCACGGCACATTGCAACTATGCATTCTCCGTCGCTGCAACCGCCAACAATGCCAGTCAACTAGATGACGAGATTCAGGCAGAAAGCCGCGCCTTATTCATACCATTTTTCAAGGGCGGTCTTGGACTTGCAGCCGTGGCTGAGCACTTCGCTTCCTGGCCGGTCGGAAAACCCATTGTCACTGATGCGCGCGGCTCCGATCTGGCTTCTGTCTTGCTACTCGCAAGCCTGCACAACCGCAGCCTCCATGTCACAGACATCAGGAACCGGGACGACCTACTCATCATTCGTTTAAGCAAGGACAAGGGAATGCCGGTTACTTGCGATGCCAGCGTTTACAGTCTATTCTTCTCCAAGGACCAATTCCCTGACGTCCCGAGCCTGCCTTCTACAGAGGATCAGAAATTCCTGTGGGAGAACCTTTCTTGCATCGACGCCTTTTCCGTTGGCACGTTACCATACGAACTTGGTAAACAGCTGGGGAACTCAGTGACGGCGCGGTCGGGAGTTACAGAGGCCATCCCACTCCTCCTCACTGCGGTCACGGATGGACGTCTAACCCTCAAAGACATCACGTTGCGTTTGCACGACAATCCAGTCCAGATCTTCGGTTTGCCCGACCAGTCGCACACCCACGTCGAAGTCATCCTAAAACGTCGGTCTGTCTTTACCGGCGAGAACGATACATGGTCGCCTCTCGCGGGCCATGCAATTTCCGGCTCCGTTCATCGTGTGGTCGTCCATGGACAAACGGTTTTCCTCGATGGTGCTCTGTTCACTGCGCCCGTTGGTCGCGACATTTCTGCTGCCGTCGTTACAAAGCCCCGCGGTGCAGACGAAAGGGCCAGTCGCCTATCCTTCACTGGGCTGCCGCGTCCGGAAGCGCTCCTCTCGCCGCCGCTGAAGCAACAGGAAGGCCTGGGCGGTCACAATGTTATGCAACTTCATGTTCCTGGAGAGTTGGTGCCAGCTCCTGCTCCATCTCTGACGACCCCGATCCCGGCGTTCCACCGTCGCCACATTCTATCGGTCAAGCAATTCACCGCGGATGACCTCTACGCACTGTTCAATCGTGCGGCGGAAATGCGCGTTGCCGTGGAACGCCATGGTTCGGTCGACGTGCTCAAGGGTCGTGTGCTTGCCACTCTGTTCTACGAGCCGAGCACGCGTACCAGCAGCTCCTTTGAGGCCGCTATGAAGCGCTGCGGTGGAGAGGTTGTTCAAGTCACCGCTGACCGTTCTAGTGTGCTCAAAGGCGAGAGCTTGGCTGATACGGTTCGCACTCTCGGTTGTTACGCGGACGCGATTGTTTTGCGGCACCCCGACGTTGGAAGTGCACAACTCGGCGCAAAGTATTCTCCTGTTCCCATACTGAACGCTGGAGATGGTGTTGGGGAGCATCCCACTCAGGTATGCATAGCCAGATTTCCAACCGCTAGTCTTTAAGACGCTCTGCAGGCTCTTCTGGATGTTTTCACGATCCGTTCCGAATTAGGCACGGTCAACGGCAAAACCGTCACACTGCTTGGCGACCTCAAAAATGGGCGCACCGTCCACTCTCTCGTCACATTACTCTGCTTCTACAACGTCCGTCTGAACTTCGTCGCCCCTCGAGCTCTCTCTATGCCCGAAAGCGTCATCCAGGCTGCTCGCAAGGCTGGCATTCATGTCACCCAGTGCGAGGCATTGGACGAGGTTCTTGCAGACACAGACGTCCTCTACGTTACGCGCATTCAAAAGGAGCGCTTTGCTAGTGAGGCAGAGTTCAAGAGCGTTTCTGGCAGCTATGTCGTGGACCACGCTGTCCTCGCACGGGCGAAGGAGGATATGATTGTCATGCACCCCCTGCCTCGGGTTGATGGTTCGTTAACACATTTCCACATGTTTCTTTGCTGACGCCATTGTTCAGAAATTGACCCTGAAGTTGACTTCGACTCGCGCCGTGCTGTTTATTTCCGGCAGATGCGCTACGGCCTTTTCGTAAGTGAATCGCAAGTACTCAGGTTGCCGTACTCACATTTGCTTCTAGGTGCGCATGGCGCTCCTCGCCAGCGTCATGGGTTAAGGTAGAAAAAGGATCGGACTAAACTTATCTGTCATTGGACTACGGACTGTTTTCTTGTAGCTATAGAAAGTGCTCTGGACATTATCAGAGGTAGACTGCCGCTTCAACGCGCGGCATTTTGAGTCAATTGCTGCATCGCCCCGTATATCTGTATCGCTAGCTCTTCGTTCTTGTAGAATAAGTTGCCATAGAAATTTTCCCTAGTGAAACTATTTCAGTTTGCCTGTCTGACGATTATTCTCAGAGAAGGTGTATTATCCGATTAATCGACTCAGGGTATGCCCATAAATGTTGTCCATGAGAATAGGGTATGCAAGCTCATAAACACCATCCTAATGCCTCTCCGACTTCCCGAACACCCCGGCCCTCACACAGCACCAAAGCTTGCTCAAGCCATTGGCGTTGCTCGGCTACACGTCCTTGCTGACCTGCGGCCTTGGCGCGGATGAACCAGGCTTCTGGCGTTGCCCATCCGGAGCCACTCGTCAAGCTATTTGCCATGCCTTCTGCAAGGTCTGCGTCGCCGGCCTCAAGATGCAATGTCGCTCGATGTATGAGAGCTGGAACGCTGGCAGGAGAAAGAGCAAGCGCCTTATCTAACGCCTGTCCGGCACGAAGGCTGTCGTGATGAGCAGCATGGTAGAGCCCCAACTATCGAAAGACGCGATGAGACTGTGAGCTGATGGAGTTGCGAACATGCGTGCGCACCTGGATATACACGTTGGCATTTCCAGCATCGCATGCTTCGGCATACTGGATGGCCCCCCGAGCGTGCTCGAGGCGCCCCTGGCGACGGAAGGTGGCAGCAGACATTAACCATAGTTCGCTACGCAAACGGCGCTCCCGCTTCTCCCGTCCTTTGGCCTTTTCTCGCTCAGCCGATGGCGGTGGAGGAGGCGGTGGAGGAGGGGGTGGCGATGGCGAGCGTCGCCGGATAGCAAGAGAACCTATTGGTGACGGCAAACGGCCGCGGGAGTGAATCGAGGATGCTTGATACGAACTTGTACGTGAGAGCACGAGACTGAAATCTTCGCGCACATCAGCACCCAGCGCATTCTCGCGTCAGCCATCTCGCACATACCTGGCGCGGAGCTGGACCGACGGACATCGGAACTCGAGCGTCCCTTCCCGATCTTCTTGGAGATGGTGTCAATGCGAGCGCGGCCTTTTGTGACCTGCTCGCGCATTTTGGCCATTAGTTTGTCCCCATCGCCCTGCTTTTCGGAGGTCGGCGACATGACGCGCGGCTGGCCGTCGATTAGGGGACTTGACCCAGATGCTGGTGAGTCATCGTTGGGGCTCGGGGGGATGAGCTGAATTGGGATCGGCGTTGGCGGCATGTTTTCCTCTTCCTCTGGGGGAGGTGTCATAGTACGAGTTAGGGTCAGAGCAGGGATCTCTGGCGTTGCACTGGACGAGGACACCGATTCTGCAGGGTAAACATCTACGGCATGGGCCATCAGTTTCAGTCACAGGTCACGAGCGAAGACGTACGTGACCACCAGGTGAAGACCTCCAGCCATCTTTTACTTGCTCCTTCGGCGCCAAGTACGCTCTCGGTAAGAGCAACCTGGGACATGCGTAGCTGCAATGCGTCCTCGCGTTCATCACGCTTCGCCCAGTCCTCCTGCGCGCCAGGCCAGCCAAGCTGTTTCTTGTTCCATCCTTCGAGCACATTGACCGTTTCAGGGTCTGGAGGCGCAACATCGTCTTCCTCCAATGCGCCCCCGAGCTCAAGAATGCTCCGAGCGGCATTGATGTCTCCTTGAGCGGAGAGGAGAATACCTAGAAGGTGCCACGCTCGCAATTCGCGTGGGGCACCTTCCACAGCTTCACGGGCAGCATTCACCGCCTCAGCCAACTGCGCGGAGCCGGACAGGGAACGCAAAAGTGCTAGGTGATATTTCGCAATCGGATCGTCCAGTTGCTCAAGCAGTTTTCGGGCCGCTTCCAAGTGTCTGGTTCGGATTTCGCTAGCATGAGCTGTGACGGTCGTGTTAGGAAGATATGGGTCTCTTGGAGCAGTGACGTGGTACACATACCGTTTGCCCCGGAGACGAGGTTCCAGATTGCATCAGCAAGGTCCACAGCCGTCTTCGCCTCCTTCATCTGGTCCTGAGGAAGATAGTAGCAGCGATCGAGAACGCCGCGTGCAGTCGGTACCAGCTCAGCTGCGGAGGCGTGGTCTCCGGTGCGACAGAGCATCCGTATACCCTGCACGACAGCGTGCAGGAACACTGGATCGGGATCTGTACCGTCATCTGGTGGGGGTGGGGATCGTATCTTGCCGTTTGGCTGGGAATGGCCCACGCCGTTTACCGGGGCCGGCGTGTCTGGCACAGACTTGTCACTCGTCTCGCGGGCATGCTGCATGAGTTTGACATAGAGCACGAGAACCCGTTTAGACAAGCGAACATCTCCGGATGCTGCGAGCAGGCGAGACAGGTGTCGCATGAGCGGAGGCGAGTTGAAGGTGAGCCGCATAGCCCAGTATATTATCTGGTCAAGCGCTTGAGTCGTGCTCCACGGCCGTAAAGAGCAAACTTACGTCTATGACCCAGTCTGATTGATCACTTGTTGCGCCTGACGCCTCCCATACGCGTACACAGGCGTCCACGAAAGCTTCAACAGCAGTGTTGCGTGACCCTGAGGCAGGAAAGCGCGTGCTCCCTGTTAATACTGCCCGGGCCTCCGCCACGGTCGTCCGTGTCTCGTGCAGCCAAGCTAAGCGCCCCTGGCGCTGACTTGTTGGGCCGGGGGGCGGGCACAGTGACAGTGCATGAAGATGCAGGCGCAGAACGGTGGCCCGGTGGCGGGGACGAAACGTGGCCGGCCATCGCGAACTATGGGCAACATAGGTGCGCATAAGGGGAAGGACTTTGCTTGCAGGTTGTGATTGTGCTGAAAGAATGCAAGCCCGCCATAACGCGCGCTCCGCCCAGCGTGCAAGCTCTCCGGGCGGGTTCGCAGGCGCTGGGGGCGGCAGAAGCTGGATGGCAGCGTTGTAATAGTCGAGGGCGTTCCCAGAACTGATTAGCTCGCTAGACATCCCTGTTTCACGGCCTGTTTAGCACTGTGCAGAAGACGCGAGTTAGGATCGGGCGTGCCTTTGAGTGTGAGAGACCGGATGCGCTCAATGAGAGACCAAGGTGAAAGAGAAGCACTGTCGTCGGCAGAGAACGGTTCGAGATGCGCGAGGCATTCCCGTGGGCGTGAAAGAGTGTATGACATGTAGCCCAGCGTCGAGCGGACGGACTGCAGCGGCATAAGCGAAACGCGAGGTGAGCACGGAACGCACGCACGTCCGTCTTGTTGTCGAGGGCGTCGAGCTTGTCGTACGAGACCTGGGCTTCGTCCTTGCATTCCGGCGAGAGCACACATTCGTCCGTGAAGCGCAGCTCGCCGTCCACGCTGCGGTCGTCGCCTTCCGGGTCCTCGCTGAGCGACCGGGTGCGCAGCAGCAGCAAAGAGACGACATGGAGCTGCGAGGCAACCTCCGCCGACGCTGGGAGCGCGCTGAGTCAGTGGCTGCGCGGTGCAGGGAAGGAGAGATGCGGCGCACTGGAGTCGGTCGGACAGTGCTTGCGATGTTTCCTGAACAGCTCTGCCCAGGAGATCGGGACCTGGTTGTACGCCTTGGCCGGCGCGCTCGACGTCCACTGGCCGTGCGTCAGCGCCAGCTCGAGCTGGGCTGCGTAAAATTCGCCCTTGGGATTCGAAACCGCGGCCATGATCAGCCTGCTGGCGCTCAGCCTGCCGCGCTCAAAAAGGCAACGGTCGGAAACTTTTGACAGGCGCCCCCGTGCGGTCAAACCCCTATTCCTGCCACGCGACTCAGGTTGTACTTGCTCTGTGTTTGCATACCCTGCCCTCTCACCCGCGCCTGGCGCCTAAACCTGTATTCTCTCGGGTTCTCATTCATTGGATAGTCGCGAGCTATAAAACCCCCCCCCTCGGGCCCCTGGCTCTCCCCCACTCACCCACGTTCTATCGGCCTTCCTTTCAGGATCGTATGCGTATGTCATGTCTTACGCACCCCCTCCGCTCGCCGTGTCTCATGATGCTGCGTTCTCCATACAGCTCCGATCTCGTACTCGGCGTCGCTGCATAACGAGCTGGCAAAGCACAACTCGCTGCTCAAGTGGAAGGAATTTCAATCCGGCCCTCACCATGCCCCGATGTGGTGTGCCATAGCTAGTGAGCTGCTTGGAGTGGCTACCAGCATCTCTCTACGCTCCGTGCTGACCTCCTCTTAGTCGTCAACGATACGGAGCAATGCATGGGTCGCGGCGCCACCAAGACCCTCGCGAAAGAAGCTGCCGCGTTCATGACGCTCTCCCGCCTTGGCTTGCCAATCCCTCAGTACACATGAATCTCTCCTATGCGCTCGTCGACATGTATACATAGCACATCGCCTTCCTTCTATCACATCTTCCTCAACATTCGCGAGTCCGAGTCTGAGAAAAAAAAAAGTCGGTGCAATCACTTGCCGGGAACAACGGAAGCATGATTACAGTTGGATGGATTACATAGCACCCCTCCTCTATGTAATCTCTCACACACGTGGAAAGGAAGCGCTGCAAACGGCAGCACGCCAATGACCAGGCCGGCAGATGCGCTGCGGCATGTATGCAGAGGTTCTCGGAGACGGCGCATCAGTCAGTGACGCGCGCATCCACGGGCGCATGGGCAACGAAGACCGTAAGAGTCGCGCAATCCCTGCAGAGCGCGAAGAGACATCCCGGTCGGTGAAGAAGCGTGTGAAGCACGCTGCGAGCTCGGTTCCGACGTCTGGCTTTACTGGCAGCGCAAGCGCAAACACTGAGCTTGTTCCGGACAGCCCGATCCCGGTTGAGCACTGAACGAACGGGCGGGAGAAAACAACAACGTTTGCTTGTTTTTCGCCGAATATGGCTAGTCCGAGGCGATCGCGACACGAGCGGTGAGCATTGGAGATCGAGCAGCCTGCTGGACCGGCCATGCGTGGCGTCTCCAATAGGTACTTTCCAGAAGGACTGGCGAGAGGCGAGAGCTGAGTCGATAGGGGCGCCGCAGCCGATGAGAAGCCAGCCGTGATGTCGTAGGCGGAAACCGCCGTATGAAAGGAAGCCAGCGAGCGGGATAACGTCGGACAATGTGTAACCGCAGCATTGCACAGTCGCACAATATTTTAGCTTCGTGCCATGACGCTGGCCGTGCATGAATCGCCGTGGGATCCAGTGCTGGGAGAGCTTTTAAGTAATCGGAGTCCACAGGCCGGATTCCCGGGTGGCGAGCGCAAACGCTGTGTCGGCGGAGGATAGCGGGAGCGTGTTGTCATTGTTGAGGAGACGCTGTAAGCACTCAGTCTACCACGATGACTACACTCTGGTTGAATAGCCCGGAAGGATGCCTTCCTGGGTACTTTGGGGCAGACAAGCGCCACAGTCCGAAAGACTGGGGCTGCGGGGCGTTGAGGCCAGAACGCTGAACAGTGGCAAAGGTCGGGACCGACAGCAGACGCTGGCCGTAGTGGGCGGCGGACGGACTGAGCTGATCTCGAGTTTGGTACATCTCGGTACAAATACTGGTCAGAGAAGGGCACTGACCGCCACACATGACCTCAGGGCCCAAGTCGAGTGCACATGCAAGCTGAAGCCTCACATTCTGATAACGGATGAGCACGCACGGTGACATGCGCTTCCGGGCTCGCCGTTTCGTCGCTAGTTGTCGGGAGATGATCCTGGCCAAGCATGCTTGACTGGTCTGGACCTGCATAGACATTCGACGAATCCACGAAGAAACCTGCAAGTTGCGCACAGACCAACGGTATACGAGATGTACCGAATGGACGCAGTACATGTGACAGGCCGTTCACACGCGCCTGGCAATCTTGGCAAGGACAGACATTGTAGGGAGTTTTGCACGGGTCGTCGACCAGGGAAGGAAGGCCCGACCTGCACGGGAGGTGCTGTATTAGCAGGTCGAGCACGGCGCGCGTGCTATATAGCCTGAGGACCGCACAGAGCAAGCTACTCGGGAATGAGAGTAGCATGGCATTGGCAAGCAATTCGCCGGTGAATGAATGAACGACCGTGGCAGGCAAGTGTCTTATTGCGAGGGTCAAACAAGTCAGGTCCGCGGGTTATGGGTTGAGCGGTCGTCACGAGTCAGGGTCCGAAGCAAATGCCGCGGAGAGGAGATGGCGAGATGCTGCTTCTCCGAGTGCAGGAAGCCGATTCGTGGAATTTAGCTACGGCCAGACCATTGAGTGCGAGTTACGTAAGCAACAGTGCGGCTGGCGTTGACTATGAGGGTACAGCACTTGGAGTATTGAGGGAGGCATCAGGTTTTTGTGGTAGGAAATAGGAAAACAGCGATCGCAAAACGCAGCTTCGCGGGATTATTCCGTTCCTGGACGTTCGGGACGCCGAGACAGCTCAGATGGATGAGAGCGAGAGAGCAAGGTCTTGAGCTTATATGCAGAATAATCCAGAGCTGGAGACTGGGCCGCGTAGTCTGGCTCAGACGGCCGGCCCAAGCTGATGTGGAGTCGGGTGGTGCGAGGTTGGGAAAAAAAATTGGAGACATCGGACCACTCTGTAGCAGGTTGAAAAGGCGCCGGGAACCTGACCTTGGTCCTCGTCCTCGACCTCATCCTCGCTCCCCGACCGCGACCCCGACCCCGGCCATGGCGTTCAATGCTACGACCCCGTCCTTCTTCACGCCGCCGATATTCGCGCCTCCGGCGGAGCCGCTCTACGCCAACGCCAACTTCACGTACTCGTCGCTGAACTGGTTCGAGCAACGATGGGTGGACTACTACACGTACATGGGCGACCCCGCGCTCGCGACGGGCATTATGTCCTTTGTCTTCCACGAGGTCAGTGCTGCGGCATTCAGGGCGCCGCCGGGCTGGGCTGATATCTACCCACGCAGCTTGTCTACTTCGGGCGCTGCCTCCCGTGGATCATCATCGACGCCATTCCCTACTTCCGCAGGTGGAAGCTGCAGGCGGTATGTGCGCTGGGTTGGCCTGCTCGACGCGTCTCACTTGCGCCCAGAACAAAATACCGACGCCCGCGGAGCAATGGGAGTGCACCAAGCACCTGCTCTTCTCGCACTTTACCGTCCAGCTTCCTCAGGTACGACTGGCTCTCCGATGTGCCAGGGGAATGCGGTTGCTGACCCACCGCGCAGATTTGGTTTTTCCATCCAATGGCAGAGTACTTTGGCATGCACACACATGAGGTGCCGTTCCCGTCCTGGCAGACCATTTGCTGGCAACTGGGCTGGTTCTTCGTTATGGAGGATGCTTGGCACTATTTCGCCCACCAGGCCCTGCACTACGGCCCGCTGTACAAGCACATTCACAAGATTCACCACAAGTACAGCGCGCCGTTTGGCCTGGCCGCTGAATACGCCCATCCCGCCGAGCAGCTCATCCTCGGCATTGGCACCATTGGCGGTCCCATTTTGTACACGAGCATCACCCACAACTTCCACATCGTCACCATGTACATCTGGATCTGCCTGCGGCTCTTCCAGGCCATCGACTCGCACTCCGGCTACGACTTCCCCTGGTCGCTGCACAACATATTCCCGCTCTGGAGTGGCGCCGAGCACCACGACTACCACCACATGGCCTTCACGAACGTAAGGCGGCCGTGACTCACTCCCCCATTGGGATGCATGCTCACACGTCCCGTTCCCAATATGCAGAACTTCTCCACGTCCTTCCGCTATCTGGACTACATTTTCGGCACAGACGACAAGTACCGCGCGTACAAGGCCCGTCTCAGGGCCGTCAAGGGTTCCGACCGTGCCGGCCTCGAGAAGAGGCTGATGGAGGAGGCCGAGCGGGAGGGAATCGAGGCCGAGCGGATAGCAGAGAACAAGCAGTTTGGGCTCGTTGGGTCGAGGAAGGGGGATTAGAGGGCCCCAGCATAGGGGGCTGCACGAGCCTCATGTCATTTTTTGGTCTTACACTCGCATGCATACCTAGCATAAGCATAGATAGATAGAAAAACATGAACCAGAAGCAATTAATGATGACCTTGCTGGCAATTTCGTACAGAGGGTGATCGTGTTGAAATGCCATTGACAGCCTTTTGAATGCCATTGACAGTTCTTTGAGTGCCATTGACAGTGATCATAGAATGCGATGGGAGAGGGGTCTGCGCAAACAAGTGCAAACGTGTACTTGGCTTCTGCCACTTGGACAATCCGCAAGAGTCCCTGACCTCAGCACGCCCGGAACGATGTCCAACGCAGAGAATCTCGCGCGGACGGACGCGATGGACAAGCTGACTGCAGGCCCGACGACGACGACTAAGGCGCAGCGGCGGCAGACGGCTTACTATCCGCTGGTGAACGCCTCGAACAAACCTTCAAAGCCGTTCTCGCGCTCGGCGGCGAAGCGAGAGAGCGTGCTCCAGCTGGGATCGATTGAGCATCTCCAGCATTACTTCACGAAGACGGGCCTCAAGGCGGCCACCAAGTGAGCAATCTAATCTGTCAGCCACTTTTGCCGTCGCTCATCGCACCGTCGCCGATGCCCGCTACAGCCCGCTCGAGAAGAAATCGAACAAGAATCTCGTGCCCGCGCTGGGCCCGGCGCTGGCCCATCTTGCCCCGAGCTCGATGCCCACCATCGTCGCGGATTTCGACCTGCCGCCGTCGCCGATGATTCCGCCGCCGCGCATCCAGCAGCCATTCGCCGCCTTTGAACGCACGTACGAGGTCGATCCCGAGGCGCTCAAGCCGGGCGTGCTCGAGGATCTCGCAGCCGTCGTGCGGGTATGGGGGCTCGATGCATCATCACTCCCTGCGGTGGCATCAGACGAGGCAGATGCCCCTACGCCCACGCAGCGCTCGCTCTCGCCCGTCCCGCCATCGCCTGGGGGGCCGCGGCCGGAGTTCAACGTGCTGAACGCGCTCAAATCGACGACGCGGGCCATTAGATCCGTGCGCAACTACGTGCTTGCGCTGCCCGACGAGATCGTGCCCAAAACCTCGCGGCCCTTTCGACCGGGCTCCCTCGCACACGCGCCCGCTCCGCCGCCGAAGAAGCATGCCGCGAAGAGCGGGAGCGGTGACGCGCTTCAGCGTAAGGCCGCGCTCGATGTGCTCACTGTCCTGCGCGAACTTGAGGAGAGTGCACGGATCCCCGGCACGGATCGCCAGGACGTTGTGGACGACGAACGTGGCTCGGGATTCCTCGGTGAAGGAGAACGCTCCCTTACGCCCAGCAGCATAGGTTCTGGACATGAAGAGCGTCGGGCGTCGTTTGGTGCAAGCGTGAGCGGCAGCTCGCGCAGCTTTAGCGTCCCCGTTTGGGAAGATGACGAGGAGGAGGAGGAAGAGGAGGAGAGCCCGAAGCGCGAACATTGGGACGACCGCCTCATCCTAGGCGGTGGGTGGTTGTACAAGACGGACATCAAGCTCGCAGACCTCGAGAAGGAGCGGTCAGTCATAAAACGCTGGTTGGAGGTCGTTGACAAGATCGTGTTCTCGGACGGCAAGGCTATCACTAGGAGCCCCATGCCGATGACAATGACCCTGACTGAGGAACCCGAGGAGGAGCCCGAAGTGCAGGATCACAATCTTCCCAACTGGGCGCGACGACACGCATTTGGGGACGACTTTGACGGCACTAGTAAGTCGTCGTCTTGCTGTTTGCGCTGTACAACTTAGCTCGGTGCGCAGAACGCGCGCATGCTCTTCTGGCGAGTTTATTGCCTGCAACGTTGCTACCGCTGCTTCCCCTCGATGGAGGTCGTGCTGAACTGCTAGCTGCCTTATCATCCGGGCAATTGCTATGCACTGCCTACAACATTGCAGTTCGCAAGAGCAAGAAACCGTGGGGCTACATCGACCCGGAGGCGATACATGACATTGCGCTCGAGGCGGCCGAAAAAGAGAAGAAAGTCTGGACATTTCGGAGGATCGAGAATTTGCGACTCTTTGCTGCGTCAGTAGCTTTCTTTGCCCGCTTGCTTGTGACCCTGATGCTGATTCGCGCTTTAGGGCGTTGAAACTGCGGTACCTAGTGCCGCTGGTCTCTCCTGGACAAAATGCGCCACCAGGGCCTGAGCCTCCAATCGTATTTGATGCACGAGTCGTAGGAAAGCTCGAACCAGGATGGGAAGAACTACTAGAGCGTGTCGTGCGACGTTGGGTCGATGCTGTCGTCGCCGAAAAGCGTGCAGAGCTATAACCCCCAACAATTTCGTCACGACCTCGACAATGACACCGACGCGCACAGAGTCGTGGGCATCCTGTTCCTTTTTATGGCACTTTGCATCTCCCTCTGAGACTCAATCCTCCTCTCGAGCACTGCGTATCACTGGACTCGTACCTGTACTCAGCGAAGCATCTACTGGCTTGTAATTTGTCCCTGCACTGAACGCACATTTATTCTGTCAGCATTGGTGTCCCGCAGGAACCCCGTCGCAGCGTAGGACCGGCAGGACCGGTGATTGAGCCTTGGACAGCTCGTGGATGACGCCCGCCTTGTCAAGGATGGCGTGACCAGTATTTGGAGCGTATTTAAGCTCACCGCAGAGCACGCAACCGCGTTGGTAGGATTTACTGCTCGTCATTTCCTCTCAGATATAATGTCTCACCCGTTCTACAAGTGCGCGGGCGGTTGCTGCGACGGTTTGAAGCGAGCTGACCGTTTCTCGCGCCAGGGAGCCCGAATTTGACACGATCCAGCTCCACGGCGGTCAAGCGCCCGATCCCACGACGAATGCGCGTGCCGTGCCGATCTATGCGAGCACGAGCTTCGTCTTCAAGGACTCTGAGGTGCGCCTATTGCTCATTCTGTAGAAAGGCGCGCTGCTAACGAGGGGGTTCGACCCGCAGGTACAATCGTTGTGTGGCGGCGAATATGTACCTGACACCGTTTCGGTCTAGCACGCCGCAGACCTGTTCGGTCTTCGTGCCTTTGGCAACATCTACTCGCGCATTGGAAACCCTACAGTTGTGAGTGCGCCATCTGCAGCATGTATGCAGAAGCAGATCATAACTTTCGATGCGCAGGATGTGTTCGAGAAGCGCATTGCGGCCCTTGAGGGCGGCGCTGCCGCTGTAGCTACGGCGAGTGGGCAGGCCGCTCAGTTCATGGCCATTACGAACATTGCGCGTGCTGGGGATAATATCATATCGACGTGAGTTGCAGAGCTTTGTAGCAAGCAGCGCTCACACAGACGTCTTTGCGCTTTTCAGTACGAATCTGTACGGCGGTACCGTACGTACTGCGTCGTAGCCCTGGGACATAGAACTAACGCGAGCATCTTTCATCAGTTCAACCAGTTCAAAGGTCCGTTATTTCCAGTTGATCTATCGAGTGTTAGATACCTGACGCCTCTACAGTCTATCTGAAGAACTTCGGCATCACTGTCAAGTTTGTGGATGGAGACAATCCCGAAGCGTTCGAAGCTGCTATCGACGAGAAGACCAAGGCGTTCTACGTCGAGTCTATTGGCAACCCTAAGTACAACGTTGCTCCCATTCCCGAGCTCGCGAGCGTCGCGCACAAGCACGGCATTCCGCTCATCGTGGACAACACGTTCGGCGCCGGAGGGTACCTCATCCGGCCCATTGAGCATGGTGCCGACATCGTCGTGCATAGCGCAACCAAGTGGATTGGCGGACACGGCACTACAATTGGCGGGGTGGTCATTGACAGCGGGAAATTCGACTGGACGCGTTCGGGCAAGTTCCCTGGCTTCACCGAGCCTGCCGAGGGCTACCATGGCTTGAAGTTTTCCGAGACCTTCGGGCCCGTAGCCTTCGCCGTGAAGCTCCGCGTGGAAGGACTGCGCGACCTCGGCGCCACTCTTAATCCGTTCGCAGCATTCCTGCTGCTGCAGGGGCTTGAGACGCTCTCGTTGCGTGCGCAGAGGCACTCGGATAACGCACTTCTGCTTGCCCAGTGAGCCGTTGGATGTGCACTGTGCAGTTATCAAGCTCCTAACAGTAACCAACTGCAGATGGTTGGAGCAGCATCCTAAGGTTGCTTGGGTTGCATATCCCGGCCTGCCTTCGCATGCGTCGCACAACATTGCCAAGCGACTCCTCCGGCCAAACGCCTTTGGCGGCGTGCTCAGCTTTGGAGTCAAGGGCGACGCTAAGGTCGGAAGCGCCGTTGTGGGCGCGCTCAAACTCGCTAGCCACCTTGCCAATGTCGGTAAGTCGTCACACACAGGTCATGCCGATGGTGCCTGAACACTCTGCATAGGGGATGCGAAAACTCTCGTGATTCACCCCGCGACCACGACGCACCAGCAGCTCACCACGGAGGAGCAGTTCTCCAGCGGTGTAACTCCCGACCTCATCAGAGTGCGTAAAAATAGCCATCTTGCATGGGGTTTATCGCGTCTGCGGATCACTGAGCCTGGATTAATAGGTGTCAGTCGGTATCGAGGCGATTGCGGACATTATCGCCGACTTCGACCACGCCTTTGCCGTCGCCGTTCCCGACGTGTAGTACTGTATGAATACCGCACACGATCCAGATTTCCGATGTTGTAAGTTTACGAACTGGTGCCTGGAGATTCCGGCTTGATTAGCTATCTCCCGGCCCATCTCCACATTTTTTCTTATCTCTGACGGGCGCCATCATTGCGGAAAATATAATTGGTTTTGCACACTTTGCATGTCGGCTTATCGTGCCCGTCTGCTTTCTTCTGCACCATGCCTGCATTCGTAGACAACTTGAACGCCAGAGTGCGTGCTTGTGCGCGAATGTGCGCTGCAGGCTGAGCTGTATTCGCCGTCGACAGGTCGCAGACTCTGCCGTGGGCCGATGGTTCAGGCTGGACGGCTCTGGCCATCCCAAGGCACGCGCTGGCTCCAAGTTCACTGTGCGCCCACTTCTTCGCGCCGTCTGCCCTTTCTGACACCTTCCTGGCTGTAGACGGAGATACGCGCCGGCCTTACGACGTGGGCGTCCATGGCGTACGTGCTCGTGTGCAGCGTGGCGGCGCGTGCTGAACTTGCAACAGATATATCATCAGCGTCAACGCAAACATCGTGGGCGACACCGGGGGCACATGCCAGTGCACGGCTGACGATTGTTGTGCGTCGTGCGCTACAATGTACAGCACACTCAGCTCACGCTTCTGCAAGCCACCGATGCTGCATATAACGCGTGTCTTGGCACTCTGAAGCGCGACCTCATCACGGCCACGGCGGCTGTCTCGTGTCTCTCCACCTTTCTCATGGGACTGCTGGCAAATTTGCCCGTTGGTAAGCGGCGCACGGTGAGAGTAATGCCCGACGGCTGATGCAACATCAGGACTTGCGCCCGGACTTGGCCTCAACGCGTGAGTCTCTTCGTTTTGTGCATTCCGAAGTACCCTCCTGACCTGATCCCGATTCAGCTACTTTACTTACTCTGTTGTGGGGTTCCATGGCACGGGAATGATCACCTACCGAGAAGCGCTCGCTGCCATTTTCCTGGAAGGGTAAGCGACTTCCTCTTCAGGTTCTTTGAGCTTGGTACCACAGTGCCGCTAACTCTGCATCTACAGGTGGCTCTTCTTCATCCTATCCCTGCTTGGTATTCGGCAGTGGCTAGCACGTATTATTCCCCAATCCCTGGTGGCTGCGGTGGCTGCTGGTATAGGACTATTCATCGGTGGGTTCACTCGGCCTGAGAATCCTGCGAGTACTGACAGCCGCAACAGCTTTTATCGGATTGCGTGAGTTTCTAGTTCAGAAGGTGGTAAAATGCTAAACAAATTCGCCGGCCATTAAGAATCGAGTGGTCTCAACGTCATTGGTGGAGGTATGAGCTATGAACATTTCCATAAGGCCATAGACTGAGAACATGTCACAGATACTGCCACTCTTGTTGGCCTGGGAGGATGCCGTCCAGAGGATTACGTCGAGGGGCTGCCCAATTACTGCGCTCATCGCGTATTGCAAAACCCGACCGTCTGGCTGGGCATATTTGTTGGAGGGTACGTCGCATGGCCACTAATGAACTTTGTGTTGCATTACAAACACCTACTAGAATCTTCACGGTCTTCCTCATGCTTTATCGCTTCAAGGGCGCGATCCTCGTGGGAATCATCCTCACGAGCATCATTTCATGGCCGCGCAATACTGCCGTCACCGCGTTCCCACATACCCCGACCGGCGACGCAGCATTCGATTTCTTCAAGAAGGTCGTAGCATTTCATCCGCTGAAAACGATCGGGAATGCGATCGACGTGAGTGCACTGCTCCCGTGCCTGATTCTCAGGATCGCCTGACGATCTTTGCACAGTTTAACTACAGCAACGGCAAGGTGTGGTATGCCCTGATTACGGTCAGTAATGGCTACTTTGAGGAGCTTTGATGTACTAAAATATGCGGCAGTTCCTCTACGTGGATATCCTTGGTGCGCCCACCAGGGAGCAAGCTTCACGCAATGACCTGAACGTTCTTCAGATTGCACGGGGTACGCAGTTTCAAATTGCCAGATCCTTTTGTATCTCATACCTCTGCAGTACCCTCTATTCAATGGCCAAATTCGCTGGTCTGCGGGATCCTATCACGCACGACTTCGAGGGATCGACCATCGCTTACTGCGTGTATGTATGATTTGCCTGCCCACTAGCGACCCGCTCATTCTGGTGATAGCGACGCATTCTCTATCAGTATGGGCGCACTGATGGGACTCAGCCCTGTAACTGCCTACGTGGAATCTGCTGTGAGTGAATTTGCGGCGCAGACGATCTATTTCCTCGCTAATATCCGCGAAGACTGGTATCACTGGTATGTCCATAGCACACGGTGCTGCTCGATCTCTCAAGGACTATTTCAGAGGGAGGAAAGACGGGCATTACAGCGATGACGACCGGCCTCGCCTTCTTTGTGTCCATCTTCTTTGCTCCCATTTTCGCCTCGTTCCCTTCCTGGGCAACCGGAGGGGCCCTTGTCATCGTCGGCGCTCTCATGGTCCGCAACGTCAAAGAGATCAACTGGGACTACATCGGAGACGGTGTCCCCGCGTTCTTGACGATGCTTATAATCGTGCGCCTGTAGATTTTCAGTTGTGTATCGAGACTAACATGTTCCCTTGCAGCCTCTCAGCTACAAGTAAGTTGGTAATTTGGGGAAATGTACAACACTAATGCCTGCCGTAGCATTGCCTACGGGCTCATCACAGGAATTATTACATATCTTCTGCTCAATGTGATACCTTGGGTATTGCGCCGCGCCACCAACGGCCGCATTTCGCCGCCCCATTACGAGTCGTCCGAACGATGGGAGATCCCTCCAGGAGGTCTGGTCCCAGAGTGGATGTGAGTTATTTTCTTCCACCCGCTCAGACGATCTTACTTGTCCAAGGAAACGCGCTGCCAACGGCGACCGGCGCTTCTGGATGGAGCCAACGCCAGACCACGCCGCCGGTGCGACTGAACCCGCATCTGGTATTGCCAAAGAGGATAGCAGCACGCATGGTACGGAGAAAGGATCACCGGTGCATCACGAGCACACTGCAGTGGAGATGGAGAAGGAGCATGTTGACACAAATTAGCTTTGGATTAAGTTATGCGAGTATCCTTTAGAAATCTATACGGATATAGAGCGTGTTGTTCTAATGGGATCTATACCTTGTGACGCTGAGAAATGTCGGCATAAATCTCAGAGGAGGCAGGCCTACATCAAGAGCAACGTCGGAGTCGCAAGCGTTCTTCCTTACCGAAGTCAGGCTCACCCACAGGCGATGAGTTGGAGCACAACTACCCCTCTACCAGCTTTTGGCTCGCAATCTGCTTCTGGGGCGTCGACGCCGACTCGAGGTCGAGGTGCTGCTCCCAGTGCTGCAAAACGCGGTCGGAAACCGCGAGTCGGCGCACCTAATGGAGGAGGCACACCCGCTCCAACGATGCAGCCTGCGTTAGCAGCGACCCCAACGCCGAACAGGTCCACACCTGTACCTCAGACACCGACGCCCGGACAACCAGGAGCACCGCAGAATATGCTAGCGCTACCCGGCCAGGCAGCAGGTCCTCCACCGTTTAATGGACTCGCGCTACCTGGCAGCTTCAAAGCACCGGAAACTCCCACTGCCGGACCCAGTACCGCCCCCGCAGGCGCCAACGCGGCCGCACCAGGTCCTTCTGTGCCGTCTGCTTTTGCCGTTGGAGCTCCAGGGCTAGGCATCAAGCCACAAGGTGCTGCAGACGAGGATGGCGAAGGAGACGATGAGCAACTGCCTGCAATGGCGGATGACGACTACTCAGCCCAGTTGAAATGGCAGAGCCAGTCGAAGGCTGACCTGAAGTACGTTGTCTGCAGGCGTTGTTGCGCCTCACTGACCTGTGCGTTGTAGAGTATTGATGGACCACTTCTCGCCACTGCAGCGCGAACGCTATGAGTCGTATCGGCGCTCGTTCTTTAACAAGCAGGCCGTACGGAGGGTCTGTGACATTAACTTTGCTCTCCTCGCTCGTCTGACAATCTTCGCGTAGCTCATTCACCAAAGTCTCGGACTTACGGTTTCTCCTCAGGTTGCACAGGTTGTTGCAGGCTTTTCCAAGGTGTTTGTGGGCGAAATCATTGAAAAGGGTGAGCTTTTATCAATGCTGTCATGTTGGTTGTTGATGCCCTGTAGCTCGCCAAGTGCAAGCACAGCGGAGAGAGACAGGGCCGTTGTCCCCAGACCATCTGCGCGCAGCATATATTCTTTACCAGGACGAGACCGGCCGTATCGGCGCTGCACGTCCCTTGCGCGGAAAACGGTTGTTCATGAGATGAAGCAGAGAGGTCGACTGTAAGATATTCACAAGCATCCTGTACATCACCGCACTGTGAACTTCGAGTTTGTTCGCTTTACGGCCAGCTCCCGAGTTCTCGCAAAAGAATGCTCGCCACGACTTGGATACAAGACCAGATACAGTAATTATGATGATCAGATGAGGTACAGCTCAGTGCTACAGGACGGCGCGGGGATACACTGCGATGATACAGAATACCAGAGGATACATGTCGAGTCCGGGAAATGCAGAAGGAAAGAAAGCAGAGTAGAGGATACAAAAGGAAGGTCGTCAAAATCGTCTGCCAGTAAAAGACATGTTCTTTCCGGTCAAGAGGTTGGGAGACGCGCTGCGTGCCTCCTTCCGAGGAGAAGCAGGTGTGACTAGGATAGAGCTCGAGGGTGTCGCAGAAAGCAAGAGGGGGCGCGACATCATGACAGAACGTCGTCTGGAGTCCGGTGCGGATGACGTCCGCATTCGCCTCGCAGGAGGGGGGCGAGGGTTTTCGGTGCGAGTCGGTTCTTCAGAGGGAGTGAACGGTGCGATGTCCTGTCGCTGCATCTCGCGCAAAACTTGGCGGAAGCGCACTGCCCACCATCCACGCTCTTCGCGTTCTTCCACGACGGCATCTGAGGGTCGCCCACGGTCGTGCTCGCCGATGAGTTGCGACGGGCTCTTGGGGAGAGGGAGCCCAGAGGAGAGGATGGACATCACAGACATCTTGGTGTCCATCTCGTAGTCAACCGTCGGACCATGCGAAAGATCGTCCCCAGTGTGGCAGGGGAACGAAAGCGAGCGAAGGGTAAACATGAAGCACTTGTGGAATGCTTGCATCCACTGCTGCTTGGCCTCTTCCACCAGGCTCGAGGGAACTCGTGCTGGAGTGCGCTCGGACAGACTGAGATAGACGGGGCAGGCAATGCAGTCCTTCGACACGACATTGACACCTTCGTGTTCCTGCGGCATCGGGAGAACATCGAGGCTAAGCAATTGGCCGTATTCTGGAATGTATGAGCAAATGAAAAATGGCAAGATTATTCCGCGACGCACCAAGTTTGCCAGAATGGTCTGTGACACCGAGAATACGCGCCATGCCTACATCTTCGACCAATTTGAAAGACTCTTTTTCGTACTCGTCGTGAGCCTCCGAGCGGTTCGTGAGTAGGACCAAGTCTGTGAAGACGAAGACATAGACGAGGGCGTCCTTCTGTTTTGCGCGAGCAGGACGGGAGGAGAACGATGGTCCGCCGCGGGGTGTCGTAGCCCGAGAGTCATCTTCATGGTCGGAGGTGATGCTACTGCAAAAGGAGGCGGAAGATACCATCGAGCTCCGCACATCTGGCCTGGCGGTGACAAGAGGGCGCGGCGATTTCAACCAGTCGGTGGAAGACAAGGAAGGAGAGAGGCTGCGCATCGTATGGTACTGAGGAGAAAGGATGGGCATGCAGAGAGGCAACTCGAGGGAATCTTCCGGGCCTTGCTCTTCCCCGTCGAGTATAGCGAGCTCTTGGTCCGAGAGATGGACGCGACGTAACAAGCCCTGTGCAACTAGACGACGTTCCCGGCGCGCCAGCGTAAAGTGGTGCGGGAGCCCAGAGATACGCGAAGCCAAGTCCTTGACTCGTTCGTACTCTTCCTCGCGCGAGCGTACCTCGAGCATGACGCGAACGATGAGCTCCGTAGAATGGTAGAGCGAGAAGGTAGGTAGGTGGTCTGGATGACTGCGTGGGGTGCATTGCCATAATTTCTGCGAAATGCCTCAAAAAAAAGAAGATAACGGGCTTCTGAAAGGTAGTCTTACCCGGAACTGAGAAGGGTACTCCATGCAATGGGTCGTGGGCAGTCGTAGAGCGGTCGTCAGAGTCTTGCTTGACCACTCCGGCAGCTGCAACTGCATCCTTGCGAACTCTCCAAAGTCGCTCGCCGGGTCCGCAATGAGCTCTTCGACGACCTGGCTGACAGACTCAAGGCGTACAAGATACGGCTGGTGCAGCTCCAAACGGGGGACGAATGGGCGCAAGGTCTCGGCGATATAGGTGACGATTGGATACTGCTTCGACCTCGCGGAATGCAGCGCCGAGAACATCTGCGAGTGCAGCTGCACGATATCGTCCAGCCAGTCGAATAGTCGCATGACATCAGGGGGTACGCCAGGTATCCACTTGCGCTCCTGGGTCCGCAAAGGCTGCACAAACGTGCGGATAACGCTACGCATCTCGCGTATGAAGTTGTGCTCCGACTCGCACATCTCCCATATCAGCTCCTGGCGCTGCATCTCTTGGGCGCCGTGCCGCTCGAGCAAAGAATCATATGCTGCATGCGCGATCGTGCCTCGCCATGTCCTCCGACGTTGAGCATAGTCGGCAGCGGACTCTTCGTCGTCGGCCTCACTGTCCGCATAACGGGCCTGATGTCCGACGGTAAAGACGCTGGAATTGTCGTCTGGCGTTGGTGTGCGCTCGCCGTTGTCAGATGCAGGCCGCAAATACGCATCATGAGTCTCGGGAGCCGCAAGTGTCGCTGATGAGCCTTCGTCGGGTGATTGCAGCGTCTTGAACAGGGCCTCAGCGCCAGTACTCAGCTGTGACTCCGCGCTCGCCGCATTCCAGGCTTTCTGGTTCATGCTCCCCAACGAAGAGAGCTCGCTATCCGACGGAAGAGCAGGAGCAGTGTGCTGGCCCTTGGAAAACATATGGCCATGCCCATCGAATTCGTCCTCGCTGCGGTCGTCGAGGTGCTGCTGGTGACGATCTTCAGACTGTGGTGGCAGGTCCTCTTCACGAATCTCGTGGTCGGGAAGGTACTCGTGGTCGAACTGGTCGTCGACAGGCGTCCAGATACCCGTGTCATCATCTTCCTCCTCGTCGAAGCCCGAGGTGCCAGTCTCCAGCTCGGGCTCATGCGTGCCGTCGTCGAAGTCTTCTGGTTCGGGTTGAGGCAGTAATTGTGACTCAGGTCGATAGTACGGCCTGTTCGCGCGAGGCGTGCCGGTTCCGTTGGAAGCTCGAGATGCAGGGCGAGCGCGCTCGGGCGTGCCTTGAAGCTCAAGAACTGTAAAAACAAAGTCCAACGTAAGCGCAGCACGAGCAGCACAGAGGCCCCACCTACCAGGCGTGCCTTCAGGCGTACGGCGGAGAGCAGGCGACGAGTCCTGTCGCCTCGGCTCTCTCTTGCTCTCCCGCCCATCGTCTTTACGAACAGCATTCCACTTATCCTGCTGTTGATGCTGCTGCTGCTCGCTTCTCTTACTTCCCGCCTGTTGCTGCTGTTCGCGTCTCT